>CM029515.1:5347429-6636911 GCA_017140475.1 Eucalyptus fibrosa | reverse complement strand
AAAGTCGATCAAATCTCCACTATCTGTGCAAATACTTCGAAACCCAAACTCGCACCCGATATATCACACTAAAAGTCGTCCCTAGCTTTTGAAATTGAGAAAGTCCAAATTATAATTAATAAAAACTTTAATATGAAAATACCAAAGACGACACAGTCGTAATTGAGATTTATAAGCATATTCATAAACACATACAATTTGATGATGGCCATGAAGGGAGATGCACAAAGGAACATCATCAATGCGATCAACTTCCATCTATCACGGTTGTCGCTGGATCGATTGGTTTTGACACGTATCTATACTTGTGGAACACTACTACTAGTATACTCAAGAGAATCTTCATAACTTATTGCGATAGTTGATGAAGTAGACATAGTATTATTGCCTTGGTCAATCCAAGTTCCCTCCTCCCTTGTTGACATACCTTTGGTGGATAGAAGAGTGGCTTGGGAGATATTTGTAGATCATGTACATCTCCTTCCAACATTTCCAAGACTTTGCGCATTGAAGGGCATTCGCTTGGAATCCACTGTATACACCATAAAGTAACTATTATCATCTTCTTTACTATTCTCCTATCCTCGTCGCTAATATATTCCACTGGAATATCCAATCATTTACTAAGTTGGTCATGAACCCATAAAGGAAAGTAAGTGTACTCGAACACCCCGTAACCTTGTCCTCATTCTTCCTTCTAGTGGTCATTTCCATCAACTATTTGCCGAAACTATAGACATCGGCTTTGTAAGAGACACCCCCAAGATTCTTGTAAACCAACTCTAGAGCCATATATCCCAAGATTCCTCTTGCAGCAATTAGAGACACGATATTGTACTCCGTGGGATACAATCTCGCGAGCCCAAAATCAGAAACTTTTGGGGGTGAAATCCTTGTCAAGAAGAATGTTGTGAGGTTCAATATCAAAGTGTAAAATTTGCATGTCGCTCCCTCGATAAAGATACTCAATCCCTCTAGCTATTCCCAAAGCAATCTTGTACAATTTCTTGCAATCAAGAGACATCCCTTGTCATCGTGAAAAAATGTACTTATCTAAAGACCCATTGTGCGTGAAATCATAGACAAGAGCTTGTTTTGAGCCCTCGAAGCAAAAACCAACGAGTTCAACCACGTTAACATGATGAATTCTTCCAATTGTAGCCACTTCACTTATGAAGTCCTGCTCGTCCGATTCCCCCTTCTTTAGAATCTTCACTGCCACCTCACGGCCACTCCGGAGTCTTCATTGAACACAGAACCATACCCTCTTTTGCCTAGTTTGTCCTTAAGACCACCTGTGATTTTCTTGATTTCCGAGTAAGAGTATCTTATCAGCAATAAGTTATTCTTAGATTGCAAAATTTTTTCAACATTTTGATCCATTGTTAAGTGTCTTCTCCTCCATATTTATAGGAGCAAGATTATCACCCATGGGGCTCCCAAGACGAATGTCAGAACCACGAATGGCACTGTACATTGGGATAAATGCAAGAACATTGTGAATGTGTTAAATGTTTGCGTTAAATAACCTTAAATCAATTTCACAATGAGAAGATTATAGTAATGTTACCAATGCCATGTTGCCAGGGCATTTGAATTACCCAGACGATAAACAAGCGATAACCTGCAAGAGATGTAGAGGTTGAATACATGACAAATAGAGGCTGAAGGAATTTAAGGGACACTTATTTGGATCATCATCAAGCAATTAGTATATCGGTTCAGCCCACTAAGAATTGTTGGCAGAATTCGAATTAAATAATTAATTATCTATTATTATTATAGGTACAAAATACCACAACAGCATTTACCTGACTACTTTATCTTAATGGGCCTTTTCAAATCACATGGGCTGTGCAAAGATATGCAGGTAGCGAGCTCAATTTTCACAGATTTTGAACATATATATCTCGAAATTCTTCTTCTTCTTCTTCTTGGTTTTTTGTTTTTTAAGAAACAGAGCAAACTCAAAGGCCCTTACTTTTCTTGTCTGTGCAGTGAATTTTGTACGTGTCGCTGATGTTGCACCAATTACAATTCCGTGCACAGGCAATTGGAAGCCATGAAAGCTCAAACCATAAACCATAAGTTCATGAATCTGCGCATAAGAGCGAACATTGTTGCCATCAACCCACCAAGGTATCATTGCCATATGCTATATAGTGCATGTAGCTTCCACGTACGAGACATTCACATCGACCATGGCGTACACTCGCCTTCTCATACTAGAGGAATCCGAAAACTTGACTTCATTGAGGCATGATGAAGAGTCAATGTAAAACTGAGAATTGACGGCCTCCATGCAGTCCACGATCGCCAGAGTCTTGGATAACGTTGGACCCTTTTTCATCATGTATTTCCCACATCTATACCGATCGGGGTAGTAGCTGAAGTCACTGCATGACAAAGAGCGGTAAGGAAGAGACGAGCAGTTGCCCTTTTGCAGCCAAACATCGCAAGCCTAATCGTGAAGTTGATGTAGTTGATGAACTAAACATGGTACTCCCCGAGTACAAATCGAGAATGGTGCGGTTATTTCTGCAGGTCAGCTCATAGTTTTGGTCCCCGCAACCCTTTTCGGCCTTCAAATGAAACGGGGCCCTTATGTTGACCTCGCTGCAAAAGGTAGTGCACTCATTTTTCTGTATGGCGATGCTAAAACAGCAACGGAGGAGGAGGAGGAGCTGATCTTTGTGCATTGGTTATGCAATGGCTGAGAGCCTGAATCGATCAAGCGAGGCTTCGCGTTTAGTGTTGACATGTAGAAGGAAGAAAGATAGGGATGAGAGGAATGCTCTTGGTTGCTCTGTTTCCCGAGATGATGACGATGATGAGAGAAAGGGAGGAAAAAAAAAAACTCCGACTTCAAAGCTGATCGTGTGGAGGTGAATGATTTGGGGTGTAGCGACCAGAAAACGAGACGTGCGAGACCCGCAAAAGCGTGGGAATGGTCGACTGAAATGTTGAAGTTGGTCGAAGAGTACAGGACAAGCGACCGAGGGAGACTTCATGCACCGCAACGAATCTAAAGTTCAATCGACCTTGGCTCCACCCAAGCCACCCGACGCGGCCGTGTGCAGCGAGCTCGGAGCAAACTATGGCACAGCCCGGCCCAATGGCTAGGGGTTGGAATGAGGAGCATAGATTAAAAGATTAGAATTCAACTTTAGAGACAAACGAAAAGTCCATGGGAGTTCATTTTTCAACTATTGGAAATTCGATCTGATTGATTTGAAAATGTTTTGTTTTTCCATCATATAGATGTTAAAAAGATCTTAATAAAATGATAATTTTCACATGTTTTTTCTATCTATAATAAACCTTAACTTTTCTAATTTTAAAATTGTATTTTTGAATGCGACACGATGTATGCCTTTTCTTGTATAGCGGTATATTGTCATAAATGTTGCATGCATTGAGATCAAAACTTTTTCTCGAAGATGTGCATAATTGAAATGTGATTCAAGAATGATTTGAGAATTCTTTGTTCATCTTTAGTGTTATTAAAATGATATATATTGATAAATCTTTTTTTCTTATTCTTAGTGACATACTTCCATGTTTGTAACATTTTTTCAAAGTTCGTATACTTAATGGTCCTATCAACAAGTAATTATCCTTGTTCATCTATTTGTTTCACGGAAAATATCGCATTTCCGGAAAAATTTTTCTAGGAAGCTATTTTACAAGAAAATGACAATACTTTTTGGTATTCAACTGAAAATTGAAAATGAAGAGATATATTCCACTATTTGGTATCCTATTTAATTTCTAGAAAAAATTACCAAAAAATTTAATTTTTATTTTTTTAGTCGACCAAAAAAAAATTAAATTTTTATATATAATTTTTAAAAATTGAATTTTCATTTTTTATTTTTATTTTATCTTTTTTTTTTCCTTTTCCTTTTCTTTTCCTTCCTCTTCCTCTTTCCTCCTTTGCCACTACCTGCCTTGATGCTGGTTGATTGCTTGGCAATCGACCAAGATGCGGATCAACGAGCTTGAGGCTCGACCGATCGAGGCAAGCCCAAGCTTTGCTAAAAATGGCAAGCTTAAGGCTCACTAGATCTAGGCGAGCTCAAGTTCTGTTGATCTAGGCGAGCCCAAGCTCCACTGAGGCTGGCAAGCTTGAGCTTTGCCCTTGCCAGATCTGGCCTCAAGTGAGCTTGAGCTTGTCAGTCTATGACGAGGCTTAAGTTAGCCTATGGCCAACCATCGACTGCCACCAAGACTGATGAACGACCAAGGAAGAAGAAAAAGAAAAGGAAAGAAAAAAATTAAAATCTCAATTTTTAAAAATAAAAAAATAAAAAGAAAACATAAGAATAAAAGCAAAATGTTTTTGGTGAAAGAAAGTGAGGTTGAAGAAGTTATGGAAAATATTTGCTATTTCTGAGAAATGGAAAAAAAAAATGTATTTGGCAAAAGAAAGTGAGGTGGAAGAAATTATGGAAAATGTTTTCTATTTCTGAGAAATGGAAAAAAAAATTCCTCATTTTTTAAAGTCTTTTTTTCAATAGCTGAAAACATTTTTCTAAATTTGCTCATTTTCTGTTAAACGAATACAAGAAAATCCGAAAAGCATTTTATTGGAAGTTATTTTCCATGATATGAACAAAATAGTCGTTAATTTTCCTTAAATATTCTTAAGTTACTATCTTTTCGAAATAATTCACGGTTGAAATTTTTTTTTCCTTTTGATCTGACTGTTCGATTATATATAAGATCGATTCCATAAGTTGTTGGACTAGACCATAGAATTCCATCAATTAATGAAGCTGGAAAGAGATTAATGGAGAAAATTCAACAAATTTTCACATTTGTAGACACATGCTAAACATTCACAAAAAAAAAAACAATTTGTGGTAGTTGAGTTAGAGATGAAGGAAAGAGGTCTGAATTCGTTTTCTAGTCTGGATATGCTATAAACTAGACTAAACAAGAGTTTTGATCACGAGCGAATCGAAAGAGCTAGCAACAAGGACAAAACATGGGCGATCAATTCCCAGCTCATATCCTACTGGGATATTGGAGCTTTTGATACTGAATTGTCGAGTGGAAAAGTCATTGTGGGAATAAGTACTCACATGAGCATAATCCAGGATGCTATCGGGGAGAAGGTAGCAATCTCTCCCTCAAGTTGACTGCTCTTTAGATTTCCCCACTAAAGTTTGCGGATCTTGCTAACATAACTTTTTGCTAGCAGCTGGGGCATTTCCTTTCGTGCTTCGCCACATTCTTTTCTGGGGTCTTGATTGCCTTCATTTGCAGTTGGGAAGTTTCACTGGTCACCTTGTTTGTAGTTCCCTTGATTCTACTGATTGGAGCCACCAACACCAAGAAAATGAATGCCATCTCAGCTGCCAAAAAGATTTAACTATCCGAAGCTACTACTGTTGTGGAACAGGTGAAAAAACTTCACCTTTTCTATTTATAAAAAATCTAAGAAAAAGGGAATCATCTGGAAATTCATGGGTTAATGTTTGACAACGTACAGTCCATATCTCATATAAAAATGGTCTTTGCATTTGTTGGAGAGGATCGAGCAATCAAATCATTCTCAGACTGCATGGACAAGCAGTCTGTCACTAGCAGAGAAGAGGCACTGATTAAGGGATTTTTTTTTTTAGCTGACTGATTAAGGGAGTTGGAACAGGAATGTTTCAAGCAGTGACCAACTCCTCTTGGGCACTAATCATATGGATTGGAGCAATCGTGGTCACTGCCGGAATATCTAGTGGAGGGAACGTCATAGCAGCAGTCATGAGCATCTTCTTCGGAGCTATGTAAGAAAAATTTTACCTTTTTTGTAAGAGTTTTTGGATGAGATTTTTTCTCTTACAGCGACTAGATAAGCAATCCAATGATGATCATCAAGCTAGTTAATCTGCACATGACATGAAAAATAACATCGTCTTACTTGGGTTCTCTAAAGTTTTGTATGAACGCGTGTGTGATGCATTTCATTTTGAGCCTCTTAAGAAGATATCGGATGCCTTTAGGAATCTTCATATAATGAAGTGAACAAGATGTAACCTTAATTATGGACCGTGACTTCTTTTGCATTCCAGCTCAATCACTTATGCTGCCCCAGACATGCAAGTATTTAACCAAGCAAAAGCAGCAGGAAATGAAGTTTTCAAGGTGATCTGGAGAAAACCAAATATTAGCAACGCTTCAGGGGGGATTGTACTGAAGGAAATCGAGGGAAACATTGACATGAGGAACATTCACTTTGCTTACCCATCCCGAGAAGATAAGGTGATTCTTCAAGGTTTTACGCTGTCAATTCCAGCAGGAAAGACAGTGGCATTAGTTGGTAGCAGCGGGTGTGGGAAAAGCACAGCCATATCCCTGGTTGCAAGATTCTACGATCCATCGAAAGGTCTGAAACCTTTATCCTCCATGCTCTTGAGCTGAAATTTGTTATCCTCTCCTTATTATTTCCCACGGTTTCATGCTTCTATTGCTCAAACATTTTTTGCACACAAAGGTTGCTGACAATTGGGTAATATTGCATGTTATCAGGGGTCATTCTCATAGATAACCACAACATCAAAGATCTTGATTTGAAGTGCCTATGCCAAAATATTGGAGCAGTTTCCCAGGAACCATCACTGTTTGCTGGCACTATCAAGGACAACCTTAAAGTAGGAAATATGGATGCAGATGACCAACAAATAGAGAATGCAGCAATGATGGCAAATGCACATAATTTCATTTCACATCTTCCAGATAAGTACTTGACAGAGGTAAAATGCAATCTCCTAGCAACAGATAGCAACAGATGTAAACAAATGATGTCTCTCTTGAAAGTACTCAAGCTCTCATTAGGAAAAAGAAAAAGGAGGATCCTGAGTTAAATTCTGGTGCCATAATGGACTAGGTGGGGGCAAAGGGGCTTCCAGCTGTCAGGAGGACAAAACAAAGAGGTGCAATAGCCAGAGCCATTATAAAAAATCCTCCAATACTTCTGCTCGATGAGGCTACGAGTGCTCTTGATTCAGAATCAGAGAAGCTGGTTCAAGAGGCATTGGAGAAGGCCATGCGGGGAAGAACAGTGATCTTGATAGCACACAGATTGTCAACCATCATTAATGCAGATGAAATTGCTGTTGTAGAGACTGGACAGGTTAAAGAGACAGAAATGCACAGCACCCTGTTGGATAACAGCAAATTTTACAACAGCTTATTCAGCATGCAGAACATCAGTGTTGTTTGTGATGAAAGGTTGGCTGCCTCATAATAATTATTTCCTACAGTATGCATATGACAATTATTTCGGTTAAAAAAGAAGAAAAAGAAAAAGAGAGTTCCTCATTGGCCCATGTTTTTGATTGAATGACAGAACTGAAATACCTTCACAGGATTCTGAAACTGACCAACCCCATGGCTCACCTCAAAGCAGAGTTTTAAGTGAAAAAGGTGCAGAGATAGAAGAAAGCCTCAGGGAAGACCCTGAGCAAGAGGAGCATGAGAAAAGATTAGAAGCAGTCCACTTCTTTAGAATCTGGTTTGGGTTGAGGAGGACGAAACTTGTCAAGACAGCCATTAGCTCCATTGCAGCCGGTTTCTCTGGAATCTCAAAGCCTGTTTTTGGGTTCTTCATCATAACAATAGGTGTAGCATATTACCATAAACATGCCAAGCGGGAAGTCAGATGATACTGAATTGTCAAGTGGAAAAGTCATTGCCGGTATAAGTACTCACATGAGCGTAATCCAGGATTCTATAGGAGAGAAGGTAGCAATCTCTCCCTCAAGCTGACTGCTCTTGAGATTTCTCAACCAAAATTTGCCGATCATCCTAACATAACTTTTTGCTGGCAGCTGGTTACTTCCTTTCATGCTTCACCACATTGTTTTCTGGAGTCTTGATTGCCTTCATTTGCAGTTGGGAAGTTTTACTGGTCACCTTGTTTGTAGTTCCCTTCATTCTACTGATTGGAGCCACCTACACCAAGAAAATGAATGCCATCTTAGCTGCCAAAATGATTTACCTATCCAAAGCTACTACTGTCATGGAAAAGGTAAGAAAACTTCACATTTTTTAAGTTATAAAATATCTAAGAAAAGGGAATCATCTGGAAACTCACGAGTTAAATGTTTGACAACGTACAGATCATATCTCACATAAAAACGGTCTTTGCATTTGTCGGAGAGGATCGTGCAATCAAGTCATTCTCAGACTGCATGGACAAGCAGTCTGTCATTACCAGAGGAGAGGCACTCATTAAGGGAGTTGGAACAGGAATGTTTCAAGCAGTGACCAACTCCTCTTGGGCACTAATCATATGGATCGGGGCAATCGTGGTTACTGCTAGAAGATCTAGTGGAGGGAACGTCATAGCAGCAGTCATGAGCATCCTCTTTGGGGCTATGTAAGAAAAGTTTACCTTTCTTGTAAGAGTTTTTGGATGAGATTGTTTTGTCTTACAGCAACTAGATAAGCAATCCAATGACAATCATCAAGCTAGTTAATCTGCACAAGACATGGGAAATAACATCGTCCTACTTGGGTTCTCTGAAGTTTTGTATGAATGCATGTATGGTGCATTTCATTTTGAGCCTCTTAAGAAGATATCAGATGCCTTTAAGAATCTTCATATAATGAAGAAGATATGACCTTAATTATGGACCGTGGCTTCTTTTGCATTCCAGCTCAATCACTAATGCTGCACCAGACATGCAAGTATTTAACCAAGCAAAAGCAGCAGGAAATGAAGTTTTCAAGGTGATCCGGAGAAAACCAAATATTAGCAATGCTTCAGGGGGGATCGTAGTGAAGGAAATCAAGGGAAACATTGACATAAGGAACATTCACTTTGCTTACCCATCCCGAGAAGATAAAGTGATTCTTCAAGGTTTTACGCTGTCAAATTCCAGCAGGAAAGACGGTGGCGTTAGTTGGTAGCAGTGGGTGTGGGAAAAGCACAATCATATCCCTGGTTGCAAGATTCTATGATCCATCCAAAGGTCTAAAACCTTTATCCTCCATGCTCTTGAGCTGAAATTTGTCATCCTCTCCTTATTATTCCCATGGTTTCATGATTCTATTGCTCATGCATTTTTTGCGCACAAAGGTTGCTGACGATTGAATAATATTGCACAGGTTGCTGATGATTGGGTAATATTGCATGGTTTCAGGGGTCATTCTCATAGATAACCGTAACATCAAGGATCTTGATTTGAAGTGCCTCCGCCAAAATATTGGAGCACTTTCCCAAGAACCATCACTGTTTGCTGGCACTATCAAGGACAACCTGAAAGTAGGAAATTCGGATGCAGATGACCAACAAATAGAGAATGCAGCAACAATGGCAAATGCCCATAATTTCATTTCACAGCTTCCCGATAAGCACTCGACAGAGGTAATATGCAATCTCCTAGCAACGGATGTAAATAAACGATGTCTCTCCTGAAAGTTCTCAAGCTCTCATTAGACAAAAAACAAGGATCCTAAGTTAAATTTTGGCGCCATGATGATGGACTAGGTAGGGCGGAGGGGCTTCCAGCTGTCAGGAGGACAAAAACAGAGAATTGCAATAGCCAGAGCCATTCTCAAGAATCCTCCAATACTTCTGCTCGATGAGGCTACAAGTGCTCTTGATTCGGAATCCAAGAAGCTGGTTCAAGAGGAATTGGAGAAGGCCATGCAGGGAAGAACAGTGATCTTGATTGCACACAGATTGTCAACCATCGTTAATGCAGATGAAATTGCAGTTGTAGAGAATGGACAGGTTAAGGAGACAGGAACGCACAGCACCCTGTTGGATACCAGCAAATTTTACAACAGCTTATTCAACATACAGAACATCAGTGTTGTTCGTGATGAAAGGTTGGCTGCCTCATAATAATTATTTCCTACCGTTTGTGCATGACAATTATTTTGATAAAAAAAATGAAACAGGTTCTCACTGGCCCATGATGTTGATTGAATGACAGAACTGATATATCTTCGCGAGATTATGAAATTGACCAACCCCACAGCTCACCTAAAAGCAGAGTTTTAAGTGAAAAAGGCGCAGAGATAGAAGAAAGCCTCACAGAAGATCCTGAGCAAGAGGAGCACAAGAAAAGATTAGAAGCAGTCCACTTCTTTAGAATTTGGTTTTGGTTGAGGAGGACAGCACTCATCAAGACAGCCATCGGCTCCATTGCAGCCAGTTTCTCTGGAATCTCAAAGCCTGTTTTTGGGTTCTTCATCATAACAATAGGTGTAGGATATTACCATAAACATGCCAAGCGGGAAGTTGGATGGTACTCGATCGCATTCTCCCTCATAGGGTTGCTATCATTAGCCTCTCACATCTTGCAGCATTACTAGTTCGGTGTGGTCAGTGAGAAGGCCATGACAAACCTTAGAAAAGCTCTCTTTTCAGGTAGCTGTCACTCCTTTTTCCTAGCAGATTCCTGTACAGTTTAATGCAGAATCTACTAGCCTTGAATATGAGATTCTGCCCAAGTTATGAATCATTTATAGAGTACAATTTGCATTGATTGTTCTAAAATCTTGCAGGTGTGCTGAGCAATGAATTCACTTGGTTTGAGAAACCCGAGAACAGCATTGGGATGGTAACTTCGTGAATCATCAATGATACGTCCATGGTGAAAGTGATCATTCCTGATCGCATGTCGTTCATCGTCCAAGGCATCACTTCTATACTGATTGCTACGGTAGTTAGCATGATTGTAAACTGGAGAATGGGTCTAGTGGCTTGGACTGTGATGCCTTGCCACGTCATTGGTGGGCTCATTCAAGCCAAGTCAGCCAAAGGATTTGCTGGCGACTCTTCTGCAGCACATGGCGAAGTCATTTCCCTATCTTCTGAGTCGGCGACAAACATAAGAACTGTAGCATCTTTTTGCTATGACGAGCAAATCCTGAGGATGGCCGAGTTAGCGTTGGAAGTCCCAACGAAAGAGAGCAGGAGAACCAGTATCCGGTATGGAATAATCCAAGGATTTCCTATTTGCTTATGGAACATTGCACATGCAGTCGCCTTGTGGTACACCGCGGTCTTGGTCGATAGAGGCCAAGCCACATTCGAAAATGGCATAAGATCGTACCAGATTTTCTCTCTCAAGGTACCTTCTATTACAGAGCTGTGAACGCTGATCCCCACCGTGATATCGGCCATGAGCATACTCACCCCTGCATTCCAGACCCTCGTCCGAAAAACTGAAATTGAACTAGATGTGCCGGAAAATACACATCATGGGAGGATCGAAGGAACTGCTGAGTTCCAGGACATCAAATTCAAGTACCCATCACGACCAGAAGTTTCCGTTCTGAAGAACTTCACGTTGAAAATTGAAGCTGGGACGAAGGTAGCTCTTGTCGGGCCAAGTGGTGCCGGAAAGTCTTCTAGTCTGGCCCTTCTGCTGAGCTGAGGTTCTACGATCCGATGGAAGGAAAGGTCGTCATTGATGGGAAGGACATAAAGGAATACGACCTGAGATGGCTGAGGACGCGAATAGGATTTGTGCAGCAAGAGCCCAATCCTCATTAGCTCCACCATTAGAGAGAATATCCGTTACGGAAACTGCGGTACTTCATTGCCTCATTGGTGCTTTTCTTGTAGCATCTTCGAACCTCTTCCCACACCGGTTCAACGCGCCGCATGCATCGGACCCGCGAACACCAGCAAAGCGTCGGCCCCATCAAAACCATTCTCGAAAGCCTCTAATCACCTCGATTAAAGGCTCGATGGACTCACTCCTGCCGGACGACCGCACCGCGTCGCCTCCGATGATTCACCTCCGCCGCCCATCGCCTTCTTCGCCGTCGTCTTCGTCTTCGATCGGGACTGCGATTCGAGGAACTTATCGCACGAGAAAAGAGAGTGGAGATGGAATCTAGAAAACGGCAGAGAGATCTAGATCGTGGGAGAGAACGATAAACTAGAATCAGAATCAGAATTGAATGTGGTGATTTTTTTTTTTCTTTTTTTGGTTGCTTAATTTTTTAATTAACGGTTGAGTGCGTTTGAGCGTTTGAGTCTAGAACCGACCTCCCTCGCTCAAGCAAAGAAACTTCTGGAAGGAAGCAAGGAGCGAGTAGCAAGACGACTTTTTTTGCATCCAAGGACGCGACCTTTCTATTATTTCGGATTTGGTCCCCTGAACATTTTGTCATTTCTCCCTGTATCCCGAATCAAGGGACCTGTTACCGGAAAGTGTCGTTCAGATTTTTGGGTGGCCCAAAAACAGATGATGCAAATGCACCGTTCGATTCTTTTTTCCTCACTTCTTAATCAGAAAAATGCAAATGAAGTTATATCCAATACTCACCCGAAATCCGTATGATTATTGGGCGTGGAGTCAACGAGCAAGTTCATCGACTGAAAAAAAGTCAATCTTAATAATGGTGAAATTAAATTCACGAAAAATTGTAAAATTTCCCATTCATTCTTGTAGTGGGATTTTGTTTGCCTCCGCATATTTTGAGTTTGTTCAATTTGATATGAAGAGTGATGTATTGCTTAAAAGTGACAGCAAGAAGGGTTTGTGATAGTTAACACAGTCTTGAAAACTGAACATGGTAATACTCCTCCGTATTCAAAATAAATTTAGACTCGAATAGAATACTCAAACCATAGTAATAAAGATGATGTATATATTCCCCTCGAATAAAATTTCCTACCGACGTAATAGCCTTGGACAACGAACCCTAAAAGGAAAACTAATATCATTTTTTACGTGCACATTTACCACTAAGATAACTTTGCAACCTAGTAAATACAATAAGAATTTAATTAATCTAATGCATTATTGTTATTCAGGAAGAGATCATCTTTTGATATCTTCTGCTATCTCGCACTCCCCACCGTCAAATCGAAGTTGTTTATTATCCCTCTTCATCCATCATTTTCAAAATTATTCATAGCGACAATTGGTATGCAATGAAGCAATACATACATAGTGATCATTGAAGTGTCGTTAACCATGCATAAAGTAGGTTGTGTGCTAGCTAGACTTTTAAGCAGAGACTTTGAAACCCAAACTTGCTCCTCATAGCACTATGCTGAAAAGTAGTCACTAGATTTTCTATTGGATCCAAGAGTCCAAACTATAACCAATGACATCTTTAATATGATAATGCTAAAAGATGAATTGGGCGTAATTAAGATCATAAATATAGTCATAAACATCTATGATATAATGATGGCCAAGAAAGGGGAGCTACACATGAAACATCATCAATACCACGTTTCAATTCGCCACATATGTGAACATATCAAACGGTTTTGATATGTGTCTATGCTTGCATAATGATAATACTAGTACACTCAAGACCAGAATCTTCGTAAGTTATTGCACTAGTTGATGTAGTGGATATGGTATTATTGCCTTCATCAGTCCAAGTTCCATCATCCCTTCTTGACATTTCTGTTGCACAAAAGAGTGGTTTGGGAGATATTTGTAGATCATCTACTTCTCCTTCAAGCATTTTCAAGACTTTCTGCATCGAAGGGCGATCGTCAGGATTCCATTGTATGCACCAAAGAGCAACTATTATCATCTTCTTTATTATTTCCTCTTGTCCTCACTAACTTCCACTGGAATTTCCAATTCTTTATCGATTTGGTCATGAACCCATAAAGGAAAGTAAGTGTGACTCGAACACCCTGTAACCTTGTCCTCGTTCTTCCTTCTAGTGGCCATTTCCATCAACAATTTTCCGAAACTATAGACATCGGCTTTGTAAGAGATGCCTCCAAGGTTCTTGAAGACGAGCTCTGGAGCCATGTACCCTAAGGTTCCTCTTGCGGCAGTCAAAGACACAGTGTTGTAATCCGTGGGATACAATCTTGCGAGCCCAAAGTCAGAAACTTTTGGGGTGAAATCCTTGTCTAGAAGAATGTTATGAGGCTTAATATCAAAGTGTAAAATTTGGATATCGCATCCTCGATGAAGATATTCAATCCCTCTAGCCACTCCGAGAGCAATCTCATACACTTCTTTGCATTCAAGAGAAATCCCTTGTTCTCGTGAGAAAATATGCTTATCCAGAGATCCATTATGCATGAAATCATAGACAAGACCTTGTTTAGAGCCCTCAAAGCAATAACCAATGAGTCCAACAACATTAACATGATGAATTCTACCAATGGTAGCTACTTCACTAATGAAGTGCTGCCCATTCGTTTTTCCCTTCTTTAGAATCTTGACCGCCACCTCACGGCCGCTCCGGAGTCTTCCTTGAACACGGACCCGTACCCTCCCTCACCTAGTTTATCCTTAAGGCCACTCGTGATTTTCTTGATGTCCGAGTAAGAATACCTTATCGGCAAGAAGTTATTGTTAGATTGCAAAAATTCTTCAACATTTTGATCCATTGCTAAGTGTCTTCTTTTCCATTTGTGTATTAGCAACGTCATCACGCATGGGGCTCCCAAGATGAATTTCACAACCATGCACTGAAGCACTGTATTTTTTATAGCCAATTTGTGAATGTGTTAAATGTTTGCATTTAGAAATTCAAAGTCAATTTCACAATGAGACGAATATAGTAATGTTACCGATGTCCATGAGAAAAAGCACCACCACATTATGGTAGTGGTTCCCTGTTGCCGAATAGAGATTGAATTTGTAACGAATGAAACCTGAAGAACATTTAAAAGACACTTATTTAGACCATAATCAAGCAATGTGTATATCGGTTCAATCCACTAAAATTTGTGGGCAGAATTTGGACTAAATAGATAAACAATTGAATAGATAATATATTTATTGTTATATGAATAACCAATTTGTGCGTGTGTTGAATGTCTGTATTTAGGAACACTAACTTAATTTCACAGTGAAGATTGTATTGATGCAGTTTACGGATGGGAAGGAACGAGATATGTTCAATACGCCAAAGAGTATAGGCGAGGCCATAGGCGATATCTGCAAAAGAGATAGAATATGTAACAAATGAAATCTGAAGAAAATAAAAGACACTTATTTAGATCATAATCAAACACTGATAATTGAGTATATCAAGTTCAATCCACTAAGATTTACCGGCGGAATTCTAATTATTTAAATTAACAAAAGAATGAAAATGTATTCATTGTTGTACTTATAAAATACCACAACAACATTGAACTAGCTACAAGATCTTAGCTCCATTTCACATGTCTTTGACCAAATATATCCTAACAATATTTTGGGATCAGTACATTAAAAGTACCATAACTTTCGTATGACGCTTACTTGAGTGTTATAACATTTTTTTATTCACTTGAGTGTCACAAATTTGAATTTGATCACTTAAAAATCATTAGTGATTTGCCTCGTCAAAAAATCCAACATGAATGCCGATCGTCCTATCTGACATTGCCATCGTTGATTTGGACAATTAAATAAAAAGAACCCACGTCGAAATGAAAAATTAATAAAAAATTTAGTAGGACAATTTGTCAAAAACAACATTTAAATGATCGATTTTACTTCAATGTAGCACTTCAATAAATAAATAAATAAAATAAAATAAAGTGATAACACTTAAATGAGAATCGTATAAAAGTTACGACACCATTGCTATTCTTTATAAGAAATTGAACAAACTCAAAAGTCCTTACCTATCTTGGAGTGTCGAGGATGCGACCAATAAACCTCGAATCCATAAACCATATGTTCATGAATTCGTGCATAGGAGCGAAGATCAGATTCATCAACCCACCATGGCAGCATTGCCATTAACTCTATAGTGCATGCGGTTTCCAAAGATGAGACATTTGCATTGACCAAGGCATACACTCGCCTTCTCGCACCACAGTAATTAAGTAATGGAGGCCCATCAAGGCATGACGAAGCATCAATGTAAAATGGAAAATCTACGGCCTTCACACAACTCACGATCGAAACAGCCTTGGGTGTATAATAATAAGAAGAAGAAGAAGAAGAATAATAAGTATAATAAATCGTGGGCCATCCATTAAGGCCCCATAAAGACTTGAGAGGAAGGGATGAGCAATTGCCCTTCTGCAGCTTGACATCAGCGACCCTAATCGTTCGGTTGGTGTAGTCGATGTTGTGTACAAAGTACTTGCTCGAGTTAAAAGCCAGAATGGTGCGGTTATCTATGCAGGCTAGCTCATAATTATTGTGGCCGCAAAATATCGGGTCTCCCTTCAACCGAAACGGGTAACTTATGTTTGCGACCTCACCGCAAAAGGTTGTGCAGTGATTATTTTCGATGGCAATGCTAAAAGACCGATGTAGAAGGAGGAGGAGGAGGAGAAGAAGGGGTTGATCTTGGTGCATAGCTTATGCAGTAGCGGAGAGCACGAATTGGTTAAGCAGATCTAGTATTTAGGGTCGATATGTAAAGGAGAGATAGACAAAGACGAGAGGAATACCATGAGTTGCTCCCTCCTTAAAACGATGAAGAGAGCAGGAAATATCTCCGACGACTCCTCTTTGAGCGTGGAGGAAGCGAGTGACTTACGCGGTGTAGCGACCGACAAATGGACGCATCAGACACGGAAAGCAGTGGGAACGGTCGCCGAAAAGAAAGTTCAACGACGCATGAAGTCTGCTTTCACACGAGCGAGAAGTCTTTTTTAACTTTTTGGTCAAAAAGTTCAATGACGCGTGGAGTCTCTTTTTAGGCCTGAAGTCGTTTTTTACTTTTTTGTCAGAAAAGGACGCGTATAGACGTTCTCATGATCTTTAGCGGATTTTAGCACATGATCAACCTGACTTGCTTTTCTGTTCAAGAAAAAAAAAAAAAAACCTGACTTGCTTTTGTAACTGAAGACTCGTGTGATGCATTTGATTTAAACATATTTTTTTTTTTTCTTTTTTTTTTTTTATCTTCAAGGTGTTAAAAAATATATATTTTTAAAATAATGATTTTGTCCTTGTCTAGTCTTCTTTACTACAGACCTCAACTTTTCTAATTTTGCAATTGCATTTTCGGATGTAACTTAATTCTCGCCTTTCCATTTGTACCATACAATGTCATGTGCGTTGCATGTTTTTCCGGAGAAGAAATGCTTATATAATTATTCTTAATTTATCATGATATTAATAGCTTATTTTGGATCACAAAAAATGAATAATAAATTATTATAAATTATTATGGAATCTAATCATTTGAGAATTTGTAACTTACAATATACTATTACTCTCGTAGTGACAAAAAAAAATTGTTATGTTAGCAAAGCTCTTTTCTTGAAGATGTGCAAAAATAAAATGTGATTAATTGATAATTGAAGGATTTTTTATTCAACTGTGAGTTTTACTAAAGAAATGAACCCACCAGTGGGTAGCTATGTTGGCGGCTAACTAGACTTTACGCAGAGGTCGAAAAGTCGAATCTTCGCGTTGCCATACAAGTCTTAAGTGGGAGGCCATCGTGGTGGGGTCATGTGCTAACCTCCCTTCAGGTATAGTTGGTGGTCTCCGTTAGGCCAACGGTAGCTGTGAGCACCCGTAAGGTGTGCCAAGCCGGATCCTGGATATAAAAAAAATGATATATATTTAATTTAGAAGAGGATGATGAAAAAGAAGGAGACTAATATATATTTTTTTTTATGTTAATCATGCATAACACAACAATCTATTATGGGCAATGTCTTTCGTGGGGTCATTTGAAATTTCTCGACATGAAATAAGGAATACTCTTAGGGAAACACATAATAACAACAACAACAACCACGACGACGAAACTATAAAGAAAAGATCATTAATAATTTGAGAAGTTTGAATTTTAGACATGACTTCTCACAATTGAAAGGGATAATTTGGAAATATGAAAAGAGGAGAAACACCTCACACTTTATAATAGTAGTACATTTTGTTGTGTTTGCATCAATTTTTCTCAACTTCGATCCCATTGTATATTTTATAACCAACTTTATTCAAATAACAAATATGTAAAAACTATTCCATGTTTTCATCCATTGCCAAATGTCTCCGTTTCCATTACTTCAAAAACTATTCTTGAAGTAATATCGAGAGAAGGAAAAATCTCCGACTCCAGACTCAATTGTGTGGAGGCGAGCGACTGTGGCCTAGCGACCACAAAATTTGGGACGTGCAAGGAAAGCAACAGTGTGGGAATGGTCGGCTGAAAAGTCAAAAGCCGGTCAATGCATGACACAAGCACAAGGGGCCAATTAATGCCCCGCGACGAATCTAAACTGCAATCAACATCGAATAGGCCCGGCCCAATCCGACACGGCAAGCTCAGAGTGAACCCAGCCCAGTGTTTCTCCCATGATTATTGTTTTTTACTTATGAACCCAACTTTTCTAATTTTGAATTCTTTTTTAGATGTAACATGACATATGCCGTTCCATTTGTCCTGGTACATTTTAGGTGCGTTGCCCATGTAAAGATTTCATACTATCTTGAAAATGTAACAAATCAAATGCCATGCCACCCTCATCTTGCAATTTAGTTGCTAGTGAGTTTATTGGTGGTGGAGAGTTCTCCAACTCCTAAAAGGTCAAAGTCAAAGTCTTCTTGAAGCGACAAGTCTTATGGGGTTAATGGGGCGTGGGAAATTCCTAGTGCCATAGAATTTCCACGAAAAAGCCTTCATGAAACTTCCCTCTACGCACGATGTCTTCTCCTTGGACAACACCTGCACGTCACGTCACTAACAACTCTACTTGACTACTGACGAATTTGACTTTAGAAAATAAGAAGATGACAGCAACGTTACTCCTTTAAATGAGAGTAACGGTGTGGCCTTCATGATAGCTTTCACCCTTTAAATTTAAATAAATAAATATATAAATCAAATGAAAAAAAAAGAAATAGAAAATTAAAATACCAAGTTATAAGGTTTAAGATTAAATTTGCATTAGTTTAAAATGTTTGAATTAAATTAACACAAATATAATAGATTTATAACTATTTCAACATTTTTTCCTCAGTAATCCTAATTGTTAAGTTGGTGTAATCGATGCACCGTACAAAGTATTTGCTCAAGTACAAATCCAAAATGGTGTGGTTATTTATGTAGGCCAACTCATAATTATAGTCATTGACCTTTCGAGTTGCCTTTCGATTGAAACAAGCAGCATATGTTGACTTTGCTGTAAGAGGTGGTGCATTAATTATTCTCGATGACGATGCTAAAAGATCAATGAAGAAGAAGAAGAAGAACAAGGAGTTGATCTTTATGCATTGGTTATGCAATCTCAGGAAGCACGAATCAATCGAGCAAGTCTTGAGTGTTGAGTGTTGAGATGTAGAAGAAAGAAAGATGAGAGGAATAATTTTAGTTGCTCTGTCTCTCAAAATAATGATGGGAGAAGGAAAAATCTCCAACGACAGACTAATTGTGTGGAAGGGAATGATTTGGGGTGTTGCGACCAAAAAATGAGACGTATTTGACAAGCAAAAGTTTGGGAATGGTCGGCTGAAAAGTCAAAGCCGGTCGACGTACCAGACGAGCACCCAAGGGAGACTCCATACGCAGCACGAATCAATCGACTTTTCCCCAGCCCAGGCCACCCGGCACAGCCGCGCAGCGAGCGCAGACCAAAACTTGGCGCAGCCGGCTTAATGGCTAAGGATTGGGGTGAGGGGTGTAGACTAGAAGATCAGAGTTCGACTCTTGAGACAAGACCGAAAAGTTCATGTGAGTTCATTTTCTAATTATTAGAAATTTGCCCAGATTGGTTTGAAAATATTTTACTTTTTCATCATGTAGACGTTAAAAAATCTTAGTAAAATAATAACTTTCCCATGTTTATTCTATCTACAACAAAACCTCAACTTTTCGAATTTTAAAATTGCATTTTAGATGTGACATGATGTATCCCTACATTCATGTACTAGTATAATGTCATGTACTTGCACACTTGGAGGTCAAACCTCTTCTTGAAGACATGCATAAATCAAATGTGATATTAGTATGATTTAAGGATTCTTTGTTCATCTTTAGTGTTATTAAATAAATGATATATATCAATAAATCTTTTTTTTCCTATTGTTAGTGGCATAACTCCATAACTGTAACATTTTTTCATAGCTTATTAACTTAACGGTCTTATCAATAAGTAATTATGCTCCTATGTTGTAATTTTCCTTAACCAACGATAAAATAAACAATGGAGAAAAAATAAAGTGGGCAATCTTATAGTCATTAATTTTCCTTAAATATTCGTAATCTAATATCTTTTCAAAATAATCCACGGCTGATTTTTTTTCTTTTTCCTTTTGATCCAACAGTCCCAATTACATACAAGATTGATTACCTAAGTTGTTGGACTACACCATAGAATTTCCCATTAATTATTGAACCGATTTAATTCTAATAAAATTCAAGATTTCTCCCTGGGAATAAAATGAAACAAAATTTAACTATAGAGCTGGGAAAAGATTAACGGAGAAAATCGAACAAAATTTTTTGTCGGGACATGCTAACGGCCGCTGGTGGATCTTCTTGATGGCTAAACAGTTGTTAGATTGCAAAAACTCTTGAATGTATTCGTCCATCGCTAATTGTCTCCTTCTCCATTTGCGTATAAACAGTATCACCACACATGGGGCTCCTCAGACGAATTTAATTAAGCTTATTGCACCTGTACTCTTTGGTAAACATACGAAATGATAAGGCTGAATGTTATCATTTAGCGAAATTGATTGATTTCATGATGAGAAGATTGAAGTATGCGACCGATGGCAATTTCAAGTGACAAGCTGCGAGATGGAACACGATCCAAAATAACTAACTAATCTGAAAAGAGGAACTTCCATCATTCTCAGGTGCACATTTCCCACTAAATAACCTTAGCAACCTAGGACTTCAAACAGCAACAATCGTCGTTGAATCAGACAACCTTACTCTGGTCGAAACTCTGAACAGCCACTCACAGCCGCCATGGACGGATCGCTCTCTATTCGCAGAGGCAGCTTTCCTCCTAACCCTATTTCCCAATCTCGCGCTAGGGTTCTGCCGAAGAGAGGCGAATTCATCGATTGACCTTTGCAAGGCCCATAATTGCACCTCTTTGAATTGTAATTGGGCCCTTAATTCCCCCCCGCTCTCTTGAACTTATTATGCGCGGATGCACTAGCCACGAGATGTAAGGGCTTTTCCTCTTAATACTATGAGGGTTTCCGTTCAAAAAAAAAAAAAAAACCTTAGCAACCTAGTAAAAAGAAATAAGAATTTTATTGATCTCTTCTATTAAGGGAGAGGTCGTCTTTTGATATCACTTGGTATTGCATACTTTGATTTTTAACTAATTTTCGGTAAAATAAAAAGTTGATAAAATCTCCACTATCTGTGCAAAGACTTCGAAACCCAAACTCGCACTCGATATATCACGCTAAAAGTCGTCTCTAGCTTTTGAAATGGAGAAAGTCCAAATTATAATTAATAAAAAAATTTAATATGAAAATACCAAAGACGATATAGTCGTAATTGAGATTTATAAGCATATTCATAAACATATACAATTTGATGATGGCCATGAAGGGAGATACACAAAGGAACATCAATCAGCTTCTATCTATCACGTGTGTCACTGGATCGATTGGTTTTGACACGTCTCTATACTTGTCGAACACTACTACTAGTATACTCAAGAGAATCTTCACAAGTTATTGCGCTAGTTGATGAAGTAGACATAGTATTATTGCCTTGGTTAGTCCAAGTTCCCTACTCCCTTGTTGACATTTCTACCTCTGGTGGATAGAAGAGTGGCTTGGGAGATATTTGTAGATCATGTACATCCCCTTCCAACATTTCCAAGACTTTGCACATCAATGGCGCTCACTTGGAGTCCATTGTATACACTATAAAGCAACTATTATCATCTTCTTTACTATTCTCCTATCCTCCTCCCTAATATATTCCACTGGAATCTCCAATCCTTTACTAAGTTGGTCATGAACCCATAAAGGAAAGTAAGTGTGACTCGAACCCGTAGCCTTGTCCTCATTCTTCCTTCTAGTGGCCATTTCCATCAACAATTTGCCAAAACTATAGACATCGGCTTTGTAAGAGACATCCCCAAGATTCTTGTAGACCAACTCTGGAGCCATATATCCCAAGGTTCCTCTTGCAGCAATTAGAGACACGATATTGTACTCCATGTGATACAATCTCGTGAGCCCAAAACCGGAAACTTTTGGGGTGAAATCCTTGTCAAGAAGAATGTTGTCAGGTTTAATATCAAAGTGTAAAATTTGCATGTCGCATCCTCAATGAAGATACTCAATCCCTCTCTCTATTCCCAGATCAATCTCATACAATTTCTTGCAATCAAGAGACATCCCCTTGTCCTTGTGAAAAAATGTGCTTATCTAAAGACCCATTGTGCATGAAATCATAGACAAGAGCTTGTTTTGAGCCATCAAAGCAAAAACCAATGAGTTCAACCACATTAACATGATGAATTCTTCCAATTGTAGCCACTTCACTTATGAAGTCTTGCCCGTCCAATTCCCCCTTTTTTAGAATCTTCACTGCCACCTCACGGCCACTCCAGAGTCTTCCTTTGAACACATAACCATATCCTCCCTCGCCTAGTTTGTCCTTAAGACCGCCTATGATTTTCTTGAATTCCGAGTAAGAGTATCCTATCAGCAAGGAGTTATTGTTAGATTGCAAAAATTCTTCAACATTTTGAACCATTGCTAAGTGTCTTTCTCCTCCATACATATAGGAGCAAGATCATCACCCATGGGGCTCCCAAGACGAATTTCAAAACTATGAATGGTGTTGTACATTGGGATAAGTGCAAGAAAATTGTGGGTGTGTTAAATGTTTGCGTTAAGTAACTTAAAATCAATTTCACAATGAGAAGATTGTAGTAATGTCACTGATGCCATGTTGCCAGGGCATTTGAATTACCCAGCCGATAAACAAGTGGTAACCTGCAAGAGATGTAGAGGTTGAATACATGACAAATAGAGGCTGAAGGAATTTAAGGGACACTTGTTTGGATCATCATCAAGCAGTTAGTATATCGGTTCAACCCACTAAGAATTGTTGGCAGAATTCGAATTAAATAATTAATTATCTATTATTATAGGTACAAAATACCACAACAGCATTTACCTAACTACTTTATCTTAACGGGCCTTTTCAAATCACACGGGCTCTGCAAAGATATGTAGATGAGCGAGCTTAATTTTCAGAGACTTTGAACATATATATCTCGAAATTCTTCTTATTTTTTTGCTTTTTAAGAAACAGAACAAACTCAAAGGCCCTTACTTTTCTTGTCAACGCAGTGAATTTTGTACGTGTCGCTGATGTTGCACCAATTACAATTCCGTCCAGAGGCAATTGCCATCAACCCACCAAGGTATCATTGCCATATGCTCTATAGTGCATGTAGCTTCCACGTACGAGACATTCACATCGACCGTAGCGTACACTCGCCTTCTCGTACTAGAGGAATCCGAAAACTTGATTTCATTGAGGCATGATGAAGAGTCAATTTAAAACTGAGAATTGACGACCTCCATGCAGTCCACAATCGCCAGAGTCTTGGATAATGTCACTGCATGACAAAGAGTGGTGAGAAAGAGACGAGCAGTTGCCCTTTTGCAGCCCAACATCGGCGAGCCTAATCGTGAAGTTGATGTAGTTGATGTACTGTACATAGTACGTACAAATCCAGAATGGTGCGGTTATTTCTGCAGGTCAGCTCATAGTTTTGGTCGCCGCAACCCTTTTCGCCCTTCAATTGAAACGGGGGCCTTATGTTGACCGAGCCGCAAAAGGTGGTGCACTCATTTTTCTGGGCGGCGATGCTAAAACAACAATGGAGGAGGAGGAGGAGCTGATGTTTGTGCATTGGTTATGCAATGGCTGAGAGCACGAATCGATCAAAGCGAGTCTTCGCGTTTAGTGATGAGATGTAGAAGGAAGAAAGATTGGGATGAGAGGAACACTCTAGGTTGCTCTGTTTCCCGAGATGATGATTATGATGAGAGAAAGGGAAAAAAAAAAAAAAAAACTGACTTTAAAGCTGATCGTGTGGAAGTGAATGATTTGGGGTGTAGCGACCAGAAAACGAGACGTGCGAGACAAGCAAAAGCGTGGGAATGGTCGACGGAAACGTCGAAGCTTGAGCTCGAGCTCTATCAATCTAGGTGAGCCTAAGCTCCACCAAGGCTGGCAAGCTCAAGCCTTGCCCTTGCCAAATCTAGCCTCAAGTGAGCTCGAGCTTATCAGTCTACGACGAGGATCATGCTAGGCTATGGCCAACTGTTAGCTGCCACCAAGACCGATGATCAGCCAAGGAAGAAGAAAAAGAAAAGGAAAGAAAAAAATCTTAATTTAAAAAAAATAAAAAGAAAAAGAAAACATAAAAATAAAAGGAAAATGTATTTAGTGAAAGAAAGTGAGGTGGAAGAAGTTGTAGAAATTTTTTTCTATTTCTAAGAAATGGAAAATATTTTTCTCATTTTTGAAAGTGTTTTTTTCAATAGCGGAAAACGTTTTCCTAAGCCGGTTCTCCGTTAAACGAATATTGGAAAATCTGAAGAACTTTTTTGGAAGTTATTTCTGTGAAATGAACGAAGCAATCATTAAATTTCCTTAAATATTCTTAAGTTACTATCTTTTCAAAATAATTTATAGTTGATTTTTTTTTCCTTTTGATCCGACTGTCTGATTATATATAAGATCAATTCCATAAGTTGTTGGACTAGACCATAGAATTCCCCATTAATTAATAAAGCTGGAAAGATATTTATGGAGAAAATTTAACAAATTTTCACATTTGTAGACACATGCTAAACATTTACAAAAATTCCGTGAGTTCTCCCCCTTTTTGTTTTTCTCTCTTTGGCTGAAAAAAAAAAAGATTTGTGGTGGTTGAGTTAGAGATGAAGGAGAGAGGTCTGGATTCGTTTTCTAGTCTGTATATGCTATAAACTGGACTAAACAAGAGTTTTGACCACGGGCAAATCGAAAGAGCTGCTAGCTAGCTAGCAAGAACAGAACATGGGCGATCAATTCACAGCGCATATCCTACTGGGTAATAGCGATTGGTCAAACTTCATGGTAAATGTCGAAGTTCCCTAAATGAAGAGACCGATCCCCGACCTTCTGCAATGATTCGGTGAAAGGTTGCAGTCGCTCTTGATGATGGACAGGAAAACATGTCGAGTAAAAATATGTCATCTACTTCATCCTTTTCCAGCGGCCTAGGCACTTCGTTTGACTATGTATTGATGGTTACAAAGGCTCAGATGGGGTTCGAGGAATAAAAATTTTGGTCACTGTCACGCATATAAAAAATTTTGGTCACTGTCAAGCATATCCTCTCGAATCATCTGTTTCATGAAGTTAAATGCATATTGAGCGTATTGAATAACGAACCGAATATCGGACATGCAAACTTCCCCTTCGAAATCCAGCGCCAATCACCTCAACCCTAGTACCAATGATAGCTTCTTAGCTGATCTGAGAGCCTTGAAACTTCCATACTGACCATGCAGAAAAGCAAGGAATGTCCGTTGCATCCACGTTAAGAGAACAAGAGTCATTGTGATGATGCAATGGGTAGAGATATATCATCCCCAGGTAATTCGAAACCGGCATATGCGGCTCTATTCTTTTTTTTTTCTTTTTTATTGCCATCTCAGAGAAAACTAATATCAATTCTACAAGCTACTTCGTTGGCCAAGTCTTGGTCGTTTCATAATTCATATTTATTTGCATTTTGCTGAAACAGAACCTTGAATGCGTCAAATCAGAGTATCCTGATCCACCATAGATGGAACAAGAGAAACTGCCGTCTAATGATGTCATTAGTTTAACTGCCGGACAGGGACGTTGTCCGATCACGACGTCTCCCCAGCATCGAGTGGAGGAATATCGCATTCTTTTCGAGGATGAATGGACCGTAAGCTTGATACCCGAGAACCCAACTTTACTTAAAATCAACCCAACAATGGAATTCATTTTGGCGTACGGTTGCAACTATCACAGTGAGAGAACTGCTAAATATTTTCTCGCCGAAATAGAGAGAGAAGGGGATGAGAAAAGCTGAGGGAAATGGGTTTCCTACTCCTTAGATCACCAAGTTACGGGTTTGAGCAGAACAAATAATCACAGACCAGGATAGATATGAGATTAGATAAGGAATGAGTTAGAGAAGTGACAAATGCTGAGCAAATCGAGTCCCTATGCAGTAAATGTGAACAGCTTTAACAAGAGCTTAAACCCAAGATACTTCTAGGTTGGTGAATCCCCGAGTAATGGAATCAACATGTCCGTCGTGCATCTAAGGATATCGCAAGACGGACAGACTCTAGCTAGCTAGTTAGGCATCTTGTGAGATGTTTCCTAAATGGACATGCACGATGTTTTGAGGAAAATATACGCCCCAAAGAATCTCCACGAGCAATGCTGAACTTTCTGGCATTTGTTGATTCGGTATAGTTTTTTATAAATCAGCACTTTTGGTGTATACGGAGTATTCTTAGACCAGAATGCGATTAATCTACGGTAATAAGACTAAGAATTGCTTGCTCAGACAATGTCTGTTTCTGTATGTCTTGTCTGTGGCAGCAGGCTCATAAACATCAACGTAAATGCTGAGAAGGAAAAGACTTCCCCGCTTTTTTTTTCCCGAAGCTCAAAGGATATGCTCCATATATTCCTCGCACAGCATAGTATTCATAAATTATATATAATCTTCAAGAAACTGCGTCCTTTCTCAACACATCACTCAGTCCTCTCCGCATGTGAAAAAATAAAAATGGTGCAGACGTCTACCCAGCCGGAACAGCCCATGCAGGTGGAGAGGAAGGAAACAGAAGTACTGGAGGACGTGAAGAAGAAGAGTGACCCGACAGGCTTGCCATTTTATAAGCTTTTGAAGTATGCAGACACGCTCGATTGGATTTTAATGGCTCTAGGGACCATAGGATCTGTCGTCCATGGGATGGCTCAACCAGTTGGATATTTGCTGCTCGGCAAAGCACTCGATGCTTTCGGAAGTCATATCGACAACAAAGATGGCATTGTTCATGCTCTGAAAAAGGTAGATAACTGCACTTCGCTTGAATTCCTAGCTTACTGTCAACTGGTGGCTATATTTATTCATAGCGCGCCTTGAGTACCAACTTACTAATTATGGATGATTCACACAGAGTGTCAGTGGAGCTTTTCATTCGTGTTCTTCTTCTTACCTCTTTCAGGTTGTTCCATATGTGTGGTACATGGCCATTGCAACCTTCCCTGCTGGAATCCTAGGTTGGCTTCTTTTGGTTTACTAAGATGATGGAGATGCATATGTTTTTACTAGATCGCAGAACAGTTTTTTGTTGACATGCACACTTGTTTCGTACCTAATTGCCGTTCGAAAGTCACTGTTTTCGAGGCTCCAATAGAGATTGCTTATTTTTGTGTGCCACTCCCGAACATCGCATCCAGTTTTGTGGGATCGGAAGTATCATATAATCATTTATCATATTGGACTACTACCGATAAAGTTAGCAAGAAGGACTGGATTAACTACAGGAGAAAAAACTAAAAGTATAGAAAGTACGCAGTAACAAAGCATTCGCATGGCTTCCAATTTTCTGCAGAGATTGGATGCTGGATGTACGCGAGCGAAAGACAAACAACACGGATTAGATTAGAATTCCTGAGATCGGTCCTCAGACAGGAGATTGGAGCTTTTGATACTGAATTGTCGAGTGGAAAAGTCATTGTGGGAATAAGTACTCACATGAGCGTAATCCAGGATGCTATCGGAGAGAAGGTAGCAATCTTTCCCTCAAGTTGACTGCTCTTTAGATTTCCCCACCAAAGTTTGCCGATCATGCTAACATAACTTTTTGCTAGCAGCTGGGGCATTCCTTTCGTGCTTCGCCACATTCTTTTCTGGAGTCTTGATTGCCTTCATTTGCAGTTGGGAAGTTTCACTGGTCACCTTGTTTGTAGTTCCCTTGATTCTACTGATTGGAGCCACCTACACCAAGAAAATGAACGCCATCTCAGCTGCCAAAATGATTTACCTATCCGAAGCTACTACTGTTGTGGAACAGGTGAAAAAACTTCACGTTTTCTTTTTTTTAGTTATAAAATATGTAAGAAAAGCGGAATCATCTGGAAATTTATGGGTTAATGTTTGACAACGTACAGACCATATCTCATATAAAAACGGTTTTTGCATTTGTCGGAGAGGATGGCGCCATCAAGTCATTCTCAGACTGCATGGACAAGCAGTCTGTCATTAGCAGAGGAGAGGCACTGATTAAGGGAGTTGGAACAGGAATGTTTCAAGCAGTGACCAACTCCTCTTGGGCACTAATCATATGGATCGGAGCAATTGTGGTCACTGCCGGAAGATCTAGTGGAGGGAACGTCATAGCAGCAGTCATGAGCATCCTCTTTGGAGCTATGTAAGAAAAGTTTACCTTTCTTGTTAGAGTTTTTGGATGAGATTGTTTTGTCTTACAGCGACTAGATAAGCAATCCAATGATGATCATCAAGCTAGTTAATCTGCACATAACATGAGAAATAACATCGTCCTACTTGGGTTCTCTAAAGTTTTGTGTGAATGCGTGTGTGCTG
The DNA here is from genome assembly GCA_017140475.1 of Eucalyptus fibrosa. Lineage (NCBI taxonomy): Eukaryota > Viridiplantae > Streptophyta > Magnoliopsida > Myrtales > Myrtaceae > Eucalyptus > Eucalyptus fibrosa. Next base: position 6,608,404 of record CM029515.1, on the reverse strand, counting down.
CATTTCATTTTGTGCCTCTTAAGAAGATATCAGATGCCTTTAAGAATCTTCATATAATGAAGTGAAGAAGATATAACCTTAATTATGGGCCGTGACTTCTTTTGCATTCCAGCTCAATCACTTATGCTGCCCCAGACATGCAAGTATTTAACCAAGCAAAAGCAGCAGGAAATGAAGTTTTCAAGGTGATCCGGAGACAACCAACTATTAGCAACGCTTCAGGGGGGATCGTATTGAAGGAAATCGAGGGAAACATTGACATAAAGAACATTCACTTTGCTTACCCATCCCGAGAAGATAAGGTGATTCTTCAAGGTTTTACGCTGTCAATTCCAGCAGGAAAGACGGTGGCGTTAGTTGGTAGCAGTGGGTGTGGGAAAAGCACAGTCATATCCCTAGTTGCAAGATTCTACGATCCATCGAAAGGTCTAAAACCTTTATCCTCCATGCTCTTGAGCTGAAATTTGTTATCCTCTCTTTATTATTCCCAAGGTTTCATGCTTCTATTGCTTATACACTTTTTGCACAAAAAGATTTCTGATGATTGAATAATATTGCATAGGTTGCTGATGATTGGGTAATATTGCATGTTTTCAGGGGTCATTCTCATAGATAAGCATAACATCAAGGATCTTGATTTGAAGTGCCTCCGCCAAAATATTGGAGCAGTTTCCCAAGAACCATCACTGTTTGCAGGCACTATCAAGGACAACCTTAAAGTAGGAAATTTGGATGCAGATGACCAACAAATAGAGAATGCAGCAATGATGGCAAATGCACATAATTTCATTTCACAGCTTCCAGATAAGTACTCGACAGAGGTAATATGCAATCTCCTAATAACAGATGTAAATAAACAATGTCTCTTCTGAAAGTTCGCAAGCTCTCATTAGACAAAAAACAAGGATCCTAAGTTAAATTTTGGCGCCATGATGATGGACTAGGTGGGGCAGAGGGGCTTCCAGCTGTCAGGGGGACAAAAACAAAGAATTGCAATAGTCAGAGCTGTTCTCAAGAATCCTCCAATACTTCTGCTCGATGAGGCTACAAGTGCTCTTGATTCGCAATCTGAGAAGCTGGTTCAAGAGGCATTGGAGAAGGCCATGCAGGGAAGAACAGTGATCTTGATTGCGCACAGATTGTCAACCATCGTTAATGCAGATGAAATTGCAGTCGTAGAGAATGGACAGGTTAGGGAGACAGGAACGCACAGCACCCTATTGGATACCAGCGAATTTTACAACAGTTTATTCAACATGCAAAACATCAGTGTTGTTCGTGATGAAAGGTTGGCTGCCTCATAATAATTATTTCCTACCGTTTGTGCATGAGAATTATTTTGATAAAAAAAAGAAACAGGTTCTCACTGGCCCGTGATGTTTATTGAATGACAGAACTGATATATCTTCGCAAGATTATGAAATTGACCTACCCCATGGCTCACCTAAAAGCAGAGTTTTAAGTGAAAAAGGCACAGAGATAGAAGAAAGCCTCAGAGAAGATCCTGAGCAAGAGAAGCACAAGAAAAGATTAGAAGCAGTCCACTTCTTTAGAATTTGGTTTGGGTTGAGGAGGACGGAACTTGTCAAGATAGCCATTGGCTCCATTGCAGCCGGTTTCTCTGGAATCTCAAAGCCTGTTTTTGGGTTCTTCATCATAACAATAGGTGTAGCATATTACCATAAACATGCAAAGCGGGAAGTTGGATGGTACTCGATCGCATTCTCCCTAATAGGGTTGCTATCATTAGTCTCTCACATCTTGCAACATTACTACTTCGGTGTGGTCGGTGAGAAGGCCATGACAAACCTTAGAAAAGCTCTCTTTTCAGGTAGCTGTCACTCTTTTTTGCTAGCAGAGTCCTTTACAGTTTAATGCAGAATCTACTAGCTCCGAATTTGAGATTCTGCCCATGGTGTGAATCATTTATAGGGTACAATTTGCATTGATTGTTCTAAAATCTTGCAGGTGTCCTGCGCAATGAATTCACTTGGTTTGAGAAACCTGAGAACAGCATTGGGATGGTTACTTCGCGAATCATCAATGATACATCCATGGTGAAAGTGATAATTTCTGATCGCATGTCCATCATTGTCCAATGCATCGCTTCTATACTGATTGCTACAGTAGTTAGCATGATTGTAAACTGGAGGATGGGTCTACTGGCTTGGGCTGTGATGCCTTGCCACTTCATTGGCGGGCTCATTCAAGCCAAGTCAGCCAAAGGATTTGCCGGTGACTCTTCTGCAGCATATGGCAAAGTCGTTTCCCTAACTTCTGAGTCGGCAACAAACATAAGAACTGTAGCATCTTTTTGCTATGAAGAGCAAATTCTGAGGAAAGCCAAGTTAACGTTGGAAGTCCCAATGAAAGAAAGCAGAAGAACCAGTATCAAGTATGGAATAATCCAAGGATTCTCTCTTTGCTTATGGAACATTGCACATGCAATCGCGTTGTGGTACACCGCGGTCTTGGTCGATAGAGGCCAAGCCACATTTGAAAACGGCATAAGATCGTACCAGATTTTCTCTCTCACGGTACCTTCTATTACAGAGCTTTGGACGCTGATCCCCACCGTTTTATCGGCCATGAGCATACTCGCTCCTGCATTCCAGACCCTCGACCGAAAAACTGAAATTGAACCAGATGTGCTGGAAAATACACATCACGGGAGGATCGAAGGAACTGTTGAGTTCCAGAACGTCAAATTCAAGTACCCATCACGACCAGAAGTTACGGTTCTGAAGAACTTCACGTTGAAAAGTGAAGATGGGACGAAGGTGGCTCTTGTTGGGCCAAGTGGTGCCGGAAAGTCCTCTATTCTGGCTCTTCTGCTGAGGTTCTACGATCCTATCGAAGGAAAGGTGCTCATTGATGGGAAGGACATAAAGGAATACAACCTGAGATGGTTGAGGACGCAAATAGGATTTGTGCAGCAAGAGCCCATCCTCTTTAGCTCCTCCATCAGAGAGAACATCTGTTACGGATATTGCGGGGCTTCGGAAGCTGAAATAATGGAGGCGACGAGGCAAGCCAACATACACGAATTCATCAGCAGTTTGCCGGATGGCTACGACACTCTAGTCGGGGAGAAGGGCTGCCAACTTTCTGGGGGACAAAAGCAAAGAATAGCCATAGCAAGAACACTGCTGAAGAAGCCGGCAATGCTGCTCCTGGACGAAGCCACAAGCGCCCTCGATGCCGAATCCGAAAGGAGTATCGTGAGTGCTCTAGAGGCGGCAAACGAGTCCAATAACGGTGGCCTCTTCTCCCGGACCACCGTAATTACGGTAGCACATCGGCTCTCCACCATAGTCAAATCAGACAGCATCATTGTCATGGACAAAGGCGAGATCGTGGAGATCGGTTCCCATTCGACCCTGATCAGATCAGGCAGTGGAGTGTATTCTCGACTGTATAGGCTCCAGAGCTTGAAACAATGATCGGGTACCTAGCTATTAGCTCTATGGTGAGAATCGAATCAAGAAGTTCAGACGGGAAGATGGAAAAGCAGTAGAACTAGGAACGGTCGAATAACACCCGGAAGGTGCACACTGGACTCCGAATGTGTTTCGTCGAGTCCCACGTCGAGAATTTTATCATTCACAGAAATGAAATGAACGTTTGCTATCTATTCCTGAAACGTTCTTGATAAGTTAAGATTAGAAACTGTCGTCACCTGTCGATTGTATTCGTGTCGTCGTCCGAGTTAATGCGAAATGCAATCCAAACGTTACATCGAAGCTTTCCCGCTAATTCATGAAACTTCCTTCGAACACGACTGAGCATTAGCACCTCATAACAGCAGAATGCAGTTCCGAATTTCGTACAAGGTGATGATAGAGAGCTCTCAAATCACAAAATCGCAGTGAAAGATCCAGTGAGTCATAAAACCATCCATCGACTTCGCTCCGGAAACTCCTCGAATCATCGTTTTAGCTGATGCAAGACTTTCTAAACTCGATCGTTTGTACAAACCGGACCAGATTCAATTTAGTCCAAAAAGCGGAGTAACCAACACTAATCCACTAACCGGGTACGGGGTCACGAGATACTGCCGCCGAGTCGATATAACCCGAACCGAGCCGGCTGAACCGGATCGATCCCAAGCAATCAGAGCTCAGTCAAAGGTTTGCATAAGAAAAGGCAAATCACGATGATCACTGGGTTAGCTCCTGCCTAGAGAGACCGTAGCAGAACAAATTGAGGAGAGATAGAGAGAGAGGTAAAGTGGAGAAATGAGTGGTCGAGGGGATGGAGACAGACGCAGAGCAGTGGGACCAATCCAAAACCAATCCTCCATTCCAGTAAGCGGCTATACATCAATACTTCATTTATAGTTACCACAATGACGGAAATCATTCAAAAAAACGTAAACCTATTATAGTTTTACCAAATTAGTATCAAGCATTGTCATATATTGCCGATTCAACCCGTTCAATCAATTTTGATTGGAATTTTGTAGACATAAACACTAGCAATGCCACATTGGACAATCGGTAGCCAATGATTAACTTTTTTTTTCTTCTTCTTTTTGCCGATAGCCGACCATTGGACAAAGGCAAGGCTGACATTCCTTGGGTCTCATGGTGGCTCATCTCGTCCAGCCGCACCTTGCCAAACCTCTAGTCATCAACAAAGGGAAGAAGAAGTAAAAATTCAGAAAAAAAAATAAAAAATTCATAAAATAAAAAATATTTTTTAAAATTGTCCATATCAGTATCGGTTGTCCTATGTGGCGCTTTTGCGTGTTCACATCAGTGATTTCTCAATCAAAATTGATTGTATTGACTCAATTAATAAAAGAAATAAAAGAAATAAGATTGAATTAACAAAATTGAAAAGTTTACAATTGAATTAGCAAAAACACAACATATTTGGAACTTTTTGAACAATCATCCTTACATTAGTCATGTAAACCTTTTTTAATTGAAGACATATTCGAAATGATGGCAAAGTTATTAGTCAAATGCCAATTTTAGATATAGTAAACCTACTAATCTCATCAATAAGTTACCCACCACCTCGCAATTCTTCACTTTTATTAATCAAAACTTACTAATCATAATAAGTATTTTTATTTGCTTTCCAAATTGGAAAAAAAAAAAAAAAAGTGGCCGTTCCCTTATTTTCATCAATAATTTATTTTCTCGGTTTTCATACAACAACTTTCCCAGTCAAATAATAAGTTCCGAGATATCGGATTGCTAAAAAAATAAATAAATAAAGAGAGATTTAACGCATCGGTGATAGTGACTTCTGCATATGAAAACCACTAACAGTTAAAGCTAAGATCCAATCAATCGTTCCATCCATCCGATCCGACGGCCTCGCATCACTTCATTTCCTATCCGACGGTCAAAACCGCCTCGGAGGGACCCCTTTCGGGCAATCGAGAGGTGGAAACGACGTAGGCTTTTATGGCATGCCACCCCACGCGCATCGACTGGACCAATTATTGCAAAGATCCCTTGGGGATATGCTCGGAGAAGTGGAAACTCGCGTGGGCTAAATTGCAAAGCAGAAAGTCGTGGCTTGAGAAAAGTTGGGTGCGCCATGGGGAGAGCATCGAAAGGAACCGAGCATCGCCAATCCGGTATGAATCCACCAATTGGTGCACCAGATCCGTAGGGTACTCATATGGAATAATGTGGCACGATCATTGGTCACGATGGATCTCAGGTAGGATGCGCGTGATTTGACTGCGCTTCGTGCGTCGATCTTTGTTCCGGGCATGTATTTTAATTTTAAGTGTGATATAGCTAGACAAGCATCGTGGGTGTCCAATCAATTCCTTTATTCATGACTAGCTTGAAGGAAAGAATAATATCTCTCTATGAGATTTGATTGGATCTAACTTCATTGTCAAAAAAGGTGGGGTCGGTTCGAATTTAAGTGGTTCCTCTTGATCGCCCCAACCGATGTCCCGTCACGTTAGCCTAAGTCGAATAATTATAAATCCGACTTCGCGTTTCGAGGCCTGCCTCTTCGCAAATCGATCTCGTCATCCTTCCCAAGTCCTTTTTTTCAATCATGTTAATTTCGTTGTGGATGGCACGGCGAGACGAAAGGAACGGGCTTAAAAAAAATAAATTAAAACTCAGGAACAGAAACACCTCCAAGCCAAGCTACCGCCGCGGAGCATCCAAGTGTTCACGTTGCCTGTCCAGTGGGCCGCAGCGAATATATATCGTCACGCGACCTGCCGAATCCAGATGTGAATATCTTTAAAAGAAAAAAAAAAGTTTTTATTTTTATTTTACTCAGTTTTATCACCAAATATCCTGGCCAAAAATATATATAATCAAGAAAAAACGCAAGACCGTTAGATTCATTGAACCTGGACATGCACACGCGCACCGGAAATTCCAAGACCTTTCTTTATTTAACCGCCCTTCTCGCAGCCTTTCATGGCACCCAGCCACCAATCTCTCTCTCTCTCTCTCTCTATCTCTCTCTTGAGCACACTCGGCTAACGCCGAGCTCCAAGGATCTTGGGCCGCCCCAACCATGGCACCAGCCGCGCCGACCCGCGCCGAGCCGGAGAAGGCGCTGATGAGGAAGAACGAGGAGCTGGAGAGGGAGCTGCAGGAGAGCCGGGCGCACGAGGAGCGGGCGCGGGACGAGCTGCGGAGGACGGCGGAGCGGCTGAGGGTGGCGGAGGAGGCGGAGGAGCGGCTCTGCTCGCAGCTCGGGGAGCTGGAGGCGGAGGCCGTCGTGCAGGCGCGGGAGGACCGGGCCCGGATGGTGCTCCTGATGGAGCAGCTGTCGCAGGCCCACCGGCTCCTCCAGGCCGCCTCCATCTCCCTCCCCCGCCGCCGCCGCTGCCAAAGATCAGGCCTGCGCTTGACAGAACATGCATACCCTGAACATGCACATCTCTCTCCCGTTCCCTTATTTCCCCTGCTCTCGAAGGTTGTCGGCAGTGGCTTCTTGCTGTTTTTTTGTTGTATGAAGTCAGTAAATATGGTCGGGTGTGGGATCGTCCTGCGAGGAGGAGATCTTGAGTGTCTGTGTGGCTTGATGGGATTTCGCTCTCCTCCATGAAATCTTGATCTTCTTCTTGTTGTTGGGTCGTTTTGTGAAGATTTGTAGAAAGATTTGACCTAGTGACGATTGTACGCAGTGCAAGTTCTCTTTTCCGTTCCATTTTCTTTTACCTTGGGTAAAGTTTCCCAGTCGCTGCATCTTTCGTGTTTAGTAAGTGAGGAAAACCCGAGAAGAAATCACTTCTTCGTGGAGCGTTCGTTAGGACAAAAAAAGAAACAACTGCGCCGAGCCGTCGATCATGTGGGCCCCACTCTTCCTCGACCGACCGCAATCCCCACATCGACCGACCGGATCGATCTGGCCGTGATTCACGTGGACGTGTCCTGATCGACGAACTCGGTTGCATCGAATCGATTGGTGGAGAGTTTCTCCCTGAGGTTTATAAAATCACCACAAATCCCACAAGGGGTCAACCAAGAAAGCGAGGCACGCAACCTCTCCACGTCGATCGATACCCCGCAAAAAGAAAGGTATCGTTTCGTCACGACGCACGCTCTTACCATAAAACCGCAGAGGAAATAAGGGTGATGGGCAACTTGTAGCTTTCCCACACTATTCTCTTTTCCATGGAAAACGACACCCAGGTCGCTTCCTAACCACAATCCAAGGATCGCATTTGGTCCCAGGCCAAAATAAAAGACAAGCGAAAAAAATAAAATAAAAAATTCCTACTCTACCAAAAGTGAGATGTCAATGTGATGAGACTGGCTCCTTTCCTCTTAACGAGAGAGATTATTCCCAATTACTACAGTGTATAAAAAAGCATCTGAAAGGCGAAAAATAAAGTGTGGAGAACTAGATTCGATTCTTGCTCGATAAGGCTGAACTTTAATGGCAAAGCCACGATTGAAGTAAATTCTTGCGAATTCCCTCCGATAGGTTTAAATGAGGAATGAAAGCCAGCCAAGCATGTAGCACCCATCTTTTATAAAATACGGAATAAAAGAAAGTTAGGGAAAAGAGAAAGGGAAGAGGATGCTAGGCGGCAAACCTATTTCCGGACAGAGACCTGGGAGATGAACTGTGTTGCACACGAGGAGGACCATCGATTGAAAACTGTTTCTCATTAGAGATGGATCTACACGTATTGAGGGCCCATGGCAACGAAATCAAAGCAACGCGCACTCGTCAAAATGGCAGTTGCTTCATCAGGATGGTGATGCCCCCTCCTTTGACAATCTGGCGAAGGAAACCAAGAAAGATTGGACTTCCCATTTGGGACGCCAAGAATTTCCTAATCAGAAAGATGGAGAAAAAGATAATTGATGACGACGGTCCGAGTCCCTCTTGAAAAGCACACAGTGAGAATTGCCATTTATTGGCTAGCCCCACGACCTTGGCGACGGGTCGATGTCCTCTCGTCTTGCATACAATAAAATTAGGTTTCGAAAAGAAAGACACGTCAATTAATGGCGTAACCTCGACATCTGACGCCTAATGGTAGGAACTAGTGTTCCATGATATCTATTCTGGGAATAATGCATGTATTGAGCTGTAAGCAAATGAATCCCAGACCTCCTACACCCCAACGAGACAACATTACAAGTTTGTCGATCTCGAACCTTTGGACCGCTGACCACAGGTGGCATTGAACAGTTATGATTCAAATCTAATATTTCGCAACGGATGTGAACGCAATGTTATGAAAGACTGGTCAAGTCGATTGCTTCCAATCACTCCTTGGTGAGCAAATGTCTACCCGAAAGAATGAAAACAAAGGAAAAGTAAGGGAAGAGAAATAGCTCTTGAGAACTTTGAAAATAATCACCTCGTGGAATATTTTGGTCTTCTGAGACTAAATTATAAGGCGGCAAGCACGTTGATTCCTCCATTTCTCGTTTACACGCTTCGCAGGTTGAAATTTTCCTAATATTGTACAAATCATGCATCGCATCCAAGGACTTCTCTTTATATAAACCGCCGTTCTTGCAGCCTTCCGTTGCACCACCCATCCACCAAATTCTCTGTCTCTATACTCTACTCAGGCTGAGGTCCAAGGATCTTCGGTCGCCCATGGCTCCAGCCATGGCCGCCACGCCGAGCCGCGCTGAGCCAGAGAATGCGCTGATGAGGAGGAACGAGGAGCTTGAGAGGGAGCTGCGGGAGAGCCGAGAGAGACAGGAGAGGGCGCAGGATGAGCTGCGGAGGACGGCGGAGCGGCTGAGGGTGGCGGAGGAGGCGGAGGAGCGGCTCTGCTCGCAGCTCGGGGAGCTGGAGGCAGAGGCCGTCATGCAGGCACGCGAGAACCGAGCGCAGGTGGTGCTCCTGATGGAGAAGCTGTCACAGGCCCACCGGCTCCTCGAGGCCGCCTCCATCTCCCTCCCCGCCAACAAAGATCAAGCCGGCGCTTGACAAAACATCCATACTGTGAACATATCGTTCTTCCGTTCCTTCTTTTTTTCCAGTGTCTTTTCCCCTGCTTTCTACGGTTGTAGGAGTGGCTTCTTGCCCCTGTTGTCGTATGAAGTCAGTAAATATGGTCAGGTTTGGGATCGTCAGACAAGGAGGAAGAGGAGGAGATCTGAGCGTCTGTGTAGTTTGATGGGATTTCGGTCTCCTCCATGTAATCTTCATCTTCCTTTTTCTGGTCATCTTGTGAAGATTAGCGGAAAGATTTAAAAACTTAGTGATCATTAGGACATAAAAAGAAAGAATTTCTCGCATTTAGATCATGCCGGCCCCTCTTCCATGGTAACGTCTCGCCAGGATCTTGGTGTGCATCAACCGAATCCATTGAGCCGTCAATCATGCAAGCCTCCTCTTCCTCGACCGTGATCCCTATCAACCTGATCGATCTAGCCATAATTCACGTGGGCCTCGAGTGATCAACGACAGCGGTTGCATTGGGTCTATGGGCAAGAGTTTCTCCATCCTCTCCCTCTCTAGAGAAGGTGAGTCTATGAGATGCATTTTTTTTTTTTTGGTCAAAAATAACATCTCATTCCTTTCAAAGCAAAAAAAAAGAGCGAACCAACGCAGACAAACCAAAACAAATTTCAGATATTTTCAAAACAAAAGTTTCAAATAACAAGATTAATCATCAGAATAAAGTTAGGGGTTACATGCTAGAGAGTAGATCTATAACTTCTTTAAATCAAAATTGGCGGGTGATTATTGAATCCATATTTAGTAATGAACACACACTAAGAACTTCATCTGTTAATAAAACTTTGCCTTTCAATGATGCGCACCTAAGTTCAACATCCTCAACACTATTGCCATGCCTTTCAAAGTAAAAAAGTTGACTGAGCACAGATTTAACTGTGAGAGCAAAACCTTCACAAACCTCCTCTGATCTCTTGTTGAATGGATAGAAACCTCACTGAAACGGGAAAGAGAAGCTTCTAAACCTAGATAAGATCATAAGAGAAATGATCCCCAAATGGGAGGAAAGAAAGAAAGAAAACAGAGAATTGGATCAGTCAACAAAAAAGGAAGGAAAGGGAGAGATCTAACTCAAACCCTCCATGTCATAGAGGTTGAAGAAGGAAGTTGCGGGGACTTGCAGCATTCCCACACTGCCTCTTTTCGATGGAAAACGACACCCAGGTTGTTCCCTAACCAGAGTTCAAGGATAACATTTGGTCCCGGGCTAAAATAAACGACAAGAGGGCAAAAACAAGTCCTTCTCTACCAAAAGTGCGAATGTGATGAGAATGACTTTTTCCTTCAAGGAGAGAGATTATTCCCATTTTGTTCATTCAATTATTATTCGATTACAGGGTATAAAAAACATCTGAACAGCGAAAAATAAAATGTAAAGAACCCGACACGGCCAACCTTCAACAGCAAAGCCCGTGATTAAAGTAATTTCTGGCAAATTTCCAATTTTCGTGGCATTTGGCCCCGCATCCGATTGGTTAAGATATGAGGAATGAAAGCTAGCCAAGCATAGCACCTATCTTTCATATACGAAACAGAAGCAAGTAAGAGAAAAAGGGAAAGAGGAGAAGATGCTAGGCGGTAAGCCTATGTCCGGCCAGAGAACTAGGAGATGAACTGGTGCTCACGAGCGAGAGATCAATTGAATTTCTAATTAGAGATGTGGATCTGCACGTATCTAAAGGGCCCATTACAACGAAATCAAAGCAATGCGCACTTTGTCAAATTGGCAGTTGCTTCATCAGGATGGTGATGCCCTTTTCGCAATCTGATGAAGAATAGCAAGAAAGATTGGACCTTTCCATTTGGTACGGCAATAATTTCCTAATCAGAAAGATGGAGAAAAAATAATAGATATCGGCTGATCCGAGCCCCCTCCTCGAAAAGCACATTGTGAGCATTGCCATTTATTGGGTAGGGTCGACATCCTCTCGTCTTGCTTACAGCATAGCTAGGTTTTGAAAAAGAAAGCCTAATCAATTAATGACGCAACCGGAACCTCGATGGCCGACGCCTAATGGTGGGAGCTAGTTGCTTGCAGCATAGCTAGGTTTTGAAAAAGAAAGCCAAGTCAATTAATGACGTATCCTCGATGGCCGACGCCTAATGGTAGGAGCCAGTGTTCCATGATATCGCTTCCGGGAATAACGCATGCATTGAGCTATGAGCAAATGAATTCTAGACAAACGACACCATGACGAGACGACATTACAAGTTTGCCGATCTCGAATCTTTGGAGCGCCGACCACAGGTAAGCGTTGAACAACTGTGATTCAAGTTAAAATATTTCGCAACAGGCAAATGTTATGAAAGACTGGTCAAGTCGATCGGCTCGGATAACTCTTTGGTGAGCAAATGTCAACCCAAAAGAAAAGACAACAAAGGAGAAGCAAGAAAAGAGAGATAGCTCTTGAAACTTTGAAATTAATCACCGCGTTGAATACTTTGGTCTTCTGAGACAAAATAGTAAGCCGGCAAGCACGTTGAATTCATTGGCTAATTTAACGCAGATTCGTACTAGCTATATCCTGAACTTATGATATTGTCTTCTAGAGAGAAAACGTATAGGTATCTGCTTTGACTTTTGGATTTTGAGTTTTACTTTTATGTTAAACGTGTGAAAAATTCCAAAAACAATATATATCAACACTCAAATTAACCTAGATTTTTCTGTAATTTTGATGAACTAAACTATGTTTAGTTTTTTTAAAGGAAAACTGGAATGTGGCTTAAAGCCCTTCAAAGCACATCACAGTAGAACAGGGTCTAATTGCGTACAACGAAATCACATGATATAGTCCTCGAATTAGTATGAACCATCAATCACAGCGAAATTTCAAGATTGCAAATTTTCTTAATTCGACATTTGTGTATATTGGCATCCCAGAAAACGTTTTTTCCCCCTTTATGACACAAATTTATAAGATTGCTATAGCATCGTGTTAGAATTTTCAATAGAGACAAGGAATTTTCCAAAGCTTTAAGGAAACACGTCTCTCTAAATAAGCCATTTCGATGCCTCTCAAGCAGAAAAGGTAAAACATTTCCACGTTGGCTATTGACAAAAGATGATTGGAATTTTCTTTTCCCCGTTGGCTTGGGCCAAACTACGAAGCTTTCATGGTAACCATCGCAAAGCAAACAGTCTAAAACATGGTTTTTGGCATTACAGTGGGCAAAACCATCGCATTTTAGATAATAAATGAAAGATAACTTCATATGAAAGATTATTCAAAAGCCTATGGAAGCAGAAAGCCTACATGATTTCTTTCTACCTTAGTCGTAAAGTTTAAGTAGAAATGAGCTGACCAACAGTTTCCAATGTGCTGGCCGACACAAAAAAAAAGGAGGTCACTCGAGATATCTGAAAAGAAACCATCCTCCAGCCATTTCGAGTGTAAACAGTACAAAGAAAAGCTGCCTCTACCGAAGCAGCTTGCAATTAGATGGAAGCCAAATGCTTGATGCCCCCATGTCTAACAACCTAATGAAGCAAAATTAATCTCAGGAGAACTAGCTCTAGGAATCAATCTTCAACATCTAATGAGATGCACCTTTAAACCAAGAAGCCTCCGATGACAGCATGGGCTTCCCTTTCTCATTGTTCCCTAGTTTATACCTTGTACTCTTGCTGAAGTACTGTCTAATTAAAATATCAAAAGAAGAAGGCAAAGTATCCGAGAAGTACCAGACCCTTTCAGATCACCCAGATAAAGGTTCCTTCCCCACTAGAGGTACGGCCATCAAAGTTCATAGCCCTCAACCATGACTTTGCTTATACGACACCCCTGGAGAAAGAAGACGGTGAAAAATAAAATGAATTAAGTTCTTCTTACTTTAGAATCTTTCAAAATGCCAATCAGTTTGGTGGCAAATGTGGTCTACAGCTTCCTTGCACCTTTCAGCTGAGGATCTCTGTACCACAAAATACATCCAAATCAATTGGTTGATAAATAAAATAGTTAGTCATATTATGCATTTATGTTGATTCAGACCTCTGAATGTGATCAGAATGAGCAGCCTCGGTCCTGGAGGAATGTTCACATCTCTTAGAGCACTGCAATACACAAAAAAGATCAATAAAAGGCCAAAGATAGCCAACATCGATAATGAAAGCATTCAACACAAATATGCATCACAAAATGATCCTGAATTGAATGCAGCAAAAGAAATAAGAGAAAACAAGAAACAACTTGCCTATCAGTGAGTAGAGGCAATGTTGTATCTGTTAGAAGGCCTTTCTTGAAGTTTTTCTCATAATTCTGAAGACCAAGGTTCGACAACATGCTTCTTGTTTGAGAGTAGTAGACATCTTCAACAGGAGGCTGAGAGAATTTCTGCCCTAGCTGCACAAGCCACCAAAATTTGATCTGTTTAGCTAGCACCTCTAAATGTTATTAGATCCATCAAAATGACTCATAATCATCATCAAAGGGCCAAAACTCAAAATCCCGTTAGGCTATTTCCAAATAATACATAGGCCAATGTATCCATACAAAGGGACCCCTTAGGATATCCATATCGACTGACATTATGCTTGAAAAGCTGCAACAAATTGTCATAAACCATATATAGAGTAACAATGCTGATATACTATTCAGAATTCCAGGTTCCAAATATTGGATCTTCACCTTGAAAAGACCACCCTGAACAAGTGCAAAGAAAAACCCCGAAGTAACTGCATTTGCCGCCTGATTTGGGCCACCCATGCCACTGACCAAAGAGAACATGGCTCCAGAACCAAAAGCTGCTGCCATACTGCAGTGACAATACAATAGTTCAAGTAAGAGCAAAGAGAAAATCACAAACACATGAAATCCAGCTCCCACTATCAATGGTCAATAATGTCCAAAGTAAGACAAAAGCTGAGATCCAGAATAATACTTTCAAATCTCTTAGGGCAACACAAAACCAGCTTTTAGGGTTTACTTCATCAAGTCCTATGATGAGCACAAATCATTTAAACAGAACTAAAAAGCACCTCAAGTTGCAGCTGCACTCTTCAAATACTTTATACTACACTAAATTTATAGAGGAGAAATTTTTAAGTAACTAAGTACCTGGACAAAAAAATTCACCATCAGACATTAGAAGTAGCTAACATGGAGACAAGGACCATGCCTGTATGTGAGAGAAGGGGCCGATTGACCCCACCGAAATTATTGATTTTTCATACAGCATGTATAGATTCTTTAGTTAGGCATCAATCTGATACTATTATGAGTTTTGACTCCCATTACTATTAAACACCATAAATCCAACCTAAGTAGATTTTGAACAGCTCAAATTACAAGATAAAGCAGTAGAATTAAATGTACTCATTTCAATTTTCCTGTCTTGCAATAAGAAGATACAATGTTTGCAAATGCATTAAAAAGATATCCATGATATAAGTGCGAACTTGCTGTGCTACTTGGATTCACTTCTAAATCCTAACTACATGAATGACTTGATTGTTCATGAGTTCAAAAAGCTTAATTATCAAATTGAATCAAGGTTGAGCTTAGTAATACTTCATCAAATAGGTTTGCAAGCCAAATCAATGTCTCCTCCTCATATAACTCGCCACACTAGGTTCCCCAATTGTCTTTTGCAATTAATTTTATAATTTTTTAGTATCGTGAGATGGAAATGATATGAGAGGAGGCAAATTATCAACAAAAATCACCTGGACTGGACATCTTCCTTCCCCCTCAACCTCTTCATCACACAGGAGATGCCAGCATTGACACCCGTCATGACAGCAAAATTGCGAGCTTGTATCAAGGGACCACCGGATAGAGCCTGTAGAAAAGAAAACCCATTTGTCACGTTCCACTGTTCTCTGTCCTTCCGGACAAACTAAAGCAACTTGCTCTACTTTACAGCAGTTGACAAAGATATTGAAAGTACTTCACCAACTCCCTCCATAGATTCTCAATATCTAGAGTACCTCAACACTCGCTCTTTCAGACAAAATAGAGCATCTCAAGAGTTCAACCGACTCAATAGACACTTCATGCACCCGCGACATTGAAACTGATGACAAAACTCACAGCAGTCAACATTCAAGCGATAATCGCATTATCATCCTTCGATTTGGTAACTTGGTTCAGTATAGCCGCACTTACTCCAGCAGGACATATAGCAATTATCACCGCTCATTTTCTCACCAGGCTCTCAAGCAAGGTTCCAAAATTCAATTACAACACAAGCTACAATTCAGACTTCCCCAACCTCCACATCAATACGAAACGTGGCTTAAGGATTTGACATGACCTAATCAGAGAACAGACAAGGAATCAGGAGGAAAATCGGAAAAGCCTAACTGACCTGAGCTTGCTTGAGCGAGGCCATGGCCTGGGGGTTGAGGTTGGCCCCGGGGGGAGGGCCGAGGGAGGCGGAGACGTCGTTGGTGAGGGTGCCCATGATGGCGCCGATGGCGGCGCCCTGAGTGGCGCCGGTGGCGGTGACGACGGCGGCCTCGACGGGGAGGGACTGCTTGGAGAGCCAGTCCTTGAACCCGGCCTCGATCTCCTTGAACCGGGACTGGAGCTGCTCGATGGGGTTGTTAGGGGGCAGGAGCTTGGAGACGACGATCCCGTGCTTGCCTTGCTCCATCTCTCGAGGTCGGCGGCGGGGGCGGAGGGCGATTTCCGGCGTCGGCGTTAGAGGCGGAGGAAGGCGGAGGAGGCTGCAGGGGTTTTAGGTGGGGCGTGGAATTGTGGATAGGCAGCAACAACAAGAAGCTCGGGTGCATTTTCGTAATTTCGCTCAACTGCTGCCCACCTTCGTACCTGCTCGATGCGCGTGCGTCTACCGAAATTATTTTATGCAAGAAATATTTTAACGGAATATATATTATGGTTTTTTGTTAATGCCCTGCTAAATATCTAACTAAATATTTTCAAATACAATTATCTATGAGTCTTTCGGGTAAAATACTCATGAAAAGCTAATATAGCAGTAAACATTGATACCACCTAGATCCAAAATAATGGCTCGAAGTGACATCCCGATGATAATCGTCCAATACTCACCCTTGAAGTGAGGTAAGAGCTATGATTAAAATGTTCCCCTCGATATTAGCCCACCATGTTTGGCAAGAGGTGGCGACCCTTGTTGAGATCAAGGCCTCATAAGCGTAGTGTGGGATGTTAAACTATAATCAAGTTTCATGTGAGCTCATCCGAATTTTTTAATGTTTCCATCCAACATCAATCAATTCATATTGTAAAAACTTATACGACAATAGCGGATCTATTTGTTTTGATATATAATACATCAAAGTGACCAATCCCAAAATGTTTTCATCAGCCTACCTACTTGTTTTTTTTAAGTGCTTTTCTAGATACATTTTTTACTTATGATAATTTGCCTCATCTAAATTTTTTACATGGGGTCACTTGAATTTTTTAATGTTTCCATCCTACATTAACTGATTCATATTGTAAGTATTTACATGACAATTCACCTAACAAATTGAAATGAAACTATTCATTTGGCCATATAATACACCAAAAGTGACCAATCCTAAAATGTATTCATTAGTCTACCTACATATTTTTTTTAAGTGCTTGCTTGGATAAATTTTTATTTATGATCATTTGCTTCATATATATTTTACCTCAAAGATCACTTTAACTTTTTCTCAATCCGAAGCACCAGAAACTTTTAAAATTGTAGATTCACATAAAGTTTTTTTTTTTAATAATTTCCCAAAATTTTATTATTTTAAATTTTCACCGGAGTAAAAGGAAAGGCTTTTCAGCTTTCCAAAAAGCACAAACGAACAGGTCCCTCGGCCCAAATGGTCTCTGGTGCTTTTCTCTACTTTTTCTCTCCTTAGTTTAGGAGATGTTGTTTGGTTCGGTGGAGAGAGGATTATAACCGGAGTAAAAATCAGGACACGGTAGTTCCCAACCAAACACGCCCAAACTCAAACCCGAACCCAAAACCCGATTCCCCATCTCCTCCTCCTCCAAAACTCCCGCCTTCTTCCCCTCGCCGGAATCTCCCGCTCTCGCCGCATCCACTCGACCCACCGCCGCGCTCCTCCCTCTCTCCAGCACGAGCTTCGACTCCGTCTTCCTCGTCGGGCTCGCTTCTCTGCTGGCCTCGGCTTCCTCGAATTCCTCTCGGTAAGTGTAAAATTCCAGCTGGTGTAACGGCATTAGCTTAGGGCTTTTTTGAATTTCGTTTTCTGACGGACGTCGTTTCTCCCGTCGGCGCTCGATGAGAACTCCGGGGACACGTCTCCTCGTTCTCTGCAGCTAGTCTTAAGCTGATTTTATGGGACTTGTCGACTGAAACGGCTAAACGGCTAATCGCACGAACGCCTCTCGAGATTCGGCGAAATTGCGCGGCGTCCTTCATTTTCTGGAGTCTGGATTGGGGCATCTGTCGCTTTAGAGTTTCTGCGTGCATGTTCGTCGCATTACGGGTGCATTTTCGAATTAAGGTTTCCGTGCGCATACTTTGAGAAGTGGGGGATGCCCCGTTGTGTTATCGGTAAGTATAGGCTGTGTTCGCGTGAATTAGCCTCGTTGGTCTTTTGGAATTGGATAATGTTGGCGAATTTAGTTCAATGTTTCGAAGATGCCCTCACCCCCTTCCCTCCATCCTTAGATTGAATTTCCATGCGGAAGTGTGATCAGCTCATTTTGTGCATCACCTGTTTGTTTATATGCATTTGAGAGTTGCTGGGTCTTTCCAACATGACTAATGCCAATGTCGACATTTGTGCTTGCCGTGCGTGCACATCCATGTGTGCTGATTACTTTCAGGACTTATAAGTCTGCTTTTGCTGTATTGTAATTTTCTAGGAGGAGAATGAGCTTTCTTTGTGTTAAATGTTGAATTAGATTGATTCTTTGATTAGAGAGCATAGCATTGGTTTCCAGGAGCTTGATGTCCAGATGAGCAGCTCAAGGGAGAATTCACCCGACTGGCTCCGCGCTTTCAAGGTGCCTTCTAGGAATGATTCCAATATTATTTTCATAAGAATTTTATGGTTCTCTGTCATATTTGTTTAAATTTTTGTGTTGATCAAATATTGTATTCACCTTATGTTAGTCAAGAGATTACAGAGTCACTTCTCCTTTTTCTTTAGGTCAAAATGATTTGAGCATCGGCAATCTTCTGTCTCTTTAAAACATCAGAGCTGAGACTTGTTTCATATGTATTGACCAATGTTTTACAATGTTTTGAGTGATTTCCTCACTTTGATTCTTATCAAGATGGCATTATTAGACTCTTCTTTGTGCATGTGACTTTCACAATGGCATTATTAGACTTATTTCTGCTCTTGTCTTAACTGTATGCTTATAATTAGGATTTTCTTTTCTTCACAGGCGCCTCCAAATTCAACTGTCTCACTGTCCTCTGATTCTGATTATTCTCAAAATGACAGTCCTAAAAAGGAGGATGATGTTGATACTGATAAACTGCCTTTACGTAAGTTCATTGAAGTCTCGAGTAAGAGCAAATCTCAAGATTTATCCGTTAAAGAGACTGGTGCACATTCAGCTGAGAAGATTCTAAAAGAGGAGTCTCCTGAACAAAGACTTGGAGTAGACGATCCAGTATTCTCCAAAACTAAGAAATCAACTAATCGAAAGAAAAGTGAAGGTAATGCGGAGAGTAGGACATGATTATTTAAGGGCTTGCTATAAAAATTATTAAAACTTTGGATAGCAAGATTAATTTGTGGTTCCATTTGGAGTTTAAATCCAATTTTGTCACTTAAATAGAAATCTAAAGTCAACAGTACTTGTATCCAATTTTTATGGCTGGCAACTTCTTTACAGGAGATCAGAGACTTGGGAAGGTTAGGGATAAAGTATCAGCTAAAAAACAGGTAAGAAGCATTCACATAGAAATCTTCAGTGATACTTGCACTGATCTTAGTATTAATTAAAGGAATTGTTTGGAGATGAGGACATCTTTTTCAGATGAAATTTTTTTCAAGTTAAATGAGAAATAGTAGAGCTTGGAGTGTTGAGAATAATATCTTTGACTACTAATAATACAGAAAATTCCCTTCCAGGAATGCCCTGAAGTTATTTATGAGTTCTGTGGTATTTAATGTTAGCACATGAGAGATAAAACTTAATGGATGGAATCTGTTACCTTAACCCAGTCATGTTTACTTAGGTGTTTGCTCAAAACCATCACAATATGGCTCTATTTTTTGGATTAACTGAGTTAGTCTTTTCGAGTAAATTCATTCTTGAACCAATTTTGTGCTGCTTATAAGCTCACCTTTTGGTTGAGTAGGCACCGAGTCATTCAATTTGGACATTGTCATCGGATTCGGAGTCATCTCCTGCCAATCATGTTAAAAAAGAAGGTATTGCAAATCATGAAGAACTTCATGAGCTAAAAGCATCTAGTTTCCAAGAGGAAGAACAGGAAAAAGAGGCATCTCTTACTGATGCTAATGAAAAGTCTCCATCAAAAAAGTCTTTAAAAGGAAAAGGTTTGAGAAAACAGCTGAAGTTGGAGGATACACTGGATACGGAGAATAAAACAGGTAACATATAATATAAAAATGTATAAACGTGGATGGGAGCTATGAAAAGCTTTGGGGAGCATTATGAATCTACCCTCTTTCTATTCCACACTTGCATGTACAGGGGTCGGAATATATATACAAATTTAAAATTTGTGCAGGGGATGGAAGAGATGTTGAAGTTGCAGAGGAAGAAACATCTGAGAAGCATAGAGAACTGCATGTGAGAAGGATTGCTAACACTTTAAGTTGATACTCTGTCTAATCTTAAATAAATTCATTGACTTGATAGTTATTTTTTCAGGTGGGCTCTTCAAGATTGCCTCTGGTGCTTTCGGAGAAGGTTCAACGCTGCAAGGTGGATGAAAAAGCTTTATGTTTATCAACTTTTTCTTGTCTTTCAGTCTGGGAATGCATATTGTACAGTAGTCCTGGACCAAAACAATGCTGAGCAGTGTAAAATCCACTTCAAGAACATCTCTCAGTTTGGATTTGTTAGAAAACTACAATGCAGAGATTTTTCATGCAGGGAGCGGAAGTAGTCTACCCACTTCTTGTCCTTTGATTTAGTTTCTTGCTCTTTGATGAGTAAAATCACAAATTTATGCTTTGAAGTCACCTCCTACTTCTCAAATCTTGTGCATAATTTAGCACATTGTTTTTGGCCAAGCATTACCTGAGGTTGCATTCTTTCCTCTGACATCACTTTTGGAATTGATTTATTATATTAGGTTACAGAGTACAGGAAATAGAACAAATTAAATTGAGAAAAAACCCTTTTGGCCAGTGCAGGCGCTTGTTGAATGTGAAGGAGATTCCATAGATTTGAGTGGTGATATGGGCTCGTGGGTCGAGTAGTAATTTCAGATACTCCATCTGGAAATCAAGACATGTTCTTAGATTTGAAAGGTACATACCAACACCTTGACCCTAGTTCTGCTGTTTCTAGATATCTGAGTGACCCATCTGGTGCATCTGTAGAGTTGCTGGGCCTCCCTTGCAAGCTTATATTATTTTGACTTGTCTTGAGAAGTTTTCGCTATTACTGACTAAGTTGTGTGCTAAGGTAGCTTTAATCTGAAAAGTTGTGTTCCCCCAGTAATTGTAAATGTATCCTTCTGCTGGTTTCCTTGTCAGGCATTCTGTCTAGTTGTATTCATGTCTGTCTTGGGTTTTGGTCCATTTTCTTGAGTAGTTCTGTACCACAATCATGTGTTTCTTGAGCATCTTAATTGTGTACTTTGACTTAGAGATGATGGGTTTGTGTCAGGAACCATATACAAAACAACCATAGTTCCTTGCAGGACATTTTGTGTTGTAAGTCTTAAAATCTCTCTCTCTCCCTCTCCTTACCTCCCCCCCCCCCCCTTTCTCTCTCTCTCTCTCTCTCTCTCTCTCTCTCTCTCTGTTTCCCCTTTCCACACACATGCGGAGACACAGGCACATGGCACACTGACATGAAAAGCTGGTCATGTTCATGAATAGATTGTGTATTCTTCAAATTCTTTTTGTTGCTTTGATGTGACATCTTTTATGTTTTCTTCTTTTAGGTTAGCTTTGGTCAGTCAGAGGCAAAGGTATGGTTGGTCTCTTTTTCGGTTTGTCTAGCATTTCTAATTTTTTCGGGTTTTGTTTCTTGTTAATTATTCCCCTTAACAATCAGGTTCTTTGCATCATAAAATCACTTTCTCTGGAAGAAAACTCTTCCATCTCATTCATAGATATGCTTCTTGTCATATTTACTATGTTATAGGTGTTGCGTGATGAGTTGCAGTGCAACACAAGATATACCTTGCTGAGACCCTGCTTTTTCAACAGATAGAAGCAATTATGAATGACTTTGTTCAGCTGAGTGCACAGTCCAACATCAGCGAAGCTGAAACCATGGTTGAAGGTCAGGTTTCTTCATGTTATATTGCTAAATGTTATGCTCTCTGTGTGATGTTCACTTAACGTCTGATCAACATGTACTCTTTAAATTGAATAGGAACACTTGATGGCTTCTCATTTGATTCGGATGAGGAGCCTGACAAGGTATCAAAAGCCACTGCCTATCAAATTGATCAAAAAGATGTCGCAGAAGGAGAGACCGTTGGGAAGGCCAAAAGGAAATCTGAGAAAACATCAGTATGAATTTTCTGCATTCAAACTGAGTTATCTTTGAAGAGATTTGTTATCATCTGTGTTTATAATCAGAAAGTGTGGTTATAGGGATTGACTCGGAAGAAAGGTAAAACTACGGGGAGCAAGCCACAGCCTGCCAAGAAAGCTCGGAAGAAGAGTCAAGTTTCCAAGAAAGGCGTGGGCAAGAAATGAAACCTACATAGAGTTATAACATTTTTACCTCGATAGATTATTTGACAGCTGAAAATCTTGGACACGTAGTTTAACATAGTGACAGAAACTAAGATTGCATCGAATCTTGTAAAAGAGGTTGCCTCGCAGAACAGCGAGAGCCTTTATACCAGAAAGTTGTAGTTTCTCTGATTCTTTTCTAAATGTCAATCCGGTCAATTTAAATTTCTTATTTCCATAATTTTGTCCCGGACAAGTCCCATGGATTTCAACTGAATGACAAATCCGGAATGATAAGAGGAACTTGTTTTTGTAATATACATGCCAAATACTCCACAAGAAGCTTTACATAGCTTGTCTAAGCTTCCGTGTTCTAATTAAAAGCTGTAATAGTGAAGAATTGGTACGAGGGCTTATGGCAATATGCTTTACAAATAATGGGCTGTGGAGATCTTTTCTTCTTTTCTGCCTATAGAATAGGCTATCCTGGTCCCCTGCAGTAAACACTTTCTTCTGCAATCCCTATTTTCTTGTCGAAATGTTTCTTTATTACCTCTCTTCCTACTATTTGGTGTATAATCGGTTTGTTCACCATCTCGGTTATTGTCCCCGCTATAAAAGTTCTCGGCAGGTATGCTATGCTATGATCATCTAGACTATACTCTGATCAGGTAGATTCAGATAAAGTTGAACGAGGATTGGGAAGAAAATCAATATTGCGAATGGCAGGAGGATGCTAGAGCTGGAAGTCATAGCCACAGTCTTGCCACTTTTAGCGCTTTCTACTGCTGGGGGTGTCGCCGTGCTATCAGGTCTCTTTACCCTGCAGCGTCCACGTCGTGGATCTGTTGTAAGGCGGAACTTGAGTAAAAAGAGTTTGAAAGCAAAATTGCAGAATGAATGAAAGAGGTTTTACAGAGAAACGTACCCATTGGAATTGGGGCAGAAAGTGATCGCGTAGTTATAAGCCTTGCAGGTGAAGGTACTCGTGCCATCATCAAAAGCGTAGCTATAGGCCCTCGGGCAAGCTCTCTTGAAGATGCCTGAATAGAAGGAGGGGCGACAGGTCGTCGGGTTAGCGAATTGCCCGCTGCAGCAATACTCATCTAGCCCGAATGCTTCGCATGCGCTCTTGCATGCGACTACCCCGTCTCCTCCCTCGCCGCCGACTACCTGAAGCTCTTTCGGACAACCTGTTGCCAAATCAAATTTTCGTTTTTTTCTCAAACGCACTCATTCCAGAGCGAAGCAACCAAACATCTTATCCTTCGTTCTAGCCAAATGAAGCGCACCATCATAGATAAACTTACCCATGTTTATATCTGAAGCGCAGCCTGTGGCATTACATGAGCCGTATACTGCTTGTGGCACCGCAAGAAGGGGCAAATTATAGCCGTCGACTATGCTTACGTCATAGTAGTCCTTGTCATTGTCTAAACCAAGGGTGATCTCGAATAGCGAAGCTGGAGGTGCTGCGCCACTACCGTTGCACTGCAACCTTCCCCCGCAATCTCCGGTTTGGCACGTCCCTGCACCCAACTCGTCAAATGTGCAACCGGTCCTTGCCCATATCCTCCCGGACCATCCTGGAACCGATGGGATCCGGATGCTTTGGCCAGGGTCTAGCCTGAACCCAGTCGTCGGAAGTTGCGGTGTCCCGGATCCTGCGATGGTCCCGGGCCATATGGTTTGGGGGCAGTTGTTTGTTACAGTGAATGTGCAAGAGTTGAAGCGAGGAAAGAGGAAACAGCAGAAGAGAAGGAAGAGACCTTTCGAGAGGTCGGATGACTTTGTTTGCATTGCACTTGCTAAGTTCTTAACTTTCAAGAGATTTTTTTGAAAGGGTGGGTTTGGCTGATAGGTTGATGAGGCTTTAGCAAGCCCCTAGATATGGCAATTTCTAAGATTCTTGGAAGTACGAGGGAAAATTGTGTACATAGTATTACGTTGCTTCCATGAATTTCTCAGCCGCAATATGACCCTATTGGGTTTAGCATTTCCTTCTAGCCTGATAGGCCTCATGAAGAAGCAATTCCTTCCTTCGGCTTTTGCGTAGGATGGGGACGTATGTCATGTAACATTCTCTCCCTCCTTTGGAATCATCTTCGAATCCCCAAGTAACGAATCAGCTGGATTGATTAGATGCTACTGTAAGTAAGATTTCATTTTAAAAAGGCGATTCATATTCTTTCTCGGCAGCGAACATTATTCTGTACCAAAATGAATTTCTGCCTTCACGAAGATACATTTGAGCTTAACAAAAGTATGTACGCTTGGATCTTAAGATTGATTTTGGAACGAATCGGAATGTTTTCTCCTGCTAAAGCTACCTATTTGTTTTAGGAGTCCTCTACTTCAATCTACCATCCATCGCCTGAAAAAGCATCAACCACTCAATCAAATTGGCAGAAGGTTAGAACACGGTAATGACCCTGAATGTTATGTTGCCAACCCAGAAATTGTCTGAACAGATACCATCCGGCGGTTGCAATATCACAGAAGTTCCCAAAATTTTACAGATTCTGAGAATAACATTGTCCCATCTCTCTGGGCTCTTCAACTAATTACTACATGGTTGAGCACTTTCTAATAAAAAGAAGGGATAAGTGCAATAGAAGTCTTAAAATTTGTTAAAAAAGTGTAATTGAGTACTCAAACTTAATTTGCTGGTTCAATTTAGTCCTAAAGTTAATACCATTAGACTTACTAACAAAAACACCAATATAATGCGGACGTAACATTTTAAATGTTTTTATTTTCCACGTGTCTTTTTTTTCATTATTTTTATTCAAAATCTTTAAAAGTTAGATTTACAAACTAAAAAAGAAAAGCTGAAATTTATTTTAAAAACAAAACTATTCAAAAAAAAAAAAAAAAGAAAATGGCACCAGTGAGCGCATCCATCGCCGCCACCCATCACTAGAAGGGCTAGTGGTAGTCACCCGCCCAGGGTAGGGGTGGTTGACCCTCGCCTTCAGGCGAGAGCAAGCACCCATATCTAGGCATGCTGACTCTCATAGGAGGTTGACAGCCATTGCCTATCATGGGTGAGGCCTTGTCTGCCCTAGCTCAAGGCTGGCAAGGCTCATTAGATCTAGGCAAGCCTTGTTGTCCCTAAGCAAGGGCCGACAAGGTCTTGCCAAGGGCAAGGCAAGCGATGGTCGCTACCCTTGTGAGGGCCAACATGCCCAAATTTAGGCATCCTTGCTCAACCTAACAAGGGTTGTTCGCTCTCGCTTGGGGCGGTGAGGCCTCGCCTTGGCCAAGCGAGGGCCGGCCACCATTGCCTAGGGTCAACGACCATTGCCGGCCCCTCCAACAATGGCAATTATGGCAAAAGCTCCCATCACTACCATTTTTTTAACAATTTTTTTTTTTAAAATAAACTTTAGTTTTTCATTTTTAGGTTTTAAATCTAATTTTTTTGAAAAAGAATAATAATAATTTTAAAAAGCCTTGTCGGAAATAAAATTTGATTTAAAAATGGCATATGGAAAATAAAATTCATTTAAAATATCATGTTTAAGTCACGTCAACATTTTTCATTAATAAGTTTCATAGTATTAACTTTAAGATTCAATTAAACAAATTTGACAAATTTTAAGATTTTGATTTCAGTTTTTGCAAATCTTGAAATTTGATTGCATTTTCTTGACAAATTTTAGAACTTTTATTGCATTTATTCCTAAAAAGAACCACAAGAGCCTTGCTCCAGATATACAGTAACTATTTTTGTCATAGATCAGGCAACACTGCCATAATGTTTAGTCATTCCTAATGACTAAAAATCAACCACCACCACAACAATGCACCAGTTTCAACCATCTTCCCAACCATCTTTCAAATCAAGAAAACCCGTGTTACCCACCATCATAAATACTAACCAAGTCTTTCACACCAGCAGAGCACCTGTTGGTACATGCAAAATTGCAAATGCATCGTCACTTCATAATTCAAGAAGCAACCATGAAGAAAGACCAGAGACAAGACAAAGAAGTGACAATAATAATTGCCTCTCTTTGTATTGAATAAATTGAAAGGCTTAAAAAACTGCAGAAAGCAATCCCATCTTGGGCCTGTCGCTTCATAATTCAACAAGCAACTGTGAAGAAAGACCAGAGACAAGAAAAAGAAGTACCATAATAACAGCCTGTCTTTGTATTGCATAAACTGAAAGGCTAGAACTACCGCAGAAAGCAATCCCATCTTGCCCTGCATACATCAGACCAGATAGTTTTAAGAACAAATACAGATTGAACAGAGAACTGATACAAGATTTTGCTTGGGATTGTTTTTCGTTTTGGGGGTATGGGGGTGGTTGTTTTCGTAACACAGAACAAATTGCGGTTGGTTGACTTTCACAGTTCATCTTCCAGGGTCAGCCGAAGCTTGGTTGAGCAAAGACCCCAGTGCAAACCAAACTGCTGCGAATTAAATGCGAGTCAGCAAACCAGGCAACCCACAAAGATTCAGCAACTCTTGAACTCAAATGAAGGCAAAAGTAACTCTTTATGTGCATGTACAAATTGAGCTTGGTTTGACTTTCACAGTTCATTTTCCAGGGTCAGCAGAAGCTTGGTCGAGCAATACCCCAGCACATACCAAACTTTTGTGAATTAAATACAAGTCAGCAGAGCAAGGAACCCACAAAGATTCCGCAACTCTTGAACTCAAATGAAGGCAAAAGTAACTATTTATATGCATATACAGATAGATGGGTTCCAATAGTGTTGCTGTTGCTGTTAGAAAGTAACCTAACTCTCCACTGGATTTCTTGGATCGTACACTTCTCTGGCTTCCCAAAGATGGGGCACCGACCTTAACCAAACTGTCAATAGTCCACCAGAGAAAATGTTTGCAACACAAGCAGAGATGTCCAAAAGCAGCCAAGTAGGAACCTTGAAGTTTCCATTCTCAAACATTTGGAATTATTTATGCTGAAGAATACAAACTCCAGAACAATTCCCAGCATTTCTCGGCTGCTACACATGATTCAAAGCTTTAGAAGCCACCCGGAAAAAGATCATACACATTTCCATTCGTCTCCATTAAGTCCACCCGGTATTTGGATATCAGGACACCACAATCTGCACTGTCCTCGCCCATCTTCCTGAGTGAAAACTCTGCATGACTGCCACTGGGGAATCAATTACCTACACACGAGAAATGAACACAAATAAACTAAAAGCTCCAGACCTTTAAACTTCAGAAAATTTAGAGGAAAATAGATCATTCATCAATATTCAACAGATTAGTTAAAACTCTCCTGAAAGTGCACATGCTTCAACCCTGCAAAATTACCATGTAGAACATCAACACCCAAGAAAAAACAGCCAAGGATAAACATGAAATGCAACTGAAAGAAAAGACTTAAAAGACAAATTAATGCTCGCTCGCTCGCTCTCTCTCTCTTTCTCTCTCTCTCCCTCCCTCCCTCCTCCCACACACTCATAGAGTACACATAATATGCATTAAATAATAAAGCCAGGTTTCAACCATACACCAATTCTAAATTGCCCTTGATCTGGGAACTCGGAAAAGCAGCCCTGCATGGGTGAACAGTGGTCAAATTTGACAAACCAAAGTATTATAACCATTACACATCTGAAATACAACAGATAAAATTAAAATAAGAGGTAAGAGCTATCAGTTAATAATCTCTTCTACATTTTTTACATTACATATAACCTTCCTCCCTGTACCCACTCAATCTGGAAAAGAAAGGGAAAACATCATCAAGAAAAGAAGAGGGAGTAACGGAAAAGAGTGAATAACGATTAAAGATGCTATAACGATTGCCGCATTGACCAGAGGCACCATGCGATAGTTACAGTTCAGAGACTGTAGTACAATGAGAGAGAGAGTTCAGCTACAATATTGGTATCAAAGTCGGACTACAGAAGAGAGAATTTATCTAGAAATAGTTAGGTAAGATTGCATTAAACAACCGTAGAAATAAAGTCCTCCTACAAAAGGCAGGATATATCAAGCCTGCCATTTTTTAAGTATCCGCATTAAGTTCTTCGACATAAGTTCAACGAAAGGACAAAATGTTCCAGAAGCAACATAGCATAAAGACAATTATTTATAATCTAGCTCATGTCCATCCCGTCTCCAACTTGGCTGCAGATAGGACTGACAGCAGAGAAGGATCTCTCAAATGGAGAAGGATGAAGCTGTGCATCACGCCTGCGCTTAAATGCGCAGCTTTCGGAGGAAGAACTTTCAGCATCAAGCTTCCTACGGACGCCTCTCACAGCCTGTTCCTCAGTTGGTGTTAGGGGGAAAATCTTGCCGCTTGCTAGGCAAAGTGAACTATGGTTATCATACAAAATCCTCTGGTTACAATTCTTGTCACAGATGTGTGTCAGTCCTGTCAGTTTACAAAGGTACATGTTTCCACAAACATGTTCGTTTTGGCATTTCCGATCGCATTTGTGGACTGGAATAGGCCCTTCCCGGCCTAAAATAGTTGACAGATAAATAATATTTCCAGCCCCTGCTACGATGGATTTGCCACATACCTCCATTGCTTCCTTCGACTAGAAACTTCTTAACTCCAAGACTATATCCCAAACGTTAACACCTTCCCCCGGAAATGTTCTGCAGAGCCCAACAAATCACGAAAAAATGATCAAACTCTCCACAAAAGGCTAAATGGCGTAGAAAGCTGTCAAATTCTCAGGTCTATTATCGTTTTATCTTTCACCACTCGCATCATCATCATCGCCTTCCACGACCTCAAGGCATCCGAGTGCTTTTTGTCATCTAATAAAACATAATATGGGCAATAATGGAGGAAATGAAAGAGAGACCGAGATGGTGGGAGAATGAGCAGGGAAAGCTCAAAGGGTCGCAGATTATAAGCAATAGCTGGAGACGACAGAGCTATTCAAAGGCCAAAAAAGGCAACCTCGCAGACCCGGTCTCAAAATAGCAATTTTATCCTCCTGCATCACCAACCCATAATTAGGAACACCAGCTAAGATTTCCCCACCAGATCTACGCCACACGAGCGCGCAACTGGCAGAACAGAATCGTTCCAAGGCAAAAGATGCCCAAAAAGCATCGCACGGACAAGACACACGACAGAAACGAAGACCCTCTTCAGGGCAACACGACCAGAACCCAACAAATTCAACGGCCGAACCCACGTCACCATGACCAGAAAGAAAGAAGACCCAGAAATCACATGAAAAAATCCGACCGAACCCAGAAACGAGAAGCCACTCACCAGCTCGTCGAGCCACGGAACGCCTCGGCCTCCTCCTCGGAACCCAACAAGGACAGCGCCTCCTCTTCTTCCCCCCTCTCTCCTCTCTCTCTCTCTAACCTCTTTCTCTCTCTAACCTGAAAGCAAAGCAGCGAGGGGACGATGAGTGAACGGAGTATTTATAGAGGAAGGAGGGGCGGGGGGAGGCGGGGCCCCAGGGGGAAGGCTCGTCCCTCTCTTTCTTCTCGTGACGTTGACGAAGAACTGTGAGAGAGAGAGAGAGACAACAGACGAGATTAGGAGAGAAGTAGATAGAAATGAAATGCGAGTGAAATTCGTGCGAAATGAAGGGGTGAATTTGTCAGATCGGATACCACCCCGATTTAGTGGGAATAATGCCTTCCCCCCCCCCAAAAAAATAAAAAAATAAAAAAGAAAAGCGAAAAGGAAAAAGATAGTGGATAATAATATAAAGCGGAAATATCAACCGGCGTTCACTGTGACGTGTCTAACGTCTCTCCCCCGCTTTATTCCAACGTGTTTTTCTTGTTTTTCTTTCTTTTTTCGTTTTGCGTCCTGATAGGGCGGAATTGAAGGGGCGCGTGCGCGGACTTTTGAACGGTCTCGCCCTATCCGCGCCCTCCGCGCGTCGCCGTCCGCGTCGCGGACGGAGAGAAAAGGCGCCCGGTCAACTGGACTTATTGAACGGGCGCCGAGATGGTCGGTGGGCCTTCGAGGGCTCGCTCGCTCGGGGGAAAGTCAGGCCCAAACTCCTTCACCCAATTGAGCTTTTCTGTAAAAGGCCCAATGGGCCATAAAAATTAGGGGTGGTGGGCCGGTTTAACCGTGAACGGTCCTGATCCGAACCGGACCGGAATCGGTCCTGTCCGGTTCCCTGGTGGCCGGGAACCGCCGGTCCGTTTCGGCTCCCTAGTGGGTCCGGGATCTGGCGTCTGTTTCTTCCTGTTTTCCATTTCGAAAGAGAAGAGGAGAAAAGACGATCTCATCCGTGATGGTGAAGGAGAGAACTGCGGGCGAGGATCAGCAGGATATGGACGGCGAGTTCGATTGGCGCGAGAGGTGTTGAGAGATCGTTTGCGACTCCCCTCCATCTCCATCTCCATTGCCCATGCTCAAGGTTCCCTCTCTCAATCTCTCATCGCACCCCTCCACCCACCCTTCGATCTGCCGAATCTCTCACCGACCCAGTCTTTGATCTTTCTCCGTTGCGTATTGGTTGAGCAGTCCGGATGAGTGGCTTGGAGATTTCGGAACCTGTCGTCGCCTGCCCTGCCGATTTGGGGTTTTCTCCAATTCTCTGGTCTCCCTCAACCTCCATTGTTCTCGATTCTTCTTTTGCTCGGTTTTAAATCCACTGCGTCCACGCTTCGATTCGCAACTTGGCCGTCTTCTGCTTTGTCGAAAAATAGGCTCTTTGTTTGTCGCATCGACTAATTAGGGTTTTTCGGATAAAATATAACTAATTTGGGTTTTCATTTTTGTAATAATAAAAATTAGAAAAAAAAAAAGAAGCTATCTGTCCGGTCCGGTGGATGGGTCCACACCTGGAACCGGGACCGGACCGATACTTACCTGCTCCGGTTCGGTCCGGTTCTTCTTGCTCATTGAACCGTCAAACGCCCCCTCCTTCATCTCTAAAGACTATCTGCGTAGCTAGGGTTTTGAAACGGCGGAGGCGGCCGTCGCGGTGGGGCCGAAGATCATGGTGGGATTCAAGAACCGGTACATGGTGATGGAGGTTTTCCTGGATCCGAATCGAGAGCTCGGGGTGGATGACCCCATCATACTCACTCAGTTCAACGTATCCAAAGCGATACGAGACAGCATCCTCGTGAACTTCGGGGAGTGCGGCCTTGCTTCGTCTCTTGGATCTTTTCAAGGTACTCTTCCTTCTTTATGGGATTCGTCCTATCCTGGAATCAGTAGGTGTTTGGAGGTTAAATTCTCTTGTTATTTCGCTACCAAGTTCTGTGATTCGGTCATGGTCAACCCATGTGGTTGTGATCTTTCGTGCAGTGAAGTATGTAAATCCCATCACGAAGATTTGCATCATCAGAGCTTCTAGGGAGGAGCACCAGAAGGTTTGGGCTGCGATCACCTTGGTCACGAGCGTCGGAAATTGCCCAGTGCTGTTTAATTTACTCGACTTGAGCGGTGAGTCGAACGAGTGTGGAGCGGGATGTTGAATACCACAAAAATTCATCCTTTACTCGTTGAAATTGAATCATGAAATTAACGCTGTATTCTCCTACTAGCGATTGTAAGTGGGTTAGCTTAGTAGGATCCACTTTTGTAAAAATATCTTGTCTTAATCCTTCTTAACAAGAGAACAATAGCACCTGGATTCTTGAACTGTGTTTTTTTTTTTTTTTTTTTACACGAGTCACATTAACTGAAGCTTGAACTTTGAAAGCATAATGGGTGCTGAATTTGCAGTGCTGTTATTGTGAAACTGGCATGATTTTCTTGCAGATTGGGAAAATTTCATGTGAGGTTATTAGCTCGCATTTCTTTTCGACTGGCAATGGCATCGTGCATAATTATTTGGTGGAAAGAGTGAGATCTTTTCCTGGAAGCTAATTGAGTGAGATTTCTATTGGTGCCAGGAAGCATCAAGGCCTGTAAAAAAGCTGCCTTGAAGTGTGATGAGTTGAAGTTTGAGCAGTACAAGCTTGTCTCCGGGTCTCGTCTCTCACCCGAGGTGGTTCAGCAGATGCACAACTGCCAAGAAAAGATTAAAATTTTGGAGCACTAGGAGCACTGCACTTGTACAGTGTACACACCTTTGGCTGGTATGATCTTGTGCAATTTTTGTTTTCTTTTTTCCTTTTATATAATCGTTCAAGTTTCAATGCAGTAGCATGTAATTCAAGCCCCTGAGCTGAATCTCTAAATGGTGTATATGTTGGCTGTTGGCAAGAATCTTGTCCTTGTTACTTTGGAGTGGTTATAAATGTCATGAATTATCACTGGACAGCACGCGCACTCGATATTCCAAATTAAGCTATGGTATGGTGACTGAGGTTTCAAAAGCAGTTGAATTTGGTATTTCCACTTCTTACAGAATACAGAAATCTAGCTGGATGCCTGTGTATTATGTCTCATAAATTTGTTATATATGACTCTTCTCAGTGCATCTTTTGTTTGTTGATCTTACTATATCTTCTAGGATTTATGTCTAATTTGATCTTGATGTCACAGTCTTTGCAGGTCTACCGAAGCAGGGCAATTGAAAAACCCTTTTCAACTTTCACCTTAAGGATCATAACTTTCCTCTTCTTTCCCAAGCCCCCTCAGCCATCTTCTCACAGGAGTTGATATCCTGTATATCAGACATGCCGGGTGAGCTTTACGACTTCAACTGCTGTGACTTGAAATACATGCCTACGTGCCTACTCTTGTCCATGGGTTAAATCTCCATTACTGAAAGTAACTGATCCCATAGCCAGATGATCATATGGGTTTGGTCGATTCATTTGATTAGATTTACACCAAGGTTCAAGATACAATGTGGAATATGAAGCTGAGAGAATATGGTTTGAGCGCAAGTACAAAAGAATTGCTGGTACAGTTTATGCCTTTTGCAGGCAGTGTGCACCAGAGTCTGATTGCGCTCTACTCCATGGGACATTTTTGGGGTATCTTCAAACCACCATCTTTTTCTTGTTTTCATTTATGTATTTATTTCCTCTTTTTAAAATTTTTTTGGGTGCGTTCGTGTTTTCTAACTTTGACATGTTGTATGCGAGTCTATTGATGTGGCACTCCAGAAAAATGGGGTCAAATTCAGCAAGGTCTATTTCAAGTATTAATTTTATATAATATCGCCACGCTTGTGTGATAAATGTCATCATTATATATGACACCCCATAAAAACTGTATCTATAAAGAAAAGGTTATAAAGGTGTCATTCATATTTATTGTCCTCATGAGTTGAGTCATTCATAGTCAGGTGTAAGTTGATGATAGTCGGATTGGGTTTGGTTAATGTGATCTTAAGAGCGAGAATGCTGGTATCGTTAAAAAATTTTTTGTTTGTGCTTGCGTTGAACTATAAAGCTAAGAGACACCGAGTGTCAATGACATGTTTGTATGCCTTTAATGTCCATGGAGTAATATATTTGATTTCTAATGCAATAGGAATTAATGAAGGAGCTAATTTCAATGTTAATTGTGAGTCTCAAAGTCTAAATAAAAGATGTTTGCAAGCCTGCATCTGTTTTGGGCATTGAGATCCCTTGAATCCAATGGTTTAGATGTTACAGTACACAACTTCCTTTGCACACACAAGGGTTGAGCCACACCACGGGCAACAAGAATTTCTTGAAACGCATAGCTAGCTGAAGCGGCTCTCTTCTCATTGAATACAATGCAAGTAACGATCCATGATTGGGGCTAATGAAGGGTTTCTTAGTGTCACTGTTTATACCATGTCATCGAAATTTTTCCTTCCGTTCCAACTACTAAAGTGGCATAGGTGGACTAATCTTTTAGAGCTGAATAGTCCGTTGTCTGTATTGATATGATTCAGTAATAGAAGTCAGAACATGAAAATGGTAGAAAGAATACATGCCGGTCGTACGTCTGCTGCTCTCAATGACGGCCTTGGATGCACGGAGTTGTAAACTACTAAGCACGCGCAAAAAATGCAGCCGTTCCTTGAATTATGGAAAAGGCTATCAGCATCAGAAGGAAACATGAGTATAAAAACCAAATACAAAAAAATGCATTTATCTCCTCAAAACAGTTTGAGAAATCTCAGTGAAACTATATAGTAATGTTGACCATAGTCATCATGATAACAGGACCACAGCACGTTATGAAAACTTCTCGTAACTGATTTGACCCCTCAGTTTTCAGTCCACAAAAGCAAATTAAAAGTAAAAATAGCACCTATAAGACAGCTATAGAAATAAACTAATTAATGATCCTCATTTAGTGAACAAAACCCTCTTTCCTATATGAAAATGTATATAAATACATATGTTATATGTATATGACATCATATATCATAGGTGTACATCAATAAATTTATTGGTGAATTGATAACTTGAGGAAAGAAAAAAAAATAGAAAGTAGATATTACCTTACACAATTCTCTTAAACCGCATTTTTTTTTTGTATAATTAGAAGCAACATACATCGATAAAGAGAGAAACAGATAAAATCATTAATTGGTGAGTTTACATTTATTGACCAATACATCATTATTACATCCGAATTAACAAGTAAGGCAAACTGATGATGATATATTCTCCCCGAAACACTATATTAAATTGAATGAGATGATTCAATTTTCTTTTCTAATTAATGTAAAGGTATGTGCCTAATTAATGTTAAGGAAAGTGAAAGGAAATGGAACTTTGTGATGATGCAATTTAACTACAAAACTCCATTCTGCCAAACTTTGCTATTATTTATAGATATAATTGAGTAGCTGATTACAAAGTATTTTTGGATCACACTAAAATTGCAGACAACACTAATTCTGACTGCAGACAGGTGGGCAAGCCAAATTGAAACAGCAGCAGCTAATGTAACTAAAAGGGCGCTAAAGGTACGGACATCGTTACACAATTAGCGAGAGATTAATAGATTCAAGGCTAGATCAGGCGCCATCTTTCTAGAATCTAGGCGCTAAATGATCTATTCAAGTTGGGGCGGGATGGTATCGCCCTGAGTGGCCCGGACGGATGCAGCCTCGCTGCCTGCAATCTCACTCCCTGCAGTATATTTCAAAGCTATCACAAGAGCCCTAAAAAGTAGTTTGTCGGTGAAGAAACGAATGAGAGGATTTTTGCTCCCATATGGAACACCACGCAAAAAGAGGAGACACCAGATACCGAAGAGGGCGACGGATCCCAAGACCAGGAGAAAAATAGATAACCAAGCAACTTTGGTTTCGGTCACGTAGACGCCCGCCATGAATGCGAGAGGCATTGTGAAAAAAGTTATCGTCAACGGGTATAATGATAGGACAATGGCAAGTCTCTTCATATAAGGATCATTAAGACTTGACATGAAGAGGAGGACGAGTGCCATGATTGAGCTATACAGGGCGATGGCGTTGCAAGTCACAAAAACTTTGTACACGGCTTTGTGAAGCAATAAGGGGACTCCAGCATCTCCGTCAGAACCATTATATCCTCCGGGAACGGATAAACCAGAAGTGAAAGTGACAGAGGCCACAAGCGCCATTATGACTGACAAAGTATTCACATGGTCCCTAATTTTTTCAAATTCCGGTGGTTCCAATCGTTTCGGTGGATTTCGACCGGTTGGCTTGCAAATAGCTAATTCTTTACTTGCTGGTGTTCCGACACGTGCCACAGTTATCCACGTTAACAACTGCAAGTAGTGAGTCGAAGAATAAACAAAGAAATGAACATATTATGATTTTGGCAACTAAATTGCAGATGTGGGTGAGAGTACACTAAATGACATGCCTCCCTATTTTATATTCTAGTTCCACCCCTGATTGGTATAACAAATGATTACCCATGAGAAAAGGTTGTACCTTCCCAATTGGAGGCCAATGTGTTGTAATTTCCTGCTTTACCACATCACAAGCCGTCATGTTATTCTTATTGACCAACTTAAGATTAACTCTTTTGTCTCGTGCAAGAAGCAAGACCGAAGGTTGGCAATGCAATGCAGCTAGATGCAGAGATGTATTCCCATCGAAATCTCTTGCATTTATGAGGTGACCGAATTTGGGATTTTCCAGTATGTATTCGACAGTTGCAATGCATCTGTGCGTTGCTGACACGTGAAGAATATTTTGTCCCAGCCTAGTTAAGAACTCTGCAGGGTCTTGCCATTGACTAAGCAACACCTCGACAATCTCGACTCTATCCATCATGCATGCGACATGGATAGGGAGATAGCCCATGCTGTCTTGCTCCAAGGCGCTTGTTGGGCACTTCTCCATCAAGAACTTGACTCCATCGAGATAATTGTCATACGCTGCCAAGTGGAGTGGAGTACCGTGTCCCGCATCTCTCAATTGAAATAGCCATGGCTTCTTTTCCCACATCTCAATCAGCATATCTAAATATAACGTGAGAAGTTATCTATTGGGATGAATATGATGTCTGTAATTCTTACACAGTAGTTTATCTTACTCAAGAAGATCCGAATTATCAAGAGTTGAGTCACAATTTTGTCCCATAGGATAGCAAGCTATCATACCATATGTTCCACGTGCCCCATTAATCTAGACTTTGCTTGTGATACTTGATTTTTCCACCACCAGTGGAAATCAAAATGAAGAACACGAGAGTGACCAAGAAGATCAAAGAATAAGCAAGAGCACAAAAGCAGGGTTTACCCATTTCCGAGTGTATAAGGGCGACATGAACGGGTGACATGCCGAAGATCCTTTGACTCTCTAATCTCCTCCAGTCTTCACCATCGTCTAGCGCATCCAGCAAGAGCTGGAGAACCTTCAAGTTCCCTGTTTCGACTGCTACGCACAATGGAGACTTGCTTTCGTTATTTTGACAATACAGCAGGCTAGGGTCTTTACTCACCAGATGACCTATCACCTCGAGGTGGCAATTCCTCACAGCCTCATGCAGAGCAGAGTTGCCGCAGTGGTCAGGGCATGCTGGCGCCCCTTGGGGAAGGAGAAGCTCCACTGCACCAGCTTTCCCAGCTCTAGCTGCAATATGAAGCGGTGTCTCTCCTCTGGAGTTCTTACAGTAGACCAAGTGCTCAGGGACGAATTCGATGATTGCTCTGACATTATCATCAGTCTCTGTATTCCATTCATGTCAGGTTAATTTGAGCGTGAAAGATCGGTAATTTTAAAAAATGCACGGTCCCACCATTTTTAATATACCTGCCGCAGCGTGAAGCAGTGTATTCCCTAAGGGGCTGCGTCGCCCGAGAAGGACAGGCAAGGACACTCTTTCCTTGACACATTGATCCTCCAGCGCTTTGATGAACTTGTCCACGGCCCCTTCCTTTGCGGCCGAGAATAGCTGGGGATCCAAAAGATTGCCGGGTTGTGGAGGATCGTGTTGTTGCCGGAGCAGGTCCGCCCTGATTAATAATGGTTCCAGTCTCTGCCTCCACTGCCTCCACATCTCCTGGTGCAGACGCTCGGCCATCTCTCCGTGGGTGACTATGCTCTCTGACTTCGAGTAAAATGCCCTGGTGTGTCCTAGGAATCAAATTCAGCAATAAAAATCAAATTGCGAAGCAACAATTAAGAAAAAAGTAAAAACACCAGTGTTCGTTCATCCAAACAACCGATTCCCTCATAAAACTCACAAAAGAAAAAGCTTAAAGGAGAGGTCTGCTCATTAGTGCTCGAAGAAAGATTGCTCAAGGCGATGCAAATTAATACAGGTCTCTTGACTTTTGTATCATTGTACAAATTCTCTGCTCCAGCCAGGATTGGTGGTATAAATTCCTCAGTTAAGGTAGTCATGGTGTGTTTGGTACGAAGGAATCAGTCCATTATGTTGCCATTTGCATCATCACTGCGTTCCGCAAAAGCAACGCATCTCAGATTTCTGTCCATCCATCAAAGAATAATATGGACAATCATGGAGATGAGGGAAAATAGACATAGCGGCAGAGAACGGAACTATTCGAAGGCCAAAAAAGGGCAATACAACTTCATAGTGTTTCCCAAATGCTATTCGCATTCCATCAAAACCTTTTAGCCTAAAAGCGTTTTCACCCCAGACAGAGAAAACTAATAAGTTGGACCGAAGCAAATGCAAGTGAAATTTGTGTGAAATGAATATTTGATGACACTGAATGGGTTTGGCGAGACTCAAGACTAAATCGTCTCTTTTTTTATTTTTATTTTTTTTGGTAGAACCGGAAGAACATGGTCTCTTGCAAAATAAGAAAGTGACGATTGAGGAAGAGACAAGATAGAAGGCGGCCGGGTGGCGAGGGTGCCGGTCTCGAGTGCGAAGCCGAGCTTGCAATTGGATATCACCGTGACGACAACAAAGGTTAATAACACCTTCATCACCTTCTTTTCTCTTGATTATCCTGATGGGCCGAGAAATTAGGTTTAACAGGCTGGATTAGGCCAAAAGGTCCAATTGGATATCACCGTGAAAAGCCCATTGGACTGTTGGCATCAGTCGGCTCTATCTAGTAAAAAAGGTGATAAAGGTGTTATTCACCTTTATTGTCGTCATGAGTCAAGTCAATTATAATTAGATATGAGTTAATGATAGTCAGATTGGGTTTCCTTAATGTGATCTATGTCATTTAAGCAACACAGTCGGAGCAAGAATCTATTATCGCACTAGGAAACCAAGTGTTACATTCCCATCTTGGGCAGAAGTTCAGAGCTTATATTATCCGAGTGATAGACTCGCATTTCCCCAATTACCCAACCCATGGGCAGGTGCGGGTGTGGATTGCCTCAGGTAATAATGAAAAGGCACGCTCGAAAGTAACATGGATGATGATTCAACACATCTCTTGACCAGGGCATGTTGTAATGCTGCGATATCATTTACATATTTTTTTTATTGTGCTTATGTTCGGGCTATAAAGCTAGGAGACATCAAGTGTCAACGTTATTTGGTACACCCTTAAGCTCATAGAGAGAAGTATTTGTTTTCTAATGTAATAGGAATTAATAAAGCAGCTAATTTTTTATGTCAATAGTTGAGTTTCAGTAACTGAATAAATAGTGGACTCGTTTAGACGAGATGCTGCCGAGTCTAGTAAGAGTTTAACTTTTGGATTGAAGCTTTACCACTCGACAATTGCAAGGCTGCATCTGTTTTGTGCACTCTGGATGCTTCCAATTGCATCAAGATTCCTTGAATTCCATGGTTTAGATGTTTTTGGATGTTGCTGCGTTTGACAACCATTTTGCCAAGGATCTTTAGGGGTCTAAAGGCCTTTGGTCCTAATAAAGAGTGTTTGGCAACAAATTTTGAATGCCCATTGCACAAATGCTAGCCTTTTGAAGGCTAAAAGCCTAAGGCAGCTAAGGGGCTGCCTTGGCTTTCTAGCATTCTCACTAAGCAACAGTGAATCTTTAAAAAAAAATTCGTTATTCCTTTTTTACCCTTAAAATTTTACTAAAATTCCAAGTGTGACCCTTTTTAAAAAAAACCCTAAGTCTTCTTTTCCAAGCAATTGTCGACTCTTCAGATACGCTGCTTCCTTTCCCTTCTGTGTTGCTCTTCTCGACTCTTTAGATACGCTGCTACCATGGCGAGGGGCTGCCCCGGCGAGTCGCGGTGGCCCAGATCTAGGTCCTCACTGCTCAGATCTGAGTCGGCGACGGCTGATCGAGGTCGCGCAACCCAAGCGCGGCCCTCACTGAGGTCCCTCGACCTTAGGCGAGGGTTGCGTAGCCTCAGCGACAGCCGATCGGGGTCGCGCGACCGCTGGAGGTCGAGGCGACGCCGTAGCCAAGGCCGCAGTGGAGGTGGACGATGACGGGGTTGATGGCACGGGCAACGAAGGAGAGGAGGAGCTCGAGGAAGGCGAAGAAGGGAGGGTAGTCGAGGGTCCAGGGGCTGTTATCGTCGGAGTACCAGTGGGCGACGGGGAGGGAGTGGGTCAAGGTGAGCTAGTGGTGGTGGACCTCGAAGTCGGTGATTTGGTAGGAGGGGACCAGGAGGAGCCTGCGTCGCCACAGGAGCTCGGAGGTCGGCCGCCGCCGCCGCCGCATGAGGGCGGTGAGGTTGGGCATCGCCAGCGAGGGTCTAGGTTGAGTTTGGTGGGCAGAAGAAGGAGCTGCGCATCGTGCGGCACTTGGGAAAATGACCAAAAGAAAACTTTGATTTTTACTAGAATTTCATTAAAAAAGAGTCTAAACTTGGATTTTATTTTAGGTTATAAGTTATAAACTATTTTGATGTGAATTTAACTAAAATTTTAAGTACATAATGTCTGTATTTATGACCCACATTAGTCAAATTTTAGAGAGAGAGAGAGAGAGAGAGAGAGAGAGAGAGAGAGAGAGAGTAGATATTATCCTGCATAATTCTCTTAGATCTTATTATCTTATAACTAGTAGCATTATACATCAATAATATTAAAGAGAAAAACAGATAAAATCATTAATTGGTGAGTTTAGATGTATATCATTATTACATCCGAATTAATAAGTAAGACACACCGATGCTAATATATTCTCCTGGAAACATTATATTAAATTGAATGAGACAATTCAATTTTCCTTTCTAATTAATGTAAAGGTATGCATCTAAGTAATGTTAAGGAAAGTGAAAGGGAATGGAACTTTGTGATGATGCAATACAATTACAAAACTCCATTCTGCCAAACTGTGCTGTTATTTATAGATATAATCGAGTAGAGCTAATCACAAAGCATTTTGGATACATAGAATTGCAGACATCACTGGTTCTCACCGCTGACAGGTAGGCTAGTTAAATCGAAACAGCGGCAGCTAATGTAACCTAGAAGGAGCTAAC
Source organism: Eucalyptus fibrosa (assembly GCA_017140475.1). NCBI lineage: Eukaryota > Viridiplantae > Streptophyta > Magnoliopsida > Myrtales > Myrtaceae > Eucalyptus > Eucalyptus fibrosa. The sequence goes on along the minus strand of CM029515.1, from coordinate 6,567,519 downwards.
GGTACGGACATCGGTACACAATTAGCTAGAAGATAAGATAGATTCGAGGCTGGATCAAACGCCATCTTTCTGAAACATGTAAGCTCAAATCATCCGTTCAAGTGGCGGCGGAGGCGTCGCGAGTGCCCCGGACGGATGTAGGTGCAGGTCCTGCAGTCCCACTCTCTGCAAGGTCTCCCCCAAAATTTCGAAGGACGAAAATAACCAGTTGGTCGAAGAAGCGATCAATGAGAGGAGGCTTGCGCTTAAACAACAAAACTATAGAACTCAACATGAAGAAATTCAAGAAAATGAAGAGGGGGACGGATCCCATGACAATGACAAAAATAGAAAGCCAAGTAAATTTGGTTGCGGTCACGTAGACGCCCGCCATGAATCACGCCAGAGGCATTGTGCCAAGAGTTACCAAGAATGGGAGATCTGATAGGGCAAGGACATATAGCCCCACGTAATCATCATCATTAAAGGACCAGAGGAGGATCATGAGTGACGTGATCGAGCTATACATGGCCATGGAGTTGCTAATCACAAAGACATCGTACATGACTTTGTGGAGCAATACGGGGATTCCAGCATCTCCTTCAGAACCATTATATCCTCCCGAAACGGAAAAACCAGCAGTGAAAGTGACAGAGGCCACAAGCGCCAACAAAACCGCGCGAAAATTTGCCATGTCCGTACGTGCCTTCCAACGCAGTACACCTCGTTTCTGTGGGCTCCGAACGGTTGGCTTGCAAATAGCTAACTCTCCACTTCTCAGGGCTCTGGCAATTTGTAGAGTTATCGCCGTATACAACTGCAAGCAGTGAGTTAAAGAATAAAAAAAGAGACCAAACACATTATGATTTTGGCAACTAAATTAAAGATGTGGGCGAGAGCACACTAAATGACATGCCTCACTAATTTATGTTCTAGTTCTGCCCCTGATTGATACACCAAATGATTAATCATGAGAAAAGTGTAAAGGGTTGTACCTCCCCCATTGAAGGAAATCTCACTTCCGTGCCCTGAACAATTTTCTCTGATATGACGTCATGAGCCGTCATGTTATTGTTATTGACCAGCTTCTTATCAACTCTTCCGTCCCGGGCAAGAAGCACAACCGAAGGTTGGCAGTGCGACGCAGCTAGATGCAGAGGTGTACAACCTTCAAAATCTCTTGCATTTATGAGCTGATTAAATTTAGTACTTTTCAATATTTATTCGACAGTTGCAATGCTTCCATACATCGCCGACAAGTGAAGAATGTTTTGTCCCGACCCAGCTGAAAGCTCTGCGGGGTCTGACCACTTCTGAAGTAACTCCTCAATGATCTTGACGTTATCCTTCATGCAGGCAACATGGATAGGGAGATGGCCCGTGCTGTCTTTCTCCAAGGCACTTGCTGGGAACTTGTCGATCAAGAAGTTTACTCCACCGAGATAATTTGCGTATGCTGCGAAGTGGAGGGGAGTTCCGCCTCCCGCATCTCTCAATTGAAATAGCCACGGCTTTTTTTCCCACATCTTGATCAGCATATCTAAATACAACATAGGAAGTTAATCATTGGGATGAATAAAATGTGTGTAATTCTTTAATCAAAGTTGATCCCGTTTAAGACGATCCAAAGTATCGGGAGTTGATTCACAATTTTATCCCGTAGGATCGCAAGCTATCATACCATAGTCTAGACTTTTGCTTGTGACGCCTGATTTTTCCATCACCAGTGGAAATCAAAATGAAGAACGCAAGAGAGTGACCAAGCAGATCAAAGAATAAGCGAGAGCACAAAAGTAGGGTTTACCCTTTTCCCCGTACATAATGGCCACATGAACAGGTGGCATGCGTAAGATCCTTTCACCCTTTGATCTCCTCCAGTCTTCGCCATCGTCTAGCGCTTCCAACAAGAGCTGGAGAACCTTCAAGTTCCCTGTTTCGACTGCTACGCACAAAGGAGACTTGCTTTCGTTATTTTCACAATACAGCAGGCTGGGGTCTTTACTCACCAGATGACCGATCACCTTGCGATGGCGATTCCTCACGGCCTCATGCAGAGCAGAGTTGCCGCAGTGGTCAGGGTATGCTGGCGCCCCTTGGCGAAGGAGAAGCTCCACTGCAACAGCTTTCCCGGCTCTAGCTGCAATGTGAAGCGGCATCTCTCCTCTGGAGTTCTCACAGTAGATCAAGTGCTCAGGGACGAATTCGATGATTGCTCTGACATTATCATCAGTCTCTGTATTCCGTTCATGTCAGGTTAATTTGAGCGCGAAAGATCGGTAATTTTAAAACATGCACGGTCCCACCATTTTTAATATACCTGCCGCAGCGTGAAGCAGCGTATTCCCTAAGGGGCTGCTTCGCCCGAGAAGGACAGGCCAGGACACTTTTTCCTCGGCACAATGATCCTTCAGGGCTTCGATGAACTTGTCGACGTCCTCTTTCTTTGCGACCGAGAATAGCTGGGGATCCAAAATATTGTCGCGTTGTGGAGGATCGTGCCGTTGCTGGCTCGGGTCGGCCCCGTTTTTAATGCTTCTAGTTTCTGCCTTCTCCGCTCCCAAATCTCCTGGTCACCTATAGACAGAAGCACATCCATGTCTCTGTGTGTGACTTTGTGTCTCTGACTTTTGAGTGAATTTGCCCTGGTGTCCTGCTACGACTCAAATTTAGCATATTTATAGCCACAAGTCGAGTTCAACTTGATTGGCCAATGGACCTCTGCAACACGCATTTTAACGACATGTCCACTTTGTGCCACAGATATTCTCACTTAAGCCCCTATGTGGGGAAAATTCGTTATGTCACTGTAGTATATGGACTTGTTTGTTAGAATTACGTTTTTTGCTAAAAAAATCAAATGTAAAAATTTCATCTGCATTTCAAAAGAAAAAATTATACGAAATATATTTAATATAGATATGAATCTACACCTTAATATTTATACAACATGAAATTTGGAGCATTTAGAATTGGAAACTATCAAAAAGTGTGCATTGTGAGATTTAGCTTTTCTTTTTTTTATTATAAGAATCATATCGTTTTTTTTTTCTCTTTCTCACATTAATGTTAGAGTAGAGGTGAAGCACTTTGATTGGGCGTGCCTTGCACCAACTTTAGCTTGAGTCTTTCTTTGAATAAAAGAAAATATTAAATATCTTTGGGTTAATACCCTGAAAAACCCCAAACTAGTACACATGTGATAAATTTACCCTAAATTATTTTTTTGACCACAAAAAACCCAAAGCTAGTATACTTTTGACAAATTTATTCCAAACTGGTACACTTGTGACAAATTTACCATTTGTTAGTTTTTGTTAAATTTTACTAAGTTAAATGACACGTGATGCTTGACCGGTATACTAATTAGGAATTTTATGCTCCGTTTGTCACATTTTACAATTTTTGTGATTTTTTTTTTGTGTATTAATTCAATTTACTAGAGGGTATATTTGTCAAAATTTTATCAGATTTGGGTTTTTTGTTGTTGAATAAATTAGTTTAAGGTAAATTTGTCATAAATGTATTAGTTTGAGATTTTTCATGGTCAAAAAAATAATTTAGATAAAATTTATCACATGTATACTAATTTAAGATTTTTCATGATATTAACCTAATATCTTTTGAATTGGGTTGGTGTAAAGCTCAAGACTAATTAGGTCTGGTCAAGACTGCCACCATCCGCTTGGCTGGCAGTCACGCGACAAGCTCTAAGAAATATTTGTCCAAGGTGATGCATAAATTTTCTTTGCTCCAATGTGGGACTGGAGGTGCTATTAAATTCCTTATTTAAAGGAGTTATAGCACTTTAGTTGGTACGGAGGACAGATCCCTTACTTAAGATAGTCATGGCATGTTTGGTACGGGGGATTGTCCTTTTTTATCTTTTGCCACTTGCATCATCGTCGCCTCCTGCAAAAGCAAGGCATCTCAGCTTTTTGTTCATCTATCTATTAAAGAATAATAATGGCAATCATGGAGGTAACGGAAAAGAGATAGGGAGAGAGGGAGGTTGAGCAAGGCAAGCTCAAAGAGTGGCAGATTATAAGCAAAAAGCTGAAAAAATTAAACGATTTAGGATTAAATAATTATCCTCATGCATCACGTCGGTGATTGATTTAGTCATAGATTTTCAATTTAGCAAATTCAGTCTTAAACCTTTTAACAATTTTCGAATTATCAAAAATTTTAGTACTAAATTGACCAAATAAAAAAATATCTATAAGAAAGCAAATTGTGAAAAAGTTTATGATTAAATTAACCAAATTTTTCCTAGGATGACCCGTAATAAGAAAGCAAAAAAGAAGAAAAATTAAATAAGCATATTTTTTCCCCTAGAAGAGATCAAATATAGTAAAAGAGATTTGGAAAAAAAAATGCAATTGACACAATGAATTATTTCATCCGTGTTGATCATTATGCAAATCAGATTAAGGTTACTAGTCCCCCTTTCTCGTCAAAGTTTCCAATATATTTTCAAAATTGAAAAAGTTTAGGAAATTGTCAATGTATGTGTCAATTTTTATATATTTTACTGACCAAAATTTTTTTTTATATATTTTGAAAGGTTTAAGATATTCCACATTGAATAAAAAACAATTTGAGAAGCAATAAACTCAAAAAGTAAAATTCCCAGGGTTTTTTCACAAGAATAATCGATTCCCTCAAGAAACTCTTAAAAAGAAAAAGCTTAAAGCAGTGGTCTGTTCATTGTTGCTTCTTTCGTCTTTTTTACGTTTACGTGTAACGTCCCTCAACCCCTATGCAGGGAAAAATCGTTACCAAGTGCATTATATGGACTTGTTTGTTAGAATTATGTTTTTGCGAAAATTAAATTTTTACTTTTCTGTACACATTTAAACGGTAGTAAAAAATACCAAAAATACATACAAACTTACCTTTCAACCTATGTGTACTGTGAAATTTTTAGTGTTTAGGAATTGAAAAACATGTCGAGATGCGTGTACCACAACATTCAAATTAAGAAAAAAGCGAAAGTCTATTGAGACACATCACAAATTGGAACCATTAAAGTAGTAGATTCTCTATAGGTCCCATCAGCGCTTACGGATCAGATCTATTTTAATGGATGTAGTAGGTTGACTAGAAGATTTCTAACATGTCTAGATGAGTGTACCACAACCTTCAAATTAAGAAAAAAGCGAAAGTTTATTGAGACTCATCACAAATTGGAACCATTAAAGTAGTAGATTCTCTATAGGTCCCATCAGCTCTTACTAATCAGATCTATTTTAATGGATGTAGTAGGTTGACTAGAAAATTTCTACAAAAAAAAAAAAAAAAACTATTGAAAATGTCATAAGCCCATTATATTAATATCAATTTAATAATAACATTTTAATTGGATCAATTTAGTCATAAAATTGTTTATATTAATATTAATTCAGTCTACCTAGCTAATTTAAGACGAAAATCACTAACATTAAGGCCATCTATCTTACATGACGAGGTTCACTAAGATGAACATTTTTTTATAATTTAAAAAAAAAAATTATTTTGCTTTCTTTTTGCAGATGGTCAATTGCCAGCCACCAACCACAAGCTATGGTTGGTGAGGGTGGGCCTTGCCTGGGCAACAGCTGCCCACATGAGGCACAGACGAGGGTCAACCTCAGACCACACCTAGGCGTGGGGAGTGTCAATGAGGCCCCCCTCACCAGATCTGGCGAAGGGTGAGTGAGGGTTGGTGCTAGCCCTCATCAGCCACAACCTATAGCTTATGACTAGCCATTGGCAATAAGCAAAGGGAAAGGGAAAAAAATCAAAAAATTAATAGAATATTATTATAAATGTCCATGTTAGCACTAGCCACACTATGTAGAATGGCTGAAGTTGTTTACATGAACGTAAGTGATTTACGGCCTAAATTGACTGGATAGATTAAATTAATGCTAATGTGAAAAAAGTTTAGGATTGAAACGATACAATTGAAAGATTTAAAACTGAATTGATATCAATTCAATAAGTTTATAACTTTTTTTTTTATATAATTTTTCCTAATTTCAAAGGTCTAAGGAGTCACAACTAAATATCTACTCCCAAAGATGGTTTTTGATGTAGTTGCAAAAAGAGTGTTATAGCATTTAAGAGAAGTTGAAACAAGTTCTTGTAGGCATGGTTCATACTTCATATCATATCTTTCTATTTTGGTCTATATTATTTTAACTTTCAACTCACTTTCAAACTTTTACCCATGCCTCTTTGCACACCTAAAACTAAATGTCCCCACCCCCTTGATAAAGTAGGGATTCAAATTCCCCACCTCCCCATTCCTATATGGGAAAAGTGGTTACTGGAACAATTCCAAATGGTTATATCTCTCAGCAGTATCATATTTATGTCTATTTAAGTGGACCCCACATCTCTTTTCTTCTTAAGATTGCCTGAGGTGAATGTAGGTCTCGACTTATGAATCACTTTACAAATTTTCTCTGCTTCAACGAGGGCTTATGGGATTCCTTGTTCAAAGTAGTTATTGCATGTTTGGTACGAAGGAATAAGTCCATTATCCTTTAGTCTTGCCACTTGCGTCATCATCACCTTCCGCAAAGCAAGGCAATTAGGGAGGTAATGGAAAAGAGACAGTGGGGGAGGATGAGCAAAGGGTCAGAAACTATAAGCTTCTAGCTGGGAAAAATAGAACCATCCAAAGGCCAAAAAATGCAAATACAGGTCCCAGACTGCCCTCTTTATTAGTATTGGAGACCATTGCGAGAGAGAGGGAGGGAGGGAGGGGGCCCCTGTGAGCTGAACACACAACATTTAACCAAAACATTAATTCATCTATAGAGACTCAGAGAGGGCAAAAAGCAGATGGGTCAGTCCTCAAACCACAATCTTAGCTTTTGCTCAACAATTAATGTCTCATAAAAAACTTACATTGGATGAAAGCCAGCATAAGCAAAGCCCAAAGCAAGTCCTTCCTTGCCCTGGCTTTGCAACATTTTCGGAAAGCCTTTCTTGCCCTTAGAACTTACTAAAATTTCCCTTTTACCCCCAAAATGCCCCTTGAGAATTGCAAACTCAAATAGTCACGCGAAACCTCAAAGGGGAAAACTATTCAAAAAGGTTCTAAATCTATTACACTTTTACCAATTCAATCCTTAATTTTTTAAATTTTGTTAATTTTTTTATTAGTAATTTTATTAATTGAGTCCTACATATTAAAATATTATTAAAAATCGTTTACGTTAGTATCATGGGCCGAGAGAAGGCTGTTCCGTGAGGTTCCCCGAGCACAACCTCGACTCGTCCGTGGAAGACCTCTTGCTCCAACTCGGGTTCCCATCAAAGCTTCTCCCCGAAGTTTCCAAGGGAGGACGACACCGTCATTTTGCCTGACTCTAGAAGCTTCCGTTATTTATGTCGGTAGACGGTAGTTAGAATTTATATCGGTAGTTGAGGCGGTGCGATCTCGCTTGTTAGATGAAAAGTAGATCAATGGTTGTAAGCCGATGCCCTCAACTATAAAAGGGGGTGTCCTCCTTCATTTGCAATCACCCAACATTTCAGTAATATCAAAGCTTCCGCTTCCTTTTTCGAGCTCCTCTCTCTAGCTTTCTCTCTCAACGATCCGGGTAAGCGAGCGGGTAAGCGTTCGATCGAGCAAGGCTTGGCTTGGGTAGTCCAAATTCGCCCGAGTCGCCGCGCGGTCACGATCCCAATCGATCGGCCCGTGACAAGTGGTATCAGAGCAAGAGAGAGATCCGTTCGAGAGATCAAGGAGCGCCAACTGTTCGAAGGAATGTCGACCCAAGAAGCTGTCATGGTTGGAGAGACCGTGCAAGTCCAAGAGGACCGCGGTCGTGGAAAGAGAAGAGACGCCTCGAGGGACGTCGTAGCTGCGTTCGACGAGAAGATCGCGAATGTCCGGAGCACTGTGCACGAACTCATGGAAGGTCTTGACGACGTGCGAGACCGGATCATGGAGGTCGACAGTTCACTCCGTGAAGACTTCACTTCATGCATCAACGAAGCTAGCGCCCCATTACACGACAAGGACGAAGCCCTTGAAGCATCAATCGATGTGTTGAAGGAGCGCGTCCAAGTGATCGAGGAAGAAGTTCCGCGTAGGGCCGAGATCGAAGCTATGAAGGCCGAGATCCAAGAGCTCAAGACTGAGCTTGCCCTGTGCAAACTAAGTATCACCAACGGTGCTGTGCTGAACCAAGCGGTGCCCAAAATTAAGGTGTCAAAGCCAAAAGAGTTCAACGGCAAACGATCCGCCAAGGAGGTGGACAACTTCGTCTGGAGCATGGAACAATACTTTGGCGCCGTCAACATATACAACGAGTCGATCAAGGTACGAACTGCGTCCATGTTCCTGTCTAATACAGCAATGCTTTGGTGGCGCAATAGGTGTGATGAAGTTAGACGAGGCGCTGATCCCGTGTGCACATGGGACGACTTCGTATGAGAGTTCCGGGACTACTTTTTCCTCGAGTCGCTCAGCAAGAAGCCCGTAGCAAACTCCATCGCCTCGAGCAAAGAGGCACGATCCGAGAGTATGTGAAGGAATTCACCGAACTCAAGCGCCAGATTCGCAACCTGAGCGAAGAGGAGGCTCTCGGAGCGTTCATGGATGGGTTGAAGCCATGGGCACTTCTCGAGCTGAAGCGGCGGGACGTGAGCAGCTTGGCGCGTGCGTTGAGTGTGGCCGAGTCACTCGTCGACCTTACCAAGACTGAACCAAGGAGTCGGCAAAGAGATTGGAGATCGGATCGACCTTGCAAGGATGAAGTTGGAAGAAACACTCCCGAGTCGCGCATGAGCAAAGCGGCCGAGCCAAAGCATGGGGAGAAGGGTCTTCTAAGCCAGCCTTCCAAAAGGGTAGACCACCGACGGACTACGCGAGCAGGTTTGATCAACCCCGCCTTCTCCTTGTTTCATTTGCCAAGGTCCACACTGGACCCAAAAGTGCCCGAAGAAGGGTTGAATCAATGCCCTCCTTGCCATCGAGGAAGAAAAGGAGGAGTCCAAAGAAGAAAAGAGACAAATCCGACTTGGAGCCGTGAAGATAATCAACTCCGTCCAAGCTCGGTTACCAACCAAAGAACCTGTGTCGGACACAGAAATGTTCTTCGTGCAAGTCGACGTGTGCGGCTGAACGCTGTATGCTTTAATCGACACGGGTGCGTTGAACATGTTCATGTCGAAGGAAGTGGCAAGAGCCTTAAACCTTCGCGTGGAGCCGACCGAGAACACCTTCAAGCCGGTCAATTCGGAAGGCGTCCGTGGCGTAGGATCGACTTCGGATGTGGACATAAGAATTGGCGACTGGAGGGGCAAAATGGATTTCGAGGTAATCCCGCTTGACAATTACGATCTCATTCTTGGCATGCAATTTTTCAATAGCATGAGATCCATGATCGACATGAGGACCAAGTGCCTCATGATCCTCGACCCGGATTACCCAACGACTGTCCCAATGATCAAAGGGATGGTCGACACCAAGACCATCGCGTCGATCCAACACCTCGACAAGAGCTTGAAGGACGTCATGCGCATCAACAAGCTCTCCGAGGTCAAGCCGAAGGTCAAGTTGGATCCTACTCCAACAAATGCCATGCCATTCCAAGCGCTCTTCCCCGAGTTTGAGTGCGCACGACACGCTCCGTCCAAGCCAAAGGCCGAGTCGCGTGCCAAATCCGAGTTCATCAACGAAGGTTGCGGTCCGTCATATGAGAGCGTCCGCACCAAACAAAACAAGAACAAGAGAGCCCGTGCCAAAGCCCGTGCTCATGCCAAGAAGGCCAACCTCCGAGCTGTGAGTGACGAGAGCGTCGCTCGAATGAGTGGGGGAGAATGTCACGGGCCGAGAGAAGGCCGATCTGTGAGGTTCCCCGAGCACGACCCCGACTCGTCCGTGGAAGACCTCTTGCTCCAACTCAGGTTCCCATCAAAGCTTCTCCCCGAAGTTTCCAAGGGAGGACGACACCGTCATTTTGCCTGACTCTAGAAGCTTCCGTTATTTATGTCAGTAGACGGTAGTTAGAATTTATATCGGTAGTTGAGGCGGTGCGATCTCGCCCGTCAGATGAAAAGTAGATCAATGGTTGTAAGCCGAGGCCCTCAACTATAAAAGGGCGTGTCCTCCTTCATTTGCAATCACCCAACATTTCAGTAATATCAAAGCTTCCGCTTCCTTTTCAGGGCTCCTCTCTCTAGCTTTCTCTCTCAACGATCCGGGTAAGCGAGCGGGTAAGCGTTCGATCGAGCAAGGCTTGGCTTGGGTAGTCCAAATTCGCCCGAGTCACTGCGCGGTCACAATCCCAATCGATCGGCCCGTGACATTAGCACTGAGCGTGTCACGTAAGGTAGCTAACATCATCGTTAGTGATTTGCAATCAAAATTAATTAGACATATGCAACTGATGAAATGTAAAAATGTTTAGAACTCAATTTGTAAAATTAAAAAGCTAATAACTAAATAGGTTTAAGATTTTCTGGACAATTTCTCCACCTTAGGTTTGGTGGGTGACTTCACCGTGACCACCGAAGTGGCCTTCGACTTAGCTGCCGAAGTTGCCAAGATCGCACAAGATTTGGCGGAGGAGGTTGAGATTTGATTCGAAGAGTGTCAACCAGCGGGAAGGGAGGGAGAGAGACAATATGAGGCTCTCTCAATCTCCTCGTCGGGAATGCCATCGTCCTTGGAGGCTCCTTCGGATACGCTAGAGAAGGTTACTTTTTTGTTTTTGGTTACATAAGAGGAGGTTACTTTGTTAGCTGTGCGAGAGTGACCGAGTATTTGGAGCATGCTCATGATTCTTTGTAAATTCAATTTCAATTTTTTTCTCGTCGAAACTTCCATTTCATATTATCGACCCTCCTTTTGCATATACACTTAGCTACGATATTCACGGATTGCAGTTTCATGTTGGACATGTGCATCATAATAATGTAGCGATTATAATGTCCAACTCACATGTTCATTCATTTGATGAATGATATCGTTTTTAGTAGTATTTTTGTAACGGAATTTTTCACGTGTCAATAAACCAACAGAAAGTCCGCGGTGAAACTAATAATATTCTGTTAATAATTATTTATCAGAATACAGGTTCACGTTCTTGTTCTTCGAGTCTGACATGGTGCACGTGAGTCTATTTAATTTGACCACACCCGAAAGAAGGGAGTCGAATTGAGCAAGTTCTATTTCAAGCATTAATTTTTCATGACACCCCCCTTGTTGTGTCATGTCATAAGTCATGGCACCCGATAAAGATCTTACTTATTAAGGAAGCTTACTAAGGTGTCATTCACCTTTATTGTCCTTATGCATCAAGTCACTGGCATAATTTTTTTAAAAATTTTAAACCTATTATATGATAGTTAATCTAATAATTCATAATCAAATATGAGTTAATAATGGTCGTATTGGATTTGATTAATGTGACTTTTCTCATTTACACAACACAATCGTAGCCAAAATCTGTTATTACACTATGAAAATTGAAATTAACATGGATTATGGTTTAATACATCTTTACCGTGGCATGTCATGACTCTGGTGTCCTTTAGAAATAACTTTTTTATCTGTGCTTACAAGCCATAAAGCCGAGAGATATCAAGTATCAACGCCATATTTGTATTCCCATGGAGAAATGCATTTGATATTTAATGCATAGGGTCTCGGCCCCTCTCGAAGGGCGAGGGGTGCACGCTTTAGGCGTGTGTCACCTCGCGGCGATGATTTCCAAGTGAATGCGGACAATGCCCTTATAAGGTGGTACTAGTACTTGGCTTGTGCTCTCCCAAACCCTTCCTTCGGAACATTGATGGACTCGGTTAGTTACAAATATTTTCTTTTCTTTTCTTTTCTTTTAAGAGTCTCCACTAATTTATTGGAAGCCGATTAGAAATCATGTGAAACGTGGAAAACCGTTTCATTTATGAGAACGAATATCCAAGAAGAAGAATTGATACATTTGCTCATTGTTTTGAAAAAGTTTGATCATGCGATCATTTCTTAATTCTTAGGCACATCCATCTAGGTGACCATGTATGGCGAATTTGCAGAATTATATCTACCAACCACATAATTTCATAACAACAAAACTATCCAACATCAAACAAAAAAATGTAGATAAAATGGGTACAATATCGACTTGAGACGTGTTGGGCAAAATTAGACAATGCCTTATTATTGTTATGTCTCGGGATAAGACTATTGTGAATGATACTCGTAACTGAACCTGGAAATACTTAAACTAAATAATGAGAATTTCCTAACTAAAGGATAACAATGGGACATTAATCAAGCATGAACTAAACCTAGCCTAATATACAATTCTAAGCTAAAAGCAATTCCACTCTTCATTTATCACATTTTAATCTTCATCTTTTAATTGAAACATGAACTCACTTATATTCTACCTAAATACTACTAAAATGTCATTCAATCACTAAAATGTCACTTGATTATTAAGATACTAACTTTTTTTTTTTAACATTTTAATTTTATCAAAAAAATTTATTTTTTTCCATGTCTATTTTAAAGAAAATGTGATTACACATCAAACGACAATAAACATGCTACGGCAAATGTGACCAAAAGTAAATCACAATTACACAAATATGATCATAACGACGCCTGAAAATACAATTTCGACTTCGATGCCTATAATAAGGCAAAAGGGCAACCTAGGGCCGCCCCCGGCCACTTCAAGAAGCCCCCTCTACACACCCCACCAGCCACGGTCCAATATGGATGGGGCAAAACCGAGAATTCCAAGGATCAACCAAGTTGCGAAATTGCATACACATGTTAATTTGATGTCAGCACTAGCACTTCTACCATGCATTTCTCTTTTCTTTTTTTTTTTTCATTCTTTTTTTAATCTCTCTCTTTTTTTTTTTTTTTATGTTCATGATAAGATGATTAAACTCTAATCTATGCTAAGAATGTGCCAATAAATGAAAAATCAACAACCAAAATGTCCGATAACAATATGATATAAACATACAGAAGATATGCCCGGGAATGATGTGATAATGCAATAGGACCACCCCGGGACTCATTAGAGGACCAAGGCAAGGCCGAATTGGCACCACCATGACCTGGATGGTGGCGGCCAGCAAGGCCGCAGCGGCTCGCACGACATAAAACACGTTAAAATGACAAGAAATCGACGGAAATCGACACTCTATTGAGGTCAAGGTCTTCCTAGTTCAAGTTCAACAAGGCGTGACCAGCAAGGGATATAAAGTAAACCAGCGAGCCAAGGATGACAAACGATACGTTTAGAGGCACAAAAACAAGCAAATAATCCCCCAGATGGGAAGAGATAAGACTGAAGATTTTTTTTAATGCTTAAGAGGGATCAAGCAAGGAAATAAGCACCAACAATAATGATAACAATAACAGCAATAACAAGATAAGATGGAACACGATAAAGATATGCCGAGGTCATCCGAATGTCCGGCCTCAAACACAACCGGATCTGAACTGAAAGCGAGAGCCGTTTATTTTCCTGCCTCCAACAAAAATAAAATGAAAAGGAGATACCTTTAAGAGGGAGATTGCCGAGAGCGATGATGTGCAGTAGAGACCGAGAGGAACCAAGAAACCGAGAGCTAAGACAGACGAGGGAAAGACGGATTTGGAGATTGAGTGACCGAGAGAGTATGGTGAGAAGATGGAGAAGACGAAAGATGGAGATGATAAGACCAAGAGACTATAATTGCGTGAGGGTGAGCTAAAGAAAGTAAGCAGCGGCAGAGATGGCAGCGATGGAGCGAGCAGCTACGGTATGGTGTGAGGTAATGATGGTGGAGTCGAGGGAGTGAGCTATGGTGAGGAGGGGGTAGCGAGAACAGCGACTTGAGCTAATGGCAAGGGGCCGAGATGGGGATGGCGGTGACTAAGGTGAATCAGCGATAAGAGTGAACAGGAGGCAAGGTGGTGAAGCTCGGCAGCCGAGAGGAAGAGCGAGATGGAAGCAACGGTGGAAGGGAATGAGGAGGCGTCGGTGATGAAGAGGGAACGCGACGGACAGAGGAGAAGGGGAGATGGTGGGCTGAAGGTGATTGAGATCGAGGTGAGGCCGAGAGAGAGAGAGAGCTGATTTCAGAGGGCGTATGTGCTTACGGGGGGAAAAAGAGAGCCAGCCATGAGGGATCTCCTGAATGAGCATTGTGGGTATGTCTTTTGTACGTGAGTGGCAGTGAGTGAAAAATGGAAAATTAAGCTCAAAGGCTGGAATTGGACCATTGGCATCAATTGGTTCTATCCATTAAAGGTCACGAAGATGTTATTCATTTTTATTGTCCTCATGGGTTGAGTCATTCATCTTTATTGGCCCAGGCAAGGGTCGGCTTCACTGGGGCTTAACTGGCTAGGCCTTGCCTATGGCTAGTGATGGTGATCCTCGCCCAAGCAAGGTAGCCCCCTTGGCCATCGCCTATGGCTAGTGGCTAGTCACTAGCAAAAGAATGAAAGGAAGGCAAAAAAATAAAGAAAATCATAAAAAAATAATAAAAAAGTTAATAATATTGAAATATTATTGAAAAATTTACATTATTGCCAGCCGTGCCATGAATAACAAGCAATATCATGTGGGCAATTTCTGATCAAAATTGATTGGAATGATTTAATTAGCAAAATGTAAAAATGTTTAGATTTTAATTGACATACTTGAAAGATTTTGGATTGAATTTATAAAACCGCAACAAGTTTAAAACTTTTTGGGTCAATTTTCCCCATTAAAATGATTTAAGAACAATAAGATAAACTTAAGAATTCTAATATGATAATGATTAAGCGGAATAATATATCTTTGATTTGCAGGAGGATTGGCTATAATCTAATAATTTTTTTTGTTTTGATTTAATTATGCCTAATATTGGATAAATAAATCTTGCGAATGTTATGGATGTGAGGATGCACATCAATCCGTCCGTGGTTATCAATGCCCTTTGTAGAAAATCTTTAGTATTGCTATTCGACAACTTTTTGCAGCTAATGATACATAGGTTCTTGCTCATTTAGAAGGTTCTTGCAGATATGAATGCATTGAAAATTGATTTCCTGGCTCCTTTCTTGCTTGGCACCCTTACAAATCAAAGGGTATCAAGCGGGCTTTAAATGGAAGAGCTAATGGAGTCTGGTTAGGGCCTGTCTCTGGACTTTCCTCGAAGCTGGTAAGACTGAATGAGTTTTCTTTGCCGATTCCAATTTTATCTTTCCGCACACATTCGTAGTGCTAAATAACAACTGACGTGACTATCTTAGAGCCTTTTTCATTGCTCACTCAGAGAGAAACCAACCTTAGATTCCAAGGACTGTGTTTAGTTTAGCCAGAAAAGATTCGTGATCGGTCTTCGGCATTCTTGATCACGGAATCCTTTCGGACTTTTCGTCTTGCTTCCTCCAGAGGGCTTCCTTTTTCAGCAAAAAATCTGCATAACTTCCATGTTGTCATCATCCAAAGCTTTTCATAGGAGGAACAAGATATCGACCGCTTTATTCCAACGTGTTTTTTTTTTGCCCCCTCTTCTGCCCTTTTGCCTTTCCTTTTTTTTTTTTTTTTTTTCCCGTCCTGATTGGGAGAAAATGAAGTGGGGTTGGTGGACTTTTGAACGGTCTCGCCCTATCCTCGCCCTCCACGTGTCTCCCTCAGCGTCGCGAACGGAGATAAAAGTACGCCCGGTCAACTGGACTTATTGAACGGGTGCCGAGATGGTCGGTGGGCCTTCGAGAGCTCGCTCGCTAGGGGAAAGTCAGGCCCAAATCTGCTTCATCCGATTGGGCCTTTCTGTAGAGGCCCGATTGCCCATAAAACAAGAGGCGGCGGGCCGGTTCCCGGTTAAAACCGGAACCGGCGTTTTTCTTACTCTGTTTCTCCCTGTTTCCCATTTCGAAAGAGAAGAGAAGAAAAGACGATTTCATCTGTGATGGCGACGGAGAGAACTGCGGGCGAGGATCAGCAGGATATGGACGGCGAGTTCGGTTTGGTGCGAGAGGTGTTGAGAGATCGTCTCCGACTCTCCTCCATATCCAACTCCATCTCCATCGCCCATCCTCGAGGTTCCCTTTCCCTCTCCCTCTCTATCTCTCATCGCGCCCCCACCACCCTTCGATCTGCTGAATCTCTCGCCGACTCCGTATTCGATCTTTCTCCGTTGCCTACTGGCTGAGCAGCCCGGAGAAGTGGCTTGGAGATTTCGGAACCTGCTGTTGCCTGCCCTGCCGATTTGGCTTTTCTCCAATTCTCTTGCCTCCCTCGACCTCCACTGCGTCCTCGCTTCGACCCGCAACCTGGCCGTCTTCTGCTTTGTCGAAAAATAGGCTCTTTCTTTGCCGGATTGACTAATTACGGTTTTCTGGATAACTTTAACTAATTTGGGTTTTCATTTTTTGTAATAATATATATATATATATATATATATATATATTAATTAATTAATTAATTTTTTTGAAAAGGCTATCGGTCGGGTCCGGTGAATGGATCCTCACCTGGAACCGGGACCGGACCGATATTTTCCGGTTCAGGTTCGGTCCGGTTCTTTTTGCTCGCAGAACCGTCAAACGCCCCTCCTCCTTCATCTCCGAAGACTCTCTGCGTAGCTAGGGTTTTGAAACGGCGGAGGCGGCCGTTGCGGTGGGGCCGAAGATCATGGTGGGATTCAAGAACCGGTACATGGTGATGGAGGTTTTCCTGGATCCGAATCGAGAGCTCGGGGTGGATGACCCCATCATACTCACTCAATTCAACGTATCCAAAGCGATACGGGACAGCATCCTCGTGAACTTCGGGGAGTGCGGCCTCGCTTCGTCTCTCGGATCCTTTCAAGGTACTCTTCCTTCTTTATGGGATCCCTCGTATCCTGGAATCAGCAGGTGTTTGGAGGTTGAATTATCTGTTACTTCGCTACCAAGTTCTGCGATTCGGTCATGGTCAACCCAAGTAGTTGTGATCTTTCGTGCAGTGAAGTATGTAAATCCCATCACGAAGCTTTGCATCATCAGAGCTTCTAGGGAGGAGCACCAGAAGGTTTGGGCTGCGATCACCTTGGTCACGAGCGTTGGAAATTGCCCGGTGCTGTTTAATTTACTCGACTTGAGCGGTGAGTCGAACGAGTGTCGAGCGGGATGCTGAATAGCACAACAATTTATCCTTTAGTTGTTGAAATTGAATCATGAAATTAACGCTGTATTCTCCCACTAGCGATTGTAAGTGGGTTAGCTTAGTGGGATCGGCTTTTGTAAAAATATCTTGTCTTAATCCTTCTTAACAGGAGAACAATAGCACCTGGATTCTTGAACTGTGTTTTTTTTTTTTTCTTTTTTACACAAGTCGCATTAACTGAAGCTTGAACTTTGAAAGCATAATGGATGCTGAAAATTTGCAGTGCTGTTATTGTGAAACTAGCATGATTTTCTTGCAGATTGGGAAAATTTCACGTGAGGTTATTAGCTCGCATTTTTTTTTTCGACTGGCAATGGCATCATGCATAATTATTTGGTGGAAAGAGTGAGATCTTTTTCTGGAAGCTGATTGAGTGAGGTTTCTATTGGTGCCAGGAAGCATCAAGGCCTGTAAAAAAGCTGCCTTGAAGTGTGATGAGTTGAAATTTGAGCAGTACAAGCTTGCCTCCGGGTCTCGTCTCTCACCTGAGGTGATTCAGCAGATGCACAACTGCCAAGAAAAGATTAAAATTTTGGAGCACTAGGAGCTCTGCACTTGTACAGTGTACACACCTCTGGCTGGTATGATCTTGAGCAATTTTTGTTTTTTTTCTTCCTTTTATATGATCTTTCAAGTTTCAGTTCAGTAGCATGTAATTTAAGCCCCTGAGCTGAATCTCTAAATGGTGTATTTGTTTGCTGTTGGCAAGAATCTTGTCCTTGTTTCTTGGGAGTGCTTATAAATGTCATGAATTTTTACTGGACAACACGTGCATTTGATATTCCAAATTAAACTATGGTGACTGAGATTTCAAAAGCAGTTGAATTTGGTATTTCCACTTCTTACAGAATCTGCGGATTGGTAACAGAAATCTCTCTGTACGCGTATGCATTATGTCTCCTAAATTTTTTATATATGACTCTTCTCAGCGCATCCTCTGTTTGTCGATGTTACTATATCTTCTAGGCTTTATGTCTAATTTGATCTTGACGTCACTGTCTTTGCAGGTCTATGGAAGCAGGGCAAGAAATCCTTTTCAACTTTCACCTTAAGGATGATAACTTTCCTTTTCTTCCTCAAGCCCCCTCAGCGCTCTTCTCACTGGAGTTGATATTCCGTATATCAGACACGCCAGGTGGGCTTTACTGCTTCTACTGCCGTGACTTGATAGACATGCCTACACCTCATCTCGTCCATGGGTTAAATCTCCATTACTAAAAGTGGGTGATCGCATGGTGAGATGATCATATGGGTTTGGTTGATTCATTTGATCAGATTTACACCAAGGTTCAAGATGAAATGTGGAATATGAAGCCGAAAGATTATTGTTTGAGCACAAGTACAAAAGCATTGCTGGTACCAGTTATGTTTTTTGCAGGCAGTGTGCAGCAGTCTTGACTTGAGTCTGATTGCCCTCTACTCCATGGGATAATTTTGGGGTATCTTCAAACAACCATCTTTTTCTTGTTTTTATTTATGTATTTATTTCCTCTTTTTTTTTTTTTGGTTTGGGCACATTGGTGTTCTCTAACTCTGACATGTCGTATGCAAGTCTATTGATTTGGCACTCCAGAAAAATGGAATCAAATTTAGCAAGGTCTATTTCAAGTATTAATTTCATAAGATATCACCGTGCTTCTGTGATAAATATTATCATAATTCATGACACCCGATAAAGACCATATCAATAAAAGAAGGTCCATTCATCTTTATCTTCATGGGTTGAGTCATTCATAATGAGATGTAAGTTGATGAAAGTCAGATCAGGTTTGCTTAATGTGATATTTGGAGCGAGAATGCTGGTGTCCTTTAGATGTTTCTGTACTATGCTTACATCTGAACTATAAAGCTAAGAGACATCGAGTGTCAACGTTATCTTTGTACGCCCTTAAAAGTCATGGAGGTATTCGATTTCTAATGCAATAGGAATTAATAAAACTGCTAATTTTTATGCTAATTGTCGAGTCTCAGGTGCTGAATAAATGATGATTGCAAGCCTGCATCTGTTTTGTGCACTCCGGATGCTTCCAAATTGCATTGAGATCCCTTGATTTCGATGGTTTAGATGTATTTGGACGTCGTGTATCTGCCAAAAGCTGAACATTACCGTCTCAATCCCCCTTTATATAAACTGAGAGGGACTGTACAAGTACACAACTTCCTTGCACACACAAAGTTTGAGCCAAACCACAGGCACCAAGAATCTCTGGAAACACATAGCCAGCTGAAGCAGCTCTCTTACCATTGAATTCAAGGAAAGTAGCGATCCATGATTGGGGCTAATGAAGCGTTTCCAAGTGTCACTGTACCATGTCATCTATATTCTCTTTACGTTTTAACTACTAAACTGGTGCAGACGAACCAATCTCTTAAAGCTGAATAATCTATTACCAGTATCAATATAATTCAGTTATAGAAATCATTACAGTATGTTGTACTCATACTGAATTCTCTATTTGTTTCATTGGCTGTTGTGATGTAACGCAACTTAAAACCAAATCAAGAGAACATGAAAATGATAGAAAGAATTCGTGCCGATTGAACATTTGCTGCTCTCAATGATGGTCTTTGATTCATGGAGTTGTAAACTGCTAACCACGTGCAAAAATGCAGTTGTTCCTTGAATTATGGAAAAGACTATCAACATCATAATGAAAAGGAGTATAAAAACCAAATACAGAAAAATGCAAGATATTTCCTCAAACAGGTTGAGAAATTTCATTGAAACTATATAGTAATATAGACTAATGGTCATCATGATAATTGGATCACAGCTTGTTATGAATGGTTCTCATAACTCATTTGACCTCTCAATTTTCAGTCCACAAAAGCAAATTAAAAGTTAAAATAGCACCCATAAGACAAGCTATAGAAATAAATTATTAATGATTTTCATTTAGCAAACAAAACCCTCTTTCCTATATGTAAGTATGTGTATGTGTGTCTATATATATATATATGCTATATGTACATGAGATCATATATCATAGGTGTACTTCTGTAATTTTATAGGTAAATAGATAGCTTAAAAAAAGGGAGCAGATATTACCCTACACTTTCGTAACCCTTACTTTATTATAACGAGAAGCACTATACATCAATATTATAAAAGAGAAGAGTAGGAGAATAACAAAAAAAAAAAAATCATAAATCTATTATAATTATATCAATTTGGTTTTAAACCTTTTTTTTTTTGATCAATTTAGTCCTAAACATTTTATAATTGTACTAATTCAATTCATTCAGTCAATTTTGGTTGACCCGGTCTTAACGTGGACATTGGTTGTCCAAACATGATCGACGTGGACATTTTTTAATAATATTTTATTTTTTTGAATTTTTTTATTAAGTTTTTTCTTTTTTGTTCTTTTTCTTTTCTTCCTTTTTTGCTGTTTTGCCATTGTGGGAACAGAAGCAAAGAAGGAAGAAAAGAAAAAGACAAAAAGACAAAAATTAATGAAAATTTTGAAAAAATAAAATATTATCTAAAATGATCTACGTCATCGTCGGCCGGACAATCAACGTCCACGTTAGCGCTAACTAGCTAAAATTGGGCAAATTGATTGAATCAACACAATTACAAGAAGTTTAAAATTGAATTAGCTAAAAAAAGTGTAGAACTACATTGGTCCAATTGCAATAGGATTATGATATTCTTCTTTTTTGTAATTTTCCCTAGAAAAAAAAAGATAAAATCATTAATTGGTGAGTTTAGATTTATTGACCAATACATCATTATCATTTCCAAATTAATAAGGAAGACAAATCCATGCTGATATATTTTTTTGGAAACATTATATTAAATTGATTGATATGATTCATTTTCTGATCTAATTAATGTAAAGGTATGTATCTAACTAATCTCAAGGTACGTGAAAAAAGATTGCAACTTTGTGATGATACGGTTCAATTACAGAACTCCATTTTGCCAAACTTTTCTATTATTTATTGATATCATTGAGGAGTTTATCACAATCACTAAATTACAAACATCACTACGTAGATAGGTAGATAGCCTAGCCAACTTGAAAGAGCCTTAACTAATATAACTAAGAGTGCATTTGTTTCATAAAAGACAAATTACTTAAAAAATATTTTCTTAAAATGATTACTTGTAATGAATAAATAAAGAAATTTTTTATCTTCATAGATATTTAAATATAAATTATTGTTGATAATTAAAATATTTTTATTGTCTAATTATTTCAATTTATATAAACGATTATTTAAGAAAAATAACTTTCGAATCATTACTTTTTTATGAAATAAATATAACCTAAAAAGGAGCTGAAGGTACAGATGTTGGTACATGATTGGCGAGAAGATAATAGATTCGAGAAGAGAAGGGATGGGACGCCATCTTTCTGGAACCTATAGGCTAAATCATCTATTCGGTGGGGAAAGGGGAAGGGGGAGGAGCACGTCTCGCGGTCCCACTCTCTACAGTCTTCCTCTTCGCTATCAAAGGAATCCAATAAATGATCTGGTCGCTGAAGCGACGTATGAGAGGATTTCTGCACCCATACGGAAAATACAACAAAATGAGGATGCTCAAGAAAATGATGAGGGCGAGGGATCCATGGACCAAGACAAGTATCGAGAGCCAATACAGTTTGGTTACGGTCCCGTAGACGCCTGCCATAAATGCCAGAAAATGACCAATCCCTTCACGTTAGGATGATTAATAAGTGACAATAAGAGCAGCACGATTGCCATGATCGAGCTGTACATGGCTGTGGAGTTGCTAATCACAAAGACATTGTACATGGCTTTGTGGAGCAATGCCGGGAGTCCAGCATTTGTGTTGAACCATAATATCCTCCGGGAACGGAAAATCCAGAAACGAAAGTGACAGAGGCTTTAAGTGTCGCCACGACCAAGAGAGTACTCACGTGCTCCTTGAGCATACCCAGTCTCGATAGTACCAATCGTTTCAGTGGGATCTGACCAGTAGGATCGCAAATAACTGATTCCATACTTCTTGATGCTCTAGCAGAAAACAAAATTGTCCATATTAAACTCTGCAAGCAGCAAGTCAAAGAATAAACGAAGAAATCAAAACATTATGATTTTGGCGATTAAATTATAGATCTGGGTGAGAGCACACTAATTGACATGCCTCACTAATTATTTATTCTAGTTCTATCTCTGATTGGTATAACAATTTGCAATGAATGATTATCCATGAAAAAAGTGTAAAAGATCGTACCTTCAAGATTAAATCATCAGATGCTATAATGTCTCGCTCTATCATGTCGAGCCGTCATGTTATTATGATTGACCAAACTAAGATCAGTTTTGCTGTCTCGTGCAAGAAGCAAGGCTGAAGGTTGGTAATGCGACACCGCCACATGTAAAAGCGTATTCCCTTCTAAATCTCTTGCATTTATGAGGCTATTGAATTTGGGATTATTCAGTATGTATTTGACAGTTGCAGTGCATCCATTCTGCGCTGACACGTGAAGAATGTTTTGTCCGAGCCTAGTTAGAAACTCTGCAGGGTCTGACCATCGTCGAAGTAGCTCTTCAACGATATCGACGTGACCCATCATGCAAGCAATATGAATAGGAAGATAACCGAGCATGATGTCTTGCTCCAGGGCGTCTGTTCGGTAATGTTGCATCAAGAATTTGACTCCATCAAGATAATTGGTGTACGCTGCTAAGTGGAGTGGAGTGCCCTGTTCTGAGTATCTCATTTGAAATAGCCACGGCTTCGTTTTCTGCATCTCTTCCAGCATATCTAAAACCAATACAAAAATATAATCATATGGGATGAACACAAGTTTGTAATTTTTCAATAGGCGTTGATCCTGCTCTAGATGATCTCAAGTATCGGGAGTTGTCTCACGATCTTGCCCAGAGTAGTCAGCTATCAAGCCATGTGAGCACGTGACTCATTAAACTAGACTTTCTTTGTGAAATTCGTTTTTTTTTCCGTCAAGAAGGGAAATGTACACGCAACCGTCTCCTTGTCCCTTTGTCGTCTATGCCAAATATATCCCACACAGAGACACTTGCACATCAATACCAAGAACTAAGCCACACTTCCACAATCCAACAGGGTATCAGAACTCCAAAAATCATCGGGAAACCAAATTGAAAAAACAAAAGAGTGACCAGGTAGATCAAAGAATTAGCGAGAGCACGACAGTAGGGTTTACCCATATTCCGGTACAAATTGGCAACGTGAACACGACAGTAGGGTTTACCCATATTCCGGTACAAATTGGCAACGTGAACGGGTGACATGCCGAAGACATCTTTAGTCTCTAATCTCCTCTCGTCTTCACCGTCGTTTGGTACTGCCAACAAGACCTTGAGAACCTCTATGTCCCCTGTTTCGATTGCTACGCACAATCGTGACTTGCTTTCCTTATTCTGACGATACAGCGGATTGGGGTCTTCATTAACCAGTTTACGGATCACCTCATAACGACGGTGCCTCACAGCCTCGTGCAGAGCAGAGTTGCCGTTGTGATCAGTGCATGTTAGGCCCCCCCGGTGAAGGAGAAGTTCCACCGCACCGACAATCCCAGCTCTAGCTGCAATGTGCAGCGGCGTCTCTCCTTTGGAATTCTTACAAGAGATCAAGAGCTCAGGGACGAAATCGATGATTGCTCTGACATTATCACTGTTCTCTGTATTCCAACGGTATCAGGTTAATTTGAGTGCGAAAGTTTGAGAATAGTAAAATGCGCGGCCACAACCTTTCTAATATACCTGCCGCAGTGTATTCCCCAAGGGGCTGCGTTGCCCGAGAACAATGGGCAACGACACTCTTTCCCTGATGCAATGACCCTCCAGGGCTCCGATGAACTCGTCGACATCCCGTCCCTTCGCAGCCGAGTATAGCTGGGGATCCAAAATATTGACGGGTTGTGGAGGATCGTGCTGTTGCTGGTCCACGTCGGCCGTGATTAATAATGCTTCCAGTCTCCGCCTTCTCTCCCCCCACGTCTCCTGGTGCAGATGCTCAGCCATCTCTCCGTGAGCGATTATGGCCTGTGACTTTGAACGAAATGCCCTGGTGTGTCCTAGGAATCAAATTCAGCAGAGTTATAGCGACCAAGTTGAGTACAACCAGATTGGCCTTAATGAACCTACCCAATCCACATTTTACTGTTGTGATAAAATTGGTATCCAATGCACATATTCATCTCTTTTTCCTTCTTTATAAGAACCCCCCACAAAAGAAAAAAAAAGAAAAATTAAGAAATGGCAAAATACACGTTGCCCGTGTGGAATTTACACCATATCAATTTTTTCCCCCATAAATGATCGAACAGTAAAAGAAATCTAGAACAAACAAACGCATTGGAAGCAATGACATTTTTACAATCGCATAAGTATTGGGGGTAAATATGTTTCTTTTGAACGAAGTTACTTGTCCACCTTCTCTTCAAAATTTTTAAAAGTATTCCAAAATTTTAAAATTAGAAAAAGAAAATTATGTCGATATATGGGTTAATTTTTTTAAAAGATATTTTATACCTTATAAAATCAAATTGCAAAAAAAAAATTAAAAAAAAAAGTAAAAGAAATGCCACTAATAACCTTAAACTATGACATTAATATCCACACTTTTTTTGTGTAACTAAAACCCTTAAACTTGTATACTATGCAAGCTTCAATTACAAGAAATATATCAAGCGCAAGATTTAAATTAAACAAAAGAATTTATCTAGACAAGATTTGAATCACTAAAAATAATAGATCCTCGCAAAAAGTACACGACACAAATGAAGACCTTCTTCACACCAACAGGACCAAAACCAACAAATTTCTATAGCTGAATTACATCGACACGAAGAGAAAAAAGAACCCATAAATCACATGAAAAAAGCTGATCAAACCAAAACAAAGCCACTCACCACCTTCTTTGGAACCAACACAGTGCCTTCCTCTCTCTCTCTCTCCACGCTCATCCTCTCCCCCTTTCTCTTTCGCTTTGTAACCTCTCTCTCTCTAGTGAAATCAAAGTCGAGAGGGGAGTGGAGTGAGTAGAGTAATTATAGACAAGGAGAGGGCCAATGCGCTCGTCCTTCTCTCTCTTCTCGTTGACGTTGACGAAGAAGTGAGAGAGAGAGAGAGGGGAGAAAATATTAAGGGCACATTTGGTAATGTTTTTGTTAAAAAATTGTTCCAGGGAATAGAAATAGAATAAATTGTTTATGTTCCAAGAAACAATTTTTTATCAGAAAGATGCGTTTGGTAAAAACTTTTAGGGAATAAAAAATGAATAAAACACATTTGATAAATTTAAATTCTTTTTTTGTTTCTTTTAATTTTTTAATATTTTTTATTTTATTTTTCATTTTTCCTTTCTTTTTTATTTTTTCTTCTTTCGGCGGTCATCGGCCTCGGCAAGAATCGGCCGACGAGGCCGAACCTCGCCTTGGCCGGGCGAGCTCGGGCAAGCCCGAGATCCGGCGAGGCCGAGCGTCACCGACCCCGACGAGGCTCAGCCTCGCCGGATCTAAGCAATCTTGAGCTCGCCTAGCCATGGCGAGGCTCGGCCTCGCTCGTGCTGACGACGCTCAGCCTCGCCGGGGGCTGGCGACGCTCTCGCTGGGTCGCCGACCCTCGACGGCATCGCCAACCCTCGACGGCCGGTCGCCGGCGTGGCCATGGGCCGAGGCCGGCAACCGGCCAAAGAAGAAAAGAAGAAGAAAAGATGAGAGAGAAGAAAAGAAGAAAAAAGTGTTTTTGGAGAAGTGTTTTGGAGCGAAAACAATTTTTTTTTTGTTTCTCATTTCAGTTATTTTTGTGTTCTAAAAAAAAATCGATTTTAAATAAAAGTCGCAAATAAACGCGTTTTTATTCTTCTTTTTTTCGGAAACAAACAAATAAAATTTTTGTTCATAAAAAAAAAAAAAAAAAAAACGAAAACATGCGAGCCCCAAGTGGTTGCAAGTAGTACCGCATGAATTGTGCCGGCGCGCTTTTTTACCAATGTCCAATAATAGGTTGATACGTGTCTGCCGAGTGGAATAAAAATAAATAAAAATTTAATTTTTATCTTCTTCTTCGCACACCTCCTCTCCTGCCTCCAGCCACCGTCTCCATCCCTTTCGTCATCGCTCGCGGTTGGCTCCAATGTTGCTCGTCCAGATCTGGATGAGGCCATGGCTTCTCGAGCTAGCTTGTGGCCAGGGTAAAGCTCGAGCGACCATGGCTCTAGATCTGTCGCGGCCGCACTTCACGTAAGGAGCTCGCTGGAGGAACTCGAAGGGAGGACGATGGAAGAGGACACCAGAGAGAGAGAGAGAGAGAGACTCCATAATCGTTCAAGGCGGAGGAAGGGACTTGCCGCTGTAGCCATGGTGGGAGGTGGGCTTTGAAGATGGAGGTTACGGTGGACAGGGCCGAAGTTGGACGGTGGATTCTCAACTGGCCGGAGAGATGGTGGCTGTGATGGAGATGAGGAGAGAGAATCTATTTTTTCGATTTTTTTCTAATTAGGACACGTGTCAATTTCTAATGTACCTAGTCATATTAATGCGCGTCACGTCAGCGGGGTCCATGACTCTCGCAAGCCACTGAATATTTCCCCCCTTATCTCTCTCGAGACACCAGATGAGTAGGAAAGAAATATATAGAAATGAAATGCAAGGGAAATTCGCGGGAATGAAGGATGGATTTGTCGGAGCATATATATAATTTTTTAAATTTCAAACACTCCATCTTTGCTAAACCCCCCTCTTTCTCGTCCATGAACTTCAAAAATGAGTTGATACAATCGTTATAATCCTAAATTTTGGAATTGTATTCGTAACATTATTTATCTTTCTTTTCATATATTTTTCATATCTGTGTGATGTATTTCATCATTTTCTTGGAATGCAAATTTCAATTCCAATGAAATTTACTTTTCCTTGCACTTATATTGTAGTTTCATCACTCCATCAAAGCTCCCTTTGCATATTTTGTATTAGAGTGTGTAATAGCGAAACGATTTTGATCACTCCCTAATATGTCTAATATTAAACTCTCAATTGGGCTAGCAATTTCCTCTATATGTTGGTCCCTTGGTACAGGGTAGAGAATGTGTGAAAATTTTCCTTGATTTTAAGTTCTTTAATAGAAAGAGAATCCAAAAACACAGTTAACTGAGGTTTAACAAGAATAATAAAGTACAATGAATAAGTGCGATAATTGTCCAAATGGTTATGAACAAATTGTAAAAAGATTAATCCATTTCTAAACTTTTCAATTTAGCAAATTCAGTCCTAAAAATGTTGATGATTTATTAATGTAGTCATTTCAGTCAAAATTGGAAATCGTTGACATTGACAAATTAAGCAATTTTTAAAATGTTTTCTGAAATTTTTATAAATTTTTTAATTCTTTTATTTTCATTTTGCTTTTTTAGTGTTCTTCTTCCTCAAACGGTCAGCAGGGGTCACCAAGGCCCCAACTTACCCTTGCTGGTCCTTCAAGGAGGAAGAATAGTGAAAAAAACATATTAAAAAGAAAAGAATTAAAAATTTTATAAAAAAGAATTCATTAAAATTTAAATTTTTTTAAAAATTGTCCATGTCAACGTTGATTATACCATAGAAAATGGTTAACATCCAAGTCATCAATTGTTAGTCAAACTTGACTAGAAGGAATAAATTGATAAATTGTCAATAAATTAAAGTGAGAATCCTCCAAATTCTCTCTTTTCGAAAAGTCTCTCTCTATCTTTTGGGGTAGCTCAAAACCCTAACATTCCCTGAAACCCTATCCCTTCTCCACCCAAATACCATAAAAATCCTGACCCTCTTACACCCGCCTGCTTTAATCATCCCTCACTAACTGGATTGTCTGATCCCAAAGCTTGAATCCTTTTTGATCGGCTGCCATGGAAGAGGCAGAAGACTCAGAGCAACAAATGGCGTCTCTCTACAAACGATTAGGGAGAATGTGGTTAGCCAACATCATCAAGCCAATGGAGAATATAGCCTCTGAGGAGAAAATGAAGGAATGCAAATGCTCTCTCCTCGAACAGCTACACGCACCCAAAGGTTAACTCCCAGGCATTTCAAAACACAATGAGGAAAGCTTGGAGGCTAGAAAGTGTGGAGATAATCTAGTTACGGCATGATATTTTCTATTTCACTTTTGACACTGAAATTACTAAGAATAAGGTAATGGACTCAGGTCCTTGGTCCTTTGCAAACCACCTGCTTGTCTTAAAACCATGGGAGCCGAATATTCCTCCCTAATGCTATGATGTTAACTCGTGTGAATTCTGGGTTCATATTCATGGGTTGCTATGTGAATGGATTTACGGAAGATGCGGTTCGCCGGATAGCAAGTAATATTGGAGTGGTTTCGGCGGTTAAAATCAAAACAAAAAGTAATGCCTCTATCAAAACAGGAAAAGCGAGAGTGAAACTTAACCTATTGTCTCCTCTACAATAAGGCTTTATTATCAGCAATGCAGGGCAGAAAATCTGGCTGGACTTTAAGTATGAGAGGCTCCCACAGTACTATTACTCTTGTGGAAAGATAGGGCACTATGCTACCTATTGTGAGGAGGTGCTGTTTAAAGAAGGAAATTTTGATGCAAAGGGTGGGCGTATGTTTGGCTCGTGGCTAAAGACTGAGAATCAGGAAAATAGCCCTTAATGGAAAATTTTGAATGGAGGTAAGAAGAATGCCGACAGGGAAGAAGAAGAAGTTATCCTAAAAACTCCACCAAACTCAGGACATATTGTGCTTTATGGCTTCTACTTCTGTGACTTGAAATACATGCCTAGTCCTCATCTCATGCATGGGTTAAATTTCCATTACTGAAAGTAGCTGATCCATGGCCAAATTATCATATGGGTTTTGGTCGATTCATGTGATCAGATCTACACCAAGGTTCAAGATGCGATGTGGAATATGAAGCTGAAAGAATATTGTTTGAGCGCAGCTACAAAAGAATTGCTGGTACTGGTTATGTTTTTTGCAGGCAGTGTGCACCTATCTTGACTGGAGTCTGATTGCCCTCTACTTCATGGGACAATTTTGGGCTATCTTTGAACAACCATCTTTTTCTTGTTTTTATTTAGGGTTAATACCCTGAAAAACCCCAAACTGGTACATTTGTGACAAATTTACCCCAAATTATTTTTTTGATCATGAAAAACCAAAAA
Organism: Eucalyptus fibrosa; assembly: GCA_017140475.1. Classification (NCBI taxonomy): domain Eukaryota; kingdom Viridiplantae; phylum Streptophyta; class Magnoliopsida; order Myrtales; family Myrtaceae; genus Eucalyptus; species Eucalyptus fibrosa. The sequence goes on along the minus strand of CM029515.1, from coordinate 6,538,259 downwards.
CTGGTATGTTTGTGATAAATTTACCCCGACTGATAATAAAAAACCCTAAACTGCTAAATTCGTAACAAATATACTATTCACTAAATTGGATTAATACCACACAAAATTACAAAAATTATAAATTGTGATAAACAAAACGTAAAATCCCAAATTGGTATATTGGTCAACTGTCACGTGTCATCTAACTTAATAATTTGACAAGAAAATTTAACGAAAACTAACAGAGGGTAAATTTGTCATAAGTGTACCAGTTTTAGAGTAAATTTGTCAAAGGTAATACTAGTTTGGCATTTTTGGTGGTAAAAAAAATAGTTTTTGGTAAATTTGTCACAAGTGTACCGATTTGGGGTTTTTCGGGTATTAACTATTTTATTTATGTATTTATTTCCTCTTTTTTTATTTGATTGGGCGCGTTCGTGTTTTCTAACTTTGACATGTTGTATGCGAGTCTATTGTTTGGGCACTCCAGTAAAACGGAATCAAATTTGGCAATGTCTATTTCAAGTATCAATTTTGTATAATATCGCCGTGCTTGTGTAATAAATATCATCATAATTCATGACACCGGATAAAGATCGTATCTACAAAAGAAAGGTTATAAGATTGTCGTTCATCTTTATTGTCTTCGTGAGTCGAGTCATTAATAATCAGATGTAAGTTGATGATAGTCGGATCAAGTTTGCTTAATGGATCTTTAGAGCGAGAATGCTAGTGTCCTCTAGATGTTTTTTGACTGTGCTTACATTCCAAACTATAAAGCTAAGAGACACCGAGTGTCAACGTCATCTGTGTACGCCCCTCATGAAGAAATGCATTTGATTTCTAATACAATATAAATTAATAAAACAGCTAGTTTTATGCTAATTGTCGTGTCTCAGATGCTAACTAACTGATGATTGCAAGCCGGCATCTGATTTGTGCACTCCGGATGCTTCCAAATTGCATCAAGAACCCTCGAATTCGATGGTTTAGATGTTTTTGGACGTCATGTCTGCTAGTAGCCGGATATTCCTGTCTCAATGCCCCCTTATATAAACTGAGAGGTTGTACAAGTACAAAACTTCCTTGCACACGCAAAGTTTAAGCCACACCACAGGCACCAAGAATCTCTTGAAACACATGGCTAGCTGAAGCAGCTCTCTTTTCATTGAATTCAATGAAAGTAGCGATCCATGATTGAGACTGATGAAGGGTTTCTTAGTGTCACTGTTTATACCATGTCATCTATATTCGCTTTATGTTCCAACTACTAAACCGGCATAGACGAACCAATCTCTTAGACCTGAATAGTCTGTTACCTGTATCAATTTAATTCAGTAATAGAAGTCATCATGGGATGTTGTAATGAATTTCTATTTGTTTCATAGGTTTTTGTGATGAACCAAATCAAGAGAACATGAAAATGCTATAAAGAATTTGTGCCGATCGTACATTTGCTACTCTCAATGATGGTCTTTGATACACAGAGTTGTAAACTACTAAGCATGTACCAAAATGCAATTGTTCCTTAAATTATGGAAAATACTATCAGCATCAGAATGAAAAGGACTATGCAAACCAATTATAGAAAATGGAAAGAAATCTCCTCAAAACAGGTTGAGAAATCTCATTGAAACTGTCTGGTAATGTAGACTCGTAGTCATCCTGATAACTGGACAACAACACGTAGTGAATATTTCTCATAACTCATTTGACCTCTCAATATTCTGTACACAAAAACAAATTAAAAGTGAAATATCACCCATAAGATAGCTATAGAAATAAACTAATTGATGAACCTTATTTAGCCAAAAAAAACCCTCTCTCCCATTTGTGAATATAGATAGATAGATAGGTCTATCAAATATCACAGGTGGACATCAATAAATTTATAGTTAATTATCAAATTTGACAAATAAGTAGATATTGCCCTATTTAATTCTCTTAACCCTTATTTTATTATGACTAGAGACATTATACGTCAATAATATAAGAGAGAAAAACAAGTAAAAAATTTTATTGGTTATTTTAGATTTATTTATTACACCCAAATTAATAAGCAAGGCAAACTGATGCTGATTTATTCTCCTAGAAACATTATATTAGATTGAATGAGATTGTTCATTTTCTTTTCTAGGTTATGTAAACTTATGTGTCTAACGACTAATGTTAAGGAAAGGGAAAGGGAATGCAACAGTGTGATGATGTGACTCCATTACTAAAGTCCGTAGCTGTTTTTTTATAGATATCATTGAGTAGCCAAGCACAAAGGATTGTGGATCACTGAATCGAAACAGCAACAGCTGATGTGACTAAGAAGTAGCCAAAGGTACGGACATCGATAATAATTAACGATCAGATAATAAATTCAAGGCTGGAACAGACGGCATCTTTCTGGAACATGTAGGCTTAAATCATTCTTCCTAGCGGGGGCGGAGGTTATCGTCACGAGTGTCCTGGATGGATGTAGCTTCACGGCCCGCAGTCCCACTCCCTGCAGCCTCTCTCCACGCTATCGTAAGGCCCATCACGTCCCGCAGTCCCACTCCCTGCAGCCTCTCTCCTCGCTATCATAAGGCCCATAGAAATAAATCTGTCGGTGAAGGCACGGATGAGAGGAGGTCCGCGCCCAAGCGGTGTATACATCAAAATGAAGATACTCAAGGTAATGAAGAGGGCGACGGCTCCCAAGGCCAAGGTAAAAATCGATAGCCAAGGGAGTCTGCTTACGGTCACGTAGACACCTGCCATGAATGCTAGAGGCATTGCGGCAAGAGCTACCAACAATGCGCCATTTGATTGGCGAATGGCAGCTAACCTCAAGTAAGGATCATTAATATGTGTCCACAAGAGGATCACGAGTGCCATGGTGGAGCTATACATGGCCACGGAGTTGCTAATCACAAAGACATTGTACATGGATTTGTGGAGCAATATGGGGATTCCTGCATCTGGGTTAGAACCATTATATCCTCCGGGAACTGAATAACCAGAAGTGAAAGTAACAGAAGCCATAAGCGCTGCCACAAGCATGCGAGTATTCACTTTGTCCTTAATTACATCCAGTTGCTGCGGTTTCAATCGTTTTCGTGGGCTTCGATCGGTTGGCTTGCAGATAGCTAATTCTCCACTTTTCGATGTTCCAGCAGATCGCAAAACTATGCTCGTTAGCCTCTGCAAGTAGTAAGTCAAAGAATAAACAAAGAAATCAACACATTATGGTTTTGGCAACTAATTATAGATATGGGTTGAGAGTACACTAATTGACATGCCTCACTAATTTTATGTTCTAGTTCTTTCTTTGATTGGTATACGTTTGGCAAGTATAATTACCCGCAAGAAAAATATAAATGGTCATACCTTCCGAAGTGGAGCATTAAATACTTCGATGTCCTGCTCTACCACATCAAGAGCCGTCATGTTATTCATGTTTATTGAGTTACGATCAACTCTTCTGTGTTGAGCAAGAAGCATGACCGAAGGTTGGCAGTGCAACGCGGCCAGATGCAGAGGTGTATTCCCATTGAAATCTCTCGCATTAATGAGCTGATCAAATTTAGGATTTTCCAGTATGGATTTGACAGTTCCAATATGTCCATACTTCACTGACATGTGAAGAATATTTTCTCCTAACCTAGTTAGAAACTCCTCGGGGTGTGGCCATTGTTGAAGTAGCTCATTGATGATCTTGATATGATTCATCATGAAAGCAACATGAATAGGAAGATACCCCTCCATGCCATCTTGCTCCAGGGCACTTGTTGGACACTTCTCTATCAAGAACTTGACTCCATGGAGATAATTCGAGTATGCTGCCAAGTGGAGTGGAGTGCCGCCTCCCGCATCTCTCAATTGAAATAGCCACTGCTTCTTTTCCCACATCTTGATCAGCATATCTGAATATAACGCAAGCAGTTAACCATTGGGATGAATACGATGCCTATAATTTTCAAGAGAAGTTGATCCCATTCAAGACGATCCCAAGTGTCAGGAGTTTTGCCCCATAAGATAGCAAGCTATCATACCATATGTTAACGCGTGCCTCATTAACCTAGACTTTGCTTGTGAGACTTGATTTTTCCACCACCAGCGGAAACCAAAATGAAGAACACAAGAGAGTGATGACCAAGAAGATCAAAGAATAAGCGAGAGCACAAAAGTAGGGATTACCCTTTTCCTTGCGTATAATGGCGACATGAACGGGTGACATGCCGAAGATCTTTTGAAACTTTGATCTCCTCCAGTCTTCACTATCGTTTAGCGCTTCCAACAAGAGCTCGAGAACCTTCAAGTCCCCTGTTTCGACTGCTATGCACAATGGAGACTTGCTTTCCTTATTTTGACAATACAGCAGGCTGGGGTCTTTATTCTCCAGATGATTGATCACCTCGTGATGGCGATTCCTCACGGCCTCATGTAGAGCAGAGTTGCCGAAACGGTCAGGGTATGTTGGCACCCCTTGGGGAAGGAGAAGCTCCACCGCACCAGCTTTTCCAGCTCTAGCTGCAATGTGAAGCGGTGTCTCCTCTGAAGTTCTCACAGTTGATCAAGTGCTCAGGGACGAATTCGATAACCGCTCTGACATTATCATCACTCTCTGTATTCCATTCATGTCAGGTTAATTTGAGCGCAAAAGATCGGTAATTTAAAAAAGCACGGTCCCACCCTTTTTAATATAATTGCCGCAGCGTGAAGCAGTGTATTCTTGGCGGGGCTGCATCGCCGGAGAAGGACAGGCAAGGACACTCTTTCCTTGACGCAATGATCCTCCAGGGCTTTGATGAACTTGTCCACGTCCCGTCCCTTCGCGGCCGAGAATAGCTGGGGATCCACAATATTGTCGGGTTGTGGAGGATCGTGCTGTTGCTGGTTCTGGTCGGCCCTGATTAATAATGCTTCCAGTCTCTGCCTTCTTTGCCTCCACATCTCCTGGTGCAGACGGTCAGCCATCTCTCTGTGGGTGACTGTGCCCTGTGACTTTGAGTGAAATGCCCTGGCGTCCTAAGAATCAAATTCAGTAGAGTCATAACGACCAAGTCGAGTTCAAAGAGATTGGCCTTAATGAACCTCCCCAACCCACATTATACTGTTGTGTTAAATAGTCTCCAATGCGCATATTCATCTCTTTTTTCTTCTTTATAAGAAAGCCGAAAACAAAGAAAAAGAAATGGCAATATTCACTTTGCCCATGCGGAGTTTACACCGAATTAATTTTTTTCCTCTAAGTAATCCAATAGTAAAAGAGACCTGGAATGAACAAACGTGTTAGATGCAATGAATTTTTTATGACTACGTCGATATTGGGGGTAAATCTGTTTTATTTTGAACGAAGTTAGCCGTCCACCTTCTCTTGCATCCAACTGAGAGAATAGAATCATCCCAAGGTAAAATGATCCCAAGGAGTATCACACCCACTCGCACCAATAGCACCAGAACCAACAAATTTCTACAGGTGAACTCAATCGCCATGACCAGAAAAAGAACCCATAAGTCACATGAAAAAAGCTGATCAAACCAAAACAAAGCGACTTACCACCCTCTTCGGAACCAACATAGTGCCTCTCCCTTTCTCCTCACTGAAACCACCCCCCCCCCCCCCCCCCCAATTCTCTCTATCTCAATCTCCCTCTCTCTCTCTCAACCGAAGTCCAGAGGAGAGCGAAGTGAGTGGAGTGATTATAGACAAGGAGAGGGCCCACAGGCTTGTCCTTCTCTCTCTTCTTGTTGAGGTTGACGAAGAAGTGAGAAAGAGATAGAATTATGGGGAAAGTATAAAAAAAAAAAGTCTTAAATTTATTGTGTTGATACTGGTTTAATCCTACACCTCTCAATTTGTCTAGTTTAGTCACACCAGCATACAGAATAGAATCATCGCACAGCAAAATGATGCCCAAAGAGTATCGCCCCCACTACTAATACATGACAAAAATGTAAGACCTTCGCACGAACAACACCAGAACCAACAAATTTCTATAGGTGAACTATATCGCCTTGACTGGAAAAAGAACCCATAAATCACATGAAAAAAGCTAATCAAACCAAAACAAAGCCACTTACCATCCTCTTCAGAACCAACACAGTGCCTCTCTCTCTCTAGAAACCAAAGTCCAGAGGAGAGCGGAGTGAGTGTAGTGATTATAGATGAAGAGAGGGCCCATGGACTCGTCCTTCTCTCTCTTCTTGTTGACATTGAAGAAGAGAGAGAGAGAGAGAGAGAGAGAGAGAGAGAGAGATAGAGAGAGAGAGAGAGAATCAAAAAGTCCTAAATTTATTACATTGATACTAATTTTGTTATATACATTTTAATTTGACTAATTTAGTCACACGAGCATACAATTGAGATAACAAAATCATCCCACGACAAAATGATGCCTAAAGAGTATCGTACCCACAAATAATACATGACAAAAATGTAAGACCTTCTTCACACCAACAAGACTATAAAAAACAAATTTCTACGGTTGAACTACATAGCCATGACCAAAAAAAGAACCCAAAAAAAAAAAAAAAAAAACTGATCAAACCAAAACAAAGCCACTTACCACCCTCTTTGGAACCAACACAATGCCTTCCTCTCTCTCTCCACACTGATCCTCTTCCCCCTTCCCCCCTCTCTCCTAAAACCGAAGTCTAGAGGAGAGTGGAGTCAGTGTAGTGATTATAGACAAGGGGAGGGCCCACAGGCTTGTCCTTCTCTCTCTTCTTATTGACGTTGATGAAGAAGAGAGAGAGAGAGAGAGAGAGAGAGAGAGAGAGAATTATGGGAAAAGTACTAAAAAAGTGATAAATTTATTGTATTGATACCAATTTAGTTATACACCTATCAATTTTGACTAGTTTAGTCATAAACTTTTTCACGTTTGTATCAATTCAACGCGTCCGGCCAATTTTGACTAGGTATCACTTTTGACTAGGCGACAATGATATGGACGCTGGCCAATGCTAGTCATGTAACCAATGACATGATAATTTTTAATTTTTAATTTTTGGAATTTTTTTATTAATTTTTCTTCTTTCTTTTTCCTATTCTTCCTCCTTTCACCAGCACGTCGAGCCACGGAACGCTCCGGCCTCTCCTAGGAACCAACACAAATCCTCTCTCTCTCTCTCCACGCTCGCTCTCTCTAGCTTGAAAGCCAGGCCAAGAGGGAAGAGGCTTCTTTTTCTTCTTGCGACGTTGACGAAGAAGTGAGAGAGAGAGAGAGAGAGAGAGAGAGAGAGAGGACCAATAAGAAGGAAAGAAGTAGGTAGAAATTAAAGGAGTGAAATTAATTGATGACATTGACTGGTTTAGGGGTTTAGAATAATGATGGGGTGCTCCCCCAATGACAAGATTTTCAAGGAGACCTTAAGAAAACCGTGAATCCCACTCAGTGGGATTCTTTGGATTAAAAAATAAATTAAATAAAATATAAAATAGAAAAAATTTAAGGAATTGAAAAGAGTTTTATTGAAAGCATTATCAACATGAAATATCTTACATTCCATGTAGAAAGATCAATTCAAACATTTTTAATATAATACAAATGAATTTTTGATTTCTATTGACAACATTATTATGTGAAACATTTTTCACACTTGCAGTCATGAAAAAAAAAATCATTTAGAAAAATGAATACAATTACCAAAATTAACATCCAAGTTTTTATTTATACAACTTAAAATATGGATAAATTCAACGTGAGTCAAAGCAATCCAAGTTAATTCAAAACCCAAAATCATGATCGTTTTGTAACTATCTAGATTAAAATATATTTAAAAATCTATGGTATATTGAATTTGTTTGATTCAATATATTTTGTATATTGAGTCAACGCACCTATGGCTGATTAGTCGGAATAGATTACCAACCCAGGTACGGCTTCTATCATATGAGAGGATCCCGGATGTTTCTTGTGCCTTTTGTTCATCTAGGCCGAATTCAACCGATCACTTATATTTCGAATGCTCAGTCACGGTTGGCTAGCTTCATTCTGGGCATCTAAATGTAATCTAACTTAGAGGAATGGGTCTTGGAAAGACAACCTTCTTTGGGTGGTAAACCATCTCTCGGATGCGAGCTTTCTTCAAGCCATTGCTCATTTTTCCTTTGGTGCCTTGTACTACCTCATTTGGAAGGAACGAAATAATATCATTTTTCGCAACCAAAACCTCTTCCTTCCGGCCTTAAAGGAGCATTTACGGAAAGCTGTCAAAGATAAAGCATCCACTTATTCAGGTGTTCCGGATATCCCCTGTAATTGTAGGCTCCAAATGGCTTAGGGAATCCATCCTTCTATTTTCGACTGAAGCGGTTCGCTGTCTATTAGCCTGTTGTGCTACTGCTGGCCACCTCCTTTGCCCTATGCGCTTATCGGTACACCCCTATCCTCGTGTCCTTGCAGAGGTTCGTGCTTCATTTGGCGTCATGCCCTGGTTACTCTTCTGAAGGATGCTGTGTTTTGTTCTTATCCCGGGAGACCCCTTTCTCTCGCTCGTTTGCTGCTGGGCCTTCCTTTCTCCGCAGTTTGGTTGGCTGACCTCTGTTCTTCAGTGTGTCGGTTTCTCTTTTTGGGATGGATCCCTTCTTTCCCTTTGGCCGCAATGTTTGGCCTTTCTTCTCTGCTTTTGTTCTCGCTGCTTTGTTCTTGGTTTTGTCTCTGTTGCTTGTTTCTTCCTCTTTGCAGCTCTTCCCGTCTCCCATCCACTCATCTTGATGCCTATGTCTCGTTGAGTGTATGTTCTCTTGGAGTCGGTTGTGTTGCTGTGCTTTTTGTATAGCTCCTTGGTTCAAAAGTTATATTACATCTTACCTATTACCAAAAAAAAAAAACTTTTTCACCATGCTAGTGAAATTTTAATTCAATATATCTTAACTAGATAAGTATATATCGTGTCTAACTTCTACAAATACCACGACAAGACTCATTGTAGTGTAAAAATTTTTTTCACTTGTTCAATAATGTTTAGGAATCTCATTCAATTAGTGAAACATACGTGTGGGTTACTAATATGACTTTCTTTATATCAATAATATGAAAATATTGTCGCAAGTACACTATGAAAAAATTGCATTTTACATTTAGATAATTATTCAAAGTTGTTTAAAAAGTTCACAACAATCAAGTATATTTCCTTTTTGTTAAAAATATTGTCTATTTGAAAAAGAATATTGTCCAAAATCTGAGAAACTTTTGTCAAGATTCTTTCTAAAATTTGCTACATGTCCATTTTATGCCTCTGGTTGCCAATATCACTTCAATGGTTATTTGGTGGTTGAAAAGGCACTGTTATTCATGGAGAATAACTGTGCCGTCAGCCTAGCAATGTCCTAGGGGTCCCGGTGAGTGGAACACCTGTGCGGGAAGCTCTGCGTGAGCTTTTCCTAGAGAGAGGCAGAGTGAGTTGAGAGAGAGGGCTTTCTTGGAGCAATTTGAAAAAATGAGTGTATATTTGAGGGAAAACTCGTTCAAGGCTTTAAGATTTTTTGTGTTTAATCCCCACTATTAAATGTCTAATTTATCCTATGGTTAATATCTTGGATTGGGAGTCAAGGTGCACCCCCATTAGATCCACCAATGAGAGAAGAGAGGGAATGTTATATTATAATCTACATTGGTTAGGCAATGATTGAAGAGAATTAGGGAGCATATGTTAGATTGACGACATGAATTGGTTATTTTGTACCGTCAGTTATCTCAATAAAATGACAGCACCGTGAGTTAATCATATTCCCAAATAAGAAAGTGACAAAATTGGTCGGTGAAGAGACAAAATAGGAAGTTCTAGGAGGCGGCCATGTGGAGAGGGTGCCGGTTTTGCGTGAGGCCGAGCTTCCATTGGTCTTCCTCTTTCTCTCTTGATTATCTTGATGGGCCGAGAAATTAGGTTTAACAGGCTCGATTTGGGCCGAAAGGTCCGATTGGATTTACACGTTGCAATGCTGTGATATCCTCTACATATCTTTTTACTGTGCTTACGCTCGGGCTATGAAGCTAGGACACAAGTGTCAACGTCATCTGTGTAGGCCTATAAAGCTCATGGAGAAATGTATTTGATTTCTAATGCGAAAAGGGATTAATAAAACAACTAATTTTTTTTTGCTCATGGTCGAGTCTCAGAAGCCGAATAAATGGCTGACTCGTTTAGATAGTATGAGGAGATATTGCCAAGTTTAGTAAAAGTTTTAACTTTTGGATGGAAGCTTACCACTCGACGATTGCAAGCATGCATTTGTTTTGTGCACTCAGTATGCTTCCAATTGCATCATGATCCCTTAAATTCCATGGTTTAGATAGATGTTTCTAGACGTCATGCCTTGGCCACTAGCCGAACCTTCCTGTCCCAATCCCCTTTTCTATAAATAGAGAGAAATCCCCCTTTCTATAAATAGAGAGAGGTTGTAGCTGCACACCTTGCACAAACAGAGTTTGAGCCACTAACACCTAGAATCACTTGAAACACATAGCTAGCAAGCTAAATCAGCTCTCATTTCATTGAATTCAATGATATTTTTTTTGATATAAATCTTGCCTATTCCCGTTTGAATGGTATTTCTTCAGTAGACTGGACTTCCGATATTCCACATTGCCGAAACCGGTGTGCAGAAGGTTTGGCCATGGGATCAATTCTTGATATAAAGAATTTCAAGATTTGGTTTTCATACTCTATTTTGATAAACCTAGGAATTCATTATATAATGTAATACTTCTTTGTGTTAACTTGATTTTAGGATTAAATTGTTGGACTTTAGACAATATCCTAAGAAATTTCTTTGTGTTTCGGAATAATTCTCTATTTATATTTATTAAGTTATCTTTAGAAATTTTGGGTTATTTATATCTGTATTATTCTCTTTTGCAACAAGCTTTTTCATCTCCATGCCCTTTCCGTGTATAGTACACGTGCTTAGTATTTTTTTAGGTTATATTTAGAATTTTTGTGTTTCATTTGTTTTTATGATGAAATCACTTAAAAACCAAATCAAGTAATTATGAGAATGCTATATGACAATTGGAGCCAACTGTACCTTTGCTGCTCTCGATGATGGTCTTTGGCACATAGAATTGTAAACTACTACGCACATGCAAAAGATGCACATGTTCGTCGAAGGAAAATACTATCAGCATCAAAATGAAATGGAGTATAAAAACCAAATACATATATGCAAAATATCTCCTCAAAACAGTTTGAGAAATCTCAGTGAAACATGATAACTGGACCACAACGCCTTATGAATAGTTCGCGTAACTCATTTGACCTCCTAATTGTCAGTCCACAAAACCAAATTGAAAATAAAAATAGCACCCATAAGACAGCTATAGAAATTAATTAATATATACTTAGTGAACAAAACCCTCTTTCATATATATAAATTTACATATGTTATATGTATATGAGATCATATATCATAGGTGTACATCGATAAATTTATAGGTAAATTGATAGCTTGAGAAGAGAGAGAGAATATATATTACCTTGCACAATTCTCTTGACCCTTATTTTATTATAACTAGTAGCATTTTATACCAATAATATAAAAGAGAAAAACAGATGAAATCATTAATTGCTGAGTTTAGATTTATATCATTATTACATCCGAATTAATAAGTAAGGCACACCAATGCTGATATATTCTCCCGGAAACATTATAATAAATTGAATGAGACGATTCAATTTTTCTTTCTAATTAATGTAAAGGTATGTGTCTATGTAATGTTAAGGAAAGTGAAAGGGTATGGAACTTTGTGATGACGAGATATAATTACAAAACTCCAGCCAAACTGTGCTATTATTTATAGATATAATCGAGGAGAGCTAATCACAAAGCATTTTGGATACACTAAAATTGGAGACCACTGATTCTCACAGCTGACAGACAGGCTAGTTAAATCAAAATAGCAGCGGGTAATGTGACTTAGAACGAGCTAACGGCAGGGATATCGGTACATAATTAGCAAGAAGATAATATAGATTCAAGACTAGAACAGACGCCATCTTTCTGGAACATGTAGGCTTAAATCATCTGTTCAAGTGAGGGCGGTGGCGTCATGAGCGTCCTGGACTGATGTAGCTGCCGGCCCCGTAGTCCCACTCCCTGCAATGCCTCCCCCTATTGCTCGAAGAACACAAATAAGCAGTTGGTCGGCGAAGCGACCAATGAGAGGAAGTTTGTACCCAAGCAGCACAACCATATTAAACATGAAGAAACTCAAGAGGAGGAAGAGGGGGACGGATCCCAAGAGCAAGACAAAAATAGAAAGCCAAACGAGTTTGGATACGGTCACATAGACGCCCGCCATAAATGCCAGAGGCATCGTGGCACAAGTTACGAAGAGTGGGACATTTGATAGGTGTACGGAAAATGACGCCACGTAAGGATCATTAACATAGGAGCAGAGGAGGATCCCGAGTGACGTGATGGAACTGTACATGGCGAGGGAGTTGTTAATCACAAATACATTGTACATGGCTCTGTGGAGTAATATGGGCATACCAGCATCTCTTTCGGCGCCATTATATCCTCCTGGAACCGAAAAACCAGATGTGTAAGTGACAGAAGCCACAAGCGCCAACACGACTGCGTGAGAATCTGCTAGGCTCCTATGTCCTTCCCAGTCCCTCAGCACTTCAGGTCGTTTCTGTGGGCTCCGACCGGTTGACTTGCGGATAGCTAAATCTCTACTTCTCGGTGCTCCAGCACATTGGATAGTCATCAGCGTATATGACTGCAAGCGGCGAGTCAAAGTAGAAAAAAAAAAAAAAAAAGAGAGAGAGATAAAAAAATATTATGATTTTGGCAACTAAATTACAGATCTCACCAAATGACATGCCTCACTAATTTATGATCTAGTTATGTCTCTAATTGGCATTACAAATAATTAGCCAATAGAAAAGTGTAAAAGGTCATACCTTCCCAAAAGAAAACCCTTTAATGTCCTGCTCTACTACGTCGAGAGCCGTCATGTTATTCTTATTGACCAACTTAAGATTAACTCTTCTGTGTCGTGCAAGAAGCACGACTGAAGGTTGGCAATGCAATGCAGCTAGATGCAGAGATGTATTCCCATCGAAATCTATTGCATTTATGAGGTGACCGAATTTGGGATTTTCCAATATGTATTTGACGGTTGCAGTGCATCCGTGCTTCGCTGACACGTGAAGAATATTTTGTCCCAGCTTAGTTAAGAAATCTGCAGGGTCTTGCCATTGACTAAGCAACACCTTGACAATCTCGACTCTATTCATCATGCAGGCGACATGGACAGGGAGATAGCCCATGCTGTCTTGCTCCAAGGCGCTTGTTGGGCACTTCTCCATCAAGAACTTGACTCCATCAAGATAATTGTCATACGCTGCCAAGTGGAGTGGAGTACCGTGTCCCGCATCTCTCAATTGAAATAGCCATGGCTTCTTTTCCCACATCTTAATCAGCATATCTAAATATAACGTGAGAAGTTATCTATTGGGATGAATATGATATCTTTAATTCTTAAATAGGAGTTTATCTTATTCAAGAAGATCCGAATTATTGAGAGTTGACTCACAATTTTGTCTTATAGGATAGCAAGCTGTTATACCATATGTTACACCTCATTAGTCTATACTTTGCTTGCGACACTCGATTTTTCCACCACCAGTGGAAATCAAAATGAAGAACACGATAGTGACCAAGAAGATCAAAGAAGAAGCAAGAGCACAAAAGCAGGGTTTACCCGTTTTCGAGTGTATAAGGGCGACATGAACGGGTGACATGCCGAAGATACTTTGACTCTCTGGTTGACTCTCTAATCTCCTCCAGTCTTCACCATCGTTTAGCGCATCCAACAAGAGCTCGGCAACCTCCAAGTTCCCTGTTTCGACTGCTACGCACAATGGAGACTTGCTTTCATTATTCTGACAATATAGCAGGTCGGGGTCTTCTCCCACAAGATGACAGATCACCTCGCGATGCCAATTCCTCACAGCCTCATGCAGAGCAGAGTTGCCATAACAGTCACTGTCTCTCGGTGTCCCTTGGAGAAGGAGAAGCTTCACTGCACCAATTTTCCCGGCTCTAGCCGCAATGTGCAACGGCGTCTCTCCTCTGGAGTTTTTACAAAAGATCAACTGCTGAGGGACGAAATCAACGATCGCTTTGACATTATCATCACTCTCTGTATTCCATTTATGCCAGGTTAGTTTGAGCGCGAAAGATACGAGAATTTTGAAATGCATTGGCCGCACCCTTTTTAATATACCTGTCGCGGCGTGAAGCAGTGTACTCTTGGAGGGGCTGCGTCGCCCGAGAAGGACGCGTAATGACACTCCTTCCTTGGCGCAATGATCCTCCAAGGCTTCGATGAAATAGTCGACGTCCTTTGTCTTGGCGATCTCGAACAGCTGGGGATTCATAATCTTGGTGGGTTGTCCAAGATGTTGCTGGCTCGGATCGGCCCCCATTAACGCTTCCAGTTTTTGCCTTCTCCGCTTCCAATTCTCCTCGTGGTCATCTGTAGACTGCTGCACATCCATCTCTTTACCTCGAGTGAATTGCCCGGGGTGTCCTAGGGACTCCAATTTACACTATTTATTGCTACGAGTCGAGTTCGACCTAATCGGCTTTGCTGAACCTCCCCTCAAAACCACATTTTACCGTCGGGTTAAGTTGGGTCTCCAAATCACGTATTCATCACTGTTTTTCTTCATTTTTGGATGGATACACCACAACTGATGGTCTCGCCATGTCCTTCGACAGCAACGGGTCCACTTTCTGCCACAAATATTTCCTAGGACGATCAGTAATAAGAAACCAAAAAAATAATATAAAATTAAAGAAATATATTTTCCCCTAGAAAAGATCGAACATAGTAAAAGAGATTCAGAGTAGAAAGGCGATTGACGTGATGAATTGTTACATCCGTGTTGGTCACCATCCAATTCAGAGTAAGGTTACTTTTCCACTTTCTCGTCAAAATTTCCAATATATTTTCAATAAAAAAAAAAAAAGAGTGGTCATCGTATATCAATGGTTTTAGATTAAAAAAAATCAAATTGCAAAATGTTAAAGTAATTAAATATTAAACCACGTTTTTCACCTAAAAACTTAAGATTTTAGAACAATTGCAGGTGTTTTCCTAAAATCTATACATGATATCAAACCTGGAGGTCCTAAGTTTGAATCTTCTCATGCCTCATTTTTCTCTTTAATTAATTATGCAAAAAGATCAGATTAAGCGTGAGAGAGAATGTTAGAGTAATTAAATATTAAATCATGCTTTCATCTAAAAGTTTAAATTTTTACGAAATAGTGATTTTACAAATTTCACACAAAACAATAAAGAAAAGCAAGAAGGCCGGAGTTTTTTCACCCAAAGAATCGATTCCCTCATTAAACTATTAAAAAGAAAAAGCTTAAAGCAGCGGTCCGTTCATCATTTCTTCTTTGTCTTTTTCACAACATCAAACGTCCCTCAAGGCTTAAGCCCCAGTGGTGGAAAAATCGTTACGAAACCCTAGTATGGACTTCTTTGTTAGAATTACGTTTTTGTGAAAGAATAAATTTTTACTTTTCTGTAAAAATTTAAAACAGTAGCCAAAAATACAAAAATTTCATACGAACTTACGTCTCAACCTTTGCATATTGTGAAAGTTCCTAGTGTTTAGAATTTGAAAAACATATCAAATTGCAACATTCAAATTAAGTATGGAATTTTTTGTGTTAGAAAAAAA
The DNA here is from genome assembly GCA_017140475.1 of Eucalyptus fibrosa. Taxonomy (NCBI): domain Eukaryota; kingdom Viridiplantae; phylum Streptophyta; class Magnoliopsida; order Myrtales; family Myrtaceae; genus Eucalyptus; species Eucalyptus fibrosa. The sequence goes on along the minus strand of CM029515.1, from coordinate 6,522,590 downwards.
AGTTTGGAATCAATGTGTTACATAAGCATTAGTATAGGACTTTTGATATCATAAAAAATAAATTAGAGTAAATACGTCACAATAGGTAAGATTTGAGATTTTTTGTAGCTTTTTATTTTTATTTTTAGTTTAATATTCAATTACTTTTCCTCACGCTTAATCTTATTATTATTTTTTATTTAGAATGAAGCGTCGACATATTTAATTGAGAAGACAAATGAAATACCATTTGAAATTTTATGAAATTTAAATGAAACGTGACTTATTATTTAAATTTCCTATTATACTCAGGACCATTGCGTGCGTGAGAGACCCTGTAAGCTGAACATATAACATGTAGACTCAGAGAGGCTAAAATGCAGATATGCCATTCCTCCTCAAACCACAATCGCGGCTTCAGTTTTCTTTATCCTTTTCTTTTGGTCGGAATCTCAGCTTCAGAGACGCCGGTCATTTCTCCGCTAGATCTTCACTACCAAGAGCATGCAACTGAAAGAACAGAATCATTCCATGGCAAATGATGCCCAGCACGGACAAGATATACGACAAAAGTAAAGACCTTCACGCAAACAAGACCAGAACCAACAAATTCTACAGCTGAACTACATCACCACATCACCACGACACAAAAAATAAAAAACCATAAATAGCATGGAAAGCAGATTGATCAAACCAAAACAAAAAGCCACTCACCAGCTCGTCGAGCCACGGAACGCTCCGGCCTCTCCTAGGAACCAACACAAATCCTCTCTCTCTCTACGCTCGCTCTCTCTGACTTGAAAGCAAGGCCAAGAAGGAAGCGGAGGTGGGGAGGGCCAACGGGCTCGTTCTTCTTTTTCTTCTCGCGACGTTGACGAAGAAGTGAGAGAGAGTGAGTGAGAGAGAGAGAGGGGAGTAATAAGTAGGAGACGGGTAGATAGAAATGAAAGGAGTGAAATTCGTCCGAAATGAATAATTGATGACATTGACTGGGTTAGGACTTAGGGTTAGAATACTGATGGTGCGCACACACCGACAAGTGAATCCCACGTGGGATTCTTTAGATTAAAAAAATAAACTAAATAAAATAGAAAATAGAAAAATCTTAGGGAATTGAAAAGAGTTTTATTGAAAGTATTATCAACATGAAATATTTACACTCCATGTAGAAAGACCAATAATATAAGCCAAATAAATTTATGATTTCTATTGACAACGTCACTATGTGAAACATTTTTCACACTTGTAGCCATGAAAAAAATATAATCATCATTTAGTAGAATGAATACAATCACAAAAATTAACACCTGAATCTTTATTCATACAACTTAAAGCATCAATAAATTCAACTTGAGCCAAAGCAATCCAAGTTAACTCAAAAACCAAAATCGTAATCATTTTATAACTATCCAAAAGTGACATTTATTTAAAAATTTATAGTATATTGAATTTGTTTGATTAAATTTTTTCCTCACTTCCCTTTTTAATATTTTGTATAGCCCAACTTTTTCACCTTGCTAGCCAAATTTCAATGTAACATATCTTAACTAGATAAGTATATATTGTGTCTCACTTCTACAAATGCCACAACAAGACTCATTGTAGTGTACGGAATTTTTCCCTTGTTCGACAATGTTTTAAAATTTCATTAAATTAGTGAAATAAGTTACTAATATAACTATCTTTATATCAATAATTTGAAAATATTATCGCAAGTACACTATGAAAAAATTGAGTTCTACATTTAAATAGTTATTCAAAGTTGTTTTAAAAACTTCACAAGCATCAAGTATATTTCCTTTTTGTTAATTTTATTGTTTATTTGAATGCTACATGTCCATTTTATGCTATTGGTTGCCAATATCTCTTCAATGGCCATTCGTGGTTGAAAAGGCACTGTTGTTCATGGATAGTGCCGTTAGCAAGCTACAACTGAGGCCGCCTTCACTCGTGGTAAGGTCATGGCGAGGCTAGCCTCGCTTAAATCAGGGCAAAGCCACCTTGCCTGTGGCTCCAAGCGAGGCTGGATGAGGGCCAAGACTTTTGCTGGCCACTATAGGGAGAAGAAGCTCAAGGAGGAAGAAGAGAAAATGGAAAAGGAAAAGGGAAAGGAAAAATAAAAATTCAAAAAATAAAAATAAAAATATTATCTAAAAGTTATCATGTCAATTTTGGTTAAATGGTCAACATCATGGCCGGATATGTGAAAAGATTTAATTAAATTACTATAATTAAAATATTTATAATTAAATTAATATCAATATAATGCATTCACGATTTTTTTTGACAATTTGTTCGATAATTATAGACGAGGAGAGGGCTTACGGCTTGTCCCTCTTTTTTTTTTTTTTTTTTGTCAGTCCTACTTTTATTTCTATTCTATACTTATTCTCGACTTTTCCTCTACCTCAGAGGGAGAAAAACCCACTCCTGAAACTTACGCGTCCCCACCTCATCCTCCTGAGAAGGTGGGGATTTGAACTTCTCACCTCCTCTTTCTATATTGGAAGAGTGGCCACTGAAGCGAATCCCAATGTTTAAAAGAAATTTCTTCTCGTTGATGTTGACGAAGAAGTGAGAGAGAGAATTAAAGATAGGCAGAGGGGCTCACGGGCTCGTCCTTCTCTCTCTTCTTGTTGACGTTGACGAAGAAGAGAGAGAGAGAGAGAGAGTGTGAGTTATTGGAGCTGAGAGTTATAGACGAGGAGAGGACCCACGGGCTTGTCCTTCTCTTCTCGTTGACGTTGACAAAGAAGAGAGAGAGAGAGAAGAGAAAATATTTGGTGGTCGCAAGCGCCGCCTGAGTTGGCGCGCTTTTATTTATGTCCAATAATAGGTTGATACATGTCTGTTAAGTGGAATAAAAATAAATAAATATTTGATTTTTATCTTCTTCTTCCTCCGCACTACCTCTCTGGCCACGGTCTCCGCTGCTTCCAGCGTCCCTTGCGGTCGGCCCAGGCTACACTTCCATCATTGCTCGCGTTCAGCTCCAATGTTGCCCATCCAGATCTGGGCAAGGCCATGGCTTCTCGAGCTCATGGCCAGGGTAGAGCTCGAGCGGCCATGGCTCCGGATCTATCAGAGCCGCACTTCGCGGAAGGGAGCTCGCTAGAGGAACTCGAGGGGAGGACGACGAAAGGGGACAATAGAGAGAGAGAGAGAGAGAGAGAGACTCCATGACCGTTTGAGGCGGAGAAAGGGACTTGCTGCGGTAGCCATGGTGGGGAGGTGGGCGTTGAACATGCAGGTTACGTTTGACATGGCCGAAGTTGGGCGGTGGATTGGCCGTAGAGATGGTGGCTATGATGGAGATTTTTTTTTTCCCTGGACCAAGCTGTGATGGAGATGAGGAGAGAGAAAATCTGTATCTTCAATTTTTTTCTATCAGGACGCGTGTCAAGTTTTAATTGCACCAACTCAAGAAAGGATTCATTCAGCATAACCTCAAAAAAGGTAAAGAAATATGTCCAGTCAGTGCAAATTCGGTCCCCAATCCCCAGTACTCGGATATAACCGTTTGTTACCCTCTAGATAACTCGTGAATTTCCTCATCTACGGTAACAGCATTGACGCGTCTCCATTTTGATGCAATTTGCCTCACCCTCAGTTCCCATGACAAAATAAGATTGTCTATTGTGACAAAAATGACACTATTGATACTTGTTTTCTTGATCATCAGTACAGTTGAATGATACAATCCGGGTTACCCTAAATTCTGGAATTTTATTCGTAACATTATTTATCTTTCTTTCTATATACTTTCCATGTGTAATGTTCTTCGTCAATCCTTGGAATACAAATTTCAATTCCAATGAAATTTACTTTTTCTCGCACTTTGATCGTAGTTTCATCACTCCATCAAACCTCCTTCTGCGTATTTTGTGGTTGAGTGTGTAATAGCGAGACACTGTTGATCATTCCCAAATATGTCTAATATTATTCTCTCAATTGGGCTAGCATTTTTCTCTAGATGTTGATCCCTCCGTACAAGGTGGAGAATGTGTGAAATTTTTGTGAAATTTTTCCTTGATTTGTAGTTCTTTAATAGAAAGAGAATCCAAAAACACACTTCGCTGAGGTTTAAGAGGAAGAATAAAGTATTGTGAATAAGTGGGATAATTGTCCCAAAAGTTTTGAGTATATTATAAAAGATCTATTTAATCATAAACTTTTCAATTTGACTAATTTAATCATAAAAATTTTAATGACTTGTTAATGTAGTCATTCCAATCAAAGTTAATCGGAAATCGCCAACATTGACAATTTAAGCAATTTTAAAAATAATTTTTTGAATTTTTAATAAATTTTTTAATTTTTTTCTTTTCATTCTAGTTTTTTTCACTGTTCTTCTTACCTACCAGCCCTTAGGGAAGAGGAACAGTGAAAATAAAAATAAAAATAATAAATTTTTATTAAAAAGCTCATTAATGTTTGAAAAACTGCAAAAATTGTCCCCATGCCATGTAGAAATATTGATTATCATTGAAACTTGACCAAAATGACTAAAGTAATAAATTGTCAAAAAATTTAGAACTAGATTGGACAAATTAAGAAATTTATGATTGAATTGGCCCTTATATAATAAATTTAAGACTTTTTAGACAATTTTGGAATGAATAAGTAGTGTTTACTTGCCATTTTGATTATTAAGGACATTGATGACCAAGAAGATCACTCTTTATAGTCATTACATGATTAATTAACGAATTCAACTAAGAACAAAGTAAATGTGAAGGTCGGATGATTACCCACAAACTTAACGTGTGATGTCCTGGTCATGACCTTACAAGAACCATGCATGTTATGAGATTTTGAGGAACGACGATTGACTATTTTAAAAGATTAAGTTATCAAACAAAGGTGCAACTTATTATTTAATTATTTAACCACTCCCCTTCATGTTTAGTCTAATTTTTTAGCCTATTATTAAGTGTGGACATATTAATTGGGGAGGAGGCAAATGAGGCCTAGCAATATTTGAACTTAAGACGTGTAAATTTAATATCGTGTAAGATTTTATAAGATCATAGTCAACTGTGTTGGAACCAAAAGAATGACAATAAACTTTGGAAACTTGGAATAAGAACACTATAAATTTGAGAGAGAGATTTTTATTGAGAATGCTTTCTCTTATCTGTGTCTTCGTGGACTGTGGCTTGTGCCTTGATTTACAACTCCTGATTTCATTCCTTTATATAGGAACTGAATCTCACAAATGCCTATCATTACATTTAAATAAGAAAAACATAACAACCACATATCATTAAGAAAGAAAACGAAACAGTCCAATGTCGAAGAAAAACATAGTCATCATGAAGTCTTTATGGCTTCTTCAATGCTTGGAGGTTTCTCATCCAGCAATCCGATAACCAATTTTATATTATTTCTACAAATTGTTCTAAAAGTTTAAATTATTAGACAAATATATAGATATATATATGAAAAGGCCTTGGGAGAGATATGTATGAGAGAACGAGAGGGGCAGGAGATTAGTGCTTAAATACAGAGGGGATCAAATCGAGACCGGAGAAATTTCGAGGAAGACGACGACGAAGACGAAAGAGAGAATTCCGTGTGGATTTGAGAAAACGCTTGGGGGGATCTGAAAGTGTATTTTCGCCGTTAGTCGAGCGGAGTGGGGTCTGAAATGACGAATGCGGAAGGCGCATATTTCGTTCTGGCAGGGACACTTTGGGGAAAGCATGAGATGGGGACCGAGTTTTCAGTCTGTGTTGACTCGGAGATTCCCAGGTCCTCACATGCATTTTGAGTTCACACGTGGGAGAGGTAACGGAGAAGAAATAGTTGAAAAAACGATGGATTTACTCCTCTTTTTTTACCATTGATTTTATGGGAAATTTATTTTTTGGAAAAAAAACCAAAGAATATGGATATATTGGAGATGAATTCTTTGTTATTTTGCCACCAAGTTCTGTTATCCAGTCATGGTGAGCCCATATGATTGTGATCTTTCGTGCAGTGAGGTATGTAAATCCCATCACGAAGCTTTGCATCATCAGATCTTCTAGGGAGGAGCACCAGAAGGGTTGGGCTGCAATCACCTTGGTCACGAGTGTCGGAAATTTCCCGATGCTGTTTAATTTACTCGGCTTGAGCGGCGAGTCGAACAAGTGTTGGGCGGGATGTTGAATAGCCAGACAAAAAAAAAAAAAAAAATCATCCTTTACTTGTCGTATTGAATCATGAAATTTATACTGTATTCTGCCACTGGTGATTATAAGTAGGTTAGCTTAGTGTGATCGGCTTTTGTAATTGCATCTTATCTCAATCCTTCTTGACAAGAGAACAATAACACCTGGATTAATAAACTGTGGTTTTTTTACACGGGTCGCATTAACTGAAGCTTAAACTTTGGAAGCATAATGGGTGCCGAATTTGCAGTGCCGTTATTGTGACAATAGCATGGTTTCTAGCAGATTGGGAAAAATTTCATGTGAGGCTATCAGCTCGCATTTGTTTACGTCTGACCATGGCGTGCATAATTATTTGGTGGAAAGAGTGAGATCTTTTCCTGGAAGCTACTAATTGAGTGAGATTTGTATTGGTGCCAGGAAGCATCAAGGCCGGTAAAAAAGCTGCCTTGAAGTGTCATGAGTTGAAGTTTGAGCAGTAAAAGCTCGTCTCCGTCTCTAGTCTATCACCTGAGGTGATTCAGCAGATGCACAACTGCCAAGAAAAGATTAAAATTTTGGAGCACTAGGAGCGCTGCATCTGTACAGTGCACACACCGTTGGCTGGTATGATATTGAGCAATTTTTGTTTTCTTTCTTCCTTTTATATGATCTTTCAAGTTTCAATGCAGTAGTAGCATGTAATTTAAGTCCCTGGGCTGAATCTCTAAATGGTGTATATGTTGGCTGTTGGCAAGAATCTTGTCCTTGTTTCTTTGGGGTGCTTATAAATGTCATGAAATATTACTGGACAGCACGTGCATCTGATATTCCAAATTAAATTATGGTGACTGAGGTTTCAAAAGCAGTTGAATTTGGTATTTGCACTTCTTACAGAATCTGCTGATTGGGAACAGAAATCTATCTGTATGCATGTGTATTATGTCTCACAAATTTTTAATATATGACTCTTCTCAGTGCATTATTTGTTTGTTGATTTTACTATATCTTCTAGGCTTTATGTCTAATTTCATCTTGATGTCACTGTCATTGCAGGTTTACTGAAGCAGGGCAAGTAAGAAACCCTTTTCAACTTTCACCTTAAGGATGATAACTTTCCTTTTCTTCCTCAAGCCACCTCAGCTCTCTTCTCACTGGAGTTTTTTTTTTTTTTTTTTTTGGGTCTGGAGGAACCGCTACTACGGCCGGCAGCCGTTCACGATCAACCCCCAGGCGACGCTGGCGGGGAAACCACCACCCCGACGTCACGCTTCAGTCACCAGGAAACAAAGACTGCCCCCTGCTTCGCAGGGGTTTCGAACTTGGTCCTCCTTCGTGGAGATCCAAGGCCTATCCAGCCATGCCACTGCGGTCGGTGGTTCTTCTCACTGGAGTTGATATCCCGTATATCAGACATGCCAGGTTCGATTTACGGCTTCTACTGCCGTGACTTGATAGACATGTCTACACCTCATCTCGTCCATGGGTTAAATCTCCATTACTGAAAGTGGCTGATTGCATGGCGAGATGATCATATGGGTTTGGTCGATTCATTTGATCAGATTTACACCAAGGTTCAAGATGCAATGTGGAATATGAAGCCGAAAGATTATCGTTTGAGTGCAAGTACAAAAGAATTGCTGGTACCGTTTATGTTTTTTGCAGGCAGTGTGCAGCGGTCTTGACTTGAGTCTGATTGCTCTCTGCTCCATGGGATAACTCTGGGGTATCTTCAAACAACCATCTTTTTCTTGTTTATATTTATGTATTTATTTCCTCTTTTTTTCTTTTTTTTCCTTTTTTTTTTTTTTGGTTTGGGCACGTTCATGTTCTCTAACTCTGACGTGTCGTATGCGAGTCTATTGATTTGGCACTCCAAAAGAATGGAATCAAATTTAGCAAGGTCTATTTCAAGTATTAAATTTCATAAAATATCACTGTGCTTTTGTGATAAATATCATCTTAATTCATGACACCTGATAAAGATCGTATCAATAAAAGAATGTCCATTCATCTTTATTGTCTTCATGGATCGAGTCATTCATACTCAGATGTAAGTTGATGAAAGTCAGATCAGGTTTGCTTAATGTGATATTTAATGCGAAAATGCTGGTGTCTTTTAGATGTTTCTGTTTTGTGCTTACATCCGAACTATAAAGCTAAGAGACACCGAGTGTCAACGTTATCTTCGTACGCCCTTAAAATTCATGGAGATATTTGATTTCTAATGCAATAGGAATTAATAAAACTGCTCATTTTTATGCTAATTGTCGAGTCTTAGATGCTGAATAAATGATGATTGCAAGCCTGCATCTGTTTTGTGCACTCCGGATGCTTCCAAATTACATCGAGATCCCTTGATGTCGATGGTTTAGATGTATTTGGACGTCGTCTCTGCCAGTAGCTGAACATGATCGTCTCAATTCCCCTTTATATAAACTGAGAGGGACTGTTCAAGTACACAACTTCCTTGCACACACAAAGTTTGAGCCAAACCACAGGCACCAAGAATATCTGGAAACACATAGCCAGCTAAAGCAGCTCTCTTTTCATTGAATTCAACGAAAGTAGCGATCCATGATTGGGGCTAATGAAGCGTTTCCAAGTGTCATTGTACCATGTCATCTATATCCTCTTTACGTTTTAACTACTAAACTGGCACAGATGAACCAATCTCTGAAAGCTGAATAATCTGTCACCAGTATCAATATAATTCACACAAAAGTCTTGTAACTATATAAATCTAAAAGCTTGAAAGCATGATTCTCATGGGTTGCAAAAAGCAAGTCTGTGGATTCTTCCTGTTTTCTTATTTTTAAACTCTTCTCTTTGCGTAAAGTTCAATAAAATGAAGAGGCCAGACGACAACAAATCTCCTTAGTTAGTAACTTAATCATCCTCGCACCGCTTATCAAATCTTAATTTAATAGCAAAACCAAAGTCGTCTTCCATATCTATATAGCCTTTCGAAACAAAATCAGTTCACTGTATCAATTGATTAGAGTTAATTAGAAGTGGAGATGAACAGAGAGATGTCACCGAATTGAAGTCATCGCACCAATTTCAGACACTAATCTCCAATCCATATCGAAGGCAATTGGGTTTTGTTGTGTCTTCAATAATTCTAGAAGTGTGGCGCCCCATCAATTAGTAGGGTGATTTCATTTTCACAGATCGTAAGCGTCACAGATTGAAATACCATGAGTATTCATGTACAACTAAGGCAGAGAATAGGCTAGCATAAGGACTCATTAAATGGGCACGTAGTTTTGGTTTTGCGATAACTGTTAGACAAAAGATTTGAAAACCCAACCATAGCAATTATGAGCTGCTCCACTTACGTAAAGATGAAGAGCCACATCAACTTTTTGTTCATATCCTCATCACCATTCACCACAAAGTTGTCTGGTCAAAATCCAATCGAACTGAAGAGCTTATTCGCTTTCGTCCTGCAATCAAACTTAGGAGACCCTTTATTTGGTGCCAAATCAAAATCCAAGGACGAAAGAGAGAGCAAAAAGTAAAAAGCAAAGAATACGTGAAGGCGGTCGATCATTAATAAAGGAAATGGGGTCAGCCAGCTTTTGTTGATAAAGACCCAAAAAGTCTTAAAAGCGAGAAATGGTTTTCATGGTAGGGAAGCTCCTAATATGAAGCGTCTATGCTTTCCGATCTGTAATATTCTTTTCAAGATCCTGAACCTGAATATTTGTTGGTCTGGCTTTGTCAAGCCGAGCTTGGATGATTTTAAGCATTGAAATGGTTGACTCGGGATTGACTTGTATTGCCCATTGAACCACATTGGTTATTGCATGGCCGAACTTCAGCGGGTTGTCTATCGTATTCGGGCATAATGCTCCTAGTAATAAACACCCATAAATCGTGATGAACATCAATAAATCAATATAAGGCCAACAAAAAGAGTACACTTCTCCCATTTGAAATGAATTTACCATTCGCACCATGCCTCAAGCATCAAAGAGTTGCTCAAGACATTAAAGGGTAATATAGCCTCTAGTTATCATTATGACGAATAGTCAGTATATTAGTATAGTTTCATGTTGTAAACGTAAAATAGTTTTTCAAAATGGATCGATTAGGATTTATTTATGTTTGAAAAATGAGGGAGAAAAAAACGTTCGGTTAAGGCAATATTTTGGTTACATGCTAATGGGAACATATATAAGTCCTGTTTTCTGTACAATTTACGACATGTATTTTGTACATAAAGTATAATTGTTGTTGTCAAAATTCTTAACAAATGTCACAGAGGACACACTGATATGATTCTATCAAATGTTACATCCCTTTCTTAGTTCAAAAGTAACGGCGACGTGAGACATCACAAAAGTCTTATAACTATATAAATCTAAAAGCTTGAAAGCATGATTCTCATGGCTTGCAAAAAGCAAGTCTGTGGTTCTTCCTGTTTTCTTATTTTTGAACTCTCCTCTTTGCGTAAAGTTCAATAAAATGAAGAGGCCAGACGACAACAAATCTCGTTAGTAACTTAATCATCCTCGCACCGCTTATCAAATCTTAATTTAATAGCAAAACCAAAGTCGTCTTCCATATCTATATAGCATTTCGAAACAAAATCAGTTCACTGTATCAATCGATTAGAGTTAATTAGAAGTGGAGATGAACAGAGAGATGTCATCAGATTGAAGTCATCGCACCATTTTCAGACATTAATCTCCAATCCATATCAAAGGCGGTTGGGGTTTGTTGTGTCTTCAATAATTCTAGAAGTGTGATGCCCCGTCAATTAGTAGGGTGATTAAATTTTCACAGATTGTAAGCGTCACAGATTGAAATACCATGAGTATTCATGTACAACTAGGGCAGAGAATAGGCTATCATAAGGACTCATTGAATGGGCACGTAGTTTTGGTTTTGCAATAACTGTTAGACAAAAGATTTGAGAGCACAGCCATAGCAATTATGAACTGCTCCACTAAGGTAAAGATGAAGAGCCACATCAACTTTTTGTTCATATCCTCATCACCATTCACCATAAAGTTGTTTGGTCAAAATCCAATCGAACTAAAGAGCTTATTCTCTTTCGTCCTCTAATGCAATCAAACTTAGGAGACCCTTTATTTGGTGCCAAATCAAAATCCAAGGACGAAAGAGAGAGTAAAAATTAAAAGCAAAGAATAGGTGAAGGGGGTCGATCATTAATAAAGCAAATGGGGTCAGCCAGCTTTTGTTGATAAAGACCCAAAAAGTCTCAAAAGCGGGAAATAGTTTTCATGGTAGGCAAGCTCCTAATATGAAGCGTCTATGCTTTCCGATCTGTAATATTCTTTTCAAGATCCTGAACCTGAATATTTGTTGGTCTGGCTTTGTCAAGCCGAGCTTGGATGATTTTAAGCATTGAAATGGTTGACTCGGGATTGACTTGTATTGCCCATTGAACCACATTGGTTATTGCATGGCCGAACTTCAGCGGGTTGTCTATCGTATTCGGGCACAATGCTCCTAGTAATAAACACCCATAAATCGTGATGAACATCAATAAATCAATATAAAGCCAACAAAAAGAATGCACTTCTCCCATATGAAATGAATTTACCATTTGGGCCACCATGCCTCAAGCATCAAAGAGAAGCTCAAGACATAAAATGGGAGAAGTGCCAAAAAAGTCCTAAACCTTTTGTCTTTGTGCCAATTTAGTCATAAACCTGTTTTTGGTGCCGATTTAGTCATAAACATTTTTACATTGTGCTAATTCAGTCATTTCCGGCCAATTAGGCCGGATTTTGTTGACGTCGGACGTCGGCCGCCGACGTGGCCGATCGGCGCGACATGGACAACTTTTAATAATATTTTATTTTTTATTTTTTCTATTTTTCTTTTTCTTTTTTTCTTCCTCCAGCCGGTCGCCGAAGCTTAGCGATCGGCTAGAGGCGACTTGACCTCGCCGGCCACCTCGCTAGTGGCCACGAGGGCGGCCTAGGCGGCGAGGCTCGCCCTCACCGGATCTGGCGAGGGTGGAGCCTCGCCCATGGCCGGCGAGGGCGAGCCCTGCCAGCTTGGCACGACGCCAGCTCGACGATGATGGCAGGCAGCTGGATTAGCTCCGGTGGACGGCGAGTAGGGCGCGAGTGACAAGTGAGAGAGGTGAAGACGCGCGAGCAGGGGACGGTGCGACTGCAGTGAGGCCGCCTCCTCGCCCTTGCCCTTGCCGGCCATGGGCAAGGCTCGACCCTCGCCAGATCTTGCGAGGGTGAGCCTCACCGCCCAGGCCTTGAGGGCGGCCTTGCGTCGGGCAAGTGAGGCTCGCCCTTGCCGCCCCATGTGAGGCCGCCCTTGCGGCCACTGGCGAGGTGGCCGGCGAGGTCAAACTCGACCTCGCCGGGGCCGTCGCCTTTGGTCGGCCGGCAAGCTCCAGACCGGCTAGAAAAATAAAAAAATAAAATAAATAAAAAAATATTTAAAATATTAACAAAATTAAAAATAAAATAAAATATTATTAAAAGTTGTCCATGTTAGCACCGATTAAGCCACATTAGCTAGCCGCGTCCAAATCAGCAAAATCCGGCCAAAATTGACCTAAAGGACTGAATTGGCACAACGTAAACAAGTTTAGGACTAAATCGGCACTAAAAAAGGTTTAGGACTACATCGGCATAAAGACAAAAAGGTTTATGACTTTTTTGGCACTTCTCCCGACATAAAATGGTAATATAGCCTCTAGTTATCATTATGACGAATAGTTAGTATATTAGTATAGTTTCATGTTGTAAATGTTAAATAGTTTCTCAAAATGGATCGATTAGGATTTATTTTAAATGTTTTTTTGGTAAAATCGATTAGGATTTATTTATGTTTAAAGAATGAGGAAAAAAACGTTCGGTTAAGGCAATATTTTGGTTACATGCTAATGGGAACATATATAAGTCCTATTTTCTGTTCAATTTACGACATATATTTTGTACATAAAGTATAGTTGCTATTGTCAACATTCTTAAGAAATGTCACAAAGGACACGCTGATATGATTCTATCAAATGTTACATCCCTTTCTTAGTTCAAAAGTAACGGCGACATAAGACATCACAAAAGTCTTTTAACTATATAAATCTAAAAACTTGAAAGCATGAGTCTCATGGCTTGCAAAAAGCAAGTTCGTGGATTCTTCCTGTTTCCTTATTTTTGAACTCTCCTCTTTGCGTAAAATTCAATAAAATGAAAAGGCCAGACGACAACAAATCTCCTTAGTTAGTAACTTAATCAACCTCGCACCGCTTATCAAATCTTAATTTAATAGCAAACCAAAGTTTTCTTCCATATCTATATAGCATTTCGAAACAAAATCAGTTCACTGTATCAATCGATTAGAGTTAATTAGAAGTGGAGATGAACAGAGAGATGTCACCGGATTGAAGTCATTGCACCAATTTCAGACACTAATCTCCAATCCATATCAAAGGCGATTGGGGTTTGTTGTGTCTTCAATAATTCTAGAAGTGTGGTGCCCCGTCAATTAGTAGTGTGATCAAATTTTCCATAAAGAAAGTCATTAGGACCCATTGTTACTTCAAATTGTCCCTACATAAATCCCATCCTCATATAGCTATAGTACCTTAAATTTATACTTATGCAACTATAGTTATTGTTGCCACATGCATTGCTAGAATAGGGGAGGGTATTTATGTAACTACTATGCACATTGAAAAATGTATACATTGTAGCTTCATATAACAATTTTCTTTTTCTTAGATTTGTACAACGAAACATGCAATTATTTATAATGTGACATCCTGATTTTCGGGTTATGATTTTAATTTCATAAGTTGGGCCTTTCGTCGACGTGCCTATAGTGTTTTTCTTTGAGATGGCCACTTATGAGATAACTAGCCTATCCGGTAAAGTCATTAAGAGATTTTAATGCAATAGGCTTGAGAATTTGATTAGGAATCGACCGCTCGACCTTACTAGTCTATAAGGGTTATTACGGCACAATTAAAAAAAAAAAGAATCAATTGTAGACCGGAGATAGGTCGATTCGACTGAGATGTGTGATCAAAGTGTAGGTGATTTCACCTGATTGCAAAATTCTCATCAATCGGCACTAGACCGATTTTTTTTTTTGGTACCTTGTGTCCGTATTTGAAACTTTGAGATTTTCATGACCGTCGAGAGCCACCAATATATCGAAGAGGTATGTGTGGTTCGAAGAAAATCGATCACGGGTCAATTGCACCAAAAATTTCTAAAAGTTACCCGGTATGTTAAGTTACATTAAAATCGCGTCTGATTGAAATTAACCGCAAATTTGAATTTGATTTCAGAAAATGAAAGTTTTGTCATATCACGAGTCATTCTAGAAATGTTGACTCACCTTTCGAGGAATTTTCGGCGAGTTTGAGATTTTATGGAAAACCGATTCGGACAATTCGGAAAACTAACGGACATTCAGATCGGCCAATTTGGAGGGAATTTTGGCATCTGGTGTGAGTGAGTTGGTGACAGGGAATGTTGTGGGCTTTTTCCTCAACAAATTGGACCTCAATTGGAGAAGTTTGTTCGGAAAATCAGATTCCTAGAAAAAAATGAAATAGAATTCGGATTTGAAGGAAATTCATGGGATTGAGGGACCGTCTTATTTTGGTCTTCTTTTGGACTTCTATTGCACAAATTGGGGTTGAAATTGGCCTTGGATGACCAATTATTCTTGTGTTTAAGTTGAGCTGAATTAAGGATTAATAAACTTTGTTTAAAGATATTATGACTTCAAGCCACCCCTCCCCTTTTCTTTTGGTTGACGTTTCCCCCTTCTACGGTCTTCATTGTGCTTTGGTTTCTTTGACTTTTGGTCAAAGTTGGCCCCCTCTCGAGTCCGCACGTTTTCCTTCTCTCTCTCTCTCTCTCTCTCTCTCTCTCTTACAATTCTTTCCCTCTCAACCGATAGCCCCCCTGCAATCTTATCTTCTATTTCTTTTTTGTTCCTTAGGTCTTCTGTGGACCACGATGCCAGCTGCCCTTGATTTTTCTTCCTTCGGTCTTCAGCGGGGTCACGCCATCTTCGACAGCTTTGTCTCCTTCTGCTCATCTTTCACTTTCATGTTACCGCACGTTGGTTGCTCTCAAACGAAAATCCACCGTCCCCACACCCCACCGATTCTCCTCCATTCGGCCACGTAGACTTGGGTCAATTTTCGTTCCAGCAAGCTCTCTCGGTTGACCTTCCATCGGGCCCATCTTCGCTCCACCGAAGCCACCCCCATCCATCTACGTTGGCCCGTCTTCGAAGCCCAAACAGCAACCCGTTCCAGCAAGTCTAGCAACCACAAATCAGCCCGGTTCATGGCCGTTTCAATCACGGCCCGCATCATCACCCGCGGCTGCCGAACCTAGCCTCGAACCATGCCCAAACCAGCCCTGTTGTAACCCCTTGGGCTCAAATTTTGGAGCCGAACCAGCAAGGGTTGTGAGTTTGGCAAGCCCGTTTTGGCCCGTTCCCGACCCCGGTTGACAAGCTCACTTTGTAGAAGATCGAGCCTCGTCGCATTCTCGTCAGTTTGATCAGAGCGGATCTTTAAACATGTGATTTTAACTCACTAATCCTCGCTTAGTAGGTTAATTATGCTTAGAAGGTAATTAGTTTAAGTTAATTAAGGATTATGTGGTTAGTTAGATTTAATTAGTAAATTTAATTAATTGCCTATGCATGTTAGATGGACAGTTAGTGCAATTAGGGCCTAGACAAACTCTAGTATTTATCTAGAGTGATTCAAAATTTTTCGAGTCATTCTCGCGTCTAGGGCCTAAGTCACATTTTTGGCATTTATTTAATATTTTTCGTAATTATTTAATTAATTATTTATTTTTCGGAAATTAGATCAAGATAGCTAGTGATCGAAATTTTATGCTTATTACAATGGTGCAATTTGTTTATTTAAGTGAGCTTTAACTTGTGCTGGTTGTGCGTGAATTGCATTTTTGGAATTTATTATTAAATTGATTTAATTTCAGTAATTGTTTGGAAAATAATCAAGCGTCAGTTTACAACGCCAAAAATATTTTGGTGGACCATATAAAATGGTGGGAATTGTGAAAATGAAATTATTATATTTTGATTAAGGCCGACCATGTACCAACACACGATATTTTTATTGAGTATAATAAAAATGATGAATTAGTTGTATGGTTGGTGGTA
Organism: Eucalyptus fibrosa; assembly: GCA_017140475.1. Classification (NCBI taxonomy): domain Eukaryota; kingdom Viridiplantae; phylum Streptophyta; class Magnoliopsida; order Myrtales; family Myrtaceae; genus Eucalyptus; species Eucalyptus fibrosa. Next base: position 6,506,310 of record CM029515.1, on the reverse strand, counting down.
TACTATATTGGCCAATGGTGCCCTAATTTATCAGCTTTGGGTGAGCATATTATATCAGCTTTGGGCGAGCATATATATAGTATATTATATTAGCCAATGGGGCCTAATTTATCGGCTTTGGGTGAACATATATATAGTATACTATATTATCAAATTTGGGCGAGCTATACTATTTATTTTCAGCTTTGAGTGAGCAGTCCTAATTTGATAGGACCTTATAGATAGTATTGAATATACCGACCAGGGGAAGGTCGTGGTGACATGCAATTGACTGAGTCGATTGATCGATGATTTGATCTGAGTGTATAATTGTTGAATTTTATTGTCTGACAAGAATGAACTAAGGCCAAGGTAAGTCCTCTATTCCGTGTTGTGCTTAGGCAGCCCTTATGGCGTATTTTCTTCTTAGTTGAGTCTTAGGGGGTTGAACTTGCTATGACGTCGTCTCACCCCATTGTGGGATAACATTTTCAGGTTCACAGATGTTGATTCCCCAGGGGCATCATGGTTGTCCCATGAGGGTGACCAAGCAAGTCTCTACTTTTCCTAATCCCAGAAGTGATTGGACTTACGAATTGGTTGTAACCACCGTTTGGGTTGAAGAGGTCCCACACCAGGAGATACCCAATCGATTCAGAGCCTGGTTTCATACCACTCCCTACGGTGTTAGGCTAGGTCCCCTTAGGGGTTTTGATGTCCCTACCGAGGTGATTGATGCTGCCCTGGATGAGAATCCAGCCATCTCTCCTGATGGTGAAGTGGAGGACCCACCATCTCGCCCGAATCCCATGGACCCTGAAGGATCAGCAAACGAGTATGAATAGTTAGTTATAGGATAACTAGATCTGAGGATCAACCTTTTTGTAAACCTTGTAAATATCGGATAGTAATTTATATAAATCTGATATGTATAAAGGTGTATTGTGATTTTCAAAAATGGTGGCCCTACTTTTTTATCCCATTGAATTGTTGTCTGGGGATTATTTATCTGCTTCCACTTGTGCATTTAAAAATGAATGGGTCGGCGATGAGTGTTGAGACGTCGCTATTTAATCGACCATAGAGGGATGGGTATGTGCTCGGAGGATCGGGGCGTGACATCCCCATTTAGTGGTATAAGAGCAAATCTGTGTTTGGAGTGATAAGATGTGATGAGTCATGGGATAGTTAGTAGGAATGACTTTTATTTCATGCTGGTGCATGTTGGTGATAGCTGATTGGTAGAGTTGTTTGTTTGGTGTGGATCACTCGAATTCTAATTTAGTATTGGAATCGGAAAACAAGCGTCTATAAGAGCCTGTAGTATGATTGGTCAAGAGATGAGGACTCATAGTAAGAGGGTAGTAGCCTCTGTAACTCGGGGTAAAGTGCCGACAAATGTCGGTACTCGAGGTAAGCATAAGCTCAGGCCAGCTCGAGTGTAAGAGTACCACCGCAGGTCGGTACTAGTGTAGTAGCACCAAGCGATCCCCTATTCGATGGGATCGTTCAGGCTCTAGTGTTCCTTAGGAACTTATTGAGTCAGCAAGCTCAGGATCGAGCTGCTGTTGTTGCTGCCGTCTTTGCTAGGGTCCAACCTAGAATTGTGATTAGGGAACATACTTCAGTATTCGAGTCAAGATTTAGATCAAATGGAAATCGGTTAAGGAAAAGACCGATGTCGAGAGAAGAGTATTCTATTCCACTCAATAGGAAGGGTGGGATAGTCAGGTCAACACCGAGACAAAATGGAACATGTTGTTCCCATGGAAGATGATATGGATCAGTCTTGTGTCTTCCGAGGACAAGAATTTGTGGCAGGTGTTGCCAGCATGGACATTGGTTTATGGATTGTCCGCGCAGGCAGATGGAACCTCAGCAACGGTTAATACTGTCACCGTCAATGGGACAAATCAGAAGGAGTAAGCCATAGAATGCATCATGGAGTTTTTGGAGTGGGCCTCCAGTACAAGAAAGATGGCATGCTGTCACTTGATAGGAGATAAAAGACTCACTAGATGGGTGCCAAAATTGTAGAGGGAAGCACGGATCAATCCAGTGTCCGGATATGGCTAGAACGTACTTTGATTATGATCAGCATGGCCATCAGGTGAAGGATTGTCGGTGAGAATCCAAGGGAGCATAGACACCACTACCGTAGTTAGGACACTACTAGAATGGTGAAAGGGACAGGAACTTGGAACTGACTCTACACTAATCAGAGGAAGAATGTTCTTGGGGAGATTTTATCAGAGTAGCGTAGCAGAGTTTTGGACTAAGTTTGTAGAACTTTAGTTCTTTGAAATAAAGTGGAAAAAGGGGAATCACTAGCTATAGTTGTGCTCGACTAGTTGCTAAGATATAACTTTGACGTCACAGATGAATAGAGTTGACTCAAAGAGCCTCTTGTAGTGGTGGATTATTGACGTGAAATAATCCAATCTAATCCGTTAGCAAGCAAAAGTGTCGAGTTTATTGAGAGTCGAAAAGGACCTTCAATTTCATTAATCTCATCATTTGAAGGCAACTCGTTTGTTAGAGGAGGTTGCCAAGGTTACTTGGCAGTTGTCATAGATAAAATAGATTGAAAAACTGAAGATCAAGGACATCTCAGTAGTCTAAGAAGTTATAGATGTGTTGTCACAGGAATTGTCAAGCCTGTCGTCAAAAAAATAAAGATGGTTCGTTGAGAGTATGCCTCGACTATCGTCAACTCAATCAGGTGACGATTAAGAGCAAGTATTCATTGTCGAAGATTGATGAATTGGGTGACCAGTTACAAAGAGTGTCGATATTTTCCAAGATCGACTTGAGGATAGGTCATCATCAGTTGAGAACCAGGAAGGAGGTCATATCGAAGACAACATTTCATACTCGATATGGCCCTTGTGAGAGTACTGTAATGCCATTGGGTCGGACGAACGTTCCAACTGCCATCATGGATTTGGCAAACCAAGTGTTCGAAGAATATCTAGATCAGTTGTGATCGTGTCTTTCAAGGATATTCTGGTGTATTTGAGGAATGCTAAGGAGCACGAGAGACATCTGAGATTGGTGAAGGAATCTCTATGGACCTGATCAAGATCGAAGCAATTATCAATGGACCAAGACTGACAATAGTATCTGAGATCAGAAACTGTTTGAGTTAGGTAGGGTGCTACAGAAGGTTCGCAGTAGGATTTTTAGCATTGGCGTCGCCACTGACTTGACTCCTGAAGAAATGAGAGAAATTTATATGGATAGACAAATGCAATGATAATTTCCAAGAGCTTAAGTAGAAGCTGGCTACTGCACTTGTGTTGATCATTCCTTATGGTTCTGGAGGATGCGAGATCTACAGTGCTACGTCGTTTGGAGGACTGGTTTGCGTGCTAATGCAACATAGTAGGATTGTTGCATATGCCTCCTATCAGTTAAGACTTCATGAGTTGAATTACCCGATGCATGACTTGGAGCTCGCAATAATAAATTTCGCTATGAAGATTTGGAGATATTATTTGTGTGGAGAAAAGGCTCTAGATCTTCACTGACTGTCAAAGTCTCAAAGTATTTAGTCTCTCAGAAGGAGTGGAGTATGAAAGAGTGTTGTGAGTGAGAACTTTGGAAGGACTGTGATTGTGATGTCTTGTGTCACCTTAGAACGACAAACTAAGTTGCGGATGCTTTGAACTGGAAGTCCAGTTTAGGATTAAAATGTTTCAGTTGATGGACTCAGATATTCAGGAAATCCTGTAAGAGGATACCGATAAGGGAGAGATTGACTTTCAGATTTCAGAAGAGGGAATGCCGAAGTATCATGGGTGATGATGTTGGTAAAATATGCTTCGAATTGGGTTGAACAATGAAGTTGGATAGAGTAATCAAAGTCAGACTTTGAGGCGTGATATCACTTTCTTTAAGGATTTATTTGCCCCACTACGTTGCTAATGGTCATTAGCAAATTTCCTCCAGGATACAACAACTAGATAGCAATTCTAGTATTTCTCCAGGGTCTCTCATGGGAAACAATTAGAAACAATGGCTGTAGTTTCTCTCGAAAGAAAACGAAAAAATGGAAGAAGATATATATATGATCTCAAAACAAATGTACTTATATATATCTTTCGAATAAATGCAACTCTTTAAAAGATTGCAAAAGAACAAAGACAACCTTTCAGGAAATGTTGTAAAATGAACAAGTATGTCTCAAAGGTTATGTTGAAAAGACATAAGAAATTCGGAATTAAATAAATAAAAATAATTGTAACTTTTCGTGAACAGTCGCACTGTTTCAACAAGACTTTATAGTTAATTTTTATAGAAATAAATCCGAATTTTCAATAAATAAAATTAATGATCGTTGGTTAGTACCAAATCTCGTCCACGTGCGCATTCACATCTTTTCGATGTGGGACAAGGCACCTCTTCATTTGTTTTATAAACAAATTACCAACAATCCCCCACTTTTGTTTATAAAACAAAAACAAAAATAAAATGTTAGAAATATACAGCCAAAATTTCCGTGAGATTAATATACATACATAAAGGTCTCTTTCGAGTTAAACCTTTACTTAGTGCAAGTATCTCAAAGCCCTATCAAAGTGACAAGTAGCTCGGCTTTAAACTTGTACTTTTATATAATAGAACCGGATATACTACACATACACTAACCTCTTGTTTTAGCGAGAAGTTCTATATTACTCCGCACTATTATGGCCTTGTGCTTGATCCTGTTTCATGAGCTCTCTAGAAAATAACCCTAACTTTCGTAAGAAGCGGCACCACTTCTAAGCTCATATAGGTGAAGTATCTACCATGTGTTTCTGTTACTATCAACACATTACAAATTTGTATCATACTTCATTAAGAATTTAATTCAACCTACAAAACGTAACAGACGATACTGATTTCTCATATCAGGGCTACGTCAGTATCAAACAATCACATTCAATAACTTGTTCTTACCCATTAAACCTTGTAACTAGTGATGTTCTAGAAAAAGGTCGGGTTACCATTATTGGTGATTTCAATTAAAGGGTTTCAGCCCTATTTCTTGTGAGGTTATTATTACCATGTCTCTCGGTAAAGACTTCGTCAAAGGATCGGTAAGATTATTACTTGATCTCACGTAAACAATTGTTATGGTACCATCTTTAGTCAATTGTCTCACATATTCATGTCTTAGACTAATATGTCTAAACTTACCATTATAGGTTCTACTATAGACTCTTACCAAAGTAGCCTAACTATCACAATGGATAGAAATAAGAGCCATAAGACTAAGCCATGAATTGATATTCAACAACAAATTCATAGCCCATTTAGCCTCTTTCCCAAATTTTGCTAAAGCAACAATTAAAATTCCAAAGTTGAGTGAATTATGCACTTTTGTTTCTTGCTCACCCAAGAAACAACACATTCATGTAATATGAAAATTCATCTAGAAGTTTCATCTCCCACACTTGTAATCCAAATAGCATCGGCGTATCCTTCTAAAATAGCCAGATTATTATAGAACAATAAGATAACTCCCACATGTTCTATATTTGGATTATTAGTATTTACTCAACTTGCATATACAAAAAGTAATATCAGGTCTAGTATAATGTATTGCATACATTAAAGACCCATAGCACTCACATTAAAAACTCTCCACTAGGAATCAAATGGAGTACTTATATATTTGAAAACAAGATGTTTAAATCTATACAACATCTTCTCCATGTAATCACTTTGGCTCAAAGGATAACCCCCACTATTTTTTTTTTTTTAATTTTAACACTTAAGATAGTATCTGTTTCACCCAAATTTTTTTATTTTGAAAAATGAAAGTCAGATACTTCTTAATCTCAATGATTCCAATCATATTAGTTCCAAAGTCCCCTTCGGACATAACCCCACTTCAAGAATATTCCAAGAGGTAATTAATCGAAATTATGCATCATCAAATTTTCATCATCAATGAAATACATACATCAAAATAGTAAATCAATGCAATTATACTCTCTTGGCTCATTTATGCTATTCCATAGAATCAAGTCTATGAGGGGCAAGGACAACAAATGGAACACATAAGAACCAAACAAGGAACACCCTTCATTGAACATTGGACATAAACTGTAGAGTTTGCTCTAACATAACCAACCTAAATGGTGGTTTGACACATGCCACAAACTCTTTCTAGTTGCTAGCGTCAAAGTCCAGTTTTTTCACCTCAAATCAAGATAGATATGGATGCATCAAAATAAATGATATCAAATAAGGGAAAACCTTTGCATCTATATATAGATAGCATTGTCAAATCGTTCATTCCTATTGATCAAATCCACAAAATTGTCATTTTTCTTTTGCAACAAATTCATCCATAAATTGACGATACCTGAATTTTTCATTTTAAAGTTTCGATTTTTTTTTCTTTCTCAATAAAGGTTAGAAACTACTATATGCAGAAGTAAAAATCCCATGGTGCAATTGATATCTCAGAGACAAACCCTTCACTTTACCCTTCACTTTACCCTTCACTTTACCCTTACTAATTGATTTATCCCCTGTACGTACACAAATTCCATCCACAACAAAGATCCTGCTATAGAGGCGCAAGAACATAAATATGTGCGGACAAATGTCTCAATAAAAGAAACATACCCAGGATGTCACCACTGGCTAATCATGCATGAAACACTCATGAACTTCAATTTGATTAGAAACAAGAACCTGCATTGGAGGAAGCTTTGATGGCCATTTTCTTGCTTGCCCCACAGCCAATCCAAATTTTATTTAATAGGCCACATCAAACTCAATGAGATTAGCAACATTCAACAACGATGAGCAACTCAGTTCAACTCAACTTGTCAAAGGTCCAACTCAAGACCAATGAAATAATAAATGGAATGAAGCAAATAATCGAGAATATTATCACAGTTGATATAGTCATTTTCTTCCCAAATTTCAAACAATGAAGTTACATACCTTGCTGAGGGTGTACGCAAGACCGCTATTGGCAACTCTGATGCTGATGATGATTACATTGGTAGCGTCGAAGCCATTCTCCAGCGAGCAATTGCCATTCGCAATATCACACGGTGACTCGTCATGCATAGTGACGTAATCTTCATGCTCCCTCGGAACCTTTGCTCTCACGTCACCATTCCTCCTATACAGAACGTAGAGAGGACAAGACCCACAGAGATGTGAGGAAAGTCCCCATAATGTAGTGATAGATCAGCACCATCTCCATTTCCTTCTCTCTCCTTCGAATGAATCAACCAATGAGACCATAGAGACAGAGACAACGGAAAGGAGATCTCTTGCTCTCATCTCATCCTGTCTCAGGCAATGCCAATGTCACGCAGCACAAGAGCGAATTGCAGTTCCAAAATCACCCTTCGTGGCCAGAAATTCATGACGCAGGAGTGACGTTTCATATGGGACACTTAAAGATGGATCACGTAAATTGACAAAATTGGGGAACAGCAGAATGGCAAGGTCTCCATCCCTCCTTGGGGAACCAACGTATCAACGCCATATGTCAAATTCGCCAGAAACCACTGCAACACTTCGCTGAGTCTGTCCACGGATCTGCAAAACAATGAAAGCTTGCTGGTGCAAACCCAAAACAGGGAGTGGCATGGGGTGAGACCCAGCAGCGATGGCGTGGGTACGATGAATCGTCGTGTCTGTTCGCTGAGGAGCAGTTGTGGGTGTGATCTGATGCCAGAGTCATGGCTGCAGTTTAGGCATGGGGCGTCTCCAAATATTTCCTCAGACAACTTTAAGATGGAGACACATATCCATCACTTTGAAACTGTTCTCAGTGATAATCACATTGAACAAACCAGCCATGAAGGTAGACAATCCTCCAGTTGCTAGTTTTTGGGGATTCGAATTCTTTTTATGGCATTTGAATGCCAAGGAGGTGGTCACGTATCCGAGAGTTTGTCAGCATTTGTTGTTGATTCTTTGGGAGAGCGCGTCAATTCAAAGGTGCAGATAAGTGATCCGGCAGAGAACTGTGGTGTGGAGTACTTGGAAAGCAAAGTGTTCGACTTGGAAACAAGTGTCTTCGTGAGGACCATGGATGATATTTCCTAGTCAGCAAACTGCTTCTCTTCGCCCTTGAAATTGATGACAATCACGGGCTTATGGCCGGGACTAATAACGACCTTGAACGACCAATGCCTCCTTGTCAAGCTTTTCTCGTACATCTTCAAGTTTTTTTTTTTTTCATCAAATGGTGGAACTGCGAACAGGGAACATCGGGGAGGCTTCTCTCTATCTCTTTTTTTACTTTGTGCCAGACTCTCCTTCCTGCGAACTTTATCTCTCTCTATCCTTCCTCCTCACACAAGCCCACAATCTCAGCCAACTAGACCGAGGCGGACTCAAAGTGAACCACTTCAACTCTCCCTTTACCCACTTTGGCCTCTTTCTTCCAACGTCGTATTCTACTGCCCACTCCAAAAAATCCTCTCTTATTCACGGTCCTCAACGGCGCATTCTCTTCAGGAGTTCGACCCTCCTATGGACGCTGCTGCTTCACCAACATCGTCATGCTTTGAAGACAATGATGGCGGAGTCTTGAATTACGACGCTTATTTCCCAGAGAAAAAGGTGATGAACGAGGCTCTTGCTCACTATACGAAATCCATCGTGGACATACCACACGAGACGGCATCTCATCTTATAAAACAATGCCGAGGATGCCGAGACTTTGATCCATGAGATCGAGTGCAAGTTACAAAGGCTTTGGTTGACATTGACTATCGGAGTTACGGCCAACAGAAAAGTCTCAATTGAGATCCAATCGCTTCAAGCTCTCAGGCACGAAGCAGTGCAGAACAGAACACTCGGTGCTTCTTTGAAACTATGGCCAACGGTGATGAGTGATGATTGTCAGGAGATTTGCCAGGAATAACTTAATTGTCCCTGCCACATCAATACGATCCGAAGTTCCACCAAAGCCCTCTGCCCTGGTTCTCGATTCGAGCAAAATTGCACTGGCGACAAAGAAGACGAATGTGCCTGACAAAACTTGACTTTGATTAACTCCAACTTCATTGTTGTAGAAAATAAATCCTTAAAATTGTTGGTAAAATATGCTTCGAATTGGGTTGAACAATGAAGTCGGATCGAGTAATCAAAGTCAGACTTTGAGGCGTGATATCACTTTCTTTAAGGATTTATTTGCCCCACTACGTTGCTAATGATCACTAGCAAATTTCCTCCAGGATACAACAAAGTCTCAAGTGAGAATACTAGATAGCAATTCTAGTATTTCTTCAGGGTCTCTCATGGGAAACAATTAGAAACAATGGCTGTAGTTTCTCTCGAAAGAAAACGAAAAAATGGAAGAAGATATATATACGATCTCAAAACAAATGTACTTATATATATCTTTCGAATAAATGCAACTCTTCAAAAGATTGCAAAAGAACAAAGACAACCTTTCCGGAAAGGTTGTAAAATGAACAAGTATGTCTCAAAGGTTACGTTGAAAAGACATAAGAAATTCAGAATTAAATAAATAAAAATAATTGTAACTTTTCGTGAACAAATAAGACTGTTTCAACAAGACTTTATAATTAATTTTTTATATAAATAAATTCGAATTTTCAATAAATAAAAATAATGATCATTGGTTAGTGCCAAATCTCGTCCACATGCGCACTCACATCTTTTCGATGTGGGACAAGGCACCTCTTCATTTGTTTTATAAACAAATTACCAACAGATGATAGGTGTCAGACGGTACGGAACTTAAGGAGGAGATCTTGTTAGGAATCACTGTAGTAATTGCAGTGTTCAACCAGACAGTACGAGTAGGTCAGAACCCGTGTTAGCCCGATTGGTAGACCAATTTAAGATAGATATCGCTGGATAGGTTGCAAGTATCAGATGTGTCAGCAAGGGAAGTTCAGTAATGCAAACTGGGAGGACTCTTACAAACACTCGAGATTCCTAAGTGGGAATGGAAGTGTATCATGATGGAACGTTGTGACAGGCATACCAAGGAGTCAGAGAAGTAATGATTTCACTTAGGGTTGTGGTCGACAAATTGAAGTCGGCTCGCTTCTTGGTAGTACGAAAAGATTTGGACTTAGATAGACAGGTAAAGTTGTATGTGCGTCAGATAGTTTGTCTACATGGAGTGCCAGTGACGAAACTACATCAAATCTAGACCAGAGGTTCTCAATTTCAACAAAACAGTCAGATGGTTTCTTTTGAAGCAGTGCATAGCAAAGCGTGCAAAATTTCAATGGTGAGAAGAAAGTAAGATGAAGAAAGATCGCAGATCCAGAGTTAGCTCAGTAATCAGTGATTGTAGTTGCCGTGATTAGTGTCAGAGTAAAGACCGCTTGGAACCGCAAGAAAAGTTGAATCGTTGAGCATTGAAGGCCCTTAGAGTTCCAAACTGGTGATTGCATCTTTCTGAAGGTGTCACCAAAGAGGAATACCTTGCACTTTGGCAAGGAGGGAAAACTGAAACCGAGGTACATAGGTCCCTTTGAGATTCTAGAGAGAGAATCGGGATCCTAACGTATCTTCTTGCATTGTTGCCGAGGTTGGCGCAAGTGCATGACGTATTCCACATGTCAATGTTGAGGACATATGAGGCTGACACAACCCAGCTTTAAATCTTGAAGAAGTAGACGTGGACGGCAAAGTGTCATACGTGAAAAGCCCGATCCAGATTGTGAACTAGAAAGAACAGATACTGTGTACCAAGATGGTTCCCTTGGTTAAAGTGGTCTGACAACACCACGAAACTGAAGAAGCAATCGAGAAAAGTGAGACTCGATGAGACAATAATATCCCCACCTTTCATTCAAGATTGGTAAAGGTTTAAATTTCAAGAACAAAATTTTTATAAGAGGGGAAGAGTTGTGACATCCTGATTTTTAGATTCTGATTTCAATTTAATAAATTGGGCCTTTCGTCGACACGCCTAAAGTGTTTTTCTCTAAGATGTTCACTCATAAGATAATTAGCCTATCCGATGAAGTCATTAAGAGATTTTAATGTAATAGGCTTGAGAATTCGACCAGGAATTGACTGTTTGACCGTACTAGTCTACAATGGTCATTACGACACAATTAAAAAAAAATGATCGGAGACCGAAGATAGGTTGATTCGACTGAGATGTGTGATCAAAGTGTGGGTGATTTCACCTGATTGCAAAATTCTCGTCAATAGACACTAGACCGATTTTCTTTCATTTTAGGTACCCTGTGTTTGTATTTGAAATCTTGAGATTTTCACGACCACCGAGAGTCGCCAATATGTTGAAGAGGTATGTGTGGTTCGAAAAGAATCAACCAATTGCACCAAAAATTTCTAAAAGCTACTTAGAGGAGTGGTCACGCTAAAATCGCATTTGATTGAAATTAACTAAGAATTTGAATTCAATTTCAGAAAATGAAAGTTTTGTCGTGTCATGAATCATTTTAGGAATGTTGACTCACCTTTTGAGAAATTTCTGACAAGTTTAGGAATTTACGGAAAACTAATTCGGATGATTCGAAAAACGAACTAACATTTAGATCGGCCATTTGAAGGGAATTTTGGCATCTAGTGTGAGTGAGTTGGTGACAGGGAATTTTGTGGGCTTTTTCTCAACAAATTAGACCTCAATTGGAGAAGTTTGTTCAAAAAATCGAATTATGAGAAAAATGAAATAGAATTCAGATTTGAAGGAAATTCGTGGGATTGAGGGACCGTCTTATTTTGGTCTTCTTTTGGACTTCAATTGCGCAAATTGGGGTTGAAATTGGCCTTGGATGACCAATTATTCTTGTGTTTAAGTTGAGCAGAATTACGGATTAATAAACTTTGTTTAAAGTTATTATGACTTCAAACAATCCCTCCCCTTCTTTTTGGCTGACGTTTCCCCCTTTTACGGTCTAAATTGTGCTTTGGTTTCTTTGACTTTTGGTCAAAGCTAGCCCCCTCTCAAGTCCGCACGTTTTCCTCTTCTCTCTCTCTCTCTCTCTCTCAATTCTTTCCCCTCTCAACCGATAGCCCCCCTGCAATCTTATCTTCTATTTCTTTTTGTTCCTTCGATCTTCTGTGGACCACGATGCCAGCTGCCCTTGATTTTTCTTCCTTCGGTCTTTAGCGGGGTCACGCCATCTTCGACAGCTTTGTCTCCTTCTGCTCATCTTTCACTTTCATGTTACCGCACGTTGGTTGCTCTCAAACGAAAATCCACCGTCCCCATACCTCACCGATTTTCCTCTACTCGGCCACATAGACTCGGGTCAATTTTTGTTCCAGCAAGCTCTCTCAGTTGACCTTCCATCGGGCCCATCTTTGCTCCACCGAAGTCACCCCCATCCGTCTACATTGGCCTTTCTTCGAAGCCCAAACAACAACCTGTTCTAGCAAGTCTATCAACCACAAATTGGCCCGGTTCATGGCCGTTTCAGTCGCAGCCCGCACCACCACCCGCGGCCGCCAAACCTAGCATCCAATCGTGCCCAAACCAGCCCCCTTGTAACTCCTTGGGCTCAAATTTTGGAGCCGAACCAGCAAGGGTTGTGAGCTTGGCAAGCTCATTTTGGCCCATTCCCAACCCGGTTGACAAGCTCGCTTTGGAGAAGATTGAGCCTCGTCGTGTTCCCGTCAGTTTGATCTGAGCGGATCTTTAAACAGGTGAGTTTAACTCACTAATCCTCGCTTAGTAGATTAATTATACTTAGATGATGAATTAATTTAAGTTAATTAAGGATTATGTGGTTTGTTAGATTTAATTAGTAAATTTAATTAATTGCCGATGCATGTTAAGTGGATAATTAGTGCAATTAGGGCCTAGACAAGTTCTAGTATTTATCTAGAGTGATTCAGAAATTTTTTGGGTCCGTCTCGGTGTCCAATTAGGCTTTTCCAAGCCTAAGTCGCATTTTTGGCATTTATTTAATATTTTTCGTAATTATTTAATTATTTATTTATTTTTCGAAAATTAGACCGGAATAGACGATGACCGAATTTTATGCCGATTGTAATGGTGCAATCTGTTTATTTAATTGAGCTTTAAATTGTGTTGATTGTGCGTGAATTGCATTTTTGGAATTTACTATTAAATTGATTTAATTTCAGTAATTGTTTGGAAAATAACCGGCGTCGGTTTACAATGCCAAAAATATTTTGGTGGACCATATAAAATGGTTGGAATTGTGGAAATGAAATTATTATATTTTGGTTAAGTCTGATCGTATACTCACACACGATATTTTTATCGGGTATGATAAAAATGATGAATTTGTTGTATGATTGATGGTATACTATATTGGCCAGGGGGCCCTAATTTATTAGCTTTGGACGAGCATATTATATCAGCTTTGGGCGAGCATATATATAGTATACCATATTATTAGCTTTGGGCGAGCATATTATATAAGCTTTGGGTGGGCATATATATAGTATACTATGTTGGCCAGGGATCTCTAATTTATCAGTCTGGACGAGCATATATTTATAATATACTATATTATCATCTTTGGACGAGCTATACTATTTATTTTCAACTTTGGGTGAGCAGTCCTGATTTGATAGGACCTTATAGATAGTATTGAATGTACCGACCAGGGGAAGGTCGTGGTGACATGCAATCGACTGAGTCGATTGATTGATGATTTGATATGAGTGTATAATTGTTGAATTTTATTGTCTAACAAGAAGGAACTGAGACCAAGGTAAGTCATTTATCCCGTGTTGTGCTTAGGCAGCCTTTAGGGCGTATTTTCTTCCTAGTCGGGTTTTAGGGGGTTGAACTTGCTGAGACGTCGTTTTATCTTGTTTTGAGATAACATTTTCAAGTTCGCAGATATCGATTCTCCAGGGGCATCATGGTCGTCCCATGAGGGTGATTAAGCAGGTCTCTACTTTTCCTAATCCCAAAAGTGATTGGACTTACGAATTGGTTGTGACCACCATATGGGTTGAAGAGGTCCCACACGAGGAGATACCCAATCAATTCAAAGGCTGGTTTCATACCACTCCCTACGGTGTTAGGCTAGGTCCCCTTAGGGGTTTTGATATCCCTACTGAGGTGATTAATGCTACCCTGGATGAGAATCCATCCGTCCCTCCTGATGGTGAAGTGGAGGACCCACCGTCTCACCCAGATCCCATGGATTCTAAAGGATCAGCAAACGAGTCTAAATAGTTGGTCATATGACAACTAGTTCTGAGGATTAGCATCTTTATAGACCTTGTAGATATCGGATAGTAATGTATATAAATCTGATATGTATAAAGGTGTATTGTGATTTTCAAAAATGGTGGCCCTACTTTTCTATCCCATTGAATTATTGTATGGGGATTATTTATCTGCTTCCGCATGTGCATTTAAAAATGAATGGGTCGGCGATGCGTTTTGGGACGTCGCTATTTAATCGACCATAGAGGGATGGGTACGTGCTTGGAGGATTGGAGTGTGACATATAGCTAGGTAAAAGATGATGCCATGCAATATATCATTGTCATATAAGATATTTTCTCATAGAGATTATTGATTTCATGAAATGATTTGATCATATAAGAAATTAGAATTACATCTAAAGTTTGACTTAATTTAGCAAACATGGAGTATATATTTAATGGAAAAGAAAAATTTCAAAGAAGGCAGAGAAGAAGAAGGGAGGAGGGGAAAAAACGAAGAAGAAATTAAGAGGAAAGAAAGTGAGTGTATCAGAAAGAAGTCGGACTTGTTTGTTGATGGACGTGGACGCAAATGGGACTTGTTTGTTGATGGACATGGACGCAACAATCACACCGAGAAAGTAGAAGGAAAGTGGAGAAGGAAAAATCAAATAGTGATGGCCACTAGCCGTTCCTCTTCAATTTCTCGACTTTCCATTTGTTTGTTCCGTTGACAGATTTGGGCTTCCTTATAAGATCAGGTGCTTCCAAGTCTCCAATCAAACAAGGATCGTCCAATCTTTCTTCTATCTTTTTATATTGTGTCTCCTCCACATCCACCAAGCAATTCTTTACCAATTTCTGTTTGTCAAAAGACAAACAGGGGCATAATTTATGCTCTCGGCTCTATGAATATCTGTCAAGTGATGTTGCTCACTGTCATTTTATTTTTGGCAATAACTAGCAATGTCAAGCTGAAGCAGTGGTGCATCCCTTCATCCTGTGGTGCTATTCATATTATAGGATACCCATATTGACTGACAAGTGACTTGAAGAATGTGGTACCCCTACTTCGAGCTACCTTGTGAAAATAAGCAAACTGTTTGGTACATATTTGATAGCCGATTCTATGTGCAATCTATCAATTTTCACCTCTCAAATCAGAGTGGTTGACAACAAATTGCAAAAGAAGAATTGCTCATCTCTACCTCAGCCTCCATTGAATCTGTCTGACCTTCGGGAATGGAACTCGTATTCATCTAACACTGGTACGTTGATCATTGTGAACTGCTCAAAGCCGGTTGGTTCTCCATTCTACATTGCTATCGGTCCATGCATTAAGGGGTCATACTCATCCAACACGTCATTGAATTGGAACTTGTATGCTTTGCTTAATCCAAAAGCATTGGATGTTAGGGATTTTTGCAACATTAGAAGGTGGGCATTGACAGATCATTTTGGGGTTGAAGAGCATATTCTATGAGCTAAACCATAGCATCATGGCCGATGGATTTGTTCTCCTTGTCTTATATCCAAAATCAGAGAAGAAAACTTTCTTTTACTATTTTGATTTATATGCCTACTTTCATTTATATGACTACTTTCATTCTCTTCGCTTGGAAAATAGCGTCTACGGAGGTCAGGTTTGCGCACCCAGGTACCACGACGGCAGTAAGTATCTATCAGCAATGAAATTTCACCATAATTTGGTATGATTTTGTACACTCTTTCACGTGCTACTTTCTCTTCGAAACTGGAAAATGAAAGGAATGTCTAATATCCAAGAAAACCATGACACAATATACATGATAGCGTACGTGAATGTACACATATGTCTAGATTATAATTTCTTATCATAAAAGGGCTAAATCTCCCGTTTTTAAAAGGAAAGAAAGAAAGAAAGAAAGAAAATGATTCTTGTTCGACCAACCACATGACTAGTATTTTGTTGGCATAGAATTTACATTTTTTTTTCTTAATTAGTTCTTTGATTAGTCACTTAACTAATAATCCAAGGGACACTTGTTAAAAATCCTTAAAAAATTGTAGTCATGTATTGATTAGAGGAATAAAATTATTCATTAAAAATGAAAAGCACTGTTTCTCTAGATTTGTTGACTGCTAGCAAAGCGTACGTGAAAAACAAAACTTATTATTTCCCTTTTTTCGCAAAAGCACGTATCCCTACTTCTCATATTCCTTTGGGCAAGATGCAACTTGTTTCCATGTGAATTTTGCTTTCGAAACTTTTTTTTTCTTTCAATTCCTTTTCACACCATTCATTCCTTTCGTAGGTGTCCTTGATGATATTGCATTCTGGACTACTTGGGATTTAACAATACCAATAGGTAAGCCACAATTACTTATTCTAACAATAATTTTGAAAAAATAGAACTTATTCTTACCAATCAAAAGTTCTTCAGTGTTTTTCTATGTAGCGAAGTTCACGATCAAGACGCCATTTGTTGCGATATTTCTAATCTACAAGTATAGAAGGAGGCACTTAGCAAGGGATAGGAACATTGAAGAATTTTTGCGAGCTCATAACGACTTTTTTTCCCATGAGGTACTCTTACTCGAATATTAAAAAGATCACCAGAAATTTTAAACACAAACTAGGAGAAGGGGGGTATGGTTTTGTATACAAAGGAACTCTTAGAAGTAGCAACAAAGTGGCCATTAAGATTTTGAAGCAGTCCAAGGCCCATGCCCAAGATTTTATCAATGAAGTGGCTACTATTTGAAGAATTCACCATGTTAATGTAGGGCAACCCATCACTGTTTTCTTTGAAGGCTCGAAACAAGTTCTTGTCTATGATTTCATATCAGATGGATCCTTGGATAAGCACATTTTCAATAAGGAATATGATAAGTTTCTTGATTGCAAAAAAAATATATGAGATCGCTCTTGGAGTGGCGAAGGGGATTGACTACTTACATGGAGGGTGTGACATGCAAATACTACACTTTTATATCAAACCTCACAACATTTTTTAAGACAAAATTTCACTCCAAAATTTTCTAATTTTGGATTGGCTAAACTTTATCCAACTAATCATGGCATATCTCAGTGACTGTTGCAAGAGGAATCTTGGGACATATAGCACTTGAGTTGTTCTACAAAAACATCTGTGGTGTATCTTATAGAGCAAATGTCCATAGCTTCGAGATATTGCTCATGGAAATGACAGATAGAAGGAATAATATAAATGCAAATGTAAAATAATCAAGCCAAATTTATTTTCCCTTGTGGGTGTACGACCAAGTCAATGAAGGAGAAAGTGTTGAAATGGAAGAAGTTGTAGAAGATGAAAGGAATGTGGTAAAAAAGATGATAATAGTTGCACTTTGGTGTACAATTAATCCTTGACCATTGGCCTCCAATGAACAAAATCTTCTAAATGCTTGACGGAGATATTGGTAATATTCAAATGCCTCGAAAACCGCATATTTACCCACCAAATGAGCCAGCTAACATTATCAAAGTGGAGAAAGAATTAGAAACATTCTCCACTTCATTAAGCGCTCCCACAATTTCCGCTAGTTTTCTGTTTGGTGATGGCAATGATGTTTAGAGGACCATGCAGGGTTTGATTGGAAAAGCTTCATTATGTTGGGAGGGAGTTGAGCTAGTTCAGCTTGCCAGTGATTACATTTTGTCTTCTTCTAGCTCTTACGTTACTATTGTGTTAAAGGATAAACAAATGGTAAAGAGCATGGACAAAAACAGTTGGGCAAGGGGACTGACATTGAGTATTTTCCTCCCTCATTATGTGATTTAGGGTAATGCCAATTAAAAAGCTAATTACAACCCGCGATCTTAATTCTTATTGACGCCTGATTTGTCAATCCGTTAAGGTGCTCTTTCTTATAGATATAAAAAGAAAAAGAAAAAAAAAATTAGCAGAAAACAACAAAGAAAGGCAAAGCATGCGCACTCTGCACGTTCCCAGCTCTCCAGGCGCCCGTCTTGTCTAGCCCATTTTCATTTGTTTCCCAGCCCACTCTCTTCTTCCCTCGGCCCGACCTCTCCCTCCTTGCTCTCTTGGGGCGTGTATGACAAAATTTCTATTCCAGAATTGATTTATGGCCAGAAATTGATTTCTCAATTTCTATTCCCCGGACAAGTTTCTGAGCAAAGAAACCTGTTTGATAACGACTCATGGAACAAAAATCCGTTTGATAACAAAATAAAAAATTTATATTTCTAAGAATAGAAATTAATTAGATAACAACATAGGAAATCCTCAAATACAAAATAATAGTCGAAATAATACTAATACATTATAAAAGTTGAAAATACAATTTCATTGAATTTTCGGCATATTATTATTCCTTGTCATTTTATTGGCAATGGTTTTCCTAAGCGTATTTATTTGGTTTCCCTCCTTGGTCAATGTATCGTTTGCAAGCTCATCCTGCGTAGGTTCAGACAAGTGCTGCGGAAGCATGAATATGGGTGCTATCAATGGCACCTGTACAGCCATGTCATTTTATCAAAGACTATTATTATACAAGATTATCAATAAAATAAATTTAATGATGTAAAGGAATATATGAGAATTCTATCTTGAAGTAACGTTTATGGTTAGGAACCAATCGGGGGAAGGTCATTTTATTTTGATTCTCGAATTGAATCAGTTCAGTTGCTCATCCGTAATTTCTTTACTGTTGCTCAATGGACCTTTAATGGCCCTTGCATAGCAAAGAGAGATTCTCTTGAATCTCTTGCCTTCAAATTAAAATTCAAGATTGTGTAACAATCTAATTATTTTGATTTTGCAAGAATTTTGAATCCGTAAAGAAACAAGGTTAAATTTCTAGGTACGTTTTTTATTCATCTATTGCCTAAGAACATTTTCTTCAACCGGCCATGCACGTGCCATTTCTAGGAGGAAAGAGCCTCATTGTTTTTAAGTAAGCATTTAAAAACTTTGGTCTTTTTGAAAATTGGGGACTCATTCGATTGCCTTTCATCCTAAAAAGGAAGTTATAAAAAAATGGAAAAAAATGAAAAAAAAAAAAACACGAGCAAAATAAGAAAAAGAAAATTAGCAATAATTTGTGAAGTTGTAGTTATGAGTGAATTAAGTTAGCAAGAAAGCGTAGGGTTCTTTTATATGGTTTGATTTCAACTTCTGATTTCTATTTTAGAAACTGAGAAGTTAAAAATTTCAGCTTCTAATTTCTTTGATTTCTCTATTTCTGAAATAAAAATCTATTTCAAAAATAGAGAAATCAAATTACGTTACCAAACAGATTTCTGTTCCAAATCTATTCCGGAGTACAAAGAAACAGAGATTGAGAAATAGAAATTTTGTCATGCGTGCCCTTGCTCTCTTGCTCGTTCAGCAACTCAACAGGACGACATGCCCGAACGAGGGTGACGAAGTTCGCACGAGGGAATGTGGGCGAAGTGTGCGAGCTCCGCACGAATGCTTCTGGATGGGGCTGAGCTGGAGAGAAATTCTCTCCAATCAATTCCTCGGCCAACAGCATTGCCGGGGCGAAGAGAAACAAAAAGCAAGAGAGAAAGCATGGGTTTTTTTTAAGGCAAATCTTCTCTCTCTCTCTCTCTCTCTGAGTCAAGTTGACGCAACATTTCTTCTCGTTTTGATCCTCTCAGTAGCCTTCAATTTGCGGAAAACTGCCACCGGTCTTCCATCTCTAACCGGAGGTTTATCCGTTGCCAATCGCCACCGTAATTCCTCGTCCCCATCTCCAATCATCCACAGTCGCCGTGAAGCCTCAGTCACCGACCACCTCAAGTTCATCATTTCTGGACGCCGTAGCCTCCATGAATAGTCGTTTGCCACGGTCCTTGAAACCGCGTTGGAATCACCCTTTCCTGCTCTGTTGCTCCCTCCCTTCCAGCTGGAAAAACTGAAAAGTCCAGATCTTGTCCAAAAAATTGCCTCGTCGGTTGTGGTTCTATTCGTAGACAATCATAAGAGTTCTAGTCGCCGAGTCGAGTGTCTGTCGCGACTTAGGTACCCCTGATGAACCAGGCACTCTTTCTCCCGGTTATACCCTGTTTTGAGGAAGGAAATAACCGAACTGATATGCTTTAAATCAGACTAAAATAGAATCTACTTGAGTGCTTGCTAACGATTTCACACATCTTAGGCTAATTGTGTATGGATTCGTTCATTAACCTGAGGTCCTTGTGCTTTGTTTCACTTCTCCGCCGTATGCACATAACCTGTTTGACAAAATGCTTGAATGCGTGTGGATGTGCCATACATGATAGACTTTATTCATAAGTTATCGAACATGATTCTAGCTATATTTCATCATTTCGGAGACTCCCTCTAACTACATTCTCTGATTTTGTTCTATGTCTTTGTGCATTCTTGGGGTGTTCCATAGCATCAGACGACGAGCGTGTAATCTGGAACCATTTGACAGAAAGGAAGAATTTTGATGAATTTTTTCTGTGTATTTCATTCACGTACAATGAGGTATATGTAATACAAGAGTGTATAATATAGGAAATAATATATGTGATACTATTTTCCTATTTGAATAAATTGAATCAATTAACCTATCAATCTAAGATTAACACAATCATCCGCAGAAATCAAATCATATCTTCAACACTCCCCCTCTTGTATATATCAAAAACGCCTAGCTTGTTCAAAAGATATGTATGTTGTCTTTGACATAATGGTTTGGTGAAGATATCCGGGGGTTGTTCAACAGTTCCAATTCCTCTTGTTGCAACTATTCCTTCCTGAATTTTATCCCGGGTGAAATGACAGTCAACTTCTATATGCTTTGTCCTCTCGTAAAAAGTTGGATTTGCCGCAAGTTTAAGTGCAGCATCATTGTCGCAAAACAATATAGTTGGTCCATCCACTTTTACTCCAAGATCATAAAGTAATCCTCGAATCCAGACTATTTCACAAACAGTCTTTGCCATAACTCGATATTTTGATTCAACTAATGAAAGTAAAACTATTGACTGTTTCTTTGTCTTCCATGAAATCAAGGATCTTCCTAATTTAATGCAAAAACCGGTCACGGATCTTCGAGTCATTGGACAAGTGGCATAGTCCGTGTTGCAATAAGCTATCATCTTCATGTCACAATCATAAGATAAAAGTATTCCAAGACCTAGACATCCTTTCAAATACTTCACAACCTTCAATGATGCATTCATATGCGATTGTTTTGGGCTATGCATAAATTGACTGAGTATCTGTACCACATAATATATATCAGGTCTGGTCATTGTGAGATAAATCAATTTCAACAAGTCTCTAGTAGGCTGATGGATCCTTAAGCAATGAATCATTGGAAGGTGATGATGACAATCCCATATCATATTCATGTGTTGTCAATTTGATGTTTTGTTCTATCGAAACAACAACTGGCTTATAACTTGATAATTCCGCTTCTGATATAATCTCCAAAATGAATTTTCGCTAGCTAAGGCAGATTCCTTTGTCTGACCGAGCAATCTCAATGCCAAGAAAATATTTGGCATGTCCCAAATCCTTAACATGAAATATGGAATGCAGATATTCTTTGAACTCTTTGACAACATATTCATCACTCCCCATGATAAGTATATCATCAACATATATTAATAAATAGATTGAGGATGTACCTCCAATCCATGTAAATAGAGCATAATCATGCTTGGAATGTCAAAAACCTACATCCATGAGTGTTGTGGTAAACTTGGCATACCACTGTTGGGAAGCCTATTTTAGTCCATACAAAGATTTGCAGAGAACATACCCAAGACTCCCCCTGTCTATGCAAACCTTGTGGAAGATTCATATAGATTTCTTCGTCAAGATCCCCATGAAGGAAAGCATTGTGGATGTCCATCTAATGCAGGGGCCAATTACGAAGTGCAGCAATAGATAGAAAATAACGAATGGTTACCTCTTTGGCGATTGGAGAGAAAGTCTCATGATAATTGAATCATTCTCATTGTGTGAAGCCTTTAACTACCAATCGAGCCTTGTAGCGCTCCACAAAATCATCCCTTTGATATTTGATCTTGTACACCCATTTGCAACCTATTGGTTTCCGATGTGGAGGTAACAAAACGACATCCCAAGTGTGATTCTCTATGAGTGCATTTAGCTCGGCTTCCATAGCTTGTTGCCAATGTGGATCATGAGTTGCTTCGTGATAGGAAGAAGGTTCCTGTTCCTCTGATATATGACTAATACAACACATGTGCTCTGGTGATAGTCGACTATATGAGACATAAGAGGACACTGGATAATGTGTACCTGGAGAATCAATGTGGGACATATATAGTCTTTGGTCCATGTTGGCAGGCGGACACGACAGCTAGTACGTCGAGGTTGCTCAACAGGTGTTTCTCCATGGACAGGTGATGAAGATTCAACAGAAATTTGCTTTGGAGATGCTACTGATGAAGCATGTGTTGTTTTCTCCTCAAATGACACCATGGGAGACTCAGAATATGCATTGCCGGTAGAGAATATTCAGGGTTTGGTGTAGCAAAAAAATACTGTGGATTCAAAGTTAAATCTTCCTCTGACAAGAATGCTCGACGATCTAATACCGAATCAGGTGATGTGGATGCCATGTCTTGAAAAGGAAATATATCTTCATGAAAAACAACATCTCTACTTATCAAAAAATGACCTGTAGAAATCTCCATGCCCCTATAACCTTTATGTAAAGTAGGATACCCCATAAAAATGCATTGTATGGCACGTGGACCCATTTTGTCCTGAAGACCCACAGTAGTTGCATAGCATAAACAGCCAAAAACTCTTAAATGATCAATATCTGGTCTTTTTCCAAATAGCATCTCAAAAGGAGTTCGACCTTCAAGTACTCTAATTGGCATGCGATTGATTAAATAGGCTGCTGTGACCACACAATCTCCCCAATAAGTTTTAGGAATTGATGCTTTGTACTTAAAGGCTCGAGCTACTTCTAAGAGATGACGGTGCTTTCTTTCAACAATCCCATTTTGCTGAAGAGTGTAAGTACAAGAACTTTCATGAATAATGCCATGAGAAGAGAAAAAAGACTTACACTCAGTAGTGAAAAATTCGGGTCCATTGTCTGTATGAATGCAATGTATAGATTTGTCGAATTGATTTTTGATTAGGTTGAAAAAATTCAACAAATGAGAAAATGTTTGGCTCTTTGTTTGCATGAGGAAAACCCATGTGGCATGAGTATAGTCATCCACAATGGTGAGAAAGAAACGAGCTTTATCACAATGTGGAGTATGATAAGACCCCATATATCAACATGTATTAAGGAAAAGCACCAGTAGCTCGAGATTTACTGATTGGGAATGACATTCGATACTGATTTGCCAAAGGACATATGGGACAATTAGGGTGAGGAAAAGAAGCACTATGACCCAAGTGTTGATAGGAAAGAAAAATTCTATTATCAGTAGTGGCATTACATAAAACACCCTTATTCCAAGAAATGGAAGATAAATCAAAATCCTTCGGAAAATTAGTCCAAAAATATATTCCTTGTGCAACAATACCCAAACCCATCAATTTGTCAGTCGAAAGGTCCTGAAATAAGCAATTTTGGGAATTGAATATGGCACGACAAGAGTTGTCTTTATAGGCATTGGAAATAGATATGAGGTTGAACTCAAATTCGGGAATATAAAGAAGATTTCTAAGAATAATTTTGGGACTAAGGAAAACAATGCCAATTTTTGTGGCATGAGTGATATTCCCATTTGGAAGGCATACTGAAATGGGACCACGGGATTTGTTGTTAATGTGAGAGAAAACATTTTCACTACAAATTATGTGATCACTAGTGATGTAGCTAGTATTAGCACCTAGAGGGGGTGAATAGGTGAAAAAACAATTTATCGAGATACCACAATAATACTAAGCAGATGATAGAAAAGAAATACTCTTTTGCTTAATCAAAATGAATTACGATCAAAGTAAAGTAAAGAGTAAGGAAGAAAAGATTAAACACAAGGTTTATAGTGGTTCGGCACTGACAGCCTATCGGCTGGATTCCACTATGAACAAAAGAGATGTTACAGCACAATTCTTCCTTAATTCCACAGTGTAGATATTTTATCACACTTCCTCAAGATTTCTCACAAGTATAAACTCTCTTTTGAGTACAAGTTTTTCGCTCAAATGAATTGACTAAACAACAAGAGGCTTCAGACTTTGGAATTCTTCTATCGCGCACTCTCCTTGAACAGCTTAGAACGTCTTCTTTTTATACTCCTTATGCCATCATACCCATTGGCACTTTCCAAAGGAATTCCTCCAATCTACCCGTTGGACAGAATCAATTTAAGAAGATTATTCGAGCTATTAAAGGAATATGTCGATAGCCCATCAATCATGTTCGCCCATATAATCAGGATCTCGGTTTTCATAAGTAGAACCTTCCATGAATATTTCACCAATCATCGGATCCTTGATCATCGAATCAATCTCGATCAATTCAAAGGGATTCCGATAAGTCATATCCAGCCAAGAGATCTTCTCCAGTCGATAAGGTCATATCCTTAATAAAACATCCAGTTCTGGATACCTTTTCTTCAACGGATTAGAAACTGCCAATGAGGATAGACTTTGAATCTTGAGTCTGGCTGTCCGGAGGTCTTCAGACTTTAAATAGCAGAGTCTGTAAGCCTTCAGACCAAACTGATGGAAACGATTTGTCAGCTTCAAAACACTTCAAGAAGATTTCTCCAACAATCTCCCCATTTTTTATGGTGACAAAACTTTCCTGCAGATTTGGACAACTTTGACCTGCAAAACATTTCTCAAACACATATGCATATCTTATAGAGATAAATGGCTAAATGAATAACACTAGAATCTGCAACCACAGAAAATAGGTTAGTCTTGAATAAGATAAAGCCATAAAGCCAACCATAAGATATCAATATCAATAGTAGTCAAATCCAAATCCAAATCCAGACACAAAATTAAAGTCAAACATTAATCCAAATCAAACAATCCAAACGATTAAAAAATTCAAGGTTTTGATTCAAATCTTGCACTTCTCCCCATTTTTGTCGGTATTAAAAAGGTTGAGATGAAAATGGAGTGAAGTCAAGATTGCTTGGGAACGCAGACAAGCTGAAAATCTCCCATGGACCGAACGATCCCTTCCAGCCTTTTCAAGTCTTCCTTCAGTTGTGCAACCTCCTCACCCTTAGCATTGGCCTGAATCTGAACAGAGGGAGCTTGGATCTGATTTTTCAATGAAACTGAAGAAGCTTGACCTACATTCTGCAAGCTTTGAACCTCGCATCCCAGAGCATAGATTTGACCACGCATCTCCAAGAGAATGTCCATAATTCTGCGAAAATCTGCTGAGCTGTCGGTTTGCGTAGTGGCTTCAGTATGTTCTGCAGATGATGGCATATCAGAATAATTGCGCAGATTTGGCGATAAAGCATCATGTTCTTCTTCAGGAAAATGAGAGGCATGAATGTCTTCTGGATCAGCTGGAGAGCGGCTAACTCCCTCATTGTCTCCCCCTGTCTCTGTGCCTACAGGTGGAGAATAGTGTTTTTCAGGCTCTCTTTCCTCTTGATTCATTCTCTCTTCTTCTTCTTCAGGTCTTTCTTGCTCTGCTTCTTTTTCGCCAGCTGCTCTTTCTTCTGCTTCTTTTTCTTCTTCTTCTCTCTCTTCTTTTTCTTTCTCTTGTCCTTGTCTTTCCTCTCCTTTTGTCTCATGATGTTCCATGGATTCTGGAACAGAGCGACTTAGCTTCTTCAAAGCTATGGCCGAAATAATAAGGTCGTCATCCTCTTCATCTTCCACGATGAGAGCTCTTCTTTTCTTAGTTGGAGCAACCATGGGCTCCTTCCCTTTCCTTTTTGATGCAAAAGAGAATTGATGAGACTTTACAAGAGTCTTTTCCTTAAATTTCTCCAACTCCTTGCTTAGTTCCTTCAAACGCATCTTGGTCACCATTTTCAGTCCTATCACCATATGATCGCACGATCGAACACAAAAGATTTGCGGATGTTGGAGAAATCTTTCCAGAATATTTTGAAGCTGACAAAACGTTTCTATCAGTCTAAGTCTGGATGTTCGGAGACTGACAGTTTAAAGTCTGAAGACTTTGTTTTCTCGAGACTCAAGACTCAAGACTCAAGACTCAAGACTTAAGACTCAAGACTCAAGACTCAAGACTTAAGTCTATTCTCACTGACAGTCTTTCTAATCCAGTGACGAAGGAAATCCAAAGCCGAGGTATATGGTTGAGGATTCGATCCTATCCTCTGGAATAGATTCTTTGGTTGGATAATCATTTCGGATTCTTTAATTTTTATCTAAGATCGATTGAAGATCCGATGGTCGACGAAATAATCTTGGAATGTTCTATTCTTGGAAACCAAGATCCGATTGTATGGGCGAACGAGATTGATGGGCTATCATCGAGATTCCTTAAATAGCTCGGATGATCTTCTTGATTGATTCCGTCCAACGGGTAGATTGGAGGAATTCCTTTGGTAAGTGCCAACGGCTATGATGGCATAAAGGAGTATAAAAGGAAGACGTTCTAGTTGTTTTAAGTGTGTGATCGATAGAGAAATTCAGTACGAAGAACCTTGATTGTTAGTTGAGGCTGTTCGAGCGAAATTGTATACACGAGAGAGTGTTTGTACTTGGTGATACCTTGAGTGAGTGTGGTAGATCATCTACGCCGAGAAATCAAGGAAGATCAACTCGTAACATCTCTTTGTTCATAGTGGAATCCAGCCAATTGGCATCGGTGCGAAGAGTGGACGTAGGCTTGAATCAAGCCGAACCACTATAAACCGAGTGTTCAATTCTCTCTTTCCCTTACTCGGTCTCACGATTGGTTTTTGATTATTGCTAATTCTTCAACCGTCTAAAGTATTGTGCAATCTTCAAGAAAAATCTTTGTATACCTATTCACCCCCTCTAGGTACTCATACTAGCAATATCAATTGGTATCGAGCCCGTGTTCTTACTTTGTTTGAAGTGTTTTACTTGAGTAAAAGATCCATGGCTAGTATGCTAGCACCGGGGCGATGGAAGGGCAAAGCAATACCAGACCTCCCTACTTCGATGGAAAGGATTACAACATCGGAAGAACAAGATGAAAGCTTTCCTACGATCAAAGGATCCTCGGAATGGGACGTTGTGGAAAGAGGAATCACTCTAGCTGCTGCATCAATCTCTGAAAGAGGGAAAGACACTATTGAAACCAGTGGAATGGCTCAGGAAGAGATAAACAAGAGACAAGCACTCGATGCAAAAGCAATTTACTCTTTATATTGTGTTTTATCTCCAACTGAATATAACAGAATATCTTCTTGTGTTACAGCAAAAGAAGTATGGGATAGATTACACATCACCTATGAAGGGACGGATCGAGTGAAGGAGACCGAAATTAACATTCTCCTCGGTCAATATGAGGCCTTCAAAATGAAACCGGAGAATCTATAACGACATGTTTAGTCGTTTTACGAGATATTGTCAATGGTCTTGAGAACCAAGGACAAAAATTTCTGATCCCATGAAGGTGAACAAGCTTCTGCGTGGACTCTTCAAGGATTAGAATCATATAAAGACTTCAATAAGAGAGACGCAAAGAATCATGCCATTATCGTAGACGAGCTGATTGGAACTCTTCGATCTTACGAAGTGGAACGAATTAATGAAGACGAAGATCCAAGAGGTAAGAAATCTATTGCACTAAAATCAAATGATGATTCGATGATGCGAGATTCTAAAGACGATATGGATGATGAGGAGCTCGCTCTCATGATAAGAAGATTCAGAAAACTGAATAGAAAAGCGGAAGGTTCATCCCAAAGAAACAAAGTTTTCGAGACAAAGAGACCAAGTTTGTTAATGATGAAGAACCAAACAAAGATGTAGTTTGCTTCGAATGTAAAAAGAAGGGACACATCGGACCCAACTGTCCTCTTCGAAAAGAAAAGAGGAAAAGGCGAGAAGTTTCGAAAGGCTCTCAAAGCCGAAACACAGGTGATACGAATGTGAAGAGAGTGATAATGAATATGCCAACATATGTTTGATGGCACATTCGGACTCGGACTCGGATCAGTTCGGACTCAGAACAGTGAATTTGAGGTAAGTGATTTTAAAATTCCTGTCAAAGTCTCTAAATATATTGATGAACTGTGTTTCGGTCTTAAGACTTCTCTCAAAAGAATTTCCGAACTTAAAAAGGAAAACTCAATTCTGAAACAAAAGGAAGCTATTTTAGAAGAAAGAGTTAAAAGTCTAGACCTAAATGTTTCTGCTCTTAAAGAAAAAGAAGATGATCTTTTGAAAGAAAATGTTTTCTTAAAAAGAGACTTATCAAATATTTCAAAGAAGTTTTCGATAGGATCCGAAAAGCTTGAAAAAGTGCTTTCAGTTCAAAGACCCTATTTCAATAAGTCTGGGTTAGGCATGACAGCGGAGACAATTCCCTTGATTGATTTTCCTAAAGTTAAAGAAAGAATTAAGAAAAGACCGTCAAGAGAAGCTTACAAAAATCACTTCAAGAAAGTTTTCGTAAAGCACCGTTGGTCGAAATGCTCTAAGGTGTTCAAAGTGTAACAATCTAGATCATTTTGAAAAAGACATCCTATGGTTTGGAAACACATTAAGAAAGCATGGCCCAATAATGCTTATCCTACTAACTCCAAAGGACCCAATAAAATTTGGGTACCAAAGAAAGCTTGAGACTCTCACTTGAATGCGGGTCTCCGTCAAGAAAAAGATAAAATGGTATCTTGACAGCGGATGCTCAAGACACATGACGGAGACTCAAAGTGCTTCGTAAAGCTTGTTCAAGTAAACGGGAAATGTTTCATTTGGAGGAAACGGCAAAGGAAGCATCGTGGGATTTGGAACTGTGAGAATTGGAAATCTCACAATAAGCAATGTTTCTCTAGTAGAAGGACTCAACTATAACCTTCTCAGCATTAGCCAATTGTGTGATACTGGTTTCAAGATCTCCTTTCAAGAAGGAATTTGCTATAGAATTAGTAAAGACTCTACTGAGTCTTTCATGGGTCGAAGACATTGAAACATCTACCTCTTAGACATGAAAATGAATGAATCACAATGCCTAATCTCAATTCAAGATGAAGCAGTCTTATGGCACAGAAAGCTTGGCCATGTCAACGTGAAGCAATTAGCCAAAATCTCATCAAAGAGGCTTGTTCGAGGACTACCTAAATTGCCATACCAAAAGTCTGATTCATGCACTCCATGCATTACGGGAAGCGGGTAAGAAATTCATTTAAGCCAATAAATCATGTCTCTACTAATCATGTACTACGGTTGCTTCATATGGATCTCTTCGGACCAACAAGAACCCGAGCATTGGAGGTAAGAAGTATTGTCTAGTAATTGTAGACGATTACTCTCGTTTTACACAGGTATATTTTCTTGCAAGTAAGTCGAAACCTTTTCGTACTTTGAGAAGTTTGCTAAGAAGGTTCAAAATGAAAAAGGATGTGCTATTTCAAGTATAAGAACAAATCATGGAGGCGAATTTGAAAATCAAGATTTCACAAAATTGTGTGATGAATCTGGTTTTAAACATGTATTCTCCTCTCCATACACTCCTCAGCAAAATGGAGTTGTGGAAAGAAATAATAGATCTCTTCAAGAAATGGCTAGAACACTTTTAATTGAAAGCAAAATTTCTTCGCGATTTTTGGCTTTTGAAAAGCTGTTTCCAACAGCATGCTATATCATCAATAGAGTCTTCCTAAGACCTATTCTTGAGAAAACCCCTTATGAACTATTCAAAGGTAAGAAACCTATTGTTTCATACTTTCATGTGTTTGGTTGCAAATGCTTTATTTTGAAAAATGCAAGTGATCGAGTTGGTAAGTTTGAAGAAAGATCAGATGAAGGCATCTTCCTTGGATATTCTACATCAAGCAAAGCCTACGAGTCTATAACAAGAAAAGCCGATCTGTGGAAGAATCAATGAATGTCAAATTCCAAGACTCGAGCGCAAGATGAATCCGACCGGACTCAATATGAAGAGTCTGAACTCACTCTAGACCTTCCAAAGTCTTCATCTCAAGAAGCATCTCAGACTCTGGAAGTCCAACATCAAGAAGCTCATGAAGATTCAAACAAAGAAAGAGATCATCAACCAATCAAATCAACCCGATGCTTGGAAACACAAATCCGTCATCCTAAAGATCTCATTATTGGCGAAATCAATGAAGGAATCCGCACCCGAGATCAAAAAGGCGTGAAGAGTCTAGTCTTGTTGCTCTCATCTCGAAATTGAACCAAAAAGCATAGAAGAAGCTTTATCGATGAAAGCTGGATCGAAGCTATGCAAGAAGAGCTCGAGACAGTTCAACATTAACGATGTCAGGAATTGACATCTAAACCAAAAGGTAAAACTGTTATTGGAGCTAAATGGGTATTCAGGAACAAGATGAACGAAGAAGGAAAAGTCGTACGAAATAAAGCAAGACTCGTGGCCAAAGGATATACGCAAGAAGAAGGAATAGACTATGACGAGACTTACGCACCCGCAGCAAGGTTAGAAGCTATTCGTCTATTACTTGCGTTTGCTTGTTACAAAAATTTCAGGTTATTCCAAATGGACGTCAAAAGTGCTTTCCTAAATGGATTTATCCAAGAGGAAGTTTATGTGGAACAACCGCCTGGATTTGAAGACCCAAAGAAGCCCGGACTCGGTCTTGAAAAAAGGCTCGTATGGTCTAAAGCAAGCACCTCGAGCTTGGTACGACAGACTAAGTAAGTTCTTATTACAAAACGGATTTGTCAAAGGTAAAGTAGATACTACTCTGTTCATCAAAAAGGAAAACAAAAGTTTCTTACTTGTTCAAATATATGTTGATGACATTATTTTTGGATCCTCTAATGAAAGTCTTTGCAAGAAATTTTCTAAGTCTATGCAGGACGAATTTGAAATGAGTATGATGGGAGAGTTAACATTCTTTCTTGGACTTCAAGTGAAACAAATGAAGGAAGGAACTTTCATCCATCAAGAAAAATATGCGAATGATCTTGTTAAAAGGTTTGGATTGGGAAAGTGCAAAAAGACCGACATACCAATGTCATGTTCTCAGAAGATAGACAAGGATGAAGAAGGGAAGAAAGTAGATCAAAAGCTGTACAGGAGCATGATCGGTTCACTTCTTTATCTTACTGCTTCTAGACCTAATATTTTGTTGAGTGTTTGCATCTGTGCTAGGTTTCAATCAGATCCTAGAGAATCACATCTCATTGCCGTGAAACGTATTATCAAATACGTTGCCTCATCTTCAAGCATCGGTCTTTGGTATCCGAAGAGGGAGACTTTAATCTTTTAGGATACTCGGATGCGAGATCTGACGGTTCTGCGAGTCGATAGAAAGAGCACTTCGGAACTTGTCAACTACTTGGAAACGGGACGGTGTCTTGGTTCTCAAGGAAGCAAAGCAACGTAGCTCTCTCAACGACGAAGCAGAGTATGTAGCTCTTGGAAGCTGCTGTTCGCAAATTCTCTGGATAAAACAACAGCTACAAGACTTTGGCATTGAAGACTCATGCACAGAAATCAAATGTGACAACACCAGCACGATCAATCTCACCAAAAATCCAATCCTTCATTCAAGAGCAAAGCATATTGAGATTCGACATCACTTCATTAGAGATCATATTCAAAATGGAGAAATCTCGGTTCAATTTGTTGATTCGAAGAGTCAACTAGCGGATATATTCACAAAGCCTTTGGAGAAAAATCAATTCGACTTTATTCGCTCAAGACTCAATATTTTGAAGCTTGAAGAAGTTAAAGTCTAGAGACTCACCAACTCTGAGACTCTGGTCTCTCAGACTTTAAATTATGAGACTCAATCATTCATGGCTAAAGACTGTAAGTTGTTATTTTATCTCGAAAAGGTACGTTCTTTCATTCAGATATAATTCGTGTGAAATTTGAAAACTTGTCTTTTTCAAGGAATTAATTTTGGCAGTTATTGATTTTGAAAAGAAGTGTTTGTACACTTTCCTTGTACCGATTAAACTTCTCTTTTCAAATCCGAGGTATATATATATACAGTTTTTCTTCGCCCAATTTTCAAAACCCTAAAAGGCACTCTCCTCCCGTTCTTGTTTCTACTTCTTGTTCGTCGTCGAGAAAGTGGTCATTTTTCTTGGGAAAAGCAAGTGAAGGAATCTTCCAATAGACAAAGAAAGATGTCGTCTTCGAGGAAATCATCAAGAATCGCAGCGGGGGACCACAAAGAATGGAGAAGGGACCGACTCACTTCGATCTTACTGAGGAAGAAGACTTATCAAGTCAGCGACAAAGTCCGATTCGCTCTCCTCCACGTCATTCATCACCTCCTGCCCCACAAGGTGCAAGTCAACATCTGGAAGAAGAGATAATCGAGGAAGCCTACCCAGTAAGAGTCCAAAGACCCTCCTTTATCTATAAGCTTTATCGTGCGTTGAAAAGCTCTGGTTCTTCATTAAAATATATAGATGACTTCCTTAAGGACAAAAATTATGGGAATGAGTATCTTTTTCTGCGGAGAATGGAGGAATTGGAAATTGCTCCTAAAGGAAGGGCAGAGGAGGCTCTTGCGAACATTCCCAGAGACCCTCGTTTGCCAGGACAAAATCGATTGACGGGAACGATGATGACAAAATGTTCCTTGAATTTAAACCCGAGAATGGGTGTGGCAGCAAAGGTGAAAGGAAATCGGATGGATTTGTTTAAATCCAAGGATCGGAAAAAGTGTATTTCGTGTTGTTGAAAAAAAGGGGTGATAAACCCTAGAAGTGTCGATTTTGACTTCTGGACACCATCAACGTGAACTTAAGAGAAAAGTTGAATTTGCTTCAACTCGAGACTTTTTGCTCGACTCTACGGATGGGTATGCTCAACTGACCACTTATTTCTATTCAAATCTTAGCTTTTTGGATGCGAATAGAATTTCATTCAGTGTTCGAGACCAAGTCTACGTGGTAGATGTGAATATGTTGGCGGACATAGTTGGAGTTGAAAAGGGACGCTATCTCCCAATCAAAGTCTCACCTGCTCGTACTACTCTGGATCTTGTCAAAGATATGGACGTAGAGAAGAAAATTACCTATTCCAGGATGAATGCCATCAACATTGTGCTTCATAAGATTGTGATCAACTGTCTCGGACCAAAGTCTACGTCAAAGACTTCGTGTCTCTTTCGAAGCAAAGTTGATGTACGCGATCAACTCGGGACGGAAGTTTTCTCTCCCGCACACTATTCTCTTCCATATGTACGAGCAATGTCAAAAGACAAAGGACAATTGCCTTATCCTGGTGCGTGACCAAGATCTTCGACATCCGAACATTGAACCGCCACATACATTTTGTGTTCGGCCGTGTGATAAGATGGTGGTAGGGTTGAAAATGTTAATGAAGATGCGTGCGCAAGAACTCTCCAAGGCAATGGAGAAATTCAAAGTGAAATCTCCGATTCGATGCCGCCTCAAAGAGAAAAGGAAAAGAGGTCATTGGTGCTCCATCGAAAAAAGAAAAGAACTCTCATCCTTGATGATGAAGATGAAGATGAAGATGAAGATGATGAAGATCCCTCTATCCAAGCACTGACAAGAACAAGACGTTCTGTGTCTCATCCGACAGATCTTCAGAAGAACAGAGAAGAGGAAGAACAGAGAGAGAAGGAGAAAGAAGTTGAAGAAGAAGGAGAAGGAGAAAAAGAAAAGTCTGGCGATAAATGGAGAGAAGGAAATCAAAAGCATGATCATCACTCTTCACCTTTCGATGTCCTAGAGACGGGGAGTTAGCGAGCAAGAGAGGTCTACACCTCATGCCTGTCAGTGAAGATCTAAGACAATCTCCAGAAGACCCAGAAGAAGTTCAGGTCTCTCAATTGCCTGAAGAATGTGATACGTCGATTCCAAATCTGCCAGACTATACTGAAGCGCCATCGTCTGCATTTACTCCATCAGAGAAAGCTCATGCCAGTACACAGACGGATGATTCTGCAGATTTTCGTAGCATCATGAATATTCTTCTGGAAATGCGGAGCCAGATATATGTTCTTGACTGTGAAATCCAAGCTTTGAAGAATGCTTTGGACAAGCATCTTCGATCTCTGGAGGATAAACTCAAAGACCTCGCTCGCAACTTCAAGCCAATGCCAAGGGAGAAGAGGTAGCTCATCGAGAGAAGACTGAAGAAGCTCGAAGGAGTAGTCCGATCCATTGGGGATTTCCGGATCGTGCGCATTCCCAGCGAGACATGACTACTTTCTCACCCTTTTTAATCTTTGACAAAAAGGGGAGAACCAATTTGAACCAACAACTATCTTTTAAAACTTTTTAGTGGTTATGTTTATTTTTGAGTATGACTTGAGAACTTGAACTTGGGTGTGAATTTGGTCAATTGACTGTGGATTGTGATGCTTGACTGGTTGCATTTTTATCAAGTGTTGCTATATGGTATTACTCATGAAAGACTAACCAATTTTACGTGGATGCAGAGTCCGGTTGCTTTATTAATCTTTTTGAGTTAGCCATATTGCTTGAGAAATGTTTTTGCGAGTCAAAGTTGTTCAAATCTACAAGAAAGTTTTGTCACCATCAAAAAGGGGAGATTGTTGGAGAAATCTTTCCAGAATATTTTGAAGGCGACAAAACGTTTCTATCGATCTAAGTCTGGATGTTCGGAGACCGACAGTTTAAAGTCTGAAGACTTTGTTTTCTCGAGACTCAAGACTCAAGACTCAAGACTCAAGACTTAAGACTCAAGACTCAAGACTTAAGTCTATTCTCACTGACAGTCTTTCTAATCCAGTGACGAAGGAAATCCAAAGCCGAGATATATGGTTGAGGATTCGATCCTATCCTCTGGAATAGATTCTTTGGTTGGATAATCATTTCGGATTCTTTAATTTTTATCTAAGATCGATTGAAGATCCGATGGTCGACGAAATAATCTTGGAATGTTCTATTCTTGGAAACCAAGATCCCGATTGTATGGGCGAACGGGATTGATGGGCTATCATCGATTCCTTAAATAGCTCGGATGATCTTCTTGATTGATTCCGTCCAACGGGTAGATTGGAGGAATTCCTTTGGTAAGTGCCAACGGTTATGATGGCATAAAGGAGTATAAAAGGAAGACGTTCTAGTTGTTTTAAGTGTGTGATCGATAGAGAAATTCCAGTCGAAGAACCTTGATTGTTAGTTGAGGCCGTATTTAGCGAAATTGTATACACAGAGTGTTTGTACTTGGTGATACCTTGAGTGAGTGTGGTAGATCATCTACGCCGAGAAATCAAGGAAGATCAACTCTGTAACATCTCTTTGTTCATAGTGGAATCCAGCCAATTGGCTGTCAGTGCAGAAGAGTGGACGTAGGCTTAAATCAAGCCGAACCACTATAAACCGAGTGTTCAATTCTCTCTTTCCCTTACTCAGTCTCACGATTGGTTTTTGATTATTGCTAATTCTTCAACTGTCTAAAGTATTGTGCAATCTTCAAGAAAAATCTTTGTATACCTATTCACCCCCCCTCTTGGTACTCATACTAGCAATATCAGCGGAGGCTGAATATTCAGATGTCTGAATAACTTCGTCACAAGGCTTGGGTAAGAAAGTTGACATCTGTCCTTCATCACCGCTCTATACATGTGGAACATGATAGTGTGAGGAAGAGAAAACATTTTCCTAGTAAGAATGGCGTACATCAGCATTGCCTCTGAACCTAAGACATTAGTCTTTGAAGTTGATTTCGGTCAAAGACAATTGATCACAATCTTGTGAAGCAAGATGTTGAATGCACTCATCCTTAAGTAGGTGATCTTTTTGTCTGTTCTCCTGTCCTTCAGCAGTTCCAGTGTAGCCCGAGCAATAGAAACTTTGATCAGTTGATATCTTCCTCTCTCATTTCCTAACACATCCACCAGTATATTCATATCCACAACAAAATCTTGATCTTTGACACTGAAAGAGAATCTATTCGCATCCAAAAAGCTAAGATTTGAATAGAAATATGCGGTCAGTTCAGCATAGGCCTCTATAGTGTCGGAGCAAAACTTTTCAAATTGAAGATGACCGAACTTTTCTCTCAAGTTCACATTCACAGCATCCAGAAAATCAAAATCTACACTCCTAGGGTTTATCACCCCACGCTTCAACAGTTTTGAGTATAGACCCTTCTGTTCTTTTGATCTAAACATCTCTCCTCTTTTTCCTCTGATTTCCGCCGCAATACCCATCCTTGGTTGAAATTGCATGAACAGCTTGTCATCATCATTCCCCTCTCTCGAATTAAATCCCCAATCACGAGGATCACTTGGGATATTTTCAAGGGATTCTTCTGCCACCCCTTTACAAGCAATTCCCAAACTTTCCATTTTCCGCAAAAAGATATACTCATTCCCATATCCTTTGTCTTTTAGAAAATCATCAACATATTTCAGATGAGTACGAGTTCCTTTTAAAGCATGATACAACTTATAAATAAAGGCGGGCTTTTGAACTCTTATAGGATCTGCATCCTCAATGATTTCTTCCTCTTGTTGATGATCAATGCCTTGAGGACTAGATGGAGGAGAATGAAGCTGTCGAGAATGTTGTGGGCTCTGTTGCTGATCTGGAGACACTTCTTCTTCGGTGAGATCGAAGTGCGTAGGCCCCTCATTCATTTGCCGTGGTCCCCTGCTTGCGATCCTTGACGACTTTCTTGAAGACGACATCTTTCTCGCACTTTGGAAGATTCCTTGCTTGACTTTCCCCAAGAAAAATGACAACTTTTTCGAAGATTAGGCGGGAGATAAAAACAGGAATGGAGGATCGGTGCTTTTTAGGGTTTTTGAGAGTAAAGTGAGGAGGAAGCAATAGTATACGATCGGTTAAAAAAAGAGGTATACGAATCGTCACAAATAAAAAGATGCATTTTCAAAATAACTGTCCTTTTTCCGCGAAAATAGTCATTTCAAAAAAATAACTTCTTTTTCGGAAAAAGAAACGATGCAATAATTACGCCGATTAAAGATAGCAATAAAAAGACACGGTTCGACGATTGTACTTTTTCAAGATAATATTCAAGAGAGAGAGACTATCTTACAGTCAAGGTCTTGTTTGTCTGAGTCTGAGAGTCTCTAGACTTTAACTTCTTCAAACCTTAATATGTTGAGTCTGGAGCGAATAATTTCAAATTGATTTTTCTCCAAGGGCTTTGTGAATATATCCACCAGTTGGTTCTTTGAATCAACATACTGAATCGAAACTTCTCCATTTTGAACATGGTCTCTAATGAAGTGATGTCGAATCTCTATATGCTTTGCTCTTGAGTGAAGAATTGGATTTTTGGTGAGATTGATAGCGCTGGTGTTGTCGCAATTAATCTCTATGCATGAGTCTTCAATTCCAAAGTCTCTTAACTATTGCTTTATCCACAGAATTTGTGAACAGTAACTTCCAAGAACTACATACTCTGCTTCTGCTGTAGAGAGAGCTACTGTACTCTGCTTTCTTGAAAACCAAGACACCGTCCTGCCTCCAAGTAGTTGACAGGTACTCGAGGTGCTCTTTTTATCAACTCTGCAACCAGCTAGATTTGCGTCTGAGTATCCAAGAAGAGTAAAGTCTCCCTTCTTAGGATACCATAGGCCGATGTTTGAAGTTGAAGCAATGTATTTGATAATACGTTTTACAGCACTTAAATGAGATTCTTTAGGGTCTACTTGAAATCTAGCACAAATGCAAACACTAAACAAAATGTCAGGTCTAGAAGCAATAAGATAAAGAAGTGAGCCAATGATACTCCTATATAGCTTCTGGTCGACTTTCTTTCCTTCTTCATCTTTGCCTATCTTCAAGGCACTTGACATTGGAATGTCAGTCTTTTTGCAATTGTCCAGTCCAAACTTTTTGACAATATCATTAGCATATTTTTCTTGACGAATAAAGGTTCCTTCCTTTAGTTGTTTCACTTGAAGTCCAAGAAAGAAGGTTAACTCACCCATCATACTCATTTCAAATTCATCCTGCATAGTCTTAGAGAATTTCTTGCACAGACTTTCATTAGGAGATCCGAATATAATATCATCGACATATATTTGAACTAGTACAAAAATTTTGCTTTCCTTTTTGATGAATAGAGTAGTGTCTACTTTACCTTTCACAAATCCGTTTTGAATTAAAAACTTACTCAGCCTGTCATACCAAGCTCGAGGTGCTTGTTTCAAGCCATATAAGGCCTTTTTGAGTCTGAATACTGAGTCTAGTTTCCTTGGGTCTTCAAACCCAGGTAGTTGTTCCACATAGACTTCCTCATGGATGAATCCATTTAGAAAAGCACTTTTGACGTCCATTTGGAATAACCTGAAATTTTTGTGACAAGCAAATGCAAGTAATAAATGAATTGCTTCTAACCTTGCTACTAGTGCGTAAGTCTCGTCATAGTCGATCCATTCTTCTTGCGTGTAACCCTTGGCCACGAGTCTTGCTTTGTTTCTTATGACTTTGCCTTTCTCGTCCATCTTGTTTCTGAAAACCCATTTAGCTCCAATAACAAATTTACCTTTAGGTTTAGGAGACAATTCCCAGACATCATTGATACTAAATTGCCTGAGCTCTTCTTGCATGGCTTCAATCTAGCTTTTATCATATAAAGCTTCTTCTATACTTTTGGGTTCTATTTCAGAAATAAGAGCCACAACACTAGATTCTTCGCGCCTTTTGGATCTTGTGCAAATTCCTTCATTGATGTCGCCAATGATAAGATCTTTGGGATGACTAGACTTATGCTTCCAGTTGCTGGTTAATTTGTCAGAATGATGATCACTTCCTTCGCTTGATTCTTCAACAGTCACTTGCTGCTGTTCCTTCAAAGTCTGAGTTGCTTCTTAAGATTGAGACTTTGTAGAGTCTTGAGCAGGTTCAGATTCTTCAAGATGAGTTTGAATAGATTCATTTTGTATGGAATCTTGGAATTTGACATTCATTGATTCTTCCACTGTTTGAGTCTTCTTGTTGTCGACTCCGTACGCTTTGCTAGTGGTTGAATATCCAAGGAAGATGCCTTCATCTGATTTTTCTTCAAACTTACTAACTCGATCATTTGCATTTTTCAATATATAACATTTGCATCCGAACACATGAAAATATGAAACAATAGGCTTCTTTTCTTTGAATAATTCATAGGGTGTTTTTTCTAGAATAGGCCTTAGAAAAACTCTATTAATAATGTAACATGCTGTATAGAATGCTTCAGCCCAGAAACGTGAAGAGATGTTACTTTCAATTAAGAGAGTTCTTACCATTTCTTGAAGCGATCTATTCTTTCTTTCCACAACTCCATTTTGCTCTAGAGTGTATGGAGAAGAGAACATATGCTGAAAACCAGATTCATCACAAAACTTTGCAAAATCTTGATTTTCAAATTCACCTCCATGATCTGTTTTAATACTTGAAATAACATATCCCTTTTCGTTTTGAACCTTTTTAGCAAAATTTTCAAAGTAAGAGAAAGTTCAGACTTACTTGCCAAGAAATATACCCAAGTAAATCGTGAGTAGTCATCCACAATTACTAGGCAATATTTCTTACCTCCAATGCTTTGAGTTCTGGTTGGTCCAAAGAGATCCATATGCAAAAGCTGTAGTACATGGTTAGTGGAAACTTCATTTATTGGTTTGAAGGAATTTCTTACCTGTTTTCCCAATATGCATGGTGTACATAGGTCGAACTTTTGGTATGATAGATTAGGTAGACCACGAACAAGCTTCTTTGCTGAAATTTTGGCTATTTGCTTCATATTGATGTGTCCAAGCTTTCTGTGCCATAAACTTGCTTCATCTTATATTGAGATTAAACATTATGATTCATCTAGTTTCACATCCAAGAGGTAGATATTTCCATGTCTTTGACCCATAAATGACTGAGTAGAGTCTTTACTGGTTCCAAAACATATTCCCTCTTGAAAGTAGATTTTGAAACCGGTATCACAAAGCTGGCTGACACTGAGCAGATTGTAGTTGAGTCCTTTAACTAAAGAAACATTGTTTATTGTGAGGTTTCCAATCTTCACAGTTCCAAGTCCCACTATTCTTCCTTTGCTATTTCCTCCAAAAGAAACTTTTCCACCATTCGTTTGAACAAGCTTTATGAAACAATTTGAATCTCCTGTCATATGTCTTGAGTATCCACTATCCAGATACCATTTTACCTTTTTCTTGATAGTGACCTGCATTTAAAAAAGAAACTCAAACTTTCTTTGGTACCCATCTTTTCTTGGGTCCATTGGAGTTAGTATAATATGTTGTATTTGCCCATACTTTCTTAACGGGTTTCCAAACCATTGGACACTCTTTTTCAAAATGATCGTACTATTGCACTTCGAACATCTAAGAGCATTGCGACCAACTGGTTTTACAAAAGTCATTTTAAAAATGATTTTTGTAAGCATCTCTTGAGGGTCTTTGTTTGATTCTTTCATTCACTTTAGGAAAATCAATTAAATGAATGGTTTCAGCAGTCATTCCCAAACCAGATTTGTTGAAATAAGGTCTTTGAACATAAAGTATTTTTTCTAGTTTCTCAGATCCTATAGAAAATCTTTTGGAAATATTTGAGATATCATTTTTCAAGAATGCATTTTCTTTTGAAAGATTATTTTCACTTTCTCTAAGAGAAGAAACATTCACATCTAAATATTTTACATTTTCTTTCAAAACATTTTCTTGTTGTTTTAAAGGCGGAATTTTCCTTTTGAGTTCGGAAATCCTTTTAAGAGAAATCTTAAGACTAAGACACAACTCATTAATGTATTTAGAAACTTTAATAAGGATTTTGAAGTTACTCACCTCAAATTTACTGTCTCGAGTCTATCTCGAATTTGAATCAATCCGATTGTGCCATCGAGACATATGTTGGCATAATCATCATCACTTTCTTCACATTACCGTATCACTCCAAGTTTCTACTTTAAGAGCCTTTCGATACTTTTCAGCTTTTCCTTTCTTCTTCCTCAAAAGAGGACATATGGGTCTGATGTAGGGGTGTGCAACCGGTCAGGTCAACCGGTTCCCGATCGGCCCACTCAGCAGGTCGGGAACCGGTTCCGGTTAAAACCGTCCGGAACCGGTTCCCAAATATCGACCACTGTTTGAACCGGTCCCGGAACCGGCTTCGAGGATTACCCACCCAGAATCGGATCGCCGGACCGGTTTGGAACCTCGTTGGAGAACCGGTTTGGGAACCGGTTTGAGCCCCCAAAACGCACGATATGTCTGTGTCTTTCTCCTTTCCTTTCTATCTCTGCCGAAATCCCTAAATCGCGAAGCACCCGTCTTTCTCCTTTCCTTTCTATCTCTGCCGAAATCCCTAAATCGCGAAGCACCCAAGCACCGACGCCGCCTCTGCCGCTCTCGTCAGTCGTCACCCCGCTCGCGCTCGCACCACCGCCGCCATTCCGCCGGTCATCTAAAGCTCTGCTGAGCCGCTGACCTCCGCCAAGCCCCCTGTTGCAGCGCCTCGCCTACGTCACTTGCATCTACTCCGGTGGGTACTTTGCTTTCGCTCCGTCGCGTTCCCCCCAATCGATCGTTCTTTCTCGACCCACCTCCGTGCTTTTGGACTCTCGTCTTCCCCTCTGTTTCGCCTCCCTTTTCATTTTCTAATCGGGAGTTGGGTTCGTTCCGTCTTTTTTTTTTTTTGAGATTTCCAT
Organism: Eucalyptus fibrosa; assembly: GCA_017140475.1. NCBI lineage: Eukaryota > Viridiplantae > Streptophyta > Magnoliopsida > Myrtales > Myrtaceae > Eucalyptus > Eucalyptus fibrosa. The sequence continues at coordinate 6,464,538 of CM029515.1, read as the reverse complement.
CTTGGCAACTTCGTGCGGTGCTGCGATGCGTACTCGACACGGTCGATTAACCCAGGAACAAGAAAGGAACCGGGTCCGTGATACGGATGATTTGCGTCATGCAGTTATCGATACGTAGTTCTTATGCTGGTTTTGAACGTGTGGTGAGGTCTTTCTAGGAAGAGCTTGGTTTTCGCTCGATGGCTGAAATTGGTTCTCAATCGATTGGCTGTCCTTAGATTGAAAGATGCCATTTTTGGGTGAACACGATGCTAATTTCGACGTCTACTTTTCTCACCAAATATGTTTTATGTACTTATGTCTGATGTCTGGCTGGTGCTAGTGCTTGGTATCTCCGAAATTCGAAAAGAGATTGTGAAATTTTCGTTCTTGGGTCAGGAACTGGAATAGAGAAGCCCGATTACCTCGCCACGGTGGACGTGGATCCGAACTCGCCCAACTACTCGAAGGTCATCCACGAGGCTCCCAAAGGCCCCACCTCGAGAATGTTTTTATTTTGACTAAGTTAAATATATTTTGATGGATGAGTTAATTATATTGCGAGCACCTCTTTTTGAAGTCCAAACTAATAAGTGGAGTGCTTACGTTATGTTTTCAGGATCCAAGCCATTCTGATTGTGCTGTCCATCAGGTAACATTAGTCATTTTTTATTCTTTTCTCACACTATTCCCGGACCGGAGGATGTGCTAGTTAATTGGTTAAATTGCTAGCTTGTATATTACTGGAATATGAGAAACTTGATGTATCTTGTGGGATATGGGGATGCGAGATGGTCGAATTATATACTTGGTTGTTTTCTTCAAGGGGAGTCCAAATTTTATACATGTTCCCAATGAGTTTGGTCGAAGGATGTGCTTGGTCCGGCCTTTTTGTTTTAGCAGATAACTTATCTAGACTTGTTTTTCTAAGGTTAATTTTTTTGCAGAACAGGTTCCAATATAAACGAGATCAACCCTGTTCCCGGACCGGAAAAACAGGGTGGGCCGGGAACGGGGTCAATGAAAACGGGGTAGGGAACGGGGTCCGAAAAGGAGAACCGGTTATAACAGGGTAGGGAACAGGGTCCAGGTCTAGACCCTACCCACCCTGGACCCGCTCACCCCTAGTCTGATGTGTCCCTTTTTCTTACATTCAAAGCAGACTACATATTTGTTTGATTCATCATCCTCAACAGACTTAGTATGTTGCTTTTGAAAACCTTGTTTCCTTGGATTGAATCTTCTTCCTTTTCTGTTCAGCTTTCTGAATATTTTTATCATGAGAGCAAGCTCCTCATCATCCATATCATCTTCAGAATCTGCAACATCAGAATCATCATTGGATTTTAATGCAATGGATTTCTTACCTTTAGGGTCTTCGTTTTCATTGATTCGTTCTACTTCATAAGACTGAAGAGTTCCAACCAACTCATCAATAGATAGTGGCATGATTCTTTGAGTCTCTCTGATTGAGGTCTTTATGTGATTCCAATCCTTGGAGAGTCCTCGCAGTAGCTTATTTACCTTCATGGGATCATAAATTGGTTGACATTGATTTTCAAGACCATTCACGATATCTGTAAAACGACTAAACATGTCAGTTATAGATTCTCTCGATTTCATCCTGAAGGCTTCGTATTGACCGAGGAGAATATTGATTTTAGTCTCCTTTACTTGATCAGTTCCTTCATAGGTAATATGTAATCTATCCCAGACTTCTTTAGTTGTAACACAAGAAGATATTTTATTAGATTCGATAAGTGATAAAGCACAATATAAAGAATAAATTGCTTTTGTATCAAGAGCTTGTCTTTTGATTATCTCTTCCTGAGTCATTTGGTTAGACTCCACAATATATTTTCCTCTTTCTGAGACAGGTGCAGCTTTAGGAGTAATTCCTTTTTCTACAACATCCAATTCCAGAGGATCCTTTGATCTTAAAAACACATTCATTTTGTTTTTCCATATGTTGTAATCCTTTCCATCAAAGTAAGGTAGTCTAGTATTGCTTTGCCCTTTTACCAACCCTGGAGCCAACATATTAGCCATAGATCTTTAACTCTGAAGTAAAACACTTCAAACAACAGGCTCTGATACCAATTGATGTAGCTAGTATTAGCACCTAGAGGGGGGTGAATAGGTGAAAAAACAATTTCTCGAGATACCACAGTAATACTAAGCAGATGAAAAGGAAATACTCTTTTGCTTAATCAAAATGAATTACGATCAAAGTAAAGTAAAGAGTAGGGAAGAGAAGATTAAACACAAGGTTTATAGTTGTTCGGCTTATCCTAAGCCTACGTTCACTCTTCCGCACTAACAGCCTATCGGCTGGATTCCACTATGAACAAAAGAAATGTTACAGCACAGTTCTTCCTTGATTCCACAGTGTAGATATTCTATCACACTTCCTCAAGGTTTCTCACAAGTATAAACTCTCTTTTGAGTACAAGTTTTTCGCTCAAATGAATTGACTAAACAACAAGAGGTTTCAGACTTTGGAATTCTTCTATCGCGCACTCTCCTTGAACAGCTTAGAACGTCTTCTTTTTATACTCTTTATGCCATCATACCCGTTGGCACTTTCCAAAGGAATTCCTCCAATCTACCCGTTGGACGGAATCAATTTAAGAAGATTATTCGAGCTATTAAAGGAATATGTCGATAGCCCATCAATCATGTTCGCCCATACAATCAAGATCTCAGTTTCCATAACTAGAACCTTCCACGAATATTTCACCAATCATTGGATCCTTGATCATCGAATCAATCTCGATCAATTCAAAGGGATTCCGATAAGTCATATCCAGCCAAGAGATCTTCTCCAGTCGATAAGGTCATATCCTTAATAAAACATCCAGTTCTAGATACCCTTTCTTCAACGGATTAGAAACTGCCAATGAGGATAGACTTTGAATCTTGAGTCTGGCTGTCCGAAGGTCTTCAGACTTTAAACAGCAGAGTCTGCAAGCCTTCAAACCAGACTGATGGAAACGATTTGTCAGCTTCAAAACAATTCAAGAAGATTTCTCCAACAACTAGCACCTAATCAATTATCCATGCATCAACTAAAACATAATCTGTTTTGTATAAAAAGGTACCTGAGAAACTTGCAATCCTATCGGTAATACTTAACCGACTGAGGGCATTCATGATATTTTGATGCTGGTTTTGGGTAAATGCCTAATTTGCTCACCTAGTATTTTATCTTGAAACCTAATGAGTGGACAATCCTTTTTCTTTTTTTTCTTTGTCACTGGGTTTGCCATGCAATTTCCAACACGTATCAATAGTATGGTGCGGACATTTGCAGTATTCACAAAATTTACCTTTTGTTTTAAAATTTTGCCCTCCCCCTCTCTGAGATGATGTGGCAACCTATGTGCCATAGGATCCCTTGTGTGGTGGTGCTAACGTGGCAGCATGTGCACCACCCATTTCGGTCACTTGGATGGACAGATAGGAGCCATCAAATCTTGGCTTCTGATATGAACTGTCCATGGCTGATCTCTTAAGATCAGCTTCTTCTTCTTCCCAACGAAGCCCTAGTGCCGCACAAGAGTTCTTGGCAGCCATGGGTGTTCGCCATTGGAAGCTTGCTGGAGTTGCGAGCGCCATGCCCTCGCCCACCTGCACATTGTTGATCGTCACCAGGCATTGATTCTCTTCTTGGACGGCAAGTTGGAAGATTCGGCCGAGCGGCGAAACCAAATCCATGGCGAGGATTTAGGACCTGAAATTAGATTAAGTTTCATTTAAAATTAACAGAAATTGGGTCATTTTCTCTCGTTCTTTGATGGCCCAATACTGTCTCAAGGTTGCTTTGGGTCCTTCCAACTATTCCTCAGCGACTCCGAGTTCATTCCATAAAGCCGAAAGTCAGTTGAAGCAAGAGGTAATCAAGAGGTTCCCTTGCTTCAACTCCGACAATGCCTAAGTAAGCGGAAAAATCTTCACCCGATCTAACTTCCCGTACATCTCATGGATGTTGTCCCATATCGCCTTGGCATCCTCGGTTGGTGGGAAATCAGCCGCGACCTCAGGAGCCACACAGTTCCTAATCCATGTGCGGACGAGTTGGTTGCACTTGCGCCAAAGTTGCTGTAGCCGGTCATTAATCGAAAAGGGGATGGCTCCGTCGAGGAAGCCATTCTTATCCTTTGTCACCAAAGCTTGCCGAAAATCTTGAGCCCAAACCATATAGTTTTCTAATCTTGTGAGCTGTAGACTGACAAGCCGAAGCTCCGATTCGTCAACTGGCGTTGTGTAGAGGGGGTTGCCTGGCTCTGGTCGGCCGCTGCTCCCTAGAATAGCGTAGGGCAAGAAACTCGGTTGAAAAATAGGATGGGGCTGCATCCCCGGACTTGATTGAGAAAAATCAAGTCTCTGATCGAGACCCATCCAACCGGCGGGTCTCTGATCCGAACCCATCCAACCCGCCTAGCTTGGTCTTCCTTCTTCTCTGGATGGGCCTTGTTACGCCCACATCTGACTTGATCCGGCAGGTCATTATCCTTGAACTAGAAATCACTGGATTTGTGGCCATTGTACTAGGTCGGAAGTTTGAATTGGAGTTGGGATAGAACCAATAGGGTGTTGAGTGGAACAGGTTTCTTCTTCAGTTGGAGTGACTTGATTTGAATCTTGATTCTCGAGTGAGCTGTTGATTTCTTCACCTTGATTTTGATTCTTCGTCATGGTATCTAAAGTGAATTCCTACTGGGTGCCGGTTTGTTTTGCAGAATAGAAGTTTGCAACAACAAAACCAGAGATGAGACCTAAGCAATTTGAAAAAAACGCGGAAGCTAGGCCAAGAAAGGGCGCTCTGATACCATGACAGAAAAGAAGAATTTTGAGGAATTTTTTCTGTGTATTTCATTCACGTACAAGGAGGTATATGTAATACAAGAGTGTATAATATAAGAAATAATATGTGATACTATTTTCCTATTTGAATAAATTGAATCAATTAACCTATCAATCTAAGATTAACACAATCATCCGCAGAGTCAAATCATATCTTCAACACCATTACTCCGATCCGTCGTTTCAGGTGATGCCTAAGACCGGGATCTTTAACGTGTCAGTATTTCATTTCTATATTCACCACGAGCCCCTGTGTATTCCGATACTGCTCGCTAATGGTGTCTGGTGAGGATGTGGACGGGAAACCTTGTTTTTATCTGGCGACGGCAGCTGACGACAGAAGTCTGGCGATGGACGTTTACCGATTCACTGTGAAGAGAGTTTGTTCGTGTTCTGGTGTCCTGGTTGTTGCGAGGTATGAGCAGATGGGGTAGGCTTTCGGTCCTGTGAAGAAGAAGTAGAAAGCGCAGGTGTTATGAGGAAAAGACGACGATGAGAAGGATATAATTAAGAATAAGAAAAAAAATGGACTTGATAAAGAAAATAAGAAAAGGTAAAAATGGGAGTTAACAAACGTGGGCTGAACGTCGTCTTCTTTAGGAATGGGCTGAGTATTGTTTTTACAAAGGTGGGTTTAGTTTCGTGACCTTGGGCTTTATTTGGTCTTATTAAACAAAGCTTGACTAGGGAAATTCGGCGGAGAATAGTTATGATATGAAGGAAGTCAGGGCTTTAGTGTGGGCTTGGTGATTTAGTGGAAGATCGGGCTTTTGCTTGGGAGTTTTCCTGAGCTGGGCCTCGTCTAGTTCTTTTGGAAAAGGCTTGAGAATGAGCTCACTCGTACCCATGGGCCCAGATTCGTGTGACCAGTGGCAGCCCGTATTGGGACTGGGCTTAAAATCCCAGCCTGGGTCCCGTTTTCAGAATAAAAACTTGAAAAGAAAATTTGTTTAAAAATTTAAAAATTTCCGAAAATTAAGTAATGAAAAGAATAAGAAATCGGGATTAGGAAAATGCCTTCTCTTGTCTTTTTAGTGCAATTAGTGCCATTGCTTGTTTGCACGTTAGTTGTATCGCATGTTTTATTTGATCTGGCATGTGAATGCTCCGATGTATGCTGGGACCTCAATGCTTGCCATTCGCCAGGTAGATTAGGAAGGTAATTAGAGTTTAATTAGGGGTTGATGACCTTAGCCTATTGCCTTGTAAACGCAAGTGGCGGTTAATAATAATCGACTTTAATCAATAAATCCCTAGTTGATTAGAAGTGTGCTTGGGAAAATCGAATTGCATATAGACTTCAAAGCTGATCCTGAGGCAATTAGTGGTTGAACGAACTTTGCTGATCGCTTACTTTGATTGATGACATGTTTTGATTGATGGTGAACGAAGAGACGAAAAATCGACATCTCAAGAGGAGGCTGAGAGCTCAATGATTGAAAGCCAACCCATGGCCGTCCAAGGCAGCTGTAGCTTAGTTAGCTTAGTTCAGTATGGTTAGAGTAGCTTGTCATAACTTTAGGCCGTATGTAGATTAGATTTTAAACAATAAAATCAGGTAGAATTAGAATCACTCTTTTAGAATGATGGTCAGTTTAGCTTAGGTTAGTTTAACCGTGGATTAAAATGAGTAGAGTTAGGCTCGCCTTAGTCTAGCCCAAATTTTGGGATTTGTTCTTAATTTCAATCTCATGGGGGATGCTGTGCCGAGGCTTATAGGGTACGTTTGGATGGGCATTCAGAAAGCCCATTCAGCCCCCAAAGCTCCTTCAGCCCAAAAATGAGTGTTTGGCAACCAATCTCAAAGAGCTTTCAAATGAAAGCAAGCCCTTGAGAATGTTGAGGCTTCATTTAATGAAAATATTACGTTGCCTATTTTACCCTCAAATTTTTTTTGAAAACCCAACGTTGCCCATTTTAAAAACAAGAAAACCCTAGATCTAATTCGCACTCCTCCCTTCCATCGCTTTCCGTCGCTCTCTCCCTCGCGAAACCTCTTCTTGCTCGATTGCTCGACCCTTCCGTCGCTCTCTCCTCGCGACAACCTCTTCTTGCTCGATTGCGCTTTTCTTTTGCTCATCCTCTCGCAGTTCGTCTCTCCTCTCTCCCCTCGCTCCCGAAGCTCGGTGTTCCCGGTGAGGAAGGAGGGAGGTCTTGGACTGCAGCCGGCGGAGGAGCTCCTGCGGGTACCGCAAATCGCCGAGTGGGTTCAGCGTTTCTCACGGTTCGTACGGTTTCTCCTTCATTTCTCATGGTTTTTCTCCCCTCCCCTGTCGTTGAGTGCATTTTTTTGCTTGGCTCCGGTGGTTGGGGACTAGAGATGCCATGCTTCGGGTTTGCCTTTTTCTGTCTTTTGCCGTCTATCGTGACGTTCACAGTCGCTGGAATTGCTGATTTACGCTTAGTCGTTAGTTCCAATCTGATACTTTGTTGCGTGCGTCGGCTTGCGCTGATGATTTTTTTCCCATTTTCGGTTGTTTTTTTTTTTTACGTCTTTTCGACTTAGATCGCATGCTTGAGCACAGAGCCTAACCGTGGATGACGGTGTGCAATTTCCTATTTTGAGAGTTTGGGCACCTCTGGACTGTTGATGCGCTGTTACTAATCCCAACTTGCTGCTTATCATGTGTTCGTTGAAATGACCGAATCAAGTTAGCATATATGGATGGCAAGGATGGGGAGAGGGATGCGGTGGGGGGAAGGATTTAAGGAAAAGGTTGTTAACCGTCGAGGGAAAGGAGGGGATGTTGGGGGCAAGGAACTCTCTGGCCACTTCATATTTGGCGTTCTATATTTGTACGTGGATTTTGTGTTTTGAACTCTCTGGCCACTTCATGTTCTTGTTTCTGCAGTTATAATTGAAGTCCTTGTCGGTTTCCATTAATCTTCCAATTCTATAGGAAAGGAAAAACAAAGGCACCTTCAATACTCTCTACTCTTTTTCCCATTTGTTGCAACAACGAGAACAGACAAAGACGAGCACAAAAGTTGAAAGAGAGGGGTGATCGCGAAGTGAGGTGGAGAGATCCGAGTTGATATGTCCATTGAACAAGGAAAGAGATTCAGGGCTTGTGGAGGTATATTCCGGCAAGCAAAGCAGCTTCCGTGACAAGAGAGAGGATGTCGATGACATCCTCAACTTAGCGCTTACTTCCTTCAAACATTCGCCCTCCGGAGTTCTTGAAGTTGGCCATGCAGCTCGATAAGTTTTGGCTGCACTCCCGACTTAAGAGTTTTGTCTCGCACGAACCCCTCAGGACTCAATGTTATAGCTCCCATATGTTTATGTGGGCGATATGACCTTTTCTATAAATGAAAGTTCAAATTAAACCATCCAACAATATGATTTCTTCATCATTGATGTCGATTGTTACATTTGACAAGCCAAAATATTTGTAATGTTATTGTCCTAGAACGGTCAATGAGAGAGATAATCTAGATATGCACTTTCTGTTATAAAAGCAAATGTTGATATTATAGCTAACATGAGTCATTTGATCCCGCACAATCTCCTCCCCCGAAACCTCGGAGCAGAAATTACGTTGGCTTGTGAATGAAGAGATGGTGTAGTGAAATTGAGAAACACTATAGCCTTTGCGGCACAATAATTTTACTCGAGATGTTTTCACCACATTTGGTGTCTATTCTTTCTTTTGACCCGTTGGTCCCTTAACGCCATTTTTACTTCATCTATAGACATGTAAAGCTACCGTTCACCGGTGAAAAGCTATCCCGCATTCATCCTCATAAAATGTCCATGCGGATGTGGGGAGCCAACGACTAGTCATCAAGTGATTTGATGAAGAACAAGCTGGATATATTGATGTCGAAACTCGTTGCTTTGGCTTGAACCCAAGCGTCATCCTTCGTGCAGCAAGCATCGAGGCCGTTGTTAGGTCTTTCTCCTGAAAAGAAAAATTATCCAATCAATCAGTCTTAAAGATTCCAATTTAGTTTTAAGCTTTTCATTTTTGTCAATTTAGTCTTGAACTTTTGTGCGAAATTGTAATGTAGTTTTTTTGACCAATTTTCGCTTGAAATTACTAATGTGGTAATATCATGCCGTATAGCAAGGCCGATGATGACTAGACTATCTTGTCATCAATTTCCATGAAAATTTGTTGGATGAACTATACTAGAATGTTACGCAAAGGTTTAAGACTAAAATAGTAAAATTGAAAAGTTTAAAACTTGGAAAAAAAAAAAAAACAAGCAATCCATATTCTATTGTAATTGAGAAAGAGAGCACGTAAATTTTTTCCATTTGATATTATTTAGCAAAAAAAAAATTAATTTTAATAAAATTGTTTACACAACATCTTTAACATTGTTGTCAAATATAAATTAAAAAAGTTGTAAACATTCTTTTTTTAATTTTAAACTAGTAAAAATTAAAATATTTAGATTATTCACCAAATGGGCTTTTCAAATGTGTTTTCTACCAAACAAAGATTTCTCTCAAAGTTGCTTTTCAAAGCAGAATTTACCAAACAGTCTTTACATTTCATTCAAAGCCCTTTAGGCTAACCTGCTTTGCATTTTCCCAATGAGCTTTCTAAATGCCGAACCAAACGCACCCATAATGAGACCATATATTATTCTTTGCCTAACGTTGCATCGAGTTTGTTTCTCATACTTAGAAGTTGTCAATACTTTGAGTGTTTATTTACCACACTGCATGTCAATAGCTTGAGTGTTTATTTTTCGCATCATTTTTCAATAAATTGTATGTTAATTTCTTTTCTAGGTTAGGCTAGGTCTAATTTAGACTTAAATGACAAGAACAATTGCATGAACACTTAGCGCTTACAATTGGTAATCAAGATTGCCTGACCACTTAGATTAACAACTTTCTAGATTAATAAAAACATTAGCATGATCAAATCCCCGATCTTAGAATCTCTAGTTATATAGGAATCAAGACGATACTGTCACATCTCTACAAAAATTTTAGATTGTAAAGAATTTAAAACGAAATTCAATGGGTTTGGGAGAGCCCACACCTAAATTAATAGGTTATCACGGCCCGTCTCTTTGGGTAATCCTCTAAACTTATTCACCGAGGACTGCCCGTTGTGAGGGTAGGTTGCAACACTTCTTAATGTGCTACTACCAGAGTATGGTTTCTCAGTATCACGAATTGCTAATTTCGAATTATGAATTTAATTGCTGAGACAACGCCCATTTTACAAAGTAGACACCATCTGTTCACACGAGAAACAACTTTTATTGAAATGAAAAAAAAAAAAAAAAAAAAAAAGGTCTTAGATGAAACAGTTCCATGATGTTTATATTTGAACTCACATTCTGTTTTAAAAATAACGTGCAATTGGTGACAAATAATTTTATGAAGGTTTCTTTGTCTCTTTCGATATTAGGCCATGTTTTATTAGTTTAACTTTATAATCTTTTCATCTCCCATGTCTGATTAATAAAAACGTTGTTTGATTTAGAAGTTGGCGTGGATTACTTTCGACTTCCCTAAAATTAGAGATATGGAATAATTAAACATATATTGATCATTCAAAAGATATGTCCATGTGTGGTTCACACCCAGGTTGTACCCGAGATGGAGGTTCATAAAATAACCTTCTTTGGGAAGATTATTTGATATGTTCGTCCTATGTGAATTCTGGCTAATCCAGTTAGTCATCGATCTAACATATACTTGCGAGTGTCCCCTTTGACTCGGTAGGAATCAATCTTTCCTCGCATGACTCTCGGACGGCAGAAATTCAAATTTTTATTCATCACTTGCAACAAGTTTCTATTTTCTTGCAATTCATTTGCTTTGACCGAAAATTGATCGAATTCTTGAGAAAATAATGATAGGGCTATCATATGTTCATGAAAATTCATTAGCTCTTTTAAACGTCCGAAAGAAAATGGGACAATCACTTGGATCCTTCCAAGGTACTTGTCGCTCTTTACGGGATCCGTCCTATCCTGGAATCGGCAGGTGTATGTAGGTTAATTTCTCTGTTATCTCGCTACCAAGTTCTGTGATTCGGTCATGGTTAACTCATGTGATTGTGATTGTTCGTGCAGTCAAATATGTAAATCCCATGACGAAGCTTTGCATCATCAGAGCTTCTAGGGAGGAGCACCAGAAGGTTTGGGCTGCAATCACCTTGGTCACGAGCGTTGGAAATTGCCCGGTGCTGTTTAATTTACTCGACTTGAGCGGTGAGTCAAACAAGTGTCGAGTGGGATGTTGATTAGCACAAAATTCATCCTTTACTTGTTCAGCTGAATCATGAAATTTAGGCTTTATTCTGCTACTAGTGATCGTAACTAGTGATTGTGAATAGGTTAGCTTAGTGTGATCTGCTTCTGTTTTGGTTGAGCTTAGATTGAATGTGCGAGGTACAAAACTTTTCTTGCGATTATCTTTGTTAAAATATCTTGTCTCGATCCTTCTTGACAAGAGAACTATAGCACCTGGATTCTTGAACTGTGTTTTTTCATGAGTTGCGTTATCTGAAACTTAAACTTTGAAAGCATAATGGTGCTGAATTTGCAGCGCTGTTCTTGTGATCCTGGCATGATTTTCTTGCAGATTGGGAAAATTTCATGTGAGGTTATTAGCTCGCATTTCTTTTCCTCTGACCATAGCGTGCATAATTATTTGGTGGAAAGAGTGAGATCTTTTCCTGGAAGCTAATTGAGTGAGATTTCTATTGGTGCCATGAAGCATCAAGGCCTGTAAAAAAGCTGACTTGAAGTGTGACGAGTTAAAGTTTGAGCAGTTCAAGCTTGTCTCCGGGTCTCGTCTCTCACCTGAGGTGATTCAGCAGACGCACAACTGCCAAGAAAAGACTAAAATTTTGGAGCGCTAGGAGCGCTGCACTTGTACAGTGTACACACCTTTGGCTGGTATGATCTTGAACAATTTTTGTTCTCTTTCTTCCTTTTATATGATCTTCCAAGTTTCAATGCAGTAGCATGTAATTTAAGCACCTGAGCTGAATCTCCAAATGGTGTATATTTTGGCTGTTGGCAAGAATCTTGTCCTTGTTTCTTTGGAGTGCTTATAAATGTCATGGATTATTACTGGACAACACATGCATTTGATATTCCAAATTAAAGTATGGTGACTGAGGTTTCAAAAGCAGTTGAATTTGGTATTTCCACTTCTTACAGAACCTGCTGATTGGCAACAGAATTCTATCTGTATGCAAATGTATTGTCTCACAAATTGTTTATATATGACTCCTCAGTGCATCATTTGTTTGTTTATCTTACTATATCTTCTAGGTTTTATGTCTAATTTGATCTTGATGTCACTGTCTTTGCAGGTCTACTGAAGAAGGGCAAGTGAGAAACACTTCAGCTTTCACCTTAAGGATCTTAACTTTCCTTTTCTCACCCAAGGCCCCTCAGCCCTCTCCTCACTGGAGCTGATATCCCGTATATCAGACACACTGGGGTGGCCTTTACGGCTTCTATTGCCGTGACTTGAAATACATGCCTACACCCCATCTCGTCCATGGGTTAAATCTCCATTACTGAAAGTGGCTGATCCCATGGCCAAATGATCATATGGGTTTGGTCGATTCATGTGATTTGATCTACACCAAGGTTCAAGATGCAATGTGGAATATGAAGCCGAAAGAATATTGTTTGAGCGCAAGGACAAAAGAATTGCTGGTACTGGTTATGTTTTTTGCAGGCAGTGTGCACCGGTCTTGACTATAGTCTGATCGCCCTCTAGTCTACTCCATGGGATAATTCTGGGGTATCTTCAAACAACCATCTTTTTCTTGTTTCTATTTATGTATTTATTTCCTCTTATTTTATTTGTTTAGGTGCGTTCGTGTTCTCTAACTTTGACATGTTGTATGCGAGTCTATTGATTTGGCACTCTAGAAAAATGGAATCGAATTCGGCAAGGTCTATATTAAATATTAATTTTGTATAATATCACTGTGCTTGTGTGATAATTATCATCATAATTCCTGACATCGATAAAGATCGTATCTATAAAAGAAAGGTTATAAGGGTGCCATTCATCTTTATTGTCCTCGTGAGCCAAGTCATTTATAATCATATGTAACTCGATGATAGTCGGATTGGGTTTGCTTAATGGGATCTTTAGGGCAAGAATGCAAGTGTCCTTTAATTTAATTTAATTTTTTTACTGTGCTTACATCCGAACTATAAAGCTAAGGCACACTGAGGGTCAACGTCATTTTTGTACGCCCTTAAAGTTCATGGATTAACTTATTTGATTTCTAATGCAATAGGAATTAATGAAACAGCTGACTTTTATGCTGATTGTCGAGTCTCAGATGCTAAAGCAATGGCGATTGCAAGCCTGCAACTGTTTTGTGCACTCCGAATGCTTCCAAATTGCATCTCTTGAAATTGATGATTTAGATGTTTTTGGTCGTCATGTCTATGCGGGTAGCCGAAAATTCCCATTTCAATCCCCCTTTATATAAACTGAGAAAGGTTGTATAAGTACCCAACTTCCTTTGCACACACAAAGTTTGAGCCACGCCATAGGCACCAAGAATCTCTAGAAATGCATAGCTAGCTGAAGCAGCTCTCTTTTAATTGAATATGAAAGTCACGATCTACGATTGGGGCTATGAAGGGTTTCTAAGTGTCATTGTTCATACCATGTCATCTATATTCTCTTCATGTTCTAACCACTAAATTGTCGCGGTCGAAAAATTGTTGCGACCTCTTTTTTTCGGCACCCAATTAGGATGGGTGCCTACCGAGGTTAATGGTTTGGATAGGTCTATTAGGCTTAACTCAGATTCTCCCAAGCCCACCAATTCACGACTTAATAATTTGATATTTTTTACTTATAAGTTAATTTTAAAAATGAGTCGTCATTAATCAATTTGAGATGGGTTGATTAGAAACCCAAACGAAATCGAGTATTGGGAGAAGTACTCTCTCATGCGCAACAAGAAAAATAAGAATCGGGGACTTGATTATACTAGTTAATCACTAATGCACTTTTGGTACCTAATCTCACATAATCTTATTTAAACCCTAAGGCTCTTTTGGTACCTAATATTGTTTAAACCCAAAGGCTTTTTAGATTTTTGAGGGGCTTTCCATGCATTTGTGGAGAAAAACATTTTTTAGTCTCTTTTTTCATTTTTTGAACATCAAAAGCATTTTTTGGATTTTTTTTTGGTCTTTTTGAAAATATAAATCACTTTTTGGCTTTTTCTGATTTTTTTTTTTTAGGCATTTTGGGAAAATATGGGATATTTTTTATTTTTTCGATTTTTTGGAAAATATTATTTTTATATTATTTTTTATTAAAATATTATTTATTAATATAATATATTAAAAGGCGACCCGGGCCAGATCCCCGGGTTGGGTCCGACCCGAGTCACTTACGGCTGGCCTGGCTGGGCCCAGGTACGGTCCCGGGCCAGGCCTCATTCCCTTCTTTTCCTTTTCAAAAAAATGCTCCAGGCCCGTAACCAAAAACAGGCCCACCCGCGCGAGGTGGGCCTATAAGCGAACGGGTCCACCACGCCTGAGCCCGAAAAGCCCACACCCGACCCGGTTCCGGTCGAAACCCTACCCGACGGAGTTTTCGCCCGACCCGGCCGCGACCCCATTTCACAATCCTCTTCTCCAGGGCTTCTTCGCGGCGCCCAAGGGGGGGGATGGTAGGGACGTCGGCGACTCGGCGGCGGCGACGTGGCGAGTGGCGATAGCCGGCTGTCCAACGGGGACGGCGGTTAGGGTTCCAGGGGGAAAACGACGGTGACGGAGGCAAGCAAAGCCGGTCGGCGACGACGCGGCAAGCGGTGGCGGCTAGGGTTTCGAAAAAAAGGGGAGGTACACCGTCGGGGATGGGCTGAAACGGAGCGCTCTTACTGGGGCCTGACGCGCGAGTAGTGGGCAACGGCGGCAGGATCAACCAGCGACTCGCCGTTCAGCTTGCGGCCGTCGGTTCGGCTCGGATCCATGAGAGGGGTGGTGACGGCGAAAGGTGGCCCGGCTTGGGGAACGACAGTGGTCCGGCACCGCAGGGGGTCACGACTAGTTCGCTGGGGATGGCTCCGGAGCTGCGTGCGCGCGGGCGGCAACTGGGAGGATGCGGTCTGTCGATGTCATCAGTGGCCGAACGACGGTGGCGGCCGGCCTGATGCTGCGGCAGGTGACGGCGACTCCCAGATTTGATCCAGCACGGTCAGAGATCTGGCCCCTCTGCCGACCCTCGCCCTCGGATCTTCAAATCTGGTCCTCGGATCTCGGCTTCTCACCCAGATCTCGCTCGGGCCTCCCTCCGATGTCCCTCCTCTCTCCGGGTTCGCTTGCCACCGGCCTCCCCCGACGTCTCGCGGGGGAGGTCGTTTGAGCTCGCAACCCCTCTCTACCTTGCCACAGAAATAAACTATTTAATGATCCTCATTTAGCGAACAAAACCCCCTTTCTATTATGTATGTATGTAGTATGTATGTGTGTGTATATATGTGTGTGTATGTATATGAGATCATGTATTAAAGGCGTACATCGATAAATTTATAGGTAAATTGACAGCTTGAAAAAGAGAGTAGATATAGCCCTGCACAATTCTATTAACCCTTATTCTATTATTACTAAAAGCATGATACGTTGATAATGTAAAGAGAAAAACAGATAAAATCGTTAATTAGTGAGTTTAGATTTATTGACTAATACATTATTTTTAAATTCGAATTAATAGGTAAGGCAAACTGATGTGACATATTCTCCTGAATATATAATTTAAATTAAATGAGACGAACAATTTTTTTGTCTAATTAATGCAAACGTATGTGTCTAACTAATGTTAAGCAAAGTGAAAGGGAATGGAACTTTGCGATCATGCCATACAATTACAAAACTCTGCCAAACTTTACTATAATTAATAGATATCATTGATTAGCTATCATATGGTATTTTGGATCGCACTAAAATGGTAGACATCACTAATTTTGACCGCAGGCAGGCGGGCTAGCCAAATCGAAACAACAGCAGCTAATGTAACTTAAGAGGGGTGCTAAAGGTACGGACATAGAGAATAATGGGATTCAAGGCTGGATCAGATGCCATCTTTCCGAAACCCATACGCTAAATGATCTAATTCAAGTTGGGGGCGGGGGGTTATCGTCCCGAGTGCCGCTCTCTGCAATTTCAGTTTCTCTCCCAAATGCTCGAATACCGAAAATAAGCAGTTTGTCGGTGACGCCACCGATGAGAGGATTTCCGTACCCGTGCAGCAAAATTACAAAAGGAAACATGAGGAAACTCAAGACAATGAAGAGGGCAAGTGACCCCAAGACCAAGACAAAAATAGAAAGCCAAGCGATTTTGTTTGCGGTCAGGTAGACGCCCGCCATGAATGCCAGAACCATTGCGGCAAGAGTTACCAAGAATGGTAGATCTGATAGGTAAATGGCGTATATCCCCACGTAAGGGCCATTACAAAAGGACCAGAGGAGGATCAGGAGTGACGTGATCGAGCTATACATGGCCATGGAGTTGCTAATCACAAAGACATGGTACATGGCTTTGTGTAGCAATATGGGGATTCCGGCATTTCCTTCAGAACCATTAAATCCTCCAGGAACGGAAAAACCAGAAGTGAAAGTGACAGAGGCCACGAGCGCCATCATGACCGAGCGAGCATTCGCTAAGTCCTTATATTCCCCCCAATCCTTTGGTAGTACAGGTCGTTTCCGTGGGCTCCGACCGGTTGGCTTGCAAATAGCTAATTCTTCATTTTTATGTGTTCCAACAGACATCAGAGCCAGCCGCGTCAACACCTGCGAGAAGTGAGTCGAAGAATAAAGAAAGAAACCAACACATTATGATTTTCGCAACTAAATTACGGATGTGGGTGAGAGCACACTAAATGACATGCCCCACTAATTTATGTTTTAATTCTGTCCCTAATTGGTACAACAAATGATTACCCGTGAGAAAAGTGTAAAAGATCGTACCTTCCCTATTGGATAATATGTTGCTTTCTTGTCTTGGAATAGGTCCTGGTGTACCACGTCAACAGTCGTCATGTTGTCTATGTTGACCTGCTTAAGATCAACTCTCTGGTCTCGGACAAGAAGCACGACCGAAGGTTGATAGTGCGACGCAGCCAGATGCAAAGGTGTATTCCCGTTGAAATCTCTTGCATTTATGAGGTGACCAAACTTGGGACTTTTCAATATGTATTCGACAGTTGCAATGCTTCCGTAACTTGCGGACAGATGAAGAATGTTTTGTCCTAGCCTAGCTAGAAACTCTGCAGGGTCTTGCCATTGACTAAGCAGCGCCCTGATGATCCTGACATTATCCATCATGCAGGCAACGTGGATGGGGAGATAGCCCATGCTGTCTTCCTCCAGGGCATTTGTAGGGAATTTGTCGATCAAGAACTTGACTCCATCGAGATAATCCGTATATGCTGCAAGGTGAAGTGGAGTGCCGTCTCCCGCATCTCTCAATTGAAAGAGCCATGGCTTTGTTTCGCACATCTTGGTTAGCATATCTAGATATAACGTAAGAAGCTATTCATTGGGATGAATACGTTATCTGTAATTCTTTAATAGGAGTTGATCCCATTCAAGATGATACGAAGTATGAGGAGTTGTCTCCCAGTTTTGCCCCCATAGGATAGTAAGCTATCATACCACATGTAAACGTGCCTCCTTAAACTAAACTTCGCTTGTGACACTCGATTTTTCCACCACCGGTGGAAACCAAAACGAAGAACACAAGAGAGTGATGAAGAAGATCAAAGAATAATCGAGAGCACAAAAGTCGGGTTTACCCTTTTCCCTGCGTATAATGGCGACATGAACGGGTGACATGTGGAAGACACCTTCACTCTTGATCTCCCCAGTCTTCATCATTGTTTGGCACTTCCAACAAGTGCTTGAGAACCTCCAAGTTCCCTGTTTCTACAGCTACGCACAATGGAGACTTGCTTTCGTTATTGTGACAATACAGCAAACTGGGGTCTTTACTCACCAGCTGATCGATCAGCTTGAGATGGTGATTCCTCACAGCCTCATGTAGAGCAGAGTTGCCGCAGCGGTCAGGGCCTATCAGCACCCCTTGATGAAGGAGAAGCTCCACCGCAACAGCTTTCCCTTCTCTAGCTGCAATGTGAAGCGGCGACTCTCCTTTGGCGTTCTCACAGTAGATCAAGTGCTCGGGGAAGAAATGGATGACCGCTCTGACATTATCATCACTCTCTATATTCCATTCATGTCAGGTTAATTTGAGCGCGAAAGATCGAGAATTTTGAAATGCATGATTGTACCCTTGTTAACCTACCTGCCGCAGCGTGAAGCAGTGTGTTCTTGGAGGGGCTGCGTCGCTCCAGAAGGACAGACAAAGACACTCTTTCCTTGGCACAATGATCCTCCAGGGCTTCGATGAACTTGTCGACGGTCCCTTCCTTTGCGACCAAGAATAGTAGGGGATCCATAAACTTGTCAAGTTGTGCAAGATCGTGCTGTCGCGAGCTTGGGTCGCCCCCGGTTAACGCTTCCACTTTCTGCCTTCTCTCCTTCCAAACCTGGTCATCTATAGACAGCTCCACATCCATCTGTGTGTGTGTGTGTGACTATGTCTGCGACTCTTGAGTGAATTGCCCTGGCTTCCTAGGAGTCAAATTTAGCATATTTATAGCCACAAGTGAAGCTCAACCTGATTGGCCTTAGTGAACCTTCCCTCAACCGCAGGGTTAAGTTGGGCCTCCAATTCACGGATTCATCTCTGTTTTTCTTCCTTTTTGATGGATACACAACTGATGGTCCCGCCATGTCCTTCAATGGCGACGAGTCCATTTTCTGCCACAAATATTTCCTAGGACGATCAGTAATAAGAAACCACCAAAAAGAAAATAATTAAAGAATTATTTTTCCCCTAGAAGTGATCGAATATAGTGAAAGGGACTTGGAATTAAAATGCGATTGACATGATGAATTATTACATCCGTGTTGGTCACCATCAAATTCAGAATAAGGTTGCTAATCTGAGTTTTCGATATATTTTCAAAAAAAAAAAAAAAAAAAAGGTTGTCTTTGTATGCCTTGATGTTTATTCGTATATTTTGAAAGGTTTTAGATATTTCACATTGAACAGAAATCAAATTGCAAAGCAATAAGAAAAAAGTAAAAAGACCGGAGTTTTTTCACCCCAAACAATCGATTCCCTCATTAAACTCTTAAAAAGAAAAAGCTTAAAGCTGCGGTCCATTCATTATTGCTTCTTTGTCTTTTTTACAACGCGAAACATCCCTTAAGGCTTAAGCCCCTGTGTGGGGAAAAACGTCACATAACCGTATGGACTTGTTTGTTAGAATTACGTTTTTGTGAAAAATAAATTTTTACTTTTCTGTTCAAATTTAAAACAGTATACCAAGAATACATACGAACTTACGTCTCAACCTTTTTGCATATTGTGAAAATTTCTAGTGTTTAGAATTTTAAAAACATATCAAACCGCAATGTTCAAATTAAGCAAAAAGCAAAAGTTCATTTAGACATAGACACATCCTAAATCTAAACCACTAAAAGTAGATTCCTTATAATTTGCATCGAATCTTATGGTTCAGATTTATCTTAATGGGTGTATTAGGTTGACAGGACAATTTCTAAAGGGTCACACCTTAATATCTACCCCTAAAGATGGTTTTTAATATAGTTGTAGAAAGGGGGCGTTATAGCATTTAAGAGAAGTTGAAACAAGTTCCTTATGGGCATGTTTCACACTTCATATCATATTATATCATATCATTCAACAGTATCATATTTTTTACATTTTAAGTGGACCCCGCATGCCAATAGGCATGTGGCCCTGCTGATAAAAGGATTGGAGGAGTGGGGTTAGAGAGTACTTGGTCCAGAGTTCAATTCCCGTAATCACCACGCACAAATGAAGATAAAAGAACGAAGTGAGAAAAAGGAAAAAAAAAAAAAAAGTGGTCTCATCTCTTTTTAATTTTTAAGATTGTCCAAGGTGATGCAACTTATAGGTCTCAACTTATGAATCACTTTACAAATCTTCTGTGCTCCAATGTGGGACTTGTTATAGGATACTTCTTTTAAGGTACTTATGACATGTTTAGTTCGAAGGGTAGATCCCTTACTTACAGTAGTAATGGCACATTTGGTACGAAAAAATCAGTCCATTATTTTTTTTTTCTGACATCTCTCCTTTTCTTTTTTTAAAGATTGTCTGATGCAGATCTCGACTTATGAATCACCTCACAAATCTTCTCTGCTTCACATAATGTGACACTTTAGGTGTTATAGGATTCCTCACTTAAAGTAGTTATGACATATTTGGTACAGAGAATAGATACCTTACTTAGAGCAGTAATAGCATGTTTGGTACGAAAAAATCAGTCCGTTATCTTTTTGTGTTGCCACTCGCATCATCATCGCCTTCCGCAAAGCAAGGCGATTATGGAGATAATGGAAAAGGGACAGAGTGCGGGAGGATGAGCAAAGGATCGCAAGTTATAAGCAATAGCTGGAGAAAAACAGAACTATTCAAAGGCCAAAAAAGGGCAAAACAGATCCCAGCTGATCTCTAGATATCTACTGGAAACCATTGCGAGAGAGAGAGAGAGAGAGAGAGAGAGTAAGCTGAACATGTAACATTTAGTCAAAATGTTAATTCCTCCATGGAGACTTAGAGAGGGTAAAAAGCAGATGGGTCAGTCCTCCTCAAACCACAACCGCAGCTTTAGTTCAAACGTTATTGTCTCGTAAAGAACTTACGTTGAATGAAAGCTACCATAAGCAGGTCCCAGCGCAGGTCCTTCCTCGCTTTGGCTTTGCAACGTTTTCGGAAAGCCATTTTCAAGATTAATGAATTTTTTCGGTTGCCTTTCTTGCCCTTAGAACTCACTAAAATTTCACTTTTACCCCTGAATGCTCTTTGGCTGTGTTTAATAGTCCGGATTTGAGTTCGAATGGGATATTAAATTATGTTATCCGGTGTTTGGTGACGTTCTCCAAACCAGATGAATCCGGATGCACCCAAATAAAATGTCAAATAAGAAATCTAGCCTGGGGATTGGATAAAGCCAAATTGGATATAAAATTCTAATAATTAACTTAACAATTCTTACGTACCAGAAAACCCCACCTCAGACGAGACTCACCATCCTTAGCATTTCTCACTGGCAACACCCCACCACCACTCCAATGGCTGTCCACCGTGATGGTTCCTTACTCGCACGTCCTTGAGTATCCTCACCGATGTCCTTAGTCATAGCTTACTTGGGAGGCTGGGGCTCACCACCATGGCTCCCTCTCTTTGTTGGTCGATTTTCCAGCTTTTCCATCATCACTGAATTATCTCTCAATTCCTCTCTCTCTCTATTTCACCTTTGATTACTCATTCTCAGCCTCTATTGTTCATTCTCAGCCTCTATTGTTCATGATCTCTCTCTTGGTCAACTCCAATTCATCAAGTATTTGATGAAATACCGGAAAGAGAACCTCCTCACCTTCAGTCCACAATTTTGATTAATGGAAGAGATCATGTTTATAGAAAGTCATCAAGCTCCCAAAGTCGATTTCCCAAAAATTGCTTGTTGACGACAGTGGTTGAGAGGGTTTGTGTCTTCACGTACACAAAGAGACCGTCAAAGATGGGATATCCAAAGATCTTGAACAAGAAGGATTTCAAAATATTTTCAATTTTATCTTACATTGCAGATTTTCAAACATTTCAAATCCTATCTTAGGTTGCACCAAATATTTGATCGGATATTTCTACAATCCATAGGATATTTGAAGGATTTCAAATCACATTTTATCTTATCATATTTCAATCCAAATCCGAACAATCAAATGCAGCATACTGCAAACTCAAATAGTCGCGACCTTAGACCAATGGCCAACATCTATGGCCATCAACTTAGCAGCCAAAGTTGCCGAGGGTTGAACAAGATCTGGGAAGTTGAGATCTGGTGTGAGAAGGGTCAATCCGTGGAGAGAGAGAGAGAGAGAGAGACTCTCTCTCTCTCTCTCTCTCTCTCTCTCTCCCCTTGTTGGCAGCGACGCCATACTAGGAGGCTCTTACGAACACACTAGAGAAGGAGAGAGAGAGAGAGAGAGTATGACCTCCTAGTACAGCAACGTTGCCGACTCTCTCTCTCTCTCTCTCTCTCTCCTCGTCGGCAGCGACGCCATACTAGGAGGCTCTTACGAACACACTAGAGAAGTTTACTTTCTGTTGCTGTTGATGAGGTGCGAGAGTTACCAAGTGATGGGTTTTTTATTTGATAGGTCAAGTCAAGTCCATCCGCTCATGTTGAGCCAAAACCCAGCCTGTAAGTGAAGAGCCTACAAGAAAGAGTGCAGTTATTGTTGTATAAATATAAAAAAGGAGAATGTTGAATATGAAACAGTATGAAGAAAAACATAACGTACTTTTCTCTCCTTGGATAACAGTGTTTTCTCTCTTGATGAATGAAATCTAGGGCCTTGATTCATTCTTCTAACATTGCAACGATACTTAATCTGTGACAAGTAAGGTATGTCCGTCTCCGTGATATATCTTTCAATCAATGTTACATGTTCCTCAAGCACATTCTCACATTCGTTTTCAATATTTGATCGTTCGAATATCGGTTCAATTTTTCAGGAATCTGTTTCCGACATTGGTATTAGAGCGATGTTGTTTATATATCCTGATCATTGTTGATGTTTATAATTTGTTTTTGGTCGGAATTTTGAGAAACATCGCCATTGGACACCCCTCCTTTTCGATTTGCCGTGAATCAAAATTTATTTTTGATAGTGCAATGTGGTAATTCTTGTTGAGACAAGAAAAATGTCAGGTGGCTTGCCGCAGGGGGCGCCAAACGTGCCACCATGTGCGGCCAGAAGGTCTAGTGTTGCACACATAGAGGTGGTTTCTCGAGCTCGACGTGTGCGGCAGGCATGTGCGGAGTAAACCACAGGCGCGCTACATGCGCATAGTAACTGCATGTGGGTGCACGACACACGCTTGCATGTTTTTACACTTTTGCCTTTGTTTTCTTTGCATTATTACCATTTTTCCCTTGACTGATTTTTTTACGATTATGCCCTTATTGTTCAATGTTACTACTCTTTTGCCCCTAGCTCACCCGTTGACATTCGTTGACCATTAATTGGAGTTGACCATCGTTGACCAGCGTTGATCTGAAGAAAAAAAAAAAAAAGGAAAATGTGTTTTTCAATTTTGTTCGTTTGGATTATATGTAATCCTTTTTGTTATGCATTTGTTGTAGGAACAATGATGTGTTTTATTCACATGTCTATATTCTTGAGAGCCGACGAACAAAAGACGAGACTTGAAAAGCAAAAAATAGAATTAGCTAATTATCGGTGGAATGACGGTGATGTAGTATCACACATGGTTAAGATTAATCAGATGATACAAAAAATAATATGGAATGGGTATCTTATGTTAGATTTTCAGAAAGTGTCGACCCTCATGAACACTCTTATATCATAATGGTAATCAGTGTTAGATCGCTTATGGGAGGTCAACATGGTCCCGAATTATAAAAGGCTTGCAGTAGCTTTTGTAAGAGAATACTATAGAATTGAGGTAACCAAGATTTCAACCCTCGAGTTGAGTGTCACTTGGCACAGAATGAATATACCTTGGAGGGGCCATAAGGGCTCTCCGAAGGTCTTTTTGTGATTGAATAATGTGCTTTTAGAATTCTCAGAGGAATTTACTAGGAGATTAGAAGAGACTTTCCTAGTTTATGAGATAGATTAGTATCTTTGAGTTTATTTATTATTTTTCTTAGATTTTGTTTTGGATGTTTTAGGTGTAAATATTTCTTTCTATGTTGATTAGTTTCCTCTGAATATATTACTTTGTGTAAATGGCATGCATGTTTAGTTAATGAAAGTTCAATATTATCTATAGTTGTAAATTAGTATGTTAATTTATAATTATTTGTGGGAAGTTCAAGAAAGTTTTAGTAACTTTGGTAAACTTATTTTTGCATAAACAATTATATTAATGACAATTTCAAGTTATGATTTTTGGATGATGATTGAAAACAATGTGACATTTTGATTCTGAAACCTTTTGAAATTATTCATTAATATGATGAGTTTATGCAAAATTGATGCACAACTAATAGGCATTAATAATTCATACATATGTGTCTAATTCAGATCCAATGGCTTTAGCAACTAAGAGCATAGTCACTGAGTTGAACAAAAAAAAGAAATTGAATAGTGAAAATTGTGAGATATTGATTATGAAAATTCAAAATATGCTAGAAAAGCAAGAAGTACTAAAAGCTCTTAACCAAGTTGTGAACAAATTTGAGGATGTTGTACGTCACCTTAAGCTAGTAGGGGACCGCCTTATGGCATTTGAGTGGGAAACAGATGTTTGTTGTGCTGTATCTCGCTCGGAAAGGGTTTCGAGCTCCGAGCGCAACCGCATTGAATTGTTCAAAAGGTGGAAATGCAAGGGATTAAGTTATTCAAGCAAGAAACTAAGAATTGACCAACATAAGAGAGGAAAACATCCTCAAGTGAAGAAAATTTCAAGAGCGAAATATTACAACTATGGCCAAAAGGGTCACTATGCTCATGACTATGACGAGCCAAAGAAGGTAAACACTCTTTGTATTCTTAACCACTTTGTTTATGTATCAAGTTATGTATTCTTAGCTTGTTGACACTTGATTTTTAGTCAACGCGTCATTAAAATGTTAAAAAATCAAGATTTAGGTTTTTGATCGCGACGGAGCCCCATCTTTCAACCAAAAAGTGTTGTTTTTCATTTCTTTCTTTTGCATTATCGCTTTTAAGTAATTTGTAGCTCATTTTCAAGAAAAAAACCAAAAAGTCAAATGATTGACTTTCGAGGAGTTGAAGTCATCCTTGGGTCAAAAATTGACATTTTACCCAAAAAAAAATTTCAATTAGCTTTAATTTCACTTTTGTCAAATCAATTTCTTGAAAATTCAAAGATTTGACCAAAAAATCGACATTTTAAGAAAAATCAACTAAATTGTTGACTTGACTTTTAGTCAAACATTTGACCAAAAATAAAAATAAAAAATAAAAAATGCACAAATACATTTTTTTTCATGTCAATTTGACTTTTGTGTCAAAAATTTCACATAATTCAATTAAGAATCTTAATTTTTGATTTTTTTTTTCAATTGTAGGTTCTAAATTGACCAAAAATAAAATTACTTTTATTCTAGTTATAATTAAGAATAGTTCCTTTTTTGACATTTGGTATAGAGACTATCTGAAATCTGCTTGAGCATTCAATTTCGCGATTTATCGAGTTAAATTATGAATTACCATTTTGAGCCCTAATTAGGGGACCAAAATCGATCATTCATGACTTGTGAACGGACGATTGTTTTTCACTTATTTCCTTAAGATAAGTCTAAATTTGAAATCAATTTTGTGAAATTCACACCAGAACTCATCAATTTAAAGAATTTTATCCTCACAAGCATTAGAAAATCAAGCAATTAAGCTTCAATCAACAAAATTCGAATTAACCCATTCATGAATATGGTTTAATTTCATGAATCTAAGTCCAATTTTAATATTAGGCTTAGATCCAGTTTTGACTTAAGCTCGAGTGTTTCAATTCAAGGTCAATTTGAATATGATAAATGATCTTACATATGGGCAGCTCATTAGATAGGGCAATTGCGGTACTAATTGAGTTCAATAGTTAATTTGCACTTTTGCCCATTGAATTACAAATTTTACTATTTTAGCCATTTAGGCCCAATTCAAAGCATCCATAGTTTCAACTCGTTGTTTTTCACGATAATCATTCAATTAGGTCAATAAAAGACCTCAAGATCATGTTCATAAGGTTTGATTGGCTTAATTGTATCTTAATTGACCAATTTATTCTTAAAAATGATAAAATCTTTAGGGACCAAATTACATAAATTTTAGACCCATAGGGGTCCCAAGTAGACAAAATAGCCAGAACCGGACCAAACTGGTCAAAATCCGACCGAACTGGACCGAACTGGACCGAACCGGTCTGATCGACTGCTAGTGAGACTGGCCGGTTTAGGCCCTTGCTGGCTAGTTCTTGGCCTCTGGTGACCGAAACTGGAATCCTCTTAATGTCAATTTCACTTTCTTTCTTTTTTGGTAAGGTAAGTATGTCAATTTCACTTTTGCACCTTCAATTTCCCAAAATTTTACAAATTGATTTTCGAATTTTGTCAAATTGCAAATTAGCCCTTAATTGGACATTTTGACGTAATTCCCAATTTTGGCTTGGTTTTTTGCAAATCAAACCTACTAGATCAATTACCCAACACCTATAGATCATAATGGAGCCTTCAAAATCAATTTTTGACCGTTAAATCGAAATTTTGACCGTCAGATCGAACCAACAACCCAAATCGCTTAATGTGTGGAGTATATAAATGAAATTTTCCTCCATTTTCAGGAGGCTCTTCATTCCTGCACAAAATGTTATCTTTCTAAAGGCTTCTCTCTCTATTTCTCTCTTTTTTTGGCGCCAAAACCATCAACCTTCATCCCTTTCTCTTTCTCTCTCCCTCTCTCTCTCTCTCTCTCTCTCTCTCTCTAACGCCGCCAACGGTTGCCTCACCGACGTTTGCTGCCAACAATTGCTTCATTGTGTTTCTTTTCCACTCGCAAGTTTGGATCGCTGAAAAGCCGCTGGTAAATCCAGATTGGCAATCTTCTAGCCAATGCTTCAAGAACCGACACCAGAGCCGATCATTGTCTTGATCAAATCAATCGATTGAGCCGGCAATCGCTATCGGTGTTCCCTCTAGCCAAGTGCTCCCTATTGATGCTCTAGAGGATCTTTGACTTCACGATGGTTGATGACATTTTGAAGGCTCATCAGAATAGCTCCAGTGATCATCTTTCTTCTAAAAGTGCGAAGACCGGTCCAAATCTGAATCGAATCTGGTTTCAACCGCTAGACCAGCAGTCCAGCTAGCTTCATGGTGAATCGTGACGATCTCATCTACATCTTCAAAGATCGAAGATCGATCTGGAGGCTTGATCCGATTAATTGCGATAGAAACCAACAAAAATCGCAACGAAGGTAACGATCTTTGTCGCAAATCCCGTGAAGCGAGGCCGGATTAGCCAACTGAGGTTGGGGTTCAATATTAGTGATATATGCTTATAGATTGAATGAGTGTGGATGATTATGCTTGGTTAGTCATAAATCTGCAATTTCGTAACCATAGGACTAACCTATTATTTTGGCCAAAACGAGGCATGAAACAACCTCGTTTCAATTCAAATATCTTAGGATTGGATAATAGACATCTTGAGCTTTGAAACGATAGGTCGCATGCCCAATCAAGCGTCATTTAACCCTTGAAAAGCATCTTTGAAGATGAGTGATTTTGCTGTAGTTCAGTTGGATTTTCAGTTTTGTTTTTGCTCCGAAATGAGACCTTATTATTTCTATGTAGTCTTATGTGATGATTTTTTAACAACCTTTCCTTCATAAGTTTTGTTCTAAATCCTTTTGTGCACATCCTGTAATTTTTTCATGATTTTTGGATGTGCTTAAGTAAGTCAAATCTACTCAGATCCAAACTTAGATCAATCTATTCATTTTTGTACTGATTTTTGTATTGAGTTCTGGAATAACTTTCTTTCATAAAAATTTCTCTTATTAGTGTTGTGCATATCTTGTATTTATTTTTTTTTAGACATGTTTAGTTAGGTCAAAATTGCTTAGATCTAAACATAGGACAGTTTGTCCTGCATTGATCTAAAATTTGTTTTGATAAAATTAAGTCAACAAATGCACCTATTTGATCTCAAATCCTTCATGAGAGTTGAAATAGATGATACATATGTTTAATTGATGCATGCTTTGCAAGGTCTTTATGTTAGCAAAATGAGTCAATTGAATGCATTAAAGTAAAAGGCACTGTAGCAACATGAGCTGGAAATATAGTTTGTCAATTTTTGCCATTTTTGCCACAACTCATATGATCTTAATTGAGTTTTGAACTTTTGACAAGAAATCTTCATCATCTCATGCTATGTATATGAGATTTTTAGTAGGATTTATGCATGTCTTAAGGATGGTTGAAAACATGCTCGTTCTGTAAATTTAATGCTGAAATGAAACCTTGTTATATGTGCACATTTCCATGCTTACTTGAGTCATCTAGAGACTAAATCTTATGACCATGCCTTCTTGACGATTGAACCGCAAGGTTTGCATACATGTTTAGGTCATGTCCTTTGAGTATCATCTTGTACATTAAATTTGTCTCACAATAGTGTTCATCACTTAGGATTCCCAAGCATACCATTAGGAATCATAAATCATTTCATAATGTCATTTAAATTGTAAAACATTTTGCATGTCGACTTAAGATTAGATGATTATCCAAATTTTTCATCACATCAAATCCTAAGTCCCATGTGATTTATTCATGCCATTTATACGTTCTTTGAACGATTTTGAGGTTTTATAATGAATGCTTGTGTTTTGTTTTCTTAGTTACTAATGCGCACACTTTTAGAGATCTCGATCTTAGGGTACCAAATTGACCTAGTTTGAACTCAAACTCTTTTAGGAAGATGTGACGCTGCTGATTTCACATAGATCGCTCATTATTTAGACAACTTTTCCATTTTTTTCAAAACTAGATCAAAATCTGGACAAGTGATCAAATTCAAACCCATGTTCTAGCCCCTATTTGGATAGGTCTTTGATATTTTTGTTTCATTTTTTTCTATTTAGAATCTACACTCGGCCTCTTAATAAAACTTACTTGTTATCATGTTGGTTATGTTGTGTGCAAATTTGATAATTTTTAGACATGTTTTGATATGACAAATCTCTATAATATTAGTTGAATGTCCTATTGTTTTGACAAATTTCTATTGTCTGATTTTTGTAACATCATGTGTAACTCGTTTAAGACAACTTTCTTCATGAAAGTTGTTCATTTTTATGTTGTACATATTACAAAATTTTTTCATAGTTAGATCTTCAATGCGTATTACTCAATTGTGTTGTCATTACATGCTTGTTCTGAAATTTCTTGATATAAACATAATTGTAATTGTTTAGTTATACCTTTTAGGCTATATCATATTTATGGCAACTGTTCTAAATGCTTTGATCTTTGTTGTAAAATAATTGGCATTTTCAAAATTGCATCTTTCAAAAATATTTTGGTACATGTGATGTTTCCTTAAAAATAATTTCTAAGAAATTCTTTTCCAAAGCTCGATTTGGCTTAAGGAAAAGTCGTGATTTGGATCATATTCAAAATGTATTGTAAATACATTTATGCGAGCCCCGAGCTAGCCTTGACAATTGAATGTATTCCATAGCCTAGATATTTCTTAATCCTAAACATTTTCAAACCTTTTTTTTAATCCTAATTTAACATCATGAAAGTTACAATTTGAATTGTATTCAAAATGTCTGCGATGCTTATGAGTACATTTATGCGAGTGCCAGGTTAACCTTGGCAATTGAATGCATTTCATAGCCAAGACATCACTTTGTCTCAAAACTTTTCATAGATGATTTCAAAATGTGTTTTTGAAATATCACATGTACCCCCTCATACATATGATCACGCTATTCATTAGAAACATATGCATTTGTGATTGGAGCATGCCCTTGGCAATAAGTGACTCGCCGACAATTTACTCATCTGTTTGATTGGTTGAGAAATAAGGTCCAAAAAACATGCATATATGTTTAGATTTTTGCAAAGCATGTGACTTTTAGATAAATGATAGGATTGATGCATGATATTGAGGAAAAATCCTAGGATCACATAAATCGCTTGGTTAGGAGGCTTATAAGCGTTATTGACCATACGAGAACACAAGGTCAACAATTGTTATAAATCACAAAAATGGATTGGGTAGATGTCTTAGTGGGACCCTTGCATGAAACACAAAGGCTGATCTCGAGACCCCAAAATTTGACTTTCGTATTGAACTTTCTTTAAATAATTGATCTTGACATGATGTTGTGTTTTTTTATTATTTTGATGTGTATGTTTGTTTCTTTTCATTGTATGCACCTAGTAGGTTTCTAGAGTAGAACCTCAAAGATTGTGAAAACACGAAGACAATAGGGGTCAATGTCTATTCTGACCATTATCATGCACTGTTCATTCCCCCCACATATGTCTCAGATTTCATTTGTTGTATAAAGCCCAACGAGTTGTGGGTTTTCTCTCTTCCTCTCATCTTTTTCAATTATGTTTCTCTTTTATAATTTCTAGGATTACATGGTAGATTTACAGCTTTCCTTGATTGTTTACTTACTGTCTTGTAAGTTCAATTTCATTAATTACATTCTTTTTTTTTCTAGAAATAAAATAATATGAAAATGACCAACCATGCATGAGTACTTAGTTGAAGACTAGTGATCCCGAAAGTGTAAGAAAAAATGAATGGACACATTAGGAAAACATAACATACTGTTTAGGTACCGAAATGACTCTTATAGAAATACTAACATAACTTAAGTTCCCGAACCGAAATATTTGGTTGTGTAGGAATTGAGGGAACACTCCCGACCTCGATTGGGTTTTCTAGCCGACCCCCAAAATGAGGCTAGTGGCCATTCCTGTCTTCTTTTTAGATTGTCATAAACAATTAGATCATATAAATAAACTTATTGCGTAGGATACGAGTTTCGATGAAACTCACCATGGTTTAGCATACTCGATATGGGAGTATCCCAAAGGATGAAGTAATGCCATCCTTATGGGCGAAATGTACTATTGAGAGGACTTCAATGGTAAAGGTACCCTTAAATCCAATATCCACACCCGATCTCTTCTCTCGAGATGTGTCGCCCATATGGATATGGATCGCTACACTCCGTTGTCACGCGGGGTATGAGCTTAGGAGAACTTGTGATCTCGTGAAAGGAACTCACAAAAGGCTTGATCTGAAAAGATAAGGTAATGATGTCTTTTGGAACGCGAGTTGTGAGGAAACTCTCGTGATCAAATACCCATAAATCTGACATTTCCCCATTTTCTTTTCTTGTGATGGTGAAGGATCGTGGGTGGCAAGATCGGGTCACGGCATGGCTAAATCTAATCTTTTGTGGATTGTAGATTCATGAGCAACAAACTATATAGCGAATGATAGAGAATCTTTTGTGGAATTCCGACGAGTACCAACTAAAATTAAATGGATCTATGTAGAAAACAACTCTAGAGTTTAAATAAAAGGGATTGGTACATGCCAACTAAATATGCGTTGTAGACATACTTTGTTCCTACATTATGTATTATATTGACATTACCATATTGACATTTCCATGATTATAGTATGGATTTGTATTTGGATACAAGCTACTATAATAGAGGTTATTTTCTGGATTATTTTATTGTATTGAATATTAATTATGGTAATGTCAATATTTGTTATTTCTTCTTCATGTCTTTTAATTCATATGATGATGATATAAATGTGTGGCATGCTAGATTTAGTCATATTGACTAGCCAAAGAGGGTTTGTTGGGTAATATTGAAAAATTCGATTTGCCTATATATGAATATTGCATAGTTAGGAAATTAACGAGGAAACAATTTGGAAAAATGTAAAAAAACTGATTTTTTTTTTCAATTAATCACTTTTGACATATGTGATCCAGTGCATGTGAGAATAAGGCATGTGGCTATTTATTTCATCACATTTATTGACAATTATACTCGATTTGGACATATCTATTTGATTTCTCTTAAATATGAAGCATTGAGTTGTTTCAAGAAATTTATGAACTTGATAGAAAATCAACTATATAAGAAAATAAAAACATTAAGATCTGATTAAGGTCGAGAATATCTATCTGATGAGTTCATAAATTTATATAATGAAAAATGAATAGAAAGACAGTTGTCTATTTCCTATATTCCTTAACAAAATGATGTCGCAGAAAGAAGAAATAGAACTTTATTGGAAACAGTCATGTCCATGATAGCGCATGCTAACTTACCTGTCACATTTTGGGGTAATAATTTATTGACTACTACCCATATACTTAACCATGTGCTTTACAAATCCATCACTTCCACTCCACTGTATATGAGTTATGGACAAGTAGAAAACCTAACTTAAGTTTTCTTAAACCATTGGATTGTGTTGCCTATACTCATAAACCCTCTCACGAGTATGAAAAATTAAGTTTTAGACATAAGAAAAGTATTTTCATAAGATACTCAAAACACTTGAAATGGTACATGTTTATAAGTGAGCAAGAAAAATAGAGTATAACTAAATTTGAATCACGGGATATCACATTCTTAGAGAATGAATTTTCTAAAAATGACGAAATAGGTGAGAACTTCTTCCTATTTGAAACATTTGATCAAAATAATAAACTTAGTAGAGTTCGTCCAAGTTGGAGTAACATGAAAAGTAATGAATTAAATTCAACTCATTTTTAAGTACAACCATCTGATAAGACGATATCATCATTATCTAATATGAGTAAGAACATAATAAAGAATAATGTGCAAAGTGTATAATCTCTCGTACGACGAACAAGTCGTAAAAGTATTCCCCATCGACATTTTGACATTGAAAAAGAAACTTTTATGATTATTCCACAAGATGAAAATAAGCCAAGAAATGTAAATGAGACTCTAAATTGCCCTTGTAGAAAAAATGGATACATGCAATAGAATAGGAAATTGAGTCAATGAAGTTAAACCATGCTTAGAAACTAGTTGATTTTCCAAAAAGACACAAAGTCATTAGAAACAAGTGGATTTTCAAAATAAAGTGTAAAGCCGATGGCTCAATAGAGAGACATAAGGCTCGTCTTGTAGTAAATGGATATAATTAACAAGAAAGAATTGATTATAAAAAAATATTTTCTCCTCTAGTGAGATTTACCCCAATTCTCCTTATTTTTGTAGTAGCAACTAGTATGGATCTTGAACTACTCAAATAGATGTAAAGACTAATTTTCTCGATAGAGAATTAAAAGAAGACATTGATTTTATTTTGAAAAGCCAAGAACAAAAGGTATGTTGACTTTTTGATATTGATATATGGCCTTAAGTAGTATTCAAGACAATGATATATATGTTTTCATAATGCGATAATGGCATGTGATTTTTATAATGATTGATAAGGATTATTGTGTGTATATCAAAGGGTTTAAATATCAATTTGTGATCATATTATTGTATGTTATTGATATACTGATTGCCGGAAACAATATAAAGTTTGTCAATATTGTTAAAAGTTGGTTATCTTCCAACTTTGAGATTAAAGATATAGATGAGACTACATACATTTTTGGAGTTAAGACTTCAAGGGATTGTTCAAAGAGATCATTATCTCTTTCGCAAGAAGCGTATACAAATAAGGTTCTTGGACGATTTCATATGTAAGATTGTAAACCCATAAATACCCATATTAAAGAAGGTGAAGGATTGAGCTATAAAATGTATCCAAAAACTCCATAAGAGAATGAACAAATATAACATGTTCCTTATACTAATGCTGTTGGAAGCTTAATGTACACTATGGTGTGTATAAGACCTAACATATGTTTTACAATTAAAATGATAAGTAGATACCAATCAAATCTAGGTTAAATACATTGGAAAGTTGTTAAAAGAATGCTGAAGTATCTAAAGAAAACTGCTGATTATACACTGAGTTATCGAGGAAATGATTTGCAACTTGAAGGCTATTTAGATCCTGATTGGGATGGGATTTAAATGAAATGAAATCTACCTCTAGACTTGTTTTGTTACTGAATAATGGTGTCATGTCTTGGAATAGTAAGAAACAAATGTGTATAGCCTTATCCAGAAGAAAGCTGAGTTCGTGGCATTATCAGCAGCAATACAAGAAGATGTTTAGCTTAAGAGATTTTTCAATCATTTAGGTGTTGTTAAGAATATTACAAACTCATTATTGGTTAACTATGATAGCCAAGCGACAATAACGTATACCAAAAATCCAAAATATCATGACAAGACAAAACATATAAATACCAAGTATAATTTTGTCAAAAACATAGTTGCACGAAAAAAATTTAAACTTACAATACATATACATGTATAGAATGGTAACAGATTTAATGACAAAGCTAATTTCTAGAAATATATTCCGTGGCCATATAAAATCTCCAAGACCACGTAGAAACTGATGTACTAAATTTTGTAATTTTTTTACATTTAATAAATTTGTGTTTCATCATTGATGCCTATGAGTCTTTGTTTGATGTTTATGTATCTTAATCCTTAGTGCATCATATAAAATGAATAAAGTATGTCAAATAGATAAGAAATTAGCCCATTCACACAAGTAATCGCTTCTATTTACTATGTGATAAATAGAAATGAGATACCACCGCCTATGGTGGCCCAGTTGGATAAGGCTCCCATGATCCTTTACGAGGACGAGAGGAGTTCGAATCCCGCTGGCCGCACAGGATCTTAAGTGTGAAGTTGGGGTGATGGATTCTCTGCTAGCGTCACCCCGGGTTTAACTCGCCGGCTACCGGCTGTACGGGGGTTCTCGGGTCATAAAAAAATAGAAATGAAATGGTTTTTAAGCTTATTATCTAAGTGATAATTAAGAACTCAAGCTTAAAATACAGATATCGCATTAACTGAGTGTTAAGATGATAACATAATATTTATTATGTTCGAAAGTAAAATAATCAACATATTTTATTTTATCTATCTTTAATGCTAGATGTGAGTTTTGATAGATTTTATAAGGGAGTATATATGTGAACTCAAGTCAAACATTAGATTTGTCTGAATTATCATCTATACAGTATTGAAAGTGTATACATACGCTTTACGAGAAATGGGTTAATACCATAATACATATTTCATATTATGTATGCATGAGACGATCAATAAGAGAGACAAAAGTTTTGATCTCAACTTTTATGTCATATGAGACTCTTAAGAAAAAGAACTCCTCAATTAAGTACCCTTATTACTCTTATTTATTCTCAATATTTCAATTCAATATTGGTTATCTTAGAACCACCCGTGGCGGCGGCATAGTGGTTGGGCACTAGTTCTTTTCGCAAGAAGTCCAGAGTTCGAATCCTTGCGTCATCTGCCTTGTTAGAAAGAAACCCACAACTTATCCGGAGAGCAAGGGTGGTGGTGTGGTGGTGACTCTACTCTCTCCAAGGTTTACTCCAAGCGAAGACAGCGCACGGAGGTTCCTTAGGTCACCAAAATATATAAAGATAAATATATATATATATATATATATATATATATATATATATATATATATTGGCTATCTTAGAATGTTGCCAATTATCATGAATTGATTTGATCTAATGAAACATTTCTAGAAAAGTAAGTTGAACTGAAATTGAGAATTTCAAGGAAAGAGGAGGATTGAGTTTGGAAAATCACATCCTAGTTGTATATCCATTGGTTGACCAATCATAATTGTAAATGCAATATATCATTATTAAAAAGAAATCAAGAGAAATATAAATATGATCAATCGATCTAGGGTATTACATATTATATCTATTCAAAAAATATTATGCCCATTATGAGCTGCTATATATTCCCAATAGATATATGGTAACGAGCTTTTGAAATATACTAATCGCATAGATTATTTAGTAGTATGAATGTTGTAGAGAAGTGAAGAAAGAGTCTTGTTCAGCCTACCATGCGCGAGTGAGAGATAATGGATGTTTTATTTGATGGGCCAATTCAAGCCCATTCGCCCATATTGGGACAAAACCCGGCTTGTAAGTGAAAAGCCCATAAGAAAGAGCGCAATTACTATTGTATAAATATAAAAAGGAAAACATTGACTATGAAACGGTGTGGAGAAAAACAGAACGTACTTTTCTCTCCTTGGATAATAGTGGTTTCTTTCTTAACGAATGGAATTCAGGGCCTCGATTCATTCTTCTAAGATTGCAACGGTATTTAATTTGCAGCAAACAATGTATGTTTGTCTCTATGATATATTTTTTGATTGGTGTTACATGTTTTCCGGGCACATTTCCGCATTCGTTTTTTATATTCGATTGTTCGAGTATCAGTTCGATTTTTCAGGAATTTGTTTCCGACACCAAGTATTTAGAGCATGCTCATAACTCTTTGTAAATCCAGCTTCCATTTCAAATTATCCACCCTCTTTTTGCATATACACTTACCCACGATATTCACGGATTGCAGTTTCATGTTGGACACGTGCATTATAATAATGTAGCAATTATGATGTTCAAACTTGCGCATTAATTCATTGGATGAGGGATATTGTGTTCGGTATTAATTTTGTTATCGAATTTTTTTCACGTGTCAATAATTCAACGGCAGGTGAAACTAATAATATTTCATTAATGATTATTTATCAAGATACAGGTTCATGTTCTTTGACTCTGACGTGATGCATGTGAGTCCATCCAATTTGGCCACGGCCAAAAGAAGGGAGTCAAATTCAGCAAGTTCTGTTTCAAGTATTAATTGTTCATAACACCACTGTTGTTGGGCTATAATTATCGTCATAAGTCACGGCACCTAATTAAGTTCCTACTTACTAAAAAAGGTTATTAAGGTGTCATGCATCATTATCATCCTCATGCATCAAGTCATTGTCATAATTATTTAAAAAGTCCTAAACTTATTGTACAATGGTTAATTCAATCTTAAATTTTTTGATTTAGCCCGCAAATCGTTAAAGGTTTAGGACTAAATTGACCAAATTAAAAAATTTATGACTAAATTAACCGCCGTACAATATATTTAAGACTTTTTGGATAATTTTCTCTCAAGCCAGTCATAATCAAATATGAGTTAAAAATGATTAGATTGAGTTTGCTTAATGTGACTTTTCTCATTTACTTAACACAATCAGAGGGAGAATCTGTTATTGCAACATAAAACCGAAATTAACATGGATGATGGTTTAATACATGTCTTTATTGTAGCATGTTCTAATGCTGGTGTCCTTTAGATGTTTCTTTTTATCTGAGTTTACAAGCTATAAAGCCAAGAGACGCCAAGTACGTCATCATCATACTCCCTCAAAGTTACTAGGAGAAATGTATTTGATTATTAATGCAATAGTGTCGTCTCGAGGCGAGCGACGATTTCCAAGTGAATGCGGACGATTCCTCATATAAGGTGATGCTAACACTTGGCTTATGTTCTCCCAAACCCTACCGATGAGGACATTGGTGGATTCGGCCTTACAAATATTTTCTTCTTTCTCTAATTTGTAGGTTGATTAGAAGTCGAGTGAAACACTGAGGATTGTTTCATTTCTGGAACGAATGTCCAGGAATGAGAGTTGATACCATTTCTCATTGTTTCATAAACATTTGGTCATGCGATCTTGATCTTTTTTTAATTCTTAGGCACATCCATCTAGGTGACCATGCATGGTGAATTTGCAGAAATTATATCTACAAACCACGTAATCACATAACAACATAATTATACAACATCAAACAAAAGAAGATAGATAAAGTGTGTAAAACAAACAAACCGAGAAGCACCGGGCAAAATTAGACAAGGCCTTATTATTATGCCTCGGGATAAGACTCCCGCAAATGATGCCTGATACTAAACATGAAAATACTTAAACTAAATGATCCAAATTTCCTAATAGACCGATAACAATGAGACATTAATCAAGCATGAACGAAACCTAGCCTAATATGCAATTCTAATCTAAAGACAATTCCACTTTTCATTTATCACTTTTTTATTTTCATCTTTTAATTGAAACATGAACTAACTTCTATTCTACCTAAATACTACTAAAATGTCATTTTATCACTAAAATGTCAGTTGGTTATTAAAGTACTAACTTTTTATACTTCATAATTTTACCAGTTTTTTGGTCATTTTCATCTCTATTCTAAAGAAAATGTGATTAAACACTCAAATCACCATAAACATGTTAATTAACCACAAGTAAACCACAATTACACAAATGTGGCCATAACAATGTCTAGGAGTACGATTTTGACCTCAATGCATATACTTAGGGGTGAGTATGGTTCCCAGGTAGAACCGGGAACCAGAGAACCAAACCGGAGGTTCCGGCTCGACTCCCGGTTCTAAGGAGGCCGGTTCTGGTTCCGGTTCCTATGGGAACCGGAACCGTAGGAACCGGAACCGGCTAAGTTAAAAAAAAAAAAAAAAAAAACCCTAATCCCCTCTACGTCATTTCCCCCTTTCTATTCAATCTTCCCCTTTCCCTTTCTTTTTTTCTCTCTCTTTTCTCCTTTTTCCTCCTCACATCACTTCCTTACCCCCCAACTTTTTCTTTTCCTCTCTCTCTCTCTCTCCTCTTTCCCCCTCTCTCGGCCAAAACCCCCCTTCTTCTTCTTCTTCTTCTTCTTCTTCCTTCCTTCCTTCCTCTCGCCGGCTGTTGCTTCACCCACCACCACACCGCCGCCCCATGCCCTACTCACCACCACCTCTTGGCCACCGAACCCCCACTACCCACTACTCATCCGACGAGCCATCTCGCCGTTGAGCCCGACAAGCTGTCTCGCCATCCGCACCGCCGTGAGGCACCGCCGCTGTCCCCAAGCCATCGTCACCACCTCTTGCCACCGTTTGCTCGATCATCCAGGCCGTCGTTGCTCCAAACCGTCACCACCTCCGCTTGAACCGAGCTCTTCCCCCCTTGGCCATGGGTTGAGCCGCGACCGCCGCTACTCTGCCTTCACCGTGTCCCAAATTACTCTACAACACTCAGTCTCATTGTCTCACGACACTCTACCCTTTGTTCTCTCTTCGTCCTCTGCTCGACGCCACCAAGAAGCATTCCTGCCGCGCCTCACCTCGCCTGTAGCCCACACCGACGTTGCTCCTGCTCTACCTGCTACTGCCTTCGCTATGCCCCGAAGCCCGCGATGCTGCAGCTTTGCCTTCGCCATGCCTCGAAGCCCGCGACGCCGTTGCTCTGCCTTCGCCGTGCCCCGAAACCCGCGACGCCGCAGCTCTACCTTCGCCGTGCCCCGAAGCCCGCGACTGAAGCTAGAGAAGGTGAAGATGGACGCATGAAGTCTGTAATTGGCATTGGAACCCTTCTTCAGGTCTCCTTTACACCTACTGGCTCGGTGCAACTGTCCTGAACATGATTAGAACCCTTGTTGATCTAGATGTATCACACTGCAATTTAGTGATTGGGTGGTTTAAAATGCTTTGCAAAATTCTGTTTTCATTTATATTTTTTAATGATTGGAGTCATTTTGTTTTTAGTGGACTGCGTATAACAGGCCATTGTTGGTGATATTTGAAATGCTCCTTATACCCTAATTAGACCTTGAAGTTCATGGAACATTTTAATGCAGGATGGTTTAGGTGATACAATCGAGTCTCTCTTATCGAACCACCAAGAAGAGATAGATCCCTATAGAAGGTTGGCAAATCTCGCATGAGAGCAAGAGAGCTTCGTAACCGAAAGGGGTGGTAGGTTTTTAATTTAGTTTATTGTATCATTCCGCATTAGTCGACCATTTTGGGATTCTTATTCGCCCCGTCTTTATTTCTAATTACCATCAGGCACCATTTGAGAAAAGCAAAGACATTATTTTGACTTCTAGCGACGATCGGGTTAATTGCCAATGCAAAAGGAGGTTGGTCATCAACTTGAAAATGACATTGGCCATAAAATTTTAGATAGTTCCATTTTCTAACAACCATACTTAACATGGGAGTAGGGCGAGGAGGTGGATTATAGAGGTGTCCTCCACTGTGATGGTTCCATTCTCATGTCTGTCTCCTTGAATCAGTTGAAGGTATTGTTTCAACTTTCACAAAACAGAAAATATTTGAGAACATTTTTCAATTGGGTGTACTTTTCTTCTCTCTCTCTCTCTCTCTCTCTTTGGGTGGGGGGAGGATGCAAGTATGTTGTAAGTTCTAGTGAAGTGGTCTTCATCAAGAATTTGTTAGTGCAGGCCCCAGAAAATTTCTACCATTCTCTTGCTACAAAGCTTGTTCTGGGAATGCCATTTAAGGTCTATCCCTTTCTCAGATTTATCCAGTCATTTACTCTTTTGCCAAAAGAAGTATATAATGGTATATGGATTTTGATCATAAATTCAGTGCCTTTCTCTCTTAATTTTAGGATCTCGCAACAAATGGACTCAATTTTATTGAGAGAGCTTCCACCCGTTGATGATGCTTTGATGTCTTTGTAAGAACCAGATTTCTCTTGCTTATTTTTCTATCACGACATTTATCTCATCGCACATTCCCCGGATG
Source organism: Eucalyptus fibrosa (assembly GCA_017140475.1). NCBI lineage: Eukaryota > Viridiplantae > Streptophyta > Magnoliopsida > Myrtales > Myrtaceae > Eucalyptus > Eucalyptus fibrosa. Next base: position 6,424,472 of record CM029515.1, on the reverse strand, counting down.
CACTCACATACCTGCAAAATATCACTTGTTATCCCATTAATTATAAAGTGTGAATGAAATCACATTGCCAAGTAAGTTCATATATTGCTCCTTCAGAGGCTAAAATCTCTGTTTTCTGAATTTTTTTATGCCAGGATGATCTGAAGCTTTCTGATAATGGCGCAAAGACAAGTACAAGCTTGCTGACTTTGGCGAAAATCTTTGGGAACTTGAAGACGCTTTATCAGAAGCTGCATCAAAGCATGAGCTATGAGTCTTTTACTGATTTAAACAAGTTTTCCCAGGTATGCCACCTGCATAAAGTTAGCAGGATAGCAGGGAATGCACAATTTTTCCCACGACATCATTTGATAGAAACATGCGGGTGATGAATGACAAGTTTGTTTATTATTGCTACATTCATTTCCATTTTTTTAACTAAAAATGAAAAAAAAAAAAAAAAAAAAACCTGTTGGAACCTGGAACCGACCCCGGAACCTATGACAGGGTAGGTTCTAGGTTCTTGGTTCTGATGGGTAGGTTCCAGGTTCCAAAAAATGAGAAACCTGTACCCGAGGGTAGGTTCCAAGTTCCAAGCGGAACCTATAAGGAATTGGGAACCGCTCACCCCTACATATACTAAGGCAAAAGGGCAACCCAGGACTACCCCACCCACCTCGAGAAGCCCCCTCTACACACCGAACCAGCCATGGACCAATGTGGATGGGCCAAAACAGAGAATCCCAAGGATCGACCGAGTTGAAAAATTGCCTACACATGCTAATTCGATGTCACTACTAGCATTTCTACCGTACATGCCTCATTTTCTTTATCTTTTTTTTTTTATTGGCAATAAGATGATTAAAATCTAATCTATGCTAAGAATGTTAGAAGATATACAGCTTTTGGTAATTTATGATCTGATTTGATTATGATTTTGTACATCAATTAAGGATTAGATTTAAATCTAGATTGATATAGATTGATTCATAGAATTCTTTATTTCCATTAATTGTACAATCCTAATCTTATATCTTTGGAGTTTGTACATTTACAATACAATTGAATAGAGAAAATCTATCTCTCTCTCGGATTCGTCCGCTTCAGCCTTCTATTCCCTTTTCTCTTTACTTTCTTTCATGGTATTAGAGCCTTGTTGGCTTCTGTTCTCAGCTTCCGCCTCTATCTTCCATCTCGACCTTCTGCCCAAATTCTGACCTACAAAACAGAATATTTTCAGGCATTAGAGTTTCTCTCAAGGAAGATTTTTTTTTTAACTTACCATGGCTAATCCACAGGAAGAAGCCTCAGTCATCCGTGACCAGCCCTCTGAAGGAGTCGTTCCCCAGATCTCGCAGGCTTGGAATTCACCTGCAATTCACCCTTCAATCGAAGGATCTTCAACCAATGGACAAATTCCGTTCCAGGCCCAACCCATCCAATGGCGGCCCACGTAGGCTCAGTTCGGTATGGGGCAACCCATGATGGGCCAACCTTACCAGTGGATTCCTTATCCGCTTTACCTTGGGCCGAGTCCTAATTCGTCATCGCCTGGCTATGTGGGCCACCAGAGCCACATCCAAACCAACGTGGGCCCACCAACCACAAGTGGGGCAAGCCCAACCGAAGGAATGGAGCGGACAGACGGGTTAGGCGAGCCGGGTACGGGAACAAATCCCCACCCGGGTCTTTACAATACGGATTATCCAATCGGGTCAGGCGAATCGGATCTAGGAGCGAATACCTACCCGAATTTCGCACCCGGTTTTCTACCGTTTCCAGCGGCGGCGTTCCCCGGACAACTGGAACCCAGCGACCCACTGTTCGTTTCCAACGCCGACGGACCAGAACTGCAGCTAATCAGTCAGCAGCTGACTGGACCGGAAAACTACACGAAGTGGGCACAAGAGTTCCAGCGTGCCCCGGCGACAAAAGACAAGGAAGGTTTCCTCGACGGAACCATTTCAGTGCCTACCGAAGAGCGATTAGCGCGACTCTGGAGGAAGATCAATCGCCTGATCCGAACATGGATCGACAACTGCATCTCCTCAGAGGTCGCGGCTGGACTCCCACCAACAGAAGATGCAAAAAGCATGTGGGATAACATTAAAGAAATGTACGGGAGATTAGATCAGGCAAAAATCTTTAACCTCATGCAGGAATTAAACGACCTGAAGCAGGGGAACATGACGGTCACAGCATGTTTTAACAGGCTCTCGTCTCTGTAGAACAACCTCGAAGCAGCCGAGGAGAGGCTAGAGGGCCTAGAGTCGACAATCAAGCAGTATAGATCCATCAAGGACAGGGAGAAAGCTACACGCTTTCTCCTTATTTTGAACGAAACATACCTCGGTTTTCGCTCACAGATCCTCGCCATGGATCCGATGCCACCGATCGGACGGATCTTTCAGCTCGCTGTGCAGGAGGAGAATCAGCGGCTCGCGACACCAGACCACACCAGGAGCGGCGAGGGCACCGCACTTGCTGCTCGCGGTGAGCGGCGAGACACGGCCACCAAAACCCTAACCCTAAATCGTGAGAAAGAGGGGCGAGCGAAATTAGGTTTCGCTGAAGAAGAATTCAGGGCCTTTAAATACCCTCGAATGGACGGACGAGATGGGCTGCGAGGATCGGACGGCTCGCAAGAACTTGATCTTGCGACCAGATCCAACGGTGGACAAGAGTCTGCGCTTAAAGGGACCGACGGCCAGATTTTTGCCATGTCATCAAGGAATTTCGCGAAAAATTTCAAAGGAAAGGGTAAATTTTTTTGCGAATATTGCAAACGTACTAATCATATGATTGATAATTGCTGGAAATTGCATGGGAAACCTGGTGAAAAGGAGAGAAAGATTTCAGCAGCTTATCAAATTAGTGGACCGACTGGGAAAAATGTTGATCAGCCCATTTCCTATGATCAATATCACCAGCTGATGCAGGCACTGCAGAAAATGGATACTTCCAACAAAGGAAGAAGTTTCTCAGGTATTACGCATTGCTTGATTAATTCTATCTCCAGGAAAGTGTGGATAATTGATTCAGGGGCAAGTGATCACATTATATGTGACAAAGGATATTTTTCAAGTATAAATGGCAGATTGGCTCATCCTATTTTAGTGGAATTACCCAATGGGAATATTACCCATGTCAATGTGACAGGAACAGTGAATCTAAATTCCCAGATTATTCTTCAGAATGTTCTCTATGTCCCAGAATTCAAATTTAATCTGATTTCTGTGTCCAAATCCTGCCAAGAAAATTCTTGTCGGGTAATCTTCAATGCCGACACACATTTATTTCAGGACCTTTCGACTGGGAAACCGATGGGCTTGGGTAGACTCTCTGAAGGACTTTTTTTCTGGACAAGTAATTTCAATTCTTCCTACAATTCCCTGAATAAATCATTATTATGTAACTTGATTAGCAATGATAAAAATCTTATTATGCATTTGAGATTAGGGCATAGTGCCTCTTATCCTTGTTCACAATGTCCCATATGTCCCCTTGCCAAACAATCTCATGTGCCTTTTCCATCCGGTAGCTCCCGTACTAGTGAAATTTTTTCTTTGATTCATGTGGATATTTGGGGACCCTACCACACGATAAATCATGATGGATCTCGTTATTTTCTCACTATAGTAGATGATTATTCTCGTGCGACCTGGATTTTCTTGATGCAGTCTAAGGATCATACTTATTCTAACTTAAAGGTTTTCCTAGCATTATCCCAAAATCAGTTTGGAAAGACCATTAAGTGGATACGTACTGATAATGGAAGAGAATTCTTCAACCATGATTGCTCCTTGCTATTTAACTCACATGGCATCCAACATGAAAGCTCATGTGTTTATACTCCACAGCAAAATGGAGTGGTTGAAAGAAAACACCGGCACCTATTGGAAGTCGCACGAGCCCTGAAGTTTCAAGCATCAGTCCCGGATGAATATTGGGGTGATTGTGTAACTACTGCAGCTTATTTAATCAACCGCATGCCTACTCGGCTACTTAAAGGGAAAACTCCCTTTGAATTGCTATTTAAGAAGAAGCCGGAGTTGCAGCATCTCAAAATCTTCGGTTGTCTATGCTATGCTGCAACAATCGGACCTTGAGACAAGCTAAGTCCACGTGCACGGAGATGCGTTTTCATGGGATATCCCAATTTACAAAAAGGGTATCGTGTCCTTGACATCTCTACAAAGGAATTTCTTGTAAGTCGTGACGTCATATTTCATGAAGATATTTTCCCTTTCTCTGAGAAAGGATCTTTACATGAGACCACAGAAAACATACCTCATGGACTCTTATCTGATGAAGAATTACCTCACGGTCCCACTTACATACCGCTAGCGGAATCAAGGATTATTCCTCCTATTCCTCCATTTATTCCAGCAACAACACCAACTTCAAATCCTACTAGATCCGATGATGTTTTGGAAACAAGACTCGACAACTCTCATGCTATTGAGGAAAATACGGATATTCCTTCGCCATCCCACAATGAGACATCTCCTTCTAAGGAAATTCTTTATCCACGACGTTCTAGTCGTGCCACACGACCTCCAACCTGGAGCAAGGACTATATCTGTGCTACTCACAATTCTTCAGGTACTCAATACCCAATCTCTTCCTATGTTTCTTTCCATAGACTATCACAGGAACATAGATGTTGTGTTACTCGGTTATCACAAGAGAGAGAACCGTCTAGTTATCTTGAGGCATCCAGTGATCCAAAGTGGCAGCAGGCTATGAAGGCAGAACTTCAAGCACTAATTGATAATAATACGTGGGATCTTGTCCCACTTCCGATTGATCGTAAACCGATTGGCTGCAAATGGGTCTACAAAACGAAATATCGTGCTGATGGATCCATTGAACGATATAAGGCACGCTTGGTAGCTAAGAGATTCACACAAAGAGAAGGTTTCGATTATCACGAGACATTCTCTACAGTTGCCACAGATGTCACAGTTCGTTCATTTTTTACTGTTGCCGCCATTCATGATTGGACCCTACATCAAATGGACGTGCACAATGCCTTTTTACACGGTGATCTAGACGAGGAAATATATATGGATATTCCTCAAGGCTTACGGAGACAGGGGGAGAATCGAGTATGTCGTCTCCACAAATCCTTATATGGATTAAAGCAAGCATCCAGACAATGGTACGCCAAATTTGCAAATGCTCTTGCAAAAGCAGGCTTCCAACAGTCTAAATATGACTATGCTTTATTCACACGGACTGAAGGTATGTCATCTATTTATTTGATGATATATGTCGATGATATTCTTGTTATGGGAAATGATAAATCTGCTATAGATAATTTCAAGGAATATTTACATGCCACCTTCCACATTAAAGATTTAGGGGCACCTAAATATTTCCTTGGAATTGAAATTGCTCGATCTGATCAAGGAATTTCCCTTAGTCAGCGAAAGTTTGTGTTAAATATCATATCGAAGGTGTTTATCGATGCATGCCAAACACTATTCCCATTGAACAACACTAAGTTGACTACTGCAGAATATGATAAAGGCATATCTCAAAATGATGATCCCGTTCTCAGAGATCCATCAGGATATCAAAGACTTGTCGGAAAGCTCATATATCTGACTATGACTAGACCCGACATCTCACATGCAGTTCAGACACTTAGCCAGTTCATGCACAATCCGAAGCGGTCTCATATGGATGCTGCCTTAAAAGTTGTGAAGTACTTAAAAGGATGTCCAGGATTGGGAATACTTCTTTCTAAACAATGTGACATGAAGATGACAGCGTATTGTGATGCTGATTATGCTACATGTCCCATAAGTCGAAGATCGGTCACCGGTTATTGCATCAAGCTGGGAAAATCTCTCCTCTCATGGAAGACAAAGAAGCAGCCTACTGTATCTCTATCTTCAGCCGAAGCAGAGTATCGAGCTATGACTAAGGCCACTTGTCAGATAGTGTGGATACGGGGATTGCTTAAGGATCTCGGAGTACAAGTGCATGGACCAACAAAATTGCATTGCGATAATGATGCAACTCTCAAACTAGCAGCAAATCCTATAGTTCATGAGAGGACCAAGCATATAGAAGTAGACTGTCACTTTACACGAGAAAAAATCCAAGAGGGCGTAATCAAAACAGAAGGAATTAGGACAACGGAGCAGCCAGCAGATATCTTCACCAAACCTTTGTGTCATAGACAGCATGCATATCTATTAAGCAAGCTGGGTGTCTTGGACATCTACAAGCCATCAGCTTGAGGGGGAGTGTTAGAAGATATACAGCTTTTGGTAATTTATGATCTGATTTGATTATGATTTTGTACATCAATTAAGGATTAGATTTAGATCTAGATTGATATAGATTGATTCATAGAATTCTTTATTTCCATTAATTGTACAATCCCAGTCTTATATCTTTGGAGTCTCTGTACATTTACAATACAATTGAATAGAGAAAATCTATCTCTCTCGGATTCGTCCGCTTCAGCCTTCTATTCCCTTTTCTCTTTACTTTCTTTCAAAGAATGTGCCAATAAATGAAAAATCAACAACCAAAATGTTTGATAACATTATGATATAAACATGGAAAAAATGCCCGGGAATGATGTGATAATGCAATAGGACCACCGCGGGACTCATTAGAGGATCAAGGCGAGGCCAAATTGGCACCATCCACCACCCATGGGCTGGATGGTGCCAACCAGCAAGTCCACAGCGGCTCGCAGGACATGAAATCCTTTTTCAATACTCATTCCTTATTTTATTAGTTCATGATGTAGTGATAAAAATAACGAGAAATCGACGGAAATCAACAACCTAAAGAGGTCAAAATCTTCCTATTTCGTGCTCAACATGGCGTGACCAGCAAGGTATACAAGGTTAACCAGCGAGCCCGGCATAACAAACGATACGTTTAGAAGCATAAAAACAAGCAAAAAATCCACTAGATGCAAAGAGATAATGCCAAAGGTTATTTCTAATGCTTAAGGGGGATCGAACAAGAAAATAAGCGGTGATAACAAGATAAGAATGAACACATTAAAGAGAGGCCGAGGTCATCCGAATGTCCGGCCTCAAACACGACGAGATTCGAACCGGCGGAAGCAAGAGCCGTTTGTTTTTCTACCTCCAACAAAAATAAAATGTAAAGGAGATAGCTTCAGGGAGGGAGATTGCCGAGAGCGATGATGTGCAACGGAGACCGAGAGGGAGCAAAGACACCGAGAGCTAAGAGAGATGAGGAACGACAGATTTGGAGAGCGAGTGACCGAGAGAGTATGATGAGAAGATGGAGATGGCGAATGATGGAGATGATAAGACCAAGAGACTCTGGTTGCGTGAGGGTGAGCTAAAGAAAGTGAGCAGCGGTGGAGTTGGTGGCGATGGAGCTAGCAGCGACGGTATGGTGTGAGCTGGAGAAGGGTGGAACCAAAGGAGTGAGCTGTGGTGAGGGAGGGGGTGGCGAGAGCTGGCTGTGAGGATGGTGAGATGGAAACGGCGATGAGGACGTGCCGGCGAGAGGGTGGAGCTGAGAGGTAGTGGCACGGCGACTGGAAGGAGTTGGTGGCCGTGCGTTGGTGAGTGACTGGAGGAGGATGCAGGGTCGGAGAGGACGAGACGGAGGTGGCGACGATGAACCAGCGAGAGCAGCGGCTTGAGCTAATGGTGAGGAGCCAAGAATTGAGATGGCGGGGACGGAGGTGAAGGAGCGACGAGAGCGAGCGGGAGGGGAGGTAGCGAGGCTCAGCAGCCAAGAGGAAGAACGAGATGGACGCAACGACCGGAAGGGGAATGAGGAGACGCCGGTAATGAAGAGAGAGACGGGCGGGGAGAGGATTAGGGTCAAAAGCTTGATGGGCCGAAAATTTAAGCTTTAAGGGCTCGAATTGGGCCAAAAGGTCCAAATTCTGTTCGGGCCTAAATAGAAGCCTATACGAGAAGAGCAATTATCAGGAGAGCAAGGAAGCTAGCGGCTATCATCAAGGACAGTTCATACCGAGCTTCGGCGCCCATCCCTTGTATCGGAAAGTATATTTCGATTTCATGGATTGGATAGAGTCCTAGAGGTCCTAAAACGACAATGTTCCTTAGTCGCAACATGGAGAAGAAAGTCGGTGGTAGAAAAAATGAGTGCAAGACGGTGAAATGATGACTGTCTTCGATTTAGGGTTGGATTCCGACATTGCCGGCAAGTTTCATCCCTGAGATAGTTGATAGACTTGCAAGCAAACTCGGGTGTCGACAAATAGGAATGAAAAAAGCTAGCCGATTTTATGCTAATGTCATTCTATATAGGATGTCAAATCTCGAGTCATGTACCCTCCCCTTCAGCCTTCTGTTGGTGGACTTGCACATGCCAAAAGCAGGTACCTTTCTGCTCTCAAATTCTCACCAATTAATCTCCCACTAACTAATATTAATCCAATAGTAACTTCACCTCAACCTTTGATCAAAAAATTTTGTGAAAGCTTGTGTACTTTATTTAGATGAATCACAATCGTACGAGATAAACTAAAACAAATTGATATTGTAAAAAGTGATTGAGATGGTAACAATGTGATTTCTTAAACCTCCGTCTTTTCAAATTCACATTGTAATCCAAATCTTCTTTATTTTGTAATTTTTAATTAAAGTAATAAATCCCAGATGTTTAGGTTCCATTTGCTCACATTTATTTTTGTATCCATTTGTAAGCACTAAAATCACTTAACTTGTTTTGTTTATTTTAAGCGATTCTATGCTCAAAATAATGCTTGGTTACCGTCAGCCCTTAATGTTTATTTAGTATGATTACACTGAAGATGCTTGTCGTGTCTAAATAACGATTATGCATTTTATTTATTTCGCCACTGATGAAATATAAATAGTCAAAATAAATATCAATTAGTTAAAGCTAATAAAAGTAGCCCATTTGTTCCTTTATAACATTAAAGGAACTGCTGTCAATTTGAAAATGATTACGTCATTTTTTATCAGACGAAATAAAATCTTACTTATTAAAAGACGAAAAAGGAAATTCGAATATGCTAAAAACTCTTATGACATCATATGAGGGGGATCGTTATTGAAGGTAATGGCATACAGTTGCTATTAAATTTGTAATTTCATCCCTTATTGATTTTGTGGCGAAGAAGAAGAAGAGAGGCATTCATAGGTGACTATTAAGAAAACACATGGTCCCTCATTTCTCATGGTATAAAAAGAACGGGAAAACTATTGAAAAAGTTATAAATATGTTATACTGTATCGATTCATTCATAAACTTTTTAATTTAGTCAATGTAATTCTGAATTTTTTGATGATTTATCAATGTAATCATTCTAGTCAATTTTCACATTCTATTATTGACGTCGATGCTAGCCATCTCACATGGCACTATCAACACTGACATAGATAATTATTGCATTTTTTTTTAAATTCTGAAATTTTTTGACCCTTTTATTTTTGCTTTTCTTTCCAATATAGGCCTGTGACCCGTTGAACTTTAAGTTGAAAGCAAAAGTAAAAGAAAGAAAATTTTAAAAAATGAAAAATTGAAAAAACCTTTTAAATTAACTTGTCCATGCCATATGCTTTATAGGATAGCCGTTCACAATAATGATTTCCGGCAAAATTGACCGAAACACTACATTAGCAAATCGTCAAAAAGTCTAAAACTAAATTTGTCAAATCAAAAAGTTTATGATTGATTATATATATATAATAGGTCTAGGATTCTCTTTTTATAATTATCCGTAAAAAGAACCCTTAAATATCGTGACCGACTTCATCTACCATGCTAGATATTTAATATTTCCCCAGACGAAAAAGGTTTTGAAAAGGTGCACCTCCACGAGTCCGATCCACGCAATCAAAAGCCAATTCAATGCTCTCTCCTCGTCGCCTCAGCCAAAAAGTGCATGTTCACAGGTTGTTATAAAGGATTCCTGATACTCCTCTCCTCTGCCAATTTTTACTGGGTCGGCCAAAAAAAAAACCCTCTTCTTCTCATCTCCAGCTTTTCGGGTTGAGAGAGATTTCTTGCAGATTTACTCCAGTGATCTTTCCTTCTTTCGTTTTGTACATCGTTCGTTCGTATAGATCATGGACAAGAAGGTTCTTGATTACACGTTGGTCCCCTCGGGCCTGTTCATCATGATGGCCTACCACGCATGGCTCCTTCATCGGATCGTGAAGCACCCCGACAAGACCGTCGTCGGCGTCACTGCCATTAATCGCCGATTCTGGGTTCGAGCTATGATGGAGGTAATGTAAGTTTGTCTCCCTACCTTTTCTTTTTGTCCCCCGGAAATGCTTTTCGACCCTTTGCCTTCGTGGCGTCCGGCTCGGGTGGCAGGATGTCTCCAAGAACGGCGTCCTCGCGGTGCAAACGCTGAGAAACAACATAATGGCATCGACCCTGTTGGCCTCGACGGCGATCACCCTCAGCTCCCTCATCGCCGTCCTCATGACCTGCGGGTACGGCAACCAGTCCTCGCTCTTCATCATCGGAGACCGGAGCAAGTTCGGCTTCTCCGTGAAGTTCTTCGCCATCCTCGTGTGCTTCTTAGTGGCTTTCCTCCTGAACGTTCATTCCATAAGGTACTACAGCCACGCGAGCATCCTGATCAACGTGCCATGCACGAAGATCTCGCAGCATCAGCAACAGCACCGGGCGATGGCGGAGTACGTGGCCAAGACGGTGAACCGAGGGAGCTACTTTTGGTCGTTGGGGTTGCGGGGGTTTTACTTCTCTTTCCCTCTTTTCCTGTGGATCTTCGGTCCGATTCCCATGTTCTTGAGTTGCTTCGCGTTGGTTTTCCTGCTGTATTTCTTGGATGTGTCGTTTGAGTCCGGGTGGGCCGTGGAGGCTTCTGATGATGATGATGATGATGATGAGAGGAAAGATGAGGAGCTGGGAAGTGCAATGATGATAAGCATTGGTGGTTTGAACAACTGATATTAAACTTTACCTGAGCTTCACATGTCAACTCTTATATAAGTCTTGCCGTATACAAAGATATTGAAATATTAAATTGTTTCTTTATCAAGTGCGTATTATAATATTCATTGAAGAAGGTTTATCTAATAAGCAATCGCCGCATGTTAACGCATCTCCCGTTCAATTAGACACTTTGGAAGATCCTTTGATTCCACCAAGAGTGAGCATCACTTTCATCGGCAAGTCATCTGCCTATCTTTGGAATTTCCTGTCTTTGGAATTTCAACTCGATAGATAGATAGGGTGTTTCGTTTTATCTGTTGTCTGTTAACCTGCTTCCTTATGCAGATTTGACAACCCAACAAGTCAACAAATGGTACATCAGAATTGGTGACTAGAGATCACAAGAAAAGAAGCTTTCCATCCTTTGAAAAGCAAAGACAGAAAGTGGAAAATTTTATCAAAACATTATAAGTCCACAATTTCGATCATCTCTTGCAAGCATCATCGTATAGCCAAAGCATCGAAACTCGCAGCTTAGCACGCAGGACATGCTGGGAGGAAACACTCGCAACTGAGACCATCTATTGAGAAATGAGACCATCTATTGAGAAATGGAAGTGATGAAGCATCTTCCGCCTTGTCATGTGTGTGTGAATGCGTGCATCTATTTTTGGCCGCAGAGAGCGGTGCATATGTCTACCCCAATTTGTGTGCATATTTGCTGTATAAAGTAAAGAAAGAGAATATGCTCACGTAAACGAAGAGAATATACTCAGGTCTCTCTGCTCCGGGAAGGTGGATGCCTGTTAACGCTTTATTGTAGAGGAGCTCTAACAAGCCTTGAAGTGTATAGGATAGGGGTGCAAAGATGCAGCAGGTCAAAAACCTTGTGTTTTACCCTAAAGAGGAGTAATCTGGTGCAAGTGTGTGGGCGAATGCAAAAGCTTCTTCTTTCGTCTACCAAGGTTCGCAAAGCAAGGGGAACAATAGATGTGCTATCTAGGAAATTCCTATCAACAAGGAACCTGGAAAATTAGGTTCAGGGACCTAGATGCCCACCTATAAAGTAATGGATTAGAACCATTGATCACAGATTGTCTGAGAATTTGCAAAATGCACAATTCAACGACTTGTTGCAATAACTCAAACTTTGTGTAGTTGGACTGATTCTAAACAACGCGACTTATCTCTAGAGAAGCCTCTTCTGCAAAGACTTGAGGATGTCGTCTCCTGGTTGATTCAACCAAATCTTGACACGGCAGTTGTTCTGATGCAAACATAAATAGTCCAAAACCTCCTGCAAAATGGGTGTTATAAAAGTATTAGAATATAGTCGAGATGTCTATAAATAATTACAGGGTGATTATGAATTTAATGTTTTCAGATACAACATAATTGTCAGCCAGCAGATCTATAAGAGTGTGTCAGAATGGTAGGTGATGGGAAAGTATCCGAGAATTGAAAAAAAGTATTTACTTTCTCATACGTGAATTGTATGATTACAGCCCTATTTGTAATGTGTAAGCCCTATCTAATCAAAGAAAGAAATATACAAAAGGAAGGGAAATATCTTTTTTCCAAAATATACAATATTCTAATCTCCTCTAAATGAACCAATTAGCATCAATTAAAGTCAATTACAGCAACGGTATCTTCAACAGAGTGCTCAAAGCTTATAGCTGTTCCTTTAAGACATAAAATCCGAAGAGAAACAGCAATTCACCTATTAAAAGCCTGAACCACCCAATCTTGTCAACTGATAACCGTTTTTCCTTCATGAATAGATCAGCATTGAATGGAAGCCGGTGATGCTCAACAAGCATTGAGTCACAACCATATAACCTACGGACCCATAGAACATTTGCAGTGAGATTCCCATGACTCTTGACTGCGTTAAAACTCCAGTTGACCCCAGTCCACAACCATATCTATAATTCACTGCTGACTTTCCCCGTCTTCCTATTCATCATTAATAAAGAAGTTTTCTCTGGTTACAGTGGAAATCTGGCAAGGGAGTTTACACGATGTGAGAGTAGCGCACTCATTTGAACCTTTCAGCCTTTTTCATCGCATTCTTCAACTTATAGCTTTGATATCTTTGTCCTACATCCTACCATTCACGATGAATGAAGAGTTGATGGGAACCTGCATAAAACAAGTTGCTCATGCATAAGATAATCTTTTTTGAGTTGATGCAGAGTAAAGAAGGGACACATACAGATATAGAAGAGACAATTAGATAGAGAAACTCCGGTAACAGGATTTTATAATATTTCTGTTTATTCACCTTTCATGAAGATTGGAAAAAGTTCGTCAGAATTTCAATTGTTAGCCAATAGCCCATAAGTCAAAATGTTATTTCTCTCTCTAAGAACTTTCAAGAGATCGTTTTCATCCACCTTTTTTCCTATGCACCAATCGACGTCTTGGGGACACTGAAATTCATTCCAGATTACTCGGTAGAATAGCAATTAGCAAGTCTAGACCACACCTGAGTCCATTGATGGACTCAGTTTTGAATATCTACTTCCTTTTTTAAGCCGCCACAAATTGATTGAAAGTCGATTAGAAGTCAAGTGAAACCCGGAAAACCGTTTCATTTATGAGAACAAAAATCCAAGAATGGGAATTGATACATTCGCTCATTGTTTTGAAAATGTTTGATCATGCGATCTTGCTCGTTTTTCAATTCTTAGGCACATCTATCTAGGTGACCATGCATTGGGAATTCGCAAAATTATATCTACCAACCACGTAATCTCATAACAACATAACTATTTAGGATCAAACACACAAAAAAATGTAGATAAAGTGGGTAAAATATCAATTGGAGACACGTCGGGCAAAATTAGACAAGCCCTTATTATTATTATGTCTCGGGATAAGACACGTCAATGATACTCGTAACCAAGCATGAAAATACTTAAACTAAATAATGTGAATTTCCTGACTGAATGATAACAATGAGACATTAATCAAAGCATGAACTAAACCTAGCCTTCACATAAAATTCTAAGCTAGAAGCAATTCCACTCTTCCTTTTTTTATGTTCATCTTTTGATTGAAACATGAACTAACTTCTATTCTACTTAAGTACTACTAAAATGTCATTCGATCACTAAATTGTCAATTGATTATTAACATACTAACTTTTTTTACTTTATAATTTTTTCAAAGTTAGATTTTTTTTTTCCATCTCTATTTTAGAGAAAATGTGATTACACATCAAACGATAATAAACATGCTAAGTGCGAGCACAATAACTGTTATATTTCTGTTTCAAAATAATTTTTTTATTCCAAACTTGTTTCGGAACAGTAAATCCGTTTGGTGACGTAATTTTATTATTCTATTTCTGGAATAAATGTTTACTTCATAAATATGTTTGAAATAAAAATGATAAATAATTTTTTTTTTGACTTATCTATTTCTAGAACAAAAATGAGAAATAAAAACTCTTTCCATCACTCATTTTCTCTTCTAGTCAACCACTCACCTATTGATGCCACCTGTTGTCCACCACCACTGTCGCCGCCACCGCCATCACTAGCCGCCATCAGTCACCATTGGTCATTGATCGCCGGCTGCCACCACTCGAGATAGAGAAATTTTGTATGAAATTCTATTATGGAGACAGAGATTTTGCATCATTATTAAAACACATATTTTTGCTAAGAAAGTCATTTAGGAATAAAAATATGAGTATTTATTTCTCTTTCAAAAATCAATTTTTGGCTGAAATGGTTGTCATTCTTGTCATAATTGACCAAAAGTAAACCACAATTACACAAATGTGACTGTAACGATGCCTAAAAATATAAGTTCGACCTCAGTGTCTATACTAAGGCAAAAGGGCAACCTACAGCCTAGGAAGCATCAACACTCTCCGGGAGTCTTCGTGTCATGTCGTGTATTCGACACTCTCGGATGCCTTCTGACAGTTGGTCAACACCTGTTGGAAAATTCGACACCTATTCAATTTTTGGAATTCTGACATGTGAGTTTCTGACACAAGATTCTGACATGTGAGGTCAATTTTAAAAATTTTCAATAAATGAAAGGTCAAAATATCTATATGTGAAAAAAATAAAAATAACAAATTAGGAAATAAGAAAACCTAATATTTTCTTCTCTTTTTTTCGACTCTTACTTTCGTGATACACAATTTATCCTCAAGTTTTTTTTTCTTTCGACACGTCTCGACACGCAAGTTTAGAATCTAAATTACTTATTTTTTTCTTTTCAAGTTTTATGGATTTATTGAAATGGAGTTGAATTTATTAAATTAAAACAATGAATGATATTAATAAATAGTGGATTAATGTTTTTAGTGTAAATTTATTATAAGATTTTATTTATTTATTTATTTATTTATTTGTGAATTTGAATCAAATTAATTCGATTGAAATAATCATAAAATAATAATTTATTATTTATATATAAAATATATATTTAATATATAACGTATCCCAACATGTCAGAATTCTCTATTTTTCTAAAAACGACATGTCGGAGTATCGTGTTATGTCGTGTCATGTGTCAATATCTGTGTCGGTGCTACTTAGCCTAGGGTTGCCCCTGGCCACCTTGAGAATCCCCCTCTACATACCCGATTGCCCATGGTCCAATATGGATGGGGCAAAACCAAGAAACCAAAGAGATCAACCGCGTTGCGAAATTAATTGCATACACATGCTAATTACATGTCAGTATTGGCACTTCTACTATATATTCCTCTATTTTTTATCTTCTTTTTTTTTTTAATTTACGATAAGATGATTACAATCTAATTTAGCATGCTAATAACGTGCCAATAAATGAAAAATCCCCAGCCAAAATGTTTGACAACATCTGAAATAAACGTGCAAAAAATGCCCGGGAATGATGTGGCAGTGCAATAGGACCACCCCAGGACTCATTAGAGGATCGAGGCGAGGCCGAATCAGCACCACCCATGGGCTGGATGGTGGCTACCAGCAAGTCCACAGCGGCTCGCACGACATGGAACACATTAAAATGACGAGAAATCAACCGAAATCAAACACTCTAATTAGGTCAAGATCTTCCTAGTTCAGGCTCAACAAGGCGTGACCAGCAAGGAATACAAAGTAAACCAGCGAGCAAAGGATGACTAAAGATACGTTTAGAGGCATAAAAATAAGCAAAAAAATCCGCTAGATGCAAAGAAATGAGACTAAAGGTTTCTTGAAATGCTTAAGAAGGATCAAACAAGGAAATAAACACCAACAATACTGATAGCAATAACAGCAATAGCAAGATAAGATTAAACACGATAAAGATATGCCGAGGTCATCCGAATGTCCGGCCTCAAACACGACCAGATCGGAACTGGCGAAAGCGAGAGCCGTTTATTTTCCTACATCCAACAAAAATAAAATTAAAAGGAGATACCTTTAGGGAAGAAGATTGCCGAGAGCGATGATGTGCAGCAGAGACCGAGAGAAACTGAGGAACCGAGAGCAAAGACAGACGAGGGAACGACGGATTTGGAGAGTGAGTGACCGAGAGAGTACGGTGAGAAGATGGAGATGGCGAATGATGGAGATGATAAGACCAAGAGACTGTGGTTGCTTGAGGGTAAGCTAAAGGAAGTGAGCAGCAGCGGAGATGGTAGCGACGGAGTGAGTAGCGAGAGTAGGGTGGAGTCGGAGTGAGCTGTGGTGAGGAAGGGGTGGCGAGAGCAGCGACTCGAGCTAATGGCGAGGGGCCGAGATGGGGATGGCAGTGAAAGAGGTGAATGAGCG
Source organism: Eucalyptus fibrosa (assembly GCA_017140475.1). NCBI lineage: Eukaryota > Viridiplantae > Streptophyta > Magnoliopsida > Myrtales > Myrtaceae > Eucalyptus > Eucalyptus fibrosa. The sequence goes on along the minus strand of CM029515.1, from coordinate 6,407,808 downwards.
ATGAGAGTGAGCAGGAGGCAAAGTGGTGAGGCAGCCGAAAGGAGGAGCGAGATGGAAGCAACGGCTGGAAGGCAACCTGTCGTCGAGTGCCCTTCCGATTTGGGGTTTTATCCAAGTCTCTGGTCTCCCTCAACCTCCATTTTTCTCCTCTCTTCTTTTTCTCGGGGGCTAAATCCACTGCGTCCTCGCTTCGATCCGCAACATGGCCGTCTTCTGCTTTGTCCAAAAATAGGTTCTTTTCTTTGTCGTATCGACTAATTAGGGTTTTTAGGATAAATTATTTTCTTTGACCCAGGATAAAATTAACTAATTTGGGTTTTCATTGTTGTAATAATAAAAATTATTAAAAAAAGGAAAAGCTATCGGTCCGGTCCCGTGGATGGGTCCACACCTGGAACCGGTCACCTGGAACCGGGCCGGACCGATATTTACCAGTTCCGGTTCGGTCCGGTTCTTCTTGTTCACAGAACCGTCGAACGCCCCCTCCTTCTTTTTTTTTTGACGAGAAACAAAGCTGATTATATTAAGTAGTAGGTAAAGGTAATACAGCAAAAGCATCAAGACAAAGAAGATCCAGAGATCGAAGGGGGACTAGTCACCTAGTTACTAGGAAGAAAATCAAAACGCCAGCTTTTGCAACCCATCAAAGAACCCGATTAGAATTTCTACTGCAGTGAGCGAAGGAAAGGCCAGACATAGTCTTCAATTTGTGCTTGGCCCGGTTCACGAGGGGTTGCACTCGACCAATTTAAGGTGGATGATGACAATAGACTATCCACCATCAACCGACAATCGATAAAAGAAGTATTTCTTTTTCTAGGGAATTGGGAATTAGGGTTTCGTAGATAAAATTTAGGGTTTCAACCAAAGCGACGGCCTCCGCTTGTTCAAAGCGAACTAACCTCGATATGCTTTGCAAACCCATCGCGAATTTTACCAAAGGAATCTCTCGACGCAAGCAATAGCCGCCGAGGTTTTTTCCTTGATGCCGAGGACCAAAAGAAGAAGGACTTGTCTCGTAGCCGAAGACAGCTTCATTCGTCTCTCGTGGAGTGATTGTGGCCAAATGCTGAAGAAAAAGCCGGCCGATGGATGAGATCGATCTAGGAAGAGTGGCTTCTTCTTCTTCACCAGACAAAGGTGCGTGGGTTGTTAATATCCTCTTCCCTCTCTTCGAAATCGCCATGCCTTCCCCGGTGGGCCTCGGTGATGATGTTGAGATGCCGCTGGATTTGGGTATTCAGATCTGGTAGATTTGATGTTTCTTTCTTCGGTTTTAGAGGCCGAACTCATAGTTATGTCGTTGCCAATGCTGGAGCTGAGAGGAAGGTCTTCTACCTCTTCCGAATCGCAGAGCTTGCCTTTGTTGGCGTTATTTCTGGGTCTGGCGATCTTCAATGTTTCTGGAATTATAGATCCGGTGAAACGAAGACTCTGTTCGTCCATTGCGGGGTGTCTTCTTCGCCGGCTGTGATTTCGCAGGTCATGGGAGCGCAATTGGTGAGATCTGGTCGGGATTTCGGCCCTTCTTCCACAGCACAGGTACGATGGTTCCTCGATTCTACATCTCTTTCTTCCAGGTCGCAATGCGAATTGCGTTGAGCAGCGATTATGACTTTGAAGTTCTGATGTATTCCTGAGAACTCAGATCTGGTAGATCTGAGGGTTCTGTCCTCCGTTTCAGAGGCAAAAGATCGACCTTCTCTATGATCCGAGGCGCGAGGATTGCCATGGTGAGCGGCTTTGGCTGGTCGTTTGTGCTGCAATGTTGCAGGGTATAGATGTCCGGTTGAGCTGAGGTCTCTGTATTCGGCTGCAGCTGATGGAAAATGGGTGTGTTGATCTTCTAATACAGAGGAAGAGGGTGCAGCAGCGTTGATTCGTCGGGTCGGGTGAAGGCCACCATTTTGCACAGTCGCAGTGTGAAGCGTTGATTCCTCTGGATGTGTTGGACTTCTTGACTCACGACTTGGTGAGATAGAGCTATGTTCTTTCTGTGGATAGCGTTCCGACGGCATGTTGTTATCACAACTAATTTCAAATGAGGCATCTATATTAACAATGAGATTTCCAGGTGCTGGAGGATGCCATTTTTCAACTTCTCTTCGGCTGTGATTCTTTTTTGGGGCTTTTCTATTCCAAGCTGAGAAAGAGTCCTGTGAAGCCGTGGCTTTGAGCAGGGTTCTGTTTGGGTTTAAGGGCTGATGACTGAAGATGAATTGATTCCGATCCTTCCAAATGCACCAAAGAACTGTGGCAACCAGTTCAAACTTATGTGAGTCTCCTTGCATCACAAAATATTTAGATAACCAGTCATCAAACCTTGTTAAGCCAACGCGATTTGTACATGTTTTCAGGTTTGGGTCTTTCCAAATGTGGGCTGTCCAGGGGCAGAGCAATAAAGTATGCTCAAGGCAGAGCAATAAAGTATGCTCAATCGTCTCAGGTTCCAACTTGCATAATGGGCATATCGATTCAGGTGCTATCTTTCTCCTATAAAGATTATCCAGGGTAGGAAGCGCATTTTGGCATGCACTCCATAGGAAGAATTTTATTTTCGGTTGTAGCACAGAATTCCAGATAAGCTTCCAAATGAGTGGGTCGAACTGGTGTGATGATGTTGGCGTAGATTGTCTATGTATATGTGGTTTCCTGTTTGAAAAGTAACCACTCTTTACCGTATATTTTCCCGATTTGTTATCTGTCCAAACCAACATATCTTCACTAGTTGGGAGTCCGAAAGGTGTTTCCTTAATTTCTGATGTTAGGGATTCATCAAATAGGGATAGTAATAGGTCTTCCTTCCAAATACCAGCTTCAAAGTCAATCAAATCAGCAACTTTTGTTTGATCATTGGACGTTGGCCTTCCTCCAATCCGTCCTGATTTGAGCCACTTATCCTCTCTAATGGAAATTTTTTGTCCATTACCCACTGTCCATATCATCTGAGGAGCAATCGCATTTCTGCCCGCCAATAAACTTTGCCATCCCCACGATGGGCGAGAGCCTTTCCCTGCTTGCTAGAAGTTACAGTTTGGGAAGTAAAGTCCTTTCATAAATCTGTTTAAGAGCGTGTTCGGACATTGAGAAATCCTCCAGGCTTGTTTCCCTCACATAGCCGTATTAAAAGCTTGTAGATCCTTGAAGCCAAGCCCGCCTTCATTCTTACGTAGTTTTAACGTATCCCATTTACGCCAGTGTAGAGCAGAATTCTTGTTAGAACTTCGCCACCAGAAGGTAGCGATTTTCCTCTCAATTGCTTTAATAATGGAGATTGGGATCCTGAAGATTGACATAGCATATTGAGGTATTGATTGAACTATTGCTTTGAGAAGAATCTCTTTTCCAGCTCGTGAAAGCAAATTATCCTTCCAACTTTCCAACTTTGAGTTGACCCTGCCCAATATCCAAGCGAACATATCTTTTTTTGAGGACCCCCAGTCTGAAGGGATACCTAAATATTTCCCAGTTTTCGCAATTTCGGGAATTCGCAGCACCGATACCATATCTCTTCTAAGACAATTTGGACACCCTTTGCTGAAAAATAGTCCGGATTTGTTAAGATTGACGGCTTGACCAGATGCGTAGCAGTAGTGATTAAGAATTGTTGACAAGTTTTGACATTCCTGTACTGAGCAATCTAGGAAGAAAATAGAATCATCAGCAAATAGTAAGTGGGAAAGGGTTGGGCAAGTACGGTTCAGCTTGATGCCATGAATTGTATCCTCTGCTATTGCTTTCTTCATCATGTAAGATAGAACGTTAGCTACGATAATGAACAAATAAGGCGATAATGGATCCCCCTGGCGAATACCCCGAGATGACTTGAAGTAAGGAAGAGATTCACCGTTGAGGTTGATGCTATATGATACTGTGTTAATACATTGCATAATCCACTTCACCCAATCGGCATTAAACCCCATTTTATGTAAACATTCCTGTAAGAAATCCCATTCGATTCTGTCATAGGCTTTTTGCATGTCAAGTTTAAGAATAGCCTGAAACTTCTTCCTCCTGTCTCGAGTCCGTAACCGGTGGATAACCTCTTGAACAATTAGAATGTTGTCTTGTATTTGCCGATTCCCGACAAAAGCACTCTGCTCTTCAGCAATAATGGCTGGTAAGAAAGGTTTAAGTCTATTTGCAAGGATTTTAGAAATGATTTTGTAACTAAAGTTACACAGACTTATGGGCCGAAATTGTTCTAACCTTTCTGGGTTTGTAATTTTAGGGATAAGAGTGATTCGGGTTCTATTCATGGCTGGGTTGATGGTTCCAGAGTCAAAGAAACGCTGTACTTCCCTGAATACATCCCCACCTATGTCTTGCCAGTGCTGATGAAAGAATAGGCCATTCAGACCATCCGGTCCAAGAGCTTTGGTAGCCCCCATTTGGTGAGTAGCTATATAAACTTCTTCCATAGTCACCGCTTCTGTTAGTTTTGTGTTCATAGCTGCATTAACTGATACTGGGATTTGATCAAGAATAAGCTGAAAATTTCGCGGTCCTACCGAAGTGTATAAGTTGTTGAAGTAATCCACCGTCATATGCTGAAGATTCTCATGATTTCTCACCCAATCGCCTTCGGCATTCATTAGCATCGAGATACGGTTCCTGTTTCTCCGTTGAATAGTGGCTGCATGAAAATATCTTGTATTTCTATCTCCCCATTTCAGCCATTTGACTCGAGATCTGATTGCCCAAAACATTTCTTCCCGACGCCACAGGGAGTTGATTTCTTTATGTATATTCTGAATTCTGCTCTGATTAGACTTCAATATAGGGTTGTTCATGTGAGCGACAAGCTCATTTTTCAGTCCCTCAATTTGTTTGGAAGCATTGGGGAACCGATTTTTGCTCCAAGCCGTCAATTGCCTGACAACAATAGATAATTTATCCACCATGTTCTTCCCGTGAGACGTCTCCCATGCCCTCTTGACAATTATCTTGCATTCATCATCCTCCGTCCAAAATGGTTCATATCTAAACTGTCGCCTTTTACGTGATAGAACAGGTAATGTTGACATGAGAAGAGGACTGTGATCTGAACCAATGGCTGGTAAGGCTGTAACTTCGGCATTCGGGTACGCTATCCTCCATTCCATTGTGCATAATGCTTTGTCCAGCCTTTCTTTGACATTTTCATCACCCTCTCTTCTATTTGTCCAGGTAAATGCGCACCCTTTGGCTTCCAGATCCATTAGCGAACTAGCATATAAGAAGTCTCTGAATGCGATCAGGCGACAGTGATCAGCCATCCTCTTTCCCACCTTTTCCCAATGATATAATATTTCATTAAAATCTCCGATGCATATCCAAGGGCTGTGATTGGAGGTATTAATTCTTTGTATTTCATCCCAGAGTATAAGACGTTCATGAAATGCATTAGGAGCATGTAGGAAAGTGATTTGCATATTCCGTCTATTTTCATACAAAAAACAATGCACATTAATATAGGAAGTAGAATGAGAATTGACTGAAAGAGAAACCTGATCATCCCAAAAAAGAGTTAAACCTCTCGATAAACCTTCTGGATTCACAACGAAACTGTGAGGATACTTAAGCCTTCTTCTCAACCAAATAACTTTCTGCTCTTGGTTCTTTGTTTCCATAAGAAATATAATATTAGGTCTTTCCTGAGTCGCAAGGACCCTAAGTGCTTGAATTGTCAGGGGAGACCCCAATCCCTGACAATTCCAACTCAGGAGTTTCATTGATGCACCAATGGCTTATTAGGGCCAGCCACCAAAGCCCATTGAGTAGATTTCTCTTCCTCTGTAATCGGGATTTCTATGAGTTGTAAATTTTCAGCATCGATTGCTTTTGTGGATTGAGCTCCATACGGGCAGAATCTTTTTCCTTTCTTGGAAGTATGAAGTTTGGTAGCCTTAGCTTTACCTTTAGCTGAAGATTTTACTGATGCTTCACAGGGCTGCTTCTCTTTTGCAGCTGCTTTGAGGTTTTCATTATGGAGAGTTAGCATAGATTCAACATCCAAGCAGCTGCTGTCACGCTTTTGTGGAGACCTGCCCTCCATAATAGTTAGAGCTCGAGAAGATACGAGTTGAGCAGGTTGTTGTTCTTCCTCGTAAAGAGGCTGTGATTGGGGATGCATAATGGCCAGCTTTCCTGCGTTTGATGGTTGCTGAGTTTCTTGGTTTTCCGCTTGAAGTGGAGTTTCTGGCACCATTTCCTCTTCTTCAATGAGTTGGGAGTGTTTGCCATAGAAGATTTTGCCATACGGGCTTAGAGTTCGTGCTTCAGCTCGCAGCCAATTCCCAAACTTACCCGGTAGGTCTTCATCCAATCTGGTAGATTCGTAAGGAATTTCTTTGCAATCAGTGGCGTAGTGGCCAATTCTACCGCAAGAATAGCAATAGTGTGGTAGCCTCTCATACTTGAACTCGATCCATAATTTTTTGCATCCTAAGTTAACAACTACTCCTGTTTTGAGGGGTGTAGCTAGATTGAGCTTAATCCTTGCCTTTCCAGTCTTATAAATGCCATTTCCTTTTGCTTCCAGCTTAACCTGTAGAACTTCTCCGATTTTTTATGCAATTTCTCTAACTACCTCCATCGTAACTCTGCCAAAAGGAAGGCCAAACATATGCACCCAAAATGGGCAGTGGGAGAAATCATAGCAAATATCAGGGATATCCGGGTCACACTGTTGCAGCACAAGAAGGTTGCTGGAAAAGGACCAAGGCACTGCATCAAGGATTCTCTGTTTCTTAGCTTCAGAGTTAAATGTGAACGAGAAAGAACCTGGTTCTAACACGGTGCAGGACACATTTTCTGTCTTCCAAGCCCATTTCATAGTCTTAAGAAATGATGGGAAGTTAACGTTAGGACGGGAATAAAGCTTGCCTAATAAGGTACGTCTGCATTCCGCAAGTTTTTCAGTCAAGATTCCTTGAGTAACGTTTATTACATCATCCTCAGACCATAAGTTGCCAAGACTCTTACATAGCGCCTCAAGACGACTCGACTCTGTACTAGGGTCTACCATTAGTTTAACTATAATAACCCAAGGAGAGATGCAAACTGAAAACCTGTTATGGTCGAGGTGCGCTCGGACTTTTACCAGCACATAGGCGTGAACAGAGCAACAGAGGAAACCAAGCTCGCAGCAAGGGTTGAGAGCCGCCAATCACAATGGCCGCGAGGAAAAGAAAGGAGCAGAAGGAAAAACCCCATGAAGGAAACTAAGAAATCGAGGGGCCCAGAGGAGAAGCATAAGTGGACCCAAAATTAGGGTTATCGGATAAAGGTCAGAGTTTAGTGGTTGGACAGGTCAGTCCGTTGATGGCGATCTTGTGAACGGAAGAGATGGAAGTTCAACTCCATGAAATTAGGTGGATCAAACAGGAGAGACACCGGGACTGGCCTCCAGTCAGAGAACACGAAGCTACGAAACTGTAGAGGAAAGACCAAAGAGGATTGGAGCTGAGAAGACCGCTGAGCTTCAATCGGTATCCGAATCCACTAAGGGAGGCTTAATCAGGTGGAAATAGTCCAGAATCAGCCATGGGAAAAGATTTTTAGGGTTCAAGCGAGTGAGATTTTGGGGAAAAAAGGGGAACTATCACGTACTGGATAGAGAGAAAACTCAACATACGTTGAGAGCCGCTTATCATTTCAACGCCCCCTCCTTCATCTCCAAAGACTCTCTGCGTAGCTAGGGTTTTGAAACGGCGGAGGCGGCCGTCGCGGTGGGGCCGAAGATCATGGTGGGATTCAAGAACCGGTACATGGTGATGGAGGTTTTCCTGGATCCGAATCGAGAGCTCGGGGTGGATGACCCCATCATACTCACTCAGTTCAACGTGTCCAAAACGATACGAGACAGCATCCTCGTGAACTTCGGGGAGTGCGGCCTCCTGCGGCCTCGCTTCGTCTCTCGGATCCTTTCAAGGTACTCGTCGCTCTTTATGGGATCCGTCGTATCCTGGAATCATCAGGTGTTTGGAGGTTGAATTCTCTGTTATTTCGCTACCAAGTTCTGTGATTCGGTCATGGTCAACCGTTGTGATTGTGATTGTTCGTGCAGTGAAGTTTGTAAATCCCATCACGAAGCTTTGCATTATAAGAGCTTCTAGGGAGGAGCACCAGAAAGTTTGGGCTGCGATCACCTTGGTCACGCGCGTCGGAAATTGCCCGGTGCTGTTTAATTTGCTCAACTTGAGCAGTGAGTCGATCGAGTGTCGAACAGGATGTTGAATAGTACAAAAATTCATCCTTTACTTGTTGAATTGAATCATGAAATTTACGCTGCTACTAGTGATTGTAAGTAGGTTAGCTTAGTGTGATCAGCTTTTGTAAAAATATTATGTCTCAATCCTTATAGACAAGAGAACAATAGCTCCTAGACTGTCAAACTGTGTTTTTTTTTTTTACACATCGCATTAACTGAATCTTAAACTTTGATGGCATAATTGGTGCTGAATTTGCAATGCTGTTGTGGTGATAATGGCATGATTTTCTAGCAGATAGGGAAAAATATCATGTGAGGTTATTAGTTTGCATTTCTTTTCGACTGGCAATGGCATCACGCATAATTACTTAGTGGAAAGAGTGAGATCTTTTCCTGGAAGCTAATTGAGTTTGATTTCTATTGGTGCCAGGAAGCATCAAGGCCTGTAAAAAGGCTGCCTTGAAGTGTGATGAGTTGAAATTTGAGCAGTACAAGCTTGTCTCCGGGTCTCGTCTTTCACCTGAGGTGATTCAGCAGATGCACAACTGCCAAGAAAAGATTAAAATTTTGGAGCACTAGGAGCGCTGCACTTGTACACAGTGTATACACCTTTGGCTGGTATGATCTTGAGCAATTTTTGTTTTCTTTTTTCCTTTTATATGATCTTTCAAGTTTCAATGTAGTAGCATGTAATTTAAGCCCTTGAGCTTAATCTCTAAATAGCGTATATGTGGGCCGTTGGCAAGAATCTTGTTCTTGTTTTTTTAAAGTGCTTATAAATGTAGTGAATTATCACTGGACAGCACGTGCATTTGATATTCCAAATTAAACTATGATGACTGAGGTTTCAAAAGCAGTTAAATTTGGTATTTCCACTGCTTACGGAATTTGCGGATTCGCAACAGAAATCTATCTGTATACATAATTTTTTTATGCATGACTCTTCTCGGTGCATCATCTGTTTATCGATCTTACTATATCTTCTAGGCTTTATGTCTAATTTGATCTTGACATCACTGTCTTTGGAGGTCTACTGAAGCAGGGCAAGTGAGAAACCCTTTTCAACTTTCGCCTTAAGGATCATAACTTTCCTCTTCTTCCCCAAGCCCCCTCTGCCCTCTTCTTACTGGAGTTATATCTTGTATATCAGACTTGCCGGGCGAGCTTTACGTCTTCTACTGCTGTGACTTGAAATACATGCCTACACCTCATCTTGTCCATGGGTTAAATTTCCATTACTGCAAGTAGCTGATCCCATGGCCAGATGATCATATGGGTTTGGTCGTATCATATGATCAGATTTACACCAAGGTTCAAGATGCAATGTGGAATATGAAGCTGAAAGAATATTGTTTGAGCGCAGGCACAAAAGAATTGCTGGTATTGGTATGTTTTTTGCAGACAGTGTGCACCGGTCTTGACTGGAGTCCTCAAGTAACCATCTTTTTCTTGTTTTTATTTATGTATTTATTTCCTTTTTTTTTATTTGTTTAGGCGCGTTCGTGTTCTCTTTGACATGTTGTACGCGAGTCTATTGATTGACCAATCCAGAAAAATGGAATCAAATTCGGCAAGGTCTGTTTCAAGTAATAATTTCGTATAATATCATCGTTGCTTGTGTGATAATTATCATCATAATTCATGATACCCGATAAAGATTGTATCTATAAACGAAAGGTTATAAGGGTGTCATTAATCTTTATTGTCCTCATGAGTATGGTCATTCGTAATCAGATATAAGTTGATGATATTCGGATTGGATTTGCTTAATGTGATCTTTAGATCGAGAATGCTAGTGTCCTTTAGATGTTTTTAGAATGTGCTTACATTCGAACCATAAAGCTAAGACACACTGAGGGTCAACGTCATCTTTGTACGCCCTTAAAGTTCATGGTTAAACATATTTGATTACTAATGCGATAGGAATTAATAAAGCAGCTAATGTTTATGCTGATTGTCAAGTCTCAGATGCTAAATAAATGGCGATTGCAAGACTGCATCTGTTTTGTGCACTCCGATGCTTGCAAATTGCATCGAGATCCCTTGAAATCGATGGTTTAGATGTTTTTAGACGTCATGTCTCTGCCGGTAGCTGAAGATTCCCGTCTCAATCCCCCTTAGACTGAGAGAGGCTGTACAAGTACACGACTTCCTTGCACACACAAAGTTTGAGCTACACCTCAGGCACCAAGAATCTCTTGAAAAGGCTGAAGCAGCTCTCTTTTCATTGAATTCAATGAAAGTAGCGATCCATAATTGCAGCCAATGAAGGGTTTCTTAGTCACTGTTTATACCATGTCATCTACATTTTCCTTGCGTTCCAACCACCGAAATGATATAGGCGAACTAATCTCTTAGAGCTGAATAGTTTGTCACCTGGATCGGTATAAATCAGGAATAGAAGTCATGATATATCATGTTGTAATGAATTCTCTATTTGTTTCATTGGTTTTTAATGATGTAACATGACTTAAAACCAAATCAAGAGAACAAATGATAGAAAGAATTCGTGCCGATCGTACATGTGCTGCTCTCAATGATGGTTTTTGATACACGGAGTCGTAAACTGCTAAGCACGTGCAAAAATGCAGTTGTTGCTCGAATTATGGAAAATGCTATCGGCATTAGAATGAAAAGGACTATAGAAACCAAATACAGAAAAATGCACGGTGAGTTAATGCAAAATATCCCACTGAAACTATTTAGTAATGTAGACCCATAGTCATCATGATAACTGGACCCAACACGTAATGAATTGTTCTCATGAGTCATTTGACCTCTCAATTTTCAGTCAACAAAATTTAAAAGTGAAAATAGCACCCATAAGACAGCTATAGAAATGAATTAATTAATGATCCTCATTTACTGAACAAAACCCTCATTCCTATATGTAAATATATATAAAGATATGTTATATGTATATGAGATCATATATCATAGGTGTACATCAAAAAATTTATAGGTAAATTGATAGGATGAATAAAAAAGAGAGTAGATATTATCCTGTACAATTCTCTTAACCCTTATTATATTGTATTATTTTGTTATAACTAGGAGCATTGCAATAAAATCATTAATCGGTGAGCTAAGATTTATTGATCAATACACCATTATTGCATCCGAATTAATAAGTAAGGCAAACTGATGCCAATATATTCTATTGAAAACATTATATTAAATTGAATGAGATGATTCAGTTTCTTTTCTAATTAATGTAAACGCATGTATCTAACTAATGTTAAGCAAAGTGAAGGGGACTGCAACTTTGTAATGATGCGATTCAATTACGAAACTCTGTTTTGCCATAGTATTTTTGGATCACACTTAAATTGCAGACATCGCTAATTCTGACTACAGACAGGGAAGCAAGCCAAATAAAAACAGCAGCAGCTAATGTAACTAAAAAGGAGCTAAAGGTACGGACATCGGTACACGATTAGCGGGAGATTAATAAGGCTGGATCATATGCCATCTTTCCGTAACCTATGCGCTAAATGATCTATTCAAGTCGGGATGGAGGTTATCGTCACGAGTGCCCCGGACGGATGTAGCTGCAGGTATCGCATTCCCACTCCCTGCAGTCTCTTTCCTCGCTATTACAAGACCCACAAACATAAATATGTCCCCTATGCCCTGAATGACAGGAAGTCTGCACCCAAGCGGTACACAATACAACAAAAGGAAGCAACTCAAGATACTGTAGAGGGCGAAGGATCCAAAGACTAAGACAATAATCGAAAGCCCAACGAGTTTGGTTACGGTCACGTAGACGCCTGCCATGAATGCCAGAGGCATTGCGGTAAGAGTTACGAACAATGGGATATTCGATAGTTCCAGGGCAAGTCCCATCACATAAGGATCATTCAAATGTGTCCAGAGGAGGATTGCGAGTGCCATCATCGAGCTATACATGGCCATGGAGTTGCTAATCACAAAGACACTGTATATGGCTTTGTGGAGAAATACGGGTATTCCAGCACCTGGGTTAGAACCATTATATCCTCCGGGAACGGAAAAACCAGAAGTGAAAGTGACAGAGGCTATAAGGCCCGCCACGACCATGCGAATATTCGCTTTGTCCCTTATTCTATCTTGTTCAACCGGTTCCAATCGTTTATGTGGCCTCCGACCGGTTGGCTTGCAGATAGCTAATTCTCCACTTCTCGGTGTTTGAGCAGATGTCAAAACTATCTTCGTAAACCTCTGCAAGTAGGGAGTCAAAAATAAACAAAAAAAATCAAAAAAATCAAAATATTATGATTTTGGCAACTGAATTACAGATCTGGGTGAGAGCACATTGTTTGACTTACTTCATTAATTTGTGTTCTAGTTTTGTCCTGATTGGTATACAATTTGTGATACAATTTGTGATGCATGATTACCCATGAGAAAAGTGTAAAAGGTCTTACCTTATGGATTGGACCAAGTATTACTTTAATGTCCTGCTCCACCACATCAAGAGCGGTCATGTTGTTCATGTTTACCAGCTTAAGATCTACTCTTCTGTCTCGTGCAAGAAGTATGACCGAAGGTTGGGAGTGCAACGCAGCCAGATGCAGAGGCGTATTCCCCTCGAAATCTCTCACATTTATGAGGTGGCTGAAATTGGGATTTTTCATTATGTATCTGACAGTTAAAATGCGTCCATACCTCGCTGACACGTGAAGAATGTTTTGTCCCAGCTTAGTTAAAAACTCCGCAGGGTCTGGCCATTGCCGATGTAACTCCTTGACGATCCTGACATTATTCATCATGCAAGCAACATGGATAGGAAGATAGCCGTCCGTGCGGTCTTGCTCTAGGGCACTTGTCGGGCACTTCTTCATCAAGAACTTGACTCCATCAAGATAATTGTTGTACGCTGCCAAGTGAAGTGGAGTGCCGTGTCCTGCATCTCTCAATTGAAATAGCCACGGCTTCGTTTCCCACATCGCTTTCAGCATATCTAAATCCAACACAAGAATTTAATCATATGGGATGAACACGAGTTTGTAATTCTTCAATAGGGGTTGATCCCGTTCTAGATGATCCCAAATATCGAGAGTTGTCTCACAATCTTGCCCATTAAACTAGTCAGCTATCAAACCATATGTACACGGGGACTCACTAAACTAGACTTTACTTGTGAAACTTGATTTTTCCATTAACAAGGGAAATGTACGTACAACTGTCTCCTTGTCCCCTTGTCCTCGTCCTTCTGCGACAAATATATCCCCACACACAATAAACTTGCACATCGATACCAAAAACTAAACCACGCTTTTCGTAATCTAACATGATATTGAAGCTCCAAGAATCAACACGAAACCAAAATGAGGAAACAAAAGAGTACCAAGAAAATCATAGAATAAGCAAGAGCACAACTATAGGGTTTACCTAGTCTTTCATGGATAATGGCGACATGAACAGGTGACATGCCAAAGACCCTTTCACTCTCTGATCTAATCTGGTCTTCGCCATCAATTGGTGTTTCCAGCAAGACCCTGAGAACCCTTGGGTCCTCTGTTTCCACTGCTAAGCACCATGGTGACTTGCTTTCCTTATTCTGACGATACAGCGGATTGGGGTCTTCATTCACCAGTTGATGGATCACCACATAATGGCGGTTCCTCACGGCCTCGTGCAGAGCGGAGTTGCCATTGTGGTCAGTGCATGTTACGCCCCCCCGTGAAGGAGAAGTTCCACCATACCGACAATCCCGGCTCTAGCTGCAATGTGCAGCGGCGTCTCTCCTCTGGAATTCTTACAGGAGATCAAGTGCTCAGGGACGAAATCGATGATTACTCTGACATTATCACTGTTCTCTGTATTCCAACGGCATCAGGTTAATTTGAGTGCGAAAGTTTGAGAATTGTAAAATGCACGGCCACAACCTTTTTAATATACCTGCCCCTGCCGCAGCGTGAAGCAGTGTATTCCCCAGGGGGCTGCGTAGCCCGAGAACAATGGGCAACGGCACTCCTTCCCCGATGCAATGATTCTCCAGGGCTCCAATGAACTCGTCGACGTTCTGTCCCTTTGCAGCTGAGTATAGCTGGGGATCCAAAATATTGACGGGTTGTGGAGGATCGTGCTGTTGCTGGTTCAGGTTGGCATTGTCTAATAATGCTTGCACTCTCTGATTTCTGTGCATCCACGTCTCCTGGTGCAGAAGCTCAGTCATCTCTCCGGGGGTGACTATGCCCTGTGACTTTGAGCGAAATGCCCTGGTGTGTCCTAGGAATCAAATTCAGCAGAGTTATAGCGACCAAGTCGAGTTCAACCAGATTGCCCTTAATGAACCGCCCCAACCCACATTTTACTGTTGTGTTAAATTGGTCTCCAATGCGCATGTTCATCTCTTTTTTCTCTCTTTATGGATAAATACTTGACTGATGGTGAAGGACGGGTCCACTTTCTGCCACAAAAGTTTCTTAGGACGACCAGAAATAAGAAGGAAAATATTTTTTTTTTTGGAATGGCAAGATACACTTTGCCCATGTGAAAATTGCACTGAATTAATTTTATCCCCTAACAGTGATTGAATAGTAAAGGAGATCTGGAACAAACTAACGCGTTGGACACAGAATATTTTGCATCTACGTTGGTATTGGGGGTAAATCTGTTTTTTTTTTTTTTAACAAAGTTACCTTTTCCACTTTCTCGTGAAATTTATGAAATTATTTCAAAATACAAAATTAGAAAAAAAAAATTATGCCGTTATATGTGTCAATATTTGTATTTCAAATTTTTTTGGATATTTTACACTGAATAAAATCAAATAGCAAAGGAAAAAAGATGAATAAGTAAGTTAAAATATTACTAACAACCTTGAACTATGCCTATTATGACAACCATATCCAAAAAAAAAAAAAAAAATGTGTCACAAAAACCTCTAAACTTACATCAGTATGACAAAAGTACCCCCAACATTTACTAAAAATTCTAAACTTCATCCTAAATCCACACAAAAAAAAAAAAAGGGGGTATTGATACATTGGGTATAGTTTAAGAGTTTCGATGGCACAAAAATTGTATTAGGGTTTTTTGTTACAGGTGGTGGAGTTCAGAATTTTTGTGATACAAAAAAAAAAAAAAATTAAGACATTGATAAGTTTAGGATTTAATTTCAAAAGTAAAAATGACACCCCAACAGTCCATTGCCCCATAAAACTAATGAAAGAAAACGCATAAAGCAGTGGGCCGTTCATTTTTGCTTCTTTTTTTTTTTTTTTTATTTACGGGTGACGTCACTTAAGCCCCCTGTGAGAAAAATATTGTTACATAGCTGTGGTAAAGGCTCGTGTGTTCAGAATTACGTCTTCTTTAAAACTTTCTTTTTTACCTTTTTACTGAATTTTGAATTTCAAAAAAATTATATAACAAGAATATGAATTTATATTTCAATATTTATATGATGTGCAAATTTTAAGTGCTTAAAATTTTTTAAAAAATAAATAAAATATGTCAATTGCAAGATTTATGGTCCATTCATTTCATAGAAAATTCTTTAGAAAATATTATTTTAAAAATAATTGATTATATTGCTTACAAAAATGAGTGAAGGAAACATATTTTCATTTTTCACATAAATATCTAGGCATAAATTGTTATTGATAATGAAAATATTTTTTTGTTGACTAGTTTCAAGAGATAATAATAATTAATTTTAGGAAATTATTTTTGAAATAATTTATTTTTTCCGAAACAAACAGATCCTTAGATTAAATATACAACTAAAAGCACATAATCATCCCACGGCAAATGATGCCCAAAAAGTATGGCACGGACAAGAATACACAACAAAAATGAAGACCTTCACGCCAACAAGACCAGAACTACCAGCTACGGCTGAAATACTTAGCCATGACCAGAAAGAGGACTCATAAATCACATGAAAAAAGCTGATCGAACCAAAACAAAGCCACTCACCACCCTCTTCGGAACGAACACAATGCCTTCTCTCCCCCTCTCTCTCGCTCTGTGATCTCTCTCTCTCTCTCTCTCTCTCTCTCTCTCTCTCTCTATCCTGAAAGCAAAGCCGTGAGGGAGGAAGGGGAGGGAGGGGAGTATTTATTGACGAGGAGAGGGCCCACGGGCTTGTCGTCCTCTTTCTTCTCGTGGAAGATGGCGAAGAAGTGAATGAGAGAGACAGACGACTAATTAGTAAAAGAGAAGTATATATAAATGAAATGCGAGTGAAATTCGCGTGAAATTAAGGGTGGGTTTGTTGGATTTTAATTTTCACACGCTTTCTATGCCAAACCCACTTCGTTCTCGTCCGTAAACTCAAAAAGTAATGCATTCGACATAACCTCGAAATGCAAGGAAATATGTCCAGGCGTGTAGTTCTGATCAGCACCCAATCCCCAGTGCTCAGACATAACTATCTGTTACATTTTAGATCACTCGTGAATTTCTTCATCGATGGATACATCAGTGATTCATGCATCGCCATGTCGGAGCAATTTGCCTTGCTCTCAGTCCTATAGACAGAATAGGATTGCCTGTTGTCACAAAAATGACACTACTAGATACTTGTTTTCTTCATCACCAGTACCGTTGAATTGGTACTATTGTGATGCCCTAAATTCTGAAATTGTATCCGTATCATTGTTTCCAGATTTTTCCCAAAGCTCTTTCATATCCCAAACTCTTAGGGCACACATAACAACCATTCCATTTATGTTTCAGAATAAATTTTATATTCCAAACTTGTTTTTAGAATAGAAATTCATTTGGTAAAGCAATTTCATTTTTCTATTTTTGAAATAAATTTTTAATCCAGAAATAGATTTGGAATATAAATGAGAAGTAATTTTTTTTTCTTTACTTTTGGAATAGAAATGAGAAATAAAAACCATTTTCATCATTCGTCCTCTCTACTAGTCGGTCACTCACTTGACATTGCCACTCATCGTTCACCATCGCCGGTCGCAATCGTCTACCATCCGCTAATGTTCGCCGATTGCCGGTTGTTGTCATCCATTGCCGTCTATCACCATCCTCCACCACCCCCTGGGAAGGAGAAACTTTGTATTATTATCAAACAAAATTCTACTCTGGGAACACAAATTTTGCATTGTTATCGAATATAAATTTTTACTTAGACACTCATCTAAAAATAAAAATAGAACAATATATTTTTCTTCCAGAGATCAATTTATGGTCAGAATGGGTATCATTCGCACCCTTATTAGCATTGAAGGTCTAGCTGCATATTTTTAGTGCTCTTTAAACTCCAAATTTTACAATGTTGATAATACATCTCGAATATGAGCCCATAAAGAAAATCTTATCTATGTGAATTTCCTAATATAAGTATGTTTCTTAAAAGGGATATGAGGGAGTTTTATTCGATTATTACAAATTAGAACAAACATGAGGAGATTTACAATTTAATTTTTGTGAGTTCTCTGTGAGAGACATACATTTATGGGTTTCCTTTGTGTAATATGGGGTTGGGATACTGTTAAGCGATTGAGCGATTGTAAACTCCATATTCTCTAGATTCATTAAGGGTTTTTTGGCGGTTGGCTGACCCCATGACACCAACGCTTTGACCAAAACCCAAATCTCTAGTGTCCTTAGTCGATTCCTCTAGTGATTTATTTTTCTCATTTTAGCTTTAAATTATGAAATCTATTAACTTTAGCGTTATTTTCACAACAATTGATATAAGAGTTAAAAGTAATAGTTTCTATAGTTGATTTGGAGTTTTGCTAGTGTAATCACTATTTGGAAACCTCGTGCTTGCAATTTTGTATGAAGCAAGGGTTGAAATTGAGAATTTCGAGAGAAGTAACAACTTTGGGCTGTAGATCATTAAGATGCGTTGCTATCAACAACTTACGATTTGACAAAGATTGCGGGATGGCAAAGATAAACTGCCTTAAAGCAGTGGTCCATTCATTGATGCTCAAAGAAAGATTGTCCAAGGTAATGCACTTCAATGTAGGTCTCAACTAACCACTAGGATTTGCCCTAGTGGCCACCCTTCTAACATGAAAGGGGAGGTGGAGGTTCGAATCCCCACCTTCTTAGGAGGAATTGGGGTGGAGACAATTTAGTTTCAAGTGTGAGTTTCGACTCCCACGCCCTGCAAAGAAGCAGGGCAAAAGTCTGAGAGTGAGAGTTAGAGTAGGAATAGAATAGAACTGACCAAAAAATATATATAGGTCTCGACTAATCAATTAAAGCTCAAATTTTCTGCTCGAACCGGGACTTGTGGTGGTATAAATTCCTTAATTAAAGTGTCGTGGCATGTTTGGTACTAAGGAATCGATCCATTATCCTTTAAACTTTCCATGTGCGTTATCGCGTTCCACAAAAGCAACGCATCTCAGTTTTCTGGTCATCTATCAAAGAATAATATGGGCAATTATGGAGGTAACTGAAATTTAGACAGAGAGAGCGGGGCTCGAAGGATCGCGGATTATGAGCAACAGGGGGAGAAAACAGAATTATTCAAAGGCCCAGAAAGGGCATCACAGTTTCATAGTGTTTTCCACTATCCAAATGCTATATGCATTTAGTCGAAACCTTTTAGCCTAAAAGCCTTTACTTAAAATGTAACGGCAATTCTCAAAGCCTCTCTGAAGTGTACCCAGACAGAGAAAACAAATAAGTAGGAAAGAAGCAAATGCCAGTGAATTCGAGTGAAATAAATAATTGATGATACTGACTGGGTTGAACGTGGTCTCTTGCCGGCAATTACTTGGCTTTTGAATTTTTTTAAAGCCCCCTAGCGACTATGAGTATGTGCAATTCTAGGGGCACATTTGATAATCATTATGTTCCTAAATAATTTTTTATCAAAAATATTTTTTTTTTCTGATTTTGCTTCCGAGAACAATTTCTAAGTAAAAGAACACGTTTGGTGATTGTCCAAAATTTCTACTCCGTGAGATAGAAATGCGTTTGGTAAAATTCTTAAATTTTTTGTTTCTTTTAATTTTTTAAAAATTTTATTATTATTTTCTTCTTTTTTTCTCTATTTTTCTTTTTCCTTTTCTCTTCTTCCTCCTTCTTTGTTGCCGGTCGTTAGCCACCGTCGTGGCTAATTACCGACGATCGGCAATCGATGACCGGCGATTGGCGATGGGCAACCTACCGGGCGAGTCCGGTGAGCTCCTCGGAGCCTCGCCAAGCCAAGGCGAGGTCCGACCAGCTTGCCGGAGGCTCGCTTGGCCAAGGTGAGCCTCAACCTTGCCCTGGCCTAGTGAGGCCGAGCCTCACGCCGGCTGGCGAGGCCGAGCCTCACCGGGCCACCGCTAGGCGACGTCGACCTGGAGGTGGCCCAACAAGGCCGAGCCTCGCTAATGGCTGGGCAAAGTCAGCCTCGCCGAATCTGGGCGAGGTCGACCTCGCCCAGCCCAGCCAATGCGAGGTTGAGCCTTGCCTAACTACAGCGAGGCTCAGGCCAACGACGCTCCGGCAAGGTCACCAACCCTCGTTTGGCCGATCGCTGCCGGTCATCAGCGTCGGCGATCGGCCAAAGGAAAGAGGAAGAGAGAGGAAGATAAGAGAAAAAAAAATAGGAACTGATTCTAAAAATTGTTCCCGAGAACAAGAAATAAATTTTTTCTACTTTTTGATTCTATTCCAAATATACTCCCGAGAACAAAAAAAATAGATTTTTATTCTTGGGAACAAAAACTTTTCCAAATGCTTTTTTTTTTTTTTGGAGCAAAAGAACAAAATCGAGACACTGTTTGGGGGTAAAAACAAAAAGCCCTAGGGACGCGTTTAGTAACCATTCTCGTTCCAGAAATAATTTTTGATCAAAAATGATTTTTTTTTATTTTGCTTTGCTCCCGAGAACAATTTATGAGCAGAAAATACATTTGATAACTGTCCAAAGTTTCTACTCTCATGATAGAAATGCGTTTGGTAAAATTCTTAAATTTTTTGTTTTTCTTTTAATTTTTTAATATTTTTATTATTATTTTCTTCTTCTTTTTTCTTTTTTTCTTTTTCTTTGTCTCTTCTTCCTCTTCTTTGCTTTGCCGATCGCCGACCATGCCCAGATTTGGCGAGGCCAAGCCTCGCCCGCCCACATCGGCGAGGCTCAAGCCGACGACGCTCCGGCAAGGTCGTCGGCCCTTGTCCGGGCGAGTTGTTGGCGTCGGCAAATCGGCCAAAGGGAAGAAGAAGAAAGAGGAAGAGAAGAAGAGAAAAAAAAAATAGAAGAAAAGAAAAATATAGAAACTAATTCTAAAAATTGTTCCTAGGAACAAGAAGTCTACTTTTGATTTTGTTCCAAATGTACTTCCGGAACAAAAAAAAAAAATTTTTTTTTTCCGAGAACAAAAAATTTACCAAACACATTCATATTATTTTTTTGTTCCAAGGAACAAAAAACATAATCGACACTATTTGGAGTAAAAACAAACAGGCCATAGGGGCACATTTGGTAACCATTATGCTTCGGGGAACAATTTTTTTATCAAAAATGATTTTTTCGATTCTGCTCCCAAGAATAATTTCTTAGCAAAATAACGCATTTAGTAATTGTCCAAGATTTCTACTCCGAGATAGAAATGTGTTTTGTAAAATTCTTAAATTTTTTGTTTCTTTTAATTTTTTAATATTTTTATTATTATTTTCTTCTTCTTTTTTCTCTTTTTTCTTTTTCTTTTTCTCTTCTTCCTCCTTCTTCTTTGTTGTTGGTCGCCAGCCATCGCCGTGGCCGGTGACTGGCGACTTGCTGGGCAAGTCCGATGAGCTCGCCGAAGCCTCGCCATGCTAAGGTGAGGTCCGCCCAGCTCTCCTAGCCAAGTCGAGCCTTGGCCTCACCGATGGCCAGGCGAGCGTCACCTGGCCACCAGCAAGGCTAGACCTTGCTGGGCTAGGCGAGGCTCGACCTCACCTTGGCTAGGCTAGGCAAGGCTGACCTCGCCTAGCCACCCTGGCGTCGGGCAAGGGGCTCTTTCGTAGATCTGGCGAGGGGCTCCTTTGCAGATCTGCAAGGGAGCCCCTCGCCCGATGTCGGCGAGGGTCGCCCTTGCCTGCGTCCGGCGAGGACGGCCCTCGCTTGACGCTAGCGAGGGCAACCCTCGCCGAACGCCGGCTTCCCTCTGCTAGAGCTAACAAGGGAAGAGAGAAGAAGCAAAAAAAAAAAAGAGTAACGAATATCTAAATCGGACATTTATCAATAGTTTAGGGATCAAATTGAGCCGATCGAAAGTTCAGGGACCAAATCGGACATTTATCAATAGTTCAAGAACCAAATTGAGCCTATCAAAAATTCATGGATCAAATTGCACATTAAGTGATAGTATAGGAACCATTTGTGACATTTTCCCAAAAAGGTAATGAAGGTGTCATTCATCTTTGTTGTCGTCATGGGTCAATCATAATTAGACATGAGTTAATGATAGTTAGATTGGGCGTCCTTAATGTGATCTCTGTCATTTAAGCAACACAGTCGGCAAGCAAAAGTTCAAAGCTTACAATGTCCGAGTGAGAGACTCGCCTTTCCCCAATTACACAACCGACAGGCATACGCGGGTGCGGATTGTCTCAGGTAAAAATTAAAAGGCATGCTCGAAAGTAACATGGATGATGATTCAATACATCTCTTGACCATGGCATGTTGTAATGCTGTGATATCCTTTTCATATATATATTTTACTATGTTTATGTACGAGCTATAAAGCTAAGAGACATCCAATGTCAATGTCATTTTGTACACCCTTAAAGCTCATAGAGAAACGTATTTGTTTTATAATGTAATAGGAATTAATAAAGCAGCTAATTTTTATGCCAATAGTCGAGTTTCAGTAACTGAACAAATAGTTGACTCGTTTAGACGGGATGCTGCCAAGTCTAGCAAAAAATTAACTTTTGAATGGAAGCTTTACCACTCGAAGATTGCAGGGCTGCATCTGTTTTGTGCGCTCCGGATGCTTCCAATTGCATCGAGATTCCTTGAATTCCATGGTTTAGATTTTTTGGACGTTATGTCTCGACCAGTAGCCAAACATTCCCGTCCTAATGCTTCTTTCTATAAAAAGAGAGACGCTGTAGCTACACAAAGTACACACCTAACTTGCACATACAAAGTTTGAGCCACAGACACCAGGAATCACTTGAAACACATAGCTAGCTAAGCCAGCTCTCTTTTCATTGAATCCAATGGCATTTTCTCTGATATCGGTCTTGCCTATTCCCATTTGAATGGTATTTCCTCGGTAGACTAGGCTTCTGACATTCCACATTGCTGAAACCGGTGTACCGAAAAACATTCGGCCACGGGGTTGATCCCTGATTTAAGGAATATCAAGATTTGGTTTTCATGTGCTATTTGATAAATTTAGAAATCAATTATATAATGTAATCTTTCTTTGTGTTAACTTGATTTTAGGATTAAATTAGATTAAATCAGAATCTTAGATAGTTTTGTTTGATTTTATTAGTTATCCAGTTAGACTTTAGACAATATGCTAAGAAATTTCTTTCTGTTTTCGAATTATACTCTATATATAATTTATCAGGTTATTCTCTTTTGCAACAAGCTTTTTCGCTTCCGTGCGCTTTCCGTTTATAGCCCACGTGCCTAGTATTTTATTGTGTTATCTTTAGAATTTTTGTGTTTCATTTGTTTTTATGATGTAACAACTTAAAACCAAATCAAGTAATTATGAGAATGCTAGACAGAATTCGTGCCGACAGTACGTTTACTGCTGTCGATGATGGTCTCTGGTATGCTATGCGGAGTTGCAAACTACTATGCACGTGCAAAAGGTGCAGATGTTCCTCGGATCATGCAAAACACTGTTAGCATCCGAATGAAATGGAGCGGTCTCTCCGTGGGTGACTATGCCCTCTGACTTCGAGTAAAATGCCCTGGCGTGTCCTAGGAATCAAATTCAGCAATAAAAATCAAATTGCGAAGCAACAATTAAGAAAAAAGTAAAAAGAACCAGTGTTCGTTCATCCAAACAACCGATTCCCTCATAAAACTCTCAAAAGAAAAAGCTTAAAGGAGCGGTCTGTTCATTAGTGCTCGAAGATTGCTCAAGGCGATGCAATTTAATACAGGTCTTTGACTTTTGAATTATTGTAAAAGTTCTCTGCTCCAGCCCGGATTGGTGGTATAAATTCCTCAGTTAAAGTAGTCATGGTGTGTTTGGTACGAAGGAATCGGTCCATTATGTTGCCATTTGCATCATCACTGCGTTCCGCAAAAGCAACGCATCTGAGATTTCTGTTCATCCATCAAAGAATAATATGGACAATCATGGAGGTAACAGAAAAAAGACATAGTGGCAGATAACGGAACCATTCGAAGGCCAAAAAAGGGCAATACAACTTCATAGTGTTTCCCAAATGCTTTTTGCATTCCATCAAAACCTTTTAGCCTAAAAACATTTTCACACCAGACACAGAAAACTAATAAGTTGGACCGAAGCAAATGCAAGTGAAATTCGTGTGAAATGAATATTTGATGACACTGAATGGGTTGGGCGCGATTCAAGACTAAATCGTCCCCTTTTTTTGTTTTTTGGTAGAACCAGAAGAACGTGGTCTCTTGCGGGCAATTACTTGGGGGTGCATGATAAAAATTATTTATTTTAAAATGATTTTTCTGTTCCGGCACCATTTACGGAATAAAACTTGTTTGATAACGCTTTATCAAATTTTCTATTTTCAAATAGATTTCTATTCTGAAATAAAATGGAGGAGAAATCGAAGTAAAAATTTTCTACTTCGATTTCTCAAATCAATTTCTCGATTTCTCCCAACCCTAATTTCACTCTTTTCTCCCTCGTACGCCTCTTTCTCTGCTCAAAATAAAAATAAATATATTCATTTAAAAAAAAAATAAATTTATTAAAATAAATAAATTATTTTTTTAGTTTTAGTTTACTAAAAATAAATTTATTAAATTTATTTATGATAAATAAATAAATATTTTTATTAAAAGTAAAATTATTTTTTATTTGCCTTGAGTGTTTTGCCAAATAAAATTATTTTTATTTTTTATTTTTATTCATTTTAAAATAAATTTATTTGTAAAATAAAATAAAATAGAATAAATAAAATAAATTTATTTATGATAAAAATAATAAATTTTTATTTTCCTCGAGTGTTTTGCCAAATATTTTTTTATTTTTTATTTTTATTCATTTTAAAATAAATTTATTCGTAAAATAAAATAAAATAGAATAAATAAAATAAATTTATTATATTTATTTAAAATAATTTATTTATGATAAATAAAAATAAATTATTTTTATTTGCCTTGAGTGTTTTGCCAAATAAAATTATTTTTATTTTTTATTTTTATTCATTTTAAAATAAATTTATTCGTAAAATAAAATAAAATAGAATAAATAAAATAAATTTATTTTTATATTTTAATTTTAAAATAAAATGATATTTTTATTTTATTTTTTTATGATTTATTTTATTTTATTTTATTTTATTCATTTTTTTGTTACTAAATCATTTTTATTTTTATTTTTTATATTAAAGGTCACCGGTTGTCGCCACCGTCCGGAAGGAAGAAATTTTGTGTCGTTATCAAACGAATTTCATTTTTAGAGTAGAAATTTTGTGTCATTATCAAACTATTATTTTTACTTTTTCTTCTAAAATGAAATAAAAAATCTATTTCTGTTCTAAACTATTTCCAAGGTAATGGTTGTCACGCGCCTTTTTGGCTTTTCCCGAATTTTTTTTAAAGCCCCTAGCGACTATGAATTAAATAATCGCCTCGTGGGTTCCATGGGCAGTAAAAATAATATGTTTCCGTTGCAAAAAAAAAAAAACAAGCGACGGATGTATAAAATAAAAAGAACAAGAAATCCATGTAATATTATATTTTCATACTTTTGTCCACCATGGATGGCCAGGTGAGGTGACGTCTCCTGGGCAAGGGTCACTGTACGCCCACTATCGGCAAAGTTGGTCCTCACTCAGGCCTGCCAAATCTAGCCTAAGCAAGGCCAGCCCTCGCTAGGAGTGGCAAAGTTGGTCCTCACTCAGGCCTGCCAAATCTAGCCTAAGCAAGGCCAGCCCTCGCTAGGCATCACCTAGGCAAGGTGACACCTGGTAAGCCGCCTTAGCTATTAGTGAGTGATGGCGACCCTTGACCAAGTGAGGCCAACCCATCTAGCCATCATCTGTTGCCGAGCACCGATAAAACGAAGAAGAATGAAGGGAGAGAAAAAGAAATAATAAAAAAAAGTAATAAAAATTGTGAAAATAATATTAAAATATTATTAAAATTTATCCATATCAAAGTTAGACTTGCCACGTACAACGAAAGGCATCCGCATTAGTGATTCTTAATTAAAATTAATTGGATAGATTCAATTGACAAAATATTAAAATGTTCAAAACTTAGTTGGCAAAACTAAAAAGTCTAAATTAGCAAAAGTGTAATAAATTGAGAAAATTTTTGACAATTTTCCCCATTATAATGATTCAAGAATAATGAGATAAACCTCGAGAATTCTAATCTAACAATTATTAAGCAAAATAATATATTTTTTGACTCACAAGATGATTGGCTATAATCTAGTATTTTTTTTATCTTTTCGTTTAATTACGCCTAATATTGGGTAAATAATCCTTAAAACGTTATTTTAAAGAACGCCACTTCAGTAAAAATCGGAAGAAAAAGTCATCCTATTCCCAGGAAATGCTTTTGTGGTCGAGAGTTAGACCGTCGATCTCCATAAAATGACAGCACCGTTAGTCAATCATTTTCCAGATAAAAATGAAAGAAAACAAAATAAGAAAGTGACGGTTGGGGAAGAGACAAGATAGAAGGCGGCCGGGTGGCGAGGGTGCCGGTCTCGAGTGCGAAGCCGAGCTTGCATTGGCCTCCTTCCTTTCTCTTGATTATCCTGATGGGCCGAGAAATTAGGTTTAACAGGCTGGATTAGGCCGAAAGGTCCAATTGGATATCACCGTGAAAAGCCCATTGGACCGTTGGCATCAGTCGGCTCTATCTAGTAGAAAAGGTGATGAAGGTGTGATTCACCTTTGTTGTCGTCATGAGTCAAGTCAATTATAATTAGATATGAGTTAATGATAGTCAGATTGGGTTTCCTTAATGTGATCTCTGTCATTTAAGCAACACAGTCGGAGCAAGAATCTATTATCGCACTAGGAAACCAAGTGTTACATTCCCATCTTGGGCAGAAGTTCAGAACTCATATTATTATCCCAGTGATAGACTCGCATTTCCCCAATTACCCAACCCATGGGCAGGTGCGGGTGTGGATTGCCTCAGGTAATAATGAAAAGGCACGCTCGAAAGTAACATGGATGATGATTCAACACATCTCTTGACCAGGGCATGTTGTAATGCTGTGATATCATTTACATATTTTTTTTTTTTATTGTGCTTACGTTCGGGCTATAAAGCTAGGAGACATCAAGTGTCGATTTCATTTTGTACGCCCTTAAGCTCATAGAGAAAAGTATTTGTTTTTCAATGTAATAGGAATTAATAAAGCAACTAATTTTTATGTCAATAGTCGAGTTTCAATAACTGAATAAATAGTGGACTCATTTAGATGGGATGATGCCCAGTCTAGCAAAAGTTTATCTTTTGGGTGGAAGCTTTACCACTCGATGATAGCAAGGCTGCATCTATTTTGTGCGCTCCGGATGCTTCCAATTGCATCGAGATTCCTTGAATTCCATGGTTTAGATGTTTTTGTACGTTATGTCTCGACCAGTAACCAAACATTCCCATCCTAATGCTTCTTTCTATAAGCAAAGAGACGTTGTAGCTGCACAAAGTACACACCTACCTTGCACATACAGAGTTTGAGCCATAGGCACCAAGAATCACTTGAAACACATAGCTAGTTGAGCCAGCTCTCATTTCATTGAATCCAATGACATTTTCTCCGATATCGGTCTTGCCTATTCCCGTTTAAATGGTATTTCTTCGGTAGACTAGGCTTCTGACATTCCACATTGCTGAAACCGGTGTACCGAAGAACATTCGGCCACAGGGTTGATCCCTGATATAGGGAATATCAAGATTTGATTTTCATGTGCTATTTGATAAATTTAGAAATTAATTATATAATGTAATCTTTCTTTGTGTTAACTTGATTTTAGGATTAAATTAGATTAAATCGGAATCTTAGATAGTTTTGTTTGATTTTATTAGTTATCCAGTTAGACTTTAGACAATATGCTAAGAAATTTCTTTTTGTTTTCGAATTATTCTCTATATATAATTTATGAGGTTATTCTCTTTTGCAACAAGCTTTTTTGCTTCCATGCGCTTTCCATTTATAGCCCACGTGCCTAGTATTTTATTATGTTATCTTTAGAATTTTTGTGTTTCATTTGTTTTTATGACGTAACGACTTAAAACCAAATCAAGTAATTATGAGAATGCTAGATAGAATTCTTGCCGACGGTACGTTTATTGCTGTCGATGATGGTCTCTGGTATGGGGAGTCGCAAACTACTAAGCACGTGCAAAAGGTGCAGATGTTCCTCGGATCATCATGCAAAACACTGTTAGCATCCGAATGAAATGGAGTATAAAAACCAAATACAGATAAATGGAAGATATCTCCTCAAAACAGTTTGAGGAATCGCACTGTAACTAATTAGCAATGTAGACTAAGAGTCATCATGACAACAACACGTGATGAGTAGTTCTCATAACTCATTTGACCTCTCAATTCTTAGTCCAGCAAAGCAAATTAAACATAAAAATTGCACCCATAAGACAGCTATAGAAATTAACTAATTAAAGAACCTCATTTAGTGAACAAAAACCTCTTTCCTATATATAAATGTATATGTTATAAGTATACAAGATCATATATCATAAGTATACATCAATAAATTTATAGGAAAATAGATACCTTGAGAAGAGAGAGAGAGAGAGAGAGAGAGAGAGAGAGAGAGTAGATATTACCCTGCACAATTCTCTTATACCTTATTTTCTTATAACTAGTAGCATTATACATCAATAATATAAAAGATAAAACAGATAAAATCATTAATTGGTGAGTTTAGATTTATATCATTATTACATCCGAATTAATAAGTAAGACACACCGATGCTAATATATTATCCTGAAAACATTATATTAAATTGAATGAGACAATTCAGTTTTCCTTTCTAATTAATGTAAAGGTATGCGTCTAAGTAATGTTAAGGAAAGTGAAAGGGTATGGAACTTTGTAATGATGAGATACAATTACAAAAATATTTTGGAGACACAAAATTGGAGACCATTGATTTTCACAGCTGATAGGCAGGTTAGTTAAATCGAAACAGCGGCGGGTAATGTGACTTAGAACGAGCTAACGGCAGGGATATTAGTACATAATTAGCGAGAAGATAATATAGATTCAAGACTGGAAGAGACGCCATCTTTCTGTAGCATGTAGGCTTAAAATCATCTGTTCAAGTGGGGGCGGTGGCGTCACGAGCGCCCCGAACTGATGTAGCTGCAGGCCCCGTAGTCCCACTCCCTGCAGTGCCTCCCCCTACTGCTCGAAGAAAGCAAATAAACAGTAGGTCGGCGAAGCGACTAATGAGAGGAAGTCTGTATCCAAGCAGCACAACCGTATCAAACATGAAGACACTCCAGAGGATGAAGAGGGGGACGGACCCCAAGAGCAAGACAAAAATAGAAAGCCAAACGAGTTTGGATACGGTCACATAGACGCCCGCCACAAATGCCAGAGGCATCGTGGCACAAGTGACGAGGAGTGGGACAATTGATAGGAGAAAGGCAAATGGCGCCACGTAAGGATCATTAACATAGGACCAGAGGAGGATCCCGAGTGACGTGATGGAGCTGTACATGGCGAGGGAGTTGTTAATCACAAAGACATTGTACCTGGCTTTGTGGAGTAATATGGGGATACCAGCATCTCTTTCGCCGCCATTATATCCTCCTGGAACGGAAAAACCAGATGTGTATGTGACAGAAGCCACAAGCGCCAACGCGACTGCGTGAGAATCTGCTAGGCTGCTATGTACCTTCCAGTCCCTCAAGAATACAGCTCGTTTCTGTGGGCTCCGATCAGTTGACTTGCAGATAGCTAAATCTCCACTTCTGAGTGCTCCAGCACATATCATAGTTATCCGCGTATATAACTGCAAGCGGCAAGTCAAAGTATTAAAAAAAGAAAAAGATAAAAAATATTATGATTTTGGCAACTAAATTGATCTCATCAAATGACATGCCTCACTAATTTATGATCTAGTTATGTCCCTAATTGGCATTACAAATAATTAGTCGTGAAAAAAGTGTAAAAGGTCGTACCTTCCCAAAAGAAAACCCTTTAATGTCTTGCTCTACTACGTCGAGAGCCGCCATGTTATTTTTATTGACCAGCTTAAGATCAACTCTCTGGTCTCGTGCAAGAAGCACAACCGAAGGTCGGTAGTGCAACACAGCCAGATGTAGTGGGGTATTCCCGTTGAAATCTCTTGCATTTATGAGGTGACCAAAATCGTGACTTTTCAGTATGTCTTTGACAATTTTAATGCTTCCGTACCTCACTGACACGTGAAGAATATTTTGTCCTAGCTCAGTTGGAAACTCTGCGGGGTCTAGCCACTGCTGAAGTAGCTCCTTGACGATCCTGACGTTATCTTTTATGCAGGCGACATGGATAGGGAGATAGCCCATGTTGTCTCGCTCCAAGACACTTGTTGGGAACTTCTCGATCAAGAACCTGACTCCATCGAGATAATTTATGTATGCTGCAAGGTGGAGTGGAGTGCCGTATCCCGCATCTCTCAATTGAAATATCCATGGCCTCTTTTCACACATCTTGGTCAGCATATCTAAATATAATGCAAGAAGGTAATCATTTGGACGAATATGATGTTTAATTCTTCAATAGGAGTTGATCCCATCTTAGACGATCCGAAATGTCGGGAGTTCACTCACGATTTTGCCCCGTTGGATAGCAAGCTATCATACCATATGTTACATGTGCCTCATTAATCCAGACTTTGCTTGTGATGCTAGATTTTTCCACCACCAGAGGAAACCAAAATTTAGAACACAAGAGAATGGTGACCAATAAGATCAAAGAATAAGCGAGAGCACAAAAGTAGGATTTACCCTTTTCCTTATGTATAATGGCGACATGAACGGGAGACATGCTGAAGATCTTTTGACTCTTTGATCTCCTCCAGTCTTCGCCATCGTCTAGCGCTTCCAACAAGAGCTTGAGAACCTCCAAGTCCCCTGTTTCGACTGCGACGCACAATGGAGACTTGCTTTCGTTATTTTGACAATACAGCCGGCTGGGGTCTTTACTCAGCAGATGACCGATCACCTTGCGATGGCGGTTTCTCACGGCTTCATGCAGAGCAGAGTTGCCGCAGCGGTCAAGTTTTATCGGCACCCCTTGGGGAAGGAGAAGCTCCACCGCAACAGCTTTCCCGGCTCTAGCTGCAATGTGAAGCGGCGTCTCTCCTCTGGAGTTCTCACGGTAGATCAAGTGCTCAGGGACGAATTCGATGAGCGCTCTGACATTATCATCACTCTCCGTATTCCATTCATGTCAGGTTAATTTGAGCGCAAGAGTTCGGTAATTTTAAAAAACGCATCGTCCCACCGTTTTTAATATACCTGCCGCAGCGTGCAGCAATGTGCTCTCGGAGGGGCTGCGTCGCTTGAGAAGGACGTGCAAAGACACTCTTTCCTTGGCGCAATGATCCTCCAGGGCTTTGATGAACTTGTCGACGTCCCCTTCCTTCGCGGCCGAGAATAGCAGGGGATCTATAATCTCGTCTGGTTGTGCAGGATCGTCCTGCCGCTGGCTCGGATCGGCCCCCGTTAACGCTTCCAGTTTCTGCCTTCTCCGCTCCCAAATCTCCTCCTGGTCACCTATAGACAGCTTCACATCCGTCTCTCTGCGTGTGACTATGACCATGTCTCTGACTTTCGAATGAATTTGCCCTGGTGTCCTAGGGACTCAAATTTACCATATTTATAGTCACGAGTGATTGGCTTTGCTGAACCTCCCCTCAAACCCATACTTTACCGTCGGGTTAAGTTGGGTCTCCTGTTCACGTATTCATCTCTGTTTTTCTTCTATTTGGATGGATACACCACAACTGATGACCCCGCATGTCCTTCAACGGCGCGACGGGTCCACCTTTTGCCATAATTATATTTCCTAGGATGATCAATAATAAGAAACCAAGAAAAATAAAAAATAAAAAGAAAATTTTTTTCCCCAAGAAGTGATTGATTATAGTGAAAGAGATTTGGAACAAGTACGCCATTGACATGGTGAATTATTACATGCGTGTTGGTCAACTTCCAATTGAGAATAAGGTTACTCGTCCACTTTGTCATAAAAGTTTCCAATATATTTTCAAAAATGGAAAAAAAAATAGATAAAAAATTTGTCATTGTATGCGTGGATATTCATACATTTTAAAAGGTTTTAGATATTTCACGATAAATAAAAATAAAATTGCAAAGCAATAAAAAGAGTAAAAAGACCGGAGTTGTTCACCCAAACAATTGATTCCCTCATTAAACTCTTGAAAAGAAAAAGATTGAAGCAGCGGTCCATTCATCTTCTTTGTCTAGGGAAAAACTGTTACATAACCGTATGGACTTGTTTGTTAGAATTACGTTTTTGTAAAAAAAAAAAATAATAGTAATAAATTTTTACTTTTCTGTACAATTTCAAAACAGTAGAAAAAGGTACCAAAAATATATACAAACTTACGTCTCAACCTTTGCATATTGGGAAAGTTTCTAATGTTTAAAATTTTGAGAACATGTCAAACTGCAACATTCAAATTAAGCAAAAAGCAAAAGTTTATTTAGACATAGACACATTCAAAATCTAAATCACTAAAAGTGGTAGACTCTATAGATACATCCAAAATCTAAACCACTAAAAGTCGTGGACTCTATATTTCACGTTGAATGTTATGGTTCAAATTTTTCTTAAATGGATGCATTAGGTTGACAGGACAATTTCTAAGGCATCAAACCTTAACATCTACCCCCAAAGATGGCTTTTAACATAGTTGTAGAGAGGGGGCGTTATAGCATTTGAAAGAAATTGAAACAAGTTCTTATGGGCATGTTTCATACTTAATATCATATCTTTCACTAGTATCATATTTTTGTCTTTTTAAGTGGACCCCGCATGCCCATGCCAATGGGCATGCGACCCTACTGGTAAAGGGATTGAAGTGGTAGGTCTCAACTTATGAATCACTTTACAAATCTTTTGTGCTTCAATGTGAGACTTGAGGTGTTAAAGGATTCCTCATTTAAAGTAGTTATGACATGTTTGGTACAAAGGATAGATCCCCTACTTAGAGTAGCAGTGTCATGTTTGGTATGAAATGAAAAAAAAAAAAAAAAAAGGTCCATTATCCTTTTGTCTCGCATTTTTTTTTTAAGATTCTCCGAGGTGATGCAACTTGATGTAGATCTCAACTTATGAATCACTTCACAAATTTTTTCTACTCTAATGTGAGACTTTAGGTGTTATAGGATTCCCCGTTTATAGTAGTTATGACATGTTTACTTATTTAATACAAAGGACAGATACCTTACTTAGACCAGTAACCGCATGTTTGGTACGGATAAATCAGTCCATTCTCCTTTTGTGTTGCCACTTGCATCATCATCGCCTCCCACAAAGCAACGCAATTAGGGAGGTAATGGAAAAGAGACAGAGAGGGTGGGAGGATGAGCAAAGGATCGCAAATTATCTAAGCAATAGCTGGAGAAAAAACAGAACTATTCAAAAGCCAAAAAAGGGCTTGAGAAAATTCTCTATTAGCATGCTCCAATGATCATAGTGACCATCAAAGTGTGGAATAGCTGGTTGTACAAATGTTTCTGAGGCCATTACTGCTGCTGCAAAATAGAACCACCACTGAAGCAACCTGCTACAGCTACAAACGAAAATAGCCTGCTGCAATACTCTCCTTTGACTGCTGCAAAAGCAACCTGCTGCTGCTACAAACGAAAATAGCCTGCTGCAATACTCTCCTTTGATTGCTGCAAACGAAAGTACTTGCTGCAAAAAACTCTCTTTTGGTTCTCACCTTTTTACAGCACTCAAACACACATTTTTTATCCTAACCTTGCTCTGATACCACTGTTGAAGATTGAAAGATATACACGAAGGAAGAAGAACTGTCTGCAGAAAAATTACTTTATATAACTGATGCCATAGACATTATCTAGGCTTTACACCAACAAGTAACTACCACAGCCCACCAACTTAACACGTGCAGCAACAAAACCACATAATAGGAGTGCGTAACAGACTATTAACACATTAAAAACAAACCAAAAAGAAATTGACTCATTCAACAAAAGGTACAGACACCGACACCCAATTCGCGAGAGATTAATAGATTCAAGGCTGGATCAGACGCCATCTCTCTGGAACCGATTCGCTAAATGATCGTTTCAAGTGGGGGCGTAGGTTATTGTCACGAGTGCCCTGGACAGATGTAGCTGCAGGCTTTGGAGTCTCACTCCCCGCAGCCTCTCCCCTTGCTATTACAAGACCTCAAAAAATAAGACGGTGCGTGAAGGCATGAATGAGAGGAAGTCTGCACCCAAGCGGGAAAAACAACAAAATGAAGATAGATAAGATAATGTAGAGGGCGAAGGATCCAAAGACCAAGACAAAAGTCGAAAGCCCATCGAGTTTGTTTACGGTCACGTAGACGCCTGCTATGAATGCCAGAGGCATTGCGGCAAGAGTTACCAACAATGCGAGATTTGATAGGGTAAGGGCAGCTACCATCAGGTAAGGATCATTAATATTTGTCCAGAAAAGGGTCACGTTTGCCATGATCGAGCTATACATGGCCACGGAGTTGCTAATCACAAAGACATGGTACATGGCTTTGTGGAGCAATATGGGGATTCCAGCATCTGGGTTAGAACTATTATATCCTCCGGGAACAGAAAAACCAGAAATGAAAGTGACTGAGGCCATAAGCGCCGCCACGACCATGCGAGTATCCACTCGGTCCTTCACTCCATCCAATTTCGGTGGTCCCAGTCGTGTACGTCTGCTCCGACCTGTTGACTTGCAGATAGTTAATTCTCTTTTTCTCGATGTGTTAACAGAAAACAAAATTGCCTGAGTTAACCTCTGCACGTAGCGAGTCAAAGAATAAACAAAACATTATGATTTTGGCAACTATAATGCAGATCTAGGGGAGAGCACGCTAATTGACCTGCCTCACGAATTTTATGTTCTAGTTCTATCCTAATTAGGGAATAAGAATAGTAGAAGTGCCAAAAAATTTGTTTGGCGCTCTAGACCTACTTAAATGTCATAACTCTTTTTTTTTTTTTTGCTCACTTAAAGTACCACAAATTTATAAATCAATTACAAAAGTGCCACTAGCGGTTTGCTTTGCTGGAAAATTAGATGTGACATGCCAGCAAGCTGAAATCAGCAATTAAGATGTTAAATGACATCGCAAGACTCATCTAATTAAAGATCCCTAGACAATTTAAGGCAAAATCCAATTTTCATCTTCAAGAACTTTAACCCTAACCAAACCCATGATTTCCAATTTTTCAAATTGGGGCAATTATTTATTAACATCGATAGACAGGCAGTGAGCGAAAGCGAAGATGGAGGTGTTGAGAAAGAGCGAAGCCCCAGTTTGCAATTAGAGAGAGAGAGAGAGAGAGAGATCAATTTGGGATTTTAAGTGTACTGAGATTCAGAGACAAGCAAGAGGAAGAGAGTGCGAGTGAGAGCTCGATTTGCTCCAGAGAAGAAGTGTTGATGAAGATCAAAGCCCAAATTTGCGATTACAAAGAGAGATCAATTCAGGATTAGGTGTATAGAAATTCAAATCCGAACAAGAGGAAGAGAGTGCGAGTGAAACAATGTCGTTGTTTGAGGAAGAGAGAAGGACAACGTCGTTTCTACTAGAGAGAGAGAGAGAGAACGGGTTGCATGGAAATTACATTATTTCTCTCCAAGTAACAAGAATTTCCATGTCAGAATTTCAATTATTTTAAAAAATTACAAGTTGAAATGAAAAATTAAGTAAAACGTTAATGTAGAATGATTTGTCAAAAATGGCACTCTATAGAATAATTTTACTCGATGTGGCACTTAAATGAGTGGAAAAAAGTTATGATATTTAAGTAAGCACCGTATAATAGTTAAACACTCCTACTAATCTTATCTCTTCTAATTGGTATAACAATTTGCAATGTATGATCGCTTGTGAGAAAAAGTTTAAAAGGTCGTACCTTTGGAAGTGGAGCATCAATTACTTGAATGTCCTACTCTACCACGTTGAGAGCTATCATGTTATTATTATTGATCAGCCCAAGATCAACTCTTTTGTCACGTGCGAGTTGCACAACCGAAGGTTGGCAATGCAACGTAGCCAGATGCAGAGGCGTATTCCCGTTAAAATCTCTTGTATTTATGAGGTGACCGAATTTGGGATTTTTCAGTATGTATCTGACAGTCGCAGTGCATCCGTATCTTGCTGACACATGAAGAATGTTTTGTCCCAACCTAGTTAGAAACTCTGCAGGGTCTGACCACTGCTGAAGTAGCTTCTTGACTATCCTAGTGTGACCCATCATGCAGGCGACATGGATAGGGAGATAACCCGTGGTGTCTTGCTCCAAGGCACTTGCTGGGAACTTCTCGATCAAGAATTCGACTCCGTTGAGATAATTTGTGTATGCTGCGAGGTGGAGTGGAGTGCCGTCTCCCGGATCTCTCAATTGAAATAGCGACGGTTTCTTTTCCCACATTATAGTCAGCGTATCTAAATATAATGGAAGAAGTTAATCATTGGGATGAATATGATGTATGTAATTCTTTAATAGTATCGGGAGTTGATTCACAATTTTTCCCCATAGGATAGTAAGCTATTATACCAGAATGTACACGTGCCTCATTAAACTACACTTTGCTTGTGATACTCGATTTTTCAACCAGTAGCGGAAACCAAAATGAAGAACGCAAGAGAGTGACCAAGAAAATCAAAGAATAAGCGAGAGCACAGAAGTAGGTGATGGATTTATGAGATGGGCTTAAGGCCCATCCGCTCAAGTTGGGCCCAAAAAGGCCCGGCCCACGGGAATAGGGCCCGTGGATGGGGGAAGGTATAAAAGGGAGGAGAGAGAGAGAGAAGACACCCGTTAGAAAAACAAACGTACGCTTCCTCTCTCCCGCACATTCTCTCTCAAAAACAAAAAGGAGAAAAACGCTTAAGGCGTCCCGTCTTCCCTTCAAGGCGAATTGACATCATCGGATAAGAATTTATTCCTCGATCTTCGGCATTGGTATTTAATCTGTGGCTAACAAGGTACGCTCGAATCCGTGGTGTGCTTTACGATCGGTGATACGTGTTATTCCCGGGCTTCGTCTTCCGCATTGATTTAGGGGTTTGATTCAGTGTCGAATCCGGTTTTCGGGGATCCGTTATTCCCAACATTGGTATCAGAGCCCTAGTTCACGTTTTCTCGATCAATTTGATATTTTTTGATTGATTTTTCGCAAAAACCATTCGGCCGTACGGATCCGGGCGAGAAATCCCGACACCCGAGCGTTGTTCGGCCATTTTTCTGAGTTTTCGTAAGTCGAAATCGTTTTCTGAACACATGGGGAGAAAGGCGACGTCGAGACGAGTCCGGCGACATGTCGCACGCCGCCATACGACGCCACATGCGCCCACACGCGCGGCCAAAAGCTGCTGCGCGTGGGCGCGACGCGCCCGAAGCGCTGGCTAAGGCCAGCGCGTGCGCCACACGCACCGGTGACGAACCGGCACGTGCGCGCCGGCGACCGGCAAAACGGCACACGTTGGTCGGCGAACCGACGCGTGTTGACGTCACCCGCTGACGTCATCGTGACGTCACTCAACGGTCGATAACCGTCAGGATGACGTCAGTGCCGACGACGGTTGGTCGGCTGGTGACCGGCCGGCGACCCGACCCGACTCGCGGACGTAGGCACGCGCTAGGCACGTGCCAGATGACGTCTGCGTGATGTCATCCCTTGCACAGGCACGTGCGGTCGGTCCACGTGAGCGGTCCGACCAGCCCGACCGGTCCGACGACCCGCTCGCCCGTTGACCCGACCCGTTGACCGACGACCGTTGACCGTTGACCGTTGACCGACCGTTGACCCGTCGACCGTTGACCCAAAAAAAAAAAAAAGAATTTGTTTCTTTTTCAGTCATGCCTATGTGGGTTATAAGTAATCTATTTTTAATTCTGCATTTGTTGCATGAATTTTGGAAAATTATGTATTTTCCCTTATATTTATTATGGATTATAAGTGATCCATTTTTAGTTCTGCATTTGTTGCAGGAACTATGATGCGTTATGCAAGGATACCTGCAATCCCGAGAACGGACGAGGGAAATGCAAGACTTAAGAGGCTGATGACAGAGTTAGCTGATTATCGGTGGCATGACGGTGATTTAGTATCACATGTGGTCGTCGGTCAATCGGATGATACGGAAATCATCCTGGAATGGTTATCTTATGCCGGATTTTGAGAAGGTGCCGGCTTTGATGAACACTCTTCCACCGAATGGCAAGCAGTGTTGGATCGGCTATGGGAGGTCAACGTGGTCCCGGGTTATAGGAGGCTGGTGGAAGCTTTTGTAAGAGAGCAC
Organism: Eucalyptus fibrosa; assembly: GCA_017140475.1. Lineage (NCBI taxonomy): Eukaryota > Viridiplantae > Streptophyta > Magnoliopsida > Myrtales > Myrtaceae > Eucalyptus > Eucalyptus fibrosa. Next base: position 6,370,000 of record CM029515.1, on the reverse strand, counting down.
TATAGGATTGAGTTGGCCAAAACTTCAACCCTTAGATTGAGCGCCACATGGCGCCGAGTGAATACGCCTTGGAGGCGACATGAAAGCTTTCCAAAAATTTTTCCATGGTTGGCAAATGTGCCTTCAGTTTTCTCAGATGTTTTGACTGATAGATTAGAAGGGACATTCCCTATTTATTTCTTTGATTAATGATGTAATGTTTACTACTTGATTGTTGTTGATGTAGCAACCGATATGTTAGTTGTATCATGTGAAAGCATTGTTATTTTATTAGATGTTAAGATTTTATTTGCTTTCTGCTATTGCTGGTTGCTGTGGGTAATTAGTTGTAGGTAGTAATAGAAGTTTTTGTAACTTCATAGAATTTATTTGCATAAGATAATTATATTAATAATAATTTTGAGTTAGGATTTTTGGAGGATGATTGGAAACATAGTGACCTTTTGATTCTAAAGCCTTACTTGAAATTATTCATTAATATGATGGGTCTATGCAAATAGGGATGCATAAATGATAGGCATTAATTATTCGTGCATATATGTCTGATGTGTTCAGATCGATGGTTTCAGCAACTAAGAACGTGATTGCTGATATGAACGGTAACAATTGTGAAATATTGAATATGAAGATTCAATATGTGCTGGAAAAGCAAGAAGCACTAGAAGCTCTTGACCATATTATGGAAGATCTTGAGGGTGTCGTGCACCACCTTGAGCTAGTAGAGGACCGCCTAACGGTATTTGAGCCGAAAAAAGACATTTGCTATGCTGGTTCTAGCTCAGAAAGGGCTTTGTGCTCTAAGCGCAAGCGTATTGATTCGTTCGATATGTGGGAATGCAAAGGATCAAGTCCTTATTGTAAGAAATCAAGAGTTAACCAACACAAGAGAGGAAAACGTCTTCAAGTGAAGAAAATGTCAAGGGTGAAATGTTACCATTGTGACAAAAGATGTCACTATGCTTGCAACTATTGTGAGTCAAAAAAAAAAAAAAATCAACACCTCTTGTACATTTGAGAACTTTGCTTATGTGTCAAGTTTAATATTATTGGCTGAATCCAATCCTTTGTGGACTGTAGATTCAGAAGCGACAGACATAGAGGAAAGGATAGAGAATCATTCGTGGAATTCCGACGAGTACCAACTAGAACTGAGTGAATCCATATGGGAAACAACTCTAGAGCTGATGTAAAGGAATTGGCACCGACCAATAGAACATGAGTGGTGGACGCACCTTGATGTTCTATATGCTCCAGAGATTCGTCGAAATTTTGTGTCTGTTTTTGATGTTGGTTAAGCTTGGTTTTGGTATAAACTTTCATAATAAAAGTGTAGATTTGTGTTTAGATACAAACTACTATGGTTATGGTCACTTTCTAGATAGTTTTATTGTACTAAATGTTGACTGTGGTGATGTCAATATGTTATTCCCTTGTTTCACGTCTTCTACCTTATATGATAATGATGTGAATATGGTGGCATGCTAGACTTGGTCATATGGGCCAACAACATATGAATAGACTAGCCAAAGAGGGCTTGTTGGGCAATATTGAAAAAGTCGATTTGTCCATATGTGAGCATTGCCTAGTAGAGAAAATGACAAGGAAACCATTTGGAAAATGTAAAATAGCTGAATTTCCTCTACATTTAATCCATTTGGGCGTCTGTGGTTCAATGAATGTGAAATGAAGGTAAGGGGCTGTTTATTTCATCACTTTTTTATTATACTCGAGTCGGATATGTCTATTTGATTTATCATAAGTCTGAAGCATTATGTTGTTTCAAAAGGTTTATGAACTTGGTAGAAAATCAATTAGACAAGAAAATAAAGGCATTTAGATCCGATCGATGTTGAGAATATTTATCTGATAAGTTTAGAAAATTATGTGATGAAAAAGGAATAGAAAGATAGTTGTCTATTCCATATACTCATCAACAAAATGGTGTTGTAGAGAGAATAAACAGAACCCTACTGGAATGATTAGGTCCAAGATGGCGCATGTTAACTTACCTATCACTTTTTGGAGTGATGCGTTGTTAACTACTGCCAATATACTTAACCGGATGCCTTCCAAATCAGTTATTTCCACTTCATATGAGTTATGGACAGTTAGAAAACTAGACTTAAGTTTTCTTAAGCCATGGGGTTGTACTGCCTATATTCATGAGTCCTCTCACAAGTTTGGGAAATTGGGTCCCAAAGAAAATAAGAGTATTTTCATGAGATACTGCGAACACTCAAAAGGGTATGTGTTCATAGGTGAGCAGGAAAGTGGGAATATAACTGAATCTGAATCACGGGATGTCACATCCTTAGTAGATGAATTTCCTAAGAGGGGCGAAATAAGGGAAAATTACTCCATATTTGAAACCTTGGATCAAGATAATGATGTCAGTGGAGTTTGTCCAAGTGGGAGTAATATGAGATGTAATGAATTGAATTCAACTCATTCTCAATTGCAACCACCTGATGTGACGACATCATCATTACCTAATCCAAGTGGGAGCATGATGAGGAATGATGTGCTAAGTGTATAATCTCCCATACGGTGAACGAGTCGCCAAAGTATTCCCCGTCGATGTTTTGACATTGAAAGGGAAAGTTTTATGGTTGCTCCACAAGATAAGGATGAGCTAAGAAATATTAATGAGGCTCTAAATTTCCCTAATAAGGAAAAATGGATTCATGCAATGAAAGAGGAAATGGAGTCAATGAAATCAAACAAAAGTCTGGAAACTGGTTGATCTTCCAAAAAGGACGCAGAGCTATTGAGAACAAGTGGGTTCTCAAAATAAAGCGAAAGGCTGATAGCTCAATAGAAAGGCATAAGGATCGCATTGTGGAAAATGGGTATAATCAACATGAAGAAATTGATTATGAAGATACATTTTCTCCTATAATGAGATTTACCTTGATTCGCATTATTCTGGCAATAGTGACTAGTATGGATCTTGAGTTACATCAAATGGATGTAAAGACTGCTTTCCTCAGTGGAGAATTAGATGAAGGAACATATATGGAACAACCTGCTGGTTTCATAGTGAAAGGCCAAGAAGAAAATGTATGTCGACTTTAGGGGTCGATATATAGCCTTAAGCAGTCGTCAAGACAATGATACATACGTTTTCATAATGCCATAATGGCATATGATTTTAAAATGATTGATGAGGATCATTGTGTATATATCAAAAGATCCAATGATCAATTTGTGATCATATCATTATATGTTGATGATGTACTGATTGCCAGAAGCAATATGGAGTTGGTTAATACTGTCAAGAGATAGTTGTCTTCTAACTTTGAGATGAAGGATATGCGTGAGGCTGCATACATTCTTGGAGTTAAGACTTCAAGAGATCGTTTTGAAGAGATCGTTGTCTCTTTCGCAAGAAACCTATATAAATAAGGTTCTTGAACGATTTCGTATGCAAGACTATAAACCCATAGACACTCCTATTGCAAAAAGGTGAAGGATTGAGCCATAGTCTGTGTCCAAGGACTCCACAAGAGAAGGAACAAATGAAACATGTTCCTTATGCTAGTGCTGTTGGGAGCTTGATGTATGCTATGATGTGTACAACACCCGACATATGCTTTGCAGTCGGAATGGTGAGCAGATACCAATCCAATCCAGGTCAAGCACATTGGAAAGCCGTTAAAAGAACACTGAGGTATCTAAAGGGGACTGCTGATTATACGCTGAGTTATTAAGAAAATGATCTGCAACTCAAAGGCTATTCTGATGCTGATTGGAGAGGAGATTTAAATGAAAGAAAATCTACCTCTGGGTTTGTTTTCTTACCGAATAATGGCACCATATGTTGGAGCAGTAAGAAACAAAAGTGTATAGTCTTGTCCACGATAGAAGTTGAGTTCGTGGTATTATCAGCAGCAGTATAAGAAGATGTTTGGCTTAAGAGATTTTTTGGATCATTTAGGTGTTATTGGAAGTGCTGCAGATTCATTGTTGGTTAACTGTGATAGCTAAGCAGCAAAAGTGTACACCAAAGATCCAAAATATCATGGCAAGACTGAACATATAGATACCAAGTATAATCTTGTCAAGGATATAGTTGCACGAAAAGATGTGAACTTAGAGTACATACTACGCAAAGAATGGTAGCAGATCCTATGATAAAGCAAATACCTAGAGATGTGTTTTGTGGCCATATGAAATCTCTAGGATTGCGTAGAGACTAATGTACTGAATATTGTAATTTCCCTAAGTGTTCACATTTGATGAATTTGTGTTTTCATCATTAATGTCTATGAATCTTTGTTTGATCTTTATGCATCTTAATGTTTAGTGCATTACTTTAAGTTGAGAAGTATGTCGGACAGATATAAGATTAGCCCACTCACACGGGTAATCGCCTCTATTTACTATGTGATAAATAGAGATGAGACTGTTTTAAAGCTTATTATCTAGGTGATAATCGAGAGCTCAAGCTTAAAACACGTATGTCGCCTTAACTAGGTGTTAAGATGAGGATATAATACTTACAATGTCCGAAAGTAAAATATCCCACATATTTTACTTTATCTGTCTAAGATGCCAGATGTGAGTTCTAATGAATTTTGTGAATGAGTAGATACGTGAACTCAAGTTAGACATTGGGTATGTCTGAACTATCATCTGTACGGTATTGAAAGGTGTAGACATACGCTCCATGGGAAAGGAGTTAATACCGTAATACGTATTTCATACTACGTATGCATGAGACGACCGATAAGAGTGGCAAAAGTTTGATCTCAACTTTTATGTCGTGTGAGACTCTTGAAGAAGAGAGTTCCTCAATTTCTTAGTCCCCTCATGACTCTTACTTATTCTCAAGATTTCTATTTAGTGTTTGTTATCTTAGGATGTTGCCAATGGTCATGAGTGATTCGATCTAATGGGGTATTTCTAGAAAAGCAAGCTGGACTGAAATTGAGAGTTTGAAGGAAAGAGGAAGATCGATTTTGAAGAATCACATTATAGTTTTGTATTCACCGGTTAACCAATTATGACTGTCTTTGTGATAATCATAATTGTGAATACAATTTAAATATTTCATTGTTTAAAAGAGATCAAGAGAGATATAAATGTGATCGATCGATCTAGGGATACGCATACTAAATCTACTCGGATGTGATGCCCATTATGAGCTGTTATATATTCCTAACGATGTATGGCAACGAGCTCTCAAAGTATGCTGGTCGCACGGATTATTCACCGGTATAAATGTTGAAGAGAGGAAAAGAGGATTCTGTTCGGCCCATCATGTTAAGTGAGAGTCTATGCTGGATTTTTCTCTGATCGGGTTGAGTAGGGCCTGTCCGCCCATGTTGTTTTTGGACCACCATGTGCGAGTGGGAGATGATGGATTTATGAGATGAGCTTAAGGCCCATCCGCTCAAGTTGGGCCTAGAAAGGCCCGGCCCACGGGAATAGGGCCCGTGGATGGGAGAATGTATAAAAGGGAGGAGAGAGAGAGAGAAGACACCACTTGGGAAATCAGAACGTACGTACGTTCCTCTCCCTCTCTCCCTCCAAGAAAAAGAAAAGAAAAACGCTTAAGGCGTCCCGTCTTCCTTTCAAGGCAAATTGGCATCATCGGATCAGAATTTCTTCCTCGGTCTTCAGCATTGGTGTTTAATCTGTGGCTAACAAGGTACGCTTGAATCCGTGGTATGCTTTACGATCGGTAATACGTGATTTTCCCGGGCTTCGTCTTCCGCATTGATTTAGGGGTTCGATTCAGTGTCGAATCCGGTTTTCAGGGATCCGTTATTCCCAACAGTAGGGTTTACCCTTTTCTTCACATATAATGGCGAGATGAACGGGGGACATGCAGAAGATCCCGTCACTCTTTGATCTCCTCTGGTCCTCGCCATTGTTTGGCGCATCCAACAAGAGCGTGAGAACCTGTAAGTCCCCTGTTTCGACCGCTATGCACGATGAAGACTTGCTTTCATTATTCTGACAATACAACATATTGGGGTCTTTCCTCACTAGCTGAACGATCACATCGTGATGGCGATTCCTCACAGCCTCGTGCAGAGCAGAGTTGCCGCAGCGGTCAGTGTCTCCCAGCATCCCTCAGAGAAGGAGAAGCTCCACTGCACCAGCTTTCCCGGCTCTAGCCGCAATGTGCAGCGGCGTCTCTCCTCTGGAATTCTTACAGGAGATCAAGTGCTCAGGGACGAAATCGATGACCGCTCTGAAATTATCATCACTCTCTGTATTCTATTCATGTCAAGTCAATTTGAGCACAAAAGATTGAGAATTTTAAAAAGCATTATCCCACCCTTTTTCATATACCTGCCGCAGCGTGAAGCAGTGTATTATTGGAGGGGCTGCGTCGCGCGAGAAGGACGGGCAAGGACACTCTTTCCTTGACACAATGATCCTCCAGCGCTTTGATGAACTTGTCCACGGCCTCTTCCTTTGCGGCCGAGAATAGCTGGGGAGCCAAAATATTGTCGGGTTGTGGAGGATCGTGCTGTTGCTGGATCAGGTCCGCCCTGATTAATAATGCTTCCAGTCTCTGCCTCCTCTGCCTCCACATCTCCTGGTGCAGACGCTCAGCCATCTCTCCGTGGGTGACTATGCCCTCTGACTTCGAGTAAAATGCCCTGCTGTGTCCTAGGAATCAAATTCAGAAATAAAAATCAAATTGCGAAGCAACAATTAAGAAAAAAGTAAAAAGACCAGTGTTCGTTCATCCAAACAACCGATTCCCTCATAAAACTCACAAAAGAAAAAGCTTAAAGGAGCGGTCTGTTCATTAGTGCTCGAAGAAAGATTGCTCAAGGCGATGCAATTCAATACAGGTCTCTGACTTCTGTATCATTGTACAAATTCTCTGCTCCAGCCAGGATTGGTGGTATAAATTCCTCAGTTAAAGTATTCATGATGTGTTTGATAAGAAGGAATCGGTCCATTATCCTTCAACTTGCCATTTGCATCATCACTGCGTTCACAAAAGCAACGCATCTCAGATTTCTGTTCATCCATCAAAGAATAATAGGACAATCATGGAGATAACGGAAAATAGACATAGCGGCAGAGAACGGAACTATTCGAAGGCCAAAAAAGGGCAATACAACTTCAAAGTGTTTCCCAAATGCTATTTGCATTCCATCAAAACCTTTTAGCCTAAAAACGTTTTCACCCCAGGCACAGAAAACTAATAAGTTGGACCGAAGCAAATGCAAGTGAAATTCGTGTGAAATGAATATTTGATGACACTGAATGGGTTGGGCGAGACTCAAGACTACATCGTCTATTTTTTCTTTTTTTTTGGTAGAACCAGAAGAACGTGGTCTCTTGCAGACAATTACTTGGCTTCTGAATTTTTTTAAAGCCCCCTAGCGACTATGAATTAAATAATAGCCTCGTGGTTTCAATGAGCAGTGAAAATAATATGTTTCTGTTGCAAACAAAAACAAGCGACGGATGTATACAATAAAAAGAACAAGAAATTCATGTAATATTATATTTTCATACTTTTGTCCACCATCGATGGCTAGGTGAGGTGACCTCCCCTGGACAAGGGTCACTGTCGCCCACCAAGTTGGCCCTCACTCAAGCCAAGGTGGCCTTGCCAAATCTAGCCTAAGCAAGGCCAACCCTCGCTAGGCTTCACCTAGGCAAGGTGACACCCGGCAAAGCCGCCTTAGCTACTTGTGAGTGACGGCGACCCTCAACCAAGCGAGCCAGCCCACCTAGCCATAATTTGTGGCCGATCACCGATAAAAGGAAGAAGAATGAAGGGAAAAAAAGAGTAATAGAAATTGTGAAAATAATATTAAATTTTATTAAAAATTATCCACGCCAAAAGTTGGCCTTACCACATACAACAAAATGTGTCCACATTAGTAATTCTTAATTAAAATTGACTAGATAAACTTAATTTAAAAAATATGAAAATGTTCAAAACTTAGTTGGCAAAACTGAAAAGTCTAAATTGGCAAAAGTATAATAAATTAAGGAAATTTTTGACAATTTTCCCCATTATAATGATTTAAGAATAATGAGATAAACCTCGAGAATTCTAATCTAACAATTATTAAGCAAAATAATATATTTTTTGACTCACAAGATGATTGGCTATAATCTAGTATTTTTTTTTTCTTTTCGTTTAATTATGCCTAATATTGGGTAAATAATCCTTAAAACGTTATTTTAAGGAACGCCACTTCAGTGGAAATCGGATGAAAAAGTCATCCTATTCCCAGGAAATGCTTTTGTGGTCGAGAGTTAGACCGTCAATCTCCATAAAATGACAGCACCGTTAGTCAATCATTTTCCAGACAAAAATGAAAGAAAACAAAATAAGAAAGTGACGGTTGGGAAAGAGACAAGATAGAAGGCGGCCGGGTGGCGAGGGTGCCGGTCTCGAGTGCGAAGCCGAGTTTGCATCGGCCTTCTTCCTTTCTCTTAATTATCTTGATGGGCCGAGAAATTAGGTTTAACAGGCTAGAACTAGTCCAAAATGTCCAATTGGATATCACCGTGAAAAGCCCATTGGACCGTTGGCATCAGTCGGCTCTATCTAGTAGAAAAGGTGATGAAGGTGTGATTCACCTTTGTTGTCGTCATGAGTCAAGTCAATTATAATTAGATATGAGTTAATGATAGTCAGATTGGGTTTGCTTAATGTGATCTCTGTCATTTAAGCAACACAGTCGGAGCAAGAATCTATTATCGCACTAGGAAACCAAGTGTTACATTCCCATCTTGGGCAGAAGTTCAGAACTCATATTATTATCCCAGTGATAGACTCGCATTTCCCCAATTACCCAACCCATGGGCAGGTGCGGGTGTGGATTGCCTCAGGTAATAATGAAAAGGCACGCTCGAAAGTAACATGGATGATGATTCAACACATCTCTTGACCAGGGCATGTTGTAATGCTGTGATATCATTTACATATTTTCTTATTGTGCTGACGTTCAGGCTATAAAGCTAGGAGACATCAAGTGTCGACGTCATTTTGTACACCCTTAAGCTCATAGAGAAAAGTATTTGTTTTCTAATGTAATAGGAATTAATAAAGCAGCTAATTTTTATGTCAATAGTTGAGTTCCAGTAACTAAATAAATAGTTGACTCATTTAGACGGGATGCTGCTTAGTCTATCAAAAGTTTAACTTTTGGATGGAAGCTTTACCACTCGACGATTGCGGGGCTGCATCTGTTTTGTGCGCTCCGGCTGCTTCCAATTGCATCGAGATTCCTTGAATTCCATGGTTTAGATGTTTTTGGACGTTTTGTCTCGACTAGTGGCCAAACATTCCCGTCCTAATCCTTCTTTCTATAAACAAAGAGACGCTGTAGCTGCACAAAGTACACACCTACCTTGCAAATACAAAGTTTGAGCCATAGGCACCAAGAATCACTTGAAACACATAGCTAGCTGAGTCAGCTCTCATTTCATTGAATCCAATGACATTTTTTCCGATATCGGCCTTTGTTGACACCTAAATTTTGACGACCCATTTAGTCATTTATCGCATTAAAAATTAGGGATTAATTTTTAACCCCTAAAAAAAATTATTAATTAATTGCATAGCATATAATTTTAGGTGCATTTATTTGGATCGGTGACGAATGTGTTCGACTCGATGGTTCTGAGCTTCTATTTGATGAGTTGACAAAAACATTTGGCCAAGCCCATTATTCCTTTGATGGCTAAAGTTATGCATGCAAAGATTTCATTCAAATGCGCATGATATTTGAGTGGGGGCTGAATCTTTTAGCTATGGGAAGAAATAAAGGGGAAAAAGGAAAATGAAAGAAGATCTGCAAGTTCGCCTCTTCGTGCAAGGAAAATATATAGATTACAAGAAGTGGGATCGGTCAACATGGGGAATATAATCGAAGACCATCTTTAGGCACCCATGGGCACAAGCAAAAAGGAAAGAAGTGAGAGTAAAATATATTTTGAACATTCCTCAGAGGAAAGGAAATTGGACACGGCAAGATTTAAATCGATTAAGATTATCTCAAAGAAAAAAAGATGCGTAAGAAGCAAAAAGAAAGCAAGCATAAAAGGCAAGAAAGTGGACTCTCTTCCGGGGGGAAATACATAGAGGCCACACAGATAAAAGACACCGGAAGGAGAGAGAGAGCTTCAAAGAATACACGGCAGCCATAATTGAGAGCATTGAAGAGCGAGCTTCACCCCCCCTTAGAGGTTCACCACTTTGCAGAAGATGCCAAAAGGAGTCTTCACCGTATGGAGAGATTGACGTAAAAATCCATCAACTTCGCGGTGTCCAGTCCTCGCCCGACGATCGGCAACAGCAGCTTGTTGCACCTATACATGTTCCGCTAGTTGACTCACAATTTAGCTTTGGCAAGTTTTGTTTCTTTGTTTCTTTTGCAGGTTACGTAACTTTCACAATCGCAATCGGCGCCTCCCCGGCTATTCACAAGCCTGCGATTAAGATATCGCCGGCAACGCACGTCCTGGACGCCCAGGGGAGGATATGATGAGGTCTTCAAGAAATTGTGTGGGGTTGAAGACTCAGTCAAACACAAAGATACCAGATTGCGAGTGAAAAGAATAGTGGGCGCAACACACGTGACCTTGCGAAAGGGGGGAAGAAGACGGTGGATGTTGCCATCTTTTGGTCTCCGTCCACACTCGACGAAAGAAGACAGCAAAAGTTGTGGTTTGTGTGGCCTCGCTTAATGCAAGCAAAAAGGGAAAAAATATAGAAAAAGCATAGTGCGAAGCCTTGATGCCAATACCTGCAGATTGAACAAACAAGCCCGCAAGCCCCTTAGCAAAAACCAGCAAATTATTTTTACTTTGTTTCTCAGCGTAATTCAATTCAGAGAGTTCTTTATCGCTCTTCTTTGTGCAGGTTTTCCAGTGATTGTCCATGCACCAAGGAGCCCCAATAATCCCAAAGGTCTTCTGCGTTCGTTGTCGCCCAAGTCTGCCCGCTGTCGCTTGTCCTTGCTGGCATCACCCTCAACGGCCGTGTCGTGAGTTTTGCCGGCTACCGACTAGCTCGAGCCGAGAAGTCCACACCAACATGAGCAACTACTGCTGGGAGCCAATCGCCCACCGCCATTCCCAATTGCGACCCCGATGGCGTTAGGCCCGAATTCGGAAATTATCTTCAAATTTAGGTAAGATACTCGTGCCTAATTTATTCGCCGCCTAATATACGTCTATTAGAATATAACATGCACATTTATAAGTGATAGACGTATTTCTTGATTAAGGTTATTTGCCTAATTCGCAACCACACGCCGATTTTTTATTACATCTATAAGGCTTTAGATGAAATAATTAATCAAGCGGGAATAAAACTGATATCTTGATCTTTCAGGCTTAAGATCAATTTATCTATTTTATTAGCGAGATATTATCCCTTGATCTGAACAATGTATGATACCTTTGGTGATTGCGAATGATTTGGTGTTTTATCATTTAATTGCTTTATTTATCCTAAAATACAAAAAAATTGCATTTGCATATCATGTAGATTAGAATTGATTTCCTAGATAGAATTGCATGATAGAGTAGTTAGATTCTTTTCTAATTATATTAAAATGCATGTTTAGATGATATCTAGATTTGATAATATCTTTGAATTAAATTGCATGTCGAGATAAATTTCTAAGTTAAGATAGGATTCAGATTAGTCTATTTCCTAACTTAAAATAGATAATATCTCACTTTAGTTAGATTTTTATTGTTAGTTATTTTTAATTACGAATTTTTATAAAAAAATAAATACAAAAAATCATGCGCATGTTATATAGAATTAGGTTCATGAAATGCATGTCATTTAGTGATTATTGCTAGGTCCATTTAATTTGAAAATTTCCTACCATTAGATTAGGTCATTTAATAAACGTTGCGTGACATATAATTCACATGTTAGGTTGCATGTTGCATGTCATTGTAGTTAAAATTTTTGTACGTCATTGCATTGCATATTGCATGACTTTCATTAATTAAGCAAAAAAAAAAAATGCGTGTTAATTAGAAACCATATTTAGGATTGTTGATGTGGATTTTGATCTAACAACACAGATGTCTTCGTTGCTATGAGGTAAGTCATGCTATTTATTTACTGCTTTTTTGGGTGTTAAATTGGTGGTTTGCGCACATGCACGATCGCCTCACATGTTAGGGAAATAGCCTAAAATTAATTCAAGCTGCTTGCCAAACATTTTTCAAAATAAAAGAGAAAGGTACCAAAATGGCGTTAGAGAAATCTAACGTAACTAAGTCCCCAAACTCATAAATCTCTTATTCATAGAAATAAAGTAAATCTCCCATTACTTTATTTGGGTTTCTAATCGACTCACCAAAAATAGATTAGTGGCAACTTTTAATTGAAAATCAATTGCATGTTAAGAACTTGAACCCAAGTCGCGAATTGGTATGGGCTTGGGAGAGCCCGAGTTAAGTTAAGACTTAACAATCCATTAGCCAAACCCTAGGTAGTTCACACCCAAAAATTTGGTCGCGACAGCCTTGCCTATTCCCGTTTGAATGGTATTTCTTCGGTAGACTAGGCTTCCGACATTCCACATTGCTGAAACCGTTGTACCGAAGAACATTCAGCCACGGGGTTCATCCCTGATATAGGGAATATCAAGATTTGGTTTTCATGTGCTATTTGATAAATTTTTAAATTAATTATATAATGTAATCTTTCTTTGTGTTAACTTGATTTTAGGATTAAATTAGATTAAATCAGAATCTTAGATAGTTTTGTTTGATTTTATTAGTTATCCAGTTAGACTTTAGACAATATGCTAAGAAATTTCTTTCTGTTTTTGAATTATTCTCTATATATAATTTATTAGGTTATTCTCTTTTGCAACAAGCTTTTTTGTTGTCATGCGCTTTCCGTGTATAGCCCACGTGCCTAGTATTTTATTATGTTATCTTTAGAATTTCTGTGTTTCATTTGTTTTTATGATGTAACGACTTAAAACCAAATCAAGTAATTATGAGAATGCTAGATAGAATTCGTGCCGACGGTACGTTTACTGCTGTCGATGATGGTCTCTGGTATGCGGAGTTGCAAACTAGTAAGCACATGCAAAAGGTGCAGATGTTACTCGGATCATGCAAAACACCGGTAGCATCCGAATGAAATGGAGTATAAAAACCAAATACAGATAAATGGAAGATATCTCCTCAAAACAGTTTGAGGAATCGCACTGTAACTATTTAGAAATGTAGACTAATAGTCATCATGACAACAACACGTGATGAGTTGTTCTCATAACTCATTTGACCTCTCAATTCTTAGTCCAGCAAAGCAAATTAAACATAAAAATTGCACCCATGAGACAGCTATAGAAATTAACTAATTAACGAACCTCATTTAGTGAACAAAACCGTCTTTCCTATATATTAATATGTATGTTATAAGTATACGAGATCATATCATAAGTTTACATCAATAAATTTATAGCAAAATAGATACCTTGAGAAAAGAGAGAGTAGATATTACCCTGCACAATTCTCTTATATCTTATTTTCTTATAACTAGTAGCATTATACATCAATAATATAAAAGAGAAAGCCAGATAAAATCATTAATGGGTGAGTTTAGATTTATATCATTATTACATCCGAACTAATAAGTAAGACACACCGATGCTAATATATTCTCCTCGAAACATTATATTAAATTGAATGAGGCAATTCAATTTTCCTTTCTAATTAATGTAAAGGTATGCGTCTAAGTAATGTTAAGGAAAGTGGAAGGGAATGGAACTTTGTAATGATGCGATACAATTACAAAACTCCATTCTGCCAAACTTTTCTATTATTTATAGATATAATCGAGTAGAGCTAATCACAAAGCATTTTGGATACACTAAAATTGCAGACATCACTGGTTCTCACCGTTGACAGGCAGGCTAGTTAAATCGAAACAGCGGCAGCTAATGTAAACTAGGAGGAGCTAACGGTACGGACATCGGTACATAATTAGCTAGAAGATAAGATAGATTTGAGGCTGGATCAGACGCCATCTTTCTGAAACATGTAAGCTCAAATCATCTGTTCAAGTGGGGGCGGAGGCGTCGCGAGTGCCTCGGACGGATGTAGCTGCAGGTCCTGCAGTCTCATTCTCTGCAGGGTCTCCCCTAAATTTTTTAAGGATGAAAATAAGCAGTTGGTCGATGACGCGACCAATGAGAGGAGGCTTGCACCTAAAAAGCACAACTATATGCATCAACACGAAGAAATTCAAGAAAAGGATGAGGGGGACGGACTCCATCACAATGACAATAATAGAAAGCCAAGTAAATTTGGTTACGGTCACGTAGACGCCCGCCATGAATGCCAGAGGCATTGTGCCAAGAGTTACCAAGAATGGGAGATATGATAGGGCAAGGGCATATAGCTCCACGTAATCATCATCAGTAAAGGACCAGAGGAGGATCATGAGTGACGTGATCGAGCTATAAATGGCCATGGAGTTGCTAATCACAAAGACATCGTACATGACTTTGTGGAGCAATACGGGGATTCCAGCATCTCCTTCAGAACCATTACATCCTCCCGAAACGGAAAAACCAGAAGTGAAAGTGACAGAGGCCACAAGCACCGACACGACCGCGCGAAAATTCACCGTGTCCGTATGTGCCTTCCAATGCAGTACATCTTGTTTCCGTGGGCTCTGAACGGTTGGCTTGCAAATAGCTAACTCTCCACTTCTCGGTGCTCCGGCAATTGCTAGAGTGAAATCCGTAACCCACTGCGGGCAGTGAGTTAAGGAATAAAAAAAGAGAGCAAACACATTATAATTTTGGCAACTAAATTAAAGATGTGGGCGAGAGCACACTAAATGACATGCCTCATTAATTTATTCTAGTTCTGTCCCTGATTGATACACCAAATGATTAAGCGTGAGGAAAGTGTAAAGGGTTGTACCTTCCCTGGTGGAGGAACTCTCTTTCATGTCCTGAAATAGGTCCTCCGCTACGACGTCATAAGCCACCATGTTATCGTTATTGACTAACTTCATATCAACTCTCCAGTCTCGGGCAAGAAGCACAACCGAAGGTTGGCAGTGCGACGCAGCCAGATGCAGAGGTGTACGCCCTTCAAAATCTCTTGCATTTATGAGGTGATTAAATTTAGGACTTTTCAATATGTATTCGACAGTTGCAATGCTTCCATACATCGCCGACAAGTGAAGAATGTTTTGTCCCGGCCCAGCTGGAAGCTCTGCGGGGTCTGACCACTTCTGAAGTAGCTCCTCAATGATCTTGACGTTATCCTCTATGCAGGCAACATGGATAGGGAGATGGCCTCGCTGTCTTTCTCCAAGGCACTTGCTGGGAACTTGTCGATCAAGAACTTGACTCCATCGAGATAATTTTTGTATGCTGCGAAGTGGAGGGGAGTTCCGTCTCCCGCATCTCTCAATTGAAATAGCCACGGCTTTTTTTCCCACATCTTGATCAGCATATCTAAATATAACATAGGAAGTTAATCATTGGGATGAATACAATGCCTGTAATTCTTTAATAAAAGTTGGTCCCGTTTAAGACGATCCAAAGTATCGGGAGTTGATTCACAATTTTACCCCGTAGGATAGCAAGCTATCATACCATAATCTAGACTTTTGCTTGTGACGCTTGATTTTTCCACCCCCAGTGGAAACCAAAATGAAGAACGCAAGAGAGTGACCAAAAAGATCAAAGAATAAGCGAGAGCACAAAAGTAGGATTTACCCTTTTCCTTAAGTAAAATGGCC
The DNA here is from genome assembly GCA_017140475.1 of Eucalyptus fibrosa. Classification (NCBI taxonomy): domain Eukaryota; kingdom Viridiplantae; phylum Streptophyta; class Magnoliopsida; order Myrtales; family Myrtaceae; genus Eucalyptus; species Eucalyptus fibrosa. The sequence continues at coordinate 6,354,261 of CM029515.1, read as the reverse complement.
ACATGAACAGGTGGCATGCGGAAGATCCTTTCGCCCTTTGATCTCCTCCAGTCTTCGCCATTGTTTGGCGCTTCCAACAAGAGCGTGAGAACCTCCAAGTCCCCTGTTTCGATTGCTATGCACAACGGAGACTTGCTTTCGTTATTTTCACAATACAGCTGACTGGGGTCTTCTCTCACCAGCTGACCGATCACCTTGCGATGGCGATTCCTCACGGCCTCATGCAGAGCAGAGTTGCCGCAGCGATCAGGGTCTATTGGCACCCCTTGGCGAAGGAGAAGCTTCACCGCAACAGTTTTTCCGGCTCTAGCTGCAATGTGAAGCAGCGTCTCTCCTCTGGAGTTCGCACAGTAGGTCAAGTGCTCGGGGAAGAAATGGATGACCGCTCTAACATTATCATCAGTCTCTGTATTCCATTCATGTCAGGTTAATTTGGGCGCGAAAGATACAAGAATTTTGAAATGTATAGTCGCACCCTTTTTAATATACCTGCCGCAGCGTGAAGCAATGTGCTCTTGGAGGGGCTGCGTCGCTCGAGAAGGACGTGCAAAAACGCTCTTTCCTTGGCGCAATGATCCTCCAGAGCTTTGATGAACTTGTCGACGTCCGGTTCCTTCACGACCGAGAATAGCAGGGGATCTATAATCTCGTCAGGTTGTGCAGGATCGTCCTGTCGCTGGCTCGGATCGGCCCCCGTTAACGCTTCCAGTTTCTGCCTTCTCCGCTCCCAAATCTCCTCCTGGTCATCTATAGACAGCTTCACATCCGTCTCTCTGCGTGTGACTATGACCATGTCTCTGACTTTCGAATGAATTTGCCCTGGTGTCCTAGGGACTCAAATTTACCATATTTATAGCCACGAGTGATTGGCTTTGCTGAACCTCCCCTCAAACCCATACTTTACCGTCGGGTTAAGTTGGGTCTCCTATTCACGTATTCATCTCTGTTTTTCTTCTTTTTGGATGGATACACCACAACTGATGACCCTGCCATGTCCTTCAACGGCGACGGGTCCACCTTTTGCCATAATTATATTTCCTAGGACGATCAGTAATAAGAAACCAAGAAAAAAAATTTAAAAAAAAAAATTCCCCAAGAAGTGATTGATTATAGTAAAAGAGATTTGGAACAAGTACGCTATTGACATGGTGAATTATTACATGCGTGTTGATCAACTTCCAATCGAGAATAAGGTTACTCGTCCACTTTGTCATAAAAGTTTCCAATATATTTTCAAAAATGGAAAAAAAAAAAAGGTAAAAAAAGTTGTCATTGTATGCGTGGATATTCGTATATTTTGAAAGGTTTTAGATATTTCACAATAAAAATCAAATTGCAAAGCAATTAAAAGAGTAAAAAGACCGGAGTTTTTCAACGAAACAATCGATTCCCTCGTTAAACACTTGAAAAGAAAAGGCTTGAAGCAGCGGTCTGTTCATGCTTCTTTGTCTTTTTTACAACGCGAAACGTCCCTTAAGGCTTAAGCCTATATCTGGGGAAAAACTGTTACATAACCGTATGGACTTGTTTGTTAGAATTACGTTTTTGTAAAAAAAAATAATAATAGTAATAATTTTTTACTTTTCTATACAATTTTAAAACAGTAGAAAAAGGTATCGAAAATATATACAAACTTACGTCTCAACCTTTGCATATTATGAAAGTTTCTAATGTTTAAAATTTTGAAAACATGTCAAACTGCAACATTCAAATTAAGCAAAAAGCAAAAGTTTATTTAGACGTAGACACATTCAAAATCTAAACCACTAAAAGTGGTAGACTCTATAGATACATCCACAATCTAAACCACTAAAAGTCATAGACTCTATATTTCGCGTCGAATGCTATGGTTCAAATTTTTGTTAATGGATGCATTAGGTTGATAGGACAATTTCTAAGGCGTCAAACCTTAACATCTACCCCCAAAGATGGTCTTTAACATGGTTGTAGAAAGAGGGCGTTATAGCATTTAAAAGAAATTGAAACAAGTTCTTATTGGCATGTTTCATACTTCATATCATATCTTTCACTAGTATGATATTTTTGTCTTTTTAAGTGGACCCCGCATGCCAATAGGCATGCGACCCTACTGGTAAAGGGATTGAAGTGGTGGGGTCAGAGAGCACTAAGTCCGGGGTTCAATTCCAATAAGCGCTGCACACACATGTAGATAAAAGAATGAAGTGAGGAAAAAAAAATGATCTCTTCTTTTTTCTTTTCCAAGGTGATGCAGCTTGACGTGGGTCTCAACTTATGAATCACTTTACAAATCTTTTGTGCTTCAATATGAGACTTGAGGTGTTAAAAGATACCTCATATAAAGTAGTTATGACATGTTTGGTACAAAGGATAGATCCCCTACTTAGAGTAGCAGTGGCATGTTTGGTATGAAAAGAAAACAAAGGTCCATTATCCTTTTGTCTCACATTTTTTTTTTTTTTTTGAAGATTCTCCGAGGTGATGCAACTTGATGTAGGTCTCAACTTATGAATCACTTCACAAATTTTTTCTACTCTAATGTGAGACTTTAGGTGTTATAGGATTCCTCATTTATAGTAGTTATGACATGTTTACTTATTTAGTACAAAGGACAGATACCTTGCTTGGAGCAGTAACCGCATGTTTGGTACGGATAAATCAGTCCATTATCCTTTTGTGTTGCCACTTGCATCATCATCGCCTTCCGCAAAGCAAGGCAATTAGGGAGGTAATGGAAAAGAGACAGAGAGGGTGGGAGGATGAGCAAAGGTTCAGAAATTATAAGCTTCTAGCTCGGAAATACAGAACCATCCAAAGGCCAAACAAGGCAAATACAGGTCCCAGCTGCCCTCTTTATTTGTATTGGAGACCATTGCGAGAGAGGAGGGAGGGAGGGGGTCCCTGTGAGCTGAACACACAACATTTAAACAAAACATTAATTCCTCTATAGAGACTCAGAGAGGGCAAAAAGTAGATGGGTCAGTCCTCAAACCACAATCTTAGCTTTTGCTCAATAGTTAATGTCTCATAAAAAACTTACATTGGATGAAAGCCAGCATAAGCAAAGCCCAAAGCAAGTCCTTCCTTGCCCTGGCTTTGCAACATTTTCGGAAAGCCTTTCTTGCCCTTAGAACTTACTAAAATTTCCCTTTTACCCCAAAATGCCCCTTGAGAACTGCAAACTCAAACAGTCACGCAAAACCTCAAACGGGAAAATTATTCAAAAATGTTCTAAATCTATTACACTTTTACCAAATCAATCCTTAATCTTTTAATTTTGTTAATTTTTTTATTAGTAATTTTATCAATCGAGTCCTACATATTAACATATTAAAATATTATTAGAAATCGTCTACGTTAGCATCGAGCATGTCATATAAGGTAGCTAACATCAATGTCAGTGATTTGCAATCAAAATTGATTAGACATACTCAACCGACAAAATATAAAAATATTTAGAAATCAATTAGCAAAATTAAAAATTTTATAACTAAATAGGTTTAGGGCTTTCTGGATAATTTCTCCACCTTAGGTTTGGTCAGTGACTTTGCCGTGACCACCGGAGTGGCCTTTGAGTTAGCTGCCGAAGTTGCCAAGATCGCACAAGATTTGGCGGAGGAGGTTGAGATTTGATTCAAAGAGTGTCAACCAGCGGGGAGGGAGAGAGAGAGACAATATGAGGCTCTCTAAATCTCCTCGTCGGGAATGCCATCATCCTTGGAGGCTCCTACGGATACGCTAGAGAACGTTACTTTTTTGTTTTTGGTTACATTAGAGGAGGTTACTTTGTTAGCTGTGCGAGAGTGACCGAGTATTTAGAGCATGCTCATGATTCTTTGTAAATTCAATTTCAATTTTTTTCTTGTCGAAACTTCCATTTCATCTTATCGACCCTCCTTTTGCATATACACTTAGCTACAATATTCACGGATTGTAGTTTCATGTTGGACATGTGCATCATAATAATGTAGTGATTATAATGTCCAACTCACATATTCATTCATTTGATGAATGATGTCGTTTTTGGTAGTATTTTTGTAAACGAATTTTTCACGTGTCAATAAACCAACAGAAAGTCCGCGGTGAAACTAATAATATTCTGTTGATAATTATTTATCAGGATACAGGTTCACGTTCTTGTTCTTCGAGTCTGACATGGTGCACGTGAGTCTATTTAATTTGGCCACGCCCGAAAGAACGGAGTCGAATTCAGCAAGTTCTATTTCAAGCATTAATTTTTCATGACACCCCCCTTGTTGTGTCATATTTATTGTCATAAGTCATGGCACCCGATAAAGATCTTACTTATTAAGGAAGCTTACTAAGGTGTCATTCACCTTTATTGTCCTTATGCATCAAGTCACTGGCATAATTTTGTAAAAACTCTTAAACCTATTATACGATAGTTAATCTAATCATTCATAATCAAATGTGAGTTAATAATGGTCGTACTAGGTTTGATTAATGTGACTTTTCTCATTTATGCAACACAATCGTAGCCGAAATCTGTTATTACACTATGAAAATCGAAATTAACATGGATTATGGTTTAATACATCCCTTTACTGTGGCATGTCATGACTCTTGGTGTTCTTTAGAAATAACTTTTTTATCTGTGCTTACAAGCCATAAAGCCAAGAGATATCAAGTATCAACGTCATATTCGTACTCCCTTAAAGTTACATGGAGAAATGCATTTGATTTTTAATGCAACAGGGTCTCGGCCCCTCTCGAAGGGCGAGGGGTGCATGCTTTAGGCGTGTGTCGCCTCGCGGCGAGCGACGATTTCCAAGTGAACGTGGACAATCCCTTTATAAGGTGGCACTAGCACTTGGCTTGTGGTCTCCTGAACCCTTCCTTCGGAACATTGATGGACTCGGTTAGTTGCGAATATTTTCATTTCTTTTCTATTCTTTAAGAGTCTCCACTAACTTATTGGAAGCCGATTAGAAGTCATGTGAAATGTGGAAGACCGTTTCATTTATGAGAACGAATATCCAAGAAGGGGAATTGATACATTTGCTCATTGTTTTGAAAAAGTTTGATCATGCGATCATTTCTTAATTCTTAGGCACATCCATCTAGGTGACCATGTGTGGCGAATTTGCAGAATTATATCTACCAACCAAGTAATTTCATAGCAACATAATTATCCAACATCAAACAAAAAAATGTAGATAAAATGGGTACAATATCGACTCAAGACTTGTTGGGCAAAATTAGACAATGCCTTATTATTATTATGTCTCAGGATAAGACCGCTGTGAATGATACTCATAATTAAACCTGGAAATACTTAAACTAAATAATGGGAATTTCCTAACTAAATGATAACAATGATACATTAATCAAAGAATGGACTAAACCTAGCCTAATATACAATTCTAAGCTAAAAGCAATTCCACTCTTCATTTATCACTTTTTATCTTCATCTTTTAATTGAAACAAAATTCTATTCTACCTAAATACTACTAAAATGTCATTCGATCGCTAAAATGTGAAATAGCTAGTACGAGTACCTAGAGGGGGGGTGAATAGGTATATAAAAATTTTCTCGAAGCTTGCACAATATTTAAACAGTTAGAGGATTTGCAACAGTTAAAAATTCAATCGCAAGACTGAGTAAGAGAAAGAGAGAATTGAACACTCGGTTTATAGTGGTTCGGCTTGATTCAAGCCTACGTCCACTCTTCTGCACTGACAGCCGATTGGTTGGATTCCACTATGATCAAAGAGATGTTACAGTGTTGATCTTCCTTGATTTCTAGGTGTAGATGATCTACCACACTCACTCAAGGTGTCACCAAGTATAAACACTCTCTGTATACAATTTGGCTCGAACAGTCTCAACTAACAATCAAGGATCTTCAGACTCTGGAATTTTTCTATCGATCACACACTTAAAACAACTAGAACGTCTTCCTTTTATACTCCTTCATGCCATCATAGCCGTTGGCACTTACCAAAGGAATTCCTCCAATCTATCCGTTGACGGAATCAATCAAGAAGATCATCCGAGCTATTTAAGGAATCTGATGATAGCCCATCAATCCCGTTCGCCCATACAATCAGGATCTCGGTTTCCAAGAATAGAACTTTCCAAAATTATTTCGTCGACCATCGGATCTTCAATCGATCTTAGATAAGAATTAAAGAATCCTTCGTCACTGGATTAGAAAGACTGTCAGTGAGAATAGACTTAAGTCTTGAGTCCTAAGTCTTAAGTCTTGAGTCTTAAGTCTTGAGTCTCGAGAATACAAAGTCTTCAGACTTTAAACCGTCGGTCTCCAAATATCCAGACTTAGACTCGATAGAAACGTTTTGTCAGCCTTCAAAATATTCTGGAACGATTTCTCCAACAAAATGTCACTTGATTATTAAGATACTAACTTTTTTTTTTACTTTTTAATTTTATTAATTTTTTTAAATTTTTTTTCCATGTCTATTTTAAAGAAAATGTGATTACACATCAAACGACAATAAACATGCTAAGACAAATGTGACCAAAAGTAAATCACAATTACACAAATATAACCATAACGACGCTTGAAAATACAATTTCGACTTCATTGCCTATACTAAGGCAAAAGGGCAACCTAGGGCCGCCCCTAGCCACTTCGAGAATCCCCCTCTACACACCCGACCAGCCGTGGTCCAATATGGATGGGGGCAAAACCAAGAATTCCAAGGATCAACCAAGTTGTGAAATTGCATACAAATGTTAATTTGATGTCAGCACTAGCACTTCTACCATACATTCCTCTTCTTCTTTTTTTTTTTTTTTAATGTTCACGATAGGATGATTAAAATCTAATCTATGCTAAGAATGTGCCAATAAAATGAAAAATCAACAACCAAAATGTTCGATAACAATATGATATAAACATACAAAAAAAATGCCCGGGAATGATGTGATAATGCAATAGGACCACCCCGGGACTCATTAGAGGACCAAGGCGAGGCCGAATTGGCACCACCATGAGCTGGATGGTGGCGGCCAGCAAGTCCACAGCGGCTCGCACGACATAGAACACTTTAAAATGACAAGAAATCGACGGAAATCAACACTCTAATGAGGTCAAGGTCTTCCTAGTTCAAGTTCAACAAGGCGTGACCAGCAAGGGATACAAAGTAAACCAGCGAGCCAAGGATGACAAACGATGCGTTTAGAGTCTCAAAAACAAGCAAATAATCCCCTAGATGGGAAGAGATAAGACTGAAGATTTTTTGTAATGCTTAAGAGGGATCAAACAAGGAAATAAGCACCAACAATAATGATAATAATAACAGCAATAGCAAGATAAGATGGAACACGATAAAGATATGCCGAGTTCATCGAATGTCCGGCCTCAAACACTACCAGATCTGAACAGAAAGCGAGAGCCGTTTATTTTCCTGCCTCCAACAAAAATAAAATGAAAAGGAGACACCTTTAAGAGGGAGATTGCCGAGAGGAACCGAGAAACCGAGAGCTAAGACAGACGAGGGAAGACGGATTTGGAGAGTGAGTGACCGAGAGAGTATGGTGAGAAGATGGAGAAGACGAAAGATGGAGATGATAAGACCAAGAGACTATAATTGCGTGAGGGTGAGCTGAAGAAAGTAAGCAGCGGCAGAGACGGTAGCGATGGAGCGAGCAGCTACGGTATGGTGTGAGGTGGAGACGGTGGAGTCGAGGGAGTGAGCTATGGTGAGAGGGGGGGTGGCGAGAACAGCGACTTGAGCTAATGGCAAGGGGCCGAGATGTGGATGGCGGTGACTAAGGTGAATGAGCGATAAGCGTGAGCAGGAGGCAAGGTGGTGAAGCTCGGCAGCCGAGAGGAAGAGCGAGATGGAAGCAACGGTGGAAGGGAATGAGGAGGCGTCGGTGTTGAAGAGGGAACGCGACGGACAGAGAAGGAGGGGAGATGGTGGGCTGAAGGTGATTGAGATCGAGGTGAGGCCGAGAGAGAGAGAGAGAGAGAGAGAGAGAGAGAGAGAGAGAGAGAGAGAGAGAGAGAGAGAGAGCTGATTTCAGAGGGCGTATGTGCTTACGGAGGGAAAAAGAGAGCCAGCCATGAGGGAGCTCCTGAATGAGCATTGTGGGTATGTCTTTTGTACGTGAGTGGCAGTGAGTGAAAAATGGAAAATTAAGCTCAAAGGCTGGAATTGGACCATTGGCATCAATTGGTTCTATCCATTAAAGAAGGTCACAAAGATGTTATTCATTTTTATTGTCCTCATGGGTTGAGTCATTCATCTTTATTGGCCTAGGCAAGGGTCGGCTTCACTAGGGCTTAACTGGCTAGGCCTTGCCTATGGCCAGTGATGGTGATCCTCGCCCAAGCAAGGTAGCCCCCTTGGCCATCGCCTATGGCTAGTGGCTAGTCACTAGCAAAAGAATGAAAGGAAGGCTAAAAATAAAGAAAATCATAAAAAATAATAAAAAAGTTAATAATATTGAAATACTATTGAAAAATTTACGTTATCGCTAGCCGTGCCATGAATAACAAGCAATATCACGTGGGCGATTTCCAATCAAAATTGATCGGAATGATTTAATTAGCAAAATGTAAAAATGTTTAGATTTTAATTGACATAATTGAAAGATTTTGGACTGAATTTATAAAAGTGCAATAAGTTTAAAACTTTTTGGATCAATTTTCCCCATTAAAATGATTTAAGAACAATAAGATAAACTTAAGAATTCTAATATGATAATGATTAAGCAGAATAATATATCTTTGACTTGCAGGAGGATTGGCTATAATCTAATAATTTTTTTCTTTTGATTTAATTATGCCTAATATTGGATAAATAAATCTTGCGAATGCTATGGATGTGAGGATGCACATCAATCCGTCCGTGGTTATCGATGCCCTTTGTAGAAAATCTTTAGTACTGCTATTCGACAACTTTTTGCAGCTAATGATACATAGGTTCTTGCTCATTTAGAAGGTTCTTGCATATATGAATGCATTGAAAATTGATTTCCTGGCTCCTTTCCTGCTTGGCACCCTTACAAATCAAAGGGTATCAAGCGGGCTTTAAATGGAAGAGCTAATGGAGGGCTTTAAATGGAAGAGCTAATGGAGTCTGGTTAGGGTCTGTCTCCGGACTTTCCTCGAAGCTGGTAAGACTGAATGGGTTTTCTTTGCCGATTCTAGTGCTAAATAACAACTGACGCGACTATCTTAGAGCCTTTTTCATTGCTCACTTCAGAGAAAAACCAACCTTAGATTCCAAGGACTGTGTTTAGTTTAGCTAGAAAAGATCCGTGATCTGTCTTTGGCATTCTTGATCACAGTATCCTTCTGGACTTTTCATCTTGCTTCTTCCAAAGGGCTTCCTTTTCCAGCAAAAAATCTGCATATCTTCCCTGTTGTCATCATCGAAAGCTTTTCATAGGAGGAACATGATTTATCTGGACCATGTCGATGCCCTTGTTGGTGAAGCTTTTCATAGGAGGAACAAGATATCGACCGCTTTATTCCAACGCGTTTTTTTTTCTCTCTCTCTCTCTCTCTCTCTCCCTCTTCCGCCTTTTTTCCTTTCCTTTTTTTATTCTTGTTTTTGTTTTGCGTCCTGATTGGGAGAAAATGAAGGGGGGTGGGTGGACTTTTGAACTGTCTCGCCCTATCCTCACCCTCCACGTGTCGCCGTCCGAGTCGCGAACGCAGAGAAAAGTGCACCCGGTCAACTGGACTTATTGAACGGGTGCCGAGATGGTCGGTGGGCCTTCGAGGGCTCGCTAGCTAGGGGAAAGTCAGGCCCAAATCTGCTTCATCCGATTGGGCCTTTCTGTAGAGGCCTGATTGCCCATAAAACAAGGGGCGGCGGGCCGGCTCCCGGTTTAAACCGGAACCGGTGTTTTTCTTACTCTGTTTCTCCCGAGAAAATATTCAGTGGTATGTGTGCGCCATGTCATCCGCTGACGTGGTGCGCACATACCACTCAGGTCTCGACACCTGTCCTGAGGGATCCGCTGGAAAATGAAAGGACCCGCTCAGCTCGGCTTGGCTCGGCTCGCTGGCAGAGGAAAAGACAGGTCAATGGGTCAAGAAATTCGTGAGCTCCCGCCCGAATTTTTTGGGTTTTCTCTCTCCTCTTAAGAGAATGAACAGGAGGAGAACGACGAGCCCTGTGTTTCCTTCTCCGCGCATTCCAGCCCCTCCGCTTCCGCCTCCGCCTCCGCTTCCTCAAAAGCCTCGCCGGTCATCTGCGTCTGGCACGTCGCCTCCTCCAAGAGCCTTGCCAATCGCCGTCGGATCCCGACCCCCTCCGCCTCTGACCGTTCCCACGGAGATCGAGCAGAAGGTTTGTGCTCGCGTTGGTCTCTCGGCAATTTCTGGACCTCGATTCCCTCCAACAAACTCCGACTCCAAGCCCTCGAGGTCGATGGTTGGGACCTGAGGGCCTCATGCTTCTTCTCCTTCTCCAACTCCCCAAAAGCATTGCCGGTTTGCTGCTGGCACATCGCCCCGAGAGCCCCGCTGATCGCAGCTGGGTCCCGAGCCTCCTCTGCCTCCGCCTCCGCCTTCAATTGTTTCCAACGCGGAGATCGAGCACAGAAGGAGAAGAGAAGAAAGGACAAAACCACCCCCTCCCTCTCCTCCCGTCCCCTAAACTCCTCTCGCCGTTCCCGACAGCTTCATCGATGCCTTCGATAGTTGTGTCCGATTCAGCTCAATCCCCAAGAAATCCAAAAGCAAGAGCAAAGAGAAGAAGATGAAGGCGAAGGTCTAGCTCGAGGCCGACGGCGGCTTCGAGTCTCCGACGTCGGACAATAAGCACAAGAAGGAAAAGAAGAGCGGCAGCAAAGGCTCCGAATCCAAGCAGCCGAAGCTCCAGGAGCATCAAGGGCATGCGAAGAAGGAGAAGAAGAGGAAGGCGCTGGAGTTGTGCGAGGACGACAAGGAAGACGAGCGAGACCAACTCCGAGCTGGTCGACCCTAGAACTTGAAGGGGAAGAAGAAGAAGAAGGCGAGGTTGAGCGACGGCGATGATGGGGTGGCTCAGGAGGAGAACCGCAACGCTTTGTCGAATTTCAGGATCTCGGACAGCTTGAGGTTGAAGTTGAAGGACAATGGGATCAAGGCGCTTTTTCCCATTTAGGCCATGAGGTTTGACATTGTCCTCGATGGGAGCACTGGCCAGGTATGAAGACTTTTTATTTGAATTCCGCAGGATTGATATTTCGATGGTCGCATGCTTGGTTGAAATCTGCTAATTAATTGACAAATTAGAGAAGTGAATGGTCCGAACGTTGCAGTAATGACAGTGTGATGTGGAAAAGGGTCACGAAGCTGACATATATGAAAAGAGAAGCAGGTTTTGTTGGCTCTATGAGTAGTGAATGGTTGATGTATGAGCCCGGTGAATGTTGTTTTAATTAACAGCACAGCAAAGCAATTATGGTGTAGAGCAACATTCTACAAGCCACTCCCGAATTCCCATGGCTCAGTCTTTGGTCATGGCAGGCACCGACTATCATTCCTCTCTGTGCAGAGCAACCGACAAGCTGGTGGATATGAGTTCGCATGCTTCCGCGGGGGTGGAGTTGAAAAAATTGTCTTCATCGGTGATGGACTCTGCAGAAGGAAACCTCCCAGGTCATCCCCTGGTTTCTGATTTGGAGATCTCTGATGGGATTCTGGGGGGATCAGGTTTTGTAAACTCCAAAGACAACCTTTCTCCTGAAGGTGGTGGTACTACAATGAACTTGCTTCAATTGTCATCACAACTTCAACGTGTGGATGATCAAAGGCAATCCATCCATTTGAAGGAGCAAAATGATGTTTTCGGTTGCCCCAGCATCACTTGAGCATTCCAAGACAAGGTACAAGGAAATCCTTGAAACCTTCATTTGCTTGATGGGTAGGTAGCGCCTATGTTTCTCTCGTATTCAGTTTGCTTTGTCGATATTCGCTTTATTGGAAATCGACTGTATATACTATGAGAGGAGAAATTATTTAATTTTTTTTCCCACTTCTTGTGCTTATTTAGATGAAATGTTGTTTGGCAAGGTTGTTTTCCTTGAACTCTGTCTTAGCACTGAGTATTAAGTTGCGCTAGGCTCTAGCTGATCAATAAGAATCTGGTCCCTACTAGTATTGGAGTGTGTCTTACTCGCTATGCCACCCAATTGCATGGAGTTGTCAATTTTACAGCAAACTCTCTTGGCAAAGTTGTCACCTCTTGACTCTGTTTGTATATAGACTGACAACTTGCCCTGTCTGATATGAGAGGATGTTTAGGCCAAGATTGCTACTGCAGGCAAAAGTAAATCTGGAACCAATTCCTCTTTTCTTTTCGTCCGCTGCTGTCGAACTTGATGTTGTAGTTCAGTTCACTTAGTGACATACGCATTCTCATTTTCATTGCAGTTACAATTGACAAGCAGTTCGAAGCTTTGCATGTTTTCTGCATTGTTTCTCAATTCTTCTGCTGGTCTGGCTCGAATTCATGATCCTGTCTTAGTGAAACAGAAAATTGGCTGAGATTGGCTTTTATTCCTCTCGAGGGAGAGGTTAATGGTAGTAGCATAGGGAAGATCAGTATTCTTCAATGGCCACGGAAGGCAGTGGTACACCCAATTGAGCAATAAATTATTTATTGACCTTTGCAATTTTTCTGGTCCAAGCAGTAAGCAGGAAAGAGTAGTGAATTTAGTCTATGAAGGTGTTGGTAATGGTGGTCCAATTAAGAAAAATCAAGGATCGAGTAAAAATCCTCGAAAGGGCGTAATGCCGCTAATTCAGTTTTATAGCTACTACTAAGACCTATGTTCTTCCCGCTTTCTGATGGTGATGGTGGTCCGACTTCTCCATAACTTTGGTCATGGAGATCTTGTCGTGCATTGCCCATTGATACTGTGTCTGTGTTGGTTTGTTTTTGTTGCTTCGATTGCCGAAAATCTATGGCAACCATGCAGAAGAATTGCAAGGCCCAGTATGCAAGGGCATTTTTCATTTTGACAATTTTAGGACATTGGCCTGAACAGATTTTTAGGTCATTAATTCTTCATAGTCAACAGGGGAGGGAAAACAGATTTATTGAAGGTACTATACTGCGGAAGGCATTCAAACCTAGCTGATAATTCGACCAAAAAACCTATAGCTAAATGAATCTTCTAGTTTGTGGCATTGTCATCTGTACATTAGTTCATTGGTGTTATTTGATATATAAAAACCAAAAGTGCGTGAAGACTGTTTGGCTGTGGTTGCATTTCATTTTTTTTAAAGATGATTGGCTGCTAGGAACATGAGTTTTGGAACTACTTCCTCATTTCTTTAGTTGATGGGTTTTAATTTTCCAGCATTGATTATCACCTTGTTCACTGTGTGAATTGTACCAGGGCAAAACTATGGCTTCTGTCTTGCCCATTTTGGAATCTCTGACGAATGGGCCTGCAAAAACCTCAAGGAAGACAGGATATGTTGGTGCTTTTACCTACTAAGGAATTGGCCAAGCAAGTATTGCAATCAAGTTAATGGAAATAATCTCATCTCTTTAGAGAGATAGATATCTGACATCGTTTACTCTATTATTTTAGGTGTTTTCTGATTTTGAAGTTTATGGTGGAGCAATGGGCTTAACATCATGTTGTTTGTATGGTGGAGCACCTGGCCGTGTGAAAGTAACTCATTGAATTGGAAGCTTATTTGGTTTTCTTTCATCCGCTCGCATGTTCACAATTGTTACACCTTGTGGCAGGACCACGTTGAGAGGGAAAATATTGACTTGAGCTCTTTAAACTTCCGTGTCCTTGATGAGGCTGATGAAATGCTAAGGATGGGTTTTGTTGAAGATGTGGAGCTAATTCTTGGTGTGTGTACACTAATTTTTTTCACTATGAAGCTTCTGGTGGAAATATGCTTTACTTATTTATTGCAATTACAATTATTATTAGTGTAGCTCTTTAACAAATGTTTGCAATATATTGCAGGTTGAGGACATTTTGTATGACTGATTGCCATGAGAAGCAAGTTGCCATCAACAAGTAGATAGAGAAAAGGTCCGTGTAATCAAAGAAAGTTGAAAGAGGGCGCACGGCAAAATGAGCAAGATGAAGCATGGCTTTTGACTTTGAAATGATGAAACAAATTCTCTTGAAAGTGTAGATAGTTAACTAATGTCAATCAGTGTACCTTTTGGATTTTTTTTTTTTTTTTTTGGCTATGAGCTTGCACTTATACATAGGGTAGAATCCATGTGCAGCTTTTTGGTTTTTTTGTTGTGAGCATGCATTTCTACATAGGATAGGATCAATGTGCAGCTCCTACGTCTTTTTGCTATGAGCATGCACTTCTACATAGAGTTGGATTGATTTGTAAATATTTTTTGGGACTTGTTAGTTCACTGCTTCTACTATAATAAAATGCCATATTATGATGTTAAATTATTGATCAATGCAACAACCTACTTTTTGGTGTAAGCAGTTATTTTTTTTTTTTAGGAAATTACATCACAAGTATAATATCAACTGAACTACTATTGAGACCCTCTATTGTAGTTAGACTTGGATTTTTCCTTGTCTGGTTGAATCATTAGCTGCTTTTGAGTTGTCTCTGCAATGATATTCTTCCCTTGATTTTAACAGATTGTAATGCAAGCAAGTTTTTCTTCATTTTGTCGATTGGTGATCTTATTGCTGTAGTATTGCTCCACCGTTGAGAAGCACAAAAGTAGGAAACAACTCTTATATTGAACTGATAAAAAATATATACCCAAGCGTACAACTCACATTTGCAACAAAAACAAAAATTTAGAAAGGTGGAGACATCACTAAAAGGCCCCCACAAAAAGCTAGGAAAAAAGAAAACAGAGTTGACTGAGAAAATATACCAAATATATTAGGACGATATGGGACCAAGGTACCACATACTTTATCCTATGGTGGGTCATTCATTACAAACGCTTGAGGCTAGGTTCCTAAAATCATAAAATCAGCCAAAATTTCACATTGATGCCTTTTTTTTTGTCCTGGAAGGTCCGACGCCAAGGAACTGGCTGCAGATTATTTTATCACCTTCTATTGTTGCCGCGACCTCTCCCACCACCGAAGCCACCAGAAAACCGGCCATTCCTTTGGCCAGAAAAACTACCACCTCTACCCCAAGAAAAACCACCGCCCCTACCACCATAGCCGCCACGACCACCCCCACTGCCAAATCTTCCCCCTCTTGATTGGTCTCTCTCCTGGCAATGTTTTTACCACCTCTAAGCTTACATTTGTTGCATTCTCCTGACCTGCAAACCAAAGGAGAGACATTAAAATCATTGGCTACACTAGGCTTATTAATTTGCAATATTGCTAAAATAATAGAAAAATCTATGGAAAGTATGCATAAAGTGCAGCATCACTTATGACTTGGGAGCCTGATGAGTTCTGTAGTTTAAGTACCAGCAAGGAAAGTATCTAGATCTTCAGCTGCCACATCAAATACAATGCCATTTCCATCAACTGTGAGAATAAGACCTTCACAAACTCTACTTTGTTTTCAGGCAAGAATCTCCTGAGGACACCTAAAGCATACCTAAAATCAAAGTGACGCATAAGCCCAGAGTCAGATCACGTGAGAATAGAATACAATACCAAAGCTAGAAGGGGGCCAGCCCCCACTTCCACACAATATCTGCAAAGCAGTACTGCAAAGCAATACAACTATTTGACAAAAGAGATCTCGCATGCTTACAAAGGTGTATAAATGGGCCTTCCAGTCTCAAGAAGTAAGGTTACATGGTTCTCAAGTGACGAAAGCAGGGATCTGCTCTTTATTTCACTATAACCCTGAAAAAAGGAAGAGTACAGATTATATTTGTTAAATAACTGAAGAAAGAAGGAAAAGAGATGCACGTCAAGAAAGTGCAATTAAAGAAATAAGCTTTGTTGAAGTAACAAGATGTGAGTGGAAAATAAACTTACAGAAGCCTTTGCAAGAGCCTTTGCAAGTAATTCAACTGCTGACATGCCTGATGTGTTCAGTAGTTGCTCAGCTGCAGACTTGAATGCTGGAATGACACTGCATTTTGGAGGATATTAGCATCTTGTTATAGGCAATGATTCAGCTTCTCAGCAAAAAGAATGACTGTACCTATCAGAAATTTGTCTTGTTGATTCTGCAGCTTCGACACCAGCAGCTTGAGCAACATCACTTGGCTGCGGAGCACTGATGTGTTCAAATTTTACACCAGACTCTCTTTCGATCTTAGATACATTTGCCCTTCTTGGATTGTACACCACGACAGCTACTACAATATTGCCTAGAAAACAATATAGCCCTCAGCATCCGGCGAGCTACAGAAATAATGAAGCTACGGAAAATGCAGGTTTCAACTTGAATAATTACCAGCTCTCCCCATGTGTCCAGATCTGTGAGTATATTCTTCAACATCACGTGGAGGCCTGCACTTAACCAAATAAAAAAAAAAAGGCCAACTATCAGCACGACTGCATTTAAAAAAAAAAAAAAAACAACAAATCAAAACATACCACATACAGCATCCTTGGATAATTAACTGGACATCATCGGTGTCCAATCCTCATGCCGCCACATTTGTGGCCACTAATATCATAAACTTGCCAGAGCTGAAACCAGCAAGTGTAACCTGCACTCAAGAAGCAAAATTTAAGCAAGGAAAAGCCTGTCCTGCGTCAATTAAGAGGTAAAAAAGGTTTCGGCCATTTTAATATAGATGGTCATTGGTAGCCATTCTGAGCATGTATCCGAATGGCCTTTTACATTTTGTTTTTACTTAGTATAAATCTCATGGCTCACACACACTTCTTTTAAATCTGAAACTCTCGAAATCATCACAACACTCAAGTATTGACACATAAATTGAGAAATCATTCATTCATAGTATTTGTCAAATTCAAACAATATTTTAAATTTTAGCGGGAAGTACTCCAAGCATAGCTTAGGTGTAACCAAACATACCCTAGCTTACATTTGTTGCATTCTCCCCAATTCGACTGTTACCAGTAAATGACAACTACAAATAAACATCAATCTCATGACAGAAACGCACTTTAAATTCAATTTTTCCTACCAAACATCCATGTCAGGTTTATAAGCAGTGATTACATGCTCACGCACATTTAAAGAAAGCATATATTAATCAGTAATAGAATGACCAAAATTGCCACTCACAGGGTTAAGAGTGTTATGCTCTTTGAATGTCTCCTCTAGCACCAATGACTGTTCTCTAGACAGCCTGAGCTTCTTCCTCACTCCATCTCCTCTGCTGCCATCTTCTTCGATGCTCTCACAAGAGCACGAAGTTCTCTCAGCCTCAACTTCATTTTCTCCATGCGGGTCTCTCTCGCTTCTCTTCCCACTTATGCTCGACACGGTGCTGTTAGGTGATGAGACATGATTATCATCATTCAAATCCACCACCAGTATGTCTCGGTTGATGCCGACTCCACTGAAGAATGACCTCGGGGCAGGTGGACAGGTGGAGGTTCCTGGGGAGGTAGACTGAGGGCGAGCCGGAACGCGACCAACGCGACGACCCATCGCCATTATCACTCTGTCTTTTTTCAATGTGGGAAAATATATAAGCCGCATTTCTGATCTTACTTTTATCTGGTCAAATGACACTGTTATGGACAGGAAGGAATTTTAAATACATTACTGCAGGGAGACTGGGGAAAACAGCATGCAATTGTCTTGTATGATCATTATATGCCAAAATTCAGTGAGCGAGAAGAACACACAAGACGAATGAACATGGTACTACTTTTTTTCTGGCTGAGTTGTGAAGACTATGGCAAGCCAATAGAGTATGGCACCTTGATGAAAATGGAATCTAAACCAGAATCCTGCAGAAACAAAATTATTCTACTCCTGCTTGAAACCGGCCTTGAGATCAAGCTAACCCCAAAAGTTGTGAATTTAATTCCTCTCTCCTTCCAATCACTCAAAACAGAAATACCATTAGATCAACCTACTCAGAAGTCTCAGGGATTTGATCTAGAAAGGACATTTTAGGACTAGATTGCATGACTAGATTTTGGCACTCAATACAACCAAAAAAGAAACAACCAATAAGGACGTTGTCGATAAAATTGATGAAATGCCTTGTCTAGAATTCAGGGAAAGCTATACGTCATCATAGTTTTGAGACAATCTAAACCAGGAGTTGCTTCTGCTACTCTAGATCCACAAACACCCCAAGCATTAACACATATAACCCCAAGACAGGAGCAACTATCATTGAGCATATCTTACCATCTATTCCAAATTGACAACCTTACCTGCCCTGCTTTATCCTCTCCAGTCTATCATTCTTATACTTCGTTTAGAAGGCAAGGATGGGATGAAAATGGAAAGAAAATTTAAATTTCTGTCCTCTCTGCACCAAAGTTTCAAACTTTACCCCAATTTTCCTTCCCCTCCCCTCCTTCCCAAACAAAGCATTGGTACCAATCCTTGGGAAGAGGCAACTAGAATGCCTAATACAAATCACATTGTAGCAATAAAGAAAGTCCAGCTTAGTCTGAGCATAGCCTCTAAAAGGGCTTTTCTTTGGGAATAGGAATCCCTATACACTCTAACTTGACTGCCTTGCATAGTTTAACAAGGTTTGTTCCTTCAAAAAAGTGGGGTGTCAACAAAAAAGTAGAGCAATCACAAGTAGCATAATTCAGTGAATTCACAATACAACAACACAAACATTTTAGCAAGGCCTTAAATAGATAGACTATGATCAGCCAAAGCATACAATTAATAGTAGTTACTGGCGCAACCTATTCATCATAAGCAAAATTGAGAAACTGATAACCTAAACCAAAATAGTAGGCTATTCCTTAACAAAGTTATGGTCAAATTTCATAAATGGTAATTCTTCCAAGATCACTTCATTAGTTTGAGTTATTCTCACCCAATTATTTGTAGGTTTGAACACCAGAAATAAGAAAATGAATATCAAACTAAGTCGTTGGGGAAAAAAAAACGTTAAGTCTTCAGAGATCCTAACGTGCCAACCCTGATGACACAGATAAACCAATGAACTGAAGAGACAGTTTGCTGTTTCTAGTCATTACATCACCCATGAATTCTTGATCTTTATTAAATATCTCTACCAAAAGCTGCAGCCACAACAAACAGCTCAATAATTAAGCCCTTCACAACCGATAATCATTAGGCATAATCGTCACTACCCAATGAGCCCATGATCCTTATGTTAATCTGTATCAAGGGACTACAGGAGTACTCAAATGTCCCAATGAAAGAACAAGACAGTTGAGTGAAAAGATTAAGCCCTTCACAAACCCCCCACACACACACTGGCATTTCAGCATTGATATCACTTGTGCCTTCAAGCGCTACAAACTTAATGGAAACAAGAAAACCATCCCCCGTGCCTTAAATTGCTACCATCACTCCAAACATTTCAATTCCACGGTAAAGATTACTAAGCAAACACGAAGCAATAAATCCGAACAAGCATCGACAACGGACGGGTACGGAAAACAGGGAAAAGACAGCGCAACACTCACTTCATGAGGATGTCGTAGTACTCGGGATCCAGGGAAGAGAACAGGGCGTCCAGATCCTTTATCGCCATTATCGCTCTGTGTGGGGGGTTTACGGCGGAGGTTCATGGGGAGGTAGACGAGGGCGAGCCGGAACGCGACCGACGCGACGACCCATGTCCAGAACCCCGAGCGCGCGCGCTTCTGCTTCGTCGTTTCTCTCTCCTCCATTTTCGCCGTCGTGGTTCGACGCGTTGGCGTCGGGCGCGTAGGCGGAGGCGGAGGAGACGGGGGCGACGGACTCCGACGCCGACGGAGGCAACCGGTGGAGGGGCGTCGGCGTCAGGGTCGGGTTCAGGGGAGAAGGCGGAGGCTGCGTCGGCGTCGGCGTCGGCGTCGGCGTCGGACGACTTCGCGGAGGGGGGAGAGAGAGAGAGAGCAAAGCGGACGTCGCGAGAGGGAGGAGGAGGAGGAGGAGAGAAAGTGAGAGAGAGAAAATATTGCAGAAAATTCAATCAGGAGAGAGAAATCTTTTGGGCGGGACCTGTCTTTTCCTCTGCAACGAGCCGAGCCAAGCCGAGCCGAGCCCGTCCCTACTTTTCCAGCGGGTCCCACATGTCGCGTGTCGATCTCTGAATGGTAAGTGTGCACCACGTCAGCAGATGACGTGGCGCGCACATACCACTGAATATTTTCTCGTTTCTCCCTGTTTCCCATTTCGAAAGAGAAGAGAAGAAAAGACGATTTCATCTGTGATGGTGATGGAGAGAACTGCGGGCGAGGATCAGCAGGATATGGACGGCGAGTTCGGTTCGGTGCGAGAGGTGTTGAGAGATCGTCTCCGACTCTCCTCCATCTCCATCGCCCATGCTCAAGGTTCCCTCTACCTCTCCCTCTCCATCTCTGATCGCGCCCCCACCACCCTTCGATCTGCTGAATCTCTCACCGACTCCGTATTCTATCTTTCTCCGTTGCCTACTGGTTGAGCAGCCCGGAGAAGTGGCTTGGAGATTTCGGAACCTGCTGTTGCCTGCCCTGCCGATTTGGCTTTTCTCCAATTCTCTTGCCTCCCTCGACCTCCACTGCGTCCTCGCTTCGATCCGCAACCTGGCCGTCTTCTGCTTTGTCGAAAAATAGGCTCTTTCTTTGTCGGATCGACTAATTAGGGTTTTCTGGATAAAATTAACTAATTTGGGTTTTCATTTTTGTAATAATAATATTAAAAAAAAAAAAAGGCTTATCGGTAGGGTCTAGTGAATGGGTCCTCACCTGGAAACGGGGCCGGACCGATATTTACCGGTTCAGGTTCGGTCCGGTTCTTTTTGCTCATAGAACCGTCAAACGCCCCTCCTCCTCCATCTCCGAAGACTCTCTGCGTTGCTAGGGTTTTGAAACAGCGGAGGTGGCCGTCGCAGTGGGGCCGAAGATCATGGTGGGATTCAAGAACCGGTACATGGTGATGGAGGTATTCTTGGATCCGAATCGAGAGCTCGGGGTGGATGACCCCATCATACTCACTCAATTCAACGTATCCAAAGCGATACGGGACAGCATCCTCGTGAACTTCGGGGAGTGCGGCCTCGCTTCGTCTCTCGGATCCTTTCAAGGTACTCTTCCTTCTTTATGGGATCCCTCGTATCCTGGAATCAGCAGGTGTTTGGAGGTTGAATTCTCTGTTGTTTCCGCTACCAAGTTCTGCGATTCGGTCATGGTCAACCCATGTGGTTGTGATCTTTCGTGCAGTGAAGTATGTAAATCCCATCACGAAGCTTTGCATCATCAGAGCTTCTAGGGAGGAGCACCAGAAGGTTTGGGCTGCGATCACCTTGGTCACGAGCGTCGGAAATTGCCCGGTGCTGTTTAATTTACTCGACTTGAGCGGTGAGTCGAACGAGTGTCGAGCGGGATGCTGAATAGCACAAAAATTCATCCTTTAGTTGTTGAAATTGAATCATGAAATTAACGCTGTATTCTCCCACTAGCGATTGTAAGTGGGTTAGCTTAGTGGGATCGGCTTTTGTAAAAATATCTTGTCTTAATCCTTCTTAACAGGAGAGCAATAGCACCTGGATTCTTGAACTGTGTTTTTTTTTTCTTTTTTACACAAGTCGCATTAACTGAAGCTTGAACTTTGAAAGCATAATGGATGCTGAAAATTTGCATTGCTCTTAGTGTGAAACTAGCATGATTTTCTTGCAGATTGGGAAAATTTCATGTGAGGTTATTAGCTCGCATTTTTTTTCGACTGGCAATGGCATCATGCATAATTATTTGGTGGAAAGAGTGAGATCTTTTTCTGGAAGCTGATTGAGTGAGGTTTCTATTGGTGCCAGGAAGCATCAAGGCCTGTAAAAAAGCTGCCTTGAAGTGTGATGAGTTGAAATTTGAGCAGTACAAGCTTGCCTCCGGGTCTCGTCTCTCACCTGAGGTGATTCAGCAGATGCACAACTGCCAAGAGAAGATTAAAATTTTGGAGCACTAGGAGCTCTGCACTTGTACAGTGTACACACCTCTGGCTGGTATGATCTTGAGCAATTTTTGTTTTCTTTCTTCCTTTTATATGATCTTTCAAGTTTCAATTCAGTAGCATATAATTTAAGCACCTGAGCTGAATCTCTAAATGGTGTATATGTTGGCTGTTGGCAAGAATCTTGTCCTTGTTTCTTGGGAGCGCTTATGAATGTCATGAATTTTTACTGGACAACACATGCATTTGATATTCCAAATTAAACTATGGTGACTGAGATTTCAAAAGCAGTTGAATTTGGTATTTCCACTTCTTACAGAATCTGCCGATTGGTAACAGAAATCTATCTGTATGCGTATGTCATATGACTCTTCTCAGTGCATCCTCTGTTTGTCGATGTTACTATATCTTCTAGGCTTTATGTCTAATTTGATCTTGACGTCGCTGTCTTTGCAGATCTATGGAAGCAGGGCAAGAAACCCTTTTCAACTTTCACCTTAAGGATGATAACTTTCCTTTTCTTCCTCAAGCCCCCTCAGCTCTCTTCTCACTGGAGTTGATATTCCGTATATCAGACACGCCAGGTGAGCTTTACGACTTCTACTGCCGTGACTTGATAGACATGCCTACACCTCATCTCATCCATGGGTTAAATCTCCATTACTGAAAGTGGGTGATCGCATGGTGAGATGATCATATGGGTTTGGTTGATTCATTTGATCAGATTTACACCAAGGTTCAAGATGCAATGTGGAATATGAAGCCGAAAGATTATTGTTTGAGCGCAAGTACAAAAGAATTGCTGGTACCAGTTATGTTTTTTGCAGGCAGTGTGCAGCGGTCTTGACTTGAGTCTGATTGCCCTCTACTCCATGAGATAATTTTGGGGTATCTTCAAACAACCATCTTTTTCTTGTTTTTATTTATGTATTTATTTCCTCTTTCTTTTTGGTTTGGGCACATTGGTGTTCTCTAAATCTGACATGTCGTATGCAAGCCTATTGATTTGGCACTCCAGAAAAATGGAATCAAATTTAGCAAGGTCTATTTCAAGTATTAATTTCATAAGATATCACCGTGCTTCTGTGATAAATATTATCATAATTCATGACACCCGATAAAGACCATATCAATAAAAGAAGGTCCATTCATCTTTATT
Organism: Eucalyptus fibrosa; assembly: GCA_017140475.1. Taxonomy (NCBI): domain Eukaryota; kingdom Viridiplantae; phylum Streptophyta; class Magnoliopsida; order Myrtales; family Myrtaceae; genus Eucalyptus; species Eucalyptus fibrosa. The sequence goes on along the minus strand of CM029515.1, from coordinate 6,331,191 downwards.
GTCTTCATGGGTTGAGTCATTCATAATGAGATGTAAGTTGATGAAAGTCAGATCAGGTTTGCTTAATGTGATCTTTAGAGCGAGAATGCTGGTGTCCTTTAGATGTTTCTGTACTATGCTTACATCCAAACTATAAAGCTAAGAGACACCGAGTGTCAGCGTTATCTTTGTACGCCCTTAAAAGTCATGGAGGTATTCGATTTCTAATGCAATAGGAATTAATAGAACTGCTAATTTTTATGCTAATTGTCGAGTCTCAGGTGCTGAATAAATGATGATTGCAAGCCTGCATCTGTTTTGTGCACTCCGGATGCTTCCAAATTGCATTGAGATCCCTTGATTTCGATGGTTTAGATGTATTTGGACGTCGTGTATCTGCCAAAAGCTGAACATTACCGTCTCAATCCCCCTTTATATAAACTGAGAGGGACTGTACAAGTACACAACTTCCTTGCGCACACAAAGTTTGAGCCAAACCACAGGCACCAAGAATCTCTGGAAACACAGCCAGATGAAGCAGCTCTCTTATCATTGAATTCAAGGAAAGTAGCGATCCATGATTGGGGCTAATGAAGCGTTTCCAAGTGTCACTGTACCATGTCATCTATTTTTTCTTTATGTTTTAACTACTAAACTGGCGTAGACGAACCAATCTCTTAAAGCTGAATAATCTATTACCAGTATCAATATAATTCAGTAATAGAAGTCATTATGGTATGTTGTATTGAATTCTCTATTTGTTTCATTGGTTGTTGTGATGTAACGTGACTTGAAAATGCTAGAAAGAATTCGTGCCGATTGAACATTTGCTGCTCTCAATGATGGTCTTTGATACACGGAGTTGTAAACTACTAAGCACGGGCAAAAATGCAGTTGTTCCTTGAATTATGGAAAAGAATATCAACATCATAATGAAAAGGAGTATAAAAACCAAATACAGAAAAATGCAAGATATTTTCTCAAACAGGTTGAGAAATGTCACTGAAACTATATAGTAATATAGACTAATGGTCATCAGGATCACAGCTCGTTATGAATGGTTCTCATAACTCATTTGACCTCTCAATTTTCAGTCCACAAAAGCAAATTAAAAGTTGAAATAGCACCCATAAGACAAGCTATAGAAATAAATTATTAATGATCCTCATTTAGCGAACAAAACCCTCTTTCCTATATGTAAATATATGTGTGTGTGTCTATATATATATATATATATGCTATATCTACATGAGATCATATATCATAGGTGTACTTCTATAATTTTATGGGTAAATAGATAGCTTAAGTAGATATATTACCCTACACTTTCGTAACCCTTACTTTATTATAATGAGAAGCACTATACGTCAATATTATAAAAGAGAAAAGTAGGAGAATAACAAAAAAAATTATAAATCTATTATAATTTTATCAATTTGGTTTTAATTTTTTTTTTTTTGATCAATTTAGTCTCAAACATTTTATAATTGTCTTGATTCGATTCATTCATCAATTTTAGTTGATCCAAGACTAACGTGGACACTGGTCGTCCGATTGATCTTGCCGCGTAGACATTTTTAAATAATATTTTATTTTTTGAAATTTTTATTAGGTTTTTTCTTTTTTGTTATTTTTTTTTTCCTTTTTGGCTGTTTTTTTTTCCCACCGGCCATTGTGGGAACATAAGCAAAGAAGGAAGAAAAGAAAAAAGAAAAAAAGACAAAAATTAATGAAAATTTTGAAAAAACAAAATATTATTTAAAATTATCTATGTCATCGTCGGTCTGGACAGTCAAAGTCCACGTCAGCTTAACTAGCTAAAATTGGGCAAATTGATTAAATCGACACAATTACAAGAAGTTTAAAACTGAATTAGCTAAAAAAGTGTAGAACTACATTGGTCCAATTGCAATAGGATTATGATCTTCTTCTTTTTTGTAATTTTCCCTAGAAAAATAGGTAAAATTATTAATTGGTGAGTTTAGATTTATTGACCAATACATCATTATCATTTCCAAATTAATAAGGAAGACAAATCCATGTTGATATAATTTTTTTTTGGAAACATTATATTAAACCGATTGATATGATTCATTTTTTGATCTAATTAATGTAAAGGTATGTATCTAACTAATCTCAGGGAAAGTGAAAAAGAATGCAACTTTGTGATGATACGGTTCAATTACAGAACTCCATTTTGCCAAACTTTTCTATTATTTATTGATATCATTGAGGAGTTTATCACAATCACTAAATTACAAACATCACTATGTAGATAGGTAGGTAGCCTAGCCAACTTGAAAGAGCCGCAACAAATATAACTAAGAGTGCATTTGTTTCATAAAAGACAAATTACTTTAAAAAAAATATTTTCTTAAAATGATTACTTGTAATGAATAAATAAATAATTTTTTTTTATCTTCATAGATATTTAAATATAAATTATTGATGATAATTAAAATATGTTTATTGATTAATTATTTCAATTTATATAAACGATTATTTAAGAAAAATAACATTCGAATCATTACCTTTTTATGAAATAAAAATAACCTAAAAAGGAACTGAAGGTACAAATGTTGGTACATGATTGGTGAGAAGATAATAGATTCGAGAAGAGAAGGGATTGGACGTCATTGGTGCGTTTGATAACATTTCTATTTAAAAATTGTTTTAAACGTAAATAAAAAAATATTTCGCTTCCGTAAAACAATTTTTGAACAAAAAAAACGCGTTTGGTAAATTTATTCCAGAAATATAAAAAGAATAGAAACACGTTTGGTAAATTTGTATAAATTTTTTTATTTCTTTTAATTTTTTAATATTTTAATTTTTTCTTATTTATTTTTCCTTTTTTCTTTTTTCCTTTTAACCCGTTGTTAGCCTCGGCCATGGCCGGCGATCGGCCGACAAGGGCTGGTAGCCTCGCCCGGTAAATGGCCGAGGCTGGGCTCGGCGGTGGCTCGGCGACGCCGAGCCTTGCCAACCGCCGGGCGAGCTTGAGCTTGCCCAACTAAGGCGAGGCCGAGCCTCGCTAGGGGTCGACGATGCTCGGCCTCGCCGGGGGCCGACGACGCTCCGGTGAGGTCATCGGCCCTCGACGACCGGTTGCCGGCCATGGCTAAGGCCGGCGATCGACCAAAGAAAAAAGAAAGAAAAAAGAAGAAGAAAAGAAGAAGAAAAAAGAGAGAAGAAAATGGAAAAGAGAGAAAAAGTGTTCCTAAAATGTGTTCTAGAAACAAGAAACAAATTTTTTTTTGTTTTTTGTTTCTGTTTCAGATGTATTTTTGGGAATAAAAAAATGATTTTTAAATAAAAACACAAATAAACACGTTTCTATTCTTTTTTTGTTCTCAGAAGCAAAAGAACAAAAAAATTGTTTAAAAACAGGAAAAAGAAATCAAAACAAACAGACCCCATCTTTCTGGAACCCATAGGCTAAATCATCTATTCGGTGGGGAAGGGGGGAAGGGGAAGGGGCACGTCTCGCGGTCCCGCTCTCTACAGTCTTCCTCTTCGCTATCAAAAGAATCCAATAAATGACCTGGTCGCTGAAGTGACGTATGAGAGGATTTCTGCACCCATGCGGAAAAAACAACAAAATGAAAATACCCAAGAAAATGATGAGGGCGAGGGATCCATGGACCAAGACAAGTATCGAGAGCCAATACAGTTTGGTTACGGTCCCGTAGACGCCTGCCATGAATGCCAGAGGTATTGCGGTAATAGCTACCCACAATGGCATCACTGATAGGAAAATGGCCACTCCCTTCACGTTAGGATGATTAATGAGTGACAATAAGAGCAGCACGATTGCCATGATCGAGCTGTACATGGCTGTGGAGTTGCTAATCACAAAGACATTGTACATGGCTTTGTGGAGCAATGCCGGGAGTCCAGCATTTGTGTCAGAACCATAATATCCTCCGGGAACGGAAAATCCAGAAACGAAAGTGACAGAGGCTGTAAATGTTGCCACGACCAAGAGAGTACTCACGTGCTCCTTGAGCATACCCAGTCTCGATCGTACCAATCATTTCAGTGGGATCCGACCAGTAGGATCGTAGATAACCGATTCCATACTTTCTTGGTGCTCTAGTAGAAAAAAAAATTGTCCATATTAAACTCTGCAAGCAGCAAGTCAAAGAATAAACGAAGAAATCAAAACATTATGATTTTGGCGACTAAATTATAGATCTAGGTGAGAGCACACTAATTGACACGCCTCACTAACTATTTATTCTAGTTCTATTTCTGATTGGTATAACAATTTGTAATGAATGATTATCCATGTAAAAAGTGTAAAAGGTCGTACCTTTGAGATTAAATCATCAGATGCTATAATGTCTCACTCTATCATGTCGAGAGCTGTCATGTTATTATGATTGACCAAACTAAGATCAGTTTTGCTGTCTCGTGCAAGAAGCAAGACTGAAGGTTGGTATTGCGACACCGCCACATGTAGAGGCGTATTCCCCTCTAAATCTCTTGCATTTATGAAGCTATTGAATTTGGGATTATTCAATATGTATTTGACAGTTGCAGTGCATCCATTTTGCGCTGACACGTGAAGAATGTTTTGTCCCAACCTAGTTAGAAACTCTGCAGGGTCTGACCATCGTCGAAGTAGCTCTTCGACGATATCGACGTGACCCATCATGCAAGCAATATGAATAGGAAGATAACCAAGCGTGATGTCTTGCTCCAGGGCGTCTGTTCGGTAATGTTGCATCAAGAATTTGACTCCATCAAGATAATTGGTGTACGCAGCTAAGTGGAGTGGAGTGCCCTGTTCTGAGTATCTCACTTGAAATAGCCACGGCTTCGTTTTCTGCATCTCTTCCAGCATATCTAAAACCAATACAAAAATATAATCATATGGGATGAACACAAGTTTGTAATTTTTCAATAGGCGTTGATCCTGCTCTAGATGATCTCAAGTATCGGGAGTTGTCTCACGATCTTGCCCAGAGTAGTCAGCTATCAAGCCATGTGAGCACGTGACTCATTAAACTAGACTTTCTTTGTGAAATTCGTTTTTTTTTTCCGTCAAGAAGGGAAATGTACACGCAACCGTCTCCTTGTCCCTTTGTCGTCTATGCCAAATATATCCCACACACAGACACTTGCACATCAATACCAAGAACTAAGCCACACTTCCACAATCCAACAGGGTATCAGAACTCAAAAAATCATCGGGAAACCAAATTGAAAAAACAAAAGAGTGACCAAGTAGATCAAAGAATTAGCGAGAGCACGACAGTAGGGTTTACCCATATGCCGGTACAAATTGGCAACGTGAACACGACAGTAGGGTTTACCCATATTCCGGTACAAATTGGCAACGTGAACGGGTGACATGCCGAAGACATCTTTAGTCTCTAATCTCCTCTCGTCTTCACCGTCGTTTGGTACTGCCAACAAGACCTTGAGAACCTCTATGTCCCCTGTTTCGATTGCTACGCACCATGGTGACTTGCTTTCCTTATTCTGACGATACAGCGGATTGGGGTCTTCATTAACCAGTTTACGGATCACCTCATAACGACGGTGCCTCACAGCCTCGTGCAGAGCGGAGTTGCCGTTGGGGTCAGTGCATGTTAGGCCCCCCCGGTGAAGGAGAAGTTCCACCGCACCGACAATCCCAGCTCTAGCTGCAATGTGCAGCGGCGTCTCTCCTTTGGAATTCTTACAAGAGATCAAGTCCTCAGGGACGAAATCGATGATTGCTCTGACATTATCACTGTTCTCTGTATTCCAACGGTATCAGGTTAATTTGAGTGCGAAAAAGTTTGAGAATAGTAAAATGCGCGGCCACAACCTTTCTAATATACCTGCCGCAGCGTGAAGCAGTGTATTCCCCAAGAGGCTGCGTTGCCCGAGAACAATGGGCAACGACACTCTTTCCCTGATGCAATGACCCTCCAGGGCTCCGATGAACTCGTCGACATCCCGTCCCTTGGCAGCCGAGTATAGCTGGGGATCCAAAATATTGTCGGGTTGTGGAGGATCGTGCTGTTGCTGGTTCACGTCGGCCGTGATTAATAATGCTTCCAGTCTCCGCCTTCTCTCCCCCCACGTCTCCTGGTGCAGACGCTCAGCCATCTCTCCGTGGGCGATTATGGCCTGTGACTTTGAACGAAATGCCCTGGTGTGTCCTAGGAATCAAATTCAGCAGGGTTATAGCGACCAAGTCGAGTACAACCAGATTGGCCTTAATGAACCTACCCAATCCACATTTTACTGTTGTGATAAAATTGGTATCCAATGCGCATATTCATCTCTTTTTCCTTCTTTATAAGAAACCACACCCCAAAAAAAAAAAAAAAACAGAAAAATTAGGAAATGGCAAAATACACGTTGCCCGTGTGGAAATTACAACATATTAATTTTTTTTCCCCCAAAAGTGATCGAACAGTAAAAGAAATCTAGAACAAACAAACGCATTGGAAGCAATGAGATTTTTACGATCGCATCAGTATTGGGGGTAAATATGTTTTCTTTTGAACGAAGTTACTTGTCCACCTTCTCTTCAAAATTTTTAAAAGTATTCCAAAATTTTAAAATTAGAAAAATAAAATTATGTTGATATATGGGTTAATTTTTTAAAAAGATATTTTACACCTTATAAAATCAAATTGCAAAAAAGAAATAAAAAGAGTAAAAGAAATGCCACCAATAACCTTAAACTATGACATTAATATCCACACTTTTTTTGTGTAACTAAAACCCTTAAACTTTTATACTATGCAAGCTTCAATTACAAGAAATAGATCAAGCGCAAGATTTAAATTAAACAAAAGAATTTATCTAGGCAAGATTTGAATCACTAAAAATAACAGATCCTCACAAAGAGTACACGACACAAATGAAGACCTTCTTCACACCAACAGGACCAAAACCAACAAATTTCTATAGCTGAATTACATCGGCACGAAGAGAAAAAAGAACCCATAAATCACATGAAAAAAGCTGATCAAACCAAAACAAAGCCACTCACCACCTTCTTCGGAACCAACACAGTGCCTTCCTCTCTCTCTCTCTCTCCACGCCCATCCTCTCCCCCTCTCTCTTTCGCTTTGTAACCTCTCTCTCTTTTGTGAAATCAAAGTCGAGAGGGGAGTAGAGTGAGTAGAGTAATTATAGACGAGGAGAGGGTCCATGGGCTCGTCCTTCTCTCTCTTCTCGTTGACGTTGACGAAGAAGTGAGAGAGAGTGGGGAGAAAATATTAAGTGGTTGCAAGTAGTACCGCATGAATTGTGCCGGCGCGCTTTTTTACAAATGTCCAATAATAGGTTGATACGTGTCTGCCGAGTGGAATAAAAATAAATAAAAATTTAATATTTATCTTCTTCTTCGCACACCGCCTCTCCAGCCTCCGGCCACCGTCTCCATCCCTTTCGTCATCGCTCGCGGTTGGCTCCAATGTTGCTCGTCCAGATCTGGATGAGGCCATGGCTTCTCGAGCTAGCTTGTGGCCAGGGTAAAGCTCGAGCGACCATGGCTCCAGATCTGTCGCGGCCGCACTTCACGGAAGGAGCTCGCTGGAGGAACCGGAAGGGAGGACGATGGAAGGGGACACCAGAGAGAGAGAGACTCCATAATCGTTCAAGGCGGAGGAAGGGACTTGCCGCTGTAGCCATGGTGGGAGGTGGGCTTTGAAGATGGAGGTTACGGTGGACAGGGCCGAAGTTGGACGGTGGATTCTCAACTGGCCGGAGAGATAGTGGCTGTGATGGAGATGAGGAGAGAGAATCTATTTTTTCGATTTTTTTCCTAATTAGGACACGTGTCAATTTTTAAATGTACCTAGTCATATTAATGCGCGTCACGTCAGCCGGGTCCATGACTCTCGCAAGCCACTGAATATTTCCCCCCTTATCTCTCGAGAGACACCAGATGAGTAGGAAAGAAATATATAGAAATGAAATGCAAGGGAAATTCGCGGGAATGAAGGATGGATTTGTCGGAGCATATATATTTTTTTAAATTTCAAACACTCCATTTTTGCTAAACCCGCCTCTTTCTCGTCCATGAACTTCAAAAATGAGTTGATACAATCGTTTATAATCCTAAATTTTGGAATTGAATTCGTAACATTATTTATCTTTCTTTTCATACATTTTTCATATCTGTGTGATGTATTTCATCATTTCAATTCCAATGAAATTTACTTTTCCTTGCACTTATATTGTAGTTTCATCACTCCATCAAAGTTCCCTTTGCATATTTTGTATTAGAGTGTGTAATAGCGAAACGATTTTGATCACTTCCTAATATGTCTAATAGTAAACTCTCAATTGGGCTAGCACTTTCCTCTATATGTTGGTCCCTTGGTACAGGGTAGAGAATGTGTGAACATTTTCCTTGATTTTAAGTTCTTTAATAGAAAGAGAATCCAAAAACACAGTTAACTGAGGTTTAACAAGAATAATAAAGTACAATGAATAAGTGCAATAATTGTCCAAATGGTTATGAACAAATTGTAAAAAGATTAATCCATTTCTAAACTTTTCAATTTGGCAAATTCATCCTAAAAATATTGATGATTTATTAATATACTCATTTCAATCAAAATCGGAAATCGTTGACATTGACAAATTAAGCAATTTTTAAAATGTTTTCTGAAATTTTTATAAATTTTTTAATTCTTTTATTTTCATTTTGCTTTTTCAGTGTTCTTCTTCCTGGAACGATCAACAGGGGTCACCAAGGCCCCAACTCACCCTTGCTGGTCCTTCAAGGAGGAAGAATAGTGAAAAAAACATATTAAAATAAAAGAATTAAAAATTTTATAAAAAAGAATTCATTAAAATTTAAAAATTTGTAAAAATTATCCATGTCAACGTTGGTTATACCATAGAAAATGGTTAACATCCAAGTCATCAATTGTTAGTCAAACTTGACCAGAAGGACTAAATTGATAAATTGTCAAAAACTTAAAGCGAGAATCCTCCAAATTCTCTCTTTTCGAAAAGTCTTTCTCTATCTTTTGGGGTAGCTCAGAACCCTAACATTCCCTGAAACCCTATCCCTTCTCCACCCAAATACCATAAAAATCCTGACCCTCTTACACCCGCTTGCTTTAATCATCCCTCACTAAGTGGATTGTCTGATCCCAAAGCTTGATTCCTTTTTGATCGGCTGCCATGGAAGAGGCAGAGGACTCAAAGCAACAAATGGCATCTCTCTACAAACGATTAGGGAGAATGTGGTTAGCCAACATCATCAAGTCAATGGAGAATATAGCCTCTGAGGAGAAAATGAAGGAATGCAAATGCTCTCTCCTCGAACAGCTACACACACCCAAAGGTTAACTCCCAGACATTTCAAAACACAATGAGGAAAGCTTGGAGGCAAGAAAGTGTGGAGATAATCCAGTTACGACATGATATTTCCCGTTTCACTTTTGACACTGAAATTACTAAGAATAAGGTAATGGACTCAGGTCCTTGGTCTTTTGCAAACCACCTGCTTGTCTTAAAACCATGGGAGCCGAATATTCCTCCCTAATGCTATGATTTTAACTCGTGTGAATTATGGGTTCATATTCATGGGCTACTATGTGAATGGATTTACGGAAGATGCGGTTCGCCGGATAGCAAGTACTATTGGAGTGGTTTCGGCGCTTAAAATCAAAACAAAAAGTAATGCCTCTATCAAAACAGGAAAGGCGAGAGTGAAACTTAACCTATTGTCTCCTCTACAATCAGGCTTTATTATCAGCTATATAGCACCGACACGGACACGTGACACGCAACACGACACGACACGACACGTCGAGACGTCATTTCTTAAAAATAGAGAATTTCGACACGTTCCGACATGTTATATATTAAATATATTTTTATATATAAATGCATAAATAAATAATAATAAAAATAGCCTAGAATTAATTTACACGAAAAATATTAAATAATATCATTCATTATTTTAATTTGTTACAATAATACACAAAACTTAGAGGAAAAAAACATTGTTTAAAGAAAAATGCTGAAATGATATTTTTAAATTTATTTATTTATCATATATAGCATTTTTTTATTACTTCTTTCATAGTAAAAGACTTTTTTTAAAAAAAATAAAACAATTCTAAAAAACAAAACTGAAAAAAATTGACCCCGTGCATGTATATTTATAGCAATTTTATTACTTCTTTTATTACTTCTTTTGTGTATATTTATATTTTGACCCCTCAAGTATTAGAAATTTTAAAATTGACCCCGTGCGTGTCGGAATTGCGTGTCGGAATTCTGGACTTGCTTGTCAGAGCGTGTCGGAAAGAGTTGACCACGTGTCGGATTTTTCGACACTCGTTGACCACGTGTCGGAGCGTGTCGGGATGTGTCGGAGCGTGTCGGACACGTGTCGGAGTGTCGGACACGACATGAAGGCTTCCGGAGAGTGTCCGTGCTTCATAGATTATCAGCAATGCAGGGCAGAAAATCTGGCTGGACTTTAAGTATGAGAGGCTCCCACAGTACTATTACTCTTGTGGAAAGATAGGGCACTATGCTACCTATTGTGAGGAGGTGCCGTTTAAAGAAGGAAATTTTGATGCAGAGGGTGGACGTATGTTTGGCTCGTGGCTAAAGACTGAGAATCAGGAAAATGGAGGTAAGAAGAATGCCGACAGGGAAGAAGAAGAAGTTATCCTAAAAACTCTGCCAAACCCGGGACAAATTGCGCTTTATGGCTTCTACTTCTGTGACTTGAAATACATGCCTAGTCCTCATCTCATCCATGGGTTAAATTTCCATTACCGAAAGTAGCTGATCTATGGCCAAATTATCATATGGGTTTTGGTCGATTCATGTGATCAGATCTACACCAAGGTTCAAGATGCGATGTGGAATATGAAGCTGAAAGAATATTGTTTGAGCGCAAGTACAAAAGAATTGCTGGTATTGGTTATGTTTTTTGCAGGTAGTGTGCACTTGTCTTGACTGGAGTCTGATTGCCCTCTACTTCGTGGGACAATTTTGGGGTATCTTCAAACAACCATCTTTTTCTTGTTTTATTTAGGGTTATAACCTGAAAAAACCCAAACTGATACATCTGTAACAAATTTATCTCAAACTATTTTTTTGACCATGAAAAACCCAAAACTGGTATGCATGTAACAAATTTACCCTGATTGATCATAAAAAAACCCTAAATTGATAAATTCGTAACAAATATACAATTCACTGAATTGGATTAACACCACATAAAAATTACAAAAATTATAAATTGTGATAAACAGAACGTAAAATCCCAAATTGGTATACCGGTTAACTGTTACATGTCATATAACTTAATAATTTGACAGTAAAATTTAACGAAAACTAACAAAGGGTAAATTCATCATAAGTGTATCGAGTTTGGAGTAAATTTGTCAAATGTATATCGTTTAACGTTTTTAGTGGTAAAAAAAAAAATAGTTTTGGATAAATTTATCACAAGTGTACCAGTTTGAGGTTTTTTGATATTAACCATTTTATTTATGTATTTATTTCCTCTCTTTTTTTTTTTTAATTTGTTTGGGCGCGTTCGTGTTCTCTAACTTTGACATGTTGTATGCGAGTCTATTGTTTGGGCACTCCTATAAAATGGAATCAAATTTGGCAAGGTCTATTTCAAGTATCAATTTTGTATAATATCTCTGTGCTTGTGTAATAAATATCATCATAATTCATAATACCGGATAAAGATCGTATCTACAAAAGAAAGGTTGTAAGATTGTCGTTCATCTTTATTGTCTTCGGGAGTCAAGTCATTAATAATCAGATGTAAGTTGATGATAGTCGGATCAAGTTTGCTTAATGGATATTTAGAGCGAGAATGCTAGTGTCCTTTAGATGTTTTTTGATTGTGCTTACATTCCAAACTATAAAGCTAAGAGACACCGAGTGTCAACGTCATCTTTGTACGCCCCTCATGAAGAAATGCATTTGATTTCTAATACAATATAAATTAATAAAACAGCTAGTTTTTATGCTAATTGTCGTGTCTCAGATGCTAACTGATGATTGCAAGCCGGCATCTGATTTGTGCACTCCGGATGCTTCCAAATTGCATCAAGAACCCTCGAATTCGATGGTTTAGATTTTTTTGGACATCATGTCTGCTAGTAGCCGAATATTCCTGTCTCAATGCCCCCCTTGTATAAACCGAGAGAGGCTGTACAAGTACAAAACTTCCTTGCACACGAAAAGTTTAAGCCACACCACAGGCACCAAGAATCTCTTGAAACATATAGCTAGCTGAAGCAGCTCTCTTTTCATTGAATTCAATGAAAGTAGCAATTCATGATTGAGACTGATGAAGGGATTCCTAGTGTCACTGTTTATACCATGTCATCTATATTTGCTTTATGTTCCAGCTATTAAACCGGCATAGACGAACCAATCTCTTAGAGTTGAATAGTCTGTTACTTGTATCAATTTAATTCAGTAATAGAAGTCATCATGCAATGTTGTAATGAATTCTCTATTTGTTTCATAGGTTTTTGTGATGAACCAAATCAAGAGAACATGAAAATGCTATAAAGAATTTGTGCCGATCGTACATTTGCTGCTCTCAATGATGGTCTTTGATACACAGAGTTGTAAACTACTAAGCACGTACCAAAATGCAGTTGTTCCTTAAATTATGGAAAATACAGCATCAGAATGAAAAGGACTGTGCAAACCAATTACAGAAAATGGAAAGATATCTCCTTAAAACAGGTTGAGAAATCTCACTGAAACTATTTGGTAATGTAGACTCATAGTCATCCTAATAACTGGACAACAACACGTAGTGAATATTTCTCATAATTCATTTGACCTCTCGATATTCTGTACACATTAAAAAAATTAAAAGTGAAAGTAGCACCCATAAGACAGCTATAGAAATAAACTAATTGATGAACCTTATTTAGCAAAAAAAAAAGCCCTCTCTCCCATTTGTGAATATAGATAGATAGATAGGTCTATCAAATATCACAAGTGGACATCAATAAATTCATAGGTAATTTGATAATTTGACAAATAAGTAGATATTACCCTATTCAATTCTCTTAACCCTTATTTTATTATGACTAGAGACATTATACGTCAATAATATAAGTGAGGGAAAATGTCACAAATGGTCCATATACTATTACCTAATGTGCAATTTGGTCTTTGAACTTTCAATCGGCTCAATTTGGTCTTTGAACTATTGATAAATATCCGATTTGGTCCATGAACTTTCAATCGGCTCAATTTGATCCCCGAACTATTTGATAAATGTCGATTTGGTCCCCGAACTTTCGATCGGCTCAATTTGGTCCCTGAATTATTGATAAATATTCGATTTAGTCCTTAGTTACTGTTTTTCCTTTTTTATTTTTTAATTTTAAATTTAAAAATTTAAAAATTTAAAAATTTTTTTTTGCTTATTCTCTCTTCCTCCACCGGCTCCGGCGAGGGTCGCCCGGCCGGACGCAGCGAGGGCGGCCCTCGCCGACGTCCGAGCGAGGGAGCCCTCGCCCGACGCCGGCCGCGAGGAGCCCTCGTTGGCGTCGGGCGAGGAGCACCCCTCGCTAGATCTGCGAGGGCAGCCCTCGCCGGCGTCGAGCGAGAGGCTCCCTTGCAGATCTGGCGAGGGAGCCCCTCCCCGGAGTCGGGCGAGGAGCCCTCGCCGGCGTCGGGTGAGGGAGCCTCTCGCAGATCTGGCGAGGGAGCCCCTCGCCCGACGCCGGGGTGCTCCTCGCCCGATGCCGACGAGGGGCTCCCTCGCAGCCCGGCGTCGGGCGAGGGGCTCGCCGCGGATCCGCAAGGGAGCCCTCGCCGACGCCGGCGAGGGAGCCCCTCGCTCGACGTCGGCGAGGGCCGCCCTCGCTGCGTCCCCCGCTAGGGCGACCCTTGCCGGAGCCAGCTTCCCTTCGCCGGAGCCGGCGGAGGGAAGAGAGAATAAGCAAAAAAAAAATTAAAAAATTAAAAAATTAAAAAATTAAAAAAATAAAAATTATTAAAAAATAAAAATAAAAAATAAAAAAGGAAAATAGTAACTAATGACTAAATCGAATATTTATCAATAATTTAGGGACCAAATTGAGACGATCGAAAGTTTAGGGACCAAATTGAGCCGATTGAAAGTTCATGGACCAAATCGGATATTTATCAATAATTCAAGGACCAAATTGAGCCGATTGAAAGTTCAGGGACCAAATTGCACATTAGGTAATAGTATATGGACCATTTGTGACATTTTCCCTATAAGAGAGAAAAAAAGTAAAAAAATTTATTGGTTATTTTAGATTTATTTATTACACCCAAATTAATACGCAAGGCAAACCGATATTTATTCTCCTAGAAACATTATATTAGATTGAATGAGATGGTTCATTTTCTTTTCTAAGTTATGTAAACTTATGTGTCTAACTACTAATGTTAAGGAAAAGGAAAGGGAATGCAATATTGTGATGATGTGACTCGATTACTAAACTCCTTAGCTGTTATTTATAGATATCATTGAGTAGCCAAGCACAAAGTATTGTGGATCACTGAATCGAAACAGCAACAGCTGATGTGACTAAGAAGTAGCCAAAGGTACGGACATCGATACATAATTAACGATCAGATAATAAATTCAAGGCTGGAACAGACGGTATCTTTCTGGAACATGTAGGCTTAAATCATTCTTCCTAGCGGGGGCGGAGGTTATCGTCACGAGTGTCCTGGATGGGTGTAGCTTCACGGCCCGCAGTCCCACTCCCTGCAGCCTCTCTCCACGCTATCATAAGGCCCATCACGTCCCGCAGTCCCACTCCCTGCAGCCTCTCTCCTCGCTATCATAAGGCCCATAGAAATAAATCTGTCGGTGAAGGCACGGATGAGAGGAGGTCCGCGCCCAAGCGGTGTATACATCAAAATGAAGATACTCAAGGTAATGAAGAGGGCGACGGCTCCCAAGGCCAAGGTAAAAATCGATAGCCAAGGGAGTCTGCTTACGGTCACGTAGACACCTGCCATGAATGCTAGAGGCATTGCGGCAAGAGCTACCAACAATGCGCCATTTGATTGGCGAATGGCAGCTAACCTCAAGTAAGGATCATTAATATGTGTCCACAAAAGAATCACGAGTGCCATGGTGGAGCTATACATGGCCACGGAGTTGCTAATCACAAAGACATTGTACATGGATTTGTGGAGCAATATGGGGATTCCTGCATCTGGGTTAGAACCATTATATCCTCCGGGAACTGAATAACCAGAAGTGAAAGTAACAGAAGCCATAAGCGCCGCCACAACCATGCGAGTATTCACTTTGTCCTTAATTACATCCAGTTGCTGCGGTTTCAATCGTTTTCGTGGGCTTCGATTGGTTGGCTTGCAAATAGCTAATTCTCCACTTTTCGGTGTTCCAGCAGATCGCAAAACTATGCTCGTTAGCCTCTGCAAGTAGTGAGTCAAAGAATAAACAAAGAAATCAAGACATTATGGTTTTGGCAACTAAATTATAGATATGGGTTGAGAGTACACTCATTTTTATTTTATTTTTTGTCAGTGAGAGTACACTAATTGACATGCCTCACTAATTTTATGTTCTAGTTCTTTCTTTGATTGGTTTATGTTTGGCAATGTATAAATACCCGTGAGAAAAAAATAAAAGGTCATACCTTCCGAAGTGGAGCATTAAATACTTCGATGTCCTGCTCTACCACGTCAAGAGCTGTCATGTTATTCACGTTTACCGAGTTAAGATCAACTCTTCTATGTCGAGCAAGAAGCATGACTGAAGGTTGGCAGTGCAACGCGGCTAGATGCAGAGGTGTGTTCCCGTTAAAATCTCTTGCATTAATGAGCTGATCGAATTGAGGATTTTTCAGTATGGATCTGACAGTTACAATATGTCCGTACTTCGCTGACACATGAAGAATATTTTCTCCCAGCCTAGTTAGAAACTCCTCGGGGTGTGGCCATTGTTGAAGTAGCTCATTGACGATCTTGATATGATTCATCATGAAAGCAACATGAATAGGAAGATACCCATCCGTGCCATCTTGCTCCAGGGCACTTGTTGGGCACTTCTCCATCAAGAACTTGACTCCATCGAGATAATTCGTGTATGCTGCCAAGTGGAGTGGAGTGCCGCCTCCCGCATCTCTCAATTGAAATAGCCACGGCTTCTTTTCCCACATCTTGATCAGCATATCTGAATATAACGCAAGCAGTTAACCATTGGGATGAATACGATGCCTATAATTTTCAAGAGAATTTGATCCCATTCAAGACGATCCAAAGTGTCTGGAGTTTTGCCCCATAAGATAGCAAGCTATCATACCATATGTTAACGTGTGCCTCATTAACCTAGACTTTGCTTGCGAGACTTGATTTTTCCACCACCAGCGGAAACCAAAATGAAGAACACAAGAGAGTGATGACCAAGAAGATCAAAGAATAAGCGAGAGCACAACAGTGGGGATTACCCTTTTCCTTGCGTATAATGGCGACATGAGCAGGTGACATGCCGAAGATCTTTTGACACTTTGATCTCCTCCAGTCTTCGCTATCGTTTAGCGCTTCCAACAAGAGCTCGAGAACCTTCAAGTCCCCTGCTTCGACTGCTATGCACAATGGAGACTTGCTTTCCTTATTTTGACAATACAGCAAGCTGGGGTCTTTATTCACCAGATGATTGATCACCTCGTGATGGCGATTCCTCACGGCCTCATGTAGAGCAGAGTTGCCGAAACGGTCAGGGTATGTTGGCACCCCTTGGGGAAGGAGAAGCTCCACCGCACCAGCTTTTCCAGCTCTAGCTGCAATGTGAAGCGGTGTCTCTCCTCTGGAGTTCTCACAGTTGGTCAAGTGCTCAGGGACGAATTCGATAACCGCTCTGACATTATCATCACTCTCTGTATTCCATTCATGTCAGGTTAATTTGAGCGCAAAAGATCGGTAATTTAAAAAAAGCATGGTCTCACCCTTTTTAATATACCTGCCGCAGCGTGAAGCAGTGTATTCTTGGCGGGGCTGCATCGCCGGAGAAGGACAGGCAAGGACACTCTTTCCTTGACGCAATGATCCTCCAGGGCTTTGATGAACTTGTCCACGTCCCGTCCCTTCGCGGCCAAGAATAGCTGGGGATCCACAATATTGTCGGGTTGTGGAGGATCGTACTGTTGCTGGTTCTGGTCGGCCCTGATTAATAATGCTTCCAGTCTCTGCCTTCTCTGCCTCCACATCTCCTGGTGCAGACGGTCAGCCATCTCTCCGTGGGTGACTGTGCCCTGTGACTTTGAGTGAAATGCCCTGGCATCCTAAGAATCAAATTCAGCAGTTATAACGACCAAGTCGAGTTCAAAGAGATCGGCCTTAATGAACCTCCCCAACCCACATTATACTATTGTGTTAAATTGGTCTCCAATGCGCATATTCATCTCTTTTTTCTTCTTTATAAGAAAGCCGAAAAAAAAAAAGAAAAAAAAAAGAAATGGCAATATACACTTTGCCCATGTGGAGTTTACACCAAATTAATTTTTTTTCCCTCTAAGTAATCCAATAGTAAAAGAGACCTGGAATGAACAAACTCGTTAGATGCAATGAATTTTTTTTATGACTACGTCAATATTGGGGGGGGGTGGTTGTAAATCTGTTTTATTTTGAACGAAGAAGTTAGCTGTTCACCTTCTCTTGCACCCACTCGCACCAATAGCACCAGAACCAACAAATTTCTACAGGTGAACTCAATCGCCATGACCAGAAAAAGAACCCATAAGTCACATGAAGAAAGCTGATTAAACCAAAACAAAGCGACTTACCACCCTCTTCAGAACCAACACAGTGCCTTGCTCTCCCTTTCTCCACACTGAAACCGAACCCCCCCCCCTTCTCTCTATCTCACTCTCCCTCTCTCTCTCTTGAAACCGAAGTCCAGAGGAGAGCGAAGTGAGTGGAGTGATTATAGACGAGGAGAGGGCCCATAAGCTTGTCCTTCTCTCTCTTCTTGTTGAGGTTGACAAAAAAGTGAGAGAGAGATAGAATTATGAGAAATGTATAAAAAAAGGTCTTAAATTTATTGCGTTGATACTGATTTAATCCTACACCTTTCAATTTGTCTAGTTTAGTCACACCAGCATATAGAACAGAATCATCCCACAGCAAAATGATGCCCAAAGAGTATCGCCCCCACTACTAATACATGACAAAAATGTAAGACCTTCGCACGAACAGCACCAGAACCAACAAATTTCTATAGGTGAACTACATATCCTTGACTAGAAAAAGAACTCATAAACCACATGAAAAAAGCTAATCAAACCAAAACAAAGCCACTTACCACCCTCTTCAGAACCAACGAAGTGCCTCTCCCTCTCTCTCTCTCTCTCTCTCTCTCTGTGGAAACCAAAGTCCAGAGGAGAGCGGAGTGAGTGGAGTGATTATAGACGAAGAGAGGGCCCATGGACTTGTCCTTCTCTCTCTTCTTGTTGACATTGAGAGAGAGAGAGAGAGAGAGAGAGAGAGAGATATATAGGAAAAGTATTAAAAAAGTCCTAAATTTATTGCTTTTGTACTAATTTAGTCATACACCTTTCAATTTGACTAGTTTAGTCACACGATCATGCAACTGAGAGAAGAGAATCATCCCACAACAAAATGATGCCCAAAGAGTATTGCACCCACAAATAATACACGACAAAAATGTAAGACATTCTTTGCACCAACGGGACTAGAAAAAACAAATTTCTATAGCTGAAATATATAGCCATGAATAGAAAAAGAACCCATAAATCACATGAAAAAAGCTGATCAAACCAAAATAAAACCACTTATCCCCTCTTCGGAACCAACACAGTGCCTTCCTCTCCCTCTCTCCTCACTCAACCGCCCCTCTCTCTCTCTCTCTCTCTCCCTCTAGAAACCGAAGTCCAGAGGAGAGCTGGAATGAGTGGAGTGATTATAGATGAGGAGAGGGCCCATGGGCTCGTCCTTCTCTCTCTTCTTGTTGATGTTGACAAAGAAGAGAGAGAGAGAGAGAGAGAGAGAAAGTATCAAAAAGTCTTAAATTTATTATATTGGTACTAATTTAGTTACATACCTTTCAATTTAACTAATTTAGTCACACAAGCTTACAATTGAGATAACAGAATCATCCCACGGCAAAATGATGCCTAAAGAGTATCGCACCCATAAATAATACACAACAAAAATGTAAGACCTTCTTCGCACCAACAAGACTAGAAAAAACAAATTTCTACAGTTGAACTACATAGCCATGACCAGAAAAAGAACCCATAAATCACTAAAAACAAAAACTAATCAAACCAAAACAAAGCCACTTACCACCCTCTTTGGAACCAACACAGTGCTTTCCTCTCTCTCTTCACATTGATCATTTTCCCCCTTCTCCTCTCTCTCCTGAAACCGAAGTCTAGAGGAGAGCGGAGTCAGTGGAGTGATTATAGACAAGGGGAGGGCCCATAGGCTTGTCCTTCTCTCTCTTCTTATTGACATTGATGAAGAAGTGAGAGAGAGAGAGAGAGAGAGAGAGAGAGAGAGAGAGAGAGAGAGAATTATGGGGAAAGTACTAAAAAAGTCATAAATTTATTGTATTGGTACCAATTTAGTCGTACACCTATCAATTTTGACTAGTTCAATCCTAAAAATTTTCACGTTTGTATCAATTCAATGCATCGGGCCAATTTTGACTAGGCGACACTTTTGACTAGGCGACACTTTTGACTAGGCAACAATGATATGGACATTGGCCAATGCTAGTCGTCTAACCAATGACATAATAATTTTTAAATAATCTTTTTATTTTTTGGAATTTTTTTATAAATTTTTTCATTTTTCTTTTTCCTCTTCTTCCTCCTTTAGCTTCTTTTCTTGTAGTGGCTTGTTAGCCAAGTGGTGAAGGCCACCCGCGAGGTGGTTTACATAGATTTAGGCAAGGCTAGCCTCGCCATGGCCTTACTATGGGCGAAGGTGACCTCGCCCACGATTTACAATGCCATGGTGGCCCTCGCTCAAGCCTTGGCTAACACCACCATGGCATTGCTAGCTGTGGGCAAGGTTGCCTTCGCCCATGGCAAGGCCATGGCGAGGCTAGTCTCGCCTAGATTTGGGCGAAGTTGCCTTACTTGTGGTCCTAAGCGAGGTTGGTTGAAGGTAGCAATCCTTACTGTCCATTGTGAGGGGAAGAAGCCCAAAGATGAAGAAAAGAATTCTTTTTTTTTAAATTTAAAAATTATTAAAGAATTGTCATTTTAGCGTTGGCCAAATGGCTAATGTGCATGTCAATAATGGCCAACCAAAATTGGCAAGATAGATTAAATTTGTATCGATGTGAAAATGTTTAAAACTAAATTGATCAAATTAAAAAGTTTAGGGCTGGAGTGATACT
Source organism: Eucalyptus fibrosa (assembly GCA_017140475.1). Classification (NCBI taxonomy): domain Eukaryota; kingdom Viridiplantae; phylum Streptophyta; class Magnoliopsida; order Myrtales; family Myrtaceae; genus Eucalyptus; species Eucalyptus fibrosa. Next base: position 6,310,853 of record CM029515.1, on the reverse strand, counting down.
AATATAATAGGTCCATGGCTTTTTTTTTTTTTTTTTGTAATTTTCTCAAGAATTACGAACGAGGAGAGAGCCCACAAGCTTGTCCTTCTCTCTCTCTTATCGTTGATGTTGACAAAGAAGTAAGAGAGAGAGAGAGAGAGAATTATAGACAAGGAGAGGGCCCACGTCCTTCTCTCACTTCTCGTTGACATTGACCAAGAAGAGAGAGAGTTATAGATGAGTAGAGGGCCCACGGCTTGTCATTCTCTTCTCGTTGACATTGATGAAGAAGTGAGAAAGAGTGGGGGGGAATTTAGATTGCATTAAATTCAGGATAGGATAAAATTCATTATATTCTGTGTTTAGTGCTTACTCAAGACAAGATAAAATTGGATATAAGAAATTTCTTATAGGAGATAGAATAAAGGTAAATAGGATTTCTACCATCCATAATAGGAAAGTAATTTTTCTCAAATAATAAATTTCTTAAATTAATAATATTAAAATATATTTCAATATAAATAATATTTGAATTCTTATATAAGAAATTCGAAAAAACAAAAAATGAAATTTTATTTTTTAATTTAATCTTATGTTTTATATATTCAAATTTAATTAATATAAATATAATCATATTTATTACATATTTTTGGTATATTAGCACAATTTATTATTTAATGAAGTTTTATTAAAAATGATAGAAGGGGAAAAAAGAAATAAAAACAAAAATAATTAAAGAAAGAGAGGAAGACAAGACAAATAAAAATAAAATAGGAACAAGTACCGTGAGAGATTTTTATTATATCAATTTGTGAACTTTTATGTTCATCCACACTAATGTACTGTTATACCAAATATTGTAAATAATATGATGTGAATATATTTGACTATAAATACATAGTTTATCAAACAATTGATAGGATATGAAGAGATCTATGGATTTCTTATCCTATCTTATCATGTTTAAAAATCCAAACAACCAAACGCAGTTTTAGTAATTGGAAGTGCCGCCTAAATTGGTGCGCTTTTTTTTTTTTTTTTTTTTTTTTTTTTTTTTTTTTTTTTTTTTTTTTTTTTTTTTTTTTTTATCAATGTCCAATGATAGATTGAAACATGTTTGTTGAGTGTAATAAAAATAAATAAAAATTTGATTTTTATCTTCTTCTTCCTCCATCATAGAGCACCACCTCTTCGGCCACCATCTCCATCTCCACTGCTTTTGGGTCGCCTGCTGTCGACCCAAGTTACACTTCCGTCATCACTGGCATTTAGCTCCAATGTTGCCTATCCAGATCTAGACGAGGCCATGGCTTCTCGAGTTCATGGCCAGGGTGGAGCTTGAGCGGCCATGGCTCCATATCTATCACGGCCGCACTTCGTGGAAGGGAGCTCCCTAGAGGAACCCGAAGGGAGGACGACGGAAGGGGACAACAGAGAGAGAGAGAGAGAGAGAGAGAGAGAGAGAGAGAGAGAGAGGGACTCCATGACTGTTTGAGGCGGAGGAAGGGACTTGCTGTGGCAGCCATGGTGGGGAAGTGGGCGTTGAAGATGGAGGTTATGGTTGACATGGCCGAAGTTGGGCGCTAAATTCTCAACTGGCCAGAAAGATGGTGGCTGTAATTTCAATTTTTCTAATCAGGACATGTGTCAAGTTTTAACTGCACCAACTCATATTAATGTGTACCACATCAACTGGTTTCACAGGACTCACAAATCACTTAATATTCTCGCCGAAAGACAATAGATGAGTACGAAAGTAGATAGAAATGAAATGCGAGTGAAATTCATGGGGAATAAAGGGTGGATTTGTCGGAGCATATATATTATTTTAAATTTTGAATACTCCACCTTTGCTAAACCCACCTCTTTCTTGTCCGTAAACTCCAAAAATGATTCAATCAACATAACCTCAAAAAAGGTTAAGAAATATGCCCAGTCGTGCAGTTTTGGCTCCCAATCCCCAGTACCCGGATATAACCGTTTGTTACCACCCTCTTGTTGACTCATGAATTTCCTCATATATGGATACAACACTGATGCATCTCCATTTTGGTGCCATTTGCCTTGCCCTCAGTTCTCATGACAGAATAAGATTGCCTGTTGTGACAAAAATGACACTACTTGATACTTGTTTGCTTGATGATCTATACACTTGAATTGGTACAATCGTTGTAACCCTAAATTCTGGAATTTTATTAGTTACATTGTTTATCTTTCTTTCTATGTACTTTTCATATATGTGTAATGTATTTCGTCATTTCCTTGGAATACAAATTTCTATTCCAATGAACTTTACTTTTCCTGGCACTTTGATCACAGTTTCATCACTCCATCAAACCTCCATTTATGTATTTTGTATTCAAGTGTGTAATAACGAAACGATTTTGATCATTCCCCAATATGTCTAATATTTTTTTTCTCAATTGGGCTAGTATTTTTCTCTATATGTTGGTCCCTCGGTACAAGGTAGAGAATTTGTGAAATTTTTCCTTAATTTCTAGTTCTTTTGTTTCTTTTTTTCTTTTTTTGGTAAAGCTTGATTTCTAGTTCTTTAATAGAAAGAGAATCAAAAAAACACTTCACTTCGGTTTTTTTTTTTTTTTTGGTCAGACACTTCACGTCGGTTTAGGAGGAAGAATAAAGTACTATGGATAAGTGAGATAATTATCCAATTTTTTTAATATACTATAAACAGTCGATTCACTCTTAAACTTTTTAATTTGATTAATTTAGTCTTAAAATTATAATAATTTACCAATGTAGTCCTTCCAATTAAGTTTAATCACAAATCCTTGACATTGACAATTAAGCAATTTTTAAAATATTTTTCTGAATTTTTTAATAATTTTTTTAATAATTTTATTTTCATTCTATTTTTTTCACCGTTCTTCTTCCTTGAAGGGCTGGTATCTTGGCAACCCCTGCCCGCACTTCGGGGAAGAAGAACAGTGAAAAAGAAAAAAGAAATGACAAAATGTAAAATTTTTAAATAAATTCATCAAAATTCGAAAAATTGCAAAAATTGTCCATGTCAACGCTACCCATGTCATGTAGGATGGTTAATATTCATCTCATCGATTGTCGGTTAACCTTGATCGGAAGGACTAAACTAACAAATTGTCAAAATATTTGGAACTAAATTGATCAAATTAAAAAGTTTATGATTAAATTGGCTCTAGTACAATGGATTCTAATTTTTTCACCGTTCTTCTTCCTTGAATGGCCGGCGCCTTGGGAACCCCTACTTGCACTTCAAGGAAGAAGAACAGTGAAAAAAAAATATGAAAAAACGTAAAAATTTATAAAAAAATCATCAAAATTTGAAAATTTGCAAAAATTATCTATGTCGATGGCTATGCTATATAAGAGGGTCGACATCTACGTCATCAATTGTTGGTCAAATTTGACTGGAAGGACTAAATAAATAAATTATCAAAAGATTTATGACTAAATTGATCTAATTAAAAAAATTAAAATTAAATTAGCCCCAGTACAATAGATAGAAGACTTTTTGGACAATTTTGTCATAAATAAGTAGTGTTTACACGCTATTTTGATTATTAAGGACATTGATGACCAAGAAGATCTCCCTTCACGATTATTACATGATTAATTATTGAATTCAACTAAGAACAAACTAAATGTGAAGCTATTTTGATTATTAAGGACATTGATGACCAAGAAGATCTCCCTTTCACAATTATTACATGATTAATTATTGAATTCAACTAAGAACAAAGTAAATGTGAAGGTTGGATGATTACCCACTAACTTGGCATGCCATGTCCTTGTCATGGCCTTACGAGGATCATGCATATTGGGAGATTTTGTTCCAATAGTTTAAACTATTAGATAAATACGTGATTTAATCTTTAATTATTCAATCACACTCATTCACGCTTAGTCTAGTTTTTTTGCCCAATACTAAGTATTGACATATTTAATTGGAAAGGGGGCAAATGAGGTCTAGTAAGATTTGAATTTAGAGCCTACAATTGTTTTAAAAGCTTAAATTACTAGACAAATATACGGATTAATATTGGAAAAGGCCTTGGGAGAGATATGTATGAGAAAGGGAGAGGAGCTAGAGATCAGTGGCTTACTTAAATACAGAGGGGATTGAATCGAGACCGGAGGAATATCGAGGAAGACGACAACGAAGACGAAAGAGAGAATTGTGTGTGGATTTATCAAATAGTTTTGAGAGATTTGAGAAAACGCTTTGGGGGATTTAAAAGTGTATTTTCGCCGTTATTTGAGCGAAGTGGGGTGTCAAATGACGAATGAGGAAGAAGCATATTTCGTTCCGGCAGGGGCACTATGGGGAAAGCACGAGATGGGGACCGAGTTTTTAGTCTGTCTCGACTGGTCCGAGTGCGGAGTTGCGTTAGCTAGAAGGCGGGAGAGAAGGGGAAGAAGAGAGGGAAAGGGAGGGGGGTTGGCGTTCTAGAAGGCCTTGGAGGTTTCCCGGGCCCTCACATGCGTTTTGAGTTCACACGTGGGAGAGTTAACGGAGAAGAAAAATAGTTAAATAAACGAAATGGATTTACTCCTCTTCTTTTACCATTGATTTTCTGCGAAATTCTTTTTTTTTTTTTTTTTTTTTGGAAAAAACCAAAGAAGATGGATATATTGGAGGTTAATTCTTTGTTATTTTTCTACCAAGTTCTGTGATCCAGTCATGGTGAACCCATGTGATTGTTATCTTTCGTGCGGTCAAGTATGTAAATCCCATCACGAAGCTGTGCATCATCAGAGCTTCTAGGGAGGAGCACCAGAAGGGTTGGGCTGCAATCACCCTGGTCACGAGCGTTGAAAATTGCCCGGTGCTGTTTGATTTATTTGACTTGAGCGGTGAGTCAAACGAGTGTCGACCGGGATATTGAATAGCACAAAAATTCATCCTTTACTTGTTGAATTGAATCATGAAATTTACGCTGTATTCTGCTACGAGTGATTGTAAATGGGTTAGCTTCGTGTGATCGGCTTTTGTAAAAATATCATCTCAATCGGACTACACATCTTATTCGTTTGAAGAAATCCAACTTCTTGTTAGGTTTGCTTCCAATTTAGAATGGCCTCCTACTTCAAATGCCGATCGGCGTGCTGCCAGACTTATTTAAGGAATTTGAATCAAAAGGCCTTAACAGCAAATCCAAAATTTAAATTAAGTATGATAAACATCAAAACGTCATGTCTCTTTGATTCTCTTTCCTATTTTAAACTTGGCATTCATCAACTTAAAATATGCCAAGGTAATCTACCTATATAATATACTTTGGGTGAAGCATGCCAAGGTAATCTAGGTCGGCATGTGTCTCATGTGTGAGCGAGTGTGAGCGACCACCGACATCAGCGGGGGTGCGTGTGTGAGGGGCAGTGTGCATGTGCCGTTATCGCACATGACACGCACGCGTGCCTAGATGCATCGAGCATGTGCCAACGCGATTGTCGCATGTCGGACGCAGACGCGAACACACCTGCAGTTGCTGAATGATGCGTGTGCCGCGAACCAGCCAGGGAGGGGCCAACAAATACTAGATGTGGACATTTCTTAAAATTTCGGCTGAAAACAAATTATAAAAACATGAAGAACATCGCTCTACATTGGTGTAGGAAATGAATTCTTGAAAAGCAATTGTAGAAATGTGCCTAGAAAATATGTAACACCGATTAAAAGGCTGCATATCACGAAAAATGACATATCTTGTTTGCCGCAAATTATGTAATAATTGTAGTCTGAGAGGAATTGATTGAAGCCTTGGAGTTTTTCGAGAGGGGGTTCTTCAAGAGGGAGCGTAAGAGCGGTATACCAACGTATTATATCAAAACTTTTTTACTTATATATTGCCCTTCCTCTCTTATGGCCCTTATTAGTCGAGTTTGGCCTATCATGGACCCACATGGACCCACGACCTTGACTTGGGCTCATTTAATAAAATATCCATGAGGTGAGTGTTTGGGAAAATTTTAATACTAGGTGGGACTCGCTTTAGGAAAACTAAAGGCCTTTGGCTCAAGAGAAAGAGAAAGAGAATGGTCTTTGGCAATTTTTTTGGCGAGTTTGTGATAATGCAATTGTATTTTCAAAGGCTTTTGAGGGTGTATTTGATTCTTTGGAAAAATGCAAAAGTAAATGGGCTTTTTCAAATGTTCAAAAATTATAATTTAGAAAACAATTTTGATTTAAATGGTGTTTGGAAAAATCACACTTTGTAATGAACTTTTGCTTTTTTTTAAGGAAAAAAAAATCTCAAAACCTACCAAAGGGCTTAAGAGACGGCAACCTTCGCTCATGTCGGGCAATTTTAATCAAGGTAGACTACCAGGTTGGTAGCTAGATTTGGTCTTGCTTAGGATGAAGAAATTGATAAGGATGGTTTTGGAGGAAAAAATTTAATTAACTTTAAGAGATAGCCTTCCGAAAACTTGCCAAGGTTGGCAATTTGCTAGAGAGGTCCTAAAAAAAATTGCCAAATCCCCAAAAATATTTTTGAAGAGGCCTCAGCCCAAAGCCTACAAACTAGGGGTGATCAGGTCCAGGGTGAGTAGGGTCTAGACCTGGACCCTGTTCCCGACCCTGTTATAACCGGTTCTTTTTTTTTTGACCCTATTCCCGACCCTGTTTACATTGGACCCTATTCCCGACCCACCCTATTTTTCCAGTCCGGGAACAGGGTCAACTCTGTTTATATTGGAACCTGTTTTGCAAAAATTAATATACAGCACTCATATTTAAAATAAAGCGTTTAACATTCATATCGATCAGCATAAGCACATCCACCATTGTAGCAAATAATTTGTACCTCATAACATCACTAGAAAAGGAAAAGAAAGAGAGTATTTCATCACATCACGTATCCACTCTAACTCCATTGATCATTTGCTGTAAAGAAAAGGCAAAAAGAAGAATTGATCGTATTCCAATGCCCCATCAACGAACCAATCATCGCATCTCGACCACTTCCATGATATTTAAGCTGCAACAATGCCAACAATGGCATACATCAACTACTGAAACCAGAAAAAAAATAGAATGCAACAACTTGAGGCATTCGTTTTCTCACAAGAAAGATGTGCAATAACTTACCATTCGAAACAACATGGATTCTCAAGCGAGATATTCGATCTGTCAAAGTTTGTGCTAGCTTCTTGCCGCTCCTCCTAGGTAATCACTCTTATATTTTTTTTATAACTAGGATTGAGGCACCCACCTTAGGACCTTAGGTAGGCAAACCCCTGAAAATGTTTGTACTCGGTGGTGTGGGAATCAAACTTGTACGGCGTGCCAAATTCACACATATAAGTATGCCCTTAACCACTTAGTTGATCCTATAGGGTATATTGACTATCTTATATCACCACACCGAGCATTACCTTGACATGTCATTGTAAAGGGCTCTTTTACGGAGCAAGTATGAAGCACATGGTCCACTATAATGAAATTAATTTGTTAGAAGACCAAAAGATGATACTCCAAAAATGAAGCGCTATAACTACGAGATTCAATTGATGATACGAGATATATCAAAACATATATACAAAGTGGAAAGACAAAAGTTGGTGGAAGGAATAGAACATGACAACTACAAGTTTCACTTAGGAAGCCAACACCAAGAAAGACAAACGTTAGCTTTAAAGTGATATCCTCACTTGAAGAAGTTGACCATCAATCCACTCAAAGGAAAAAATAAGAAGTGCAAATCTACGATGATATGATCATACTACAGGTTTCGGTGCTAAACCAAATTCAAGTCAACCGAAAGGAAAAGGAGCCAAGGAGCCACTTAATCGGGCAGTAAAGCGAAAAACCCAAGGAAACACCAAATACATAGCGTGAGAAGAAATTTAGCCTTTGAGGTAATACAGCAAGCATAAGATACATCGATTACTTCATACAAGTTAAGAAATTTGACAAAGCTTCTTTAAGTAATCGACTGAGACTCCAATTTCATAACATCTCCTCAGTTATACATACATATATATATATGACCAGACACATGATGAAGCAGTTTTGCCACCTAGAACTATGTGTTATTATCATATCAGTGTAACCACTCATTGTGAGAGAAGACGTAATTTCATGCATCAACTTTAAGGTCTAAACTGAATAAGATCCACATTAGTCTCGGTTGATCAAATCATGCGTGAAATAGGAGCAGACCAGCATCATAGAGAGAAAGGGCACAAAGAAAGGGCAACAAACAAAATCGAAGCCATGACCAGATCATGACTCATTTCTATGTTCTAAGGTGCATGAGCATCCCCTGGAAAGGGGAGAGACATTAGAGTCAGCGCATGACAAGTCAACGCATCTATAGCCATGTCCACAAAAATGAATATTAACAACGCAATAAAAACAAATTGCTGAGTATCCAAATGCTTAATCCTCCAAATATTAAATCCACGCCTTCGTGCGGCTCAAAAATCAGATAAATTGACAATCACCACAATTTCAACACAAAAGCACAAGCGAGATAAAGAGCGATAACCCCTAAAATTCAGATGATGAAAAAGCGATCACAAAGTTGAAATTATTCGAGACCCATCTGCAGCCCACGAGGCACGAGATGAACCTCACAAGAGAAAATCGCAGATCCAGGCTACTCACCAAAAAAAGGCAAAGTAGCAATCTGTATTCACAAAACAAACACAAACCCAAAAACCAAAATCATGATTCACAATAACCTCAAATGCTCGTTCGCTCGTTCGCTCAACTCCTGACCAATTCTCAAGATTCGTCCCACCGAGAAAAAAAAAAACATCAGACTTGCAATACAAGAACGAATCAAAAGAGCAAACATTGATGGCGCCGGCGCGGGGGTAAGTAGAACTAATTAGCCGGCAGCTCAAGACGAAGAGTAAAAATCGTGCTTACCAACGACAGCGCCGGCGCGGGGGACGAGGACTTGCCGAACAGCTCGGCAGGGAGGAGGACGCTGTCGACGGTGAAGATCACGACGGGGGTGGACTTGACTGGCCACCCGTGAGGAGTCGACCTCGGTGTCGAGACGAGGAGGCCCGTGAACGTCTTGCACCCAACCTTCTCGAGCAGCGAGGCCGACGGCGCCGGGGTGGTGAGGATGGCCGGGACCAAGATGGGGGCGCTGATCTGGAGGAAGGCGATGCTGCTCCGCTCGGATGGATCGGCGGAGGTGAGACCGTGAGAGGCTGAGAGCGATGAGCGTGCTGCGTGAGAGACCGAGAGTAAAGGTAGAAAGTTAGAAACGACTAGGGTTTTGTTTTGGGGCCCAAAAACCGGTTCTCAAACCGGTTCCCAAGCCGATCCGGTCAATCCGGTTCCCGGGTGGGTATTCCCTCGGAACCAGTTCTCGGACCGGTTCATACAGGGTCTGAGCTTTGGGAACCGGTTCCCGGACCGGTTTCAACCGGAACCGGTTCCCGACCCTGTTTTCCGGGTGGGCCGAACCGGGAACCGGGTTGACCCGGTCCGGTTACACACCCCTACTACAAACCAAGTTTTAAAACCTTTAGCTCATTGCAAATTTAATTGAATTTGGAGCATTTTCAGAATGTTAGTAGCTCTTTTCTTCAATTAAATTCGCTTATGCCTTCGTCCTTGGAATGTTCTTGTACTTTGGCATGCTCTTGCAACATAGTGATGGCATTGCCACACGGAAAGAAATGTGAGCTAATAACCTCACATGAATATTTTCCCAATCTGCAAGAATATCATGCTAGTATCATAATAAGAGCATTGTAAATTCAGCACCCATTATGCTTTCAAAGTTTAAGCTTCAGTTATGCAACTTGCTTAAAAAAACACAGTTTGATAATCCAGGTGCTATTGTTCTCTTGTCAAGAAGGATTGAGTAGAGCCGGCAAAATATGAGCCATATTTAACTTTCATTTGACCCATATTATGACTCATTTAATTTTCACTTGACCCATATATGACTCATTTAACTAAAAATGAGTCATAATATGAGTTTATGACCAATTTTGCCGGTTCTACCCATATTTAACTTTCACTTGACCCGTATGTATTATAACTCACTTAATTTTCACTTAATCCGTATATGACCCATTTTGCCGGCTCTACTTACAATTACTTCTTGCATGCAGGCACGTCAGCTAATGGTGTCAAGATGAAATTGTCCTTTCCCAATGTTATTACTTTACCATTTAGCATTTATGATAATAAAACCTTGCTGGTATTCCTTGCCTTCCATGTTTTGAGATGCGGGTTAACCAAGAGCGTTTTAGAATTTTTGTGTCCATGCTCAATGTAGCAAGAATGTTACCTGCAGATTCTTTCTTTTGAAAATTACATGTGGATAAAAGTAAATAGTGATAGCTCGAGTACCAAGTTTTTATAAAAGTAATGCCAATCACAGTTATAAAGTAATCACTTGTATTGCACAAGTTTTAAATATATATATATATATATATGTTAATTTCAAACGTCACCTCATTTTCCTTGTTCTTAACATGTGGCTATTTTTTCAGTGCGCATTCTTGAGTTGGCTCACCTTGAGAGAGATAAATACCTTCTTGAGTTGGCTCACCTTAAGAAAGATAAGTACCTCCCAAGTTCTCTCACACTACAAAAACATACCCATTTGTCAACTAAATGAATTCAAATACAACAAATTAAATACATGAGGTCTACAATTTGAAGAAGAATAAAATTCTGTTGAAAATGCTAGAAGAATTTGGTTCCGTCAATTGTTCTTAAAATGGCACTTGAGCTATTAGACTCCAGGGAGCCATTTACAAATGTGAAGTACCAATAAGTTTCTGCATGAATTATAATTCCTTTAATCGGTTTATTCTTCATCTTTCATAATATAGTTAAAAAATTGCGTATAGTTTTATCTTACTTGTTCTGACCTTGTCGTTTAGCTGGTTGTGGTTCTTTTTTTCTCTATAAGTAAAGAGAAATTCACAATGAGGCTTCAAGGGTTCCGACCTATATATAAAAATAGCTAAAAGCCAAAAGAAAGCTCATTTACTAGACTAGTGAGTTAGTTATGATCTCTTATTGTACTTCAAATTTGACATCTCCCTATGTTTCCAACTCTGTAATGATCCTTCTAATTCTCTCTTTCCTCCTCTTTCACATGTTAGATATATTTTGACTATCGACTGCTAATTTATTCCGCTTGATTTCCTCTTGTCAAATGGACTGAGTATGATGAGCTAATAAATACTCTCGTTGTTTTCTTCTTTTCCTTGCAGAAAACAAATTTGCTAATGGAAGTGTGCATATGCTACTATGAGCAAGAAAACAACTTGTATTAGCTTCTATTTCTAGGTTTTTTCCCTTCATTTTTCACAATCTTATGTTGAGTTGGACATGTATTCTTTTGATGTGCTTTTTAGTAAGTCATCACTGATCAAGGATTTATTTCTTTAAATCAGCTTAATTCGTATACATTTATTTCCTTACCTCAATAATGGTCCTCCAGAGCTTAATTCCTTTCAGGTGATCGGAACCTACAACTACAACCATTGAAGCACAGTCTTTGGCAGCTTGTAGCATTCTTTTTACCATAAACCCAGACACCATTTAATTTATCTTAGTAAAAAAAAATTTCACCCAACCTTGAAAAAAACGAATACTCACATATTTCTTGCATCCAATATTGTTGCCTTTGTGCTTGGAAATTTCTTCTCATATATCAGGAAAAAATCTAAAGCATCCTAAAAAAAAAACAATATAACCCAAATAATATCGCATGGAGAACTAAGGGGAAATCTTACCTCCTCATTTCCATTTCCCTTAGCACGTGACACCGTAACTGTTCGTTCTATCAAATGTTTTAGACATCTTTTGATCGTTTAAGCAATGCTAGGCAAACAAAGGCAAATACCGATCGGTAAGAGATCATAATAAGCATTAGCATTGGAAAGGCAAACAAATACAAACAAAAGGCAAAAGCAAATACCTAAATCGGTAAATCCCCTAAAATTATCGGGATGTTATTCTTTTGAGCCTCTTCCCATGCTACATAACATTCACTCTCGGGATCCTTAAGCAAATCTCTCCCCCGTTTGCATAACTCCAAAAATACTAGTCAAACAATGATAATATACTTCATCAAGTAATAATGTATAGCATCTGTAATTAAAAATGCACATAACCTGTGGTTTTCGCCATCTGCTATAACTTTTATCTATGATACCTGCAACCAAACAGTTTTGTTTATGACATCGATGGCACAAACCAAGATATTATATCTTTAACAAATTTAGACTTTAAACACTAACCCTCTCAAAATGGATCACGCCCACCATATATATCTCGCAAATGCTTGCGGAGGATGGGCACCTAAATACGACCATTTATTCTTGCGTTTTGCGAGGTGGGTGGGAACCGCCCACTCAGTTCCACTCTATACACCTCATCTTCCACCCTTTCTAGTTTCGGGAAGGCGGTTCCCACCCACCTCGCAAAATGCAAGAATAAACACAAGAATGTGGTTGTACTTAGGTGCCCATCCTCTGCAGGCATTTGCGAGAAATATATGGTGAGCGTGATCCATTTTGAGAGGGTTAGTGTCTCAAACTCTAAATTTGTTAAAGATATAATATCTTGGTTTGTGCCATCAATGCCATAAATAAAACTGTTAAAACTATTTGGTTGCAAACATCATAGATAAAAGTTATAGTAGATGGCAAAAACCACAGGTTATGTGCATTTTTTTATTACAGACACTATACACTATTACTTGATGAAGTGTGATGAAGTATATTATAATTGTTGGACTACATATAAAGTATTTTGGGAGTTAAAAGGGATTTGCTTAAAGATCCTGAGAGTGAATTTTATGCGGCATGGGAAGAGGCTCAGAAGAATAACATCCGACTAATTTTAGGAGATGTACCGATTCAGGTATTTGCCTATGACTTTTGTTTGCGTTTGTTTGCCTTTCCAATGCTAATGCTTATTATGATCTCTTATCGATTCAAGTATTTTTCTTTGCCTTTTGTTTGCCTAACATTGCTTAAATGACCAAAAGATGCCTAAAATATTTGACAGAACAAACAGGTTGCATGCCATGTCACGGAAATAGAAATGAGAAGGTAAGATTTCCCCTAGTTCTCCATGTGATATTATTTGGGTTATATAAACATTTGACAGAACAAACAGATTGCATGCCATGTCACGGAAATGGAAATGAGAAGGTAAGATTTCCCCCTAGTTGATATTATTTGGGTTATATTGATTTTTTTTTTTTTTTTTTTTTTTTTTTTTTTTTTTTTTTTTTTTTTTTTTGCAGGATGCTTTAGATTTTTTCCTAATATATGAGAAGAAATTTCCAAGCACGGAGGCAACAATACTGGATGAAAGAAATATGTAAGTATTCATTTTTTCAAGGTTGGGTGAAAAAAAAAATTACTAAGATAAATTAAACGGTGTTTACATTTATGGTAAAAAGAATGCTACAAGCTGCCAAAGACTATGCTTGGATGGTTGCAGTTGTAGTTCCGATCACCTAAAAGGAATTAAGCTCATTTGGAGGACTATTATGGAGATAAGGAAATAAATGTATAGGAATTAAGTTGATTTGGAGGACCATCTAGGTAAGGAAATAAATAAATGTCACGTCCCTCTCAGCCCCTCTCAACAATGTCACGTCCCTCTTGGCCCCTCTCAGCGAGCTTATAATAGAGCGGTCATTAAATTTACCAATTCTCAAAGGATTCGATGACGACGTAAGGGATGATTTCTAAGCTACTACTTTGAGCTCTCTGGTGAGTACATCTATCTCACAGGATTTTTTTATCACTTTTTTTTGGTTTTGTCTCTATGTTGTGGAAAGAAAATGGCATCTTGGGTTTGGTTTATTCCCGTTAGGTGATGTTGATTATGGTATTAAACTACGTTGGTGTTCATGAGGGTCGATCAGATCAAACCCTTTGTGATTGGCCATTGAGGATATTGTTGGGATTACATGACATGTGTAAGACTAGAGAGTTACGAGTCTCGATATGTCTATTGAAGTAGCATTTCTTGAATTTTGAGTTTGGTTACAGGCTTTTATATGGTTAAAGGAAGAGTTTTGGTTTAAGGAGGAAGATAAAGAAACCACTTTGAATTAGTTGGTGATGTGAGTAAGTGTTCCTCTAAGATCGGAGACTTGATTACATTATGTGACCAATTAGTGCCCTTTTGATACCTAATTTTGTTCATTTTAAAATAAAATTTTTTTATTTTGGATTGCTTTTATACCTATCCAATAACATGTTAGGTGATCGTGCATATACACAATCATTAAAGTAATAATCATAATTACCAAAATCTTAATTGCAGTAAAATTGAGCACATGCACTTAAACATAATTAAATATGCAAATTAAACACGCGATATAATCAATATACAAGCAAATAAAAGCTTAATTACACTAAGAATGCAAGAGATAGCAATTCTTAACCAAACCTTGCATCTTTTGGATTTTTGAAATTTTTAAATTTTTTTTAATTTAATTTTTTTATAAAAAGAAGTTCGAATTTTTTAATGTTTTATGAGTTTTTGAATTTTCGGAAATTTTTTTGAATTTTTATTATTTTACGAAATTTTTGAATGTTTTTGATATATTTTTAATATTTAATATTATTATATTCGGTAAAACGGGTTCTGGCCAGATAAACCCAATCCGGCCCGTTGACCCGACCCGACGACCTGGACCCGACCCAATTGGATTAAGAAGGAATTTTAAAAAAAAATTAATTAATTTTTAAATTTAATTTTTAAAAATATTTTTTAAATGATTTTTGTAATTTCTTTTTTGTCTTTTCCTCACTTCTCACTTCGTCCTTTTCCCTGCACACTCTGCTCGTTGGTCCTTCCCGAAGCCAACTTTTTCCATGTTATAGTTTTCTATTTTTTTTATATTTTTTGGTTTTGCTTTTTTCCTTTTTCTTAATCTTTCTTCTTCTTTTTCTTTACTTCGTCCCTTCCCCCTGCAGGCCTTCAACCCAGCTTCGGCTTCAGCCTCTCGCCCCTCCTTCAACGAAGCTGAAGGTCCACAGAAAACCAGAACATCATCCTTGCTTCATTGATGGCCAAAGAAATAATTTTTCAAGCACTAAAAGAATCTAAGCTTAAATAAATTGATTTAAGGCTCTTGCAAAACTACGCCCGTCTACCTCGCAACTACTGTTCACTGTTCACTGCCACAAACACATTCTTTCAAAATCACCGTTCAAGGAATGCTTATCCGGAAAGATGCTGCGCATACGAAAACGTTGAAACACGAACATACGAAACGGTAGATAGTAGCGGGGACATATTAATACCCATTTGACAAGCCAAAAATTCGGTAACGCAAGGAGGACTAAGAACGGATGTAACTATTTTGGTCAGACATTTCGTCGAACACGGCGAGGGCATCGGCCAAACGGAAGTTTTGCATTTATTGGAGACAAGAAATTATACCAAAATCAGCATGCAAGTTTCGACTTTGTAGCAGAAACAACTGATTATGCTCGGTGCGAACAAAATAACCGCAAGCATTGGATGCAAAGAAGACTAAATATGAGCATCTAAGCATTTCATCAAGCATATGGCGTACCCTAAAGAAACAGGAGATTTTTTGCCTAGACCGAGACTCAAACGCGAGCCTAGTTCCTAACCGAACATGCCAATGAACACCGAGACAACCATGAAGGATCGGTAGGGCCGGAGCTCACGCAAACTGGTCGGTCGCGAGCTCCGGCCCGACACCTCTCAAAACGACGCACCGTGGTTTGGAGGACCTACCTGGTTAGGACGGCGGGCAACGGGCGGATGGACGGGCCTCCGGCAACGGCTAGTTGCTCCCTCGAGCTTCCCTCCTCCCTTTGGTTCGCTCTCTCCCGTTCGGACTCTCTCTCCGTCTCGCGGTCTCCCGGTCTCGGTTCTTGCTGTTTCAGAAGAAGGGCGTCGGAGAGTGGGATCCCGTGCACTGTTGAGCCACTCTTTGGCTCTCTTCCCTCTCTCAAGAACCTCTCTCGCTCAAGCTCTCTCTCGAGCCCTTCTCTCTCTCGAGCTCCCTCTCTGTGTTCCCTGTTCTCTCTCGACCAAAAAAAACCAGCCGAGAACCCCCTTCTTCTCTTTGCTCTCTTCCTTTTAAGCACGGCCAACGACAGGCGCGCATGTCTTCTGCCACCGCCATCCTCGCCAGCCTGTCCTGGGATCACGCCGTCCGCGATCCTCGCCAGCCTATTCTGGGATCACGCCGTTCGCGATCCTCGAAGAAGACTCACGCATGCCTCGCCCCTGGCTCGTCCGTTTCTCGTTTCTCCTTCTTTTGCAGGAGCGTGGTTGGTGTGAGGGGAGGAAGAAGACTCACGCATGGGCTGTGGCTGAAATAAAAGGAGATGGGCCGGCTCAAGTGCTAAAGAAAGAAAAGGAAAAGAGATAGGTCGATGAGCCCACAGACGAAGAAAAGCCCTCTACTCGGCCTCATTCGATTTTCTGACACCTTTTAATGATTTTTTCTTTTTACTTTTTTATGACAATTTTGGAAAAATAAAGACTATTCAATACGCTGTGCAAACACGATAATTTTTAATGATTTTTTTTACTCTTCTTTCTTCTTTCTTTTTTTTCTTCTTTTTTTTTTAAATTTCTAATATTTTTATTTAAATTTTTTTGTAAAATTTTTTTGATAAATTTTAAAACTAGTGACACAAATGCTCCTAGTGTTTATATGTGATGCAATTTTAATGAAAATATTTTGTTAAAGGGTTAGAAATTAATCCCTAATTTTCTAATGCAATTAATAAGCACTTAAACAAATTGTCAAAATTTAGGTGTCAACACTCTATTAGCTTCTAGATAAAAGAAGAAGTTACCATTATTATCTTCCTCATTTTCGTCAACCTTGTTTAATTCGTTCCTTGTGGCCTAGTTCATGGTTGACATTTTTGCATAAGCAGAAGTAGATCAGAGGTTCGTTTGCTTAGCAAGTTTGCCGTCTCCAGCTTTCTTTAATCCTTCTTTACTTGGACATGGCTGCGTTACTAAAAGACCCTCATTTTTTATTGTTGACTGACTATACCATTCAAGTTGACATGCATTTGAACTATAGTCTAGTGGAGTTCGTGTAATTTGGGCCATTTGGTATATGAGTTTGGTGTCTTGGTAGCCGGATCTCGTCTAGCAATTTAATTCAGATACATGACTTTTGTATATCTTTTCATGCATTCGAACGTTCTACTTTATTGGCTTGTCTTGTAGAGTACAGATTCCTGTCGTTGACTTTGTCTTGAAGATGCAATTCTGGACATACTCATTGAACTAGTTGACAAGCAATACAAGGTGATCTTCTATTTGGTATGATGTCTGCGGAGAGCAGCCTGGACATGGATATAGAAATGCCTGTGCCTACTGATACGATAAGTCATGCAAAGAAGATGAGAAAACTAATACAGCCCGATTCCACAAGCTGTTCTAGTTCGCGGATTTCATTGACATGGTCTTGATGCTTGTTGGTACAATGGGTGCTGTTGGCAATGGCTTAGGTATGCCCCTAATGACAGTACTTTCCAGGCAACTGATTGATTCATTCAGAACTAACCAACACAACTAGGGGTGTGCATGGTCCGGGCGGGCGGTTCCCGACCTAGAACCGGGAACCGCCCGCTAAGGACCGGTTCCGAAAAATCGGAACCGGGATCCACCCGGGAACCGGACCGCCGGTCCGGTCCGGTTCCCGGGTGGATCCATGGAACCGATTTTGACGCCAAACATTCTGATTTTCAAGAGCGAAACAATTTTGGGGCGACCGGCGCGAGGGGGCGGACAGTGGCGGAGGAGCAGCGGCGGTTTGGTGGTGAGAAAAGCAAGAGCTCTGTAGGGTTTATGGCGAGGGGGGCGGACAGCAGAGGCGGAGGAGCAAACGGGCGGCGAGTGGCGGCCGCGCGAGGGGGTGGACGGTGGCGGAGGAGGAGCGCGGCGGGCGTGAATGCTTGGTGAGGAATCGAAGACGAGGAGAAGAGATTGAGGAAGAAACAGAGAGATAATAAAAAACTGAGGAAGAAATCGGAAGAGAATCAAGAGATGAGAAGCAAATTAGGGCTTCTTACCTTGTTGAGTGACGGAAAAGGGGCTCGCCGGCTCGGTCAAGTGTTCTTGCAGAGGCGGAGGAGCAGCGGTTGGCCGCTGGCGAGTGGTGACCGGCGCGACGGGGGAGGACAGTGGCGGAGGAGGAGGAGCGGCGGCGGCGTGGATACTCGGGGTGGACCGTGGAACCGTGAGTGGCGACCGACGCGAGGGGGCGGACAATGGCGGAGGAGGAGCAGCGGCGGCGGCGTGAATGCTTGGTGAGGAATCGAAGACGAGGAGAAGAGATTGAGGAAGAAACAGAGAGATAATCAAAGAAGAAATCGGAAGAGAATCAAGAGATGAGAAGCAAATTAGGGCTTCTTACCTTGTTGAGTGACGGAAAAGGGGCTCGCCGGCTCGGTCAAGTGTTCTTGCAGAGGCGGAGGAGCAGCGGTTGGCCGCTGGCGAGTGGTGACCGGCGCGACGGGGGAGGACAGTGGCGGAGGAGGAGGAGCGGCGGCGGCGTGGATACTCGGGGTGGACCGTGGAACCGTGAGTGGCGACCGACGCGAGGGGGCGGACAATGGCGGAGGAGGAGCAGCAGCGGCGGCGGCGTGAATGCTTGGTGAGGAATCGAAGACGAGGAGAAGAGATTGAGGAAGAAACAGAGAGATAATCAAAGAAGAAATCGGAAGAGAATCAAGAGATGAGAAGCAAATTAGGGCTTCTTACCTTGTTGAGTGACGGAAAAGGGGCTCGCCGGCTCGGTCAAGTGTTCTTGCAGAGGCGGAGGAGCAGCGGTTGGCCGCTGGCGAGTGGTGACCGACGCGACGGGGGCGGACAGTGGCGGAGGAGGAGCAGCAGTGGCGACGTGGATACTCGGGGTGGACCGTGGAACCGTGGAATCGAAGACGAAGAGAAGGAAAGGAACAGAGAGAGTCGGAGGTTGAAGAAGAAGAAACGCGATTAGGGCTTCGCGAATTAGGGGCAGGGGGCTTCGTTCGCGACTTTTGTTTTGTTTTTTTTTTTAAATTATAAATAGTACCGGTCCGGTCCGGGTGGGCGGGCAGGCGGATCCGCCCACGGAACCGGGAACCGGACCGGTTCTCACCGGTTCTCAACAATTGGACCCGGGAACCGGACCGGTTCCCTCAAGAACCGCCGGTTCCGGGTGGTTCCGGTCCGGTTCCGGGTGGTCCGGGCGGTTCCCGGGTCCAATGCACACCCCTAAACACAACAAAGATGTGGTGCATTGTGTTTCCAAGGCAACAACTTTGAAACATAATGCTCATTTTCTGAGGCTAAAGTTCTAGTCATCAGAGTACTTCACATGAAATATAGCCGGTGCATATCTACCTCCAAGTATTGTCACTCATAAGGAACAGGTCTTTCCTCCTTATTGATATGTTACCGTCATAATTTGTAAATTCAGATATCTCTGAATTTTATTTGCCTAGCAGCATTTACTGGTGTGATGGCATCTCTACGGGAGTTTCGCTGAAAAACAGAAATGATCCATAGAATTGCCTATTTTGTCAGATGTTACTTTATGGATGGTCACATGAGAGAGACAGGCTGCTCGGATAAGGGGATTGTATCTGTGGGCAATACTGAGACAAGACATTGCCTTTTTTGATAAGGAAACAAACAAAGGAGAGATTGTGGGAAGAATGTCTGGTGACACCGTTCTTATACAAGATGCCATGGGTGAGAAGGTAACGTTTCAGCTAGAAAGCCAGACACTAATGGAGAAGGAAGCCCGTAAAAGTTTTCCTGCTACCCAGGAAGTGATTGTGTTTTACTTTATTACATCTCTTTGATAGGTTGGAAAATTTATACAGCTCATGTCAAGGTTCTTTGGTGGATTCGTTATTGCATTTAGTAAAGGGTGGCTACTTACTTAGGTTTACAATTTTGACTCTAGGATGATGGCTGTCGCTTGGTGCAATTAGGCAGCATCATTTACCGGGGAAAAGCTGGCAATAGCAAACTACAACAAGTTCCTTGAGGATGTATACAATTCGGGAATTCACGCAAGCATGGCCACTGGATTAGGTCTTGGTGCAGCCATGTCGATTCTCTTCTTCAGTTACGCATTGGCAATATGGTTTGGAGGAAAGATGATTCTGGAAAAAGGATATACCGGGGGCAAAGTACTTAATGTCATCATGGCTGTCTTATTAGCTGGTTCAATGTTAGTTGAACTTTCAACTTCATTTAACTTTCCATGAGGATACATGTTATTTCTTTGGAAGGAAATTCTAATTATTGATTATTTTGCAAACTATGCAGGAGTACTCAATTGAATAGAGCTTTATAATGTCTATGCTGCAGCAGACTCATAATAAATGAATTGATTTGTTAATCGTCCTTGTCTAGCTGGCAATTGGCGCTCATCGTCCTTGTGTTGCTCCCTCTGATATTTGTTAATGGATATGTCCAGGTAAAATTCATGAAAGGGTTCAGCGCAGATGCCAAGGTACACATTCCATATTCGCCATGTATGGTCCTACAAAATTAATGCATGTCTAGCCATTGTCCACGTGAGTGTTCATGAAGCCAACAGCTGAAAACTGTCCTAATTATTGGGTGAATTGAATTGATTTTAAGATATTAACGATGTTAATCAAAGTCCCTTTGTTCACAGATGATGTACAAGGAAGCCAGTCAAGTAGCTCCCGATGCAGTTGGAAGCATCAGGATAGTTGCTTCTTTTTGTTCTGAAGAAAAGATTATGGAACTGTATGCTAAGAAATGCGAAGGGCCAGTGAAGGAAGGAATTAGGCAAGGGTTGATTAGCGGAGTTGGGTTTGGCCTATCGTGTTTCTCACTTTTTGTGGTCTACAGAACGTGCTTCTATGCTGGAGCTCGACTTGTCCAGGATGGCAAGACAACATTTTCAGAAGTTTTCCGCGTAAGTTTTGTCTTTTCTGGTCTTGTTAGTTTCCCTGGAACACTAACGAGTTCACTGCGCTGGAGAGGACATATTTAATTTCTATACATCAATTTATGGTTTACCTTTTTTGTGCTTTGCAGGTGTCGTGCCCTGACGAATGCGGCCTATGCAATTACTCAGTCAAGCTCCCTCACTCAGGACTCCACCAAAGCCAGAAGCGCAACTGCCTCGGTTTTTTAAATAATTGACAGAGAATCAAAATTATACCCGAGTAATGAGTCTGGAGAAACACTAGAAAATGTTAAGGGACAAATAGAGCTTTGATAAATTTATTTTGATTAATAACTACACCCAAAGTAAATTGGTAAATTGTTTTGGATTAATATTTTTGGGTAAATTTAAGTACACTAAACATGTCCATGCCGTGCGCAAGTATGCCATGCCCATTGCTTCTTCACCACTTAGCATAACAAAGTAGTTGGTGAAGCATTTACGATTTTAGGATTGGTTGTTAGACTTAAGTGCTTTGACTTGGAATAAAATTCTAGGAGAACAATGAAGAACTGCCAAAATAGAAGATAGTGGAGTTTTAGGCAATCCTCACCATGGCAACGTATTATGATACAGGGAGAAAAAGGGAGAAAAAGATCATGAGCCCAACGACAATTTCCCTGGATGTACTAATAAATAAGCCATAATTGATTTTCTCCATCCATCCTTCCATCCATCCTTAGAATATGGAGGAGGTTAAGTGTGAGTCGGTACAAATGTTAAGTAAACACTAAATATTGTACGCTTAAAGTACGAATGAAAAGAAAAGGGAACGCGTGCTGCACTTCTAAGTACGGTAAAAAAAATGCTCAGAATCTGCCTAGCTAAAAGAGAAAAATGTCAAAGCAATTGTACGCATACATGTTATGGGCATGATCACTAGCAATTGCCACATATCCAACTCGGTTGGGGAGCACAACAAGTTGAGAGTAATTTGCAGTTCTTCCTGGTCCTTGACGAGGCAGAAAGTAGCAGTTGGGGAGTGAATCCAGCTCTCTTTCATCGGGGTCTCTCATCGGGCAAGTCAAACCACGTTGCGAGCCCTACTGCTTTCATAAGGACAATATTCCATCATCCGACTAATTCACGCAACACACGCCCCGTCCAAGGGCTTGCTTTGCTAAGGAGTCCTACTTTTTGCCGTCTAGGATGCCCCCACTTGTCATCAGGCTTGACCGTGACGCGATGATTCCATCAAATATGGTGATCCTAACCACGTGATGAATAGATGTCGTTGATTTCATCTAGGTCAGAACCATTAAATCCTCCAGGAAAAATCCAAAAAAACCAGAAAAAGTCAAAAATGAAAAAAAAAATGACAGAAAAAATAGGTTTTTCCATGGAAAAATTCTTAAAAATCCAAAAAGTGCTAGGTATGAGGAGGAAGGCGCATTACGACAGTGCAAGTATTAAAGCTTTGTACATGGCTTTGGTCCTTGTATCTATCCAATTAACAGAGGCCACAAGTGCAGGTGGTTCCAGTCGTTTCCTTGGGCTCCGACCGGTTGGCTTACAAATAGCCAATTCTCCACTTCTTGGTATTCCGACAAATACCAAAATTATCCGTGTTAACCTCTGCAAGTAGCAGGGAGTGAAGCAATAAACAACTAAACCAACACTACATGATTTTGGCAACTATGTTACAAATGTGGGTGAAAGCACACTAAATGACATGACTTCACTGATTTATGTTTTAGTTCTGAATCTGATAGGTATAATAAATGATTACCCGTGAGAAAAGTGTGAAAGGCCATACCTCCCGAAGTGGAGCATCAACCACTTTAATCTCCTGCTCTACCCCGTCAAGAGCCGTCATGTTATTCATGTTTACCAGCTTAAGATCAATTCTTCTATGTTGTGCAAGAAGCACTGCCGAAGGTTGGCAGTGCAACACAGCCAGATGCAGAGTCGTGTTCCCGTTGAAATCTCTCACATTTATGAGGTGACCGAATTTGGGACTTTTTAGTATGTACGTCACCGTTGCAATGCTTCCATGCCTAGCTGACACATGGAGAATATTTTGTCCTAGCCTGGCTGGAAACTCTGCGGGGTCTGGCCATTGCCAAAGTAGCTCCTTGACGATCCTTACATGATTCATCATGTAAGCAACATGGATAGGAAGATAGCCGTCCTTGTGTCTTGCTCTAGGGCGCTTGTTGGGAGCTTCTCGATCAAGAACTTGACTCCATCGAGAAAATTCGTGTACGCTGCAAAGTGAAGTGGAGTGCCGTATCCTGCATCTTTCAATTGAAATAGCCACGGCTTCTTTTTCCACATCTCTCTCAGCATATCTATATCCAAGGCAAGAGTCTAATCATTTGGGATGAACACAATATAGCTGGGATTCTCCAGTAGGGGTTGATGCAGGTGACTCACAATATTGCGCCTTAGGATGGTAAACTATCACCCCATATGTGCATGAGCCTCAGTAAATTAGACTTTACTTGTGAAACGTGATTTTTGCACCCCTTAAGGGAAACCGATATGAAGAAAACAGAAGACTGGCCAAGAAGATCAAAGAATAAGCAGGAGCATGAAAGCACGAATTACCCGTTTTCTGGTACATAATGGCGAGATGAACAGGTGACATGCCGAAAACCCTTTTGACTCTCTGATCTCCTTTGGTCTTCGCCATCGTTTGGCGCTTCCAACAAGAGCTTGAGAACCTCCACGTCGCCTATTTCAACAGCTATGCACCATGGAGACTTGCTTTCCTTGTTCTGACGATACAGTGGATTGGGATCTTCACTTGCCAGCATGCGGATCACCTCGTAATGACGATTCCTCACGGCCTCATGAAGAGCGGAGTTGCCGGTGCGGTTAATGCATCTTGGCTTCCCTTGGGGAAGGAGAAGCTCTACCGCACCGGATTTTCCAGCTCTAGCTGCAATGTGTAGCGATGTCTCTCGTCTGGAGTTCTTACATGAGATCAAGTTCTCAGGGACGAAATCGATGACTGCTCTGACAATATCATCACTCTCTGTTTTCCATTCATGTCAGGTTAATTTGAGCACGCAAGTTTGTACATTTTTAAAAGGTACAGAACAAAAAATAATATGTTACGGTCCCACCCTTTTCAATATACCTGCCGCAGCGTGAAGCAATGTATTCTTGGAGGGGCTGCGTAGCCCGAGAAGGATGGGCAACGACACTTCTTCCATGACACAATGATCCTCTAGGGCTTTGATGAACTTGTCGACGCCCCCTTCCTTCGCGGCCTGGTATGGCAGAGGACTTATAAACTTGTCAGGTTGTGCAGGATCGTGCTGTCGCTGGCCCCGGTCGGCCCCGATTAACGCCTCCAATCGCCGCCTTCTCTGCTTCCAGATCTCCTGGTCATTTATAGACACCTTCACATCCATCTCTCCGTGGGTGACTCTGCCTGTGACTTTTGAGTGAAATGCCCTCTGTCCTAGGAATCTAATTAAGCAGAGTTGTAGAGACCAGGTCGAGTTCAACCGGATTGGCCTTGATGAACCTCCCTAGCCCACATTTTACCGTTGTGTTAAGTTGGGTCATCGATTCACATATTCATCTCTTTTTCTTTTAATAAATAAATGTACATCCGAATTTCTTTTTCCGCCTAAAATTGATTGAATAGTAAAAGAGAATTGGAAGAAAGTAATGCATTTGACACGATGAACTTCACCGAACTAAAGTGACATGATAGACAAATTTCAAGATGGGTGACTTCCTTAAAAGTGCCTATCTATAAGTCAAATGACAAAATCATGAGGCTCAGTATGAGACAAGCTAAAGTGAACAATATTGCAAGTGAATTGATCCAAAAATATCACACTCGATGCTTCCACACCCAAACTCAGGTCTATAAAGGCCATGCTCAAGTCTTCTACCCTCAAGCTTTGGTCTTGAACCTCAAACCCAAGTCCACAAAAGGCATGCGCAAGTTCTGATCCTTAGCTTAAAAAAGAGTTTGAATTTTTAATTATTTTGAAAACTCAAATTTTTATTATTTTAATTTTTTTCTTTTTCTTATTTGCTTCTTCCTTGATAGGTTGCTAGCCACAACAACGGCTAGCGAGCTCACAGCCTCTAACATTGAGGCTCAAGCCTCACCAGATCGAGCAAGCTCACGGCCTCACCTCTGGTGGCAAGGCTCAAGCTTGCCTAAGGCTAATAAGCTCATGGCCTTTAGCGACAAGCCTCAATCTTGCCGGAATCTGGCAAGCTCGAGCCTTGCCAAACTTGGTCAAGGCTTTAACTTACTATGGCCAACAATCAACCAAGGAAAAAGCAAAAAAGGGAAAATATATATGAATAAAAATAATAAAAAAATACTTCAAAATAAATATATAAAAAATGCGAATTGTTTTGATAATTTTTCATATTAGATTTTCCTTACCAAATGATAAAAAATACTTTCGAGGTCTTTTTCCAAGTTTCAATTAAATACCATAAAATAAAGTCATTTTCCTGTAAAATGATTTCTTGGACAATATTTTCTAGAAATGATACATTTTCGGCAAAACATATGGACTCTTAAGCTGTTAGATAAATGCGTGACTCTTAATTTAAGGATAAAAGTCACCAAAAACTCTAAACTATGCCCATTATGACACATCTACCTTATACCCTAAATTTGTACCTATATGACATAGTTACCCCAAACTTGTAAAATTAAACTTTTTTTACGACACAAAAAACCCTAAAATTGTATATGTATGACACATTTACATAAAATAAAATAAAAAAATTGGTGTCAAAAGTATAGAATACAAATTTCGAGTCTTTTGTATCACGAAAAAATAGTTTATGATGAATATGTCACAAATGGCAATTTGGGGTTCATTTGTGGCTTTTTTCTCATTATTTAAATATTTTATCACTCCCTCTTATATTTAGTTTAGTCTTTTTGCCTAATAGTAAGCGTGGACATATTTAGTTAGAGAGATAGGTGAAATATTATGTGATGTTTAATAAGATCATTACCAACTATTCTAAAAATTTAAGCTGTTAAATACAACGTGATTTGTTGTTTAAATATTTTATCATATAGACCATTGCGCACGTGAGGGAGATCCTGCAAGCTGAACACATAACATGTGGCCACAATCTCCGATAAAGACTCAGAGATGCTAAAAAGCAGATATGCCATGCCTCCTCAAATCACAATCGCAGCTTCAGTTTTCTTTTTCTTTGTTTTTTAGGGTCGGAATTTCAGCTTCAGTTCAACAGTTATGAGACGGGGTCTGCAAAGACCGGGTCTCATGAAGCATTTGATCCTCGTCTCTCACCAGCACATAATCAGAGACGCTAGTCATTTCTCCGCAAGATATTCACTATCAGGAGCATGCAACTAAAGAACAGAATCATTCCATGGCAAATGGCAAAAGATGCCCAGCACGGACAAGATACATGACAAAAATAAAGACCACTTTTACGCAAAACAAGACCAGTAGCAACAAATTCTACAGCTGAACTACATCACCACGACTAGGAAAAAAAAACATAAACTGCATGGAAAGCAGTTTGATCAAACCAAAACAAAGCCACTCACCAGCACGTCGAGCCACCGAACGCTCCGGCCTCTCCTAGGAACCGACACAAATCCTCTCTCTCTCTCCACGCTTGCTCTCTCTAGCTTGAAAGCCAGGCCAAGAAGGAAGAGGCTTCTTTTTCTTTTTGCGACGTTGACGAAGAAGTGAGAGAGAGAGAGAAAGAGGACCAATAAGAAGGAGACAAGTAGGTAGAAATTAAAGGAGTGAATTAATTGATGACATTGACTGGTTTAGGGGTTTAGAATAATGATGGGGTGCTCCCCCAACGACAAGATTTTCAAAGAAACCTTAAGAAAACCGTGAATCCCACTCAATGGGATTCTCTAGATTAAAAAATAAATGAAATAAAAAAAAAATAGAAAAATTTTAAGGAATTTTTTTTTTTCACCAAATCTTAAGGAATTGAAAAGAGTTTTATTAAAAGCATTATCAACATGAAATATCTTACATTCCATGTAAAGATCAATTCAAACATTTTGAATATAAGACAGATGAATTTTTAAATTTCTATTGACAACATTATTATGTAAAACATTTTTCACACTTAGAGTCATGAAAAAAAAAGTATTTATCATTTAGCAAAATGAATACAATTACCAAAATTAACATCTAAATCTTTATTTATACAACTTAAAATATCAATAAATTCAACTTGAGTCAAATCAAGTTAACTCAAAAACCAAAATTATGATCATTTTGTAACTATCCAAATTGAAATATATTTAAAAATCTATAGTATATTGAATTTGTTTGATTAAATTTTTTGCCTCACTTCCCTTTTTTATATTTTGTATAGCCCAATTTTCCACCATGCTAGTGAAATTTTAATTTAATACATCTTAACTAGATACGTATATATCGTTCCTAACTTCTACAAATACCACAACAAGACTCATTGTAGTGTACAAAATTTTTCACTTGTTTGATAATGTTTAGGAATCTCATTCAATTAGTGGAACATACGTGTGGGTTACTAATATGATTTTCTTTATATCAATAATATGGAAATATTGTCGCGAGTACAATATGAAAAAATTGTGTTTTACATTTAGATAATTATTCAAAGTTGTTTAAAATGTGACAAAATTGGTCGGGGAAGAGACAAAATAGGAAGTTCTGGTAGGCGGCCATGTGGAGAGGGTGCCGGTTTTGCGTGAGGCCGAGCTTCCGTGGGTCTTCTTCTTTCTCTCTTGATTATCTTGATGGGCCGCGAAATTAGGTTTAATAGGCTCGAATTGGGCCGAAAGGTCCGATTGGATTTACATGTTGCAATGCTGTAATATCCTCTACATATCTTTTTACTGTGCTTACGCACGGGCTATGAAGCTAAGACACAAGTGTCAACGTCATCTGTGTAGGCCTATTAAACCTCATGGAGAAATGTATTTGATTTCTAATGCAAAAAGGAATTAATAAAACAACTATAAAAAAAAAAAAAAATTTGCTTATGGTCGTGTCTCAGAAGCTGAATAAATGGCTGACTTGTTTAGATAGTATGAGGAGATACTGCCAAGTCTACTAAAAGTTTTGACTTTTGGATGGAAGCTTACCGCTCGACAATTGCAAGCATGCATCTGTTTTGTGCACTCAACATGCTTCCAAATTGCAAGCATGTATCTGTTTTGTGCACTCAATATGCTTCCAATTGCATCAAGATCCCTTGAATTCCATGGTTTAGATAGATGTTTCTGGACGTCATGCCTCGGCCACTAGCTGAACCTTCCCGTCCCAATCCCCCTTTCTATAAACAGAGAGAGGCTGTAGCTGCACACCTTGCACAAACAGAGTTTGAGCTACAAACACCTAGAATCACTTGAAACACATAGCTAGCTAGCTGAACCAGCTCTCATTTCATTGAATTCGATGATACTTTTTTTGATATAAATCTTGCCTATTCCCGTTTGAATGGTATTTCTTTAGTAGACTGGACTTCCGGTATTCCACATTGCCAAAACCGGTGTGGAGAAGGTTTGGCCATGGGATCAATTCCTGATATAGAGAATTTCAAGATTTGGTTTTCATACTCTATTTTGATAAACCTACGAATTAATTATATGATGAAATACTTCTTTGTGTTAACTTGATTTTAGGATTAAATTGTTGGACTTTAGACAATATCCTAAAAAATTTCTTTTTGTTTCCGAATAATTCTCTATTTATATTTATTAGGATATCTTTAGAAATTTTGGGTTATTTATATTTGTATTATTCTCGTTTGCAACAAGCTTTTGCGCCTCCGTAAGCTTTCCGTGTATACTGCACGTGCTTAGTATTTTTTTAGGTTATATTTAGAATTTTTGTGTTTCATTTTTTTTTATGATGAAATGACTTAAAAACCAAATCAAGTAATTATGGGAATGCTATATGACAATTGGAGCCAACTGTACATTTGCTGCTCTCGATGATGGTCTTTGGCGCACAGAATTGTAAACTACTAAGCACATGCAAAAGATGCAAATGTTCGTCGAATTACGAAATATACTATCAGCATCAAAATGAAATGGAGTATAAAAACCAAATACATATATGCAAGATATCTCCTCAAAACAGTTTGAGAAATTTCGGTGAAATAACATAGCAGTGTAGACTAATAGTAAACATGATAAGTGGACCACAATGCCTTATGAATAGTTTGCATAACTCATTTGACCTCTAAATTGTCAGTCCACAAAAGCAAATTGAAAATAAAAATAGCACCAATAAGACAGCTATAGAAATTAATTAATATATACTTAGTGAACAAAACCCTCTTTTGTATATATAAATTTACATATGTTATATGTATAATTGTATATGAGATCATTTATCATAGGTGTACATCGATAAATTTATAGGTAAATTGATAGCTTGAGAGAGAGAGAGAGAGAGAGAGAGAGAGAGAGAGAGAGAGAGTAGATGTTACTTTGCACAATTCTTTAGAGCGAGAGAGAGAAGATATTACCCTGCACAATTCTTTTGACTCTTATTTTTTATTATAACTAGTAGCATTATATATCAATAATATAAAAGAGAAAAATAGATAAAATCATTAATTGCTGAGTTTAGATTTATATCATTATTACATCCGAAATAAATAAGTAAGGCACACCAATACTGATATATTCTCCCGGAAACATTATAATAAATTGAATGAGACGATTCAATTAATTAATGCAAAGGTATGCATCTAAGTAATGTTAAGGAAAGTGAAAGGGTATGGAACTTTGTGATGATGAAATACAATTACAAAACTTCATTCTGCCAAACTGTGCTATTATTTATAGATATAATCGAGGAGAGCTAATCACAAAGCATTTTGGATACACAAAATTAATTGGAGACCACTGATTCTCACAATTGACAGGCAGGCTAGTTAAATCGAAACAACGGCAGGTAATGTGACTTAGAACGAGCTAATGGTAGGAATATCGGTACATAATTAGCGAGAAGATAATATAGATTCAAGACTGGAACAGACGCCATCTTTCTGTAACATGTAGGCTTAAATCATCTGTTCAAGTGGGGGCGGTGGCATCAGATGTAGCTGCAGGCCCCGTAGTCCCACTCCCTGCAGTGCGTCCCCCTACTAATCGAAGAAAGCAAATAAGCAGTTGGTCGGCGAAGCGACCAATGAGAGGAAGATCGTACCCAAGCAGCACAACCACATTAAACATGAAGATACTCCAGAGGATGAAGAGGGGGACGCATCCCAAGAGCAAGACAAAAATAGAAAGCCAAACGAGTTTGGATACGGTCACATAGACGCCCGCCATAAATGCCAGAGGCATCGTGGCACAAGTTACGAGGAGTGGGACATTTGATAGGAAAAAGGCAAATGGCGCCACGTAAGGATCAGGAACATAGGACCAGAGGAGGATCCCGAGTGACGTGATGGAGCTGTACATGGCGATGGAGTTGTTAATCACAAAGACATTATACATGGCTTTGTGGAGTAATATGGGGACACCAGCATCTCTTTCGGCGCCATTATATCCTCCTGGAACGGAAAAACCAGATGTGTAAGTGACAGAAGCCACAAGCGCCATCACGACTGCGTGAGAATCTGCTAGGCTCCTATATCCCTCCCAGTCCCTCACCACTACAGGTCGTTTCAGTGGGCTCCGACCGGTTGACTTGTAGATAGCTAAATCTCCACTTCTCAGTGCTCCAGCACATTGCATAGTTATCCGCGTATATGCCTGCAAGCGGCGAGTCAAAGTATTAAAAAAAAAAAGAAAAAAAAAAAGAGAGAGAGATAAAAAATATTATGATTTTGGCAACTAAATTACAGATCTCACCAAATGACATGCCTCACTAATTTATGATCTAGTTATGTCCCTAATTGGCATTACAAATAATTAGCCATGAGAAAAGTGTAAAAGGTCGTACCTTCCCAAAAGAAAACCCTTCAATGTCCTCCCCTATTACGTCGAGAGCCGTCATGTTATTTTTATTGACCAGCTTAAGATCAACTCTCCGGTCTCGTGCAAGAAGCACGACCGAAGGTTGGTAGTGCAACGCAGCTAGATGTACTGGGGTATTCCCGTTGAAATCTCTTGCATTTATGAGGTGACCGAATTCGGGACTTTTCAGTATGTATTTGACAATTTTAATGCTTCCATACATCGCCGACAAGTGAAGAATGTTTTGTCCCGACCCAGCTGGAAGCTCTGCGGGGTCTGACCACTTCTGAAGTAGCTTCTCAATGATCTTGACGTTATCCTTCATGCAGGCAACATGGATAGGGAGATGGCCCGCGCTGTCTTTCTCCAAGGCACTTGCTGGGAACTTGTCAATCAAGAACTTGACTCCATCAAGATAATTTTCGTATGCTGCGAAGTGGAGGGGAGTTCCGTCTCCCGCATCTCTCAATTGAAATAGCCATGGCTTTTTTTCCCACATCTTGATCAGCATATCTAAATACAACATAGGAAGTTAATCATTGGGATGAATACAATGTCTGTAATTCTTTAATAAAAGTTGATCCCGTTTAAGACGATCCAAAGTATCGGGAGTTGATTCACAATTTTACCCCGTAGGATAGCAAGCTATCATACCATAATCTAGACTTTTGCTTGTGACGCTTGATTTTTCCACCCCCAGTGGAAACCAAAATGAAGAACGCAAGAGAGTGACCAAGAAGATCAAAGAATAAGCGAGAGCACAAAAGTAGGATTTACCCTTTTTCTTAAGTAAAATGGCCACATGAACAGGTGGCATGCGGAAGATCCTTTCGCCCTTTGATCTCCTCCAGTCTTCGCAATTGTTTGGCGCTTCCAACAGGAGCGTGAGAACCTCCAAGTCCCCTGTTTCGATTGCTATGCACAATGGAGACTTGCTTTCGTTATTTTCATAATATAGCAGGCTGGGGTCTTCTCTCACCAGCTGACCGATCACCTTGCGATGGTGATTCCTCACGGCCTCATGCAGAGCAGAGTTGCCGCAGCGGTCAGGGTCTATCCGCACCCCTTGGCGAAGGAGAAGCTCCACCGCAACAGCTTTCCCAGCTCTAGCTGCAATGTGAAGCGGCGTCTCTCCTCTGGAGTTCGCACAGTAGATCAAGTGCTCGGGGAAGAAATGGATGACTGCTTTAACATTATCATCTGTCTCTGTATTCCATTCATGTCAGGTTAATTTGGGCGCGAAAGATACAAGAATTTTGAAATGTATAGTCGCACCCTTTTTAATATACCTGCCGCAGCGTGAAGCAATGTGCTCTCGGAGGGGCTGCGTCGCTCGAGAAGGACGTGCAAAAACACTCTTTCCTTGGCGCAATGATCCTCCAGAGCTTTGATGAACTTGTCGACGTCCGGTTCCTTCGCGGCCGAGAATAGCAGGGGATCTATGAACTTGTTAGGTTGTGCAGGATCGTCCTGTCGCTGGCTCGGATCGGCCCCCTTTAACGCTTCCAGTTTCTGCCTTCTCCGCTCCCAAATCTCCTCCTGGTCACCTATAGACAGCTTCACATCCATCTCTCTACTTTGCGTGAATTGCCCTGGTGTCCTAGGGACTCGAATTTACCATATTTATAGCCACGAGTGATTGGCTTTGCTGAACCTCCTCTCAAACCCCCACTTTACCGTCGGGTTAAGTTGGGTCTCCTGTTCACGTATTCATCTCTGTTTTTCTTCTTTTTGGATGGATACACCACAACTGATGGTCCCGCCATGTCCTTCAACGGCGACGGGTCCACCTTCTGCCGTAATTATATTTCCTAGGACGATCACTAATAAGAAACCAAAATAATAATAATAATAATAATAATAATAATAATAATAATAATAATAATAATAATAAAGAAATATTTTTTTCCCCAAGAAGTGATCGAATATAGTAAAAGGGATTAGGAACAAGTACACTATTGACATGGTGAATTATTACATCCGTGTTGGTCACCTTCCAATTGAGAATAAGGTTACTCGCCCACTTTCTCGTCAAAGTTTCCAATATATTTTCAATAATGGAAAAAAAATTAGATAAAAAAAAAATTTCATTGTAGGCGTCGATATTCATATATTTTGAAAGGTTTTAGATATTTCACAATGAATAAAAATCAAATTGCAAAGCAATAAAAAAGAGTAAAAGAACCAGAGTTTTTCACTCAAACGATCGATTCCCTCATTAAACTCTTGAAAAGAAAAGGCTTGAAGCAGCGGTCAATTCATGCTTCTTTGTCTTTTTTACAACGCGAAACGTCCCTTAAGGCTTAAGCCTGTATCTAGGGAAAAACCGTTACATAACCGTATGGACTTGTTTGTTAGAATTACGTTTTTGTAAAATAAAAAAATAATAGTAATAAAATTTTACTTCTCTGTACAATTTTAACACAGTAGAAAAAGGTACCAAAAATATATGCAAACTTACGTCTCAACCTTTGCATATTGTGAAAGTTTCTAATGTTTAAAGTTTTGAAAACACGTCAAACTACAACATTCAAATTAAGCAAAAATCAAAAGTTTATTTAGACATAGACACATCCAAAATCTAAACCACTAAAAGTCGTAGACTCCATATTTCGCATCGAATCTTATGGTATAAATTCCTCCGTTAAAGTAGTCATGGTGTGTTTGGTACGAAGGAATAGGTCCATTATGTTGCCATTTGCATCATCACTGCGTTCCGCAAAAGCAACGCATCTCAGATTTCTGT
Organism: Eucalyptus fibrosa; assembly: GCA_017140475.1. Lineage (NCBI taxonomy): Eukaryota > Viridiplantae > Streptophyta > Magnoliopsida > Myrtales > Myrtaceae > Eucalyptus > Eucalyptus fibrosa. The sequence continues at coordinate 6,277,282 of CM029515.1, read as the reverse complement.
TCATCCATCAAAGAATAATATGGACAATCATGGAGGTAACAGAAAAAAGACACAGCGGCAGAGAACGGAACCATTCGAAGGCCAAAAAAGGGCAATACAACTTCGTAGTGTTTCCCAAATGCTTTTTGCATTCCATCAAAACCTTTTAGCCTAAAAACGTTTTCACCCCAGACACAGAAAACTAATAAGTTGGACCGAAGCAAATGCAAGTGAAATTCGTGTGAAATGAATATTTGATTACACTGAATGGGTTGGGCGCGATTCAAGACTAAATCGTCCCTTCTTTTTTTCTTTTTTTTGGTAGAACCAGAAGAACGTGGTCTCTTGCAGGCAATTACTTGGCTTCTGAATTTTTTTAAAGCCCCCTAGCGACTTGAATTAAATAATCGCCTCGTGGGTTCAATGAGCAGTGAAAATAATATGTTTCCGTTGCAAAAAAAAAAAAAAAGCAAGCGACGGATGTATAAAATAAAAAGAACAAGAAATTCATGTAATATTATATTTTCATACTTCTGTCCACCATCGATGGCCAGGTGAGGTGATTTCCCTGGGCAAGGGTCATATACGCCCACTACCGGCAAAGTTGGCCCTCACTCAGGCCAAGCCCGCCTTGCCAAATCTAGCCTAAGCAAGGCCGGCCCTCGCTAGGCATCACCTAGGCAAGGTGACACCTAGTGAAGCCACCTTAGCTACTTGTGAGTGATAGCGACCCTCGACCAAGCGAGGCCAACCAACCTAGCCATCATTTGTGGCCAAGCACCGATAAAACGAAGAAGAATGAAGGGGAAAGAAAATAAAATAAAATAAAAGTAAAAAAATTGTGAAAATAATATTAAAATATTATTGAAAATTATCCACGTCAGAATTGGACTAGCCATGTACAACGAAAGGCGTCCGCATTAGTGATTCTTAATTAAAATTGACTGGATATATTCAATTGACAAAATATTAAAATGTTCAAAACTTAGTTGGCAAAACTGAAAAATCTAAATTAGCAAAAGTGTAATAAATTGAGAAATTTTTTGACAATTTCCCCCATTATAATGATTTAAGAATAATGAGATAAACCTCGAGAATTCTAATTTAACAATTATTAAGCAAAATAATATATTTTTTGACTCACAAGATGATTGGCTATAATCTAGTAATTTTTTTTCTTTTCCTTTAATTATGCCTAATTTGGGTAAATAATCCTTAAAACGTTATTTTAAAGAACGCCACTTCAGTGGAAATCGGATGAAAAAGTCATCCTATTCCCAGGAAATGCTTTTGTGGTCGAGAGTTTAGACCGTCAATCTCCATAAAACGACAGCACCGTTAGTCGATCATTTTCCAGACAAAAATGAAAGAGAACAAAATAAGAAAGTGACGGTTGGGGAAGAGACAAGATAGAAGGCGACCGGGTGGCGAGGGTGCCGGCCTCGAGTGCGAAGCCGAGCTTGCACTGGCCTTCTTCCTTTCCCTTGATTATCCTGATGGGCTGAGAAATTAGGTTTAACAGGCAGGATTAGGCCAAAAGGTCCAATTGGATATCACCGTGAAAAGCCCATTGGACCGTTGGCGGGAATTGGCTCTATCTAGTAGAAAAGGTGATGAAGGTGTTATTCACCTTTGTTGTCGTCAAGAGTCAAATCAATTATAATTAGATGTGAGTTAATGATAGTCAGATTGGGTTTCCTTAATGTGACCTCTGTCATTTAAGCAACACAGTCGGAGCAAGAATCTATTATCGCACTAGGAAGCCAAGTGTTACATTCCCATCTTGGGCAGAAGTTCAGAGCTTATATTATCCGAGTGTAGACTCTTATTTCCCCAATTACCCAACCCATGGGCAGGTGCGGGTGTGGATTGCCTCAGGTAATAATGAAAAGGCACGCTCGAAAGTAACATGGATGATGATTCAACACATCTCTTGACCAGGGCATGTTGTAATGCTGTGATATCATTTACATATTTTTTTATTGTGCTTACGTTCGGGCTATAAAGCTAGGAGACATCAAGTGTCGACGTCATTTTGTACGCCCTTAAGCTCATAGAATAAAGCATTAGCAGCTAATTTTTATATCAATAGTCGAGTTTCAGTAACTGAATAAATAGTGGACTCATTTAGACAGGATGCTGCCCAGTCTAGCAAAAGTTTAAATTTTGGATTGAAGCTTTACCACTCGACGATTGCAAGCCTGCATCTGTTTTGTGCACTCCGGATGCTTCCAATTGCATCGAGATTCCTTGAATTCCATGGTTTAGATGTTTTTGGACGTTATGTCTCGACCAGTAGCCAAACATTCCCGTCTTAATGCTTCTTTCTATAAGCAAAGAGACGTTGTAGCTGCACAAAGTACACATCTACCTTGCACATACAGAGTTTGAGCCACAGGCACCAAGAATCACTTGAAACACATAGCTAGCTGAGCCAGCTCTCATTTCATTGAATCCAATGACATTTTCTCCGATATCGATCTTGCCTATTCCCATTTGAATGGTATTTCTTCGGTAGACTAGGCTTCCGACATTCCACATTGCTGAAACCGGTGTACCGAAAAACATTCGGCCATGGGGTTGATCCTTGATATAGGGAATATCAAGATTTGGTTTTCATGTGCTATTTGATAAATTTAGAAATTAATTATATAATGTAATCTTTCTTTGTGTTAACTTGATATTAGGATTAACTTAGATCAAATCAGAATCTTAGATAGTTTTGTTTGATTTTATTAGTCATCCAGTTAGACTTTAGACAATATGCTAAGAAATTTCTTTCTGTTTTTGGATTATTCTCTATATATAATTTATCAAGTTATTCTCTTTTGCAACAAGCTTTTTCACTTCCATGCGCTTTCCGTTTATAGCCCACGTGCCTAGTATTTTATTATGTTATCTTTAGAATTTTTGTGTTTCATTTGTTTTTATGACGTAACTGACTTAAAACCAAATCAAGTAATTATGAGAATGCTAGATAGAATTCGTGCTGCCAACGGTACGTTTACTGCTGTCGATGATGGTCTCTGGTATGCGGAGTTGCAAACTACTAAGCACGTGCAAAAGGTGCAGATGTTCCTCGGATCATGCAAAACACTGGTAGCATCCGAATGAAATGGAGTATAAAAACCAAATACAGATAAATGGAAGATATCTCCTCAAAACAGTTTGAGGAATCGCACTGTGACTAATTTAGCAATGTAGACTAATAGTCATCATGATTCATGACCACAACACGTGATGAGTAGTTCTCATAACTCATTTGACCTCTCAATTCTTAGTCCAGCAAAGCAAATTAAACATAAAAACTGCACCCATAAGACAGCTATAGAAATTAACTAATTAACAAACCTCATTTAGTGAACAAAACCCTCTTTCCTATATATAAATATATATGTTATAAGTATACGAGATCATATATCATAAGTGTACATCAATAAATTTATAGAAAAATAGATACCATGAGAAGAGAGAGAGTAGATATTACCCTGCACAATTCTCTTAGATCTTATTTTCTTATAACTAGTAGCATTATGCATCAATAATATAAAAGAGAAAAACAGATAAAATCATTAATTGGTGAGTTTAGATTTATGGACCAACAAATCATTATTACATCCGAATTAATAAGTAAGACACACTGATGCTAATATATTCTCTTGGAAACATTATATTAAATTGAATGAGACGATTCAATTTTCCTTTCTAATTAATGTAAAGGTATGCGTCTAAGTAATGTTAAGGAAAGAGAAAGGGAATGGAACTTTGTGATGATGCGATACAATTACCAAACTCCATTCTGCCAAACTGTGCTGTTATTTATAGATATAATCGAGTAGAGCTAATCACAAAGCATTTTGGATACACTAAAATTGCAAACATCATTGGTTCTCACCGCTGACAGGCAGGCTAGATAAATCGAAACAGCGGCAGCTAATGTAAACTAGGAGGAGTTAACAGTACGGACATCGGTACATAATTAGCTAGAAGATAAGATAGATTCGAGGCTGGATCAGACGCCATCTTTCTGAAACATGTAAGCTCAAATCATCTGTAAGGTCTCCCCCAAATCTTTTAAGGATGAAAATAAGCAGTTGGTCGAAGAAGCGACCAATGAGAGGAGGCTTGCAATTAAACACCAAAACTATATAAGTGAACACGAAGAAATTCAAGAAAAGGAAGAGGGGGACGGACCCCATGAAAATGACAATAATAGAAAGCCAAGTAAATTTGGTTACGGTCACGTAGACGCCCGCCATGAATGCCAGAGGCATTGTGCCAAGAGTTACCAATAATGGAGGTTCTGATAGGGAAATGGCATATAGCCCCATGTAAGGATCATCAGTAAAGGACCAGAGGAGGATCATGAGTGACGTGATCGAGCTATACATGGCCATGGAGTTGCTAATCACAAAGACATTGTACATGACTTTGTGGAGCAATACGGAAATTCCAGCATCTCCTTCAGAACCATTATATCCTCCCGAAATGGAAAAACCAGAAGTGAAAGTGACAGAGGCCACAAGCGCCAACACGACCGCGCGAAAATTCATCTCGTCCATACATCCCTCCCAACGCAGTGCACGTCGTTTCTGTGGGCTCCGAACGGTTGGCTTGCAAATAGCTAACTCTCCACTTCCCGGTGCTCTGGCAATTTGTAGAGTTATCACCGTATATGACTGCAAGCAGCGAGTTAAAGAATAAAAAAAGAGACCAAACACATTATAATTTTGGCAACTAAATTAAAGATGTGGGCAGAGCACACTAAATGACATGCCTCACTAATTTATGTTCTAGTTCTGTCCCTGATTGATACACCAAATGATTAATCATGAGAAAAGTGTAAAGGGTTGTACCTCCCCTATTGAAGGAAATCTCACTTTCATGCCCTGAACCATTTTCTCTGATGTGACGTCAAGAGCCGTCATGTTATTGTTATTGACCAGCTTCTTATCAACTCTTCCGTCTCGGGCAAGAAGCACAACCGAAGGTTGGCAGTGCGACGCAGCCAGATGCAGAGGTGTACAACCTTCAAAATCTCTTGCATTTATGAGCTGATTAAATTTAGGACATTTCAATATGTATTCGACAGTTGCAATGCTTCCATACATCGCCGACAAGTGAAGAATGTTTTGTCCCGACCCAGCTGAAAGCTCTGCGGGGTCTGACCACTTCTGAAGTAACTCCTCAATGATCTTGACGTTATCCTTCATGCAGGCAACATGGATAGGGAGATGGCCCGCGCTGTCTTTCTCCAAGGCACTTGCTGGGAACTTGTCGATCAAGAACTTGACTCCACCGAGATAATTTGCGTATGCTGCGAAGTGGAGGGGAGTTCCGTCTCCCGCATCTCTCAATTGAAATAGCCACGGCTTTTTTTCCCACATCTTGATCAGCATATCTAAATACAACATAGGAAGTTAATCATTGGGATGAATAAAATGCGTGTAATTCTTTAATCAAAGTTGATCCCGTTTAAGACGATCCAAAGTATCGGGAGTTGATTCACAATTTTATCCCGTAGGATCGCAAGCTATCATACCATAGTCTAGACTTTTGCTTGTGACGCTTGATTTTTCCACCACCAGTGGAAACCAAAATGAAGAACGCAAGAGAGTGACCAAGAAGATCAAAGAATAAGCGAGAGCACAAAAGTAGGGTTTACCCATTTTCCTGTACATAATGGCCACATGAACAGGTGGCATGCGGAAGATCCTTTCACCCTTTGATCTCCTCCAGTCTTCGCCATTGTTTAGCGCTTCCAACAAGAGCGTGAGAACCTCCAAGTCCCCTGTTTCGATTGCTATGCACAATGGAGACTTGCTTTCCTTATTTTCACAATACAGCAGGCTGGGGTCCTCTCTCACCAGCTGACCGATCACCTTGCGATGGCGATTCCTCACGGCCTCATGCAGAGCAGAGTTGCCGCAGCGGTCAGGGTCTATCAGCACCCCTTGGCGAAGGAGAAGCTCCACCGCAACAGCTTTTCCGGCTCTAGCTGCAATGTGAAGCGGCGTCTCTCCTCTGGAGTTCGCACAGTAGATCAAGTGCTCGGGGAAGAAATGGATGACCGCTTTAACATTATCATCAGTCTCTGTATTCCATTCAGTCAGGTTAATTTGGGCGCGAAAGATACAAGAATTTTGAAATGTATAGTCGCACCCTTTTTAATATACCTGCCGCAGCATGAAGCAATGTGCTCTCGGAGAAGCTGCGTCGCTCGAGAAGGACGTGCAAAGACACTCTTTCCTTGGCGCAATGATCCTCCAGGGCTTTGATGAACTTGTCGACGTCCGGTTCCTTCGCGGCCGAGAATAGCAGGGGATCTATAAACTTGTCAGGTTGTGCAGGATCGTCCTGTCGCTGGCTCGGATCGGCCCCCGTTAACGCTTCCAGTTTCTGCCTTCTCCGCTCCCAAATCTCGTCCTGGTCACCTACAGACAGCTTCACATCCATCTCTCTACTTTGCGTGAATTGCCTTGGTGTCCTAGGGACTCGAATTTACCATATTTATAGCCACGAGTGATTGGCTTTGCTGAACCTCCCCTCAAACCGATACTTTACCGTCGGGTTAAGTTGGGTCTCCTGTTCACATATTCATCTCTGTTTTTCTTCTTTTTGGATGGATACACCACAACTGATGATCCCGCCATGTCCTTCAACGGCGACGGTTCCACCTTCTGCTATAATTATATTTCCTAGGAGGATCACTAATAAGAAACCGAAAAAAAAAATAATAATGAAATATTTTTCCCCAAGAGGTGATCGAATATAGTAAAAGAGATTAGGAACAAAAGTACGCTATTGACATGGTGAATTATTACATCCGTCTTGGGCACCTTCCAATTGAGAATAAGGTTACTCATCCACTTTCTCGTCAAAGTTTCCAATATATTTTTCAAAAATGGAAAAAAAAAATAGATAAAAAAAAAAAGTTATTGTATGTGTCGATATTCGTATATTTTGAAAGGTTTTAGATATTTCACAATAAAAATCAAATTGCAAAGCAATTATCGAAGCTATGCAAGAAGAACTGGATAGTTCAACATCAATGATGTTCAAATTGACATCTAAACCAAAAGGTAAAACTGTTATTGGAGCCAAATGGGTATTGGGAACAAGATGAATGAAGAAGGAAAAGTCGTACGAAACAAAGCAAGACTCGTGGCAAAGGATATACGCAAGAAGAAGGAATAGACTATGACGAGACTTACACAGTTGCAAGGTTAGAAGCTATTAGACTATTACTTGCGTTTGCTTATTATAAAAATTTCAGGTTATTCCAAATGGGCGTCAAAAGTGCGTTCCTAAATGGATTTATCCATGAGGAAGTTTATGTGGAACAACTACCTGGTTTGAAAACCCAAAGAAGCGAGACTCGATCTTGATCGAAAAAGGCCTTGTATGGTTTAAAGCAAGCACTTATCGAGCTTGGTACGACAGAGACTAAGTAAGTTTTATTACGAATGGTTTTGTCAAAGGTAAAGTAGATACTACTTTGTTTATCAAAAAGGAAAACAAAAGCTTTTTACTTTGTTCAAATATATGTGGACGATATTATTTTTGGATCACCTAACGAAAGTCTATGCAAGAAATTTTCTAAGTCTATACCAGATGAGTTTGAAATGAGTATGATGGGAGAATTAACATTCTTTCTTGGACTCCAAGTGAAACAAATGAAGGAAGGAACTTTTATTCATCAAGAAAAATATGCAAATGATCTTGTCAAAAGGTTTGGATTGGAAAAGTGCAAAAAGACCGACATACCAATGTCATGTTCTCGAAGATAGACAAGGATGAAGAAGGGGAAGAAAGTAGATCAAAAGCTGTGCGGGAGCATGATCGGTTCACTTCTTTATCCTACTTCTAGACACGATATTTTGTTGAGTGTTTGCGTCATACGTGCTAGGTTTCAATCAGATCCTAGAGAATCACATCTCATTGCGTAAAACGTATTATCAAATACGTTGCCTCATCTTCAAGCATCGGTCTTTGGTATCCAAGAGGGGAGAAAAAGAGTAAAAAGACCGGAGTTTTTCACCCAAACAATCGATTCCCTCGTTAAACACTTGAAAAGAAAAGGCTTGAAGCAGCGGTCTGTTCATGCTTCTTTGTCTTTTTTACAACGTGAAACGTCCCTTAAGGCTTAAGCACAACGTCGATTCTCGTTAAACACTTGAAAAGATAAATCGTTACATAACCGTATGGACTTGTTTGTTAGAATTACATTTTTGTAAAAAGAAAATTAAATAAATAATTTACTTTTCTGTACAATTTTAAAACAATAGAAAAATGTACCAAAAATAAATACAAACTTACGTCCCAATCTTTGCATATTGTGAAAGTTTCTAATGTTTAAAATTTTGAAAACATGTCAAACCGCAACATTCAAATTAAGTAAAAAGCAAAAGTTTATTTAGACATAGACACATCCAAAATCTAAACCACCAAAAGTGGTAGACTATATAATTCGCATTGAATGTTATGTTTCAAATTTATCTTAATGGATGTATTAGGTTGACAGGACAATTTCTAAGGCCAAAGATGGTTTTTAACATAGTTGTAGAAAAGGGGGGTTTATAGCATTTAAGAGAAGTTGAAACAAGTTATTATGAGCATGCTTCATACTTCATATCATATCATATCTTTCAGTAGTATCATATCTTTGTCTTTTAAAGTGGACCCCGCATGCCAATAGGCATGTGACCCTACCGGTAAAGGGATTGAAGGGTGGGGTCAGAGAGTACTAGGTTCGGGGTTCAATTCCCATAAGCACTGCACACACATGTAGATAAAAGAATGAAGTGAGACCAAAAAAAAAAAAAAACTGTTTTTTTAAAGATTGTTCGAGGTGATGTAACTTGATGTAGGTCTCAACTTATTACAAATCTTTTGTGCTCCAATATGAGACTTGAGGTGTTATAGGATTCCTCATTTAAAATAGTTATGACATGTTTGGTACAAAGGATAGATTTTCTACTCAGAGTAGCAGTGGCATGTTTGGTATGAAAAAAATCATACACTATCCTTTTGTCTCTCATCTATCTCTCTCTCTCTCTCTCTCTCTCTCTCTCTCTCTCTCTCTCTCTCTCTCTCTCTCTAAAGATTGTCCGAGGTGATGCAACTTGATGTAGGTCTCAACCTATGAATCGCTTCACAAATTTTTTCTGCTGTAATGTGAGACTTTAGGTGTTATAGGATTCCTCATTTAAAGTAGTTATGACATGTTTGATACAAAGGATAGATACCTTACTTAGAGCAGTAACCCCGTGTTTGGTACAAAAAAATCAGTCCATTATCCTTTTGTCTCGCATCTCTCCCTCTCTCTCTCTCTCTCTCTTTTTAAAGATTGTCCGAGGTGATGCAACTTGATGTAGGTCTCAACCTATGAATCGCTTCACAAATTTTTTCTGCTGTAATGTGAGACTTTAGGTGTTATAGAATTCCTCATTTAAAGTAGTTATGACATGTTTGATACAAAGGATAGATACCTTACTTAGAGTAGTAACCCCGTGTTTGGTATGAAAAAATCTGTCCATTATCCTTTTGTCTCGCATCTCTCCCTCTCTCTCTCTTTTTAAAGATTGTCCGAGGTGATGCAACTTGATGTAGGTCTCAACCTATGAATCGCTTCACAAATTTTTTCTGCTGTAATGTGAGACTTTAGGTGTTATATTTAAAGTAGTTATGACATGTTTGATACAAATGATAGATACCTTACTTAGAGCAGTAACCCCGTGTTTGGTACGAAAAAATCAGTCCATTGTCCTTTTGCGTTGCCACTTGCATCATGGAGGTAATGGAAAAGAGACAGAGAGGGTGGGAGGACGAGCAAAGGATCGCAAGTTATAAGCGATAGCTGGAGAAAAACAGAACCATTCAAAGGCCAAAAAAGGGCAAAGCAGGTCCCAGCTGCTCTCTAGATGTCTACTGGAGATCACTGTGAGAGAGACAGACAGACAGACAGACAGACAGACAGAGTCTGTAAGCTGAACATGTGACATTTAGTCAAAATGTTAATTCCTCCGTGGAGAATTAGAGAGGATAAAAGCAGATGGGTCAGTCATCCTCAAACCACAACCGTAGCTTTAGTTCAATGAAAGCTAGCATAAGCAAAGCCTAATGCAGGTGCTTCCTCGCTTTGGCTTTGCAACAGTTTCGGAAAGCCATTTTCAAAGATTAATGAACTTTTTTGGGTTGCCTTTCTTGCCCTTATAACTTACTAAAATTTCACTTTTACCCTTAAATGCTCTGTGACTGCATTTGGTACTTCGGATTTAAATCCAGATAGGACTATTAAATTATGTTATCCAGTGTTTGGTAACGTTCTCCAGGCTAGACAAACTTGGATGTATCCAGATAAAATACCAGATAAGAAATCCGACTTAGGAGGTAGGATAAAGCTAGATAAAACTAACTTAACAATTCCCACGTAGTGGAAAACCACACCTCAGACGAGACTTGCCATCCTTAGAATTTCTCACCGACAGCACCCCACCACCACTACAATGGCTGTCCACCGTGACGATTCCTTACTTCAACATCCATCCTCGCCAATGTCCTTACTCACGGCTCACTTGGAAGGCTAGAGCTCACCTTCATGGCTCCCTCTCCTTCTCAGTTGATTTTCCAGCTTTGCCATCATCACCTAATCATCTCTCAGTTCCTCTCTCTATTTAACCTTTGATTACTCATTCTTGGCCTCCTTTGTTTAGGATCTCTCTCTTGGTCAACTCTCAAATAGGTGTTCATCAAGTATTTGATGAAACGCCAAAGAGAGATCCTCCTTGCCTTCGGTTCACAATTTTGCTTAATGAAAGAGGTCATAAATGTAGAAAGTTGTCAAGCTTCTGAGGTTGATTTCCCAGAAATTGCTTGTTAACGACAGTGGTCGAGAGGGTTTATGACTTGGGATATTCAAAGATTTTGAAAGATTTTCAACAAGAAGGATTTTAAAAGATTTTCAATTTTATCTTACATTGCATTTTCAAACATTTCAAAACCTATCTTAAGTTGCACCAAACATTTGATAAGATATTTCTACAATCCAAAGGATATTTGAAGGATTTCAAACAACGTTTTATCTTATTCTATCGCAAACTCGAGAGAGAGAGAGAGAGTATGAGGCTTTCTCAATCTCCTCATAGGCATCGTCGCCATACCAGGAGGCTCCTATGGATACACTAGAGAAGGTCACTTTGTGTAGACGCCAATGAGGTGAGAGAGTGACCGAGTATTTAGAGCATGCTCAGAACTCTTTGTAAATCCAGCTTCCATTTCAAATTATCCACCCTCTTTTAGCATATACACTTACCCACGATATTCATGGATTGCAGTTTCACATTGGACTCGTGCATTATAATAATGTAGCAAATATAATCTTCAAACTTATGCGTTAATTCATTGGATGAAGGATATTGCGTCCATTATTAATTTTGTTATCGAATTTTTTCACGTGTCAATAATACGGCAAGTGAAATTAGTAATAGTTCATTAATGATTATTTGTCAAGATGCAGGTTCATGTTCTTTGACTCTGATATGGTGCATGTGAGTCCATCCAATTTGGGAAGTCGAATTTAGCAAGTTCTATTTCAAATATTAATTGTTCATGACACCACTGTTGTTGGGTTGTAATTATCGTCATAAGTCATGTCACCTGATTAAGTTCCTACTTAGTACTTATTAAGAAAGGTTATTGAGGTGTCATTCATCATTATCGTCCTCATGCATCAATTCAATGGCATAATTATTCACAAAATCCTAAACCTACTGTACAGCAGTTAATTCAATCTTAAATTTTTCAATTTAGCCCGCAAATAGTCAAGAGATTAAGATTAAATTGACCAAATTGAAAAGCTTAAAACTAAATTAACTGCCGTATAATATGTTTAGGACTTTTTGGACAAGTTTTTGTCAACCAATTTATAATCAAATATGAGTTAAATATGATCAGATTGGGTTTGCTTAATGTGACTCTTCTCATTTACTTAACATAGTCAGAGCAAGAATATGTCATTGTGCTATAAAACCAAAATTAACATGGTTGATGGTTACATGTCCTTATTGTAGCATGTTATAATGCTGGTGTCCTTTAGATGTTCTTTTATCGGTGCTTACAAGCTGTAAAGCCGAGAGACATCAAGTATCAACGTCATCCTCATCCTCCTTTAAGGTTACATGGAGAAATGTATTTGATTATTAATGCAATAGTGTCGCCTCGAGGCGAGTGACGATTTCCAAGTAAATGCGGACGATTCCTCATACAAGGTACTTAGCTTATGTTCTCCCAAACCCTACCACTGAGGACGTTGGTGGATTTGGTGTTGTAAATATTTTCTTCTTTCTTTAAGTTGTAGATCGATTATAAGTCGAGTGAAATGCTGAAGATCGTTTCATTTCTGGGAACAAAAATGCAAGAATGAGAATTGATACCTTTTCTCATTGTTTCATAAACGTTTGGTCATGCAATCTTGATCGTTTTTTAATTCTTAGGCACATCTGTCTAGGTGAACATGCATGGCGAATTTGCAGAAATTGTATCTATAAACCATGTAATCACATAAGAAAATAACTATCCAACGTCAAACAAAAGAAGGTAGATGAAGTGTGTAAAATAAACAACTAGAGAAGTGTCTGGCAAAATTAGACAATGCCTTATTATTGTGCCTCGGATAAGACTCCCGTGAATGATACCCGAAACTAAACATGAAAATACTTAAACTAAATAATCCAAATTTCCTAACTAACTGATGACAATGAGACATTAATCAAGCATGAACTAAACCTAGCCTAATAGACAATTCTTAAGCTTAAAACAATTCCACTTTTTTGTCTTTTAGTTGAAACATGAACTAACTTCTATTCTACCTAAATACTCTACTAAAATGTCACTTGGTTATTAAAGTCACTTGGTTATTAAAGTACTAACTTTTTATACTTCATAATTTATCCAATTTTTTTGTCATTTTCATCTCTATTCTAAAGAAAATGTGATTAAACACTCAACTCACTATAAACATGCTAATTAACCACAAGTAAACCGCAATTACAAAAATGCGAACATAACAACGTCTGGGAATACAATTTTGACCTCGAACATAATAAAATGTGGAGGAACCTTCTGGGAGCAAGATTGCCGTGAGCGATGATGTGCAACAGAGACCGAGAGGGAGCAAGAAACCGAGGGTAAAGGAGATGAGGGAACGACGGATTTGGAGAGTGAGTGACCGAGAGAGTATGGTGACAGAATGGAGATGGCGAATGACGGAGATGACGAGACCAGAGACTATGGTTTCGTGAGCGTGAGCGCTCAAGAAAGTGAGCAGCGGCGGAGATGAGAGCGATAGAGCGAGCAGCTACAGTATGGTGTGAGTTGGAGGTGGTGGAGTCGAAGGAGGGAGTTGTGGTGAGGAGGACGTAGAGAGAGCTGGCTGCGAGGATGGAGGGATGGAAAAGGCGATGAGGACGTGGCCGCGAGAGTGGTGGAGCTGAGAGGTAGTGGCGCAGCGACTGGAAGGAGGTGGTGGCTGTGGGTTGGCGAGTGACGGGAGGAGGATGCTGGGCCGGTGAGGACGAGCTGGAGGTGGCGACGATGAACCAGCAAGAGCAGTGGCTTGAGCTAATGGTGAGGGGACGAGATGGAGATGGCGGGGACGGAGGTGAAGGAGCGACGAGAGCGAGCAAGAGGCGAGGTGGCGAAGCTCAGCAGCAGGCGAGAGGAAGGACGAGATGGAAGCAACGACCGGAAGGGGAATGAGGAGACGCCGGTAATGAAGGGAGAAACGCGACGGGCAGAGGATTAGGTTCAAAAGCTTGATGGGCCGAAAATTTAAGCTTAAAGGGCTCGAATTGGGCCAAAAGGTCCAAATTCTGTTCGGGCCTAAAGAGAAGCCTATAAGAGAAGAGCGATTATCAGGAGAGCAAGGAAGCTAGCGGCTATCATAAACAGTATATTTCGATTTCATGGATTGGATAGAGTCCTAGAGTTCCTGAAACTACAATGTTCCTTAGTCGCAACATGGAGAAGAAACTCGGTGGTAAAAAAAATGAGTGCAAGACGGTGAAATGATGACTGTCTTCGATTTAGGGTTGGATTCTGACATTGCCAGCAAGTTTCATCCCTGAGATAGTTGATAGACTCGCAAGCAAACTCGGGTGTCGACAAATAGGAATGAAAAAGGTAGCCAATTTTATGCTATTGTCATTCTATATAGGATGTCAAATATCGAGTCATGTACCCTCTCCTTCAGCCTTCTGCTGGTGGACTTGCACATGTCAAAAACAGGTACCTTGCTGCAAAAGTAACTTCACCTCAACTTTTGATCAATAAATTTTGTGAAAGCTTGTGTAATTTATTTAGATGAATCACAATCTTAGGAGATAAACTAAAGACAGATTGATATTACAAAAAGTGATTGAGATGATAACAATGTGATTTCTTAAACCTCCGTCTTTTCAAATTCACATTGTAATCCAAATCTTCCTTATTTTGTAATTTTTAATTGAAGTAATAAATCCCAAATGTTTAGGTGCCATTTGCTCACATTTATTTTTGTATCGATTTATAACCACTAAAATCACGTAACTTGTTTTTGTTTATTTTAAGCAATTCTATTTTCAAAATAATGCTTGGTTACCGTCAGCACTTAATGTTTGTTTAGTATGATTACACTGAAGATGCTTGTCGTGTCTAAATAACGATTATGCATTTTATTTATTTCGCCACTCTATAACATCTTTCATTGGTGAAATATAAATAGTCAAAATAAATATCAATTAGTTAAAGCTAATAAAAGTAGCCCATTTGTTCCTTTATAACATTAAAGGAACTGCTGTCAATTTGAAAATGATTTCGTCATTGTTTATTGTTTATCAGACGAAATAAAATCTTACTTATCAAAAGACGGAAAAAAAAAATCGAATATGCTAAAAGCTTTTATGAGTCATGACATCATAAGAGGGGAATGCTTTTGAAGGTAATGACATACAGATGCTATTAAATTTGTAATTTCACCCCTTATTGATTTTGTGGCGAAGAAGAAGAGAGAGGCATTCATAGGTGACTTTAAGAAAACACATGGTCCCTCATTTCTCATTGTATAAAAAGAACGGGAAAACTACTGAAAAAGTTATAAATATGTTATACTGTATTAATTCATTCATAAACTTTGTATTTTAGCTAATTTAATTTTGAACTTTATGACGATTTATCAATGTAATCATTTTAGTCAATTTTCGTCTGCAATTATTGACGTAGACTCCGGCCATCTCACGTGGCACTATCGGCACTGACATAGATAATTATTGCATTTTTTTTTTAATTCTGAAATTTTTTCTCTTTTATTTTTGCTTTTCTTTCCAATGTAGGCCTGTGACCCCGTTGAAAGCAAAAGTAAAAGAATGAAAATTTAAAAAAATGAAAATTTGAAAAAACCTTTTAAAATACTGCATAACTTGTCCATGCCATATGCTTTATAGAATAGCCGTTCACAATAATGATTTTCGGCTAAAATTGACCGAAACACTACATTAGCAAATCGTCAAAAAGTCTAAAATTAAATTTGTCAAATCAAAAAGTTTAGGAATAAATTGATATATATAAAATATGTCTAGGATTCTCTTTTTATAATTATCCCTAAAAAGAACCCTTAAATATCGTGACCGACTTCATCTACCATGCTAGATATTTAATATTTCCCCAGACGAAAAAGGTTTTTGAAAAGGTGCGCCTCCACGAGTCCGATCCACGCAATCAAAAGCCAATTCAATGTTCTCTCCTCGTCGCCTCAGCCAAAAAGTGCATGTTCACAGGTTGTTATAAAGGATCCCTGATACTCCTCTCCTCTGCCAATTTTTACTGAGTCGGCCAAAAAAAAAGAACCCTCTTCTTCTCATCTCCAGCTTTTCGGGTTGAGAGAGATTTCTTGCAAAATTACTCCAGTGATCTTTCCTTCTTTCGTTTTGCACATCGTTCGTTCGTATAGATCATGGACAAGAAGGTTCTTGATTACACGTTGGTCCCCTCGGGCTTGTTCATCATGATGGCCTACCACGCATGGCTCCTTCATCGGATCGTGAAGCACCCCGACAAGACCGTCGTCGGCGTCACTGCCATTAATCGCCGATTCTGGGTTCGAGCTATGATGGAGGTAATGTAAGTTTGTCTCCCTACCTATTATTTTTGTCCCCCGGAAATGCTTTTCGACCCTTTGCTTTCGTGGCGTCCGGCTCGGGTGGCAGGATGTCTCCAAGAACGGCGTCCTCGCGGTGCAAACGCTGAGAAACAACATAATGGCATCGACCCTGTTGGCCTCGACGGCGATCACCCTCAGCTCCCTCATCGCCGTCCTCATGACCAGCGGGTACGGCAACCAGTCCTCGCTCTTCATCATCGGAGACCGGAGCAAATTCGGCTTCTCCGTGAAGTTCTTCGCCATCCTCGTGTGCTTCTTGGTGGCTTTCCTCCTGAACGTTCAGTCCATAAGGTACTACAGCCACGCGAGCATCCTGATCAACGTGCCATACAGGAAGATCTCGCAGCATCAGCAACAGCACCAGGCGATGGCGGAGTACGTGGCCAAGACGGTGAACCGAGGGAGCTACTTCTGGTCGTTGGGGTTGCGGGGGTTTTACTTCTCTTTCCCTCTTTTCCTGTGGATCTTCGGTCCGATTCCCATGTTCTTGAGTTGCTTCGCCCTGGTTTTCCAGCTGTATTTCTCAGATGTGTCGTTTGAGTCCGGGTGGGCTGTGGAGGCTTCTGATGATGATGATGACGATGACGAGAGGAAAGATGAGGAGCTGGGAAGTGCAATGAGGATGAGTATTGGTGGTTTGAACAACTAATATTAAACTTTACCTGAGCTTCACATGTTAACTCTTATACAAGTTTTGCCGTATACCAAGATATTGAAATATTAAATTGTTTCTTTATCAAGTGCGTATTATAATATTCATTGAAGGAGGTTTATCTAATAAGCAATCGCCGCATGTTAACGCATCTCCCGTTCAATTAGACAATTCAGAAGATCCTTTGATTCCACCAAGAGTGAGCATCACTTGCATCGGCAAGTCATCTGCCTACCTTTGGAATTTCCTGTATTTGGAATTTCAACTCGATAGATAGATAGGGTGTTTCGTTTTATCTGTTGTCTGTTAACCTGCTTCCTCATGCAGATTTGACAACACAACAAGTCAACAAATGGTAGATCAGAAGTGGTGACTAGAGATCACAAGAAAAGAAGCTTTCCATCCTTTGAAAAGCAAAGACAGAAAGCGGAAAATTTTACCAAAACAATATAAGTCCACACTTTCGATCATCTCTTGAAGTGTGATGGAATGAAGTTTGCGCAGGACAGGCTCGTCTCCGGGCCCCGTCTCTCGCCTGAGGTGATTCAGCAGATGCACAACTGCCAAGAAAAGATTAAAATTTCGGAGCACCGGGAGCTTTGCACTTGTACAGTGTACACACCTTTGGCTGGTATGATCTTGTGCAATTTTTCTTTTCTTTTTTCCTTTTATATGATCTTTCAATTTTCAATGCAGTAGCATGTAATTTAAGCCCCTGAGCTGAATCTCTAAATGGTGTATATGTTGGCTGTTGGCAAGAAGCTTGTCGTTGTTTCTTTGGAGTGCTTATAAATGTCTTGAATTATTACTGGACAGCACGTGCAATTGATATTCCAAATTAAAATAGGGTGACTGAGGTTTCAAAAGCAGTTGAATTTGGTATTTCCACTCCTTACAAAACCTGCTGATTGGCAACAGAAATCTATCTGTATGCGTATGTATTATGTCTCATAAATTTTTTATATATGACTCTTCTCAATGCATCATTTGTTTGTTGGTCTTACTATATCTTCTAGCCTGTATGTCTAATCTGATCTTGATGTCACCGTCTTTGCAGGACTACTGAAGCAGGGCAAGTGGGAAACCCTTTTCAACTTTCACCTTAGGGATCATGACTTTTCTTCCCAAGCCTCCTGAGCCCTCTTCTTACTGGAGTTGATATCCCGTATATCAGACACGCTGGGCGAGCTTCATGGCTCCTACTGCCGTGACTTGATATACACGCTTACAACTCTTCTCGTTCGTGGGTTAAATCCCCATTACTGAAAGTGGCTGATGTGGCGAGATAATCATATAGGTTTGGTCGATTCATTTCATCAGATCTACACCGAGGTTCAAGATGCAATGCGGAATATGAAGCCGAAAGAATATTGTCTGAGCATAAGTACAAAAGAAATGCTGGTACTGGCTACGTTTTTTGCAGGCTGTGTGCAGCGGTCGACTTGAGTCTGATTGCCCTCTAATCCATGGGATAATCTTGGGATATCTTCAGACAACCATCTTTTTCTTGTTTTTATTTATGTATTTATTTCCTCTATCCTTTTATTTGTTTGGGCAGTTCGTGTTCTCTAACTTCGACATGTTGTATGCGAGTCTGTTGATTTGGCACTCCAGAAAAAAATGGAATCAAATTTCGGCAAGGTATATATTAAGTATTAATTTTGTATAATATCACCATGCCTGTGTGATAATTATCATCATAATTCCTGATACTAAAAAAGATCGTATCTATAAAAGAAAGTTTATAAGGGTGTCATTCATCATTATTGTCCTCATAAGCAAAGTCCTTCATACTCAGATATCGTTGGAGTGAGAATGCTGGTGTCCTTTTGATGTTTTTTGACTGTGCTTACCTCCGAACTATAAAGCTAAGAGACGCCGAGTGTCAACGCCATCTTTGTACGCTCTTAAAGTTTATGGAGAAACGTATTTGATCTCTAATGCAATAAGAATTAATAAAGCAGCTAATGTATATGCTAATTGTCGAGTCTCAGATACTAAATAATGACGATTGCAAGCATGCATCTGTTTTGTGCACTCTGGATGCTTCCAAATTGCATCGACATCCCTTGAATTCGATGGTTAAGATGTTTTTGAATGTAATATCTCTGGCGGCAGTTGAACATTCCCGTCCCAATCTCCCTTTATATAAACTAAGAGAGGCCGCACAAGAACAAAACTTCCTTGCACACATAGTTTGAGCCAAACCACAGGCGTCAAGATTCTCTTGAAACGCATACTTAGCTGAAGCAGCTCTCTTTTCATTACATTCAATGAAAGTAGCGATCCATGATTGGGGCCAATGAAGGGTTTCTCAGTGTCACCGTTTATACCATGTCATCTATATCCTCTTTATTTTCCAACTACTAAACTGGCATATAGACCAACCAATCTCTTAGATATGAATAGTCTGTTGTCCATATCAATATAATTCAGTAATAAAGTCATTATAGTATGTTGTACTGAATTCTCTATTTGTTTCATAGGTTTTTATCATGTGATGTGACTTAAAACCAAAGCAAGGGAACATGATAATGCTAGAAAGAATTGGTGCCCATTGTACATTTGCTATTCTCAATGATGGTCTTTGATACACGGAATTTTAAACTACTAAGCATGTGCAAAAATGCAGATGTTCCTCAAATTATGGAAAATACTGTCAGCATAAGAATGAAAAGGACTATACAAAACAAATACAGAAAATGGAAAGACATCTCCTCAAAATAGGCTGAGAAATCTCACTGAAACTATTTAGTAATGTAGACCAACAGTCATCAATCATCATGATAACTGAACCACAATACGTAATGAATAGTTCTCATAAGTCATTTAACCTCTCAATTTTCAGTCCACAAAAGCATATGAAAAGAGAAAATAGCACCTATAAGACAGCTATGGAAATGAATTAATTAATGATCCTCGTTAGTGAACAAGACACGCTTTCCTATATGTAAATATATGTAGATATATATGTTATATGTATATGAGATCATATGTGATAGGTGTACATCAATAATTTATAAGTAAATCGATAGCCTGTAAAAATAAAGAGAGTAGATATATACCCTGCATTGACTTTGCCCGTTGAGCACATGCATTTGATATTCCAAATTAAACTATGGTATGGTGACTGAGGTGTCAAAAGCAGTTGAATTTGGTATTTCCAATTCTTACAGAATCTGCTGATTTGCAACAGTAATCTATCTGTGTGCGTATGTATTAGGTCACATAAATATTTTATATAGGACTCTTCTCAGTGCATCATTTGTTTGTCAATCTTCCTATATCTTCTAGGCTTTGTATCTAATTTGATCCTGACGTCACTGTCTTTGCAGGTCTACTGAAGCAGGGTAAGTGAGAGCTTTATGGCTTCTACTGCCGTGACTTGCTATACATGCCTACAGCTCATCCCATCTATGGGTTAAATCTCCATTGCTGAAAGTGGCTGATCGCATGGCAAGATGATCATATGGGTTTGGTCGATTCATTTGATCAGATTTACACCAAGGTTCAAGATGCAATGTGGAATATGAAGCCGAAAAAATATTGTTTGAGCACAAGTACAAAAGAATTGCTGGTACTGGTTATGTTTTTTTGCAGGCAGTGTGCAGCGGTCTTGACTTGAGTCTGATTGCCCTCTACTCCATGGGATAATTTTGGGTATCTTCAAACAACCATCTTTTTCTTGTTATTTATGTATTTATTTCCTTTTTTTGGGGGGGGGGGGAGGTTGGTGTTCTCTAACTTTGACATGTTGTATTCGAGTCGATTGATTCGGCACTCCAGAAAAATGGAACCAAATTTAGCAAGGTCTATTTCAAGTATTAATTTCGTATAATATCACCGTGCTTGTGTGATAAATATCATCATAATTCATGACACCCGATAAAGATCGTATCAATAAAAGAAGGTCCATTCATCTCTATTGTCTTCATGGGTTGAGTGTGACATCATGAAATTCGACCCTGTTTCGATAAAGTGAAATGGGCATGTCGTCAACGTGCCTATGGTCCTTTTTCTCTGAGCTAATCACTTACGAGTTAGCTAACCTATTGGGTGAAGCCGTTAAGGGATGTATCTGCAGTAAAATCCCTAAAAGCTACTCAATTTGGTTGGATTGGATTAAAATCGCGTATGATCGATTCTAACCATGAAATTTAAATTGGTCTCAAGAATCGAATATTCGAGCGTGTCACAATTCATTTTTAGGACCGTCTCATCGTCTGTCAAATTATTGACGAGTCCAAAATTTCAAGAAAGAAATTATCGGAGGAAAAATTGAAGTCCGAAAGAAAATAGAAAGGGAAAGAGAAAAGAAAAGAAAATAAGAATAATGATATTATTATATTTTTCCCTCTCTCCCTCTCTCTTCTTTTCTCTCTCTCTCTCTCCTTCCCTCTTTTCCCTCGTGTGATTTCCCCCTCCCCCACCGAACACCCCATGCCAATTTCAAATTGGTTTCTTCTTCTCTCTTTCTTTTTCACTTTGACTAGTCAAAAAAATTTCTCATTCTTGTCTCTTCTCTCTTCTTCTCTCTCCTCTCTCTTCTACCCCATTCTCCCCCACGTGACCGAAAGCCCCCCTTCTTCTTGTTTCTTGATCGTGAAAACCAGAAATGGAGGAAGAAGGACAGCAGCTCGCCAAAGCCAGCCACCGTCGCCGCTCGTCCTGCCGCTCGCGCCCGTGAGTCCATCGTTCACCACCAGCCTTCGCCTCTCCCTCACCCTCCTCAGCCGCCGCCGATGCCCTCTCTCTCTCAGTACTCTCTCTCCTCTGGTTCGAACGAACCAGCAAGACAGAAGTGGACCGAAGCAGGAGCAGCAGCCAATCGCTTGTTGCCGCCGCACCAGAGTCGGACCTCCATTCGCGCGACGCCCGTCAGCGCATGCCGCGCGCTCCGCCCCGCGTCCGTCGCTTGCTGCCGCCACTCCCCCACGCGACTTCCGCCTCTGCCCAGCCCCTGTTCGGCCACCACCGGCGGCTGCCCGACCATCTCTGGCCACCGTTTGGACCACCGAAGCTCCCCTCACCCTCCGCCAGCCTCCCCTCGCCGCCCTAGCCACCGGATCAGCCTCGGCCAAGCCAAACCAGCAACCCACGGAGTGGGCTTCCAGTTGGTTCGAGTCCGCTTTTGTGCCGTTTCCAGGCCCCGAACCCGAGGCCCACTTTGGAGTTTATCGTTTCTCGCGTTGACCCCGTCTGATTGATCCAATTTGTGCGCGATTCCGGTGAGTAATCTCACTAATCCCTGATTAGTTGGCTAATTATGCGAATTAGACAAATTGAGTGCGCATTTAGCAAGTAGACGAGGTCTACTATTTATTGAAAGTATCTTGGGATTTTTCCCGACCCTTAGTGGCTTCAATTAGGCTTTTCGGGCCTAAGTGGAATTTTTGGTATTTAAATATTATTTCTCATAATTAAATTAATTATTTATTTATTTTCCAAAAATTCAATTGAGATGGCTAGTGACCGAAATTTTATGCTGATGATCGTGGCACAGTCCATTTATTTAATTGAACTTTATTTTGTGCTGAAATGAATTAATTGTGATTATAAGATTATTTTCATGGATTAATTAATTTGGATAATTAATTGGAAAATAACCTGGTGTCGGTTGACAGCACCAAAAGTGTTTTGATGGACACAAATAATGGTGGAATTTGTAGAGATGAAAATATTATATTTTGGCTAAGGCCAATCGTGTGCTCACGCACGATATTTTATCTAGGATAATAAAATATGAGAATAAATGCTGTGTGACTTGGCTCGGTGATTGTTACATTGCTTTGGCATGTAGGATGCCTTAGAGAATGCACGTAAATTGTTGAATATTGATCATGCCTGTGTGGCGATTGTTGATCATGCCTGTGTGGCGTAGATTGTGCCCGCGTGGTTGTATTTCTAGGTGTCGAGTATCGTGCCTGTGTGGCGTAGATCGTGCCTGCGTGGCCGTATTTTTGTGTGTCGAGTATCATGCCCGTGTGGCTGAAGGTAATTAGAATGCCTAAGAGTATGCACATAAAGTATTTATTGTACATCACCTTGGCGAATAGACGCCCGAGAGCATTACTGTAGCTCTGTGACTGAGTGTACTATTGAGGATTATATGGTGTGGAGTGAGATGACCTAGAAATGGTCCAACTGACATGTAATCGATTAGGCTGATTGATCATTGCTTTGATCTAATGTTGTGAAATGATTGATTGAATGGAAATGACCGTGAGTGATCTTGTTGGTGTGTGATTGACTATGTTGATTGATTGAGATATCGATCTGTGATGTGATTGCTTGGGTACCTATTGAACTGTGCTACTATGCAGGTGGAATCTAAGGCCAAGGTAAGTCATCTACCCTGTGCGTGTTTAGGCAGCCTATAGTATAATGGTTTACTAATCGGGCCTTAGTGAGGTAGAACTCGCTGAGACATAGTCTCATCCCGGTTTGGGGAAAACATTTCAGGGCCCCGATGAGGAGCTTAGGAGGAGTCTTAGAAGGAGAGCTCGGAGGTGAAACCTGAGGAGAATGATTTTTGGAAGAAGAAGATAATACCGAGAGGGGTCTTGAATACAATCCGGATGGACTGAGATTCTATCTTCTTTTGAGATCTCCATTTTTGATGTGAATAGAGATAGAGTAAAAAGTTGTGAAGTACCTTGGTTTGTGTTTTGTATAAAAGTTTGGTTATAAGTTTCAATATGAAAAATATGGCCTTGCTTTTTCTATCCCATTGTATTTATTGTCTGGGGATTATAACTGCTTCCGCATGTGCTTAATAAAATGAAAGGGTCGGTGATATATAGTTCTGGGATATCACATTATAAAATTGACCTGAATAGAAGGATGTGTGTGTGCCCGAGGATCGGGGCGTGACATCCCCTTTTTGTGGTATTAGAGCGAAGTTCAAGATTGGAGTGATAAGGAGCGATGACCATGGGATAGTTAGTAGTAAAGGCCTTTAAATTCATGCCGGTGCATGTCTGTGTTAGCTGAATGCTAGAATTGTTTGTTGTGTGTGGATCGCTCACCTTCTAATCTAGTGTGGGTTTGGAAGACGGGTTTCAATGTAAAGACTGAACTATGAGCGAGCAAGAGCTGAGAACTCCTAATAAGAGGACAATGTCCTTTGTGACTCGGGATAAAGCACCGACAAAGGTCGGTACCCAAGGTGGTTGTGGCAGAGTGTCGGCTCTGGCTAGCTCGAGTGTAAGAGTACCATTGCAGGTTGGTACTAGTTGTCACGCCCCGAACCCTAAGCGCGTGTCCATCCCTATCTGGTCGATAATAATTTGCGACTTCCCAGGATGAGTCGCCGACCCTTTCCATTTTATTGCACATGCGGAAGCAAAAAGAAATCCCTTGACAGTAATCATCTCGGGATAGAAAGGCAGGATAATAGATTCACAAACAAACATGCTTTTATATATACACTGAGTCATGTACACAAGTCTATGGCCAAAAGACTACAAAAGACTGGCCTTCCAAAAAGAAGTGGTCCTAACTGACCTACGCTTCCGATCACCTCCTCTCTGCTCCAGGTCCTCCACTCGACGACCCTGAAAATGTTGTCCCACAACGGGGTGAGATATCATCTCAGCGAGTCTAAACTCTAAACCTCAATTAGAAGGGAAATACGCCTAATCACACAATCGCATAATCAAGGAGACTTACCTCGTCTCAGATCCACCCGGCAGGTCAGTACAATTTATCTCACAAACAACATAAGAGCATGAGCAACAAATAAGCCCCAATAACTGAAACGACACACTCAATTAATCATGCATTCCTAGTTTTGATCTCGGCATATAGCACGGCCTACTCTTAGTTCGGCGGTTTTCTAGCATTGCCAGGCATCGTCTCACCCCATTGAGCATGGCACGTCTCTTTATCAGACGGCTTTCCCGAAGGAGCATAGGGTCCAGAATCAACTACGACCGGCTTCCCGTTATCCGGGGGGTATCCCAAATAAGGATAATGTCCAGCTCAACAGCTCGGGACGATTTCTCTTGACCATCACACGATCACTCAAATATGGCCCAGGGCACCGTGCATTGCACTCAAATGCTTTAATTAAAATGGTGAGCCCGGCCTTTTTCTTCGTATTAGAAATTCACATGAAATTACTCGTGTGTGGGTACACGGTCAACTTGATCCAGAAAAATTGATATTCATCCTTTTTGAAATCCCACTATTTCATATAGTACTAAAAATCATTTTCGGTGTCAAAACCCGACACATGGGATTTTCTGAATAAATATTGGAAATTCACAATTTTTGGAATTAAATACCAAAAATCAAATCAGCACACAATTTGCATAATTTAACACTCAATTGCAAAAATTAACCACACCATTGCAATCAGCACGAAATTCTAGTCACTAGTTATCCCAGCCTAATTTCCGAAAAAATAATTAATAATTAAATAATTACTGAAATTAATTAAATAAATCAATTTAAATTCTAAAAATACTAACCTAGGCCAAAATCATTAAATTAATAACCAATACGGACACGGAGAAATTCCCGAATCCTTCTAGATAAATAGTGCAATTTATTTAGGCCTTAGCTAAACCATGCTAATCACCTACCAAGCTCAATCAAATAATTCAATTTCTAATTTAATCTAACTAACCACCTAATTCCTAATAAAATAAATCTAACACCCCTTAAACGTATAAACTCACCGGTTAATTGCGGAAACCGGTTCACCGCAACGACGACACGACGGCGGCCGAAATCGAAATTTTCGGTGGCGTCGGCGAACTTGGACCGGGCCTAAACTCAGCCCAACAAATCTCAGCCCAACTGAGATTTGTTGCTGAAACGGGCCGGGCTTCACTGGACTGAGCTGCCTTCAAGATGGGCTGCTGGACTTGCGCTTAAAGATTGGGCTGCTGGAATATATATTTTTTTTTTCTTGGGCTTCAATTGAATTAAACCTCCTTGGGCTGAGCTGCGTATGGGCTCAAAGGAGCTGCTGGGTCAGAAGACGTTGGGCTGAAGACGCTGGATTCATGGGCTTCAAGTGGGCGTGTGGCTCGTGGGCTTCAAAATGAATCCGCGGCTTCAATTCGGTGGAAAGCTACTCGGTGGATGGAGATCTCAGTGAGTGGGGCTGTAGCGTCGAGTTGGAGAGGAAGCAGACGGAGGTAACTGATGGCATGCGGACAACGGTAGTGGAACGCTTGGCTGAAATCGTGAGGATGGAGCTACACGTCAACGTTCGTGGCTCCTTGCTAGGCTTGACTCGGTGCCGTAGAACAAGAGGCCATGTGGATGCAGTTCGTGGAAGCGGCAAGGGTGGAGTTTCAGAAGTAACGCCAAGGTGGAGGACGCGTGGAGAGACACACGAAGAGGAGTCAACAAAACTGGTTTGTTGGACTCTTGGTTGACTAGGCTTGGGGATTCGGCCAATGGTGGATAGGAAACATGAGCTGAAGGCGTTGATGGCTTGGTGAGAAGGACAAAGGAAAAAATAAAAAACAGAGCAAGAACTGATGATGATGGAGGAGAGTTGATGCGTGAGAGAATGGGGCGCTCGAAGTAAATGAGAAGATAAAACCGAAACAGAAGGAAGGGAAAAATGAAAAAGGAGCTGCGGAGGATAAGGATTGAAGAAAACGTGTTGGAGAAGCTCGAAGAGGGGCCCAATGTCAGCAAATTTTATCTCCTTAATTAAACACATGTCCCCCCCCTATTACTTTCCAACAAATCAAACCCAAAATTAACCATTTTGATGACAAAAATTGCAGCCGTAGTCCAAGCTCCGAATTTCACTCTTTGGCATTCAGATTCTTCAACAAATTCCCAATTTAATGTTAAAATTTTGATGTACAAAAAGTCCACAAAATTTCTACAAGTCCTTTCGCCATATAGCTCGGTTTTATGTCAAATTTCCTTCATTTAAGCCGTCTGAATTTCCGTTGATTTTCCGCAACGTCCATATGGATTTTCCGCAAAAATCCCGGAATCTCTGAAAATTTTTCAGAGAATGAGTCGACATTCCTAAAATAGATCGTGACACCTATGAACTTTCAATTTCTGAAATCGGGTTCAAATTCGCGGTTATTTTCAATCCGGCGCGCTTTTAGCGTGACCTAGTCTACCGGGTAACTTTTAGGAATTTTTGGTGCAATTGACCCGTGATCGATTTATCTCGAGTCACAAAGTACATCTTCGACACATTAACGACTCTCAATTGTCATGAAAATCTCGAGGTTTCAATTATGAGCACCGGGTACCAAAACAACAAAAAATCAATTTAGTGCCGATCGATGAGAATTTTTCAATCAAGTGGAATCACCCACAATTTGATCACATATCTCGGTCGAATCGACCTATCTCTGATTTCTTATCGATCTCTGACGGTGCCATAATGACCCTTGCAGATTAACACGGTCGAGCAGTCAATTCTTGGTCGAATTCTCAAGTGCAATTGCATTTAGATTCCCTAATTGCTTTCCTAGATAGTCCAGTTATCTCATGAGTGATCAGCTCAGATAATAGTAATATTAGCGTTTCGATGAAAGGCTCGATTTATTTAATCGAAAATAAATTATGAAAATTCAGGTTGTCGCAACTCTTCCCCTCTTATAAAAATTTCGTCCTCGAAATTTAAACCTATTACAAGACTTGATCAAAAAGGTGGGGGTACAATTCTCTCATTGACTTCTCAGTCTCCCATGTCGCTCCTTCTGTACCGTGGTGTTGCCAGACCACTTTGACCGACGGGATGGTCTTGGTGCGCAAGACTTGCTCCTTACGATCGACAATCTGAACCGGGCTTTCAACGTATGACACACGGTCATCCACGTCCAATTCCTCGAAATTGAGCACGTGGATCGGGTCAGGCTCGTACTTCCTTAACATCGACACGTGAAAAACGTCATGCACTTGTGCCAATCTTGGCGGCAATGCAAGACGATATGCTAGGTTCTCGATTCTTTCAAGAATCTCAAACGGACCTACGTACCTTGGACTCAGTTTGCCTTTCTTGCCAAAGCGCGAAGTTCCTCTCATTGGTGACACTTTCAGAAAAACGTGATCACCAACTTGGAAATCTAAAGACCTTCGACGCTTATCTGCATAACTTTTCTGCCTACTCTGCGCTGTCATCTACTGACTGTTGAATCAACTCTGGGCCTGTTATCTTCCTTTCCCCAACTTCATCCCAACACACTGGTGTTATGCACGCTCGGCCATACAATGCTTCGAAAGGAGCCATCTGGATGCTCTGCTAATAACTGTTATTGTAGGCAAACTCCACCAGGTGAAGCTGATCTTTCCAACTTCCTTTGAAGTCTATTATGCAAGCTCTCAGCATGTCCTCAAGGGTCTGAATTGTCCTTTCAGATTGACCATCCGTCTGAGGATGATATGATGTACTGTACTGAAGCTTAGTACCTAAAGCACTCTGCAAGCTCTTCCAAAAAGCAGCAGTAAACCTCGGGTCTCTATCTGAAGTTATCGTAACTGGCACTCCATGCATACAAACCACCTGACGCACATATAGGTCTGCATGTCTATCCAAACTCAAGTCCTTTCGTACTACAATGAAGTGAGCTGACTTTGTTAGCCTGTCGACCACTACCCAAATTGAATCATTTTCTCTTTGACTCCTTGGTAGTCCAGTCACGAAGTCCATCGTGATGTGCTCCTATTTCCATTCTGGGATCGCAAGAGGTTGCAGAAGTCCTCCCGGCTTGCAATGCTGGGCTTTTACTTGCTGACATGTCAAACACTTGGTCACATGTTTTGCGATGTCCGCCTTCATACCTGACCACCAATAGTGTTGACGCAAATTCTGATACATTTTAGTGCTTCCAGGATGAATGCTATAACTGCTACGATGTGCTTCAGATAAAATTTCTTCTCTAAGCTCTACATCGTCATGTACAACCAAACGTCATTGGAACCTTAGTGTTCCGCCCTCAGAAATTTGAAAGTCAGCTTTTCTTTTATCGATATCCTCTTGCAGGATCTTCTGAATATCTGGATCTGTCGGCTGAAGCATTTTGATTCTGACTTGCACTTCCGGCTCAATTCTGAGGGTGGCCATAAGATTTGAAAGGTGGCATACCTCAAATTTGAAAACCGAATCTCTAGCCTTCTCAATTAAAGTCCATTCCTTAAGTACCATCTGTGCAATTGAGGACTTTCGACTCAGTGCATGAGCGACCTTGTTTGCTTTTCCAAGGTGATACAGAATATCACAGTCATAGTCCTTCAGGAGTTCCATCCAGCGACGCTGTCTCATGTTCAACTCCTTTTGAGAGAATAAATACTTGAGACTCTGATGGTCCGTGAAGATTTGAAACTTTTCCCCGCACAAGTAATGTCTCCAAATCTTCAAAGCGAAAATAATTGCTACAAGTTCTAAGTCATGCGTCGGGTAATTCAGCTCATGAGATCTCAACTGACGGGACGCGTATGCAACAACCGTGCCATGTTGCATTAGTACGCAGCCCA
This sequence comes from Eucalyptus fibrosa, assembly GCA_017140475.1. Taxonomy (NCBI): domain Eukaryota; kingdom Viridiplantae; phylum Streptophyta; class Magnoliopsida; order Myrtales; family Myrtaceae; genus Eucalyptus; species Eucalyptus fibrosa. Next base: position 6,247,988 of record CM029515.1, on the reverse strand, counting down.
GTCCTCTGAAAGACGCATCACTATAGATCTTGAATCCTCCAGGACCAGATGGAATCGTTAGTACCGGTGCAGTAGTCAGCTTTTCCTTCAGCTCTTGAAAACTACGCTCGCACTTGTCTGTCCATATGAACTTCTCGTTTTTCTTTGTGAGCTTTGTCAGAGGCGAGGCTAATGATGAGAAACCTTCCACAAATCGTCTGTAATACCATGCTAAACCCAGAAAGCTTCTGATCTCTGTCACTGTAGTAGGTCTTGGCCAATTGATCACTGCTTCTATCTTGGTTGGGTCTACGAAAATTCCTTCTCCTAAAATCACGTGACCTAGGAAAGCAACACGAGTCAACCAAAACTCGCACTTGCTAAACTTAGCATACAGTTCATGAGTCCTTAGAGTCTGTAGTACTAGTCTCAAATGTCCTTCATGCTCCTTTGGACTTTTAGAGTACACCAGAATATCATCGATGAATACGATCACAAATTGATGCAGGTATTCTTTGAACACTCGGTTCATTAAATCCATGAAAGCAGTTGGAGCGTTCGTCAATCCAAATGGCATCACAGTGAATTCATAATGACCGTACCGAGTACGAAATGCTGACTTTGGAATGTCTTCTTTTCTAATTCTCAGCTGATGATATCCCGTCCTCAGATCGATTTTCGAAAATATCGACGCTCCTTGCAGTTGATCAAACAAGTCATCAATCCTCGGAAGTGGATACTTGTTCTTAATCATCATCTGATTGAGTTGACGATAGTCGATGCACAAACGCAACGAACCATCTTTCTTTTTCACGAACAGAACCGGTGCTCCCCAAGGTGATGCACTGGGACGTATGAATCCCTTATCCAATAATTCCTGCATCTGCACCTTCAATTCTTTCAATTCCAATAAAGCCATCCGGTAAGGAGCCTTAGAGATTGGCTCTGTCCCGGGGGCTAACTCAATCACAAACTCTATTTCTCTTTCTGGCGGCAAACCTGGCAATTCTTTTGGGAACACATCTGGAAACTCTTGAACCACTGCGATGTCTTCTATCTTTAGCTCTTCAACTGTCGTGTCCATGACAGTCGCCAGATAACCTTGACAACCCTCATCTAACAACCGAGTTGCCTCTAGTGACGAGATTAGGGAAATTGAGGGTCCTCCTCAACTCCCCATAAACTCGAAACTTTCACCCTCTAACGGGTTAAACTGGATCGTCTTGCGATAACAGTCTAGCTTAGCTCGTTGCTTGGTGAGCCAGTCCATGCCAATTATCAGGTCAAAGTCATACATGGCTAGGGCTATCAAGTCTATCTTCCCCTCTCGCTCACCAATCGCTAACGTGCAACCAAGACAACCCACTGTAGCTAACACCTTATCCTTTAATGGTGTTGATATACTAATCACTGATTCCAACAACTCAGGAATTAATCCTACCAACTTAACATACCGCTTAGCTATAAATGAATGAGTTGCACCAGGGTCAAATAAAGCATAAGCAGCATGGTTGTTCAGTGAAACAGTACCTATAATCACATTAGGCGCATCCTCCGCCTGTCCTCTTGTGATCGCATAAGTTCTTCCCTGATCTGGAGGCCTGAGTAGTCCACCCTGCTGTACAATCGGTGGCGGGAGTCCTCGGTTCTGATTCATCTGTGGCGGTGGCGGCAACTGCGGCAGTCCCATCGATCTTCTGGGACAATTTCTGGCCATGTGACCCTGCTGGCCACACTCAAAACAAGCACCCGACCTAGAGTGGCACGGGGCTGACCCATGTCGTCTTCCGCAGAAGCGACACGCACCATTCTGTTTCCATGCTGATTTTCCTATTCCACCCTTCCTATTGGGCGGGATGAAGTATCTTCCTCCAGTCATCGGTCTTTTCCCAAACCGATTTCTATCTTGGTTTGAATTAAACCACGATCCAGATGCGGCAGCTCATTCATTCAGATTTTTCTCGATCAGCTGAGCTCGTCCATACAGCTCATTGTAGTTCTTTATATCCAATGGCACCAGCGGATCTTTCAGTTCTGGTCGGAGGCCATCTATAAACCTCATTGCCTTCTCCTCGGGATCCTGGATCAACCTAGGAGCATACTGTGAAAGCTCAGCAAACTTTGCCTCGTATTGGTCCATAGTCATTGGACCTTGGTGGAGGCGCAGAAATTCTGCCATCTTTAATTGCTTGGCACAACTGGAGAAGTACTTGTTATTGAATGCTCTAACGAAGACGTTCCACACTGGGACTACGCCTTCTGGGAATACTTCTCTCCTAGTGGCTTTCCACCAAGTACTTGCAACTCCCTGCATCTGATACACCGCAAGGGTAACCTTCTCTTCTTCAGAGCACTTCAGTAGCTCAAATGCTTTTTCTAGTTCTTCGATCCAACGGGTCGCAGCCTCGGGATCTCTTGTCCCGGTGAACTTTGGTGGTTGCAACTTCAGGAAATGCTCAACAAGCTTATGAATCGGTCTGTTTGCAACTACATTCCCTTCTGGAACTTCTGCTTGCACGGCAGCGGCTGCGGCAGCTTGGTTCTGGGCCCGCTACCCCATCAAATTACCAACAGTCTGGAGCACCTGCATGATCCCTTTAAATCTGGGATCACCAGGGGCTGCTACCCCGACATCAACCAGCGGGACTAGCGGTGGTGCTACACCACTCACGCTAGCCTCAGCTTGCACTCTACCTTGGCCACCTCAGGTACTGCCTCTTAGAGGCGTTCTAGCCTTAGTTACTGAGGATAAGGTCCTCTGCCCAGGAGTTCTCAGCTCCTGATCACTCATACCGAAGATGTTCTACAACATCTGCTTCCAATTCCATACCGAATTAGAAATTGAGTGATCACCACAATCAATTTACCAAACAGCTATCAATCACATGCATCAGCATAATATAAAAGCCATTCCTACTAACTATCCCAAGAACCCATCGCACCTTATCACTCCAAATACAAACTTCGCTCTGATACCATAAAAAGGGGATGTCACGCCCCGAACCCCAAGCGCGTGCCCATCCCTATCTGGTCGATAACAATTTGCGACTTCCCAGGACGAGTCACCAACCCTTTCCATTTTATTGCACATGCGGAAGCAAAAAGAAATCCCCTGAGAGTAATCCTCTCGGGATAGAAAAGCAGGATAATAGATTCACAAACAAACATGCTTTTATATATACACTGAGTCATGTACACAAGTCTATGGCCAAACGACTACAAAAGACTGACCTTCCAAAAAGAAGCGATCCTAACTGACCTACGCTTCCGATCACCTCCTCTCTGCTCCAGGTCCTCCACTCGACGACCCTGAAAATGTTGTCCCACAACGGGGTGAGATATCATCTCAGCGAGTCTAAACTCTAAACCCCAATTAGAAGGGAAATACGCCAAGAAGTGTCCTAATCACACAATCGCACAATCAAGGAGACTTACCTCGTCTCAGATCCACCCGGCAGGTCAGTACAATTTATCTCACAAACAACATGAGAGCATGAGCAACAAATAAGCCCCAATAACTGAAACGCCACACTCAATTAATCATGTGTTCCTAGTTTTGATCTCGGCATATAGCACGGCCTACTCTTAGTTCGGCGGTTTTCTAGCATTGCCAGGCATCGTCTCACCCCATTGAGCACGGCACGTCTCTTTATCAGACGGCTTTCCCGAAGGAGTATAGGGTCCAGAATCAACTGCGACCGGCTTCCCATTGTCCGGGGGGTATCCCAAATAAGGATAATGTCCAGCTCAACAGCCCGGGACGATTTCTCTTGACCATCACACGATCACTCAAATATGACCAAGGGCACCGTGCATTGCACTCAAATGCTTTAATTAAAATGGTGAGCCTAGCCTTTTTCTTCGTATTAGAAATTCACATGAAATTACTCGTGTGTGGGTACACGGTCAACTTGATCCAGAAAAATTTATATTCATCCTTTTTGAAATCACACTATTTCATATAGTACTAAAAATCATTTTCGGTGTCAAAACCCGACACCTGGGATTTTTTGAATAAATATTGGAAATTCACAATTTTTGGAATTAAATATCAAAAATCAAATCAACACTCAATTTGCATAATTTAACACTCAATTGCAAAAATTAACCACACCATTGCAATCAGCACGAAATTCTGGTCAATGGCTATCCCGCCTAATTTCCGAAAAACTAATTAATAATTAAATAATTACTGAAATTAATTAAATAAATCAATTTAAATTCTAAAAATACTAACCTAGGCCAAAATCATTAAATTAAAATTAATAACCAATACGGACACGGAGAAATTCCCGAATCCTTCTAGATAAATAGTGCAATTTATTTAGGCCTTAGCTAAACCATGCTAACCACCTAACATGCTCAATTAAATAATTCAATTTCTAATTTAATCTAACTAACCACCTAATTCAAAATAAAATAAATCTAACACCCCTTAAACGTTATTAGCCTACTAAGCAGAGCTTAGAGTATAAACTCACCGGTTAATTGCGGAAACCGGTTCACCGCGACGACGACACGACGGTGGCCGAAAATCGAAATTTTCGGCGGCGTCGGCGAACTTGGACCGGGCCAGCTGAGATTTGTTGCTGAAACGGGCCGGGCTTCACTGGACTGAGCTGCCTTCAAGATGGGCTGCTGGACTTGGGCTTAAAGATTGGGCTGCTGGAATATATATATTTTTTTTCTTGGGCTTCAATTGAATTAAACCTCCTTGGGCTGAGCTGCGTATGGGCTCAAAGGAGCTGCTGGGTCAGAAGACGTTGGGCTGAAGACGCTGGATTCATGGGCTTCAAGTGGGCGTGTGGCTCGTGGGCTTCAAAATGAATCCGCGGCTTCAATTCGGTGGAAAGCTACTCGGTGGATGGAGATCTCAGTGAGTGGGGCTGTAGCGTCGAGTTGGAGAGGAAGCAGACGGAGGTAACTGATGGCATGCGGACAACGGTAGTGGAACGCTTGGCTGAAATCGTGAGGAATGAAGCTACAGGTCAACGTTCGTGGCTCCTTGCTAGGCTTGACTCGGTGCCGTAGAACAAGAGGCCATGTGGATGCAGTTCGTGGAAGCGGCAAGGGTGGAGTTTCAGAAGTAACGCCAAGGTGGAGGACGCGTGGAGAGACACACGAAGAGGAGTCAACAAAACTGGTTTGTTGGACTCTTGGTTGACTGGGCTTGGGGATTCGGCCAATGGTGGATAGGAAACATGAGCTGAAGGCGTTGATGGCTTGGTGAGAAGGACAAAGGAAAAAATAAAAAACAGAGCAAGAACTGATGATGATGGAGGAGTTGATGCGTGAGAGAATGGGGCGCTCGAAGTAAATGAGAAGATAAAACCGAAACAGAAGGAAGGGAAAAATGAAAAAGGAGCTGCGGAGGATAAGGATTGAAGAAAACGTGTTGGAGAAGCTCGAAGAGGGGCCCAATGTCAGCAAATTTTATCTCCTTAATTAAACACATGTCCCCCCCTATTACTTTCCAACAAATCAAACCCAAAATTAACCATTTTGATGACAAAAATTGCAGCCGTAGTCCAAGCTCCGAATTTCACTCTTTGGCATTTAGATTCTTCAACAAATTCCCAATTTAATGTTAAAATTTTGATGTACAAAAAGTCCACAAAATTTCTACAAGTCCCTTTCGCCATATAGCTCGGTTTGCAAGTCTAAATTTCCTTCAATTTAGCCAATCTAAATTTCCGTTGATTTTCCGCAACGTCCATATTGATTTTCCGCAAAAATCCCGGAATCTCTGAAAATTTTTTGGAGAATGAGTCGACGTTCCTAAAATAAATCGTGACACCTATGAACTTTCAATTTCTGAAATCGGGTTCAAATTCGCGGTTATTTTCAATCCGGCGCGCTTTTAGCGTGACCTAGTCTACCGGGTAACTTTTAGGAATTTTTGGTGCAATTGACCTGTGATCGATTTATCTCGAGTCACAAAGTACATCTTCAACACATTAACGACTCTCAATTGTCGTGAAAATCTCGAGGTTTCATTTACGAGCACCGGGTACCAAAACAACAAAAAATCAATTTAGTGCCGATCGATGAGAATTTTTCAATCAAGTGGAATCACCCACAATTTGATCACATATCTCAGTCGAATCGACCTATCTCTGATTTCTGATTGATCTCTGGCGGTGTTGTAATGACCCTTGCAGATCAACACGGTCGAGCAATCAATTCTTGGTCGAATTCTCAAGTGCAATTGCATTTAGATTCCCTAATTGCTTTCCTAGATAGTCCAGTTATCTCGTGAGTGATCAGCTCAGAGAACAGCACTATTAGCGTTTCGATGAAAGGCCCGATTTATTTAATCGAAAACAAATTATGAAAATTCAGGTTGTCACACTAGTGTAGTAGCGTCAAATGATCCTAAGTTCGATAGGATCGTTTTGATGCTAGTGTTCCTTGGGAACTAAATGAGCTAGGAGGCTCAGGATCGAACCACCGTCAGTGGTACAACTGCCGTTGTTGCTGCACCTGCTGAGATCTAGAGTGGAGATGTGATCCGAGAGCGAGTCATTGCATTTGAACCGAGGTATAGATCCAGTTTAGGCAGAAATGGAAATTGGTCAGGGAAAAGACCGAGGTCGAGAGAAAATCATTCTATTCCACTCACGAGGAAGGGTGGAGTAGTCAAGTCAACAACGAGTCAAATAGATCAGGTTGTTTCCGGACGTGATGATGGAGATCGGTCTTATGTCCTTCCTAGGACGCGAAATTGGTTGGAGTATAGCCGACTGATGGGGCAACCGGAAAGAGTATGTGATTTCACCTAATAGAAGATAGAAGACTCATCAAATGGGTGCCAAAAGTGTGGAAGGAAGCGTAGATAAATCTAGTATTCGGGTATGGCTAGAACGTGCTATAATTGCAATCAGCACGGTCGTCGGGTGAAAGACTATCAGTGAAAGTCCAATGGAACACTGACTCCGCTACCCCAGTTAGGACGCCATTAGGATGGCAAAAAGGACAGGAATGGAATCATCATGGCACTAGTCAGAGGAAGAATGTTTAGGGGAAAATTCTATCGAGTATCGTAGCAGAGTTTTGGTGAATTTTGGGGAACTTCAGTTTATTGAAATAAGTGAGAGAAAGGGGAATCACTAGCAATAGTTGTGCTTGACTAGTTGCTGAGGTGTGAGTTTGACGCCACGTGAATAGTGTGGGTTCATGGAGCATCTTGTGATAATGAATCATGGTCTTGAAGTAATCCAGTTTAATCCATTAGTATGTGAAAGTGTCGAGGTTATTAAGAGTCGAAAAGAATCTTTGATTTCATTAATCTCGTTGGCTGAAGGCAACTTGTTTGTTAGACGACGGTTACCGAGGGTACTTAGCGACTGTTGTGGATACGACAATTGAAGAGCTGAAAATGGAAGATATTGCAGTGGTACAGGAGTTTCCAGATGTCTTTCCAAAAGAATTGCCAGGGTTACCGCCAGAAAAAGAGATTGAATTTGTAATTGAGCTAGCACCAGGGACAGAACCGATCTCAAATGGTGTTATATAAGTTGAAGGAACTGAAAGTGCATATGCAAGAATTGCTGGATAAAGGATTTATTCGTCTTAGTGCATCACCTTGGGGAGCACTAGTTCTGTTTGTTAAGAAGAAAGATGGTTCGTTGCGTTTGTGCATCGACTATCGGCAGCTCAATCAGGTAACGATCAAGAACAAGTATCCATTGCCAAGGATAGATGACTTGTTTAATCAACTGCAAGGAGCGTCAATATTCTCGAAGATCGACTTAAGGATAGGATATCATCAGCTGAGGATTCGAAAAGAGGATATTCCTAAATCGGCATTTGGTACCCGGTATGGTCATTACGAGTTTACAGTGATGCCATTCGGATTGACGAATGCTCCAGCTGCATTCATGGATATGATTAATAGAGTGTTCAAGGAATATCTAGATTAGTTTGTGATTGTGTTCATAGATGATATCTTGGTCTATTCGAGAAGTGATGAAGAGCATGAGAATCATCTGAGAGTAGTACTCCAGACCTTAAGAACTCATCAGCTGTATGCTAAGTTTAGCAAATGCGAGTTTTGGTTGACTCGTGTTGCGTTCTTAGGTCATGTGATTTCCGGAGAAGGAATCTCCGTCGACCCGAGCAAGATAGAAGCCGTGATCAAGTGGCCGAGATCGACGATAGTGATAGAGATCAGAAGTTTTCTAGGATTGGCATGTTATTACAGACGGTTTGTGGAAGGTTTCTCAGCATTAGCATCACCTCTGACAAAACTCCTGAAGAAAGAAGAGAAATTTGTATGGTCAGACAAGTGCGAGTGTAGTTTCCAAGAGCTGAAGGAAAAGCTGATTACTGAACCTGTACTGACGATTCCATCTGGTCCTGAAGGATTTGAGATATATAGTGATGCGTCATTCGGGGGATTGGGTTGCGTGCTGATGCAACATGGCAGAGTTGTTGCATACGTTTCTCGGCAGTTAAGACCTCATGAATTGAATTATTCGACGCATGACTTAGAACTCGCAACCATCATATTTGCGTTGAAGATTTGGAGGCATTACTTGTGCGGAGAAAAGTTTCAGATTTTCATAGACCATCAGAGTCTCAAGTATTTGTTCTCTCAGAAGGAGTTGAACATGAGACAGCGCCGATGGATGGAATTGCTGAAGGATTATGACTATGATATTCTATATCACCCGGGAAAGGCGAACAAGGTCGCTGATGCATTGAGTCGGAAGTCTTTAATAGAGCAAATCTTGGTTAAGGAGTGGAACTTAATCGAGAGAGCTCGGGATTCGGAATTCAAATTTGAGGTAGGCCACCTTTCAAGTTTTATGGCCACCCTTAAAATTGAACCGGATGTCCAAGTCAGAATCAAAGAACTCCAACCAACAGATCTAGATGTACAGAGAATTCTTCAGGAAGACACAGATAAAAGGAAGGCTGATTTTCAAATTGCTGATGACGGGACTCTAAGGTTTCAAGGACGTTCGGTTGTACTTGACGATGTAGAGCTTAGAGAAGAAATTTTATCTGAAGCACATCGTAGTAGTTATAGCATTCATCCTGGAAGCAATAAGATGTATTAGAATCTGCATCAACATTACTGGTAGTCAGGTATGAAGGCAGATATCGCCAAACATGTGGCCAAGTGTTTGACTTGTCAGCAAGTAAAAGCCCAACATTGCAAGCCGGGAGGACTTCTGCAACCTCTTGCGATCCCAGAATGGAAATGGGAGCATATCATGATGGACTTCGTGACTAGACTACCAAGGAGTCAGAGGGGGAATGATTCGATTTGGGTAGTAGTCGATAGGCTGACAAAGTCGACGCACTTCATTACAGTTCGAAAAGACCTCAGTCTTGATAGACACGCAGACCTGTATGTGCGTCAGGTGGTTCGTATGCATGGAGTGCCAGTTACGATAACATTCGATAGAGACCCGAGGTTTATTGCTACTTTTTGAAAGAGCTTGCAAAGTGCTTTAGGTATAAAGTTTTAGTATAGTATGGCATATCATCCTCAGAAGGATGGCCAATCTGAAAGGACAATTCAGACTCTTGAAGACATGCTGAGAGCGTGTGTAATAGACTTCAAAGAAAGTTGGGAAGATCAGCTTCATCTAGTGGAATTCGCCTACAACAACAATTATCAGCAGAGCATCAAGATGGCTCTTTTTGAAGCGTTGTATGGCAGAGCATGCCAAACTCCAGTATGTTGAGATAAAGTTGGAGAAAGGAAGATAACAGGCCCAAAGTTGGTTCAGCAATCAGTAGATGCCGTGGCAGTGATCAGAGACAGATTAAAGACAGTGCAAAGCAGGCATAAAAGTTATGCAGATAAGCATCGAAGGTCTTTGGAATTCCAAGTTGGTGATCACGTTTTTCTGAAAGTGTCACTAATGATGGGAACTTCGCGCTTTGGTAAGAAAGGCAAGCTGAGTCCAAGGTACGTAGGTCCGTTTGAAATTCTTGAAAGAATCGGAAACCTAGCGTATCGTCTTGCGTTACTGCCAAGATTGGTGCAAGTGCATGACGTCTTTCATGTGTCGATGTTAAGGAAGTACGAGCCTAACCCGACCCACGTGCTCAATTTCGAGGAATTAGATGTGGATGACCGTGTGTCATACGTTGAAAGCCCGGTTCAGATCGCAAAGAATAAGTTCTGCATACAAAGACCATTCCGTTGGTCAAAGTGATTTGGCAACACCATGGCACTGAAGGAGCGACTTGAGAGACTGAAGAGTCGATGAGACAGTTGTGCCCCCACCTTTTTGATCAAAGAATGTAATGGTTTAAATTTTGAGGACGAAATTTTAATAAAAAGAGGGGAAGAGTTGTGACATCCTGAAATTCAACCCCGTTTCGATAAAGTGAAATGGGCATGTCGTCAACGTGCCTATGGTCCCTTTTTTCTGAGCTGATCACTCACAAGTTAACTAACCTATTGAGTGAAGCCGTTAAGCGATGTATCTGCAGTAAAATCCCTAAAAGCTACTCAATTTGGTTGGATTGGACTAAAATCGCGTCTGATCAATTCTAACCATGAAATTTAAATTGGTCTCGGGAATCGAATATTCGAGCGTGTCACAATTCATTTTTAGGACCGTCTCATCGTCCGTCAAATTATTGACGAGTCCGAAATTTTAGGAAAGAAATTATCGAAGGAAAAATTGAAGTCCGAAAGAAAATAGAAAGGGAAAGAGAAAAGAAAATAAGAATAATGATATTATTTTTATTTTATTTTTCCCTCTCTCCCTCTCTCTTCTTTTCTCTCTCTCTCTCTCTCTCTCTCTCTCTCTCTCTCTCTCCTTCCCTCTTTTCCCTCGTGCGATTTCCCCCTCCCCCACTGAACACCCCATGCCAATTTCAAATTGGTTTCTTCTTCTCTCTTTCTTTTTCACTTTGACTAGTCAAAAAAGTTTCTCATTCTTATCTCTTCTCTCTTCTTCTCTCTCCTCTCTCTTCTCCTCCATTCTCCCCCACGTGACCGAAAGCCCCCTTCTTCTTGTTTCTTGCTTGTGAAAACCAGAAACGGAGGAAGAAGGACAGCAGCTTGCCGAAGCTAGCCACCGTCACCGCTCGTCCCGCCGCCCGCACCCATGTGTCCGTTGCTCACTGCCCGCCTTCGCCTCTCCCTCACCCTCCTCAGCCGTCGCCGATGCCCTCTCTCTTCGGTACTCTCTCTCCTCTGGTTCAAACGAACCAGCAAGACAGAAGCGGACCGAAGCAGGAGCAGCAGCCAGCCGCTCGTCGCCGCCGCGTCAGAGCCGGACCTCCGTTCACGCGACGCCCGTCCGCACATGCCGCGCGCTCCGCCCCGCATCCGTCGCTCGCTGCCGCCCCTCCCCACGCAACTTCCGCCTCTGCCCAGCCCCTGTTCGGCCACCATCGGCGGTTGCCCGACCATCTCCGACCACCGTTCGACCGCCGGAGCTCCCCTCACCCTCCGCCGGATTATTTATTTATTTTACCAATTTAAAGTTTTTGATGGTATTAACCCAATTATTAATGATCCTCATTTAGGGAACAAAACCCTCTTTCCTATATGTATATATAAATATACACATATATATGCTATATATACATGAGATCATATATCATAGGTGTACATCTATAATTTTATAGGTAAATTGATAGCTTAAAAAAAAGGAGCAGATATTACCCTACACATTCGTAACCCTTATTTTATTATAATGAGAAGCACTACGTCAATACTATAAAAGAGAAAAGAAGGAAAATAACAAAAGAAAGAAAATGACAAATTTATTACAATTATGCCAATTCGGCTCTAAACTTTTTTTGGGGCTAATTTAATGCTAAACCTTTTGTAAATTTACTAATTCAGTTCATTCGGTCAATTTTGGCTAGCCGATGCTGACGTGGATACTAATTGTCTGGCCAATGTTGACGTGGATAATAATATTTTATTTTTTGAAATTTTTATGAAGTTTTTTCTTTTTTTCTTCTTTTTCCTTTTCCTTTTTTTCCTTTTCTTCCTTCTTTCCTTTTTTTCCCCGTCGGCCATTGTGGGAACAAAAGCGAAGAAGGAAGAAAAGAAAAAATGAAAAAATGAAAATGAAAAAAGACAAAAATTAATAAAAATTTGAAAAATAGTATGTTATTTAAAATTACCTATGTCATCGTCGGCTAGACAGTCAACATCCACATTAGCGTCTACTAGCCAAAATTGCCAAATTGATTGAATTGACACAATTCCACAAAGTTTAGGACTAAATTGTCTAAAAAAAGTGTAGGACTACATTGCCCCAATTGTAATAGAATTAAGATTTTATTTTATTTTTTGGTAATTTTCCCTAAAAAAAAGAAGATAAAATCATTAATTGGTGAGTCTAGATTTATTGACCAATACATCATTATCACATCCAAATTAATAAGGAAGACAAATCCATGCTGATATATATTTCTTGGAAACATTATATTAAATTGAATGATATGATTCATTTTCTGATCCTAATTAATGTAAATATATGTATTTAACTAATTTTAAGAAAAGTGAAAGGGAATGCAACTTTGTGATGATGCGATTCAATTGCAGAACTCTATTTTGCCAAACTTTGTTACTATTTATAGAAATCATTGAGGAGTTGATCACAATCACTAAATTACAAAAATCACTAATTCTGACCACAGATAGGTAGGCAGCCCAGCCAAATTGAAAGAGCCGCAACTAATATAACTAAGAAACTAAGAGTGCATTTGTTTCGTAAAAAATAAATGACTTAAAAACATTTTCTTGATAATAATCGCTAAGAAACAAATATAACCTATAAAGGAGCTGAAGGTACATATGTTGGTACACCATTGGTGAGAAGATAATAGATTCGAGAGGGAATCGGAGGCCATCTTTCTGGAACCTATACGCTAAATCAATTATTCGGTTGGGGAAGTGGGAGAGGGAGGTCCCGCAGTCCCACTCCCTGCAGTCTCCCTCGCTATCGAAAGAACCCAATAAATGATCTGGTCGGTGAAGCGACGGATGAGGGGATTTCTGCAATTAAGCGGAAAAAACAATAAAACGACGATACTCAAGATGATGAAGAGGGCGAGGGATCCATGGACCAAGACAAATCTCGAAAGCCAATCCAGTTTGGTTACGGTCCCGTAGACGCCTGCCATGAATGCCAGAGGTATTGCGACAAGAGCCACCAAAAATGGCACGCCTGATAGGGCAAGGGCCACTCCCTTCACGTAAGGATCATTAACAAGTGTCCAGAGGAGCATCACGATTGCCATGATCGAGCTATACATGGCTATGGAGTTGCTAATCACAAAGACTTTGTACATGGCGTTGTGGAGCAATGCGGGAATTCCAGCATTTGTGTCAGAACCATAATATCCTCCAGGAACGGAAAAAGCAGAAACGAAAGTGACAGAGGCTATAAGTGTCGCCACGACCAAGAGGCTACTCACTTGGTCCTTGAACACGCTCGGTTCCAATGGTCCCAATCGTTTCCGTGGGCTCCGACCAGTTGGCTCGCAAATAGCTAATTCCCTACTTCTTTGTGTTCCAGCAGTTCTTAAAATTATCTTCAATAACCTCTGCAAACAGCAAGTCAAAGAATAAACGAAGAAATCAAAACATTATAATTTTGGCAACTAAATTATAGATCTGGGTGAGAGCACACTAATTAACATGCCTCACTATTTATTTATTCTAGTTTTGTCTCTGGTTGATATAATAATTTGCGATGAATGATTTATCCATGAGAAAAGTGTAAAAGGTCGTACCTTTGAAACTAAATCATCATATGCTTTAATGTCCCGCTCTACCACGTCGAGAGCCGTCAAGTTATTATTATTGACCAAACTAAGATTAATTCTTCTATCTCGTGCAAGAAGGACGACTGAAGGTTGGTAATGCAACGCAGCCACATGCAGAGGCATATTCCCTTCTAAATCTCTTGCATTTATGAGGTGACCAAAATTGGGATTATTCAGTATATATTTGACAGTTGCAGTGCGGCCGTGCTGCACTGACACGTGAAGAATGTTTTGTCCCAGCCTAGTTAGAAATTCAGCAGGGTCTGACCATTGTGGAAGTAGCTCCTCGACGATCCTGACGTGACCCATCATGCAAGCAACATGAATAGGGAGATAACCGTTTGTGCCGTCTTGCTCCAGGGCGTCTGTTCGGTAATGTTGCATCAAGAACTCGACACCTTCAAGATAATTGGTGTATGCTGCTAAGTGTAGTGGAGTGCCCCCTCCCGAATCTCTCAATTGAAATAGCCACGGCTTCCTTTCCTGCATCCTTTGCAGCATAACTAAAACCAATGCAAAAATTTAATCATATGGGATGAACACAAATTTGTAATTCTTCAATAGGGATTGATCCCGCTCTAGATGATTCCAGTCATCAGGAGTTGTCTCACGATCTTGCCCATTAGAATAGTTAGCTATCAAATCATATGAATATGTGACTCTTTAAACTAGGCTTTGTGAAAATCGTTTTTTTCCATCAAAAGGGAAATGTACACACAATCATCTCCTTGTACCTTTGTCGTCTATGCCAAATATATCCCACAAACAGACACTTGCACATCAATACCAAGAACTAAGCCACGCTTCCACAAGCCAACATGGTATCAGAACTCCAAAATCATCAAGAAACCAAATTGAAAAAACAAAGGAGTGACCAAATAGATCCAAGAATTAGCGAGAGCACAACAGTAGGGTTTACCCTTATTCTCGTGCATAATGGCAACGTGAACGGGTGACATGCCGAAGACTTCTTTAGTCTCTGATCTCCTCTGGTCTTCACCATCGTTTGGTACTGCTAACAAGACGTTGAGAACATTTATGTTCCCTGTTTCGACTGCTACACACCATGGTGACTTGCTTTCCTTATTCTGACGATATAGCGGATTGGGGTCTCCTCTCACAAGTCGACGGATCACATCATCACGGCGATTCCTCACGGCCTCATGTAGAGCGGAGTTGCCGCTGTGGTCAGTGCATGTTGGGTTCCCCCAGGGAAGGAGAAGCTCCACCGCACCACTTTTCCCGGCTCTAGCCGCAATGTGCAGCGGCGTCTCTCCTTTGGAATTCTTACAGGAGATCAAGTGCTTAGGGACGAAATCGATGATTGCTCTGACATTATCATCGTTCTCTGTATTCCAACGGTGTCAGGTTAATTTGAGTGCGAAAGTTTGCGAATTGTAAAATGCACGGCCATAACCATTTTAATATACCTGCCGCAGCGTGAAGCAGTGTATTTCCCAAGGGGCTGCGTAGCCCGAGAACAATGGGCAACGGCACAACTTCCCCGGTGCAATGATTCTCCAGGGCTCCGATGAACTCGTCGACGTTCTGTCCCTTCGCAGCTGAGTATAGCTGGGGATCCAAAATATTGACGGGTTGTGGAGGATCGTGCTGTTGCTGGTTCAGGTTGGCATTGTCTAATAATGCTTGCACTCTCTGCTTTCTCTGCATTGTTGAAAGATACGCAGAAGTTAGGAAAGATTTGATTGGATCAAATCGTAGGGATTTCATTGTATCAATTAAAATCAGATCTAAATCTGTATATTGTATCTTTCCCTTTTCTTCTACACGTACATTGTAATATAATGTAACTCCATTACATTGAATGAAGTAGAGAAAACAGAGAAAATTCCTACACTTCTTCTCTTCGGTTTTCCTTTCCCTTCGCATTTTGTCATGGTATCAGAGCTGAAAATAACTCGACAAGAGTTTTCCTTACAGGCTCTAGACACTGAAACGAGATTAAATTGGAAGTCCGGAATATAAAGGACATTGGTAAGGACAAAATGGGAATTAAGTTCCACTGTTCCTGTTGTAGTGACATAGGTAACATTTCCATTCGGTAATTCCACAGTGATAGGATTTTCTAATTCTTTATTCACAGCAGAAAATAATCCTCTATCACATGCTATATGATCACTAGCCCCTGAGTCTATAATCCAGGTACTTCTAGGAATAGCATTTGCTAGGCAATATGAAATACCTGTAAAGCTGCTTCCCTTTTTCTGGACATCCAATTTTTGCAGAGCCTGCATAAGTTGTTGATATTCCCCATGTGTGATAGGCTGATTAACAGAATTCAATGATCCTGAAATTTGATAAGCTGCTGCAGATATTTCTTTCCCCCGTTTTTCCTTTTCTCCAGGCCGGCCATGTAATTTCCAGCAGGTATCGATTGTATGGTGGGGCCGCTTGCAAAATTCGCAGAATAATTTGCCCTTATTTCGCAAATTTGCCCCATACCCTTTCGAATTTTGAGGACCGTTGGATCCTCTTAAAGCGGACGTATCTCCACCGTCCAAATCAACCGAAGCTCGCGCGCCTCTGGAGCCGTCAGATCGCGGCGTTCGATCTGGGCCGTCCGCGCTGCCCCATTTAAAAGGCTTCTGATCCGCGAACCCTAGCTGGCCTCGGTTCTCCGCGAACCCTAGCTGTTCTCTCTTCTCTTGCCCCCTTCGTTCTAGGGTTTTCTCCTTCTCCACTCTTGCCGCCAGTGCTAGGGTTTCGGAGATCTTGCTGTCCGACGACGCAAGCCGTTGATTCTCCTCTTGTACTGCAAGCTGGAAGATACGGCCGAGGCTTGGCGCTGGTTCCATCGCCAGGATTACGGAGACAGGGGGAGAATAGAGTATGTCGTCTCCGCAAATCCCTGTACGGACTCAAGCAAGCATCCAGACAGTGGTATGCGAAATTTGCTGAATCACTAATGGCTGCTGGTTTTCAACAATCCAGATTTGATTATGCTGTTTTCACTTGGACTCAAGGTACGTCATCTATCTACTTGATGATATATGTAGATGACATACTCATTATGGGGAATGACGAAACAGCTATCAAAAGTCTTAAAGGGTACTTGCATTCTACTTTTCACATTAAAGACTTGGGATCGCCAAATTATTTTCTTGGGATTGAAATTGCTCGATCTGCACAAGGAATCTCTCTCAGTCAGAGAAAATTTGCATTGGAGATCATTTCAGAAGCAGGATTATCTGGATGTAAACCAGCTGTAGTTCCGATTGAGCAGAATGTCAAACTGACAACTGCTGAGTATGATGTTGAAGTACCTCAGGAAGCGGACCCTATTCTCAAGGACCCTTTCGGATATCAAAAACTTGTTGGGAAGCTCATATATTTAACTATGACCAGACCAGACATAAGTTATGCTGTGCAGACACTTAGTCAGTTCATGCATAAGCCGAAGCAGTCTCATATGAATGCCGCACTGAAAGTCGTGAGGTACTTGAAGAAAAGTCCTGGTCTTGGGATTCTTCTCTCTAGGAAGTGTGACATGAGAATGACCGCATATTGCGACGTTGATTATGCAACGTGTCCTATGAGCAGAAGATCGATAACCGGATTTTGTATCAAATTGGGGGATTCTTTACTTTCCTGGAGAACAAAGAAGCAACCAACTGTCTCGTTATCTTCAGCAGAGGCAGAATATCGAGCCATGGCTAAAACCACATGCGAAATAGTGTGGTTGAGAGGGTTACTTCAAGATCTTGGAGTGCAAGTCAAGGGACCAACGAGGTTGTTTTGCGACAATAATGCAGCCCTCAAACTTGCATCCAATCCTATCGTGCATGAGAGAACAAAGCACATTGAAGTAGATTGTCACTTCACCCGGGAGAAAATTCAGGAAGGGATGATTGAGACACAAGGAATTGGAACACAAGAACAACCGGCGGATGTCTTCACCAAACCTCTGTGTCAAAGACAGCATGCGTACCTCTTGAGCAAGCTAGGCGTCTTGGACATCTACAAGCCACCAGCTTGAGGGGGAGTGTTGGAAGATACGCAGAAGTTAGGAAAGATTTGATTGGATCAAATCGTAGGGATTTCATTGTATCAATTAAAATCAGATCTAAATCTGTATATTGTATCTTTCCCTTTTCTTCTACACGTACATTGTAATATAATGTAACTCCATTACATTGAATGAAGTAGAGAAAACAGAGAAAATTCCTACACTTCTTCTCTTCGGTTTTCCTTTCCCTTCGCATTTTGTCATGCATCCACGTCTCCTGGTGCAGAAGCTCAGCCATCTCTCCGGGGGTGACTATGCCCTGTGACTTTAAGCGAAATGCCCTGGTGTGTCCTAGGAATTAAATTCAGCAGAGTTATAGCGACCAAGTCGAGTTCAATCAGATTGGCCTTAATGAACCTCCCCAATCCACATTTTAATGTTGGGTTAAATTGGTCTCCAATGCGCATATTCGTCTCTTTTTTCTCCTTTTTATGGATAAATGCTCGACTGACGGTGAAGGACGGGTCCACTTTCTGCCGCTAATGTTTCTTAGGACGACCAGAAATAAGAAAGAAAGAAAAAAATTATATATATATTAGGAATGGCAAAGTACACTTTGCCCATGTGAAGTTTGCACCGAATTAATTTTGTCCTCTAAAAGTGATTGAATAGTAAAAGAGATCTAGAACAAACTAACGCATTGGACACAATGAATATTTTACATCTACGTTGGTATTGGGGGTAAATCTGTTTTCTTTTTAACAAAGTCACTTTTCCACCTTCTCAGTAAAATTTTAAAATTATTTCAAATCTAAAAATTAAAAATTAGAAAAATAAAAATAATGCCGTTATATGTGTCAATATTTGTATTTTAAAATATTTTGGACATTTTACACTGAATAAAATCAAACAGCCAAGAAAAAAATTGAAAAAAGTAAGTTAAATTACTGTTACAAAACCATTAATAACCCTAAACTATGCTCACTGTGACATCCATATCCAAACTTTTTTCGTGTCTCGAAAACCTCTAAACTTATATTAGTAGGACAAAAGTACTCTTGGCTTTTACTAAAAATTCTAAATTTCGTCCTAAATTGACAAAAAAAAATAAGGATATTGATATGGTGGGTATAATTTTCAGAATTTTTATGGCACAAAACTTGTTAGAGCATCAGTGTCGCAAGTGGAGTTTAGATTTTTTTTTATACAAAAAAAAAATTAAGACATTGATAATTTTAGGATTTAAACTCGAAAGTAAAAATGACACCCCAACAATCCATTCCCTCATAAAACTATTAGAAAAAAAAAATGCTCAAAGCAGCGGTCTGCTCATTGTTGCTTCTGTCTTTTTTTTTTTCTTTTACGGGTGACGTCACTTAAGCCCCCCCCGAGAAAAATAAATGTTACATAGCTATGGTAAAAGCTTGTTTGTTCAGAATTACGTCTTCTTTAAAACTTTTTTTACCTTTTTACTGAAATTTAAACAAAAAATTATACAACGAGAATATGAATTTATATTTCAATATTTATATGATATGCAAATTTTAAGTACTTAAAATAAATAAAAAAAACTATAATATGTCAGTCACAAGATTTATGGTCCATTTATTTGGTAGAAAATTCACATTTTAGAAAATATTTATAAAAAATTATTAATTATATCGCTTATAAAAATGAATGAACAAAAAAAAAAATCATTTTTCATACAATTGGTTAGGCATAAATTGTTGTTAATAATAAAAATGTTTTTTGTTGACTAATTATTTGAAGCGATAATATTAATTAATTTAGGAAAATATTTTTTAAATAATTCATTTTTTTCCAAAACAAACATACTCTTAAATTAAATAGACAACTAAAAGCACAGAATCATCCCACGGCAAATGATGCCCAAAAAGTACGGCATGGACAAGAATACACAACAAAAATGAAGACCTTCACGTCAACAAGACCAGAACTACCATCTACAGCTGAACTACTTAGCCATGACTAGAAAGAGAACTCACGAATCACATGAAAAAAGCTGATCGAACCAAAACAAACCCACTCACCACCCTCTTCGGAACGAACACAATGCCTTCTCTCCCCCTCTCTCTCGCTCTGCGATCTCTCTCTCCCTCTCTCTCTCCCTCTCTATCCTGAAAGCAAAGCCGTGAGGGAAGTGGGGGGAGGGGAGTATTTATTGACGAGAAGAGGGCCCACGGGCTTGTCGTCCTCTTTCTTCTCGTGGAAGATGACGAAGAAGTGAGTGACAGAGAGACGCCACTAATTAGTAGGAGACAAGTAGATATAAATGAAATGCGAGTGAAATTCGCATGAAATTAAGGGTGGGTTTGTTGGATTTTAATTTTCAAACACTTTCTTTGCCAAACCCACTTCGTTCTCGTCCGTAAACTCAAAAAAGTAATGCATTCGACATAACCTCGAAATGTCACGAAATATGTCCAGGCGTGTAGTTATGATCAGCACCCAATCCCCAGTGCTCAGACATAACTATTTGTTTCATTTTAGATCACTCATGAATTTCTTCATCAATGGATACATCAGTGATGCATGCATCGCCACGTGGGAGCAATTTGCCTTGCTCTCAGTCCTCAAGACAAAATAGGATTGCCTATTGTCACGAAAATGGCACTGCTAGATACTTGTTTTCTTGATCATCAATATCGTTGAATTGGTCTATCGTAATGCCCTAAATTCTGAAATTGTATCCGTAACATTGTTTCCAGATTTTCACATAGCTCTTTCAAACCCCAAACTCTTAAGACGTGCATGACAACTATTCTATTTATGTTTCAGAACAAATTTTCTATTCTAGACTTGTTTTTTGGAATAAAAATTCATTTGATAATGTAATTTCATTTATTCTATTTTTGAAACAAATTTTTAGTCGAGAAATAGATTGGAATAGAAATGAGAAGTAAAATCATTTTACTTCTTTATTTCTGGAATAGAAATGAGAAATAAAAACACTTCTCATCACTTATCCTCTCTAATAGTTGGTCACTCACTTGCCGTTGCCGCTCATCGTTCGCCATCGCCGGTCGCAACCATCCGCCATTTGCCGATGTTCATCGGTTGCTGGTTGTCGTCATCCATCGCCGTCCATCATCATCCTCCCCTGCCCTCTAGGAAGGAGAAATTTTGTGTTGTTATCGAACGAAATTCTATTTCAAGAACAAAAATTTTGTGTCGTTATCAAATATGAATTTTTGCTAAGAAACTCATCCAGAAATAAAAATAGAATAATATATTTCTCTTCTAGAGATCAATTTATAATTAGAATGATTATCATTCGCACCCTTATTAGCTTTGAAGGTCTAGCTGTAGATTATTGGTGCTCTTTAAACTCCAAATTTTACAATGTTGATAATACATCTTGAATATGAGCCTGTAAAGGAAATCTTATCTATGTGAATTTCCTAATATAAGTAGGTTTCTTAAAAGGGTATATGAGGGAGTTTTATTCGATTATTACAAATTAGAGCAAACATGAGGAAATTTACAATTTAATTTGTATGAGTTCTCTGTGAGAGATATACATTTATGGGTTTCCTTTGTGTAATATGGGGCTAAGATACTGTTAAGTGGTTGAGCGATTGTAAACTCCGTATTCTTTAGATTCGTAAAGGGTTTTTTGGCTATTGGCTAAACTCGTGACACCAATGCTTTGACCAAAACCCAAATCTCTAGTGTCCTTAGTCAATTCCTCTAGTGATTTATTTTTCTTGTTTTAGCGTTAAATTACAAAATCTATTAACTTTAGTGTTATTTTCACAACAATTGATATAAGTTAAAGTAATAGTTTCTATAGTTGATTTGGAGTTTTGCTAGTGTAATCACTATTTGAAAACCTTGTGCTTGCAATTTTGTATGAAGCAAGGGTTGAAATTGAGAATTTTGAGAGAAGTGACAACTTTGGGCTGTAGATCATTAAGATGCATTGCTATCCACAACTTAGGATTTGACAAAGATTGTGGGATGGCAAAGATAAACTGCCAAAAACGAAGAAAGAGGTTGATGAGGTAGTGTTGTTTAAGAAGGCGAACATCATAATATTGTTGAATATGTTGGATATGGTATTGATTGTGGTTGAAGAGAAGAGGCTACAACATTGTGAGTAAAACTTGAGGCACTTTATCTAATTGAGGATTTGAAAAATCCTTTGCATACGCTGAAAATGAAAGTTTGATTCAACGAGGTTGAAAGCACATTCACAAGAGTTTAACAAACTCGCAATTGACTTAAAGAACGTTAATGAGGTATTGCCTAATGAAAAATAAGCATATGTAGTTGGCATCACTACCATATTCTTTTGAGCAATTTACCGATTCACTACTACTAGAGGCACACTACAATTATTTTGGAAGAGGTAAAGTCCTTATTTTCTAAGGAATGGCAAAAAAAGTTATGAGAAGATAACTTAGCGCAAGATAACTTAGCGCATGACGAGAGTCCGGAAGTAACACATGAAATAACAGGTCTAAATCAAGGTCAAATGTTCGAACTTGTCAATGATAGGGCACTAAAAGAGAGATCGTTCGAAGTATGAGGGCAAAGGAGTTTAGGTGGAGTCCGCATGCAATTGGTAATATTGTTACTACAATAGATAATAGTTCCAATGATGCCAATGAAGTGTTAGCATTCACCATGAGTTCATCAAGTGATTATTGAGTGCTTGACTCTAGATGTTCTTATCATGTGACTTTCTCATAGGAACTAGTTTACTACCTATCATTGCACAGAGGGTGATAAGGTCTAATGGGAAACTATGCTGCTTGTGAAATAGTAGGTATTGGAATGGTTTACATTAAGATGCAGAATGGAGTAGTGAGAACATTGACTAACATGAGGCTTGTATAAGATCTAAGAAAGAACCTTATCTCATTAAGTGCTCTTAACTGGTTTGGAAATTGGATCTCCGTTGAAGGTTTGAGATTTGAGTGTCTCTCGAGTTGTGCTTACTGTGATGTAGGGAGATAGAATGCTGGGTCTTATCTCCAATGGGGAAAGACAATGATTAGCTCATTTGTTAAATTCTTTGAGACTTCAAGTCAAGACCCGACATAGTTGTGACACATGCAACTCAGACACATGAGCTCACCAAACTGAGAAGCTAAACTTTTGCGAACACTGCGACATGGGTAGTCAAGAGAGAGTGAAGTTCAGTACGGCAATTCACCAAATCTCAGAGAGTATAGGCTGCAGATTAGTTATAAGCGTGAATAATGTTGGAATTTCTTCCAACGTTGTTCACTATTGTTACAGCGTTCTTCAGTACCTGGAACAATACTTGTTGCCGTGGATGATGGAAGAGTTATGGGTAAAAGAGATTCTATCCTAATTTCCTTGATGTCCATATTATGTCGTTCATACTCCCACTAACTTCACCATTTTATCTGAATTTTGCATTATTAGTAATGATGGTACTTGAAGTTAGTTTGTCGTTTCGTATATTTCATATGTTCACATTGAGAATCTAGAGATGCCTTCTTGTGGTTCTCGACATATACTCCCTTAGTGACCTTAACAACCGTCCCGCTATTCCTATTGGCTCTTCAATGGATAAGTATGATGAAATAAAATAATTGATATAATTAGAAAAATAAACTAGTTCATTAACCTGGACTTACCAAAGTGCTTGGTTGTTGCCTTCTAGGCATTATCCGGTGAAGGATCATTTCATTCACTACTTCCCTGTCACTTCTAGATATTCGGCGTGCGTCGTCGTTGTCTTCTGGGCATCGTCTGGTGGGCGTTCTATCTTGATGCTGAATGGAGTCAACCCACATGAGCTGATAGTATTCTAATTCATGCACCGGAGGTTTAGTTCGCCTGTGCTTCACATGGAAGTATCTTTAACGTTCATATTGTTGTCTTTTTTGGCCATGACATTAGTATCGTATCTAAAAACAAGGAAAACGAAGGAAAGAAAACATGATAGACTTGTGAAATAGATTACAGGGGATAATTGACCTAGAAGTATACCTGATCACCATGAGAGTAAGAGATTTTCGTAATATTGAAAGTAATTGTTCTAAAAAAATTTAGTCCAATTAAAGTGGAAAACAATATGGAATAAAGGAAGGGTAAATGTCGCCTTACCCATGACTGCTCCTTGATCCATGTCTCCAAGTGTTGTTCCAGAACTGAAGAACGTTGCAACTATACTGAACAACATTTGGAAGAAAGTCCAACGCTATTCACACATATAGCTTAGATTTGTTTTATTTGTGCTCTTCATCATTGATTGTGCTCGTCTCACGTATGCATGGCCAATGAATATGATCGGCGTTAAGGATCTGTTACTTGACTTTTGGATCAAACCATAATTGCCCGCATATTTCTTCATACAGCATGGTTAAAATTTCCATGACTCTTCCATTCACACGTGTAGCTCTGATCTGACCTCAATACAGCTCAAGATTTCGAGGGAGGACAGTGAATTTTAAAGTGATGCTAATTGAATGAAAACAAAACGCTAAATGCCAATTGCTAACTAACTATAGTTGGCCCTACGATATGAAATATTAGAAAGAATTGAGTCACTCTCTCCACATATTTTTGGAAAAAAATAGAGATTTCATGGAACTTATTAAATTATATGCCAATGGAACTATTTCGCTTTCTTTTCCCATTGTAATTTTTTTTTCCCTCTATTCCAGTTCATACTCTCTTGTCGTCCACGACATAGCCGGTGGTCGGTTGTTTAAAATAATTTCTTCCGGGGAAACATCACTGTCTCTCGTCGCCTACAATTTTGTCTCGCTGACTTGATAATAACATCATACATAGAATTTATTAAAAAAAAAAAAAAAAGGTCCTTTTCCGCCTGTCCAAGAAAAGATTATTTTGACAGAAACATTTTAACCACTTCCTTAGCTGGGCCATGTAATTAACTATAAGGGAAAAAAAATAAAGAGATTTCTCATCCATTGCCAAATGGAAGTAGTTTCCCGATTTGCTGCAGATTCTCGGGATTCACAGAACAAGTTTTGGGAAAACAAAACATTTTCACACGTTTCTGTTCAAAAGAAGTTGCTCTACGAAGGCGTATGATTTTGGCACGGCTGCATGTCTAGTATCAATCTCCCAATTAGCGTATGGTATGATGTGTTTGGGTAGTCGTCCCTCTTGATCATCACATACATGACCCTTGGCATAACAGGGAAGAACCAAAAGTAGACATGACACGCGAACACACATCAACTCCCATGGAATTGGTCATCTTTCATTACGTTTCCCGCACCTTTCTATTTCAAGCATTTTTTATTTCCGTGTACTTTGTTATTTCTGTGTAGCGTATTTAGTAATTACCTTTTAATGTAATTTACTTTTCATCACATTTAGATCTCAATTTCGTCACTCCATCAAATCTCCATTCGGGTATCTAGCTCAAGGGGAGAATTTTTAAAAAAGTCCTAAACCTATTGCAATTGTGCCAATTTAGTCCTAAACTTTTTTTTTGGCCAATTTAGTCCTAAACCTTTTACAATTGTGTCAATTCAGTCCATCCGGCCAAAATTGGCCGGTCGCGCTAACGTGGACACCGGCCGGCCAGCGAACGATTTTTTAATAAATTTTTTTATTTTTTTTCGAATTTTTTAATTTTTTTCGAATTTTTTTTTTTCCTATCTTCTTCTTCCTCTGGCCGGCCGAGCGCGAGGGCTAGTGAGGTCAGCCTCGCCGGCCATTGGAGAAGGCGAGCCTCGCCCAGTGACGGCGAGGCCACCGTCGCCATATCTGGCAAGGCTCGGCCTCACCCAACCATGGCGAGGTCGAGCCTCGCTGTCCCTGGGTGAGGAGCCTCGCCGGCCACCGGCGAGGTCGACCCTCGCCTTGGCTATGCGAGGGCTTCTTGTCCTCCTCCTAACCACTGCCACCGCCGCCCATCGCAGACATTCTCTCTCTTTGTCCCTCGCGAGCACGACCACTTTCTCTCTCTACCTCTCTCTCTCTGTCTCTCTACTGGTTCGCAATTAGGATTTTCTCTCCAATTCAATTGAATCCGGCAGCCCGATGCGCGCGCCTTTATATGCAAGTGGACGGAGCGGAGGAGACGAAGGGGAACGCCTCACCCAGCCAAGGCAAGGGTCAACCTCGCCGATGGCCGGCGAGGCTCCTCGCCTAGGGACGGCAAGGCTCGACCTCGCCATGGCTGGGCGAGGCTAAGCCTCACCAGATGTGGCGACGGCGGCCTCGCCGTCGCTGGGCGAGGCTCGCCTTTGCCAATGGCCGGCAGGGGCGAGCCTCGCCAGCCCTCGCCTCTGGCCAGCGCCAGCTGGCCAAAGGAAGAAGAAGATGACAAAAAAGAAGAAAAAAATTTTAAAAATTCGAAAAAAATATTAAAAAATATTTTAAAATTGCCACATCGGCATTTGTCGGTCAACTATCCCCCGTCGACGTCCACGTCAGCGCCGGCTGGCCAATTGTGGCCGGATGGACTGAATTGGCACAATTGTAAAAGGTTTATAACTAAATTGACAAAAAAAAAAGATTTATGACTGAATTAGCACAATTAAAATAGGTTTAAGACTTTTTTGGTAATTCTCCCCTAGCTTGAGTGTGTAATAGCAAAACGATTTTGATCTCCTCCAATGTGTCTAGTATCAATCTCCCAGTTGGGGGTAAGATTTTCTCTATATGTTGGTCCCCAATACAAGGTGGAGAACGCGTCATATTTTTCCTTGATTTATACTTTTTTAATAGAAAGAGATTCTAGAAATAAAGTTAATTGAGATTTAAGAGGAACAATAGAGCACTGTGAATAAGTAGTGTTGGCACACCAACTTCCATTATTGAGGACACTTATTACCAACAAGATCTCTCTTTTATAGTTATTACATGATTAATTTAATAAACTCAACTAACAAAGTAAAAGTGAAGGATTTTTCCTACTAACTGGACATGCGATGATCTATGGCCTTACGAGGACCATGCGAGTAATTGCAAAACAGGTCACTCGAAGGAGTCAACTGAGACAATTTCGAAGGGGCAGTTGAGAAAGGTACGGCAATAACTTACTTCGTCTAGTAGCACTAATGACTGCTTTGTTGATTTTGATTGTATGTCCTACAAGATACTATAAATAAATTATCAGTGGCATGATTATTGAGAAAACACCAAATATGTTAGTGATCAAGAAAATCACAAACGTGGGTCCTATAAACTTGCTAGTACCAAGTAATCTATACTTTCCAACTTCATAGAGACATGTACTGTTTAGTTGTAGTTGGAAGATGGCTGACTCAAGCATAGAAGCGAAAATATACAATGGTTCGTATTCACATTAGAACCAAGATTCTGCCGGATCAATTGACATTTAGAAGCCAAAATGACGAGGAGAGTTGATTCAGTATCAACAGTCTAAGGTTCGACGTGTGAAATGCAAGTATAAAAGCCGTGACCACTGTTGAACTCCAAATTCAGACGACCCGAAGAAGACAAATAGAAAAACTGGAAGAATTGTAGGCTTGAAATATGCAGGGTACTGCTGATGTTATTGCGCTTTGCATACTGAAATGGCCAAGGTTAAGAGGGAGAGATATGAAGCTATATCCCTATATCACAAAGCAAACCAAAATCAACTTTCGACCTCAAGTTTTGACACAATAATTCTAGTAAAGCCCAGGTCTGCTTACTAAATGAACGAAATGATAACATAAAAGGGTAATATAAATCCCATCATATACCGTAAATATTAGTATATTCTGACTTAAAGTTAAATCTCCATAACCCTGCGCCAAATCAATCTCGTTTTCTAACTACCTCCAATCATATATTCTCCACTTTTATCGATTCTTCTTCCAGAGTGTGCCATTTTTGCTATTTACCCTAAAATTTTCTAATGTTTAGAGAGGAAAATTTAGATATAACTACTCGCTCGATTAATGGCGTTGCTGTCAGCCCTGTTCCTAAAGATCTGGCATGGAGGGACGCAACAGAAGTAGGAATGGGATCGATGTAGTCCTTCCTAGGGTTATAGAAAAATCCAAGGACCCTGAAAGGAAAACATCCGAGACGGCTTTATGCCGACACTGACTTGTTTCATCTGTCCGAAGAAGGGAGATAAAAATTTGGGACAGAGACTGGTCGTCGCCAATATCGGCAAAGACAGAATCAAACCAAGGAATCCGTACAGATTCAGATAACAAGATGTGGAGGCCTGCAGTAACAAACTATTTGCTGGGAAAAACTGAATGATTCCATCCTAAAAGATTGAGAGTAGATAAGTGAAAAACAACTACGACATATCCTAAATATCGTCTGCAGTGAGACACTCAAGACATTACAGAATATACATCTAGGTTGTCTACAGTTACTATGACTGGTAACTTTTAATCGGAAAGCTCTTGAAAGAAGATAAATATTGCTCAGAGTTGCAGACATTTATATCTGGAGAGACTCTAGCCGAAAAATCAATTTGCGACTGCTGGAAAAAAAAAAAAAAAAAAAAAACTACCACAGGAAACCCATTGGCCTGTCACAAAAAGGCACCACAAAAGAAAGCCAATGATAATGCCTGATTTTGCCATCAGTGTTGCCTAACCAATTGTTTCTAGGCATACGGTTTTGCCACCAGTGCTAGGACCACGAAAACCTTAGAGCGCGAATAATAACCATTATATTTCGATGCCCTAATTCTGATTAGAAATAAATATTTTCATTTCTATTCCGAGTTTCTAAGCAATAATATGCATTTGATAACGACACAAAATTTTTGTTCAAAATAGAAATTTATTGATAAACCTTTTTAAATATCTCCCTCCCAAGTAGGCAACAAGTGACGATGGGTGGGCGACCGCCAATGCGAGAAAGAGCGATGAGAAGAGTTTTTTATTTCTTATTTCGATTCCAAAAACAAAAAAAAATCTACTTCTCATTTTTATTCCAAATCTATTTTTTGGCTAAAAATTTATCTCGGAAATATAAAAATGAAATTGAGTTACCAAACAAATTTCTATTTCAAACTTGTTCCCGGAAAACAAAAAATAGAAAAATAGAGAAACATAATGGCAATAATTCGTGCCGTTAGTCTCACGGGAAATGAAAAAAAATGTACTACAACTGGCTTAGTCCCGTGCTAGAGAGTTACGGAGGAGGGACTTGGCTACGGGGTCTTTCATCAAGGATAACCTAGGAGTGGATTGAAGACAATGTTAAAAGGTTTGGTATCAAAGATGTTGAAGATACCGTTGCCCTGGACTTATCGATCTCACAACTTTGATTGATCTTGGTGTTGCTACTGATTGATACTGATTAGTCTATTGATGGCAAACTAGAATTTTGTGTATTAGGAGATCTTTTCCTTTATTCTGTATATTCTTTTTTTCCTTAGTTAGTTTGATCCTATGTATTATAAATGGGACCTGATTGTATACACTATACACTAAAGATCAGCGAAAGCAAGACAAAATACATTTCTCCCAAATATCTTTCCTTTCACTCACTTTTCTTACATGATATCAAAGCGTTCCTTTTAGCTTCCGCATATCATTTTTTTTTTCAAGCTTCAAAGCCTTCCATCGCCTTTTCCTGTCCAAGCTACAGAATTTCTTCCACCTTCGGCTTTCTTCCAACCTGTGGAGAATATTTTTTTTTTTTTGCTTATACCTTTTTCCACAAAAGGAGAAAACATGCCCAGAAATCAAGCTTCAAAATCTGGAATGACCGAGGACTCAAAAGTTCTTTCCAACAATTAAGGAATAGAAAACTTACCCTGGGATCAGCAATCACCCCTGGAGGAAGAAAACCAAACTATAGGAGGGGGCCAAATGTGGCTTAATGAAGGGCTCTAGGACCCAAATCCACTCAACGCAGGACAATTCCTTCAAGGACCATATGTGCAATGAATCCCTATTCAAGTCCAGCCCGCCCAGAGCGTTATGGGCCCTGCGGAAAATAGTGGACCAAGTGTCGGGTCAGGAGGAGGCCCAAATTTTGCCACTGGGTACAACCCGGCATCCGAAATGGGCCGGCCGTATCCAAACCAAGCCAGTTCGGGTCCAACGAGTATCCCCTACCCAGGATTCAGACCCGACTTCTTCCCCTTAGCAGGAGCCTCTAGTGGCTGACCGGAGCCGAGAGATCCCTTGTACACAACTGCCGCCGACGGTCCCGAACTCTGGCTGATTTCCTAGCAACTCACGGCGCCAGAGAACTACACCACCTAGTCTCGAGAGCTTCGGCGAGCTTTGACTAAAAAGGACAAGGAAAGCTTCATTAACTGGTCTGTCCCCGTTCCGACCAACGAACGCCTCGCGTGACTTTAGAGGAGGGGCAAACAGCTGGTGCAAACATGGATCGGCAACACCATTTCTCCCAAAGTGGCCGCCGGATTACCCGACCCAAAGCGCCTAAAAATTTTGGGAGAACATACGGGAAATGTACAGGAAGCTCGATAGGGCTAAGATATTCTCAATAATCCTAGCACTATCAGCATTTTGGAACGAATTAGAGGAAGCTGAGGAAAAATTGCAAGGGCCGGAGGAAACCCTAGCTTAATATCGAGCAATCCGAGAAAGAGAGACGGTAACTCGTTTTTTGTTCATCTTGAATGAGAGTTACTTACCTTTCCGCAGTTGGATCCTTGCCATGGAGCCAGTCCCTTCTCTTGGCCGGATCTACCAACTCGTGGTGCATGAGGAGTCGCAGCAGTTGGCCTCGTCGGAGTATCTCAAAGTCGGCGACAAGGTTGTCCTTGCGGCCAAGGCGAGCTTGGAGCAGCACCTGCTTGCGGCGAGGTCCGCCCATGGCCACCTCAGAGGTGCGGGGAGGAAAAGCACGCGTGACATAGTGTTTTTAGAGGAAGAAGAAGAAGTCTCGCCTTATTTTCAAACAGACGGACGAGATGACTTCGGGAGATCTGACGGTTTAGGGGGCACGCGACCATATTTAGAGATGAACGGCCTAGATCTGGTCGCATAATCGGACGGCTCATATCATCCCATGCAATCTGACAGTCCGAGCTTCATTCTTGCAGCTCCCCGATCGGACGGCTCACACCGCACCACGTTAGCTCCAGCATGGAGAGGAGGCAAAATTCGTCCACATCCTCCAACAAATCGCATAATTTAAATATATGAAAAGGTAAATTCTGTGATTATATTGCAAAGGCCTTCATCATATTCGAGAAAATTGCTGGAAATTGTATGGAAAATCGATGGACAAAGAGAAGAAAGAACGAGATGTTTCTATTGCAGCACATGCCAAAGCTACTTTAGCTTATCAATAAGGATCGATTTTCTCTCACCCAATTTATAATCAAATATGAGTTAAATATAATCAGATTGGGTTTGGTTAATGTAACTTTTCTCATTTACTTAACACAGTTAGAGCGAGAATATGTCATTGTGCTTTAAAACCAAAATTAACATGGATGATTACACATCCTTATTGTAGCATGTTATAATGCCGGTGTCCTTTAGATGTTCTTTTATCGGTGCTTACAAGCTATAAAAGCCGAGAGACATCAAGTATCAACATCATCTTCGTACTCCTTTAAAGTTACATGGAAAAATGTATTTGATTATAAATGCAATAGTGTCACCTCGAGGCGAGTGACGGTTTCCAAGTAAATGCAGATGATTCCTCATACAAGGTACTTAGCTTATGTTCTCCCAAACCCTACCGTTGAGGACGTTGGTGGATTTGGTTTTGTAAATATTTTCTTCTTTCTTTAAGTTGTAGATCGATTAGAAGTCAAGTAAAAGGCTGAAGATCGTTTCATTTCTTGGAACGAAAATGCAGCAATGAGAGTTGATACCTTTTCTCATTGTTTCATAAACGTTTGATCGTGCAATATTGATCGTTTTTTAATTCTTAGGCACATCCATCTAGGTGAACATGCATGGCAAATTTGCAGAAATTGTATCTACAAACCATGTAATCACATAACAAAATAACTATCCAACATCAAACAAAAGAAGGTAGATGAAGTGTATAAAATAAACAACTGGAGAATCGTCGGGCAACATTAGACAAGGCCTTATTAATGTGCCTTGGATAAGACTCCCGTGAATGATACCCGAAACTAAACATGAAAATACTTAAACTAAATAATCCAAATTTCCTAACTAACTGATGACAATGAGACATTAATCAAGCATGAACTAAATCTAGCCTAATATACAATTCTAAGCTTAAAACAATTCCACTTTTCATTTATCACTTTTTTTGTCTTTTAGTTGAAACGTGAACTAACTTCTATTCTACCTAAATACTACTAACATGTCATTCTATCACTAAAATGTCACTTGGTTATTAAAGTACTAACTTTTTATACTTCATAATCGTATCCAATTTTTTGGTCATTTTCATCTCTATTCTAAAGAAAATGTGATTAAACACTCAACTCACTATAAACATGCTAATTAACCACAAGTAAACCACAATTACACAAATGCGAACATAACGACGTCTGGGAATACGATTTTGACCTCGAACATAATAAAATGTGAAGGAGATACCTTCAGGGAGGAAGATTGCCGCGAGCGATGATGTGCAACAGAGACCGAGAGGGAGCAAGAAACCGAGAGTAAGAGAGATGAGGGAACGACGGATTTGAAGATGTGAGTGACCGAGGGAGTATGGCGACAAGATGGACATGATGAGACCAGAGACTATGGTTGTGTGAGCGCGAGCTAAAGAAAGTGAGTAGCGGCGGAGATGATGGCGATAGAGCGTGCAGCTACAGTATAGTGTGAGTAGGAGATGGTGGAGTCGAAGGAGGGAGTTGTGGTGAGGAGGGCGTAGAGAGAGCTGGCTGTGAGGATGGAGAGATGGAAAAGGTGATGAGGACGTGCCCGCGAGAGTGTTGAGCTGAGAGGTAGTGGCGCAGCGACTGGAAGGAGGTGGTGGCTGTGGGTTGGCGAGTGACGGGAGGAGGATGCTGGGCCGGTGAGGACGAGCTGGAGGTGGCGATGATGAACGAACCAGCGAGAGCAGAGACTTGAGCTAATGGTGAGGAGCCGGGATGGAGATGGCGAGGACGGAGGTGAAGGAGCGACGAGAGGGAGCAGGAAGCGAGGTGGCGAAGCTCAGCAGCAGCCGAGAGGAAAAACGAGATGGAAGCAACGACCGGAAGGGGAATGAGGAGACGCCGGTAATGAAGGGAGAAACGCGACGGGCAGAGGATAAGGTTCAAAAGCTTGATGGGCCGAAAATTTAAGCTTAAAGGGCTCGAATTGGGCCAAAAGGTCCAAACTCTGTTCGGGCCTAAAGAGAAGCCTATACGAGAAGAGCGATTATCTGGAGAGCAAGGAAGCTAGCGGCTATCATAAAGTATATTTCGATTTCATGGATTGGATAGAGTCCTAGAGTTCCTGAAACTACAATGTTCCTTAGTCGCAACATGGAGAAGAAACTCGGTGGTAAAAAAAATGAGTGCAAGACGGTGAAATGATGACTGTCTTCGATTTAGGGTTGGATTCTGACATTGCCGGCAAGTTTCATCCCTGAGATAGTTGATAGACTCGCAAGCAAACTCGGGTGTCAACAAATAGGAATGAAAAAGGTAGCCAATTTTATGCTATTGTCATTCTATATAGGATGTCAAATATCGTGTCATGTACCCTCTCCTTCAGCCTTCTGTTGGTGGACTTGCACATGCCAAAAGCAGGTACCTTTCTGCTCTCAAATTCTCACTAATTAATCTCCCACTAACTAATATCAATCCAAAAGTAACTTCGCTCAACTTTTGACCAAAAAATTTTGTGAAAGCTCGTGTACTTTATTTAGATGAATCACAATTGTCGGAGATAAACTAAAGACAGATTGATATTGCAAAAAGTGATTGAGATGATAACAATGTGCTTTCTTAAACCTCCGTCTTTTCAAATTCACATCGTAATCCAAATCTTCCTTATTTTGTAATTTTTAATTAAAGTAATAAATCCCAAAGGTTTAGGTGCCATTTGCTCACATTTATTTTTGTATCCATTTATAACCACTAAAATCACGTAACTTGTTTTTGTTTATTTTAAGCAATTCTATTTTCAAAATAATGCTTGGTTACCGTCAGCACTTAATGTTTGTTTAGTATGATTACACTGAAGATGCTTGTCGTGTCTAAATAACGATTATGCATTTTATTTATTTCGCGACTTTATAACATCTTTCATTGGTGAAATATAAATAGTCAAAATAAATATCAATTAGTTAAAGCTAATAAAAGTAGCCCATTTGTTCCTTTATAACATTAAAGGAACTGCTGTCAATTTGAAAATGATTTCGTCATTTTTTATTGTTTATCAGACGAAATAAAATCTTACTTATCAAAAGACGGAAAAAAAAAATCGAATATGCTAAAAGCTTTTATGAGTCATGACATCATAAGAGGGTGAATGCTTTTGAAGGTAATGACATACAGATGCTATTAAATTTGTAATTTCACCCCTTATTGATTTTGTGGCGAAGAAGAAGAGAGAGGCATTCATAGGTGACTTTAAGAAAACACATGGTCCCTCATTTCTCATTGTATAAAAAGAACGGGAAAACTACCGAAAAAGTTATAAATATGTTATACTATTATTAATTCATTCATAAACTTTTTATTTTAGCTAATTTAATTTTGAACTTTATGACGATTTATCAATGTAATCATTTTAGTCAATTTCCATCTGCAATTATTGACGTAGACTCCGGCCATCTCACGTGGCACTATCGGCACTGACATAGATAATTATTGCATTTTTTTTTAAATTCTGAAATTTTTTGACTCTTTTATTTTTGCTTTTCTTTCCAATGTAGGCCTGTGACCCCGTTGAACTTTAAAGTTGAAAGCAAAAGTAAAAGAATGAATATTTTAAAAGTAAAATATTGAAAAAACCTTTTAAAATACTGCATAACTTGTCCATGCCATATGCTTTATAGAATAGCCATTCACAATAATGATTTTCGGCTAAAATTGACTGAAACACTACATTAGCAAATTGTCAAAAAGTATTTGTCAAATCAAAAAGTTTAGGAATAAATTGATATATATAAAATATGTCTAGGATTCTCTTTTTATAATTATCCCTAAAAAGAACCCTTAAATATCGTGACCGACTTCATCTACCATGCTAGATATTTAATATTTCCCCAGACGAAAAAGGTTTTTGAAAAGGTGCGCCTCCACGAGTCCGATCCACGCAATCAAAAGCCAATTCAATGTTCTCTCCTCGTCGCCTCAGCCGAAAAGTGCATGTTCACAGGTTGTTATAAAGGATCCCTGATACTCCTCTCCTCTGCCAATTTTTACTGAGTCGGCCAAAAAAAAAACCCTCTTCTTCTCATCTCCAGCTTTTCGGGTTGAGAGAGATTTCTTGCAGATTTACTCCAGTGATCTTTCCTTCTTTCGTTTTTGTACATCGTTCGTTCGTATAGATCATGGACAAGAAGGTTCTTGATTACACGTTGGTCCCCTCGGGCCTGTTCATCATGATGGCCTACCACGCATGGCTCCTTCATCGGATCGTGAAGCACCCCGACAAGACCGTCGTCGGCGTCACTGCCATTAATCGCCGATTCTGGGTCCGAGCTATGATGGAGGTAATGTAAGTTTGTCTCCCTACCTTTTCTTTTCGTCCCCCGGAAATGCTTTTCGACCCTTTGCTTTCGTGGCGTCTGGCTCGGGTGGCAGGATGTCTCCAAGAACGGCGTCCTCGCGGTGCAAACGCTGAGAAACAACATAATGGCATCGACCCTGTTGGCCTCGACGGCGATCACCCTCAGCTCCCTCATCGCCGTCCTCATGACCAGCGGGTACGGTAACCAGTCCTCGCTCCTCATCATCGGAGACCGGAGCAACTTCGGCTTCTCCGTGAAGTTCTTCGCCATCCTCGTGTGCTTCTTAGTGGCTTTCCTCCTGAACGTTCAGTCCATAAGGTACTACAGCCACGCGAGCATCCTGATCAACGTGCCATACACAAAGATCTCGCAGCATCAGCAACAGCACCGGGCGATGGCGGAGTACGTGGCCAAGACGATGAACCGAGGGAGCTACTTTTGGTCGTTGGGGTTGCGGGGGTTTTACTTCTCTTTCCCTCTTTTCCTGTGGATCTTCGGTCCGATTCCCATGTTCTTGAGTTGCTTCGCGCTGGTTTTCCTGCTGTATTTCTTGGACGTGTCGTTTGAGTCCGGGTGGGCTGTGGAGGCTTCTGATGATGATGATGATGATGATGAGAGGAAAGATGAGGAGCTGGGAAGTGCAATGATGATAAGCATTGGTGGTCTGAACAACTGATATTAAACTTTACCCGAGCTTCACATGTTAAACGCTTATATAAGTTTGGCCGTATACTAAGATATTGAAATATTAAATTGTTTCTTTTATCAAGTGCGTATTATAATATTCATTGAAGGAGGTTTATCTAATAAGCAATCGCCGCATGTTAACGCATCTCCCGTTCAATTAGACACTTTGGAAGATCCTTTGATTCCACCAAGAGTGAGCATCACTTTCATCGGTAAGTCATCTGCC
Source organism: Eucalyptus fibrosa (assembly GCA_017140475.1). Lineage (NCBI taxonomy): Eukaryota > Viridiplantae > Streptophyta > Magnoliopsida > Myrtales > Myrtaceae > Eucalyptus > Eucalyptus fibrosa. Next base: position 6,211,818 of record CM029515.1, on the reverse strand, counting down.
TATCTTTGGAATTTCAACTCGATAGATAGATAGGGTGTTTCGTTTTATCTGTTGTCTGTTAACCTGCTTCCTTATGCAGATTTGACAACCCAACAAGTCAACAAATGGTAGATCAGAAGTGGTGACTAGAGATCACAAGAAAAGAAGCTTTCCATCCTTTGAAAAGCAAAGACAGAAAGCGGAAAATTTTATCAAAACATTATAAGTCCACAATTTCGATCATCTCTTGCAAGCATCGTCGTATAGCCAAAGCACCAAAACTCACAGCTTAGCACACAGGACATGCTGGGAGGAAACACTCGCAACTGAGTCCATCTATTGAGACATGGAAGTGATGAAGCATCTTCCGCCTTGTCTTCATGTAGAGAGTGGCATGTGTGTGTGAATGCGTGCATCTATTTTTGGCCGCAGAGAGTGGTTCACATGTCTACTCCAATTTGTGGGCATATTTGCTGTTTAAGGTAAAGAAAGAGAATATGTTCAGGTAAACAAAGAGAATATGCTCAGGTCTCTCTGCTCCGGGAAGGTGGATGCCTGTTAACGCTTTATTGTAGAGGAGCTCTAACAAGCCTTGAAGTGTATAGGATAGGGGTGCAAAGATGCAGCAGGTCAAAAACCTTGTGTTTTACCCTAAAGAGGAGTAATCTGGTGCAAGTGTGTGGCGAATGCAAAAGCTTCTTCTTTCGTCTACCAAGGTTCGCAAAGCAACGGGAACAATAGATGTGCTATCTAGGAAATTCCTATCAACAAGGAACCTGGAAAATTAGGTTCAGGGACCTAGATGCCCACCTATAAAGTAATGGATTAGAACCATTGATCACAGATTGTCTGAGAATTCGCAAAATGCACAATTCAACGACTTGTTGCAATAACTCAAATTTTGTGTTGTTGGACTGATTCTAAACAATGCAACTTATCTCTAGAGAAGCCTCTTCTGCAAAGACTTGAGGATGTCGTCTCCTGGTTGATTCAACCAGATCTTGACATGGCAGTTGAAACATAAATAGTCCAAAACCTCCTGCAAAATGGATGTTATAACAGTATTAGAATATAGTCGAGATGTCTTATAAATAATTACAGGGTGATTATGAATTTAATGTTTTCAGATACAACAAAATTGTCAGCCAGCAGATCTATAAGAGTGCTCAAAGCTTATAGCTGTTCTTTTAAGACATAAAATCCGAAGAGAAACAGCAATTCACCTATTACAAGCCTGGACCACCCAATCTTGTCAACTGATAACCATTTTTCCTTCATGAATAGATCAGCATTGAATGGAAGCCGGAGATGCTCAACAAGCATTGAGTCACAACCATATAACCTACGGACCCATAGAACATTTGCAGTGAGATTCCCATGACTCCTCACTGCATTAAAACTCCAGTTGACCCCAGTCCACAACCATATCTTTAATTCACTGCTGACTTTCCCCGTCTTCCTATTCATCATTAATAAAGAAGTTTTCTCTGGTTACAGTGGAAATCTGGCAAGGGAGTTTACGCGATGTGAGAGTAGCGCAGTCATTTGAACCTTTCAGCCTTTTTCATCACATTCTTCAACTTATAGCTTTGATATCTTTGTCCTACATCCTACCCATTCACGATGAATGAAGAGTTGATGGGAACCTGCATAAAACACGTTGCTCATGCATAAGATAATCTTTTTTGAGTTCATGCAGAGTAAAGAAGGGACACATACAGATATAGAAGAGACAATTAGATAGAGAAACTCCGGTAACAGGATTTTATAATAGTTCTGTTTATTCACATTTCATGAAGATCGGAAAAAGTTCGTCAGAATTTCAATTGTTAGCCAATAGCACCCATAAGTCAAAATGTTATCTCTCTCTAAGAACTTTCAAGAGATCGTTTTCATCCACCTTTTTTCCTATGCACCAATCGATGTCTTGGGGGCACTGAAATTCATTCCAGATTACTCGGTAGAATAGCAAGTCTAGACCACACCAGGAGACTATGGGCTTGAACTTCACATCATGTCCGAAACTCATCCAATTTTAATTTCATCTTCATATTGCCAGCTTGAACTACTATCTCTTTCTTAGACCAGTCCACTTTCAGAACCGTTGCTTTCCTGCCAAGGGATGGAACATGAATCATTGCACCAACTGCTGGAAGCTCAGATTTTTTCTCTGCATTATAGAAGGGAAAAGACTGTTTATAGATGGACCTTTTCCATTTTAACAAGACTAGAGATAGGACTCTTGCTGAAAGAGAGTCCTCACCATATTCCCTCAATGGCAATTACTTATGCTGTTTTCTAAATTAAATAAACATGGCAGAGTTTCTTAAGCAGTACCAGAAGATGATTGCTTGAGAGCTTTAGAGGGGATTGTGCTTTTCCTTTGCACAAGATCTTTGCTGTCTTTATCTAAACTTTGTTGGAGCTCGGCAGCCAATGACTTCACGCTTGTTCCTACTCTAATTGGCTGTTGCTGCACTTGGGATACACGAAACTCCCGCACTCTCTTATGGAGCATTGAACGTGCCGCCGCAGCAGCCTCTGACATTTCTCTAAACACCTTATTCTTTTGAGTTATACGTTGTTCCTCAATCCTCCTCCGGGCAGCCAACAGTTTTCTGTGAAGGTCCCTCGCAAGCCTAGAACAAAAACAGGAAGATGCTAGATAAACACAAGTTTCATTTCACATGATGCCTTGCTAGCAGAAAGACCCACTTCCTATAAAGGAAATAATTCTTTTCATAAATTTATACACTTATTGCAGGATGAAATTCATCGGCCACTTTCAAAGCGCACTGACTTGAGAATGTCAAACAGGAGAAACCTAAGTAGAGAGTAATCGAATACACTTTCATGAAGACTTCAACTTATCCTTTTAACAACATATAAGTTCAATAATATTTTGGGTATTTACACAATCAAGAGTAGGCATTCATCCACATAGGAGTATGAAAAAAACACAAAGAATATCTAAAGAAATAATGGGTAGATGCTCCCTCTGAACTCGGATAAAGGAGAACATATAGTTCCATTCAGTACTTCTATGATTCAGCAGTAAATAGCTATTTATGACTCAGCAAAAAACAAAAAGGAAAGTGATTGCTTATGAAAGAGGCCAATTCCAAGAAGCCAACGATTCTCACATTAGGTAAGACTGTGAATCACGATGCAGCTCACAGAATTCCTGCTTGTATTTTTCCATATCAGTAATGAGCTGCAAGCGAATACAAAGATATGTCATCAGTAATGGCTCCTCAAATGCCACCAAAAGAAAAGGGAACAAAACCAATCTCCATAAATGCAAGTGAATATAAAGTTAGTCAACTAAAATTGCGGATCGCGCTCCCAATAATGCAAACTTCCATAATCTTCACATTCACTAGGCACATGATGACAAAAAGCCTCACGTAGACCCCAAACCATGGACTGAGATTATAAAAAAGCATATCCATGTTCTTACAGTATTGGTATAGACCATGATGGAGTGTCGAGCAATAAAAACTGAACGCATATGCTACAGGAAAAGGAGTGCCAAATGTATGATATGCTACAACACGTACACCTTTCATAGAAGTTGCTTATCTTACTATCAAGATTTTGTAAGACGCCCTGAACAGTTCTATGCTAACACTAGTTACCTCATTTATCTCCGCACTTGCTGAACCATACAGTTCTCGAGCATCATTGACAATTGTGCCAGGCAATCCCAATCTTTCAGCTATACTGATGGCATTTGAACGCCCTATAAGATAAAACAAATGTCAAGTCATATCCACTTTTGACAGATAAAGAACAGCAAATGACAGCATAAGCTATTATTAAACTTTGCACAACTACTGCAGGACATAACAAAGGCAGTCATCTAAGGAAGAATGAAAAACCTGGAATTCCCCAGAGAATCTTGTAAGTAGGCTTCAAATTTACTTCATCAAACTCCATACAAGCATTTTCGAAGCCAGCAGTGCTGCCAATCATTGAGAATATGTAAGAGCCCAGGAGAACAAAGGGAGCATCAGATCTAGTAGGTTTTGGCAAATGTCAAAAGCAGATATGTCCTTTATGATTTCAACTAGATTAAACAAGCTAAACCACTGCCACCAGCGACAGATCTAGAATTATAAACTCAAGGGGTCCAAGTTTGATGTGAAAATTTTATTTTCATTTTTCAATAACTGCATGATCCAAAATAAAATATTGATTAACGCCGGGGTGGAAAGCCAAGGGAAATTACCCCTACATACCGATCAAGCACTGGGAAAGAAAAAGTTCAAAGGATGAATATGTATCTGCAATGGACCTTCAAAATTCAAGTTAAAAAACTACCTGTATTTCAGGGTTTTCAGTTCACCATGATGGGTTGTAGCTATTGTCAAAAGAGCACCATTGGCAAAAGATTCCAGCAGTGACATTCCCAGAGCCGCTCCTTCTAGAGGGTTTGTTCCCGCACCAACCTATCATTATCACATACCAATATAATATTTCATTTTAATCTAGGGAAGCACAAGAAGAGCTGTAATTGCATAACAGGTCACTCAAAGGAGTCACATCAAACAATTATGGAGAGGCAAAAGAAAGACCAATAAAAACATACTTCGTCTAGAAGCACTAACGACTGCTTTGTTGATTTTGATTGAATGTCCTGCAAATATATCATATAAGAAAATATCAACTATAAATAATATGATTAGTGGCATGATTACATGATGGCATGCTAACAAGAAAACACCATACATTTTATTGATCAAGATAACACAAATCCATGTCCTTTAAACTTAATTTCATTTCCTAAAACTTCAAATCATATTTTCTCATCTTCTATTGATTCTCCTTCGAGTGTGTGCCATTTTTGCTAGTTATTCTAGAATTTTCCAGTGTTTATAGAGAAAAGTATAATATGAGTCTATATAACTCCCAGGGTTACAAACTAATCCAAGGAACCCTACAATGGAAATATCCGAGAAGGCTATGCTCACACTGATTTGTTTCAAGTGTCCAGAGAAGGTAGATAAAGATTGTGACAAAGACTGTTCATCACCAATATCAGCAAAGACAGAATCAAACCAAGGGATCCGTACAGATTCAGCTGACAAGATATATAGGCCTGCAATAACAAACTTCCCTGGTGAGATACTTTAAACATTACACGAAATACATGTGCTCAGATTGTCTACAGTTACTACGAATAACTGTGTTTTAATTGGAATGCTGTTAATAGATAGATCTGGCTTGGAATAGCAGACATTTATCACTAGAGAGACAGAGATAACGGAAAAGTGAATTTACAACAGCAAAAAAAAAAAAAACCAAAAAAATGCCGCAGGGCAACCCATTGGCCTGTCTCAGAAAAGGCACCACAAAGGAAAGCCAATTATTAAACCTGATTTTGCCATCAGAGCTGCCAAGCCAATTGTTTTTAGGCATACAGTTTTGCCACCAGTATTAGGGCCAGTTATGACCAAAACCTTAGTCTCACTGGAAATGAAAAAATCAACTGCGACTGGCTTAGCTTGTTCAAGGACTGCAACCTGAATTAACAGCAAATGTGTCAAAATATAGAATTAAGTACTATGCTCAAATTGCTAACCATTGACATTTCAAACTAACCCGCTCTTTCAGGGTTACAAGATCAATCTCTGACTCTCCTTTATTTGACATTCCTGCTTGCAGTTTCCTCCTTCCTATTTCCTGAGCCATCAGATTATGCAGTGAGCACCAACCCCTATATAGCTTCTAGATGTTTAATGAGCGTGTGCAAGAGCAGATAGCACATCATGAAGTTTAAAGAGTTATCATAAGCAGAAAATTAATGAAAACGTTTAATTACAAGACATTCCATGACTCACCGCAGCAGCACTACTGAGATCCTTTCGGGCCTTGCGCAGATTTAGTCTATGCTGCTGGACCAACAAGGGATGATAAGCTTTAGGCAAAAACAACGTCCATTCCATGGATTTTGATGATTTTGAAATTTTGTGCTCTGACAAGGATGTTTCAGCGTCGAGTATTCTACTCTTCTCCTCTAGTAGAGGCAGATCAGGACATGTGCCTCCATATGAAAGACTATATGTAGCTCGGGCATTTATCTGCATATTAGTGCCCAAACGATAAGAAGAGCACCTTCAATTATTATATAAAACTCAAATCTACAATGTTATCACCACAACTGGTCTCGCAGTTTTATGACTGACTTTAATAAGAATCATCAACAGTAGCTTTTAGAATATAAGTTCTGTTGGAATTTCTCCAATGGAAGAGAATTTTGCCACAAGTCTGCCTATGAGATTGTGGCTAATAGATATCCTGAGGATCACACAAAGACTGGTCTTGGATATGGAAAACTGATACAACCCTAGAATTAAGCATTTTGGCAAAGTCTCCATATCCTTGTGGCATGCCCAGAACATTTGTTCAGTATGCAGGCAAGCCTTGAATCTGCAGATCATTTATTTTTATTCGGCCCCATGGCTGGAGAGTTTTGGAGAAACCTGGCTATTCCTAACAGCCTGGCAGGGTCTTTCATCAAGGTTACCCAGGAGTGGATTGAAGACAATGTTAAAAGCAAGTTTTGGTAACAAAGACACAAAATTCCGTGGGGAATTGTTTTTTCTAATGATCTTTGGGTTCTTTGAAAAAATAGAAATAATATTTGTTTAAGAATCAGCAAATTTGCCTAAACTCACTTCTTTTTGTTTGACTAAAGCAGGAGAATCTTATGCTACCATGAAGAATTATGGGTGTGGAAGGAGAAGATTAAGGCAGGGAACAAAACAAAGGAAACCTGGACAAGGATGGATTAAGGTTAAGTCGGATTACCAAGAAACTGGATAGCTGGCTTCTCACATAACATAGGTAGAAGAATGCTTTCAGAGCTGAGATGTGGATGCCAAGAAACACAATCAGACTTGCTCTTACGAATAATGTTAATCATTTGCATGTTGAAAAGGATGCTTTAGCGGTTATTCATGTTCTTGAAAGCAAAATCTCGCAATCTCTCATAGAACCTCTCCTTTTTTGAGTGCAGGAACTTGCTGGAAGGAGTACAGGCATACTGCATCGAGCATATATACAGAAAAGCAAAAGAATGCGCAGACACTCTGGTTAGGTTGAAAAAGGAACAGCATATGGAGTTTATAATATTCACTGGTATTCCGGATTTTACTAAGGATATTTTTTATAGGGAAGCACTTGACAGTAGTTCAACTATGAATGAAGTAACTTGACTGGTTTAACTTCTGAATGACAATCTTTGTTGCAACAAAAAACCATATTCAATTACTTGTAAGTTGTTGAAAAAGTAATTCAAACTGTATGAGGTCTAATTTACATTTCCTACAGGCTCCACATAAAAAGGATAACACTCAGGAAACTTGGAAACTGCACCCAAAAGACCACTCTGCAGAAAAAACCAGAGAGAGGGAGAGAGAGAAAGAGACTTCAGTAGCAGTATGAACTTACCATATCCAGTTGGATTATGCTGTTTAGCAAAATTTCAGTTTCATCAAGATCCATTTGCATCTGCTTGAGAAATGACAATTAGAGAATAGAAAAGTAAGAAGAAGCCGGTGACAAGAAAAAATATGCAACCTTCTTTGTTAACATTAAAAGCACATCTTCCTCTGCCTTTGCCACCAATCCTCTTGCTCGTTGCAGCTCATCATTTAAAGGAACAGCAGCAAGTGGCTCCATGACATTACCATTTCCTGAACCACTACATCATGACAGATTCAGGAGAGAATGCATGACCTTGTACCAAAGGAATCCCAAAAACACTCCTCATCAAAATTTGACTACTTGCATTCAGTGAGAGCATTCATCATGCAAATTGTCCACCATCCTGCCTTCTAAAACAAAAGCCTTCTAGTTTGAGTTACCAAAGAAGGCAAGCAAAATTTCCTTCTAGAGTAAAAGTTAAAGTTCACTATATATTATAAATAACTTATCACCATTGCCATGTAAGCAAAACAATTACCAAATCCCCCAAAGTACTCAATGGTACTTCTTCTTTTTTTAAAATGCTCATTACACAACCAAGCTCATCTAAATACCTGTCCAAGAACCAAATGTGCTCTACTAGAAGTTTAGAAGTGACTACATGGCTTAATAACTACATTATGTTTTCAAAATTGATAGCAAAACTGTAGAGCGAAGATCTACATAACAGTTCAACTGTCTTATGGCACAAAGTAACAGAAAGTCCCAGCTATGAGCTAAGATGAAAAAAGAAGAGCTCTGGATAATGTTGGTTGACTACAATCACTTACAGCCACTCAAAAGCCTTTTTTTGTGCAAAAAGAAAAGGAAAGGAAAGAAAAATGGAAGGATGTAATATATTTTAGCACCTGGATATCAGTAGACCATTCAAATTTATCAGCTTATCCATTCCGACTTTATGCACCATCTTCCGTTGACATTACTCACTTCCTAAATAAAGGAAAATATAAAAGTTAAAACAGACAAATAGAAAAATACAAAGCATACACGCTACATAGATCTGTCTGACTGATGCACTCACCAGGGAGGATGACTCATTACTATCATTCCTCATTAATTTGTCCATCAACTCGTGTAGCTGAACAGAGAAAATGTAAAAGAACTAGAATCAATATTTAGCATCAAATAAGGAGACAACTCAGTAATTCAAAGGTTCAAATAAGAAACTGGCTGAGAAGTGTGATGAGGATCCACAGATGGAACTTCTTTTTACACAGAGTCCTTTGATTAAAGGTAGCAAACTTTCATTAGTTTATCAATAAAAATTGACTAAGAAGTTGGCAGTCAACTCATGTGACGAAATGCTTCCTCTAAGTCCAAGACAATTACACCAATAACAACAATAAGGGTTACTAATAAAAAAGAACGTATATGATTTTGCAAATCACATTGGCATCCCCTTGGTGCCTGTTCAATGAATTATCTGACTATCTAATAAAATAACAACAAAAAGTTATGTTGTATAGAGGTAGAAGAGGCAATTGCTGCCCTCCGTGATAACATAGCCTGTACAGATGGATATTGATGCAAGAGATATAAGACACTTTGTGTCAACTTTTCCTTAATCTGGTGTGGAAGAGGCCAACATCTTATAGCTGCCCTCAGCAAATACAGTTGATAAGCCAATCTGAGTGCATAAACATGTTCAAGCATCACAGTCCTTGAAACATCAAAGGGAAGCTTTCTAATTGAAGGTAAAATTATGATTAAGTGAATGGCACAAAAATGGCAGGATAACTTCACCCTCTTTTCAAGTATCTGCACTTGTTCACGTGACCGTTTGAGCAAAGGACTCTGAAACAAACAAAAAGGCTAAGATGAGCTACATAAATGATTAAGAGAGAGAAACAAAAATCACATCCAAGCCTACAAAGAAAGCTGTCACAATAAAATGACACTCTAGTAGGCAAAGAGCCACAGTAATGACAACTAACTCCGAAATATTGAAGAACATACAGCCGAGTCTTTAACAGAGCCATCTTCGTCAAGGACTTGCTGTATCAACCTAATTAGAGGTCGATTTATTATCAATTCCATAATCTGCAAGGTAACATAAAAAATCAAATGAGTCCATGATGACATTAGCAAAACAATACATGCGAATACTCTATTTAATTGTATATACTTGAGTCCCGTTATGATACCACTTCGCTCAGAGGCATGAAGCGTCTATGCCAGTCCGCATCTTCCTTGATTGCTGCTCGTAGATTCAGCTGTAGAGCATCAGCGAATTGCAAAAGAGATGCAACCGCTATTGCTTCATGTCCACTCATGGGTAATTCCCTCCGAGCACGCTGAATTGCAGACTTGACCTTTGAAAAGATCAAAACTCAGCAGTCAGTGACACCTCAAGCTCAACATCTTGTCGAAACCTAAAACACTTAAAATGACCCCAGATATCCATGCGACATGTGTCAGAGCTCAGTAGCAATTCATGAATAAAACTAAGCCAGAAGTGTATAATCGTTCTTTACTTAGAGTTGCCGTGCGTATCCGTAATTCAGAAACGAATGTGGACCCACCGATGCTTAACAAATTCGATATGGCTCTGAGAAACCAATGAGAAGTGAATATGCACAGTAAATGAGATTCCTAAACTTCACGTTGCTAGAAGAGGACAAAATTAGCGTAAAAGCACTGACCAGAGCAGTATCGACGCCGCTCAAGTCCAAGCTGAAACCGCCGTGCCGGTGCATTTCCACGGCCGCATTGGTCTCGCTCAAAAGGCTCACGCTCTCCTCGTACGTCTGATCCAGAGACCACAACCGAGTCTTCGCAACAACCAGCAACAACCAGCAACAAACCAACGCCCACAACAAGCGTCAGAATCCAATCGAAGCTATTCAAAACCAAAATTCGACATCGCAAAATCACCAATCGCCTCCGCACATAGATCTCCACTCCTCTTAGCTACACAAGTATCGAATCTGCACGCGAAAATCAGTATCGCCTAACGAACACGCGAATCCGCCGATCGACCGAGCTGACCTTAGTGGCGTCCCGGCCGAGCGAGGTGCCGGCGAACGAAGCGACGGAATCGCAGAGCTTGTCCCACTCCAGGACTCTGAGGCTCTGGAGGTGAGCGGACGATTCGCCGCTGAGGCCGGCGACGGAGGCGGCCCTGGAGACGGAGCGCCGATTGAGGATAACTCGGTTACTGAAAGCGACGGCGAGTAGAAAAGAAGGATGCGAAGAAGATGGAGAAGTTGATGGAGGGAAGGCGATGGAGTTGAGGAAGAGCGTGGGATACGCCATGGTCTTGCTCGAGCAGAGACCGCTCGTTTGAAAATGGCGGGGGATTTCTGGATGATGAGGAATGTTAGGAAACGCACGGAAATGATAACAGCGCGCGATGGATAGGATGGGTGCGTTGCGATGACGAGGGAGAAATGTCTATTTTTCCTTCCCCCCACCCCCCTTAAGAGTTCCTAAAAATAGGAAACCCATTGCTCCTCCCTGTTTGGGCAAAATTCTCGACTAGACCGGCTCCGCATAGACTAAATTCATCGTATCCGTTCTTCATATAAGCCTTGCGTATGAGTCCTAGAATCAGACACGCAACTGACAAATTTCTATTTTGGCACGTCATTCGAGAATGGGATCAACTAACAGATTGGATCATCAATCATACAATTTGGTTTGAGTTTTGACTCTAATTTTACGAGTACATCACCACACTTAAGTAAATTAAAGCTTCGTAAGAATCAATTGATTTAGAGATTAATGTTCCGTTTACTTCACAAAAAATTGTATAATTTGAAAAATATTTTTCTAAGAAAAATCGCTTATATCGCTTAAAATAATTAATCAATGAAAAATATTTTCATTATCAATAATAATTAGTTTTCCATTTTTGGTATTGATAATAATTTATGCTTAAATATTTTTTAGACAACGAAAATAATTTTTTCATTTATTTTTGTAAGTAGTAAATGATTAAATTTTAAAATATATTTTCCAAGTCATTCATTTCGGACAAAATAAACGGAGCATCATTGACTGATTGTATTAGTCCAATGTATTTACAAAGAGCAAAACCTACAAATTTAGGGTGACAGAAAACCATGGCTTTTTGGGCCTATCCTAGCAGAGGAAATTCATGGGTTGGGCCCAGCCGAGCATTTGCCCCAAAATGTTATCAGCCCTATTGGGAAAAGAATGGAAATTGGCTGCAGTGTCAAGGTCAACAGCATTCCCTTACTCATTTTTATTTGGTACATTTTGTTTTAAGCAAGGTTCCATTGAAAAAAATGAATGATTCAAAAAAAAAAATTCTCAAAAATAATTATTTATATCATTCAAAATAAATCAGTCAATAAAAAATCTTTCATTTATGTTTATGAAATATTTTCTAAACAATGAAAATATTTTCTATCCATTCAGTCCTAAACGATATAAGTAATCGTTTTTTTTATAAAAATATTTTTCAAATTATTCATTTTTTCGTCAAATAAAAAAATCGAGTTAAAAATCAATGCTAGAATAATTAGGAAGTTATGTTGACATCATAGATGGAAGCTTCCCCTCTAAGTGTATCTTCAAAATTGCAACAGTATAATTCAAGGCCAATGCAAAGTTTACTTCCTATAGGGTGTGGAGGGACCGTCAACAACAATTTAGGCATAATTATTTTCATGGGTGATGATAAAAAAAATTTATTCATTCATTTTGTGAGTGATATAACCAAACATTTTTTAGAAAAAAAAAATATTTAGATTTTCCGTGAAAAGAGCACATTCAAAAGGTCAAGACAATTTATCAACATGTCGATGTACGTAGTCGTGGCAAATAGGGTATGTGCAGCTACGCTAAAGGCATGGTATCTCCATGGCCAATTGCTCCTTGTATCAGCTTGTATCAGTCACAATGTACGCCACTTTTCTGCTTGGTTTGATCGTAGGTGCACAAACAATAACCAGACAAAAAGAGTAAGCTCCTAATTGACATCAATGGATATCGAAGTGTCCGATCATTCAAATCCCTAAAATCCAAAATGTTTAGTTTGTGTATGGATAATTTGAGGCAACACCAATGGTAACCTTGATAAAATAGCGACGAGGCATGAGCTAGCATCATTGTTGGCATTTGGCGAAATTCAAAGCATTTCAATAGGTCCAAGCCCTAAGTTTCAAATTTAGTGTCATCAGTGGCAATTGGAATCCAGTGATTTGCATGCAAATTTCATGAATCAAATCAGATAATATTATTTCCTATGACAAAGATCATGTGATAGCATATATTAAAACGAGAGAATGTTGTTTTCTAGCAAAAGCACTGAGGCATGAAACTATTAGTCGCTTGTTGGCCAGCCAATTGAAAACGTTATTACGAAATATATTGAAAATTTTCTCGTCCATTGTTCGGAATATGCTGCCTTTAATGCGCAATTATCTTGCTTCCTGTCACGAGGAAAAAAATAAAGAAGTTAATTAATTATTGATGCAAATAATTTAATTGAAATTTAATGACATATTTAATCCCCAAGTTGGTTTTTTTTTTCCTTTTTTATACAAAAAGGTGACACCAAATCTCAATCTCTCTAAAAGAAAAATCTCAATCTCCTCATATAATCTACTCTTTTAGATAAGATAAAATGGGCTTTCTATTTTTGAAGAATCTCGATCACTTCTCTCGTATCTAAATATCTTGAGTTGTATATAATATAGCGAAATTACAAATGTGATGTTGAAGGACAATTACGTAAACTCATAATTTTAGTTTATCTTTCACATTTTACAATGTAAAAATTCCGACATTTTTAATCCTATAATTACCTTTTCGAAAAGATTCTGAATCTTGAAAGGCTTTTCTTTTGATAGTTACTTACAGAAGTTGTCCTTATTGACACGAAAGTTCCTATTGTCGTTTACTCTTATAGATACGTCACGTTTAATTTATAGTTCAGTCTCGCACTGTCCTCCAGTTGGCACTAAATGGCCTTTGCTGATCCCTGTTCTACCTTTAAAATATTAGAAGGCGCCTTTTTTTTTTTTTTGTTGGTCAAGTAATACTAAATTAGCAAGACCCACAATAAATAAATAAAAATTAATGATAAAAAATAAAAGTGGGAATTGCTTGGAATTAAATAAAGCTAATCGTTTTAATACTAGAACTTGAAGTGGGAAAACTGCAAAGTAATGATGTCTTATGAAACCCATCAGTTGACTTTTGTTTTGCTTTTTTGCCCAAAAAAATTGTCAAATTGATTGATGGACGGCGGATATTTGTCAAGACAACGCAAGGGGGTGGTATTAAGAGTCCCAAAAATTAAGCCACGCTACTTGATTTTTAAGTGGGAATTGGGAGAGGTTGCATGGTGCACGTTTTCTACGGCCGTAAATGGCTATCCGATCCCCTCAAACGGATAACGAGTTCAATTCATATGTATCACATCTCCACTCTCCGAAATCTTACGTTATCTTCACACCCTTTTTTTCATCTAACACAACACAAAATGCAATCACCACTTTTAGTATTCTTAACTTACCAATCAATCGATGCACGCAACTCTAAGCCCAATATAGCTCTAGATTTCAGAAAGGGAAAAATGAACTCATCGAAAGAATCAATAACTCTGCAAAAGAAAAGAAAAGAAAAGGCAAAAGGATTTCATTGAACTTACAAAATTAGATTCATTGGAAACAATGGGTGGCGCTTTTATTTTTTCTTCCTTGTGACCCTATTTATCTATCCATTTCGTCAGTTCCCATCACTTTCACTTGTCATCCCAGACTCCCAGTCATAGCCGGCCGATGACCAATAATGAAGAAGAAAAACAAAAATCCGGAGGTTAAAGTCCAAAATGGAGATTCCAAGCACGTCGCTATCTCTCACCGTATTACCATTTTGTCAAAGCTGTACGTGTGAAGAATTTGCCCCCAACGGTAAAAGATGAACAATAATTGTCGACGGAAAGGGCTTGCTGATTCGATGCAGATTCTCTTACCTTTCTCTAAAAAGATAATAGCATTCCAATTTTGGCCTAATATATAATATATTAAATTAAACTTTAAATTTTAATAACATCTGAATTTTTAATCTATTTAATATACTTCATAAATTTTGAATACATGTTCAATATAGTTTTAGAATTATATGAAGATGTTTAATATAACCCTTTAAATAATTCATGATCAGGAAATACATAATTCAAAGACTATATTGAATGAATTAAAAATTATTGCATATTATATCAAATTCAAAGACCGCATCAAATAAATTAAAAGTTTAAGAACCACTTAAGTCAAAATTTATGTCCTTATTTCCTTAGCACAAAGATCCTGATGAAGAAGGAGAAAGAGGCTTTTGGACTTCGGGTACATGAATTTTTACTTTATCAATGTGAATTCTAAACTTTAGTTAAATATCCAATGTGATCCATAAACTTTTAATATGTTTAATATGACTCTTGAACTTTGGATACGTGTTCGATATAATCATTCCATTAATTCACACGGTTCAAAGCATTATATTAAACGAATCAAAAGCTTATGGAAGGGACCACGTGGAACAAAGTCAGAGCTCAAGAGTGACGTTATATGTGGAGCCAAACTTCATGAGCATTTGCAATGACATAGAGGTCCCGACGAAGAAGACGAAGGAGGCCCCCCGACCAGATCAGCGCCGCGATTCGATCCTCCATCATCCGCTGCCGTCGTCCATCAGTTTTTAACTCGCCGATTACAGTTCCGTGCACTCCTTAAAAACCGGTCCGCATCCGCAGCAGAGCTCCACACTCTCGCACTCGATCTCGTCCTTTCCTCGAACGGGCGGGCCCCCACTTCAAGCTCCCTCCTTTTCCCCCGACCCTCCATCCGAAATTCCGTCTTTCCTCGGAATCCCTGAACATGGTCCTCGATGGCAGCCTCGATCAGGAGTCGGCCGCGCCGCCGAGGAGGTCCCTGTTCCGGTACAACTCGCCCCTCACGCAGGTCGGCCTCATCGGGCTGGTCTGCTTCTGCTGCCCCGGCATGTTCAACGCCCTCTCCGGCATGGGCGCCGGCGGCCAGGTCGACCCCACCGCCGCCAACAACGCCAACACCGCCCTCTACACCACCTTCGCCGTCTTCGGCGTCCTCGGCGGCGGGATCTACAACATCCTCGGCCCCCGCCTCACCCTCGCCGCCGGCTGCAGCACCTACGTCCTCTACGCCGGATCCTTCCTCTACTACAACCACTACCAACACCAGGCCTTCGCCATCGTCGCCGGCGCCATCCTCGGCGTCGGCGCGGGCCTCCTCTGGGCCGGCGAGGGCGCCATCATGACCTCGTACCCGCCGCGCGACCGGAAAGGCACTTACATCTCCCTATTCTGGAGCATTTTCAACATGGGAGGCGTCATTGGGGGGTTGATTCCATTCGCGTTGAATTACAAGAGGACGGAGGCTGCTTCCGTGAATGACGGGACCTATATTGGGTTCATGTGTTTCATGACCGCCGGTGCGCTGCTTTCGTTCGCCATCTTGCCGCCAAGCAAGGTGATTCGCGACGACGGGACTACTTGCACTAACGTCAAGTACTCGAGCGTCTCCACCGAGGCGGCCGAGATTCTCAAGCTGTTCCTCAACTGGAAGATGCTCTTGATCGTGCCAGCCGCCTGGGCGAGCAACTTCTTTTACAGCTACCAGTTTACTAATGTGAACGGCGTCTTGTTCAATTTGAGGACTAGAGGGCTCAACAACGTGTTCTACTGGGGGGCGCAGATGTTGGGGTCGGTCGGAATCGGCTATGTGTTGGATTTCAGCTTTCCGAGTCGGAAGGTGAGGGGATATGTTGGAATTTTGCTTGTAGCTTTGCTCGGGACTGCGGTTTGGGGGGGTGGCCTTGCTCATCAGCTCACGTACACTCGCGACAAACTGCCCAAGAAGTTGGACTTCAAGAACTCACACTCCGATTATGCTGGGCCATTCGTGCTGTATTTCAGCTACGGATTGCTGGATGCAATGTTCCAGAGCTTGGTTTACTGGGTCATTGGATCTTTAGCTGATGATTCCGAAACTCTTAGCAGGTAGGGCATCAGTTTCTCCACAATGAGTAACAAGAGATTCTATTTTGGCATGTAGACCTGTGGAAATAGGGATAATATTCTTGATTAACCCCATTTTTGGGTAATTGAAACTGATATCTGGTCTTCTTCTACGTCCTGCAGGTACAGTGGGTTCTATAAAGGAGTGCAGAGTGCAGGAGCGGCAGTCGCATGGCAAATCGACCAGCACAAAGTCTCGTTCCTGGGGGAGCTTATCATCAACTGGTCGCTCATGACGGTTGGCTATCCCTTGCTGCTGGTTCTTGTCAAGTTGGCCGTGAAGGACGATGCGAAGGGTGAAGAGGGAGCTAAGAAGGAAGTTGCTCCTTCTTTTGCTCATTAGTTGGTATTCCACAATGTCATTTAATCTTATGAAGCAAGACAACAGCTGAAAAAGATGATTCCTTTGAATAGCTTTGTCTCCTCCTCCTCCTATGGGTTTTCCTATCCTGTCTACAGTGGAGTTGTAATCTGTGACTGTTGACACAACAGTTGTAAATGATACATTGTTACCTTTCCCGTGTATTTCTCTCCCTCTAAAGAGCTGCAAACATAGGTGTGGCTTATGAGTAAATCACGGCTGTCATAGTTATCGTCCTAGGTATGGGGAACACTAAATTGTCAATTATCAGATGGAGCATTAAGTCACGGCAGGCAATCCATTATTTTATAGCTATGATCTGCTGGCTTGCATATTTTAATGTAATCTTCCTTTCAAAATGCCTAGGAACTTTCTGAGAAGCTGACTCTGCACGGCGTATATTCCTTTTAGCTTTCAGACATGTCAACTGAGACAAATAGAATAAAACTCCGGGGTCGCTCCTCGTCCTAGTCGACCATTTCTCTAGAGTAAATTCCAATGTCAGGAAGTACTGTGGATTTATAAATTCTCCTCCTATAGTAACAAAAGGGTAAACATTGATTTATATATTTCTGGTCCTCTTGTTGTTTGTTTGGGCTAAAAAATATAGCATTTCTGCATCCAGCTGGAAAAAGATCAGGTTCGCAGTTTCATGCTTTGACTTCTTTCAAGTGTGACCTCTGCATTTCTTAGGATAGAGAGCTTGTATTGGTCAAGATGTAAAGCCTCTCATGATGTTCTATCATGATATAGCTATGAAACATCAATTACTGTCTCTGCAGGATCAATGCAATGCGGTGAAAAGGTCAACTTTTAGATGCGTAATCTCGAGTAGTCCTCAATTAGCAGGAAGAGGAAGTAAGAGGCTTTGTCGCTATATTGAACCGAGCATTTGACTCCGCTTGTTTCTTAGAACTAGAAGCATTTTTATCCTTAAAGCAAGTTATATTGTTCACCACAATACAACGCTACAATGCTTCTGAGCTTCCTGCCAGATGCTTCTGAGCAGTTAGGTTCCTGGGTATTTCACGAGTATTTGTATGCTGAATTCAAAACAAGATTTCTTTCCGTTATGTCAAATAGCCGAGAAAGGCCCACCGAGAAGGTGTCATAGATCATCTTATAATTTCCCAGAATTGGAGACTTTGATGAGGCACTGTTGGTGGTAAGATCTCTCTCAGAATCCATTTTCTTGTCCATGAGAAAAACTAAGTTGAAATTGTCCTTGCAGGCACAAAAGAGGTTCACTGGATTGGTCATGTGCAAGACTTGCTTTTCTTCCACGACTTGTCCGGTCTTCTTGCTTCTAGCTTTGCCACATCAACTGTCTAGGATTTTTGCAGATGAATCTCCCCTTCCACATCAAAATTCAGAAATTGTAGTTATTCTTTGAAATGAGAGGGACAAGGGCGTCATATTTCTTGTGAATTGTGTTAAAGTTTATTCAGAAATCTGTTGTTGCTTTTCCTTTGAAATTTAGACAAAAGAAGAAGAAAAAATCCCCGAAAAAGGTATTTTAGCATCTAAAGACCAACTGAATAACATCCTGAAGAAACAGATTTTCAGGCATCGAGCTTTCAAGAACACTATGAAACAAACGCGTGGCTCTTCTGCATTTATACGAAGAAAGCAGAGCTGCGAGGTCAGTGTGATATTGTGGAACTCGACGTCACCATGAAGTCAAGTTTGAGCGGATTGTCAAGAGCCTTAATAGGAGATAGGAATGATGAATTAGAGGAAATACCCTGTGCACCAGATAAGAAACCAGAGAGAATCAGAGAGAATCTTTAATTGCTAATGAAGCTTTGCCAGACTAGAGACAGCACAGTCGACGCTGTACAACATAGACGACTCGCGGGCTCGCTTGCGCACGAAACGGAATGCGCTACAATCGTTTTGAGCGGCCAATCTCTGTTGCGTGCAGCCTACTATGCCCCCACTCCACCGATTTCTGTATGATTCATTATCTTAGCAAAAAATAAAAAATAAAAAAGATATGTCCCAAAAATATTATAAAAAAAAAAAATCGTAATGAATTCATGAGAACGTAGCTGCTTCTACTCGAGACTACTCTGTATATGACCATTTAAACGTAAAACACAGCTTCAATTACTAAAACGAATATATTTGAAACCCATCTTCGCACTGAATCGAATTTGACAAAATAGCTTCATTCTGACTCCCAAAGTGGTCTCGACGTGGCCCGTGGAAGCACATTCAACCCAATTGTATGCATGAGAAGAACAAAGTTGCAGGAATTGGATGAGCAAAAATCTAAAGATGAACACCAGTTACTAGCACTGCAGAACGTGAGCTTTATTGACCAAAATGAGGCCATGCATCACAGTTAATGGGAAAATGATTTCAATTTCTTCATTAAAGTCCATCTCGACGGATAGAAGAGCAACTTGTAGAACAAAATCCACCACCTCCAAAAGGAAATGTGCATGTTGGTCGTCTGAAGAAGATCCTAATTTCCCAAAAGCCAATGTAACCTTCTTTGCAAAGTACAGTTCAAAACTGGTTTTGACTTGCTGTGAGGAAATGAGAAACCAGAAACAAGGGAACATCAGCCGCAACAGTTTTGCAGGAAAAAACTATGTTCTCTTTTCGAATTGTCCTGTGCGATTATTTCTACTCTCCTTCAGAGGACTTTGAAGCGAAAATGTTGGCTCACGCTGTTCCATACTATCTCTTCTAGAAATCACGGGAATCTCATCCACAGCCTTTCCCGAGGAAGAAGTGTTGTCATCTGAGCTTTCAGTCAACTGAGATGAAGAGCCTCCTCCACTTGGAGCATTCCCTGGGGCCTTGCCAATTAGGCTTTTGTACATTGTCAAAGCCTGTGCCATCATGTTAGCTGGATTGGCAGTGGAGCTAGGAAGCAACAATGTTGTGCCCTGATGTAAATAGTAGTTACAATGAGAATACATCAGAATCATAACCTGTGCAATACTAAGTTATTTGTAGGGAATATATAATCAAACAAAAACTCCAAATCATTTACCTCTTTGGCAATGTTTCCAAAGGCCTGGATATATTGTTCAGCAATCCTCAAACTAGCCGCCTGCATTCAAAGTAGAGGTGTACACCAAAGGTGGGAAGTCAAACAGGTAATTTGATAAGCGTCATCCTCTCAATAAAAAGGCAAAGAACATACATTCCATTATTTCACAGAATAGATAATGACAATGCCTACAAAGATCCAAAGAAAGGCCCAATCTTAAGGGAGAAACGTCTCACAATATGATCCATTCCATCAGACTATGCAAGTTACACAATTCATTTTCTTTAAAAATAACTTTCTACTTATTTTCTTCAACCCCAATGTTCTTCCCACCATTTTGGCTAATTGCAAATCTTTCCTCATCATGACTTTTCAAGACCATCCGCCTGCCGCACTAGTTTTTTCCTCTTGAAAGTTCATAGTACACAGCATAGATAGAGCACAAGACTACAACAGTTGGTAAGAAGAACCTTCCACGTTTAAAATCCTCATAGAATGGAGAAAACACTTGCCACTAAGTATGTGAGAGTTATCATTACGTGTAGTATCATTGCTAATTGATGGAATGTCTACATCAACAACACTGGGTATCCTGTAATTTAAGAGAAAAGCTTACTTCAACACCTCCAGTCTCCTTAAGAGCATCAGATACCAGAACAATTCCTTTTGCTGTTGCTTGTGCCCTAGCAAGGATGGCTTCTGCCTCTCCTGTTGAGATGAAAAGGAGCAAATGGTAATAGGGAGAACCACTTAAGATGCCTGTGCAATTGAGTATATAACCACACCCCACAATAACGCTGATATAGGCATAGTGCAAGGTATTTCCTACCAATCAGCTAAATAAGAGCTTATAAAATGGCACTACTGATATTATGTCCTCTGCCTATAACAATTTCAGGCAAAAGATACATCAATTTCACAACTAGAAAGCCAAAGCTTACAACAAGATAAAAAAGGCCCTTAACTGACAATTTCATCAGTTCCTGCAAGTAAATTTCTCCTCTGAACAGAATATAAGTTTCTCTACTTGAAGCAGCCTTCAAATGAAGCATTGCATCCAGCAAACCGCAGATTATAGAAAAATTCTAACAAGATTATGAACATATTTCAACGGACCATGAGCTCTATTAACTTGATCCATCTTTGCCGCTTCTGACTGTAGGATTACAGCACTCTTTCTACCATCCGCAATATTGATGTTTGACTGTCTTTCTCCTGTTAAACATTAAAAGTATCAGTTATTCAATATGAGGATCTGCTCAGATTTTCCATGCTACAGGGGAAAAGCATATACCAAAAACAGGATGGTTAGAATATGGAGCCGACCCAAAGCGGAAGTATCATGGTAAATAATAGCAGTTGGCAACGGAGTAAGGATGCTAGTAATTACCGACCAAGAAAGTGAATCAACTAAAGTGACCACAGGCTCAGTAACAATGAGAAAGAAAACAACTTTAATAGCTCATCATCACATGTCTAGTGAATATAAGCACTCAGAATACATGATCACATCACCTTCAGACTCCAGGATTTGGGCTCGTTTCTTACGCTCAGCTTCTGCTTGCATCTCCATAGCTTGCCTCACACCACGAGGAGGAGATATGTCCCCTAAAAAAGAAAGCACAGGGAAGCACATTTAAGAGATCCTCTAAAGTGTTAAATGACCATTATAACAATTTTGGACAGGCTGCAACTTACGTATTTCATAACGAAGACATTTCAAACCCCAGTCTAAGGCAGCCACATTAATGGACTCCTGTAAAAATAGTCAACCCATAAAGCACCAGCCTTCATTCTTGCTCTCATAGCTATACCATCTAAGTATATAATCATGTAATTTCAAATTTGAGATTCAATCTGTCATGACTATTCACTCCATGGACATCATCCAATCAATGAGAAGAAAAACACACTACCAACCATAGCAGGGACAGACATAAACATAGAGAAGAACAGACAGATGCAGACAGAACTCCATCAATGGAAAACAGAAAGAAGAATGGAGCTGTTCAGAAAAGGCTTTAACTCAGCCAGAATCAAAGAAACTGAGGTACTCTATGCTATCTACAACTTAGCTTAGAAGGACCATGCACTGGTAGAGTCCACAGGAGCAGAACTCACCACTATCTTTTCATTAAGTGTGTCCCGCTCCTCAAATGTCTTGTCAAGTGTTATTTTCCCAAGCTCACTACGCATCGTCGTCTGAGCTAGCTGAATAACTGCATATATAGGATTTTCAACGCCATAAGAAGCGTTGTAAGGATCCACAATCTGCGAAAACCCTATCATATTCAGCTCCTTTATATCTATATATACCAAAAAAATGAAGCATTCCATGAGAAAACACAAAACGCAGCATGACCATACCTTAACGTAAAGCACTCCATCGATCAAAATGCTGACATTGTCTTTGGTAATAGCAGACTGGTCCGGGATAGGAATGGCCTCTTCCTTGAGCGAATGCACGTAAGCTATTCGATCGACAAAAGGAATCAAGAAATGGATTCCCGAAGTTAGGGTTTTCACATACTTGCCGAACCGCTCGATCACAAAAGCCCTCTGCTGCGGCACGATCCGTACCCCCCAATTCATCGGGGGCGTTATCTCATATCTGCAAACCCCAAGTTCACATTTTTCACAAAGCAAACACCAGCAGAAACCGAACGATTCCAACATTCGAATGCACAAAACACAAAGCATCATCACATCCACTAATCCACACGCCAAAGGCACAACTTTCACAATCGCGAGCCGGTTTCCGAAATCCACCGAATCCAGCATTCGAAAACGCCACGAGCCCGCGATTTCCACGGCGCTAACGGCACCGCATTACCGGACTACGCCTACGCTGACCTAGGATTTCATCGAGGAGGAGGAGCGGAGGCGCAAATTACCCGGTGCTGGGGTCGCGGCCGACGCGGAGGTGCCGGACGGAGGTGGCGGCGAACGGCGGCGAGGGAGGGAGGAGAGGGGAAGCGGGCGGTGGCGCGGCGGGAGGAACGAGGGGCGGTCGAGAGGGCGCGGGCCGAGGCGGCGGCGGCGGCGGCGGCGGCGGGGGGGGAGGAGTCGCGGAGGAGGTGGTGGGGGAGAGATCTCAGGGCGGGCCCGAGAGAACCGGAGCTCCTCCTGAGCATGTGATTCATCTCGCTGCTCTGTGCTCTGATCTGGTGGATGGCGAATTGGGGATGACTGTTGTTGTCGGAATTTAAGGAAGAAGAGCTAAGAAGAGGGTGTCGGATTCACGCTGGTTTCGTGGGAAGAAGGGGGATTTCTCATGTAAAGCCCTAGTAAAACCTCCTTTCTTCTCTTTTCTTCCTTCGTCCTTCTTCCTCCTCCTCGTCTTCCTTCTTCTTCCTCAAGCAAAGCCGAGAGATGGGGTCAAAGTCAGAGCGTTTCTCCTCCGAAGTAATTTCACCTAATGTAGCATTCCTGGAACAATGTCTTCTTCGAAGTAACACCACCTACTGTAGCACTATGGAATTCCGACCAAGGAAAAAAAAAATTGCAGTGTTGCTGAATACACGCAATCCATCGTTCAAAATTAACAGTGTAGCATTATGAAATGTATGGATTGGACCAATATGTATGATTTTCTATCGATCAATTTAAGATATGAAACACAAGTCGAACTAACATGTGTGATTTCATGTAGCAAACAAAAACCAAAAAGATGATAATCGTATTAAAGTTTTAAAATTTGTTATGAATGTGCTGGACTTATTCAATCATATAATTTGGGCTCCTAGAATATAGTGCCCTTGGGCTTTTTATTTGATTGTATTTCCCTACTGCATCAGGTCATTCGAGGCAAGCGAATAATTTATCATGAAAAGAAAGAGCTTCAAGACAATGATTTGGAGCTTTTGTAGAGTGGAACCATTAGCACTAGACACGAGATACATATTCCAAATAACAAGGTTTTTTTCAAATAGGCCAATTCATTTGGGACCTGCAAATCCACTCTTTTTCCTATTCAAAGATCCCCTTGTCTATATGTTTTCACATCGAGAATTCTTTGCAAATTAAGAGATGTCAAAGGGGCTTCTAAAATTTTCAAAAAATGAGATAAAAAGTCATGAAATTTGTTATGAAAGTGTAATTGAGTCTTAAAACCAAATTCGTCCAATCAAGTTTTTTCATTGCGTGCAATTTTTTGAAAATTTTATAACTCGATTGCATTTTCACTTTTTATCGCATTTTTTGAAAATTTTGTTATTCGATTATACTTTTGTAATAAATTTCTTAACTTGATCCCACTTTTTAAAAATTTAAAATTCAATTGCATTTTAATAATAAATTTTAGAATTTAATTGTGCTTTTTAAAAGTTTTAAGTCTTAATTATACTTTCGTAATAAATTTTAGGTCTTCCAATTCCAATGCAATTATCCAAAAAATAATTTAAACTCCCAATATTGAGTTTTTGTATCATAAGATCTCTGAATCTTATCTTTCGAGTGTGGAAATTTTCCTACGAAGAAAAAGACCTAATCACTTTGAAAGATTCGAACCAGCAGTCGTATATACAATTAGTAAGGTCCGGTCGATTTACTTCCCCATTACGCATTCCTTCCCAGGTCAATTCCAACGAGAAAGATCACACAGAAATCTGAATTGTAGAAAATGCATACTACAAGCCACAGCCAAAAGAACTTGGAGCTTGAACTAGATAAGCAAACCTACTGATTGTGTCTAAATTCACAATAAACCCACCGCTAGTTCTATCGATCCTGCCGTACCCATCGCGTTCAGCTGAGCAATGTCGGAACATACATTTGCTTCCCCATTACGTGGAAAGATGACTTAATTTGAAAATGATAACACAAATGAAGAATCCTGATCCAGAACCGCTCCCCCCCGGCACATCCAAAACAGGTTTTGCAACATTATGTAAGCGAACATATAACCGAATAAACACCAAATTGTAGGCAGAAAAACTCCCATAGCACAAAATTGTAAATCTCATCCTCAACAAGATCACCAGAGTCTGCTAAATCATCCTTCAGAAGCAAATCCAACGAAAAAAAAGACATAATATAGAACTTGACACCAAACGCTGCTAATACTTGGCTTCTCATTCTTCTGTGTGGATGGTTCCCTTCTCGCTGACATAAATACCATCGAGGAACTTCCTGATGTCCTTGTTCTTCACATGGCATTTCTGTTACAAGACACGCGGAAATTCAATCTCAGCAAAGAGCTTTTCATCACGTGCAGGGTCATATGTAAGGAAAATGACGAGTGGGACGTACCTGATTTATGAGGGCGCAAGACCGGGAAACAAGCTCGATGTCATTCCCATCCACGACCAGTTCATCCTTCACCTTCTCAGAACGAACCACAGATACTCCTTCAAGCATTTCCACCTTCCTCACCTGAGTAAAACGAGCAAGGAAAAAGATTATTTTCAGTTTCATCTAGAAAAAAAACAATAGGGGTGGGCAAAATCATCGAATGATTTGATTTTGGGAAAACTTGTTATCAGAATACAAGTCCAAACCAGAAAGCCAAAGTATCGGGCCGGCAGCCTCCATTCACATATAGCACAGTGCTATACTGATTAAACTCATTCATCACATCAGTCCAGAAACAGCAAAAGGCAAACTTCTGAACTCAATCGATTGAAAGCACAATAAACTGCACACACTTGCTGCATAAACAATCATCAACAGGACAAACAGAACAGAACAACCCACAAGCTATCTCTAGGTCTCCTACGTACGTGAGGCTGTTCATATGCAGAACTTCACTTCAGAAAGACCTTTTAACTTCCGTCGATGCATTCGAACAGACACCGCAAGATTCCACCTTTTAAACTAAATTCTAACGACAGACAGAAATCTCAGCACCCGGCGAGAATAAACACTTCAATCCACAGACCATTGAGATCCGATACGAGAAAGCTATCTAGGTGCTGTCAGATTCACTAAAATTTCACAATAAACCCTAACTCTTCGCTTTCAAATAAATTATTAAAAAAAATTAAAAAGGGGGCATTTCTCACCTTCTTCTCGCCCAAGAAGTTGCGGATCTCGATGGACTTGTTCGAGTTCTGGATGCTGGCGTTGATGGGGAAGTGAGCGTACACGAAGCGCATCTTGTACCTGTAACCCTTGGTGACGCCGGTGATGAGATTCTCGACGTGGCTGAGGGCGGTCCGGATGGCGGCGGAGGTCTTCCGGGTGCCGAACCAGGCCTCGATCTTGAGCTTCCTCTTGCCGGTCTCCCCGTCCTTGATCAGCTGGAAGTCGAGGTTGAGGTGCTTGAAGTTGCGGGTGAGCTTGCCGCGGGGGCCCTCCACCTCGATCACCTTCGCGTTCACCTTGATGGTGACGCCGTCGGGGATGTCCATGGTCTCCGACGAGAGGATCGTCTTCATCTTCGCTTCGGGCGGCGGCGGCGGGGTTGGCTCTGCGAAAACCGCGCGGCTGAGAGAGAGACTTGGTTGTTGCTTTCGCCTCGAAACCCTAGCGAGCGTGAGAGTGACTGGTTTTTATACCTGCGTGGAGAGAGAAAGTCTTAAGATCGAATTTGGGCCGGACTGCGGGTACGGCCCGGAACGCCAGGCCCGAAGGCTTTTCGTGCCGGGCCAGTCCCGGCCCATGATCCGTTCTGGGGCCGGCACATGCCCAACTGCCAGCCCGATAAAAGAGAGTGTTTAGGCAAAAAAAAAAAAAAAAAAAGAAAGAGTATATGAAGCCCGAATGAGATGGGCCTGTTCGGGCTTTTCGGTCCGGAATATTGGTGGGCCCATTATGGAGCTAGGGATTAGGGGTTGGGCTTGGACAATTCAATAATATGGGCCTAATTGAACTTGCAATTAAGTCCAATGGTGCAATTACGCGCAACACGAAAAAGTTACTAGAGCGGTCAGTAAATAGTGATACGGTATGAGAGTACAAATTGAACGCCACAAAAAACTCGAATCCGGTGCTACACGACACGACTCGCTCAAAACCAACATAATTAGGGCGCGTTTGATAACATTTATGTTCAAAAATTATTTAAATAATAGAAATAAAAAATATATATATATTTCTATTCCAAAACAATTTTTTAACAAAAGAACGCATTTGTTAACTGCACAAAATTTCTGTTCCTGAAAAGGAAAAAAAAAAAACGGAAACCCGTTTGGTAAAATTTGTATAATTTTCTTTGTTTCTTTTTAATTTTTTATTTTTTCTTTTTCATTTTTTCTTCCTTTTGGCCAATCACGACCTCGGCCATGGCTAGCAACTAGCCAACAAGGGCTGGTGGCCCCGCTAGTGGCTGGGTGAGCTCGGCTTCACTAGGGGCTAGCGATGCTCTAGCGAGGTCGCCGACCCTCGACGGCCGATTGCCAACCATGGCTGAGGCCAATGACCAGCCAAAAAAAAAAAAAAAAGAAGAAGAAGAAACGTAAGAGAAGGAAAAAACAAGAGAGAGAAAAATTGTTTCTTAACAATGTTCCCGGAAACAAGTTTTTCTTATTTCTTGTTTCAGTTCCAAATTTGTTCCCGAGGATAAAAGTTTAAACAAACGCGTTTTTATTCTTTTTTTGTTCTCCGAAATTAAAAAAAAAAAAAAAAAAAAATTATGTTCCGGAGGACAGAAACAAAAGCCAAACAAACGGGCCCTTACTGATTTCACACGTTGTCACCTATTTCTTGTACAAACGAGTTGTTAGCACTACGAATCAAATATACAATATTTTGGCAACAACAAGAAGATACAGCAAGGTTCACCAACACGAATAGACACGACGTGAGTTTGTATGGATTCTCTCTTTCATTTTCATTTTAAGTTATGATAAGCAACGCTATTTTATTTATTTTTATTAAGTTTCATGCGGGCCCAAGCGGCGTCGCTTGGTTTCGTGTGAACTAGGCGACGCCGCCTAGGTCCACACGACCTCTCGTGCCTCCAGGCAGCGACAGTGTTGCCTGAGGTAATGCCGCTTGGGTGCGGCGCCACCTCGGGCCACCAGATTTGGCCTTTGTGCCTCCAGGCGGCAACGGCGTCACTTGAGGTCGCGATCTCAAGCGCCAAATCTAGTCGCCTAGTAGTTGGCCGGCAATGGCCAGTAGTTAGTCGGCCGCCGAATTTTCTTTTTAGATTTAAAAAATAAAAAATAAAAGCAAAAGCCCATTTGTAATGTAAATTTTGCTAAACGGTATTTAGGTTAAAGTTACATTTTAATGCCATTTGAGACTACAATTTATCAAACGTTGTAACATTTCGAAAAATCCATTTACCTCAAAGGTATTTACATTCTCCCAAAGGCATTTTCCCAAAGTCAAAACAAACGGGCCCAATGTCAGGTGCTATTAAGTTGACGTAGGGGGTATTATTCATTCTCCAATACAAGCTAGTATTTTTCTAGTATTTGACATCGAATGGTATTAAATGCCCAAAAAAAAAAGAAAGACAAAAAGGTCATTTTCATAGCTTAAAGCGTGATTGAGCAGCCTGACAAGAAGCACTTTCAATTAAGCCGCGTGCCCGTCGCACTCTTGTAGCTCATGCGTCGATTAATTACTTCGAACTCCTGATTAGAACTCAATTGGCACGCGTGAGCAGATCACGCTTGAAGAAATTAAGAAGATGATGTGGAAGTGGGCAGGTATACCCCACCACCATCTAATCATATCTAATCTACCAAATTATAAGTCATGGACAGATAGGTACATTTGGAAAAACGAAGCCACATAGCTTCACAATAATATCTGACCTGGTCACGGATTAGACATCCCCATGCCTACCTGGCAAATCTAGAAGGACCTGACATAGGAACATCGCACTTTCAAAACGACGATATTTGCTATCGTCATGGATTGATATCATTCGGACATGCACCTCCTGATTTGTGTTTTATTTTTTTTCTTCTTTCGTGGCTTTCGTCAAGGGATTTCGGCAGTTGAATTTGAGGCAAAAGTGCATTGCCGGCGCTATTTCGGCTACCGCTTGTAGCCACCAGGACTTCAATTCGACTTAGATAGGTTTCTTTTTGTCCAGGACGATTAGCTGGACTGTCTATAAAAGCCAAAGGAGTCATTGACCTTATCTATGTTTAGCAAAAGATGCAGTTGAGGCAAAAAAGTGTAAAAAAATGGCTAAGATAAAATGTCGGTACACGACAATCCCACCGCCCCATTCACATAATATGACACGAAGACGAATTAATTGTAATGCGACGAAACATTAGTACTGTTTATATCCGGATTCGAAATTTAATTGATAAATCTAGTCCTATATATTCTCAAATAGGCGCAATATAATCTTTTCTATACCAATTTCAATATACAACAGTAATGTCTTTCCTAAAAGTTGCTTGTGACGTTGACATGTGGTTGTTGTAATTTACAATAAATCATACGTCCTTTTTTCTTTTTTGCAAGGACCGCTTGTTTTATGCTCTCTACTCATTTTAGGGATAATTATTTAAAAAAAAAATCATAGATTTATCGTATGGATGTTTATTCATATATCAAGAACTCAAGATAATACATGAGAGGTTCGAAACAAAGCAAATCCCAGACAAAAAAGTAGAATGAAAAACCATGAAATGTCTTAATACACACACTCTCATCTCACAAGAATAGATTCGTCTCGACATAAAAGCATAATGGACGGCGTCCAGTTACCGAATCTCATATCATGATAGGTGACTTCATAATCTGCTGCTCCAAAAGTTACAGTTTGCCCAGTGAGTGGCACACAATTAAATGCAACGTTTTCAACACCATCACCATCTAGAGACAAAAAAAACAAGTTGAATGGGCTCCAAAATCTATATATAGATTAAGAGAGATTGAATGAGCACAGAAATGCCTCTAAGTAACTTCTCCCGAATCCAGATCTAGTATATGAGAGCTTCCAAAACTCAAAGGAGTCTTATAACTACTTCCAAAAAATTATGAACTCACCATATTCCTCCTCAATCCTATTGGACTTCTTGATTTGGAGCATACTTTTCGCTTGCATTATTGGGAATCAATTTGACCAATTTAATCTTAAATATTTCAACAAATTGTCAATATAATTATTCCAACAAATCTTGTCCAAAACTTGCTAACGTGAATGTTGGGTATTTTACATGACACGACAAGCACGTGAGAAGGCCGACACTAACGTAGACAATTTTTTTGTAAATATTATAGGAAAAAAACCGAACTTTTTTTCTTTTTTTCTTATTATAGCTAGTGATGGTCATTGAGCTTACAAGCCCTCATTGGATCTATGCAAAGGCTTGTAGGTCCTTGCCAAGTGGCCAGCGAGGCGTCATCCACGCTCGCCGGTCTCAATGGAAAAAAAATAAATAACATAGAACCACATAAAAAAAATATAAAATTATAAACTTTCATAATTTTTTAAAATTTTGTAACATCAATGTCGCATCGGTCATATCACGTATGATGACCGATGTCTATATCAACGATTTCTTTTATCAAAATGGTTGAAAGGGCTACATTGACAAATTGTCAAAAAGTTTAAAATTAAATTGGTCAAATTGAAATGCTTGGGACTAAGTTGGCATTCATACAATAGATTTATGATGATTATTATTATCTGTTTTTTGTAATTTCCCTATCATTTTACTACCTATTTATTACCCTTGTCCCTTGCTCTTCATTATCTCTCTCTTTTCTAATCGTAACCCCTTATTATTAAAGACGTTTTTTTTTTTATGTACCGGCATTACAATTTACATTGTATACGAATGCAGCTACTACAATACGAACACATAAATTACGTGGAGCTGAGGCATGGTACGGAACAAACGAAACATAACAAGTAAAAACATCACGTTAGCTTTCTGATTTCTAAAAGGTTGCTCAAAATGATGGATATCGGATCCAATGGCTACGGGAGGGTGACAAAAATACAAAGTTTTTTCATGCAACTACAATTCAACGTCAACAACGAAATCGCATCAGCATGTTAAAAGATGAGCACCTTGGCTGGATTCGTGATTCTACTCAGCTTAAGTGTATAACGCAAACCTATTTTGAACAACTCTATCGCTCAATTGGCTTTAGAGATTATCAGCCTGTTCTTACACAATGCCATCAGGTCATCACAGTAGACATGAATGCAATTTTAACAGCAGTTGTTACTAGAGAGGAAGTTAAGCAAGCTACTTTCCAGCTTGGAGCCAACAAAGCCCCTGGTCCGGATGGTTTTAACAGGTTATTCTTTCACAACCACCGGGATATTATTCACGATGACATATATACATCAGTCAGCAATTTTTTCAATTCAGGAGTGATGCTCTCTACTGTCAACAGGACTCTAATTTCTCTTATCCCTAAGGTGCCATGTCCGGAAAGGTTAGAACAATATCGCCCTATTAGTCTCTGCAATTTCACATACAAAATAATTTCTAAAGTGTTGGCCAACCGTTTAAATCAGTTTCTTCCAGAACTAATCTCAACAGAACAGAGTGCTTATGTCACAGGTAGACAGATTCAAGACAATATTATGGTTGTGCAAGAGGTTTTGCATCATTTAAATCATAGCAAAAGAAATAAACATTTTCAAGCTGTTTTAAAGCTCGACATGCAGAAGCTTATGATCGAATTGAGTGGGATTTTTTAGAGAACTATCTTAAACAACTCGGCTTCCATGTTCAATGGGTTCGGTGGGTGATGCAATGTGTCACCACCACCACATTTAGTGTTAGATTTAATGGTGAATTGTTGGATTACTTCCATCCTACAAGGGGTCTTAGACAGGGGGATCCACTATCTCCATATTTATTTATCCTTGTAGCCAATCTCTTATCTACTCTCATGCATCAAGCTGTCCAATCAGGCACTCTCAAAGGAATCAAACTGAATAGGTACTGCCCTACTCTTTCCCATTTATTTTTCGCGGATGATGCAATCTTTTTCTTGACTGGAACTACCCTAGAAAGTCAGAATCTAGCCAATGTTTTACATTAGTATTGTCTAGCGACTGGTCAAGCTATCAACAGAAATAAATCTGGCTTATTCTGTGGTAAGGGCTGTCCTCTGATTTTACAACAAAACATTACTGCAGAGTTAAGAGTTCCTGTTATATCTAAGATATGCAAGTATTTGGGTATTCCATCTGACTGGGGTACATCTAAGAAGGATATGTTTGCATGGATTTTGGGTCGGGTTTGTGCTAAACTTGATGGCTGGAAAGAGCACTTTCTTTCTAAAGGAGGGAAGGAAATCTTGTTAAAGATGGTAGAGCAGGCTCTTCCGCAATATACAATGTCTATTTTTAAACTTCCAGTTTCTATATGTAAATCTATTGAGCAGAGAATCGCTAAATTCTAGTGGCAAACAAGCAGTACTACAACTGGTATTCATTGGAGAGCATGGGATATTCTAAAACAGAGAAAGATAGCAGGTGGCCTTGGCTTTCGTGATCTATTAACCTTTAATAAAGCCCTCTTAGGGAGACAAGCCTGGAGACTATTTCAAAACCCATCCTCACTTTGGGCTAGACTTTTCAAAGGCCTATATTACCATTCTACCAATTTTTGGCATGCAAGGAATAAGACCAACTCCTCTTGGGGATGGAAAAGTTTACTATTAGGTCGAGATACAATTCTTCCTAAGCTTCAGTGGTCTGTTGGAGATGGACAGCAAATAAATATTCAAGATGATAAATGGCTTACCTCTGGCATAATAGGTGGACCAGCCCCTCGAGCAGAACCTAAATTGGTTGCTGGTTTCATAATCCCTCCTGTTCAGGTTTGGAATATCTCTCTTCTCTAATAGCACTTTGACCAAAGATATCATTGAGGAGATAATTACTATCCCATTAAGTCGTGCTCCTTCGGTGATCATCTTCTACGGACAGGAACACAATCGGAGTCGGTATTCGGTTAAATCGGCCTATAACTTCCTCAGACAATTAGCCTACCCTTTGAACCCCAATCTTCCTTCATCCTCTTATCAGCCATCAGCACATCTCTGGCGATCTATCTGGCATCTCAACACCCCTCCTAGGATTAAAGTTTTTATCTGGTCATTGTGTCATAATGCTCTCCCTACCAAATTTAATCTCTTCCGAAGACACATCTTACCAGACCCTCTCTGTCAACTCTGTTCTATGCACACCCCTGAAACTACCGAACACATTCTGTTATTTTGCCCATGGACATCAAAGATTTGGTCTCAACAAAGAGTACAACTTTCTCATTCAGCCTACAATAGAAATTGAATGGATGCGTGGCTTGAGGAAGTTTTTGAAAGTCAAGCGGGTTTACCTTCCAAAGAGATCGTTGCTTCCATCCTCTGGCATATATGGAAGGCGCGCAATCATTTTATTTTTCGGTAGCAGCGAACAGATCCTGATCAACTTGTAGATGTGGCTCTTGCAGACGCAACGCTATACCGAAACTCATTGCAGCAATCGGCCATTACGGACTCTACTCTACTTAACCCTAATCGACTTTGGACTCCACCGGACCAAGGCAGTTTTAAGGCGAATATTTATGGGGCTTTTACCTCCAATACCCACACTGGTGCAATCGCATGTGTCCTCAGGGATTACAATGGTATTTTGATCGGCTGATGCAGCAGTTCTGTTCGTGCGTCTTCAGCCCTGCAATGCAAAGCTCAAGCCCTAATTTCCACTCTCACTTATTTGCTAGAACAGGGTAAGGAAGAAGATCACCTCATCATTGAATCTAACTGCCTGACCCTTGTGGAAACCCTTAATGATCGCTGTTCGTCACCATGGGAGATTCGCGCTTTTGTTGCAGATGCTTCTGTGCTGCGTCTCTCTTTTCCTCGCTTGCGGATTCAACACTGCCGAAGAGAGGCTAATGCTGCAGCTGATTGGGCCGCTAAGGCCCAAGCATGAAATTCTCTCTCACTTTCTTGGCCCAACTTTCCTCCTGCACCGTTAACGACTTTGCTAAGTATTGACGCCCTATCTACGGGTTGTAATTTTCGTCCTCCTTGAATACTAATATCATCGTTTTTGTCAAAAAAAAAAAAAAAACATCAGCCAAACCCTTTTTTTTTTTTTCATCAAAAATGTTGCATTGACAAGATTTGAACCCATGACTTCAAGGTTATATTATGTCAATTTGAAACCTTTTTTTATGCTCAAATACTTATATATAAAAAATAATCTAGGCAGAGTGCGAGTTACGCAAAATTGAAGATATTTCCGAGCCATTGTGGCGTAGATTTCCAATTTTTACTTTGGGCTTAATTTAGAAGGAAGATACTTCCAAGGTCTTAGATTGTAGGTTCCTCCATCACTTTGCTTTTTCACGAGACCATTATGAGAAATGTAATTCTTCCATAACCCATTTTTTGGGAAGGTGTAAGGTTCTAAATTCTTGGCAAGGGTCACCTAGCCTAGGTGAGGATGGGTGAGGATGGCCTCACCCAAGGCAAGGGTGCCTTGCCCTCTCTAGTCTCTAGCATCATTGGTAACTGGTGGTCAAACAAGCCATCGGTGAAGAGAAAAGGAATAACTAGAAAAAAATAAAGGAAAAAGGAAAAAAAAAACTCAAAAAATGATAAAGGATGAAAATACCTTGAGTAATTGGAAAGTCGGGTCTTTCTTTGAAATTGACATAGTCATTTTAGACTTTTATTTAAAAGAAGTCATAGTATTTCAGGTCTTATATGGAACAAGATTCACTTCGAGTCTTTATTTGGTATTTTCCCAATGCTTACATATAAATTCTCATTTATACAACAATCGACGCAAAGTGCGAGTTACGCCAAATTGAAGATATTTCCAAGCCATTGTAGCGTAGGTTCCCAAATTTTGCTTTGGGCTTAATTTAGAAGGAAGATACTTCCAAGGTCGTAGGTTGTAGGTTTCTCCATCATCACTTCACTTTTTCACGAGACCATTCTTAGAAACGTAATTCTTCCATAACCCCTTTTTTCGGAAGGTGTAAGGTTCTAGATTCTTGGCGAGGGTCACCTAGCCCAAGTAAGGATGGGTGAGGATGGCCTCACCCAGGGTGAGGGTGCCCTGCCCTCTCTAGTCTCTAGCATCATTGGTAACTTGTGGTCAGACAAGCCACCGGTGAAGAGAAAAGGAATAACTAGAAAAAAAATAAAGAAAAAAGGAAAAAAAAAACTCAAAAAAAGATAAAGGATGAAAATACCTTGAGTAATTGGAAAGTCGGGCCCTTCTTTGAAATTGACATAGTCACTTTAGACTTTTATTTTAAAAAAGTCATAGTATTTCAGGTCTTATATGGAACAAGATTCACTTCAAGTCTTTATTTGGAAATTTTCCAATGCTTACATATAAATTCTTATTTATACAACAATCGACGCAAAGTGCGAGTTATGCCAAATTGAAGATATTTCCGAGCCATTGTAGCGTAGATTCCCAATTTTTGCTTTGGGCTTAATTTAGAAGGAAGATACTTCCAAGGTCTTAGGTTGTAGGTTCCTCCATCATCACTTCGCTTTTTCATGAGACCATTTTGAGAAATGTAATTCCTTCCATAACCCCTTTTTTTCGAAAGGTGTAAGGTTCTAGATTCTTGGCGAGGGTCACTTAGCCTAGGTGAGGATGGGCGAGGATGGCCTCACCCAGGGCTAGGGTGCCCTGCCCTCTTTGAGCATCATTGGTAACGGGTGGTCAGACAAGCCACTGGTGAAGAGGAAAGGAATAACTAGAAAAAGAATAAAGAGAAAAGGAAAAAAAAAATCAAAAAAGATAAAAGATAAAAATATCTTGAGTAATTGGAAAGTCAGGTTATTCTTTAAAGTTGACATAATCACTTCAAACTTTTAAAGTCATAGTATTTCAGGTCTTATATGGAACAAGATTCACTTCGAGTCTTTATTTGGAATTTTCCAAATGCTTACATATAAATTCTCAATTATACAACAATCAACGCAAAGTGCGAGTTACGCCAAATTGAAGATATTTCTGAGCCATTACGGCGTAGTTTCCCAATTTTTGCTTTGGGCTCAATTTGTAGGTTCCTCCATCGTCACTTCGTTTTTGCGGGCAAGACCCTTCTGATAATTTAATGCTTCTCCAACCCCCCTTTTTTTTTTATTTCAAGGCAACTAAAGGACAATTACGCTGTCATTGTCATAGTTTGGCCCCGCTTTATACTTTGGTTCGATCGTTAAGGAAAAGTTGTTTCCGAGCAATCTCCACGTTCACTTCCGTTGTTGCCTAGTTCTTTCTGAGAATTGGTACTTCCATTTGCCCCTTTCCCTCTCGATGAAATTAAGGTACAATTGCGTTGTCATACTCGGTTTACGGCGTCTTGATGCAACGTCCGCGTCTTTTCTCTTTTTGGGGATTCGGACGTGAAGCTTCCGGCGAGGTCGCGTGGAGTTGGGAGTGCTTTGAAGTTTGAACCGTGGACTTGAACGCGCAGACCGGCCAACGAAGGAAAGGAGAAACCCGGGCACCTCGGTTTCGACGTTCGTTGGAGGCTTGAATGCCCGCTGCTCTCCAACTTGGGAAGAATTATTTAAAACGTCCCATATTTATTATAACCGTGTCAATTCAATTCAATTCTTTTTTTATTTCTGTTAATTCAATTTATCTAATCAATACTAATATGATACTACAGCATTGAGTTGGGATTTTTAAAATAATATTTTAATAATAATTTATTATTATTTTCTTTTATTTACTTTTTTTCCCTCCACTTAAGGCGAGTATGGCCTTGCTTGTCACAACCCTCATTGGATTTGGGTGAGGGGTCGCGCATACTAACCTTGGTTAGTTAGGGTGTCCCGGGGCCTTGCCTCTGCCCATCATAGGTCATTGGGCGGCCCTAAGTGGAAGAAAAAATTTCAAAAATTTCAAAAATAATTATAAAATTCAAAAAATTATTCAAAAAAGTTCATGTGAGTGTTGGTAGCAAAAATTTTTCCAATGAACTAAATTGATATAAATGCAAAAGGCTTAAGATTAAATTAATATAATTATAATATGTTTATAACTTTTTTGTTAATCTTCCTCTTGAGCTCATGAATTAAAATCTCGCTTTGTTTCTGGTCTTGGACTCAATATTATCGAAGAAAAGGAGAAAATCTAGGCTTTAATTTTATTGGCAAGAAGAACAGAATATCCGATTTGTTTTAATAAAATACAATAGAAATTCTTTTTTTTTTGGGCCCTCCCGCCCGGGGGGTGGGGTTGGGTTGGGTTGGGTTGGGTTTCTTTTGATTTCCATTTTTGAGATAATTTCAAGGCACGTGTTCCTAAGACGCCTCCACCTTATCCGCCAATCCTTTCATCCCTCTTTTGGGCCTTTCTGCCAAAGTGAATGGCGGAAAGGAGGTACGGCCGATGTGCAAAACGAAGTGTTTCAACTTTTGTAATTATTTGGCTATAAGAAAAAAAAATTTTGTAATTATTTTACCAAAGAAACACTTTTATAATTAAGGAACTTGATAAGCACTTCTTAACCTTGGCAATTAAGGAACTTGATAAGCACATCTTCAGTTTGGCATTCTTACGGCATCTTCTCCACTAATCTAGAAACATCTATTATTTTCAAATGAATAGTAAATAGTTTTGAG
This sequence comes from Eucalyptus fibrosa, assembly GCA_017140475.1. Classification (NCBI taxonomy): domain Eukaryota; kingdom Viridiplantae; phylum Streptophyta; class Magnoliopsida; order Myrtales; family Myrtaceae; genus Eucalyptus; species Eucalyptus fibrosa. The sequence continues at coordinate 6,174,462 of CM029515.1, read as the reverse complement.
TCTCAATATGCCTAACGTGGCTTGTTTTAAAGAGATGCTAGAATCAACATGTGCCGCATGTAATTTGCAAATGAATTTGAGTACTTTTTAAAAAAAAATAATCGGTAGTTTTCTCTTTTTGACAGTTTTACAATTTTAATTATAATTCTTTTAATGAGAAGAATAAATTAAAGTAGAGAAATAAAATAAGTGAATTTCTTTGAAAGATAAGGAGTAATGTAAGGATAAAATTCAGAAAGTCAAAAAGACAGACAAACCTCATTTTTGACTTTAATAAATCATTGATTATCTTGCAGAGTGATATAAAAATTCATGATGTTAATCGCCAAATTACCCATCTCAAACGATCTCTTGTTTTTCTTTCTTATGATTAAGAAAACTCTTTTAATAAGGGTTTTGATTCAATCAAATTGAAGATGAGGGAACTCTATTGCGGGTCACCTACACAGACCAAATGCCTAAACTAAAATTACGGGATTTGTATAAAATTTCATGGATTTTCGTGAAGTTGAGTCTCCACCATCTGTTCGCCTAAATTACGCCAAAAAAGGGGGAAAGTGGGTGGGCAATTTAGACCTTGAAGTGCCGTTATTTTCTCTCCATGAATGAATGGAGAAAACCTTTTTTTATTCGATTCTTCCTTCTCTCTACCGCAGCTCTTTTCGATATTCAAGTTCATCCCTGTTCCCCATTCCTTTCCTCCGTTGCATTTCCCTTTATCCCCCGTTTATTCTTATATATATTTGTTTTGCACTCCTCGTCCTCTTTGTTTTCCGACCAGAAAATCGGTGGGCTCCATCCGCCTATAAAGCATAGTGTAATCGAAGAATCGAACCCTCGCGAACCCTCCCACGTTCTCTTTCTCTTTTATCAAATCGACCGCCCATGATGATTCTTTCCTTTATTCGAACGAAAACCTTAAAAAGGATTCGACATGACCGTGCAAACCAACGAGCGGTGGAGAATATGGTTTAATTCGATTCAAATCGAAACATCTTATCGGAGCTCGACAAGTTGACATGCCACTAAATCTAAATCCTCTTCGTGAGGTCATAAAAGCAGATGTCTCTCCTTTTTTCTCCATGTCATATCTTGAGTTTGAGAATTCCCAAGATTATATCTAACTACTTTCGGTCCAGAAGGATTAAAAATGGAATAAAGATAAATTGTTCGGTCAGGGACATATATTCCCTTCAGAAATTATATATAAAAAAAGAATTAGAAGAAAGAAAAAGAAAAAGACGAGCCCACAAGTTCTTGGCATGAAAGTTGAGATGTGGCTGGCGTTGGTCGCAAGCCGAAGGAACGGAGGTGCGTCCCGTCAATTACGTCCACAGAGCCGAAAGCGGGATATGCCGCCGGTTTCTTCTTATGCCGATCCGCGCTCGCTCCTGCAGGCACCCGCCGACCTACCGTCAATTCCTCACGTCCTCATCGAAGAATTCCCCGCTTTGACTCTCAGTTGATCCGTCCAGAATACTGCGTTTACTGCTCGATCAACGTTAGGGACACTCGGAACCGATTCGAAACCAATCCTTCCGGTCCAGTCTGGTCCAGTCGCCAGTCAAAACATCTTTCGCCCCGTCAAAACAGCATTTCTTCTTTCATCTCCGGCTCGTTCAACAGCAATATTTTCTGGAAGCGAGTGCGCTCCTTAGTTTACTCTCGACACGGGCGTGCTCTGTCCCCATCTTGTCTCGTTCTTGTTCAGTTGTTTTATTTCCCACAGCAATATTAATTTCCTCGACCCTTTGCCGGCCGTCTGAAGATGTGGCCGTGCTTGAGTGTGTCATGTCGTCGGGGAACCAACGAGCCGGGACCGTCCGTCCTTCGCACGCCAACCCACCGTCCGTTGTGCCTTTTCCAACTCCTCTTTTTAATAATGGAGCCAAAGAAGATAATAGAGCTAAAAACAATCAATGATGTTCTTTTTGCTTTTAATAAATTAAGGATATTTTTTTTTCATTTTGAAAATAATCACTTGGGTAATTACTTGCTTAGACGTGTTTTAATTAAGATCGAGTAAACGGAATGTATTCTCAAGAAGATGTCAAGTTTAATTCTTTGAGATATTAATATACCTTGTCATAAACTATGGCATTTTTGTTCAAGCATCTTATTTTGTGTGTGACAATTCCTCAATATCTAATCGTCATTAGTAATTTGTCTTTTTTTTTTTAACCCAAACTCCAAATGGATCAGTTCATTCAATATAATACCTAGAATATTTCAGAACTTTTATGTTCTTAAAATTGAACTCCGTGATTTTGATAGGATTATCGATTGATAATGGATCGAATATGATAGATAAATGATTTGGTGATAGTCTTTGATATATTGTTAGAATAACAATCTGTTATGGATAATAAAAAATTAAATAAAAAATTATTATAAATTATTATGGGGTTCACCCCTTCAAGAATTTGTGATTTACATAATAGCAAAAAAATTAAAATGTTAACAAAGTCCAGTACAAAAATATGGATCGAAGGATGTAATAAGTCAGAAAGCAATATAAGGGCCAATATGAATCCACTTAAATGCCTCCTTGCTATAAAAAAGATCACTCAATAAAGGAAAATTCCAAATAAGAACCTAGAAATTTCCATTTTTCTAGGGTCTAAAGTAAAGTCAATCTTAAATAACGATACTTTCAAATAAAGGTCTTATCTCACAGGTTACTAGCTAGCTAAATATTCTAGTCAATCAATTATGCCTTCATTTAGATACAATTTTAATTTTAAGTTATTTTATATTATTTTTTCTCTTCTCTCTCTCTCTTTTTCTTTTCAGCGAGGTCAACCTTGTCCAAATTTGGTGTTGGCGGCTTCACCTTGGGTGAGGATGGCCCTCACTAGATCAAGCAAGGTATTGGTGGCCTAGCCATCGGCAAAGAAGAAAGAAAAAACCAAAAAAAGGAAAAAAAAAGAAAAAGTTAGAGGACGAAAATACTTTTAACCAGCCAAAAAGTCAAGTTCTTATTTAAAAATATATAATTACTTTATATTCTTATTTAAGAAAATGATGATGCTTTAAGTTTTTATTTAAAATAAGATCCATTTAAGTATTTATTTGAAAAAGTGAATGCATTTCAAACTCTTATTTTGAAATTTTCCCTTAATATATGATGAAGAAATGATAGGATGGCTACCTATAGTAAAGAATAAATCACACAATACGACCTCTTAAGATGGCCAATCCAACGTATCATACAATTTTCTAAAAATTGAATACTCCAAGGTAGATCATGCAGCTGAAGATAGACGAAATAAATGTACGATAAATCGAATATATCCAATTTATTTGTTTCCTGAAAAGAAAAGACACCAATTTATTTTTACGGCTTCGGCTTCTCTATCATCCAAACGCACCCTGTTCATGCGACGGCGGAGGAAGATTCACCGTGCAATCTAGTGACAGCGTCACCACCACTCGGCCCCCGCGCTCTTCCCCGCGGCGAAAAAAATAAAAATAAAATTGAAATAATCATTTTTGTGCTCAAGAGCAGAGCAAAAGAGGAGCGTAAAAGGGGGAGGAAGGAGAACCGCCGGTCCGGTACAATTCCGTTATTTCCCCCCTTTCGCCCCACCATCGCCTTCCCCTTCCATTCCGATCGAATCCAAAAAAAAATTAAACCCGCCGGTCACCGGCTATGACCCATTCCCCGTTGCCGCCACCCCCCACCCCGTCGTCGACGTCGCCACCACCACCTCCTCCTCCTCCTCCTCGCCTCTATAAAAAGGGATAGCACGACACCGAACCTTCTGCTCCTTCGTAACCACCACCGACCGACCAACTGACCCACCGCCACGCCACCTCGCCTTCGTAAAGCGTCTCCTCGGCCCTGTCGGATTCCCGCATTGCCCCGGCGCGAATCGTTCGGGCGCCGCCTGTTTTTGTCGTTTTCGCGATTTTTTCTCTTTTGGTTTCGGTGGTTGGTGTGCGTGTTGTGTACTTATACGGAGGACTCGTTTTTTTTGTCGAATCGGTTTGACATGAGGAAGGAGAGGAGGAGGAGCAGCAAGATGGAGGGGCGGGTGTCCCGGATCGGGAGCTACGCGATCGCCTCGTCGGTCGGCGATCGCCAGCACCCTTGCATTACCTGCACGACCTTCAACATTCTCGCCCCTATCTACAAGCGCTCGAACCGTCAGGTCCGCCCCTTCTCTCTCTCGCGCGCGCTCGATGTCGGAATTCGAATTCCAACGTCGTCCGCGTCGTTTTTCTCCCGTTCGATTTGGTTTAAGTTCGTATTTTTCAACGCGGGCTTGTTCGGGATTCGAATTTTCGTTGCTAATTCTGGCTGAGTTCTGGAGTGACGCTTTGCTTTTTGTGCTTTTTTTCTCTCGATGCTGCGGACGCAGGATCCGAGTTGTCGTGAAAGTGATTGCAGAGCTAATTGGCTCGCCAGGAATCATCGGATATTGGATTGGTTGTTGAACGAAAGGTCATCGATTATCTGCCTTCAGGTTGTATTTCTCGTCCATTGCTCTGTTGTTGATTGGATTGAATCCGGATTGTGGAAGGCCGTGACGATTCTATGCAGGCGATGATGCGTTATAATGACTTTGTTTTTGTGGTGTTCTTTATTGGGAACGTCTGCAGGAGTTCTGGGTTGGCAATGAAGAGCTCGTCAACATGTACGAGAAGAGGCTGGGCGATGCTGGTTACACCAGTTTCAAGCTTGCCCGGACCAACAACCGTGGAGATGGTATGTTCAATTTACAAGTTGGAACTTTTCTCGATTCCTTTTGGCGCAAGTTTTCATTGGACTCTCAATTGGATCATGTACATCACCAGTAGACCGTCCCTTGATTGAACTTGAAGCACTTTTTCGATGTAGTACCACAATGCGTTGATTAAAGATTCAGTTTGAAGAAGTACTTAAGGGTCCATAGTGAGTGTGTAGTTTCATGGAGGGGACTTGAATTTCTAAAAAGCATATAAGGAACATTACTGCTTTCCTACTTTTGTTGATGTTTGATAATGACCTTGAGATTCTTCGTTGCTGGAAAAGCAAACTTTGTCAAGCTTATATCAACGAGAAAAATTTAATTTCAAAGATTAAGGAAAATAAATGGTTAGTCTGAGTTTGGTGGTTGTAGAATATGCAGGAAGAGACAGATGAGGATTATGTTAAGGAATCACTAACTTTCTACACACAATCAGATGTCTTTCTCAAGTTCATTGTTGGAAAACAAAAGGATTTGGATGTAATTTCGAGTCTTGGTAGTGGCTAAATATGCATAAGGCACGCATATTATTTGGGAGATTTTCATATGTTTGGGTAGTTTGGTGGTTGGCCCTACCAACTCTCATCTGTTTCCTGAGTAATAATTCTATTGTTGAATTAATAAATCTTGGATCAAAAGTGGCCAACAATTTCATTGATCCTTAATCGTAATAAAGATTGGATGGTTAAAGTTTGCAAAGTGGCTGCTCTGCAAAGTTAAATTTTGGTGAACAATGCTGGGAAATATAGTCAGGGCTATTCGTTCATCTGGCACTTTCTTATTTGCTTTTGACTTATGATACAATTACTGGAGTCTGCAGGATTGCTGATTGCTGTTCGCAAAGACTATTTTAGAGTTATAAAATATAAGGAGCTACTTTTCTATGATTGTGGAGATCGGGTTGCTCAGTTATTACATGTTGAACTAGTTGCGCCCTTCCCACAGTGCCGCAGCAATGATGTTCGGCAAGAAATCCTCATTGTCAACACCCACTTATTATTTCCTCATGACTCTAGTTTCTGTATAGTACGACTTCATCAGGTAAATATTTTCTTCTTCTGCTAATCTAGTCACCTGCTATAATTTCATTGGTTTTCTACCAGTCCCATTAGCAATCATGCCTCAGCTCAAGATTCCTTTACCATCTCGGGTAACAGGTGTACAAGATCTTGCAATCTGTGGAATCATATCAGAAAGAAAACAACCTGAATTCCTTGCCGATCATTCTCTGCGGGTAAATTAGTTCATGGTTTCACTTCCAGAGAGTTAAAACATCTTTCTTGGAAATTGTCTTGATCTTTGTATCCTTTATCTGGTGCCCACTTCTCACAGCGACTGGAATGGAAGTAAACGTGGCCATGTTTATAAGTTCCTTAGGTCTCAGGGGTTTGTTTCTTCCTATGATACTGCTCATCAGTACACTGATGCAGATGCTCAGAAGGTTCTTTAGACCCGAATTCAGCTCTTTTGTATATTTAGTTATTTTAGCGCAATCTCTATGCTTATTGATTTATGTTTTTATTTGTTTTGTTGTTCAGTGGGTTAGCCACAGGAATCATCGAGGAAATATCTGTGGTGTAGATTTTATATGGCTCCTCAATCCTAATAGCTACAGAAAATTACTAAAGACTAGTTGGATTGAGACGGTGTTTGGCATGTTCAAGGTAAGTTTCCAGTTTTAACCTATATACTCCTATGAATCATTCACAATTACTTGCATATCTTAGGTGCTTATTGTATTTTTCATAAATAGATTGAGATGTTTGATTTTATACATATCCTGTGGTATCTCCTACTGAACTGAACTGAATTGCCACTGTCCTTACAGCAATTCGATGCATGTCGAAGGTGTTTTTCCTCAACATGCGAGAATATATTGCTTGGCATTGACAATCATAATTTGATAGCATTTTCACCATAAGAGGCAGGATTTTAACAATAGGCACATGGAGATTTTTGATTTATTGAGGATCTGCGCATCCTCTTTGTTACTAATGCTGCTCATATCCTCATCCGATTCCAATCTTAGAATGGTTTATGACTTTTATTTTGTGTCTCGTTGACTTGACCTAACTATTTTTTATTTTTACTTTTTACTGATTGTGATCATGCGGATGCATTTTTGAAATAATGACAAAAGTATTTAATCACATAAGCTATCGTGAATTTTCTTTTGTTAACTTAGCACACCTATGATTGGTCTAAAGACAAATAGTGCCTTGTGATTGCAGAGGGATTTAATTTTAGAGGTTGAGGCATTTTTTTTTTTTTAATAAATATTCAAGTATTTATACAGTTCTTAGCCAACTGAGCACCATCTATTTATATTCAACAACTCTGATATATCAACTGGCTCAAGTAAAAGTAAGTTTTCTTAGGTTTAGAATCTTCACTATCAAAGTAGCTATTACTTGTTAATGTAGATTGATCTTCCTTTTCAGATCTCAACCATTGTGAATTAAATCTAATCCCTTCACCTTTGTGTCACTGACCGCAAGCTTTCTTTTATCTCAGTGTTTACTGAGTGAAGCTTCACTGACAGAAAATGGTGCTTTGCGATTCTCAAGGCTGATAATGCTGATGATTATATCACCTACTCGGGTTTCTGTGAAGCACTTAAACAGGTAGGGCATGTTATTTCTAATAGAACTGGTGTTTAGTACTTTTAGACTGATTCACTGGCATGTCAATGATATCCTTAATATGGAGAATAGTAGTCTAATTGTCGGCTACTTTTCCGGTAGTTCAATTTGACAGGCCACAGTCATGGGCTTAGTGCTGAAGAGACAAAGGACTTATGGGTCCAAGTAGATATCGATGGCGATGGTGTTGTCAATTTTGAAGAATTTCAGGTAAATTAGATTCCCATTAGCTTGTGGAATTAGTGGAATTAGTAACATCCATGCTTCTTCAAATCCCACATATTTGGCATATTCCTTCTTGAAGAAACAAGCCTCTGGGTTTGTTCTCATTTCCAAATTCCACATATTCCTTTCTTCTTCAATTTGGTGTTCCCAGGAGCCACTGTTTTGTGTCATATTCTGTTCTGCACTTTATTCTTCATTCCCCCCTCTCAAAACAGAATTAATGGAACTTGCTTTTATCTCACTATTTTACACTATTGTTCCCCACTTGTGAGAATAATTGAAAAAGCATTTGCAGCTTATGCTTTCAAGAGTGTTTGCTTGATAATGAGACCTGATCAACAGATGGGTGTCCCGTGGGCCTGCCCCTAAATTGGCTTGGCTGAATTTTAGGTCTGTGGGGCTAGATGGTGGACCAGGTCTCTGCAAGTGCCGTGAAGTGCACCCCGCTGATGTGCTGGTTAATAGAGATTTACGTTTTACTAATTACTTTACTGTTTAAAAAATTCAAATACTAATATCATAGAGATAAATAGTAAAAAACTCGAGAAAAACTAAATCCCTAAGATTTTTCTTCATTTTTGTTTTCTTTTTCCACTTCTATCAATTCTTGTTAGCCACAACATTTAAAAATAAGAAGAAGAATTGTGGTCCAATCGGCTGGCTGGCCTGCCCATGTTTTCCCAGGTCTGGCTGAGCTCACCCAATGAGCAGATCTCTTAATGACTATGCTTGATGAATTTAATGTCTCAAGAACTATGTCCTATCTAAATGAATATACACCTGCCTTGTTTTCCAATGCATTGTTTATGATAAATGTGGTGATGCAGCAACAAATCTGGAAATCTTCTTGGTCTGAGCAAAGGACTGAAGAGAAAAGCAAGTTTCAAGATGGAAAAGGGTGTCAGAAGCAAACAATTGGTTTCAGTGTGAAAAATGCAGTTCTGTTTCCACCTGAAGTGGAGAAAGGAAGGTGGCCTGAAAACTATTCTCTCTCCGATCATGCTCGACTTACTGTGGTGTTCTCACCTATAAAAATGCCTTGCTCACAGTTAATATCCTGACACTTGTCTGGTGCATCTGGCCCCTTGGATTTAGGGTCCAATGCAAGGAATAAGATATGATCTCAAGGGCCAGTAGATTGGAAAGATCTTGGTCTAGCTCACTACTTGGAGTTGGCATATCATTAAATTCTCCTAATGCCAAGGTATAATTATGACAGATCACGGTATTCTTTGCCATCCATGAGCATCTCAGACCCATGCCTTTAGTGGACTAAGGGACCCAGTGAGAAGCTCATTTCAGTTTTATCATTTCCCTCACCCATTTTTCAGATAACTTCACCATCTTTATCAGTCCTCGTGTGTTGTCACATTTCTGCGCCATGACTTCCTATACCCACTTATTTTTCGAGAGTAGTCATTATACTGGATCTTGAAGCCTTCGGGGTTTTGCTCCCATGGGTCTCGATGCAATTTTGGGAAAGCCAATAGAAGCGGCGAAATAAGGAAGGAGAGAAAGATACATGAATAATTCAGAGAAGTAGATACCTGTACATTTCGCAGGTGATACGTAGTCTGTACATGAGAGATTTAGGGGATTTTTTTTTTTTAAATTTTTTTTTAATTTTTTCTATGTTGCGAGAGAGTTTTGTTTTGTTCTGGCTGACTACTGCAGATTGTAATTGTACAGAAACAAGCCATGATATGCTCAATATACAGAGGGTTTCTGGGGGGATTATTGAATACATGGATTCGGATATATGGAGCTACGCCTCTTTTCATAGCAAATTCAATCGTTTGTGTCTTCATGGATAGATACAAAATGTTTACGGGAATTTTACGAAGCACAATTCCTCATTCCTAATTCATGCACCAGGCGTTTGTGACTTTAAGTAGACGCCACTGACAGTTTCATGGCTCGATGCAGTATAGAACGCCCACAAGCGACGTTATCTTTTTTTAATGGATGGTTAGGATAAGGATGGTTTGACAAGGCTTTACAAGCCCCGAAAGCCAAGATGACTTGAAGTTAGGCTAGTTTGTGTAAGGGGCTCCTTAGTTTCAAAAGTCGAGTACTCTTTTCGAATTTGCTACGTAAGCTTGACTCGTCTCTTTTAAGTTCTAGAATCTTTGTCTCACTTACTTTCAACAATATTTATTTGGAGAAATGAGGGCAATCTAATGAAAGAAAAAGTCTTTTGTTTCTTTGGAGTTGATGCTTGCGTGGGCCAGTGAATCCATGATGGGGGGGAATTTTTTGGTGAAGTATGGAAATGGTGTGTGTGGAGATAGTTGTTGATGGGTAAATAAAATTGTAGGATAGAATACAATTACCGCCAAGGTATAAAAGACAGGCCACCAACTAAGGAAGAAAATTGGGACAGATGAAGTTCACCACCAAGGCTTAAAAGGACAAGCCACCCGTCAAGGATAAATGATTTAGAGATAGGAGAAGATCACCACCAATACTTAAAGGAAAACCATAGCTGAGAATAAAGTATTTTTTAGCTCACCACCAAGGAGTAATATACTCTCCATGGATAATGAAACCGATATAGGAGCTATTCACTTTCCAACAATATTCGCTCACACAAAGGAAAATCTCATATATTTTCATTCATCAAAATCTATATTTTATAATTAAGAACTCTCCTCAATCTATAAGATGACTGCGACATAGGAAATAGACACAATTAAGTAGACATTGGAACTACCCAAACATTAAAGGATACAGATACTAGAAAGCATAATAAAGACCTAGGAACTTAGCACTTTGACTCTTGAAACTTACATGCATATAATAATTACTCCTAGGAACTTAGAGATGCAATTAAGGACATGGGAACTCACTTTCTTGATTCTTGTGCCTCCTATCGTCAAAATTTGTCCACCAACCTAGACCAAAAAATAATCACCTTAAGAGTTCATCAAATATCTACGGACATTGTCTAGAATGGCCTCCTATCATGTGGTTGTTGTTTGGCTTTTATATTGACAAGGAATTTGGTGAATTGACAAGTTTTTAATTAGTTTTATGATAGATAGTTTTCTGCATTGATATTTTCATTCCTAGATTAATTGAATCACATTGTGCCCAAATTCAGCCTGGGCTTGAATCATTATCGATGGTGCTGACTTTGTCGATGGAGCTAAGTTGTATGCTCTTGCATTAGGAGTTACGTTTCTTCATTCGGGTGGACAAAACCTAAAATGTAGGTAGGTTTGTCAAGATGGATCATAAATCAATTTCTTAATTTATATTTAAGGGGTTCAACCGTTATATAATTTAACATATTCAATAAATAAGTCATAAATGATTTACAATGGTAAAACCCAAAATAATATGAGCATTAAATGGGTTCATAATTTAAGACATAACCCACATAATTAATATAGGTCTAATTAGACCATTAGCATAATTAAGGATGAGTTGGTAATGCTCATATTTTTTTTTCTTCTTTTTTTTTTGTTAATATTTTAAAAAATTCCAAACTAGTACATATGTGACAAATTTACTAAAAACTATTTTTTTGTCACCAAAAACTCCAAATCGGTACACTTTTGACAAATTTACCTGAAATTGATACACTTGTGATAAATTTATCTCATGTTAGTTTTTATTAAATTTTACTATCAAATTACAAAATTGAATGACACGTGACGATTGAGTGGTATATTAATTTGCGATTTTACTCTTCGTTTATCACAGTTATACAATTTTTGTTATTTTTTATAGTATTAATCCAATTTAATAGAGAGTGTATTTATCATAAATGTATTGGTTCGAGTTTTGACGGTTGAATAAATTAGTTTGGATAAATTTATCATAAGTATATCATTTTAGGTTTTTTATGGTTAGTTTGAATAAATTTATCACATGTGAATCAATTTGAGATTTTTCATGGTAAAAAAATTAGTTTGTGATAAATTTGTCATATGTGTATGAGTTTGAGATTTGTTAGGATATTAACCTTTTTTTTTTTTGTTTTTTTTTGTTTTCTAGAATAGAAATCCATTTGTGTAGTTTTTTGTTCTTGGGAACAAATTTGTTCTTGGGAATAGATGTGTAATAGAATTAAGAAGTAAAAAAAAAAAAAAAAAAAGACTTCTTTGTTACCGTGAACAATTTAAAATCAAACACAAACTATTTTTATTTTATTTTATTTACTTTTCTCTTTCTCCTATTCTTCTTCTTCTAGCTAGTCATTGGCTTCGGCAATGGCCAATGATTGGTGATGGGCGACCTCCTTGGCGACTGGCTAGAGAAATAAGTAAAAAAAAGAAAAAAGAGAAAATGTAATAAAATTATTAAAAACCATTTTAAAAAAATTCTAAATCATAAGAAAATTGAGGTTGGGCCAAATGCATTTCTATTCTAAGAATATAAATTTTATGTAGTTACCGTTATTTTGCTTAGAAACTTGTCTAGGTAACATAAATTGAAAAAGTTGTTTCTAAATATAAATTATTCTTGAGAACAAAAATATTACCATATACACCATAAGTATATGAATCTAGTTAATCTCTAGTTGCATAGGAAGTGTGATGAAATTCTTGTATCTCGCTTGTTAGGCTTGTGACGACTCTCGTTATATGCTAAATGGAAACTTTAAATGATTACAATATTGCATGAGATAAGGGTTTGGGGAGCTCGCATTTGGTTGAGGGCCATTAGCTCATCTTTAGGCATTACCTCTAAACATTTCTTCCCTTTCCGATATTGAAGTAAATATTTGGAAGCTCGTTCACTCTGCAGTCTCATCTCAATTTATGTATGAGTTTTCTAAAAGTGGAATAAATATGAAAGTACTTAAACAATATAAATTAAATCGAGTATGAGTTGGGTTTAGATTAGGTTTTGCTATGGATTACTAAATTTATATTATGTAGAAATTGGTCGATTTGGATTGGACCATTTTACACCTTCTTTTTCTTCTTTTTTGAGGGGTCTGGATGCAGGGGAGCGGGAGAGGATTATCTATAAAAAAAGTATGGGGTGAGAGAGGCTCGAACTCTCGACCTCAGGATAACTCGTTAAGCTATGAGACCTACGCGCTAGCCAACTGCGCCACCACCCCTTTGCTGTACCATCGCGGTCTTTAAATTATCTAATCATTAAAAATCTCGTGCGCCCACCACCTTCTCACTCCCCGTCTCGCTCTGTTGACTGTCTGACTTCGAAGCATCGAGCTCGAATCGGGCAATGGCTCGCCAGCCGAGGAGCCACGCTCTCCTCGCCCTCCTCTTCCTCGCCGCTTTTCTCCTCGCCATCCGCTGCGGTTGCGCCGCCGCCGCCACCGCCGCCCACGGCCGCTACGACCGGGATTACGCCGACGAGCTCCTGGGCTCCGCCAAGCGGGACCAGCCGTGGCTCACGTCCGTCCGGAGGCGAATCCACGAGTACCCGGAGCTCCGGTTCGAGGAGCACAACACCAGCGCGCTCGTCCGGGCCGAGCTCGATCGGCTCGGCATCCCCTACTCCTACCCCCTCGCCGGCACCGGCGTCGTCGCCGTCGTCGGGTCCGGGTCGGGGCCCGTCGTCGCTCTCCGGGCCGACATGGACGCCTTGCCCTTGCAGGTAATAAAAAAAAAAGGAAGCGCCGCTGGTGACCCGACACGATCGATCGATCGACCGTGGTAGGACTGTACTTGGTTCTTTTGCCCGTCCAGAAATATGCTTGATGTATACTTTCTTATTCAAATATGGTATCGGAGATCTGGTCAACGCCGAAAAGCTGAGATCTTGATAACTTGGTTTGTGGTATGTCCCTTATTCTCGTTCTTGTGGTGGTCCCCTGCTTTGGCTGTCTATTTGAAATGCCTAAAAGCTAATGTCTCCGAGTATTACATGAATGATACCTTTGAAAGTACGTCAAGAAATGTGTACGGTATGAATTACATGGGTGCCCGCATAATGACTATCCGCAAGTGTTTGACGAGTTCATTAGATCTTGTTCTGCGTTGTTTCTTTCAAATGTTTTACATTTTTTCTGCTCTATTTTTGTGTTATCTGTGGATTTGCTTAAAGGTTTGGGTCAATTGTGGGAGTGTAGGAACTTGTTGAGTGGGAGCACAAGAGCAAAATTGATGGCAAAATGCATGCTTGCGGGCACGATGCCCATACGACCATGCTTCTTGGTGCTGCGAAATTGCTGAATCAACGGAAAGATGAACTTAAGGTCAGTGTTTACTTGCAGTCAATCAAATGACAGTCTTTCATTAGAGTTGGTGAGAGTTGTGACGGTAGTGTGCACTGAAATTTTGTGGCATATAATGGCATTACTTGTCATTTTTCCTACTTTGCCATTTAGACTATAAAAGTAAAAGAACTTCTCTGGGGTTTGGAGCCTTTATTACTTTGTTAGTGTCCCTTTCACCATAAAACCAAACCTTAATTTTCAGTAATTGAAGCCCACATATTGAGTCCACGCCTCTGCATTGGGTAAGATTTCTGTGCAGGGAGCCAACAACAGGGTACTTGGCTATTTGCTCTGTGTTCTGGACTTCTTTAAGTAGACAACTTAAGAGCACTCTACTCAGAGGCCAGGGGACTATCTTGAGATTGCCATCCTTCAATTACTGTCAGCTGGTTTGCAGTTGAAAACTTTGAAAATGTCAATTCGACCTACAAGACTCTCCTGAGTTACAAGTGTTAGGCTTAAAGCTAGTGTGGCACTGACTTAGATCTGGTGAAACCAATTGCCTAATACCCAAACGACGACGCTAGCTAGGACTCCTTTTTCCAGATTCAGCTCATCTCTATCTTCTGTCTTGATGGGTTTAGTCTTATGGACTTCAGGAACTCTGATAAACCTGGAAGTAACATTCTTAATTGTGCAAAATTTTCAGCACAATGATGTGATCTATAACTATAAGGATGTCCCCAGCAGCCAGATTTTGTTATGGACGGTGATTGCATTACAATTACTCTCATATCGATGATGATCAAATGTATAAGTTTGTCAGCAACAGAATTGTTTTTCTTTATTTATTTCATCTTTTCAAATCTTCAACTATGTTGAAATTTCTTAACTACTTATGTAAGAAGGACATAGAAATTTGAATTCTTCACCTTGGTCAGGGGACTGTAAGGCTTATTTTCCAGCCCGCTGAAGAGGGTGGAGCTGGTGCTTCCCACATGATCAAAGAAGGTGCGCTGGGTGATGCCGAAGCAATATTTGCTAGGCATAATGATTATACAACGCCCACAGGAACCATTTCTTCACTTTCTGGCCCGAACTTAGCTGCTGTTTGCATGTTCAAAGTTAAAATAGAAGGAAAAGGCGGGCATGCTGCAGCGCCTCATAATAGCGTGGATCCGGTACTTGCTGCTTCATTTGCCATCTTGGCACTTCAACAGCTTGTCTCAAGAGAAGCTGATCCGCTTCTCAGTCAAGTATGTATCTTTGAGACTCTGTTGTGTAAAAATTTGGCTTACTCCACTGCACGCTGCATCATGACATTGTAAAGAATCTTGCAGTAGTTGACTAGCTAAAATGAATTTGCTCAGAGCCTCTGCATCATGACATTATAGAGAATTTTGCAGTAGTTGATTAGCTAAAATGGATTTGCTCAGAGCCTCATCAGCTGGGTTTTGCACCCTCTCCAAAATGGTACCATAACAACGCATGCAGTATGTTTCCTTTACAAGTTTCTCTGTTCTACACTGTTGATGAATCTTATCTCAGATGCATCTTTACATCAATGTGGCCTCACAAGAGCTTTACAGACATGAACTTTGTGTACTAGCTACATTTTCAATGCATTTTCATATTAAAACCACTCTGCTATTATGAGTTAGTAAGTTATAGCTCATGCATCAGCTTCATTCATAGAGTGCCTTTCAGTCACCAGCTTTATTTTACATAGTCACGTATCCCATAGCTTTGGGTTCTTGGACAGATCGCATTTTGTTTGAGGCAGCCACGGATCTACTATTTCTGTGACTCAGTATGCCGTTCTTGGTCAAAGTATGTTTCGGGGGATTTAATGCAATCATTTTCTTTTGTTTGAAGGTGCTCTCTGTTACTTATGTTAGAGGTGGGAGTGGATTGAATATAATTCCTCCAGTTGTCGAATTTGGTGGCACGCTCAGGAGTCTAACCACTGAAGGCCTGCAACAACTCCGGAGGAGATTGATTGAGGTATGCATCATAATATGTACATTTTTCACTTTCATTACTTCAGATGCAAAGGCAGTCTTTATTCGAACACTCTTCTTCAAAATTGCATCGCTCAGTAGATGCAACCAGAAACCTCTCTACTTGTTATCTCCTTCATTCTTTTTTAAGTGCATATGGTGAATACGTAACCTCACCACAAAACCTCCAACTCCAAGAAAAGCAATGCTATGTAAATAATTGCACAAAGCTAGCTGATTCGTGTTGACATTAGTAGGCACTCCCTCCATTTAAAAAGAACTTTTGCAGGTCATTGAAGGTCAGGCGGCTGTGCACAGATGTAAAGCCTATGTCGACATGAATGATGATGAATATCCAGCGTATCCAGCTGTTGTGAACGATGAAGCCCTAACACTGCATGTCGAGAGGGTCGGGAGGCTTCTGTTGGGTCCCGAAAATGTCAGGGTGGGTAAGAAGGTCATGGCGGGCGAAGATTTCTCCTTCTATCAAGAACGGATTCCTGGATTCATGCTTAGCATTGGGATTGGAAATGAGGATGTGGGGTCAGTTCATTCCCCGCATTCCCCTTATTTTTTTCTCGATGAGGATGTGCTCCCGATAGGAGCAGCGGTACATGCCGCTTTGGCAGAAGTATATTTGTCTGAGCACCAGCATTCATCTGTACAGTGAAGAAATTTATTGAATGACGTGAGTAGGCAAATATGGAGTTTACCGTACTTGTAACCCCTAATCCTGTAATGTACTTATAAAATAAAGGCTCAAACAGAATATCGTGGGGGTAATGTCGGTTGTGTCGTTGCTTTGGAGACTTGCCATTGATGTCGCCTTTTGATCGTATCACCTGCATTCAACGAAAGGATTGATATGCTGTCAATCCTCTTGTAAGACACCCCGGCCATGATTGAGAAGTCCTGCTGCAGAATATAATCCGCAAAGAAACATTTAACGCAGGACATCCAAATTCCTCATAAAATTAGGTTGATCTCCTGAGTCTGCTTGGTCCCGCATTTGGCGCCTGAACGTTTGTCCTCTCTCCCTAGAGGGGTTTTCTTGTGACCTTAATTCTAGCAAACCGATACTCGCATAGTTGCCCAATAACTTCAAGGGTGATTCGGTACTAGGGGAGTATTGTCTATGGGAAGTTTGACTATAGTTGCCTCCTGCCATCACTTTCGAAAGAAAAGCATGTGGTTTAATGTCTTAAGTGGCTAAGCAACCATCTAGATTCCACAGACCGCCCATGCCAAACCAAAGAGGCGAGTATGCACCTTCCGTAGAATCTCTTGATTTAATTAAGAAAACGAGAGGTTGGCAAAGAAATAATTAGGAAAAAGTGAGGATCCATCAATGGAGGGTCAACCTTTTTCTGTGGCCGTTCTTTGGAGACTTTTGCATCTGATCAGCTGGAATATTTCTTCACCAGATCTGGATATTGAGCAGCCTAAGTTGGAGTGTTTGATTGGCGTCCCATGCTGAGTCATTTACACGTCTTTTTGTCTTCGACTTTTGTAAGTCTGCCTTTCCTGTATTAGCCTTACACGTCCATTTTCTTTGCTCTTGCAATTTTTCCTTTAAAAAGAAAGGAGAGAATTTGGGAGGAGGATGAATTTTAGATTTCGCTAAAAGGGGCTTGTCAACAGACATTAAGCGGTAACAAAGACTCGCTTACACCACAGATTAACAAAGTAATTGTGTCAAATTCTTCTTGAATGCATCACTATGTCCACTTAACCAAATGCTCGATTTGAATTTACTACGCTATCTTATTGGTCGTATCTGTTGAACTGCGTTTGGTACGCCTAAAATCACCCATCAGTTTAGTAGAAGGAAATGTGTGCCCCGTATCAAAATCAATCTATTTCGTGGGTTATTGCAGTTGGGTAAGGTGGTGAAAAATCAATTCGGATGGAGAAAGTGGGTAGAGACTAACAAAGCCAATGCCATAGCTTTCGGATGACCTGAAAGTGCAGACGAAGAAAGAACTGAAAAGGGGAAAAAGGGGTTAAAAATGCTTACTTAATTGACATAAGTTTTCTTTTGTTAAGGAAACATGTGGTATCAACTTTCAATGCAGAGTCATTCACACGCCAAACTTTCTTGGCTTTTCCCGACCTCTACGCTTCAACAATCCCAGCTCAAGTTACCAAACGAGAAAGCTTTACGCATTTGATGGCGACATTTTAATTTCTTTTGAGTAAGTCGGCAAACATAGTAGTAATGATAATGATACACTCTTCCATATGACGTGTCTGTGTATGTACTTGTCATTTTTCAACTCCACGCTTAATCAAAGCTGGGGCCCTGTTATATCGCTCGAGAGGCAGACAGATCCACAAAACCGTACAACGTCCTTTGGCCAAAGACGAACCATACCATACATTGAAGTCACCTAAAAAGCTATCAAATCATTTGTCTATAAACAATGGCTGCCTAATCACTTCGTTGATACTTGCTACATAGAAAAAGAAAAAGAAGAGAGAGGAAAAGGACGATTTATTATATCGTGTAATCGATAGGACCTATTTGATAACATATGTGTAAAACGGTATGATTGTACCTAATCAAACTCTATTTGAGATTCAAATTTTGCACCTATTAGTCTTGAAATTTCACATCGTGCACCACCCACCAAGCATGAATTCAACTCTTGCACCTTCCATATCCCATGCTATGTGCAGAAGTATACTGCAGGTGCCAAAACTTGGCATAGCGGATAATTTCATGCCAAGTTTTTGGCACTTGAGTTGTCCGGCATTCCCATGTTATGTGACCTAAACCATAAACTCTTTTTGGCCAAGGGACGGACTAATTGTATTGCTTAAGACTTAAGAATATGTTTCTATTCTTTTGGCAAGGAAAAACTGATTAGGTTTAGCTTTTCTTGCTATTGTCCATACATGACCCACACATGTGCGTGACCCTTCACCACCTTTTCATGAAAGATCTACCAATCGGTGGAAAATTCTCTCTCTCTCTCTCTCTCTGTCTGCCTATAAATTGCAAACCATGCCTTCACTAACTCCTCCCTCCACTTCTACCTCCTTCAGCCTTTGAGGAGATGAAGAGAATCCCAAAAGAATTATTAAAATAGGGAGGATCGATATTCTTTGCACATTCTTGCTAGTGGCATTCCATGTGCCTTGGAATCCAGATAAGCCTGTCTTTTGCAAATTGCGTTGTGTCAACCGAAAGTCTAAACTATATCTAGGTTACTCTCTCTAGGTATTTATACTACTTACTTCAAGCAAGAGGGGGTTCATCATTCGGAGAGAAGATATGGGTGAAGAGGCCAAACAGGTGATGTAATGATGATTTTGGGTTTTGATTTCCTTTGCATGCTTTTGCCTTTGATGAAGCATAGTGTCATTCTTTGTCTAATAGAACTCTTTTTAAGAACATTGCTTTTTGTTGATTAGCAAATCCAAATTACCAAAAAGGTTTGGGTTCAATTTGTCACGGTCATTGAAAGGAATATATATTCGTTTCATCGCGCTTATGGATTCTTAATTGTCTTTTTTTTTTTTCACCTATCTTCAACTCATGTACGTTGAATTATGGACACATCACTTGATTATGAAGCTTAATTAATATTCTATTTGCGCCTATGTTTTTCCCACACGTAGTAGTCTTGAATTTTTAAGTCGGAAAATCGTTTTGACAAGTTCATTTTGCAATGTATTAAATTATTGGTGAAATACTTCATCAGGAAGAAGCAAAGGTAGAGGCTAAGCCAGAGGAGAAGGCCTCAGAAAAGGAGGAAGCGAAAGTGGAAGAGAAAAAGGAGGAGAAACAAGAAGAGAAGGAGGAAGAGCCAAAGCCACCTTCTCCCCTCATTTTGTCGGTGGAATTACACTGTGCTGGATGTGCCAAAAAAATCCAAAGGTCCATCATGAAAATTCGAGGTAAAAATCCCAAAATTAGACTAGTATTATTTCCGTAGTCCAAATTTCAAAATTCTCGAATTAATGATTCGGCAATAAAATGAGTTTATTCGCGGTATATCAGTTCTTTTATGGTCTAGTAATGGATTTTTAATACTCGCATTGTCTTCTTTCTTATCTATTTCCTTTTTTTTTCCCTTAATTTCAGGAGTCGAGAGAGTTGAAATTGATATGGGCAAAAACCAAGTGACTGTAAAAGGAGCGGTGGAACCTCAAGCAGTGTGCAATAGAATCACTAGAAAGACCAAGCGAAGAGTCGACGTGATTTCTCCACAGCTGGCATCAGAGGGCGAACCACTTCCCCAAATTGTCACTTCACAGGTCTCATTGGATTTGATAGTTAATCATCGAAAATTACCACATGATTAATCCATACTGACAGTGAAAATATAAAGTTAATTACCCAAATTAGATTATGCAAACTAAAAGGGAAAAAGGGTCGTAATTTCTCTTGTAATTAACGCTTTTTGGTTTTTATTTTTGTTTTGTTTTGTTTTGTTTTTTTTTTTCAGGTTGATGGATTAGTGACTGTGGAGCTAAGCGTCAACATGCACTGTGAAGGTTGTGCTGAGCAACTCAAGAAGAAGATACTCAAAATGAGAGGTATGATTTATCATATGCTTATAGATATCATTACAATATGATCAGATTAAATAAAAAAAGAAGAAGTGAGACTTAGGTAAATTTGAAACATTTGTTCATATTGGATTTCCCAAAAATTTGTTTGTCATCCTTAAATAATGCGATGCAAATTATGCACCTTTTGTGGGCAAGCTATCGTATTATAAATTTATATCTTTTTACTTATTTGATGTGTTCACTTGCTCTTTATTAATCAACAGGGGTTCAAACGGCAGCAACAGAGTTCAGCTCGGGAAAGGTCATGGTGACAGGGACTATGGACCCCAACAAGCTTGTCGACTATGTCTATAGACGGACCAAAAAGCAAGCCAAAATAGTCCCCCCACCGGAGCCGGAAAAGCTAGAGGAGAAAAAGGAGGGAGGCGAACCGCCAGAAGAAGTGAAGCCGGAGGAGAAGAAGGACGAAAACGACGGGGGAGAGAAAAAGGAGGGGGAGAAACTGCAGGAAGAAAAGAAAGAGGGAGAGGGAAATGACAAGCCCGTGGAAGGGAAAGCGGAAGAGGCGAAAAATGAAGGAGAGGAAATGCAAAATGTGCTCCTTTATGACGGTGATGTTACGAGGAGGCTGGTGTATTATCACCAGCCGCTTTACATTATTGAGAGTCTCCCGCCACCTCCTCAGCTCTTCAGCGACGAGAACCCGAATGCATGCTGCATCTCTTGACGACGATTATTATTTCAAATAAGCTGCAACCTATGTTGAGGTTGAGTTTAAAATATGTGATTGTTGATTTTCTTTATGGTTGGGTGTGTAGGGAAGAGGAATAATTAAGTCCCAAATAATGGGTACGGCACGCAATCCTTTTTTGTATTTGTGTGCACTTGATAGTTGTAAAGATGGTGTGGATTATGATATTGTTATTGGGTATAGATGTTCAAACATACACTATTTTTCCTATTATGTTTCTACTTTTCATTGGGGCTCGTCCAATTAAAAAGCAAAGTGTAATTTCCTAGGAAGAGAAAACCATAATCATGCATCAACAAGGCACCCAGATCACACAATTTCATACAATCTTCCTTCATCCAAATGGAGATGGGATAAAATTAACAAACAAATGCCTCTCTTTGATATGCGATAAACATCTTAATTTGTAGTACGCAAATAATGTTACATGGCACTTGTCAAGGACACAAAAGGAATATATATATAGACTCGTCTATCCGATTTCGAGTAACAATTGCTCAATCCATCATGTTAATGAGACATTTCATGAATTTCCTATTCATTAATTCATAGTAAGAATCCTTTAAAAAAGCCGACTACATGCATTTCCCTCTAACAAAATTTTTCACCGGCAATAAGAAGGGTACCCATATCTTATTTAGCAATATTAAGTGTGTTGAATGTTTTTTGAAGTAACAAGCTTTGAATAAGGTGTCTTGGTTCTTGTTAGTTAAATACTCATATTTTGATAAAGAACGTAGGTAGATATGCTATTCTTTCTACAACTTTCGCCTCTCACATATTGCTGAATTTATGGAGAATGCTCTTTTTTATATATATATATATATATAACATATTGTGAATGTATAAAGCACATGACCTATTATACTAACGTAAAAAGAATATTTCAACTTCCTACTTATTTTCTATATTCTCATTGATCAAATGATGTGTCCAGTCAATCATCAAATACATACCAAAGACATGGTTGTCTTGCCACATTCAACAAAACAAATGTGTATCCTTATGATTTATCATTAGATATCACCAAAAAAAAAAATGAAATTCAATTGTCGGATGCCATGATTTGATTGACAAATTACAGCAATCTTTTATTATGCAAATTCTGCTCCCCAAAGTTCAATTAATGTAAAATCACGATAACATTATTTTTAGACTTTATTGTCACAATGACCAATTCATTTTACATACTTAGGAAAATTTATATATCCATTCGAATCATGTGCCGTGTAATTTGAATTTCCGTCCCGAATATTATTAAATGAGGTTCTGATTTAAAGAGATTCGTGCAATCTAATTTTCAATTTTGTAGTTGATACGCAACCTTTTTCATTTTGCCAGGGCCTAATCGTGGACGGCCACGTGGTGGGCACCCACTTTTTAATTCTTTTGTGGGTCGGAGAGTCAGTTTCTATGGGGCCAAAAAGGACATAATTCCACGTCACGCGACAGAAGAAAGCTCGGGTGGGGCCCAGATCCGACGTGGAAGGCGGTGGACGTGTTTGCGATTGTCAAAGGACACGCCACCGCTCGATCCCTGCAGCCCATTTGTCTTCTTTTGTCTGTTTGCTCAAAAGCGGGAACAGGCCGTCGTGACTTTAAAGAGGCCGAACGTCTTTCGGTGCGGCTCAGTGAGTGGTAGACAACATTTGCGAGGAATAAATCTTGAATTATTCGAAGAAGAATTTTGGCGAAAGATGTTTGTCCGATCAGGCGTTTAGAATCAATAGCGATTATTATTAGCAGGGAAAAAGTATTAAAAATGTTCTTAATCTATTATATTTGTACTAAGTTTTTTAATTAGACTAATTTAATCATAAATCTATTGCATTTATCCCATTTAATTCATCCGATCAATTTTGGCTGATGATTGAACAAATTTTACAAATCTTTAATGATTTTTTTTTTTTAATATATTTTCTCATTGTGGCTGGTGGTGGTTTGATGAAATTACGATGAAACGAAATAATAAAAATAAAAATAAAAATAAATAAAAAATTTAAAAGAAAATTTAAAATTATAAAAATTTGTCTACGTTAGTATTGATTATATCACTTACAACCAGCACTAATATGGACAAATATTACAATTTTTTTCTGAATTTTTCTGATTATTTTTAAATATATATTTTCATTGTCGGTGGCTTGGTGAGGTCATAATGAAAAAAATAATAAAAATAAGGGAAGACAAATCAATAAAAAATTGGAAGAAAATTGAGAAATTATAACATTTGTCTACGTTCGCGTCAGTCGTGTGCCATATACAACTAGTGTTGACGTGGACAAATTTAACAATTTTTTTATTTTTAAATATATTTTTTCATTGCATTCAATGGTGGGCTGATGAGATCACCGTGAAAAAAGTGATAAAGATAAAAAGAAAAAACTAATAAAAATTTGCAATTTTAAAAAAAATTATAAAATTTGTCTACGTTAACGTTAATCATACTACATAAAACGGTTAATATTCAAGTCAGCAATTGCTGACTAAAATTGACTGAACAAATTGAATTGACACAAATACAATAGGTCTAGGGTTAAATTAATATAACTAAAAGGTTTATAACTGAATTAGTATCGATATAATTGATTTAATATGCCATTTGATATGAGCCCCTTAAAGAGAAATTGCATGTCTAAAGGGGCCATGAATCAAAGTCAAGATTTTCCTAGGTCTTTCTTGAATAGTTATCAATTTATTAAGGGCCATAGAGTGGAGTTTATGCCCATCTTTTTGTTAATTATTCTTTTGCGCACCGCCCAGCAGACAGGGATTCGGGTCGAAATCGCTTTTCCGAATCATGTGTATCTACCTTTCTGTGGAATGGCTCTGACCATTTATTAGTCCTCTTAATCTGGATAACAGCACCGCCAACCTCGGACTTCATCTCACTGGCATGAACTTTTCTCACATTTGAAGCGAGCGTTGAGGATCTAATAAGTATCGACGAGAGATAGCAATTTAGACAATGAATTTTATCCGAATTTGCCGGCCTACGTATCGTAGAATCACCTTTTTGTTTATTTGTCTCCACTATCTATGCTTTTCACGAATGAGCACGAATCATTCCATACTATAGTCTATAGCCAAATTCCTCAAACGGTTCTCCTTTCGTGGATTCTTATACAAAGCCAATTACCAAGATCCTCCTGAGGGTATATTTTTCTTGCGGGAAAATTTTCTGTCAAAAAGAGTATTTTCTTTGTTTTCCGATGTTTGAATCGCTTAAAAACATAAATCAATGAAAAACTTACACTTAAATTTAGAAAAATGATTTCATCTTTTAAGAATCAAAAATCATTTTTTATAATGAGACTATACAATAGCTCTTTGAATAGAGTCCTTGGCACTTAGGCACCGAAAACCTGATGCCTATACTTGGGTCCACACAATCTAGGCTTGGGACCCAGGTTCTTGCATTCGAGTTGTCGTCGGCTATGCTTGAGACCCTAGTGCTCATCCCTAAATCCCTGACAACCATCAATCCCATGATTACTTCCTTGGCGGTCAGGCAAGCCTAAGTTCACAAAGGCTGGGCCTAGGTACCTCGAGGTCAAGTTGAAGACCTCAACTCTCGTGCTTGGTTCTCGGATTCTCACCAGTGCTCCAATGCCTAACTCACCTTGATGACCATGCTCAAGACCTAGCTCTTGCACCCAAATCACTAACTCTTGGGTCCATGGAGGCAAGGCTTGAAAACCAGGATAAGATAGGACTGGATAGGATTTCTAGACAGGATAAAACTTGATAAGATATGATAATTAATCTGGAGATTTTTTCATATCCTATCCACTATTTGGTGAGTTACGGATTCAAAGTCAGATATTTGATATCTTATCTTATTCACTGTTTGGTGAACTACTAATTCAAAGTTAAATATTTTCATGAACAATTATATTTTTGAAAAAAAAAAATTATGAAAGCACAAATTAACATATTATAATATAGCAAAATCATCCAAAATGAAATATATATATATTTCAAATCAACATATTCTCACATCGCACAAAATCAATCCATGATTATGCGAAGTGTATAAAGAATCAAAAAAGTGATATTGTGTATGCTAATATGAGATGAGTCAATTAAGACTAACACGAAAGCATTAGAAATTTGAACGGATGAGAAGCTGGATCATTCGAAAATATTAAATTCTTGAAGGAAAAAGTGTAATGGCACAATTCGAATTGCTCATTGACTTGATGGCGGGTGATGACGATACAATACATGTAATTCGTAGGGCAAATCCACAAATCAAATGTCAAAGAGACTCGAAAGTTATTCGCTCTAAACATATGCACCGATGTGACACTT
This sequence comes from Eucalyptus fibrosa, assembly GCA_017140475.1. Lineage (NCBI taxonomy): Eukaryota > Viridiplantae > Streptophyta > Magnoliopsida > Myrtales > Myrtaceae > Eucalyptus > Eucalyptus fibrosa. The sequence goes on along the minus strand of CM029515.1, from coordinate 6,149,137 downwards.
TCCTCTTGGTACAGCAACTAGCAGTTTCAGATGCTTAGTGAAGTTAAAGGGTTGCTTGGTGGCAAGAAAATAGCATGCAAGCTGTCTTTGATTCTTCGCCCTTGTCATACTCGAATGTGCTTTCGGCTATGCGTGGTTGCACTTGAAGAGCCCCCAACCTCAGACGTCCCTTCCTCATGTTGGCGTTGATGCTTGGCCCATCCCACTTGATGATTTGCCTTTCAAAATGTGAGGTCGTACAACTAGACTTCTTGACATCATTGGCATCGATTTCGAGCTGGAATATCTTCCATATACACGTTCTTCCGTGTTATAGATTGTGAAAGATGTAAATAGAGATTAGGATATTTGTAAATATGTATGTATTCTGGCTCTTGGTTTCTAGGACAAAGCTATAGTCAATCATAATGTATATGAGAGAGAGGGAGAGACCGCCTTGTAGTCATCGATTAGTGAATGAGATTTGTTGTATAGCGTGTGAGTACTAATGTACAATTTGGCATCCGTGCAAAACTTGAAATAGATGAATGATTAAGGCTTTTTAATTGGTCATGAAATAACATACTCTCGTGGCCTTTTTCCTACTTGGTTTGAACCCCTGCAGATGATGCATTCCAATATACCGACTGCAGTTTACAGAAAATTGAGAGTGCCAAGCTTCTAGAATGAATTAATGTGCACGTTTTGATGCCAAGATCTCCCACAGCTTTACTCTTTACTAAAAATTAAATCATTATCTTGCTATTTGCGTTGTCCATCTAGGAAACATGCTATGTGATAGAAGCTAAAAGACGGAAACTTAATATGCAATTCAGGCCAACTTGAGTAGAAGCACTCAAAGAAAAAAATATGTACTTAAGACTGGCCAAAGCCAGGCAGTAGAAATTGAAGATACTCTTCTTCACAAGAGGGATGCAATCAGAAAACAAATGAATAAAATTGCAGAAATGCAATCACAAGAATACATAAATCGACAAGATAAAACAACAATGCTATTCTAACATTTACTTTTGATTTATATATGTTTTCCCATGCTGAACTTGTAAATAATACCCCACAAGCAATTAATATCTCCTATTGAGATCAAGTATTCACCAATGAATCAATGATGATATCCACCTCGTTAATAAAATTGCAAATATACAATCACAAGAACACATAAACCAACAACAACACAGATTTAACATTTACTTAACATTTACTTCTGATTCACATTTTTTTTTTTCTGGCATTGAACTTGTAGAAGATTATACCATACAAGCAATAAATATCTCCTATTGAGATTAGGTTTTCACAAAGCATAATTGTGAAAATATAAAGATTGCTTTAACAATGGAAACATTATCGATCGAATCTCACTTTGGATAAACATTAGCTCATCATCACAAAAACATGGTATGAAAAGAAACGGTGACCAAGTGATGAAATTTGTGAAAAAACAAAAGTAGGGCACACGTAAAGTAGGATTTCATGGAAGAAGAGTTGCCTTTTCATGAGCCACAATTGACTGCACCTATGAAAGGAAATCGCAAACCTTGTAAAGCGTGCAAATATCGATGTACAGAGAGAACGAAATCTTGCGAGAAAGTAGAATCGCCGTGGCTCCTTGCTAGAGATGGTGCTTGAATTCGTCGGATTAGAGCTATTGAGAAAGATGTGTTTTTTGTGAGATGAGTTGTGTGTGAGAGAATGAGAAGGAAAAGGAAAGCGTAGGGTTTTTTTTTTTTTTTTAACTGACAAGAGAAATCTTATCTATGTCTACCCCACCCTCCCCCTTGGATTTTTTTATCTAGATTATATCCTATTTATATCCGACCTTATTTTATCATAGTTGGTTACCAAACACGGGATATGATAAAACATATCATATTTAGGCTTTTATCCAGTTGACAAAACGCAGCCTTAGTGTCAATGACATGGTCTTTTAATTGCCATGCTTAAGTATTCGGCTCAAACACCTAAGTCGTTGGCGCTTGAGATTAGGACTTCGATTGAGTGCTCGGGCCAAGTTCACAAAGGCCAAGTTCAAGACTTGGTGCCCATGTCTAGGTCTCAGATGACATATGCTTGGGTACTTGGCTCTCATGTCTAAGTCACTAGTACTTGATCCCGAGTTCACTAAGGGTAGGCCCAAAATCTCAATGTTGCAATAGGATCCTTGATAGTTGTGTCTGTATATTCCTATTGGCCCAAGGCTAGCTTTATAGAGGTACCTAGTGTTCGTGCCAAAGTTCTTGGCAACCATGCCTAGGTCGCTAGTAGTCATTCCTAGGTCATTAGTTCCTGCACTCATGTTACTAGCTCTTGGACTCAATTTGTTAGTGGTTGTGCTCGAGTCCACAAAGGCTAAGCCCTAGTTTCTGGAGGCTAGACCTAAGATCCCAGTATCTATGCTTGGCTCCTAGTGCTAGTGCTTAGGTTCCAAGTGGCTAGGCTCAAGAAACCCTAGGTCTTGCAATCGGAATTTTGGTGGTTAGGTATTCCTTATATCACACGAGTAATAGACGTGTCTTTAGGAAAATAAAATTAACTTTTCTTTTCAATATGAGGGAATTTCGATTTAATTTTTAAATCTAGCAAAACACCGACAAATCTGATGTTTTTTTTTCTTTTGAAAAATAACTTCTTAAAAAATAATTTTTAGAAATATTAAATTTCCCATGAAATTAAGGAAACCTAAAGAGCCTTCGGATTTTCATGACGGTGCCTCTGTTTCGGCAGTCATGTTCCACGTTTCAGCGGAATAATCAACCTAAGAGCCGCGAATGATATTGTCCCCAAAATTTTACTTTTGAGTGACGTCATAATTATACTCCCCAGGCTGAGACAAATCATTGCCCTCGTGATTGGGCCCATGTTATTGGGCCGAAACTACAGCTGTACGGCTTCGGTTGTAGCCACGGATTGAGCATTCATTACTTGGGCTCATTGGGCCCGCAAAAAATCAAAGCTCTGGACCGACGATGACGTCACGCTTCCGTTCCCCGAAAGGTCCAAAAGCGTCCACCGCTCCCTCGCTGCTTGCGTGGACACGATGGATTCCTTCTTGGGGCTGCTCACCGGGCATTTTCGAGTCTCGTCCCGGCTAGGGACATACATGTACATCGTGTGGACAAGCTTTCCAAGGACATTCGAGTAATCTTACTTACTTTTTATCTGATGGCTTCTCTTCTCGACAATCGCCTTTTCATATAGGTGGCTTGTCCAAGGATAAATGGGAATCGGCTGTGTATCGACCTTTTCCGCCCGCCTCGGGGTGGTGAATGGTCTAGGCGGGGAGGGTCCAATCGATTGAAGCACTTTCCTTGAGTTTCAAGATATGGAGATAAGACACCGATTCAAATGAAAGAATAAGTTCAATGTACTGTTGTTATTCCATCAATCATAATAGACGGGGTCAACAAGAAGATAAGAGTAAGGGACATTGAAAAAGAGATTGACTAGCGAAAATGACCTTCTAGAGATAAGAGACTTTAATCAAATTGACCCATTTTACTTACGAGACCATCATAGTTAGTATGCTTGATGAAGAGAAGGAGTGATTGATTCAAGGATGGATAGGTTCTAGAGTTAGAATCCTCTAGAAGTTGCCTTGTTTGTCTGAATTGAATCTAAAACCTATCCTATTTTTTTGGTATGATTCTAGGGTCTACCTAACAATTTCTTTTGTTTTTTTTTTTTGTTCCTTTGGTCATTTTTTATAGCAAAATCATAAGAGCTTATGAGTAAGAAAACGATTCAAAGAAAAAGATTAAAAACATAAATCCCTATCTACCAAAAACAACAATTTATAAGATGAATATGTAGTCATGTACAATTATAAATGATAAAAGTCCAAACACATAATATAAAACATAATTTATAAAACTCCATTCCCCATTCATCCAAAAAAAAAAAAAAAATAGAGAAAGAGAAAAGACTAGTGAGGAGTTTTAAGCATAAGTGAAGAACAAATGAGTACTGAGATTAGAATTAAGGAGAAAAAGAAATTATAATTTTTACTTTTTAGTTTATAAAATTGGTTCCGAAACTGGTTTCAAAATTGAGTGGTTTGATCTAGTTCTTGGGTGCGTATACACTTGAAACCTACACCTGGATTGGTTTCAAAAGGAACTAGTTCCTAAACTTGTTTTTTTGGGTGGTCTAGTCTTGTTCTCGGATATAACCAATTTGGTTACACACTTCTAGTGAAGAAAGAGCTGATTTTGCATACCATGATTTCCAATAGATAACTCAACGTGCTGAATGTCCCACATCAATTATATATGACTAGCTTGCTCAATCATTTTGGTCCCAGAAGGTACTTCTAATTTTTTTTTCCTACTCTCTTTTTCTAGAATCATATGGTCCTCATGCTGCCTAATTCCCAAATTTATATAAATATTTTATTGGTTAGGCAAGATGGGCAAAAAGGAGGTACTTCTCTCCCACCGCATTGACCCCTCAACTGCGAGTAATGCCAACGGGTAAGCTCAACAAATTGTAGCCATAGAGACTCGTAAAAAGCAATTGGCCATGTTCAGATAATCATGGCTATATTGGGCCTACATTTCATGCATAAATGTCTTTAGCCAACGGATGACATAAAGCAAGGTGCCTGATGGATATTAGGTATGCTCGAAAGGCATGTGACTTGTGGTCCGATTGATAGTTCTTGCGCCTCTTATTAAATGAAGCTAGGTGAATGAATTATGCTTATATACATTTTGTGTGGGTGCATAATTTAGATTATCAATAGTCACGGTAAGTTTGGCATCACTATTTTACTGTACTCAACTTTATTCGATGCATCTAATGTTCCTTTTTGTTATGTGATGTATGGCATTAAAAACATTTGATACGGGCATAGATGTGTATGTATTATTTGCATTGGTTGTAGAAAGTGGGGGTAAAAATTGGTGTATCGTAATACGATTTATAAATGATGACGTTTGAAGTTGTCTTAAATTATTTTTTATTGTTGATAAATTACGAGATTAAGGATGCGCTTAGTAATATTTCTGTTCAAAAATTGTTCAAGGGAATAGAAATAGAAACAGAAGAATGCATTTGGTAATTGCACAAAATTTCTGTTCTTGGAATATGAAAAGAACAAAAACACGTTTGGTAAACTTATATAATTTTTTTGTTTCTTTTAATTTTTTGATTTTCCTTTTTTCTTCCTTTTGGCGGTTGTCGGCCGACGAGGGCTGACGGCCTCATCTAGCCATAGCGAGGCTCACTAGCCCCTAGTGAGGTCGAGCTCATCGGACCCCGGCGAGGCCGAGCTCACCTAGCCACCAGTGAGGCCATCGGTGAGGCTCGGCTCGCTGGTGGGTGGTCTAGCTCTGCCTCGCCGGGTCGCCGGCCATGGCCAAGGCCGGCAACCGGCCAAAGAAAAAAGAAGAAGAAAAGAAAAAGAAGGAAAAAAATAGGAGAGAGGAAAACTGTTTCTTGGAAGTGTTATGGGAACAAATAAACAAGTTTTTTTTATTTCTTGTTTCTGTTCTAAATTTGTTCCCTGGAACTGAAACAAATCTCGGGAACAAAAACGTAAATAAACGCATTTTTGTTCTTTTTTGTTCCTCGGAACAAAAAAATAGAAATTGTGTTCATGACAAGAAAAAAAGAACACAAATAAACAGGCCTAAGTAACTTAGGCGTGCATGTTTGCACTTTTATTTTTTGTTCATGAATAGATTTTTTGTTTTTTTGTTCCCGGAACAAAATTGGAATAAAAACAAGAAACAAAAAAAACTTGTTTCTTGTTTCCGAAACAATTTTTAAGAACAAATTTTCTCTCTCTTTTCTTTTTTTTTTCTTTTTTTTTCTTCTTTTTTTTTTGGCCGGTTGCCGGTTTCAGCCATGGCCAGTGACCAGTTGTCGAGGGCCGGCTACGTCGTCATGGGCTGGCAAACTCGCCTGAGTGTCGCTAGCCCCCAACAAGGCCGAGTGTCGCCGGCTCCTGGCAAGGCTTGGCCTCGCCTTGGCTAGGGGAGCTTGGGCTCGCCCAAATCTAGTGAGACCGAGCTCGACTAGCCATCGGTGAGGCCTAGCCTCGCGGCCACCGCCTAACCGGGTTGGACGAGGCCGCCGGCCCTTATCGGCCGGTCGTCGGCCATGGCCGAGACGGCGATGAGCCAAAAGAAGAAAAAAAAAAAAGAAAGAAATAAAGAAAAAAAAAGAAAAAAGGAAAAATAAAATTAAAAGAAACAAAAAAAGAACACAAATTTACCAAACATATTTTTATTCTTTTTTTATTTCTGAAATAAGTTTATCAAATGTATTTTTTTATTAAAAAATTGTTTCTAATAGAAATAATTTTTTTTTTTATTTTTGTTTCCTAAAAATTTTTAAACAAAAACACAAACAAAAACGCCCAAACTTCTAAAAAATGTTGGTACCTTGCAAATGAAATTTCTTGCCGTTTACTTAGATTTGATAAGAGAACAAAGATATTTCAGAAAACATGAATTCGAGGTAATGTAATAAGTACTTGAGATATATATGAAGGATGACTGAATAATAGGACAAGAGAAATGATTACTAATCAAAGTACTTTTGACCGAGTAAAAGAAGGTCGGCAGTTTCTATTTGTTTAAATTCGTTTTACTTTAAAAAAAGAGAGAGAGAGAGAGCGTGTTTTATAAAAATTGGCGCAAATAGAAGTACAAATAGTCCACTAATAATTGATTGTTATTTCACAACCAACAAAAATTTAGGTCATAATTTTCTCCTTAAAAGAAAATTAATGTTCATATGATAATTCCTAATCAAGGCTAACAATTTGTGTTAATATGTCATAATTGTGTTTGTAATTTATGTCAATTTGTGTCGATCTAAAACATCTTAGTATTGATTGAATTCTAAGTGCCAAGTAATTAAATCACAATAAAATATGTCAAATTTATGTAAATTAATAAACTAAATTAGCTTATCATATCATGTCATATTCTGATTTCTCTTTGTAATTTGTGTTTCACGTTACATCATTTTTGTATTGTGTTGCTCCACTTGTAGGTGATAAGGACCAACTTTGAACTTTGTCCCACCTAAGAAGATATAGACAGAAACACTCGTAAGTGCTAAAATAGCAGATCACATGTCGTCTCCTTTCCATTTTTATTTCTTCCAATTTTCTTATTAGGGTCGATTAATTTATGGATTTCGTATTTTACTCTTTGGTTCTTATAATTTATTACGTCACATTATTCTTTGACTCGGTCCGACAAAGCCAAAACATCCGCCCAAGGAAAATGCGCGTGCTTCCTTCCTTGGTCTCCTCGGCCTTAGCCGCTCCTCCTAGTAGTCGTCCTCACTCCATCCCCACCGAGACAGCCAATCGGCCGACGCCATGTCAGCCGGGATGGTGTCCTTCCAAGTCGGATCGAAGAAAAACCACGTGATTCCATGAAGCTTTAATGATGACATTTAGCGCGTAAGCTAAATAAGCAGAAGCACACCTTATAACAAAAGCTATACATCGCATAATTCATAACATATATTATATCATCCGAAACCGAAGTACCCCACACGTAAAGCGAGAGAGAGAGAGAGAGAGAGAGAGAGAGAGAGAGAGAGAGAGAGAGAGAGAGAGAGAGAGAGGGTGTTCTTCGTTTTCTTATAAAAATGGCTGCATCTATGTCATCCACATTATGCGTTCAAACTTTTCCAAGATACGGCAGTGACCGACCGAGAAAGAGAGTGAGAGAGAGGATGATGACCGTGGTGATTGCGGCGGAGCTGCTGGGGGAGTATGCCTTGGCAGTGGCGAGGCTGGCGGAGCAGCTGTTGCCGCTGGGGTGGGCCAGCCATCTTGGCGGTGGCAGTGCAGCCAGGAGATCCCTTCCAGATGCTTCGGGATCTTCCTTCCTTGTTTATTTTTGAGTGATGTTGTGCTTCTTTTAAGAAGATTTTCTGGGTGAGGGGGCATTCGTTTGTTCTTTCATTGCCGTCACCGGTGTGCGAGGAAGAAGGGGGCGACGCAGTGAGTACGGGACAATCCAAATGTACAGTGAATCGATGAGTTTGTGACCCTTATGATGCAACTCATTTGCTAGGATTCATGCTTCGTGTTCTGCTCTTTCCATATCAATATACTTACAGTCATTTTCATTTGTTCTCTTCTGGGTTCATGTCGATGTTTTCGCTCTTTTTCTGCTGCACAATTTGTGTGTATACGCAGGAGTGATCTTAAAGGGAAGGATATCAAGAAATGGTCGGTTCAGGAGGCTGCTGTCGTACTCTAAGTGAAGCAGCAAAATCCATGGAAAAAATTCGTTTTGCTTCGGTTGTTGGATCACGCGATAGTTCTGGTTGCGATTAGCTTTTGCTTAGCCTGATGTGTTGACTTGCTGTCATTGCGTTACGAAACATTCTGCTGGTCAGGTTAAAGGCTGAATCCGTACATTGGCATTGAGAGATTATTCCAGAAAGCTAATTTAGCGTTTCCTAAACCTAAGTCACTTCGATAATTATTACATTAGGATTAGTAGGTCTACCAAGTGATGCTGCAAATGAAGCAAACGCGATCAATAAAGACAGCTTGCAATGGGTGAATCGAGTAGGGTCGGATTTTATCATTAAATGCCATTGTCTAAGACGATCCGAATTTGACTTTAAGTCCACTTGGTGGGGGCACATCTAAGGTTAGATGGACCGTCAAGTGTATAATCAGATTGGAGAGTAGGTTTCTAAAAACACTCTCAACAAGAGTGATAATATTAGCTGCGAGTTGATTGTATTCTTGCCAAAGTAGTATCCCTTGCAAAACCAATTGATTGTCAATGCGATATTGAGTTCAACTCGTATAACTTGAAATCAATCAGTCTAATTCTATTACAAGACAATCATTGTGCATTCATAACATAACACTCATATTTCCAAGTTTATATCAAGATGGCATAGGATATTCCTGTAAATAGCAAGTTATTAATTATTATCATAAAAGAATGATATTTTTTTTTTCCCACTTTTGCATGTTACTATTTTCCATTTTAAGAAAATGATATCCGAAAATCTTACGGAAACAAAGTTATTCCAATATTCATAAAATATTTTTGTAGCAAAAAAGAAATAATATGATTAATTGTGGAAAAAGACCTCGATGATATGATTTTGCCAAATGTAAGAAATAAGTAACTGCTGAGAAATCAAATGTCTTGCTTCATCAAATTATAAGTTGTAAACAAGCCGCCTTTGTTGAAGGGAGGAGCTTTGTGATAATGCAAATTTGGCTCATGAATTGACAGGAATTTGCCTAGGGATATTGTATCCAAAAGAGAAATTAGCAAAGCTGATCTCATGAAGGCATTTGAGTCTATCAGCTGGAAATCTGTCCTTGCAGTAAGGGAAATCTAGCAGTTTCCTAATCAATTTGGAAACAGATAAAAGCTTGTATTCCCAGGCCTCATTTCTCCATCTCCCTAAATGGACATCTTCAAGGCTTCTTTAAAGGCGAAAAGGGTTTGGAGACAATAATGCCTCTTTGTTATTGTCATGGGGGATACTTTCTCTAATGGCAGATGCTGCAGTTGAATGAAGCAAAGTCAAGTTTCATTCTCTTTACTCACACGTCAAGCTCTCTCAGTTGGATTCTGCGGATGATTTGGAGATCACTTTTAAGGGCGGCAAGGATTCACTGAATGAGAAGCATTTGTTCTAGGCAAGCAAATGTCTGGCCTCAGGGCTTAATCCACAAAAACGTCGAGTTGCATTTGGCAGGTCATGAAGGTCAATATGCAGAAGAGGTGGTGGCTTTGAGTGGATTCCAAAATGGCCATTCCCAGTGAAATATCTTGGTCTTCCCTTGATTTCTGGAAAATTTAAATGATAAAAGATTGCAAACCACTTGTGGTTAATGTCACCTCTCAAATGAATTCGCTGACCATGCGACGTCTATCTTATGCTCGATGAAAATTGGGGGCATCGGGTCTCTCCTGATGTAGCAGATCGAACTTTTTCGACAGGATTGGAGATGGAGTTCTGCTGTGTTTTGATCTTGAACATGTGGTTGGACTGGTGTTATGACGTTTTGTGCTGCATTTGCTTTTGCACATGGAGTTGGATTGGAGATGTGACTAATGGTAGGGCATGTCCACGAGATCAGTCCACCCATCACGATCTTGGTTTTAGGGGTAATAAAGTAACTTACTTACCCAAAAAAAATTATGAATATGGATACAAAGATGATTTTTGTTTACTGTTATTTTCTTTTCAGGAATATTATTAATAAGCGATTATTTTCATGCTCATATAGATTTAAATTAAGGATTAATATCATATAATGAACAACCCCAAATTGGCACTTTCCTAATAAATTTACAATCTGTTAATTTTTATTTAATTTTATCGCCAAATTGTTGAGTTTGATGACACGTGATTAATTCGATTTAATGGAAATTAATAGAGGATAAATTTTTTTATAAGTGTATTTATTTTGAAATTTTGGTGATGAAAAAATTAATTTGGGAAAAATTTTGTCATAAATTACTCGTTTAAGGTCATTTTTTTGGTATTAATCCAAAAAAGAATTATATGGATTAAAAGGTGATATATATTTTTTTTTTGTTCATTGCCATTTATTTGCAAGATTATAATGAATAAACGGTCATTTCTCAAGCTGACGTCGATTTTAAAACAATAAACTAGTTCGCGCTTACGAAGGCAGGAAAGCGTGCCAAAATTCTGCGGCACGAGCTGGCGCCAAGTGTGCGATCATCCAGACCAGAGGGCCATTTTCGTAATTCCGGTGGCGCCGAGCTGCTGATCCTACACAACACGGCACGAGCGGAGAAAGAAGAGGCGGAAGGGGGCGTTTTTCTTTGTGCAGTGGAGACGACGCAAACTCTTTTGCTTCTCCTTCGCAGCTTCCGCCCGCCATCGGGGAGCTCTCCATCTCTCCTCTCTCCGGTATTTTTTCATCCCTTCGCCTCCGTTTCCATGGTCTCTTTTTAGCTGGTAATTCGGCCGGAGAATCGGGACTTACTTCGCGCTTTATGGTGTCGGTGGTCGCGTTCGTCGCTTGAATGAATCGTTGTTTGTTTTGTTTGCTCCGTTGGTCGTGAAAAGATCGTTCCTTTGCCGCAGATTTCTTGTGGGTTTTGATCGGTTGGCCCCCCACCCTGATCATCTGTTAGACGATGAGTAATTGGGCTGGAAATAGAGGGTCGTGCTCGTCGACGTCGAACTTGTCGGCGTTTGCGCAGCCTTTCGCGATCCCCCAGCTGGACCCGTATCCCAATTCGATGCCGCCGTTTTATGTGGATTCTGTTCAGCCGCCGCCGTTCGATCAGAGGCCCGCGGATTCTTCGCACGGCACCTGGCCCAATCCGTGCCCTCCTAACGCAAGAACTGATTGGTTTCCTGGGTCGAACCCGGAGTTCGATGTTGGGACTTACGGTTACTCGGGTTTGGAGACTGTTAATGGAGAAAGTACCCCTTTACTTTCATGGAACTCTGTTGATGTTGGAGGGGATGAAAAGTTAGGCCGACGTTCTGATGGCTCGAGAAGTGCCGTCACGGAAAGCGACGCGTGTTACTCCATTTATGCGTCGTCCGGGGTAGTTCAGGGTGATCCCTCAGGGCTGGCTACTCAGTGCGACTATGGCAGAATATCATCTCCTTTTGATGCGAATTTGGATAAGTTGCCTCGTGATGATCAAAGCAAAAGTGTGAGTTTGGGAGGTACAGCTGAATCAAGTGGCCTTTGGAATGAGCAGGCACTTAGATATTATGGTAAAATTGAGGATATAGGTGGGAGTTACTGCTTGAAGAGGCCTATTGCGGCTCCATTAATGACTGAAACTTGTACAAACGGAGGTATGCTCATGCTCATTCTTTTCTTCATTTTCTGATAATAATGTTATAATATTGTTACACACGGTTCTTCATGCACTGATCTCTTTCGTGCATGCTGTTCATATGCTGATACATTTAAAGTTTAATAGTGTTTTTTCTGTGCTCTGTTTTGAATTAAATTAGTTATGTGAACAGACTATGATTACTAATGGAAGCTCAAATGAAGTTAAGAAAGCAGAGAGATCTGATTATATGTTCTTTCCTCTTTGTGTTCTTGAGGACTTCATCATGCATCTAATGGTATGAGTACACATGCAGGAGCTTCTCATAGTGATCTTTTGAGTTGGGAAAAGCATGGTGGATTTATAAGTGGAAAACACATGGATGGTAAGTGATTTCTTGCTTGCCAAACCAAGATTATGCTTACTCAGTCTCTGATGTTATCCTTATATGTTTTTTTCATCCAGCATCATCAAGCTTGGATTTGCCTAGAGTATTTCATGAAACATATCCTCAGGCAGCAATGCCAGAGTTATCTTCGAATCTTGGGAAGAAACAGTGGCCATATGCTCATATAGATGAAAATGTTGTGTCAAATCATGTTTCAAGTGTGAATGGTGGGAATATGATTTCGGAATCTTTTGCTGCACCCCAGATGGGACCTCCAGCTGATGGATTTGTCCCAGGAACTGGTGAAGTTTCATTAGGAGGTCATAAGAAAGGTATACAAAGTGTTAATGAGTACTATGCTGGCGCTATGCTGTCCAGTGTAAATGAGCCTCAGTCCCTGTTAGCTTCTGGTAGTGAATTACTGCTTGATGGCACTGATCTTGGGAAAGGTATGCTACAGCGTGGTTCATTTGTGAATGGTGGTAACTCTGTAGTGAAATCTATGCCTGAACCTACAATGGGATATCCAATTGACGGTTTTAGGTCTCAAACTGGTGAAGCCTCTATAGGAGATCACGAAAATGGTAGAGATTGTGCTAATGAGCTCTATGCTGGCATTTTACTGTCTAATGTGAATAAGCCTTGGTCTGTGCAAGCTTTTGGAAGCAAGCCACAGCTTAACGGCACCAGTCTTGGGGAAGGTGTGCTACAGCATGGTTCTAGCATGAATTATGGGGACTCTGTTGCCAAATTGTTGCCTCCAACCATAATGGGATTCCCAAATGATGGTTTTAGCCCTCGAACTGGTGAAGTTTCTATCAGAGATCACAAGAATAGTGCTAACGAGCTCTATGCTCGCAGTATTTTGTCTAATGTAAATGAGCCTCAGTCCGTGCAAGTTTTGGGAAGCAAGCCATGGCTTGATGGTACCACTCTTGGGAAAAGTGTGTCACAGCATGATTCTAGCGGGAATGATGGGAATTGTGATGTGAAACCTTTGCTTGCACACACCATGGTATCCCCAGTTGATGGCTTTAGCTCTCAAGCTGCTGAAGTTTCTACAGGAGATCACAAGGATGGTAGAGACTGTGCTAATGAGCGCTATGCTAGTATTCTGCTATCTAGTGTAAACAAGCTTCCATTCGTGCGAGCTTGTGGAAGTGAATCACAGTTTGATAGTGCAGATGTAGGGGTCCAGCTAGGAAGAAGTGATTTTGCCTTTGAGGAACCATACCATCTCGAAGATGAAGACCGATCAAATAGCAAATCTAAATATGCTTTTCATCATTTAGCTGGGGCAGATTTGGGATGTAAAGATCCTTTGACATCGGATCAATCCTATTTAGCACTGGAGCATAATCGTACTCTGCAATGTGCTGAAAAGCACATTGGTGCCAAATCTGGATCCAGAAATCCTCATGTAACATTAGACAGATTTAATTTGCCATCTAAGGGTAATCATGCCTTGAATTCTGCTGAGAGCCCCTCTGTGGGTTTACATCAGTTTGAACACGCTGTGGACTCTCCTTGCTGGAAAAAAGCAATTGCATGCTCAAAGCTCGGGGAGGAACCTGAACTAAGTGGTTTTAATTTGCTACAGGACCTTCGAATATTTGGCAATACCTTATATCCTCCTAAGGTCTCCTCTGATAAACCAAGTGCAGGAAAAGTACTCTACAGAGGTGGGTGTAGTAACAGAGGTTCAGTGTCACCCTCAGTGCTGCATGCCTTTGTTAATCCTTCAGGCAGAGAGGGAGGATCCAATGATAATGAGGATATTTGCTCGAGTGATTCAACACATGATCTGTTTTCTAATGAAGTCGAGGAATCTACTGGACATTGCATGACATGCCAAGAATCAATTGGTGATTCTAGTGCTAAACCTTCTCATCCCACACAGCAGAGTTCAGGAGAAGGTGATGTGACTTCTGACAAGTGGCACATGCCCACCCATCATGTCTCTGATGTGGGTACAAATGGAAATGATTCTTTGAAAATGGATCCACCGGAAGGGTTGCTCCTTTCTATGAAGCATGTGTTGGAATCAACCAATGCAGTAGATAATTCTCCTGGGGTTGCCAAATGGGATAGGGGATCAGTAATCCCAAATATAGATGGACAGATGCTAGTTTCAACTATGCACAATCTGTCAGAGTTACTTCTCTATTCATGTTTAAGTGGTGCATGCGACTTAAAGGAAAGAGACACTGATGTCATTCAAAAGGTGATCGATAATCTTTGTGCATGTTCATCAAAGAATGTTGAGCAGATGACCACACAACCCAAAATACATAATTCTGAGGTAGACACATGCAAAGGTTTAGGAGCATCACCTGATCTTGACATGGTAATTTTGTTTATCTCACTGCTTCTTTTTCAGTTTCTTACCTAACATTAGTTGATGCTAAAATTGCCAGAGCATGAAAAGCCACTCTTTTAATGGCAAAATGTGGATGGTGGTAATCTCAAATTGGATGATAACCAACATGCCAATGAAAATAATTTAGCCTTTTGAACTTTAGGTGATAATCTTCTCATGAATCTAGAATTATATCTTGAAGCATTTGATATCCCCTTGCTAGTTCCTTTTCATAATTTCATGTAATGAAGGTGATGATCTTTTGGCTTTCAGACAGCAGGTAATAGTCATTGAGGCAATTGACGGAATTCTGAATAATTGGGACTTGGGAAATTCGAATGCATGTTTTCACTCTCACATTGTGCTGCACCATATTCTAGAAGGGCCTTTAACTATGAAGAGATTTGCGGCACAGGCCTATTTACTACCTCAGTAGCCTTTTTCTGATTAATTAAGCATATTGTCAAGATAGATCTATCATGACAAATATACTTAAGAGTATTAATCAAGAATCGGATAGACAATGAAACAGGAAGACGATGACATGGTGAAGAGATGGCTTTATCTGTAGGGTATGAGTACCATCTCCTTTTTCTACCTGCTAGATGAAACAACACTGTAATAACTAAAAAGTTGTGGCAGTTAAATATGCACGTTGTGATGTTAGAAGTGAACTACACCTACATGTTGATTCATAATATGAATTGAAGCTACCTTTGGCAGGATATCATCTACAATTGCTAGTCCTTTTTTAACATGTTTCTTTGATCTGGTTTATTGATTTTTTTTTTTTTCTTCTGCCTATTCATGAATATCTAGTTTTGAGTTATAGCATTCTAGGTAGGTTGTTTTATGCAGAAAATGGATAATTGGGTTCTTTTCCCACAGAGTGAATCTTCTGTAAATATGCCTCCTCTTGCCAGTGCATTTTCTGTAAATATTAAGGGTCAGCTTGACAATCACCGTGCCTTTGACAAGAAGAGGCAAGATGCTGGGCTTGATAGTGAGGTTGAAAGTTCTTCCGAACTTTCCTCCTGTGGGGGTAATGCCCTGATAAACAAAGATGATGCCATGACCGAGGTACTTCTTTTAATACTCTGTAACCCCCTGCCATGGAAAGGTTGGAACTATAAGCTAATGGATCAATAGAAACTGAGTAAATTTGTTGTGGATAACCTTGCAGGCTATCAAGAAGATTCTCAGTGAGAACTTTCAGGTTAAGGATGATTCGCAGCCACAAATACGCTTATTTAAGAATTTGTGGCTTGAGGCAGAGGCTACTCTATGTTCCATGAATTACAAGGCTCGCTTCAATCGTATGAGGATCGAGATGGATAATTCCGGGTCCAATGAAGTGAAAGGTTTGGACTTAAGTTGCTTAACACATCTAATTTGCATGGCCAAGCAGATTCATTTATCAGAGAAAAAACTCTTTAACATTCTCATAATTAATGGTGTTTTGTTGCAGATTCTTTTGAAAATAATTTCGATGCGGACTCATCAGATATTGGAGTCTCTGTTCAATCAAATGAAGATGATAAATTGTTGGCTGGGACAAGGAGCTGTGAAAAGCCTGAGAAGCTGAATGCCTCTGTTCAGAGTCTGACTGTGGTCAGCACAATCAATCCTACCACTGACCTTTTAGCTCCAAGTTGCTGGCCTCATAACTCAAGTACTAAAAGTACTCCAAATGTGGAGGAACAAGGGCCTCTGAAAGTTTCTCCTGATCTCAGCAGGACTGCAGAATTGACAGCCGGATCATCCAAAGAGAACGGTAGCCTCGCACCTGAAATCTCTCTCAATTCTCCTGTAACAGGCGCAATCTGCTGCACTGATGACGTAGAGCCTTCTGTTATGGCCAGATTGAAAATCCCAAAACGATGGGATGAGAGCTTACTTTCTGAAAATCAGACACTGATTCCTCCAGGTTCAGTTGATATCGGGGTCGCACTTAAAGAAGAAAGCTTTCCAGTTGCTAGAGAAAGAGTGATAGAGGAAACCACTGACCTTTCTGGTGGCAAGTTGAAAATGGAGTCTCGGGCTGGTGCTGAAGATAGTCAAATACCCCATTTTCGAGCAAAAGATTCACTCAAAAACCCTCTCTCTGCAGGCTGGCAGGACTTAGACTGGGAGTTTGTGCCGAAAGAGGAGATTCCGGGCAGAGATTTTAAATCTTGACTTCAGGAGTAAGTGTTCCTCAAATGTGAATAATCACCCATGATTTATACTGGATCTGTATCGCTTCTCTCTATGTTATGTAGAACACTGTGTGTCAAACCCCATGAATTGCTCTTGTGGAACTCTTTGATCTCCAAACTTGTAAATAGCTTTCAAACGCTGTCGGTGTTACAGCTAAATGAAGACAAGTCGTGCTTGCATGTGTTTTGCTTCTTATAGAGCTCAAATAAGACAAGTTGCATTTGTATGCATTATGCACATCAAATAAGCTCAGCTTTCAACTAAGATTCACTAGGCATGCTCAAGCGTCGTGTCTACTCAGCAGCATATTTAATTTGTGCAAGAGCGAGCTTGGCTCAATTACAGCTAAAGACGGTCGAAGACACAGAAATCAGAACTACTTGCGTTGGGGTCAACGGCCAAAGACGCTGTTAAGGCTACTATTTGTTATTTTTCCACATCTTCGCAAGTTTGATAAGCACGTTTTTTCATCCATTAGTCACTTGCTAAGGTAGGAGAAACCCATACATTGTCATTTATATTTGTCTCATCTGAACGTGGAAAATGACAAGAAAGAGCTCTGGAATTGCCTATCGAAGCGAGAAGTGAAGTCCTGTGATCAGTACTTTGACCTTGACTTTTCTCGCGTAAATTCAGTCCGTAGCGAAGGAGCAACCCATAGTGCAAACAACACCCAAGCCGTTCAATGTGATCGTTAAACCAATTGCAATATCATAGCATTCCTACTCAGAACCTCTTTGGTTTCAGTTTTGAGTTCGGTTTGAATCACCTATAACGATGACGTAATCACCTGTCAGGCTATTTGCGACTTAAAAGTGAGCCATGCGTGATCGACGGTTACTCAGTAACATAAACTGGTCGCTTTATGAATTTCAGAGAACTTAAAAGAAGCTGAAAAAGACATAAGGTCCGGCCATGTTATACGAGTGGATTGTTGACAAAACGCGCTCGCTTTAATTTCTCTTCTACAAGTTCAAGAATAAAAGAGCCGATATAGAAAGTTAATAAATGCTGCAAATAATCCCAACTCAGATTAACCTAGACAGTTCTCAAAGCTCATCACCGAAAAAGGCCAGGTAGCAAACCCCGATGGAGCATGTTTAGGTAGTAAGCTCCATGATAGCACCAACAATGTCCCCATTGTGCGTCTTGAGAGCCTTCACGGCCTTGTTCCTCGAAACTCCAGCCTGGGTCATCACCAAGTCAATGTCGCGAGGCTCAACCCCAGTCTCATCTATCTCTTCCTCTTCTTCATCAGCCTGTGCTGCTGAGGCTGTGGCTGAAGTGTCTGTCCTGCCCATCACAGATCCCATGTCGGGCATCCTGAACTGCTGGGCAGCTTGTGTCTGCAGTTGTGAGCTCAAGTCTTCGATCTTCGCCTCCCCAAATATGATATAAGTCTCAGAGTGAGGGCTCTTGAAGACATCAGGATTTGAGATGAAGAATAGGACCTGAAACACCAGGAATTTCTCAATAACATGCCATTGTTTATATATGCAAATCAATTTCAACTATAATGAACTAAGACACTCCACTTTTTCAGGTCAGCTATAAATGGATCTTCCAAAGCCACTAAACACCACTTAGTGCTCTATAATCAATGAGACCCAAACAATTCAGAGTTGCTCTAGTTTTTTGCTAAATTATATAAAGGATGAGGTATCAAATGCATGACAGAGATTTGAAAGAAAAAGCACTCACATTCTTGGTTCTCTTGATGGTGACCCTGCTTACACCGCTTACAGGTTTCATGCCAAGCTTCAACATAGCCTTGCGGCTCTTCTTCTCGCTTCTGCTCTGCTTTGAACCCCCATTTGCACCTGCCCATTCATGTTGTTTGAGTTCTTAAATCCAAAAGCAGCAGCTGACAAAATCAAATAGAAATATACTTTTGTTGGAATTTTCGAGAAGCTTCAGTAAAAAATCCTGCACAGCTCAAGCAGACTGCGAGTATATGCATTGCAGAGATCAAAAACTGCACCAATAAACTTGAGCCAAAACATAAAATCCAATGATACTCCACACAAACAACTTCCTCATTCACATACTAAACCAAAAGGAACCAGCCTTCTGCCAACCCAAAAGGAATTCAAGACTTGTGATTGTATGTTTGCATACAGTGAACTAACCAAACCAATCCAAAAGCAAAAGTTTCAGATCATGAAATCCATCTGTGGTTTACTGAGTTGAGTTCTAACTAAAACAGAAACCTCTCTATCAACGTGATTACACACTAAAACTACAAAATATCAAATGAAACAGACCATCGCCACACCCAGTCTTTCCCACAACTTAAAGTAGCAAACATCCGCATCTTCAGTTAAACAGATAAACGTAGCATCACAGTTATTGCTATCTGTTGAAAATGCAAAATTTGAATCACATACGCAGCAGTGACACCCTTTTGGAGATGAAAGAATGACCAGGATTATCCTACACCAAAAATGATTTCCGCAGACATAGCACTTGCATTACTCCACCTAAACTAGAGTAGACCATTGGGATTTAAGAACTTCATCTAAAAAATCAACTCCGCAACGCAACCTCAACAAAAACTAAACGCACTCCAAAGGTCACACGTCATAATCCCCCCGTACCATCCCATTTGCCCATAAACAATCCCTCCTGATTCAAAATAATCCTCCCAACGAAAAATAGGGAATGCCCGTATGCAAATCAGCAAACTTTCACACAACCACAAAACCAAAACCAGGCGAAATCACACAATCGCTTCCAAAAAATAAAGCGAAATGAATAAAAAAAAGAAGAAAAGAAGAAGAAAAAGATCCACCTTGAGCCCCATCTTCCTTATCGTCGTCGTCGTCGTCGTCGTCATCCTCGTCGTCGTCCTCCTCGTCCTTGTCGTCGTCCTTCACGTCCTCCACAATGGGTTCGTCGTCCTGCAACAAAAAGCAACGAACTTTGAACGAACCGAACCCACCCCCCACCAACCCCCGAACTTTCGCACACACCCAGTAGACGGACGGAGCTCAAGAACAACCCGGAAGTACCTGAGGCCTCTTCTCGGGCTCGAGGACCTTCTCGGTCTCGGGCTCGGCGGGTTCCACGACCGGAGCGGGCGACATCTTAGCTACCGAGAGACCGGACAGCGATGCTAGCGAAGCGATAGGGTTTTGCTGTCGCGAGAGAGATGAATTGCTCGAGAGTTGTCCTGCTCGGGAGCGCGGTCCCGGATAAGGGTTTTCCTCCGACCGGGTCGGGTCGGCCCCTTTCCAACCACTCCGGCCCACTCAGTTCTGTAAGGTTCCGATTTTCGATTGATGTAACGTGCCACAGGACCTAAAAGACGGTCTTGTACTATGAGTGTGCTCATTTAATCAAACATACGATATACTCAATTGCTTAATTCAGTTTCATCTATTTCCCCCACTCTTTTTGTGATGACATGGGATCTCAGTCTATATGGGATAAATTACGGTTTCTGAGCTTGAGCTCATGCCAATCTCTTGTATTTAGGGCGTGTTTATTTATTTTTGTTTCTATTTTCTAAAACACAAATTTCTTTTTTTTTTTTTTTTTCCGGGAAACAAAGAAAGAACAGAAACACGTTTGATAATCCAGAATAAAAAAATTATATTTTTGTTCCCGAGAACAAATTTGGAACAGACACAAAAAGTAGGAAAAAGTTATTTTTTGTTCTTGGGAACAATTTCGAAAAACACTTCTTTTTTTTTTTTCCTTTTGATTGGTTGTTGGTTTCAGCCATGGTTGGTGACTTTGCCGAAGCATTGCTGGCCTCCGGCGAGGCTTGGCCTCACCAGTGGCCTCGGTGGCGAGGTGAGGTGATCGAGGAGACTCGAGCTCGCCTAGATCTGGTGAGGTTAAGCTCGCCCAACCACCGGCGAGGGTTAGTCTCATCAAGCCACCACTGGGCGACGCCAACCTGGCGGTGGTTTGATGAGGCTCGGATGGCTAGGCGAGCTCGGCCTTGCCAAATCTAGGCGAGCTCGAGCTCGCCCAGGCAAGGTGAGGTTGAGTCTCGCTTAGCCACGGTGAGGTCATTGGCCGGTCGCCAACCATGGCCAAGATTAGCAATTGGTCAAAAGGAAAAAAAAAGAAGAAAAAAAGAAGAAAGAAGGAAAAAAAGGAAAATATAATAAAAATATTAAAAAATTATACAAGTTACCAAACACGTTTATATTCCCGAAGTAAAAAAATTTTGTAGTTACCAAACACGTTTTTATATTAAGAAATTATTCTTTAGAATAGAAATAATAAAAAAAAAAACTATTTCTGTTAAAAAATTGTTTTTTGGAACATAAATATTACCAAACGTACCCTTAGTATCACATGAACCCATGCTCGGTGGACGGCCATATATTATATTGCTCAGTTAATATTGTGTAGAATGAGACTTGTGTTGCCTGCCGAATGTATAACGATTCCCCTTTTAATTGATGGACTCATTTCTCGATATTTGATTTGGTATGATAAATATGTGTTCGTTAGTTGTCTGTTTAGTAAGGCAAGATGTGTTCGTGATACACACTACAATTTATTTTTTAAGTTCATTCTCCATCTCGAATTTCGCCATATCTTGTTATATTCTATTCATTGAATTTGCACTTTTGTAGTAACCCTCGTGAGCAACTTTCGTGCATTTGACTTTCAGGATGACCAAAATTTTCCGTCAAATGTTGCCCATTCTTCAAAAAATGTAAATAAGTCATAAAAAAGCAGAAAAGTGAAAATCAACTAATATGTTTAATTCACGTAGAGTAAAAGTCTTTTTTGACCTCAACAATAAGGATGTGCTCGTGCTTTAGTTTTTTCCTATTCTAAAGGGAGGAAAGTGATTATTCTTCCTAAACAGAGTCCAATTTGCTCCGGACCACTCATAATAATTAGACCCACTAAATCCGCGGGTTGGGTCGAAAATGATCAGATCGAAATTGATTCATTTAATATGTTTTAATCAATTTTCATGTAATACAAATTTAATGACTTATATTTGACTCAATTTATACCTGACACACTATTGCTAAAATACTTTGATACTAAAGCCAATGTAGGAAACTTTATACCCAAATTGAAGTGAAAACATGAAGTGAGCGAGCGTGAGGGAGGGAGAGAGAGAGAGAGAGAGAGAGAGAGAGAGAGAGAGAGAGAGTCACAAGTAGATTGTGAACTTATTTTTTTGTCATAGATTGTGAAGTCGTTTAACACCCATATTATTTTATATTTTATTATTTTAAATTCATTTATGACCAATTTACAAAATTGCTAACACATGTAACAATTTAGCCTATTATAAATGGGCATAAAAAGGTATAACAACAATATGATACCCTTGAATTCTCACAAAACTACATGTATGCCACTCTGAGCCTCAGGCAGTTAGCCTGTAATGGACTCTTTTTTCTCTTTTTCTCTCCGGAGAGCACATCATTACTCTAAAACCCAAGAAAGCTAAACAGGTGCATAATCAAACTAGAATAGCAAATGCAAGAATTGTTATTGCCAATCATTGGAGGCTCAAAGTGAAACCACACAAGTACTTTCAAGAGAATTAGTAACATCGGTTCAGATTGTTAAGCTGAATCAAACCAAACCATTTTCGTTAAAAACGGTTCAAAAGCTGAACTAGAACTAAACTCATGTTGTGGCTTAGTTTGGTTCTCTAGAAAGTTATAACCAAACCGCAAAACTGTATTGTATATACCTTTTGATTTTTCTTGTCATTTATAGATGAAATAGCTCTTTTTTTTTTTCTCAAGATGAAGATTTGATATTCATTCTGAATTTATGAATTGTTGTGAGCATCGTCTAGACTATCAGTGAGTTTAAGCTCATGAAACTACTACTACTACTGCCCCCCCAAAAAAAAGAAAACAAATAAGGAAAAAAAAAGAGAGAAAAAGATGAAAGAAGAATGGACGGTTTAGTTCGGCTTCAGATCGAATGAAAATCGCAAATGAGAAACTATTCATCACATTTTGATCTGGTTTTGATTTTTCTTTTCTCAAATGGTATGTACGTGGTTTCATTTGGTTTTAAGCACCAAACCGCATCAAATATACTGCATTCACCTGCACTCGAGAGCATATAAATTTAACACAGGCTCCGAAAGGAACTAGGAAGCAAAGAATACCTTGAGAACACAGCAGGATTTGCAGTTTGAGAGCACGAAATCAACTACGCCATCTCGATGGAACGATATTAAATTCTCCAAGCATACCTCAGCTCTCCCTATGGATATTTGCACTCTAGTTTTTAGGCATGGCAAATAGACAGGCCATGGACGGGCATGGGCCCGTTGGACCAAGTATAACAGCATATGACTAGCTTTCCAATCTCCATTTAGCTTACCTGAAGCGACTCAGCAAATTCATGAGTCAAACTCATGCATGTCCACTTTCAAAAATTTGTAAGCAAACAAAGAATTTTAACAGCAATTTTGATCCCACAAAATAACGAAATTCGACCTTTCGCTTTGTTATGGATCAAATGACTGTACAATCAAGTTCCCTGATCCCAAAAGCTGTCCTGTACTCCAGGATGTTGCCAAAACCAAGCGCAAAAATAGGGAGATGATAAGCTGATCAACAAGTGCAGAGCACGAATTGATCATCAATGCTTTCGACCAGTTTCACCATGAACTAGCAAGAAAACAGACAATGTGAAGAGCCCTTCACTTGCTGTTTTCTCTCTTTTCCCTAAATCTTCTCCTCCTCTTTGACTTCCACTTATTGTCGTGCTCAGTGGCATCATAATGGTTTCTCTTGAACCACCTCTTACATGGAGCAGCTGAATCGCATATATAGCAGTAACACTGCATGAAAGAGAAGGAAAAATGCACCTAGTTAGGATTGCCTCCATAGTTCGATTAAAAGTACAAATTTTGAGACTTGATATTGAGAACAATCATCAGGTGGTGAAATTCATGTGCGGTTAGTACCAGCTCGCAGTGTCTTTCATGAGGCGTAGTTGCAAAGGGAAATTTCTGACAAAGATGCCTCGAGTGCGGGAAGTCTCTACAAGCCACCTGTCCATAATCATCAGCAGCAACCAGCAATCAAGAGCGTTTAATCATTATGACTTGAGAAAAGAATTAGTAATACGAAAACTGCTTCGAAAGATACTTGCATAGAATCCTGGGGACCAAATAATATGACATGCAACTTACAAATAAGCTATAGTTGAAGCGAGATAAGATCATCATCATCATAACTGCATTTAGAAAATTGTGATTGCTTCCCCGACACTACAAACTTGTAGTCCAGTCTACATGATCAATTAAATCTGTTCTCAACTTCCATTAATAGGGATAACAACTGCATATAAAGATACCACTCCTTTCTCAACCATAAAAAGAAGAAACGGAAGACACATACCACAATGCTCTCTGATGAGTTGAACTTTTGAAATTGTCAATTAGGCGCTCAAATCAAAATGGTATCCGAGTCAAGAGCTCATATAAATTTCTCAAAATATTCTTTTAGTTTCCTCTCCCTTCTTGTGGTGCTATCGGTTTCGATTAGTCACCCGGTAATTCCCAATTCTGAACAAGTTCAACAGGCTATTACAATCCTAAGTACACCAAACAAAGCTAATGAGCACCTCCAGTTAAACCATACAGTGCATTACTCATGTCAAGTTCTACTTTACTCAAGTATTTCCATTGCTAGATCAGTATTCCAACGATTCTCCAACATACGTTATGCTTCTCATTTCTCCTCCACAAGCGAAACAGAACAAACATGGAGACCACCTTCGTCGAAACGTGAAACCCACGAAAACATAAACAGTCTTTATGCGAAGGCATAACCAAAAGTACGCCCAAGTTCGCCCGACAAAAGTACGAACTTGCCTGTCCTTTCTCAGCAATGACGACGACGTCCTTGGACCCATCGCCGCGATCGTCGGTCGCGCCAGCCTCCGTCATCGACGGGGAGAACCTGGAGATACGCTCGAACGGGTCGAAACCCAGGATGAAGCAGTCCTCGGTCTCTTCGAACCGCTTGACGTCCTCGTCCCGCGTCACGCAGAGGACGTGCCTGATGGGGCTCGGCTCTTCACAGCCAGGAGTCGCCGGCAACGGCGTACGGTTCGCCATGGCCGGGGGAGGTTCCTGGGACGCGAGTAGGGTTTAGACAGGCAAGAATATGCAAAATCGCTGATTGATCGTGAGAGAGAGAGAGAGAGAGAGAGAGAGAGAGAGAAATCGATTTCGAACTTGGGAGAGCTGCAGATAGGGTGACCGTTTGGTTCCCCCACGAGCAGTAAATTGAACTACTCGAGATGATATATTAAAGCAGGGGAGTGGTTAGGGATAATAAGGTCTATTTTAGAAAAGGCTAGTATCGATTTATCTTAAATTGTGAAATTTTTGAAATTTTTGGGGCCCCACTCTACACAAGTATACCGATTTAGGGTAATATGTGACACGAATATACTAGTTTAGAATTGTTTGTAATATAAACAATTATTTGGGGTAAATGTGACATGCATGCACTAATTTGAAGTAAATGTGGTAAGGATATACTAATTTGGGAGCCTTCTAACATAAAAAATAGTCTAAGGGTAAATGTGGTATAAATGTATCGGTTTGAGATTTTTAGCAATATTAATTATAATGAAATGACGTTGAGACATTATTAGGAATGGACGGGTCACCGGCCGCACGGTACAATCTGATATGTTTAGACCTATATCGGATTAGACCTGTTATCCTTTTGCTTTCGGGCCGCTGCCCGACCCAAGCTTGACGTCTTTCCGTATAACCCTGAGGTTGTGTCTAGATCTCCTGCATGTGAAATTTAAGGGATTAGCTCCTGGAGAGTGGAGATTCACCTTGGTCTAATTCTACGCCTTATGATAATTGGACTCGGCCTTTCCACTGATCGGGCCTTTGATGCCGCAACCGTTGGTTGGCAACTGACACTCCGGGCTCTGACCAAGATATTTAAAAAAAAAAAAATCCTGTAAATTAGAGGCCTCTTTCCTCTCATTTTCATCTTCATTCTTCTCTTACAAACTCTCACTATGTATTCGCAATTCCCGCACCATTTTGAATCTTACGACAGACCTCAATTACTATCCAATCTGTTTTTCGGATGGCAAGTCGATACCTCCAGCTGGCAACGGCACTTTGGTTCTTTTACTATCTCGAGACGCGGGAAACTCTCTATGTGCTCCTGCCGCTAGAGAAAAATAATAATAAATTCACGACTACAACAACGAAATGCAATAACCAGATGATTATTAGAAAATGCAGTGTAATTGTAGGTTATCAGCCCAACCCCTTGGCGAAACCCCTTCGCCTAGCTCAAGAGCAATATACCCTGAATGATGTCCTGCAGACGTCATGGCGATAAACGTCCACTGTTCGGAAGACATTTAAAATCGAGGTCCTCCCTAAAGGTAAGAATTCTAACGCAT
Source organism: Eucalyptus fibrosa (assembly GCA_017140475.1). Lineage (NCBI taxonomy): Eukaryota > Viridiplantae > Streptophyta > Magnoliopsida > Myrtales > Myrtaceae > Eucalyptus > Eucalyptus fibrosa. The sequence goes on along the minus strand of CM029515.1, from coordinate 6,123,009 downwards.
TTAAAATCGAGGTGCTCCCTAAGGCTACGTTTGGTCGTCCGGATATCTAATCGGGATAGGATTGAATAGGATAGGATATGAAATCCTAGGATTTTTTTATGTCCTATCCAATGTTTGGTGAATCACAATTAAAGTCGGATATGTTCACATCATGTACATTTTTTTTTTTATATAAACGACATATCATTATAAATGAACATAAATGTTCATAAATGAAGATGGTGAAAATATCTCGTAGCACTATTCCTTAATTTATTTATTATTTATTATTTATTATATTTTTCCTCTTTTTTTTATATTATTTTCATTATTATTTCTTTTTTCCCTTTCATCATTCTTTAATAAAAATTTATCAAATAGTAAATTGTACTAACATATTTAAAATACAAAAATATCTAAAATATATAATAAATATAAATATTTAATTTATAGATTGAACGTTTATTATAAAATAGAATTAAAATAAGATTAATTAAAAATAAATTTTTATTTTTATTTTCTTAAATTAGAATTCAAATATTATTTATATTGAAATATAATTTCAATTTTGTTAATTTAATAAATTTGTTATTAAAAAAAATAACTTTCCTATTATGGACGTTAGAAATCCTATCCACCTTTATCCCACCCCCCATGGGATAATTTTATCCTGTCTATATCCCCCTTATATCCGACTTTATCATATCCCGAGTGAGCACTAAACGTAGGATAGGATAAATTATATCCTATCCCGAATTTTATCCCGACTGCCAAACGCAGCCTAAGGGTAAGAAGAAGGTTGTGTGCGCGACACATGGAAGCACTTATCCAACCAATTTAGATATGGGATAGGCCATCTGAGAAGGCACCAAGAGAAGCATAAACACTAAAATCCTTGAGCCTGGGGAAACTCAACTAGTGCAATGGGTTAGTATTCTAGCAACACTTTGGCTTTGTTGAAGACCTGGGATTCTTTCACTACGGGTCCGTTCATTTCGCAGAAAATGAATCATTTCCAGAAAATATTTTCCCGAAATCATTTTCTAGGAAAATGACAATATTTTCTCGGTATTCGGCTAAAACCTGAAAATATTTCAGAAAATATTTTCCGATGTGGTAAAGAAAATACTTTCCGCTCCCCGCATTGGCGAGCGTGAGTGTCAAGCTCGAGGCTCGCCCATTGACGAGCGCGAGTTTGAGATCGACGAGTTTGAGGTTCACCTGATCCGACGACTAGCCAAGAAAGAAGAAGATGGGAAACAAAGAAAAGGAAAAAAAAGAAAAAAAGAAAAAGGAAATTAAAAATAATTCGAATTAAAAAGTAAAATGAAAATTAAAAAATAATTCGAATAAAAAAAGAAAAGAAGAAGAAGAAAGGGGAGGAGGAAGTGATGATTTGTAGATGTGTGAAGTAAGAGAGATTAAGTGAGGAAAATGTTTTCCATTTTTTAAAAGTGGAAAACATTTTTCCCTACTTTAGAATACTTTTTTCAACATTTTTCCTAAGGAATTCATTTTCTGTGAAATGAACGCCGAAAAATCGGAAAACGTTTTCTAAAAAATTATTTTTCGCAAAACGAATGGAGCCTACATGTAATTTTGAAGTCTCATTGACTTTAGATATGTGGACAAGTCAAACCACTAGGTCGGGCATATCGAAAGTTGCACCATTGACCTATGTTGTAGAGATTGCCATTACCACACAATCTAAGAAAACGTCTTTCTGGAAAGTGGTTGGTGGCGTTAGCATCAAATGGTCTTTTCCTTTTACTTAACAACGTGCCTTCAAACAATCCCATCCCTTGGACAGTGTCCGTACTGTGCAATTACATTCTAAGATCTTATAACTCGACATGGGATAAATCTGAATTGCTTTATAAATATCAAAAGAGATATGTTTGATGATTAATTAAATTAGAAAAAATTGCATGTCGTACTAAAAACGTTGACTAAATCATAGATGATGATTTTGTTTTTTAAGGCCTCGAATATGTAATTTTATGAAATTCTGGGGTATAATGTAGTGTTGGGAGGAGTTCCTCAAGAATCAGGTTTGATTGATTGAGTTGATTAAATTTAGTACAGACCTTCGTCAAATACAAACCTTATTGCCTACATCATCATATATCACAACATTGACGAAAAACCCATAATTATCTCATTGAGTAATATCTTATTTGAATTTTCTGAATTTACATGGTGATAACATACATATAAATTTTTTCACCTTCCATAACTGGAAGTGACTTGTGATTAAGTCCTCAATGGTTGCCCGATCAATGTCTAGGTGAAACTTTAGAGGAAGCTATTTGAGCCTACACAAAATGTATAAGATGTGGGTATGAGCTTAAAAATCCAGGGGACCTAAGTTCTAATGGCCATTGCCAATGTTAGAGATATTATAATATCAATTATAATTAATCAATAAGATATCCAGGATATCCAAAATATCTTGAATATCTTTAGTTATTACATTATTGCATTGGTTCATGTTCATGTTCATTTCATATATCTCAGTATGCATGTCGTTCATCATTTTTAAGTTTATACTAAGGTACTGGCATTTGCTTATATTGAAGTATCCATGATAATTTAATTTTATGCACGTTAGTTAGGTTTTTTTTATGTCATTGCATCACATGGCATACATATTCAAATAAAGGAAAACGAAAAAAAGATGTACAATACAAAACTCTTGGATGTTTGTTTGTAAAATAAAACAAATGTGTTTTGCTTGTCCTACATAGGAAAGTTGAGAGGAGATGGATCGATTTATAAGTGTAAGTCTCTTTCTATTTTTTTTTTCTTTTTAAAAAGGTTGGGTTTGGGTTAGACCCTACAATACGTGTGCGTAGATGCGCGATCACTGTGTGTAGATGCGTGATTATTAAGCGCATTTAGCACTTGACATGTTTGTGCGTCCATAGTTTAATTAGCACTAACCACTTTGATTTTATTTTATTTCTTACAGTCATCTTATTAACCTTTATTAGTTGAAAGATTATTTTTTATTTATTAAATATTTTTGGAAATTATGAAAAATTGGAATTTTATTTATTAAAAAATATTATTTTTATTATTCTGAATTTTTTATTTGTGTCTTTTCAAGACAACCTTTGAAAATTATACTTATTCAATTTGCAACATTTCGCGAAGGTTATATTTGTTTAGTTTGAATCTTTCTTGGAAGGTTGTATTTGTTCATTATGTAACTTCTTTTGAAGGGATACCTTTATTCATTTTGCAACCTTTTGTGCAGAGTTACGTATGTTCTTTAAGACCGATTTACATACATACATACATACATACATACATACATACATACGTATGTACGTACATACATTCATACCTACATCTATGTCAGTTTTTGGCATGAACAAGAATGAAATCATTTTTCGAGTCTTCTTTTCAAAACTACGGCCATCTTTTCAATTGTTTCCTAGAGAAAATCTAGAGATAAATTGGAATTGCTATTTAATTTTCTTATTTGAGATTTTGTTATATCTTGGAGGATATTTGTCAGTGACCATTAGTAATATTGTGGGGCAAATAAATTCTTAAAGAAAGCAATATCACAATTCTAAGTTCGACTTGATGGGTTTATTGATTCGAAACTATATTTTTTCCAACTAAAATTGAAAGAAACCGAAGGCGATGGAGAGAGGAATAATATTTTTCTGTATTTCCTCGATATGTCTATAAACTGTACAGATCCTAAAGATATAGAACTAGGTTTGTACAATTAATGAAAATAAAGAATTCTATGTATCAATCTAGATCTGTATCTAATCTTTAATTGATATGTACATAATCAAATCAAATCCAAATCTCCTAAAGGAATATTGCATATCTTCGAACACTCCCCCTCAAGCTAGTGGCTTGTAGATATTCAAGATGCCTAGCTTGCTCAGTAGATATGCGTGCTGTCGATGACATAGGGGTTTGGTGAAGATGTCTGCTGGCTGCTCTACTGTGCCAATTCCTTCTATTTCAATTACCCTTTCTTGAATCTTGTCTCGTGTAAAATGACAGTCCACTTCTATGTGTTTAGTCCTCTCGTGCACTATAGGGTTTGCTGCTAATTTGAGAGTTGCATCATTGTCGCAATATAATTTTGTCACTCGATTTTCGACTAGTAGGACACGTAGCATAATTAGCATCACAGTATGCCCTCATCTTCATGTCACATTGTTTGGACAAAAGAATTCCAAGTCCTGGACACTTTTTCAAATACTTCACAACCTTCAATGCAGCTTCCAAATGAGATCGCTTTGGACTGTGCATGAACTGACTAAGTGTCTGTACTTCATAAGATATATCAGGTCTAGTCATGGTCAGGTATATGAGCTTCCCAACAAGTTTTTGATACCTTGATGGATCTTTGAGTATCTGATCATCGTTTTGTGATATACCCCTATCATATTCTGCAATAGTCAATTTAATGTTCTACTCAATAGGAATCACAGTTGGTCTGCATCCTGATAAGCCTGCTTCTGATATAATTTCTAAGACAAACTTCCGTTGACTAAGAGAAATTCCTTGATCAAATTGAGCAATTTCAATTCCAATGAAATATTTAGGTGCTCCTAAGTCTTTAATGTGAAAGGTAGCATATAAATAATCCTTGAAATTGTCTATGGCAACCTTATCATTTCCCATAACAAGTATGTCATCGACATATATCATTAAATAAATGGATGACATACCTTTAGTCCGTGTGAATAAAGCATAGTCATGTTTAGACTGCTTGAAGCCTACTGTTGTAAGAGCATTTGGCGTACTAGTGTCCGGATGCTTGCTTTAATTTGTAAAGGGATTTACAGAGACGACATACTCTATTCTCCCCCTGTCTCCGTAAGCCTTGAGGAATATCCATATAAATTTCCTCATCAAGATCCTCGTGCAAGAAAGCATTGTGCACATCCATTTGATGTAGACTCCAATTATTAATAGCAGCAATAGACAAAAAAGAATGAACTGTGACATCGGTGGCAAGCAGAGAAAAGGTCTCGTGGTAGTCAAAACATTCCTTTTGTGTGAATCCTTTTGCAACCAACCATGCCTTGTATCGTTCAATGGAACCATCAGTATGATACTTTATCTTGTAGACCCACTTGCAGCCAATTGGCTTGCGATCAGAGGGTAGTGGGACAAGATCCCATGTTTTATTGTCAATCAATGCCCGAAGTTCCACCTTCATGGCCTGTTGCCATTTTGGGTCAATAGATGCCTCATCATAACTAGATGGCTCCTGTTCTTCTGATAGGTGACTAATACAACATCTATGTTCTTGTGATAATCTTTGAAAGGAAACGTATGATGAGACTGGATACTAAGTACCTGGAGAATGATGAGTTGCACATATATCGTCTTTAGTCCAGGTAGGAGGTCGTGTGGTGTGACCAGAACATCTTGGATGAGTGGTGTCCGTATTTGTCTCATTGGTAGGTGGCGACCCAATATGCTGACTTTCCTCATTATCATGGGACTCTTCGAGTCATGGTTCTAAAATTTCTTCTGAGCGGTCGGTCCTCTCAACAAATGTTGATGTTGATACTGGAAGAAATGAATTAGTGGGAGGAATGTGCCTCGATTCTGCCGTTGGTATATAGGTAGGACCTTGAGGCATTGCTTCATCAGATAGGATGCTATGGGGAGAGGCTGTCATCCCTGTATTTGCATCTGGAGTTGTTTGCTCAGAAAAAGGAAAATTGTCTTCATGAAAGATGACATCACGACTTACCGGAAATTCCTTTGTGGAAATGTCAAGAACCCGATACCCTTTCTGCAAATTGGGATATCCCATGAAAATGCATTGCCGAGCACGTGGACTGAATTTGTCTCTAGGTCCCATTGTTGCAACAAAATAGAGACATCCAAAGACCTTGAGATGCTGGAGCTCTGGTTTCTTTCGGAATAATAACTCAAATGGAGTTTTCCCTTTAAGTATCTGAGTTGGCATACGGTTGATTAGGTAAGTGGCTGTGACCACACAATCTCCCCAATAATCGTCTGGAATTGACGCTTGGAACTTCAAGGCTCGTGTGACTTCCAATAGATGACGATGTTTCCGTTCTACCATGCCATTCTGTTGTGGTGAATAGATACAAGAGCTCTCATGTTGTATGCCATGTGTAGTAAATAGTGAAGAGCAATCATGGCTGAAGAATTCTCTCCCATTATCAGTTCAGATCCGCTGTATGGATTTGTCAAACTGATTCTTTGAGAGTGAGATAAAACTTTTCAAATGAGAATAAGTTTGATTCTAAGATTGCATTAAGAAAATCCAAGTCGCACGAGAATAATCATTGATTATAGTGAGAAAATATTGAGAACCATTATGATTTAATGTGTGGTATGGTCCTCATATATCCACATGAATCAAAGAAAAAATCTCACTAGTTTGGGTGTTACTAGACGGAAAAGGCGTACGAGATTGTTTAGCAAGAGGACATATAGGACATTGTGGACATGGAAAGGAGGCACTATGACCCAATCTCAAATGTATAATGGAATTTCTATCATTGGTAGTCAAGTTACACAATGATGACTTATTTAAAGAATTGCAACGAAAATTACTTGAGAAACTATTCCAGAAAAAAAAAAAAAAAAAAAAAAAGGCCTTTAGAGAGACTACCTAAGCCCATCAGTTTCCCAGTTGAAAGGTCCTGAAAAAAACACGTGTCAGCATTGAAAATGGCCCCGCATAAATTTTCTTGACAAGCTTTTGACACAGAGTTCAGGTTAAACTGGAATTCTGGGACATAAAGAACATTTCTAAGAGTAATCTATGAACTGAGATTGACTGTCCCTGTTTCATGGACATGGGTAATATCCCCATTGGGCAATTGCACGGAAATAGGGAAATTCAATATGTCATTTATACTTGAGAAAAATCCCCTGTCACATATAATATGGTCACTTGCCCCTGAATCAATTATCCACACCTTTCTGGATATTGAATTAATCAAACAATGAGTAATACTTGAGAAACTCGCTCCTCTGTTTGTCTTGTCCATTTTTTGAAGTGCCTCCATCAACTGATGATACTGACTATACGAGATAGGTTGGTCAATTTTTTTACCGGTCGACCCAGTAACTTCATAAGCTGTTGAAATCTTTTTTTCTTTTTCACTGGGCTTTCCATGCAATTTCTAGCAATTATCAATTGAGTGATTAGTACGTTTGCAATAATCACAAAATAATTTATTCTTGCCTTTAAAATTTCTTCTGAAATTTCTTGATGACATGGCAAGCATCTGACCGTCCGTTCCTTTAATTGCAGCAAAGATCTAATCGTCCAATCCTTTAGTCACGAGCTGCTGTTCGCCGTTGGATCCAATTAAGGGATTGAAAGTTTGCGAGCCGTCCGATCCTCGTATCACATCTTGACCGTCCATCCGGTCTACTTTAAATAGCCTGAGTTCCTCTTCTGCGAACCCTAATTTGGCTGCTCGTCTCTCTCTCGCGATTTAGGGTTTGCGTCTTAGTGGCCGCGTCTCGCCGATCTCCGCGGGCTACGAGTGCGACATTCTCGTTGCTCCTGGTGTGGTCTGGCATCGCGTGTCACTAACTCTCCTCCTACACAGCCAATTGAAATATCTACCCAATTGGCGGCATGGGATCCATGGCGAGGATCTGAGAGCGAAATCCGAGGTAAGTTTCATTCAAAATGAGGAGAAAACATGTAGCTTTCTCCTTGTCTTTAATGGATATGTATTGTTTTAGAGTGGATTCTGGTCCCATGAGCTTCTCCTCGGCCGCTTCGAGATTGTTCCACAAAGATGAGAGCTTGTTGAAAATGGCTGTGACTGTCATATTTCCTTGCTTCAATTCGCTGAGCTCTTGCATTAGATTAAAAATTTTCGCTTGGTCCAGCTTCTCGTACATTTCCTAGATATTTTCCCACATTTCTTTTGCATCTTCTGTTGGTGGGAGTTCGGTCGCGACCTTAGAGGAGACACAATTGCCGATCCAGGTTCGGATCAGGCGGTTGCTCTTCCTCCAGAGTTGGGCCAGGCGTTCGTCCACGAGAACTAGAATGGTTCCGTCGAGGAAACCATCTTTGTCTTTGGTTGCCAGGGCACGCCGGGATTCCTGCGACCATCTTGTATAGTTTTTTGGCTCGGTCAATTGCTGGCTGATGAGTTGCAATTTTGGTTCGCTGGCATTAGAGACGAACAATGGATTGCCGGGTTTTGGTCGTCTGGCGAGCACCGCCGTTGGAAAAGGTAGAAAACCAGGCATGAGGTTTGGGTAGGTATTTCCTTGAACCGATTCGCTCACCCCAATTGGATAACCCGCATGATAAAAAACCGGTTAGGGATTTGTTCCCATACCTAGCTCTCCCGACCCGCTTAACTGCTCCGATTCGATGGCTGGGCTTGCCCCATTCGTGGTTGGTGGGCCCCCATCGGCTTGGACATAGCTATGGTGGCCCACATATGCAGATGATGATGGGTTTGGGCTTGGCCCAATATAAAGTGGATACATAATCCACTAGTATGGTTGACCCGCCAAGGGTTGCCCCACATTGAGCTGAGTCTGCGTGGGTTGCCATTGTGCGGGTTGTAATTGAGTCTACTGATTTATGGTTGGAAGTGTCGCAGGTTGAAGTTCAACCTGCAGATCTTGGGGTGTTACTTCTCTAGTCGGTGAATTTTCGGAAACAGAGGTGTTGGTTTGTGGGGAGGCCATGGTAAGTAAAAAAAACTCCTTCGGATATTGATTCTAATGCCGAATAGAACCCTTTTCTGTAGGTCGAAGAACTATTTGGCAAAAGAACAAAGCGGAAGCAAATCAGAAGCCAAATGCTCTAATACCATGAAAGAAACCGAAGGCGATGGAGAGAGGAATAATATTTTTCTGTATTTCTTCGATATGTCTGTAAACTGTACAGATCCTAAAGATATAGAACTAGGTTTGTACAATTAATGGAAATAAAGAATTCTATGTATCAATCTAGATATGTATCTAATCTTTAATTGATATGTACATAATCAAATCAAATCCAAATCTCCTAAAGGAATATCGCACATCTTCTAACAAAAACCATTTGATTTGCATGTTAGTAAAGTGGTTGCTCGATTGATGCCTATCGTCGCAAACCTATGATGAACCCATTTGAGCCTACACAAATTTATATTTCGTTTTATTAAAGAGACGTGGGTATGAGCTTAGAAATGTCGCGGACCTAAGATGTAATTGCCATCGCGGGTCCATAGAGTCCACAAGCTAGACCGTGAAAAGCTGCATAAAAATTGATTAGTCGGCAACGAGGCCCTTGGACCTTGTGTTAAGTCACTAATATAGACACGACACGTACGTGAATTAAAAATAATCCAACCCAAATTGATGCATTTGATCCATTTTGACTAATCTATGTGTATTTAGAAATTTAGAGACTCAAATCTAATCAAGTCCGTACCCAACCCAAATCAACTTGACCCACATTATTAAAACACATAGATAATGCTACGTACTGTGTAAATGATAAGATTTTTAATAGTTTTATGAGGTTCCTAATAAGATTTTCAACTTTTTTGTGACTTTTTCTTTATTGCAAAATTTTCCAATTTCTTAAGGAAATGTCTGATATTTCTTAAAATCAATAAGTCAATAAATAACGATATGTAAAATCATACACTATTTTTCACGATTTTCTAGAGCTTGAAAGATCATAAAAATTTTAACTATTTCTCAAATTTAAGAAAGATGATCATAAATAGAAGACAAAACTAAGAAATAAGTTGCCCCACCAGAAAATCCCCAACCTGGACTTGCAGGCAAATGAAGAGCGAAGCAAAAGCCCCTCCTCCCTTTCAGACCTCAAGAGCACATATTTTTCCATGTTTGGACCATCTCCCATTCTTCGCTCTAAGCAGCTGAAGTCATGAACTTGACCTCGCCGATGTGCTTGTCGCCGAATATCACACCCTCTTGGAACGGATCGACGCGCAGGAAGGCGCGGTCGTAGTCCCTGAGGGAGATCTCCCTAAGATTGACTCGCATCTCACGCTTTCACTTGGGATTGTCGTCGCATTCCTTGCCAATCGGAGTTTGTTGCTGCTGGTTCTGACTGAGTTTCTTGCTGGGGTCGTCGCTGATGACGGAGGCTTGTGCGTCTATGTAGGCGATGGGAGCGATGGCGACGCGGATTGGTTGGGATCCTCAGCGGTGTTACAATAGGTGGAGAAGAGAGGAGCGACTCACCTTCAATAGAGACCGCAGGAAGGTTGGGCTTTAGACCATTAAAAAACCCAAATTTCAGTAGACTTTGTTACTCAAATCTATATCAATCCATTTAGCAAAGTTTAGCTAATTTCCTTAGATTATCATCTAATAAAACCTATAGATAGATTCCGTGTACTCTTTTCTATATAAACATAGAAATATACATGCATTGTTAAGACGCATCTTTGCACGGTAACTCTTGCTCAACAAAGAAATAGCCACGCTATTCAAATTGGTCATGTTACTATTCCAACAGCAAAGTTGACCGTAAAAGATGCATGCTATTAGCCTCCTATTCTCGTCTTTGCACTTCTCATTTCAAGAAGCCAACACCATCACCAAACTCGCTGTCATCAGACAATCAACATATTGAAATCTCATCATTAGCAGAAGCTTGGAGCGAACACACACACCCCGCATGTAGCCATGCCATGAATCCACCATGCCTTACGCTACACAAGTCTGATTTCGACCATTTCCTATGTGATTTCATGGTGATTGAAGATTTTGAGAAATTGTTGGGATTATTTTTCAAACTCAAGTTGATAATTGATTTCGACTCACCTAGCATTTGAGGGAATATAGGAGATATTTATCTATCTTCTATAAATATTTAAGATATTTTCTCTGATTTTCCATATCTATTAAAACTATAAACAAGCTCCAGATGCTCTTTTTATGCAGACATAGAAATGTACAAAAAACTCCCAATTTTCTCTTCCGTTGTATTATTCTTAACTTCAGTAATCATGATTAGTGATGGTTATTACTTTCTTAAACTTCGAATTAGTCTAATTCCCCATGTCCTAATCCATAAATCAACGGTGGTTGCTGAATACTATGTCCCATGGATATTATCCGGCTCCGATAAACAAACATTGGACTTCTTGTCATTGAAAGGAACAGTATGACCGACCATCAATTGCCCTTGCACATGTTAACTCCACACTTTTCTCGGGGGGAGGGGGAGAGAGAGAGATTGATTGAACGTAACAACCATAATTGCAAAGGCTTAGGTCTAAATCGTACATGTCAACTCCACACTTTTCTAGGGAAGGGGAGAGAGATTGATTGATTGAACCTAACGGCTGTAATTGCTGAGGCTTAGGTCTAATTAATATAGAGTTTTTATTTTATTTTATTTAGTTTTTTAGCTAATTAATATCGAGATTGGTGTCACTTGTCACGTGCAATGAACAGCCCAAAATCGAGTGTACTAGAATATTCGAATATGATTAATTTAGTTTTCCACTTGTATCATTTCGTGTGTGGCAAGTCATTAGCCCCCGAAGTTCTAGGGTTTTGAGGAGGGCTTAGGTCTAAGTAATATCGAGTTTGTTCTCACCTGTCACATCCAATGAACAACCCAAATTTTCGTAGACTTTGTTACTCAAATCTATATCGATCCATTTAGCAAGGTTTAGCTAATTTCCTTAGATTGTCATCTAATAAAACCTATAGATAGATTCTGTGTACTCTATTTATATAAATATAGAAATATACATGCATTGTTAAGACGCGTCTTCACACGGTAACTCTTGCTCAACAAAGAAAGAGCCACGCTATTCATATTGGTCATGTTACTATTCCAACAACAAAGTTGACCGTAAAAGATGCATGTCGTTAGCCTCTTATTCTCGTCTTTGCACTTCTCATTTCAAGAAGTCAACACCATCACGAAACTCGCTGTCATCATATGATCAACATATTGAAATCTCATCATTAGCAGGAGCCTGGAGTGAACACGCACACCCCACGTGTAGCCATGCCATGAATCCACCATGCCCGACGCTACGCAAGTGTGGTTTCGACCATTTCCTATGTGATTTCATGGTGATCGAAGATTTCGAGAAATTGTTGCGATTATTTTTCAAACTCAAGCTGATAATTTGTTTTGACTCACCTAGCATTTGAGGGGATATTGGAGATATCGATCTATCTTCTATAAATATTTAAGATATTTCCTCTGATTTTTCATATCTATTTTGATTATGCATATCTAATTTGACTTTTTTAGATAGTCATATATTAAAACTATAAACAAGCTCCAGATGCTCTTTTTATGTAGACATAAAAATATACAAAAAATTCTACAATTTCTCTTCCATTGCATTATTCTTAACTTCAGTAATCATAATTAGTGATGGTTATTACTTTCTTAAACTTCGAATTAGTCTAATTTCCCATATCCTAATCCATAAATCAACGGTGGTTGCTGAATATATAACCCAAGAACCATGTCCCATGGATATTATCCGGCTTCAATAAACAAACAATAGATTTCTAGGAGAGCTCCATAAATCAACGGTGGTTGCTGAATATATAACCCAAGAACCATGTACCATGGATATTATCCGGCTTCGATAAACAAACAATAGATTTCTAGGAGAGAGAGAGAGAGGGATTGATTGATTGAACCTAACAGCTACAATTGCTAAGGCTTACGTCTAAGTAATATCAAGTTTGTTGTCACTTGTCATGTCAAATGAGCAACCCAAAATATTGAGTGTGCTAGAATATTCAAATATGATTAACTTAGTTCTCCACTTGTATCATTTGGTGTGTGGCAAGTTAGGGCATGTTTAGTAATATTTCTATTTAAAAATTATTCCAGAAAACAAAAATAAAAAAAAATATTTATGTTCCGAGGAATAATTTTTGAATAAAAAACGCGTTTAGTAAACATGTTCCGGGAATAAAAAATGAACAGAAACACGTTTGGTAAATTTGTATAATTTTTTTTATTTCTTTTATTTTTTAATATTTTTATTTTATTTTTTATTTTCTTATTTATTTTTCCTTTTTTCTTTTTTCTTCTTTTGGCCGATCACCGGCCTTGGCCATGGTCGACGACCGGCCGATGAGGGTCGGGCGACCTCGCCCGGCCAGGCGTGAGGGCGAGCTTTGCCGAGGGGCCAATGACGCGCCCCGGCGAGGTCGCGGCCTTGGCGAGGCCGGCGACCGGCCAAAGAGAAAAAAAAGAAAAAAGAAGAAGAAAAAAGAGCAACGAAAATGAAAAATGTTTCTAAATTTTGTTTCGAAACAAGAAATAACTTTTTTTTGTTTATTGTTTCTATTCCGGATGTGTTTCGGAAACAAAAACGTAAACAAACGCATTTCTGTTCTTTTTTATTCTCTTGAACAAAAAAATAGAAAAAGTATTTAGAAACAGAAAAAAAAAAAAAAAACAAATGCAGCCTTATTAGGCCCCGAAGTGCTAGGGTTCTGAGGAGGGCTTAGGTCTAAATAATATCGAGTTTGTTGTCACCTGTCACGTTCACTGAACAACCCAAAATTGAGCGTGCTAGAATATTCAAATATGATTAACTTAGTTCTCCAGTTGTATCATTTGGTGCGTGGCAAGTTATTAGCCCCCCATGTGCTAGGGTTCTGAGGAGGGGCCCTCGACTTTACGATGTGACTGGGAATGGGGTTGGCAGGATGAGATGGTATGAGCGGCATTGACTTATTCATCGTCTGATCGAAGGACACTTCACTCCATCACATGCATGTACACTTCAAGATTAAGTTGGCGAGGCCCTATCTCAACAGCTACTCCTAGCCTTCCAGAGGATTTGCATTAAAAAATAGTATAGAAATCTACAAATTTAACTCTTATATTTGGTTAATTTGGTGAAGCCAGGAATTCGGACCATTTTCATTTCTCTTTCCGAAGGAGGAGGGTACTAGGTTGGAGGCAAGCCGACCATTACCTTCGACGAAAAAGCTTGTTCTGAGTTTCATAAATTGTTCAGTTATGTTTTTTAAGCATTTTGTCTTTTTAGTCTGTGTATTTATCGAAGAGACTATAGGAGGGAAAAAGCCACTCGGCCACCAATGATTTATGCACTTGCCAACATAGAATGAAATGGTTTCGACCTTCCAAATTACTTTTTTTTTTTTTTTTTTTAAGCTTAAGAATAATATATTGGGCATAACGTGAGAGTGGGTCCTGCACCACATCCGTCTCTTCCCTAGTTTGGGGATGAAAGTCGCAACACCAAATGCACATTACTTTACATATATAAATAAATATAATATATATAACGTGGAATATCATAAATGGCCGCATTTATTAATCTCTGGTGCCTAACCACCCCTAATTCCACCACCTACTAAAAAAGCTCAGATTCTCCTCCTGCCTCTATCTCTATATAACCTTCCTCAACTCTCCAAAATTTCGAAACGCCTCTATTCTATCAAGACATCGTCTCAAAAAAGAGGAAAAAAAGAGGTCAGAGATCAAGATGGGTTCGATTCCGAGCGAGACACCGGTGGCTCCGACCCAAGTCCCCGACGAGTACGAAACTATGTTATACGCCATGCAACTCGCTAGCGCGGCCGAGCTGCCCATGGTCCTCAAGACGGCTCTCGAGCTCCATGTCCTCGAGATCATGGCCAAGGCCGGGCCCGGCGCGTGCCTCTCTCCCCGTGAGATCGCATCTCAACTCCCGACCAAGAACCCGGATGCGCCCACGATGCTCGATCGGATCTTGCGCCTCCTTGCGACCCACTCCGTTGTCACGTGCACCATGCACAAGCTCCCCGACGGCCGAGACGAGAGGCTCTACGGGATCGCTCCGGTTTGCAAGTTCTTGACCAAGAACGAGGATGGCGTTTCGGTCGCCTCTGTGTCTCATGAACCACGATAAAGTCCTCATGGAAAGCTGGTTAGTGATTGGATACACATACACACCTGCATCATATTCTTCCTTATTTTTGCACTACTAATCATTTGACACCCGCACCAAATAGTTATAATCTCTGACGCGTTGGACTCAGTCAATCACGATTTTGAAAGCACACGCAAAACGCATAATCTTCTGCTAAACTATTCTTTTGATGATCTTTTCTTTTGTTAGTCGTTTTGTTTGATTGGGGGAGACGACAAATTGAACGGAAAAACCTCGCAGGATTGTTCATCATTAAATGTGACTAGTCGCTGACATTACACCCGTTTAGCGTTAGGCGACGCTAAATTAACTCTCTATGATCAGTTGGTAGCGTTGACTTCATTTGTTGGTAGAAATAATTTCAAGATAATAATGAAGTATGTCACCTACGAAATGCACGATCATGGAAGTAGGTAAATTGACTCGGTATTAAGGGTGAGCATGTCGGACCAACTAGACCGGGAATCGCTCGGACTAGATCGGATTGGCTGATTTGGTCAGGTTCCCAAAAACATCGAGCTGGTTCCAATCCCATAAAAATGGAACCGGTGATATTTGGTCAGTTTCCGGTTCCAGGAGAACTAGACCGGACTCGACCAACTTTTTTTTAAATATATTTTTTAATTTATTAAAAATAGCAATAAACCTTAAAATTGTAATAACTATGGTAGTTTTTTTTTTTTTTTTTTTTTTTGCTAAGTGGCTGATTCCATTGAACCGGATCGGGCTAGTTGGTCGGTCCTGTTCCTAGTCCCAAAAAAGAGAATTGGGAACCGATCACCCCTACTTAATATTATAATACCTTGATGTAGTGTCGAAAAGTAACTAAGATGTCAAAATTCATAACAGCATGATTTAGCCCATAATACGAGAATCAAATATTTTGTTTAAGCTTCATATTATCAATCATTGATGCAATTATTAAGCGATCACTTACTCATAAAAGTCCAGTGTAACTTTGATCGATGATCATCACCAAATAGATTCACGGTCGAAGTTATATATACATCAAGGGAAAAAAATGCCGAATCGGCCAAGATTTTTGACCTAAATAATGCAGGTACCACTTGAAAGATGCAGTTCTTGAAGGAGGAGTCTCGTTCGACAGAGCCTATGGAATGAATGCATTCGAATACACCGGTACCGATCCTAGATTCAACAAAGTATTCAACAAAGCCATGTCCGATGTTTCGACCATCACCATGAAGCAGGTCCTTGAGACGTACAAAGGCTTCGACGGCCTCAAGTCGGTGGTCGACGTAGGAGGTGGAACTGGCGCTGTCCTGAACATGATTGTCTCCAAGTACCCCTCCATTAAGGGCATCAACTTTGATTTGCCTCACGTCATTGCCAATGCTCCGTCCTATCCCGGTACTTATATTATATTCCGCAAATCACTCTATATCACTTCATGTTAATTACATTGTATGCATGATTAAAACTAAAATCGCCTTAGAGACATTAAATTATCATCAACGCGCGTGTGGTAATATATAATTGAAAAGCTTATTTCCTATGCTAATCGATATTGACTTCCTCAACTATATGACTACAATCTTCGAGTTAGGCATTGAGCATGTCGGAGGAGATATGTTCGTTAGTGTTCCCACAGGAGATGCAATTTTCATGAAGGTTAGATCAACTTATATTACCACTCTTATCTGCCAATTACTTGAAATGTAAATGATGATAACTTCTTGTTTCTAATTCGCCATGGAAATTGATGCGTTTGCGACATGTAGTGGATATGTCACGATTGGAGCGATGAGCATTGCCTGAAGTTCTTGAAGAATTGCTACAACGCCCTCCCTGAGCACGGGAAGGTCATAGTGGCCGACTGCATCCTTCCCGAACTCCCGGACACGAGCTTCGCGACCAAGGTAGCCTTTCATGCCGACCTGATCATGATGGCGCACAACCCCGGCGGGAAAGAGCGGACGGAGAAGGAGTTTGAGGCACTGGCCAAGGCCGCGGGGTTCAAGCGCTTCCACATCGCGTGCGTTGCCTTTGATCACGTCATGGAATTCCTCAGGATCTAAGGGTAGATTGAGCCAATGGGTCCGAATGTGGAGACGTATTGGAAGATGGAGGATGATTTTTAGCTTCTTGTGTTTAAGAAGAGCATAACAAAAATGGTGGACCGAATGTCGACTTATTTTACTTGATGATGTGATTGGAGAATGCAAAAGATGTTATGAACAATTCAGTTGCCGTATTGCAAATTCCAATCCTAAGTTGTGTCAAATATTACCAAATGCCTTCGCATGCTAGTGTTATTTGTTGGAAGATACACGGCATCACTCGAGATCATTCAGTATTGGATCCAATTGGATTCCAATTGTAATTCCAATTATAAAATATTTACTTACCTTTCTTGTACACACATTGTATTATATACATACAGGACAATGTACATTGAATATGCAGTGAATACAAAGTGAAAATTCCCATCTTCTCTATTTGACTACATTCTACCCAAATTCTTTCATGGTATCAGAGAGCTTTTGATCCCAATCTAGCTTCCGCATTGTTGATCGAATTGCCTTCCAATTCTTTTCTGTTCTTGTTACTGCGACATTTGCAAAACAGAGCAACGTCTGGAAGGAATTCATCCAATCTGCAGAATAAAATCGCTGCAGAACAGACTTCATCATGACAAACCCACAAGAACTTACCTCGCCCACCGAAGACCAATCGGGAAGGAACACAGTACCACCAGATCCATCCGTTGTCACCTCCATGCTTGGGCACACGCCATGGCAACAGATTCCAGCTCAGTTTAATCTAGGGCTATCTCTCTCGGGATATCCTTATCAATGGATGCCTTACCCATGGATCCAGGGACTAAACCCAGGTACATCACAACCGGGCTACCAAGGCATGCGGGGCAGGCTCAGCCATCGGCCTTGAGCAAACGGGCGGATCAGGAAGTCCGAGTATGGGTTAGTCCTCTCAGCCATCGGCCTTGAGCAAACGGGCGGATCAGGAAGTCCGAGTATGGGTTAGTCCTCAAATAATCCAGGATTTCCAACAGGATTCGTACCTTTTCCCTTCGCGGCTGCTATGAGTCGTCCAGAACCCGGCGACGCGCTGTACGTCTCCAACACCGACGACGGCCTCGAGTTGCAGCTAATCAACCACCCTCTCACAGGACCTGAAAATTACTCAAATTGGGCACGGGAATTTCGTCGAGCCCTTGCAACAAAGGATAAGGAGGGATTCATCGACAACCGTCCTGGTTCCAACTAAGGAGAAATTAGCATGATAATGGAAAAAGTGCAACTAGTTGGTAAGAATGTGGATTGGCAATTGCGTCAGCCCATAAATAGCAGCTAGGTTGCCTCTGACAAAGGATTCCAAAATATTATGGGATAATATAAAAGAAATGTACGGAAAACTGGATCGGGCGAAAATTTTTTCGCTCCACCAAGCCCTATCCGAACTGTAATCATGATTAGTGATGTTTATTACTTTCTTAAACTTTGAATTAGTCTAATACCCCATATCCTAATCCATAAATCAACGGTGGTTGCTGAATACATAACCCAAAAACAATGTCCCGTGGATTATCCGGCTTCAATAAACAAACACTAGACTTCTTTTCATTGAAAGGAACAGTATGACAAACCATCAATTGCCTTTGTACATGTTAACTCCGCACTTTTCTAGGGGAGAGAGAGAGAGAGAGAGACTGATTGAACCTAATGGCTACAATTGCTAAGGCTTAGGTCTAATTAATATTGAGTTTGTTGTCACCTGTCACGTCCAATGAACAAATCAAAATCGAGTGTGCTAGAATATTCGAATATGATTAACTTAGTTCTCCACTTGTATCATTTGGTGTGTGCCAAGTCATTAGCCCCCGAAGTGCTAGGGTTCTGAGGAGGGGCCCTTGACTTTACGATGTGCCTGGGAATGGGGTTGGCAGGATGAGATGGTATGAACGGTATTGACTTATTCATCGTCTGATCAAAGGACATTTCACTCCATCACATGCATGTACACTTCAAGATTAAGTTGGCGAGGCCCTATCTCAACAGCTACTCCTAGCCTTCCAGAGGATTTGCATTAAAAAATAGTATAGAAATCTACGAATTTAACTCTTATATTTGGTTAATTTGGTGAAGCCAGGAATTCGGACCATTTTCATTTCTCTTTCCGAAGGAGGAGGGTACCAGGTTGGATGCAAGCTGGCCATTACCTTCGACGAATGTTCTGAGTTTCATAAAATGTTCAGTTATGTTTCTTAAGCATTTTGTCTTTTTAGTCTGTGCATTTGTCGAAGAGACTATAGGAGGAAAAAAGCCACTCGGCCACCAATGATTTATGCACTTGCCAATATAATATGAAATGGTTTCGACCTTACAAATTACTTTATCTTTTAAAGCTGAAGAATAATATATTGGGCATAACGTGAGAGTAGGTCCTGCATCACATCCGTCTCTTCCCTAGTTTGGGGATGAAAGTGTCAACACCAAATACACATCACTTTACAGTTTACATATATAACGTGGAATATCATAAATGGCCGCATTTATTGAACTTTGGTGCCTAACCACCCCTAATTCCACCACCTACTAAAAAAGCTCAGATTCTCCTCCTGCCTCCATCTCTGTATAACCTTCCTCAACCCTCCAAAATTTCAAAACGCCTCTATTCCATCAAGACATCGTCTCAAAAAAGAGGAAAAAAAGAGGTCAGAGATCAAGATGGGTTCTATTCCGAGAGAGACACCGGTGGCTCCGACCCAAGTCCCCGACGAGTACGAAACTATGTTATACGCCATGCAACTCGCTAGCGCGGCCGAGCTGCCCATGGTCCTCAAGACGGCTCTCGAGCTTGATGTCCTCGAGATCATGGCCAAGGCTGGGCCCGGCGCATGCCTCTCTCCCCGTGAGATCGCGTCTCAACTACCGACCAAGAACCCGGACGCGCCCACTATGCTCGATCGGATCTTGCGCCTCCTTGCGACCCACTCCGTTGTCACGTGCACCATGCATAAGCTCCCCGACGGCCCAGCCGAGAGGCTCTACGAGATTGCTCCGGTTTGCAAGTTCTTGACCAAGAACGAGGATGGTGTTTCGGTCGCCTCTTTTTGTCTCATGAACCACGACAAAGTCCTCATGGAAAGCTGGTTAGTGATTGGATACACAGATATACACCTGCATCATATTCTTCCTTATTTTTGCGCTACTAATCATTTGGCACCCGCACCAAATAGTTATAATCTCTGATGTGTTGGACTCAGTCAATCATGATTTTGAAAGCACACGCACATCACATAATTTTCTGCTAAACTATTCGTTTGATGATCTTTTCTTTTTTAGTCGTTTTGTTTGATTGTGGGAGACAACAAATTGAACGGAAAAACCTCGCAGGATTGTTCGTCAATAAATGTGACTAGTCGCTGACATTACACCCGTTTTGCGTTAGGCGACGCTAAATTAACTCTCTATAATTGGTTAGAAGCGTTGACTTCATTTGGTAGTGTTGACACTCAAATTTTACAATTTTATTATGTAGAATTAGTCACTAAAAAAAAAAAAAAACAAACAAACAAACAAAGCAAACAAAAAAAAAGAAAACAAAAAGAAAAGCAAAAACAACAGAAAGAAAAATAAAAAAAAATGTGGAAGGGGCTGAGCCCGTTTCCCTCTTGGCCCGGCCCACGTTAACCTCTGTCCCTCCTCCAGCTTGTTTCGCACGCGAAACCTGCAAAAAGAAGGCAGCAGCAACACAGCAACAGAGGAGCAGCAATGGAGGAGTAGGAGGATCGGGGTCCGGCGTGATCCGCGGGTCTGGGAGCAAGCCAGTCGACAGGCTGGCGAGACAGGAACCGGGCACACCGACCGTTGACCTTGAAGAGCTGGGGGTACCTGCATATGGGGAGAGGAGCGCGAGAGAGAAAAGGGAGGAAACACGGGAGCGCGAGAGAGAAAAGAGAGGAAACACGGGAGCGAAACAGGGAGGTAAACCAGGAGGAAAGGAAGGAAAGAGGTCGGAGAAGGAGCTGAGGAGCCCGGAACGTCTAGCTGCCGCCGGTGAGCCGTCGCCGCTGTAACCTTCGGACCCCAGCAGTACAGGGAGCGAAAAAAAAAAAAGCCGGGAGAAATACCGAGAGAGAAAGACAGAGAAATGGAGAGAGAGATAGAGAGTTAGAGCGAGATGGAGAGCGAGAGGGCCAGAAGTTGCCTGGGTCGAGCGTCACTGCCCCAACCTCGACGCCAATTGCCGAGGCCCTCGAGCACGCGACTTCTCGTTCCCGAACCTCTGCATTTACGGTGAGTTTCCTTTCAGTTCAACCCGGTCGTTCCCAAGGATCTCGGCTCGGAGACACCGCGAGGCGGCCGACCGAAGTTCGATTCGTCTCGAACTGGCTCTCGCGCCGCGGTCTTCGAGCTGAGTAGGGGTTTTTGTGACGGAACCTCGTCCCCACGAACCTTTTTTTTTTCGCACTGCCCTGTTTTAGTGATAGATAGCAGGGCGAGTTTCCTCTGATCCTTGAGTTTTCCGGTCCAACCGAGTCGATTTATTTGATGCTGAGCATTTCTTGGTGATTTCCCTGGCTCTGGATCAGAGTGGGTCCTAAAAATTGGTTGATACCTCCCCTCAAGTCAGTGCTAACTACATGTTTGATGAAACGCTTGAACTAAGTCAACGAGGTTTTAACCGTGATTTTCAGATCATTTAGAATGAGTATGCTCCTGTTCTGATAAAAGGAATCCTTTATGGATCATGGAGCATGATTTTATTCAGATTTTGTTGTTGTCATGGCCAAATCCGAACTTTCTTTGGATGCGTGTTTCTTGGTTGTTGCCGTGCTCGAGGCAGTAGAAAATAACTGTGAGCGTTCGTTTAATGTCTTGAGATCCTTGTCTACGAATGAAGTCCTCTTTAGTGTTTTCCTTTGAGCCCTAACGTTGAAATAGAAAAAGAGAGGAAGAAGAGAGTTTAATGTTCGGGAATGATTCCGCAAAGAGGTCAAAGTTCTAGGAGAAAGGGGCAAACGTTCGGGAGAAAGTAGGTCGGCATTAAAGTGGGCCGTGGGGTGAAGTGTTGGCTTGCTAGACCCACCTAGGTTTATTAGGCTTCGAGGCTTTTTTTCTGAAATTTGGGCTTATTAAGCTTAAGTTTATAATGGGCTTTGGGTTCTTTTCTTCTTCTTTTTTGGGGAAATTGTGAATGGGTTGCTTGTTTGGAACGTTCCTTCCACTCCTCTATGTTAATTGTTATAATTTTTTTAAAAAAAGGAAAATTATTTAAAAAATTAAAAAAATTAAAAAATTAAAAAATTAAAAAATTAAAAATTAAAAATTAAAAATTAAAAAATTTAGAAAATCCAAAAAATGTAGGTTTTGATTAGGAACGGCCATATATTGCCTTTATAGTGTAATTAGGCCTTTATTTGCCAACATATTGATTATATTGCATTTTTAATTTACATGTTTACTATGTTTGCAATTGTTTATTTGCTTGTGTTAATTTTACTGCAAATTAGGACCTTGGTAGTTATGACTCTTACTTTAATGGTTGCGTACTCGCATGATCATCTCACATATTAGTGAATAGATATAAAATCAATCCAAACTGCTTGTCAAAAATTATTTTGTTAAAATGAACAAGATTAGGTATCGAAAGAGCACTAATTGGTCAATTAGTGTAATCAAGTCCCTGAATCTAGATTCTCTGGTTGCATAGGAAGTGAGGCACGCTCTCATGTCTCACTTGGTTTCTAGCTGACCTCAATAGGCTAGTGGCGACTCATTTTGTGCAAAATTCCTATAAAGTATTCCAATGTCACACAAGGTATGGGCTTGGGAGCGTCCGTGCCTAATTATGGGCCTTAGACTTGTCCTTAGGCAATACCCCTAAACCTATTCCCTCCCCCCGAGGGTAGGTCACGAAAGGTAGGTAAAAATAATTTCAAGATAATAATGCAATACGTCACCTACGAAATGCACGATCATGGAAGAAGGTAAATTGACTCGGTATTAATGGTGAGTATATTAGACCAACCGGACCGGAAATTGCCCGGACTAGATCGGACTGGCTAATTTGGTCCAGTTCCCAAGAACGTCGATCTGGTTCAGTCCCATAAGAATAGAACCGGTGATATTTGGTTTGGTTCTTGGTTCCTGGAGAGAACTAGACCGGACTGGACCATTTTTTTTTAAAATATATATTTTAATTTATTAAAAATACCAATAAACCCTAAAATTATAATTACTCTGGTATTTTTTTTTTTTTGTTGCTAAATTGCTGGTTCCATTGAACCAAATTGGACTAGTTGGTCGAGTCTCATCCCCAGTCCCAAAAAAGAGAATCAGAACTGATCATCCCTACTTGATATTATAATACCCTGATATAGATGTTGAAAAGTAACTAAGATGTCAAAATCCATAAAAGCATGATTTATCCCGTAATATGAGAATCGAATATTTTGTTTAAGCTTCATATTATCAATCATTGATGCAATTATTAAGTGAGCACTTACTCATAAAAGTCCAGTGTAACTTTGATCGATGATCATCACCAAATAGATTCACGGTCGAAGTTATATATACATCAAGAGAAAAAAATGCCGAATCGACCAAGATTTTTGACCTAAATAATGCAGGTACCACTTGAAAGATGCAGTTCTTGAAGGAGGAGTCTCGTTCGACAGGGCCTATGGAATGAATGCATTCGAATACACCCGTACCGATCCGAGATTCAACAAAGCCATGTCCGATGTTTCGACCATCACCATGAAGGAGGTCCTTGGGACGTACAAAGGCTTTGACGGCCTCAAGTCGGTGGTCGACGTAGGAGGTGGAACTGGCGCCGTCCTAAACATGATTGTCTCCAAGTACCCCTCCATTAAGGGCATCAACTTTGATTTGCCTCATGTCATTGCCAATGCTCCGTCCTATCCCGGTACTTATATTATATTCCGCAAATCACTCTATATCACTTCATGTTAATTACATTGTATGCATGATTAAAACTAAAATCGCCTTAGAGACATTAAATTATCATCAATGCGTGTGTGGTAATATATAATTGAAAAGCTTATTTCCTATGCTAATCGATATTGACTTCCTCAACTATATGACTACAATCTTCGAGTTAGGCATCGAGCATGTTGGAGGAGATATGTTCGTTAGTGTTCCTACAGGAGATGCAATTTTCATGAAGGTTAGTTCAACTTATATTACCACTCTTATCTGCCAATTACTTGAATTGTAAATGATGATAACATCTTGTTTCTAATTCGCCATGGAAATTGATGCGTTTGCGACATTTAGTGGATATGTCACGATTGGAGCGATGAGCATTGCCTGAAGTTCTTGAAGAATTGCTACAACGCCCTCCCTGAGCACGGGAAGGTCATAGTGGCCGACTGCATCCTTCCCGAACTCCCGGACACGAGCTTCGCGACCAAGGTAGCCTTTCATGCCGACCTGATCATGATGGCGCACAACCCCGGCGGGAAAGAGCGGACGGAGAAGGAGTTTGAGGCACTGGCCAAGGCCGCGGGGTTCAAGCGCTTCCACATCGCGTGCGTTGCCTTTGATCACGTCATGGAATTCCTCAGGATCTAAGGGTAGATTGAGCCAATGGGTCCGAATGTGGAGACGTATTGGACGATGGACGATGATTTTTAGCTTCTTGTGATTAAGAAGAGCATAACAAAAATGATGGACCGAATGTCGACTTCTTTTACTTGATGATGTGATTGGAGAATGCAAAAGATGTTATGAACAATTCAGTTGCCGAATTGCAAATTCCAATCCTAAGTTGTGTCAAATATTACCGAATGCCTTCGCATGCTAGTGTTATTCAATGAGACTGAAAGCTCATTATGCATGCATTTAATATGCCCAAAATGGATGGATGAACATTAGTGTTTAAAAGTTGCCATTTGCATGTGCTGAGCAAATCGGAAAAATGGTATGAAAAAGTGTTTTAAGGGTCTCTAGGATTGTTGTATGCGACCAACCAATCATTTAATCCACGTGGCATGCGTCTCATTTTATGTGACGCTTAAATTTTGAAATCACTTGTTTTGTATTGGCTTGTCACACACCACGTGATATTGTCACATAATATATGGTAGGTAGAGAACCTCACAATTTGTCGCTAATCATGATCAGTGATAGACTTTTAAATTTAAATATGAATTGGAGCGCATAATGGTTATTGTATTAAACATTGATTAGTATACGTCTCCGTATTTGGAAAAATAAAACAAAGGTGAGTGCGTATATGTACGCATATAACGTTTATTTCTCCATAACCCAAGATTCGTCTCACATGATTATCATTGCCATTGATAAACAAACACTAAACTCTCTTGTCATTGAAAGGAGAAGAATGACTTAACATTTATATTATCGGCACCGTAAATGTTTGTATTTTTTGGCCGTGCCTTTGTACACGTTGACTTCACACTTTTCTACGAAAATTTTTGCATTACTAAACTAAAATCATTGAGGTATAAAGTGAACTAGGTATCTTTCTTATTCAATGTTTTATACAATCACTGCAAGATTCTTCTTTGCATTTGCATTTGATATGCACAGAGGATTATGTGTTGGAGAAAACTTTCTTGAATGTTTTGAAGCTGACAAAACGTTTCCATCAGTCTAGTCTGAAGATTTGAAGACTCTGCTATTAAAGTTTGAAGACCTCCGGACTGCCAGACTCATGACTCAAAGTCTATTCTCATTGACAATTTCTAGTCCGTCGAAGAAGGTTTATCCAGGACTGGATGTTTCGTTAAGGATTTGACCTTATAGACTGGAGAAGTTCTCTTGGCTGGATATAGCATGTCGAAATCCTTTATTCAAATCAAGATTGATTCAGGGATTGTGGATCCGTTGATTGGCGAAGTATACTTGGAAGGTTCTACTTATGGAAACCGAGATCTTGATTGTATGGGTGAGCATGATTGATGGGTTATCATCATGTTCCTTAAATAGCTCGAAGATCTTCCTAATTGATTCTGTCCAATGGGTAGATTAAAAGAATTCATTTGGTAAGTGCCAATGGGTATGATGGCATAAATGAGTATATAAGGAAAATATTCCAGTTGTTTGAGTGTGTGCGCGATAGAAGAATTCCAAAATCTGAAGCTCCTTGTTTTTAGTCAATTCATTTGTTGAGCGAAATCTTGTACACAAAAGAGAATCTATATCTTTGAGAGACCTTGAGGAAGTGTAGTAGAGTCTCTACACTGTGGAATCAAGGGAGAGCTTTACTGTAACAATTCTTTTGTTCATAGTGAAATCCAGTCGGTGAGTTGTCAGTGCGGAAGAGTGGACGTAGGCTTGCATTAAGCCGAACCACTATAAATTCTGTGTTTATATTCTCTTCCTTACACTCTTTTACTTTGATCGTAACTTGTTTATTTGAAAAGAGAGGAATTTCCTTTTCATAATCCATTGTTGATTTGTGTTGCACTTATCTCGCAAAATTGTTTCTGCACCTATTCACCCTCCTCTAGGTGCACATACTAGCTTTCACAATTGGTATCAGAGCCTGTGTACTCACTTAATTTGAAGTGTTTTACTTCAGAGTTAAAGATCCATGGCTAGTATGTTAGCTCCAAGACTGGTTGAAGGGTAAAGCAATACCAGACCGCCTTACTTTGATGGAAATGAATACAACATATGGAAAAACAAGATGAAGGCATTTCTAAGATCAAATGATCCTCGGGAATGGGACGTAGTAGACAAATGAATCATTCCTAAAGCTGCATCTGTCTCAGAGAGAGGAAAAGAAGCTGTTGAGTCTAGTGAAATGACTCAGGAAGAGATAACCTAGAGATAAGCTCTTGATGCAAAAGTAATTTATTCTTTATATTGTGTTTTATCACCTACTGAATATAACAGAATATCTTTTTGTGTTACAGCCAAAGAAGTTTGAGATAGATTACACATCACTTATGAAAGAACTGATCGAGTGCAAGAGACTAGAATCAACATTCTCCTCGGTCAATACGAAGCTTTCAAAATGAAATAAGGAGAATCTATCACTGACATGTTTAGTCGGTTTACAAAAATGGTGAATGGTCTTGAAAATCAAGGTCAACCAATTTCTGATCCCATGAAAGTAAACAAGCTACTACATGGACTCTGCAAGGATTGGAATCACATAAAGACCTCAATAAGGAAGACATAAAGAATTATGCCACTTTCTGTCGATGAATTGGTTGGAACTCTTCAGTCTTATGAAGTGGAGCAAATCAATGAAGATGAAGATCCTAAAGGTAAGAAATCCATTGCATTAAAATCTAATGATGATTCTAATGTCACAGATTCTGAAGACGATATGGATGATAAGGAGCTTGCTCTCATAATAAGAAGATTCAGAAAACTGAACAGGAAAGGAAGAAGATTCAATCCAAAGAAACAGAGTTTTCAAAAGCAACAGAGTAAGTCTGTTGAGGATGATGAATCCAATAGAGATGTAGTCTGCTTTGAATGTAAGAAAAAAGGACACATCAGACCCAACTGTCACATTCTGAGGAAAAATAAAGGAAAAGTCGGGAAATATCGAAATGTACTAAAAACAGAAACCTGGAGTGATACAGAATGTGAAGAAAGTGATGATGATTATGCCAATGTATGTCTAATGGCACAATCGAATTCAGATTTAAACTCCGAGATAGACTCATATTCGGACAAAGTGAATTTGAGGTAAGTAATTTGAAAATCCCTACTAAAGTTTCTAAATACATTGATGTATTGTGTCTTAGTTTCAAGATCTCTCTTAAAAGGATTTCCGAACTTAAAAGAAAAAATTATGCTCTAAAACAACAGGAAAATGTTTTGAAAGAAAATGTTAAATGTTTAGACAAAAGTGTTTCTTCTTTGAAAGAAAATGCAGACAACTTTTCAAACGAAAATGCATTATTAAAAAATGATATCTCAAATATTTCTAAAAGATTTTTTTATAGGATCCGAGATACTTGAAAAAATTCTTTCTACTTAGAGACCTTATTTCAATAAATTTGATTTGGGAATGACTGCGGAAACCATTCATCTAATTGACTTTCCTAAAGTAAAGGAAAGAATTAAGCAAAGACTTACAAGAGATGCTTAGAATAATAATTTCCAAAGAGTTTTTGTAAAATCAGTAGGTCGCAATGCTCTTAAATGTTCTAAGTGCAATAACTTAGATCATTTTGAGGAAAAATGTCCTATGATTTGGAAACCTGTTAAGAAAGTATGGGCAAAGACCGTATATTATACTAACACCAATGGACCCAAGAAAATATGGGTATCAAAGAAAGCTTGAGTCTCTTTTTTAAATGCAGGTCACTATCAAGAAAAATGTTAAATGTTACTTAGATAGTGGATGCTCAAGGCATATGACTGAAGATTCAAATTGCTTCATAAAGCTTGTTCAAGTTAATGGTGGAAAAGTTTCATTTGGAGAAAACAACAAAGGAAAAATTGTGGGATTCGGAAATGTAAAGATTAGAAGCCTCACGATCAGTAATGTTTCCTTAGTGGAAGGACTCAACTATAATTTGCTAAGTATCAGTCAGCTGTGCGACATCGGTTTCAAAATCAACTTTCAAGAAGGGATATGTTCAGGAACCAGTAAAGATTCCTCTCAATCATTCATGGGTCGAAGATATGAAAACATCTACCTCTTAGATGTCAAACTAGATGAAATCCAATGTTTAATCTCAATTCAAGACGAAGCAAACTTGTGGCACAGAAAACTTGGGCATATCAATATGAAGCAAATAGCTAAAATTTCAGCAAAGAAACTTGTTTGTGGTCTACCCAATCTGTCATACCAAAAGACTGATCTATGTACAACATGCGTGTTGGGAAAACATGTAAGAAACTCCTTTAAACCAATAAATCAAGTTTCCACTAATCGTGCACTACAGCTTTTGCATATGGATATCTTTGGACCAACCAGAACTCAGAGCATTGGAGGTAAGAAATAATGTTTAGTGATTGTGGATGATTATTGGGTATATTTCCTGGCAAGTAAGTCTGAAACCTTTTCTTACTTTGAAAAGTTGGCTAAAAAGGTCAAAAATGAGAAATTGTATGTTATTTCAAGTATACGGACAGACTATGGAGGTGAATTTGAAAATCAAGACTTTACAAAATTCTGTGATGAATATGGTTTTTAGCATATGTTCTCTTCTCCATATACTCCATAGCAGAATAAAGTTGTGGAAAGGAAGAATAGATCTTTGCAAGAAATGGCTAGAACTCTTTTAATTGAAAGTAACACCTCTTTACGTTTTTGTGTTGAAGCTATTTCTACGGCATGTTATATCATTAATAGAATTTTTCTAAGGTCTATTATGGAGAAAACTCCCTACGAGTTATTCAAAGGAAGGAAGCCCATTGTTTTATATTTTTATGTGTTTGGATGTAAATGTTTTATATTGAAAAATGCAAATGATCGAGTTGGCAAGTTTGAAGAAAAATCGACGAAGGCATCTTCCTTAGATATTCAACCACAAGCAAAGCTTACGAGTCTACAACAAGAAGACTCAATTTGTGGAGAAATCAATGAATGTCAAATTTCAAGATTCTATGCAAAATGAATCGATTCGACTCAATTTGAAGAATCTGAACCTGCTCAAGATTCTACAAAGTCTAAATCTCTAGAAACAGCTCAAACTTTAGAAGATCAGCAATAAATGATCGTCGAAGATTCAAATGAGGAAAAAAATTAACAGTCTGACAAACTAACCAGCAACTGGAAGCATAAGTCCAATCATCCCAAAGATCTCATCATTGGTGACATTAATGAAGGAATTCGCACAATATCCAAAAGGTATGAAGAGTCTAGTACTGTGGCTTTTATTTCTGAAATAGAACCCAAAAGCATAGAAGAAGCTTTAACTGATGAAAGCTGGATTGAAGTTATGCAAGAAGAACTCAGGCAATTCAATATTAATGATGTCTGGGAATTGACTCCTAAACCGAAAGGTAAATCTATCATTGGAGCTAAATGGGTTTTCAGGAACAAGATGAACGAGAAAGGAAAGGTCATAAGAAACAAAGCAAGACTCGTGGCCAAGGGATATACGTAAGAAAAATGGATAGACTATGATGAGACTTACGCTCCAATAGCAAGGTTAGAAGCAATTAGATTATTACTTGCTTTTGCTTGTTATAAGAATTTCAGGTTATTCCAAATGGACGTCAAAAGTGATTTCCTAAATGGATTTATCTATGAGGAAGTCTTTGTGGAACAACCATCCGGTTTTGAAGACCTAAGGAAACCATACTCTGTATTCAGACTGAAAAAGGCTTTATATGGCTTAAAGCAAGCACCTCGAGCTTGGTACGACAGGCTGAGTAAGTTTTTAATTCAAAATGGCTTTGTTAAAGGTAAAGTAGACACTACGCTGTTTATTAAAAGAGAAAGCAAAAGTTTTCTGCTCGTTCAAATATATGTTGATGATATTATTTTTGGATCTTCTAGTGAAAGTCTATGCAAGAAATTCTCTAAGTCTATGCAGGATGAATTTGAAATGAGCATGATGGGTGAACTAACCTTCTTTCTTGGGCTTCAAGTGAAACAACTGAAGGAAGGAACCTTCATTCATCAAGAAAAATATGCTAATGATTTTGTCAAAAAGTTTGGACTGGAAAATTGCAAAAAAACTGATATACCAATGTCAAGTTCCTTGAAGCTAGACAAAGATGAAGGAGGAAAGAAAGTTGACCAGAAGCTATACAGGAGTATCATTGGTTCACTTTTTTTATCTTACTGCTTCTAGACCTGATATTTTGTTTAGTGTTTGCATTTGTGTCAGATTTCGAGCAGATCCTAAAGAATCTCATCTAAGTACTGCAAAGCGTATTATCAAATACATTGCATCAACTTCAAACTCTGGTCTCTGGTATTCTAAAAAGGGAGACTTTACTCTTCTTGGATATTCAGACGCAGACCTAGCCGAATGCAGAGTTGATAGAAAGAGCACCTCGGGTACCTATCAACTACTTGGAAGCATGACAGTGTTTTGGTTTTCAAGGAAGTAAAGTACAGTAGCTCTTTCTACAGCATAAGCAGAGTATGTAGCTCTTGTTCACAAATTCTATAGATAAAACAACAGCTAAAAGACTTTGGAATTGAAGATTCATGCACTGAAATCAAGTGTGACAACACCAGCGCAATCAATCTCACCAATAATCCGATTCTTCACTCAAGAACAAAACATATAGAGATTCGACATCATTTCATTAGAGATCATGTTCAAAATGGAGAAGTTTCGATTCAGTTTATTGACTCAAAGAATCAACTGGCGGATATATTTACAAAGCATTTGGAGAAAAATCAATTTGAAGTTATTCGTTCCAGACTCAATATCTTAAAATTTGAAGAAGTTCATACTCAACACTAAAAGTCTAAAGATTCTCAGTCCTCAACGATCAAGATTCTTGACTGTAAGTTATTTTATTATCTATCAGATCAAATCTCGAAAAGGTACAATCATCTATTGATTGTTGCTATTTTTAATTGACGTGATTATTGTAATCTTTCCTTTTCAAAAAATGAGTTATTTTTGAAATGACAGTTATCTAATTTTTGAAAAGGCAGTTATTTTTTAAAAGGCATCTTTATATTTCATTTTTACGACGTTCCGTATGCCTCTCTTTGACTGTCTTATATACTGTCGGTTCCTATTCGCTTTACTCACAAAAACCCTAAGAGAGCACCGATCTTCCATTTTTGTCTTCTTCTCTTGTTTAATCTTCGAAAAGTTGTCATCTTTCTTGGGAAAACAAGCTTGGAATCTCTCAAAGATCGTGAAAAATGTCTTCCCAAAGAAAGTCTTCGAGGATCGCGAACAGGGGACCACAACAAATGCGTGAGGGGCCTATGCACTTTGATCTCACCGAGGAAGAAGAATCTCCTAGTTAGCAGCAGAGCCTACAACATTCTCAGCAGCGTCCATCTCCTCCATCTAAACCTCAGGACGTTGCACATTGAGAAGAGGAAGAAATCATCAAAGGCGCAATATTGTGGGGTAAATAAATTTTTAAAGAAAGTGATATCATACTTCTAAGTCCAACTTGATTGGTTTATTGATTCGAAACTATATTTTTCCACAAAAACTATCTGATTTGCATGTTAGTAAAGTGGTTGCTCGATTGATGCCTATCATCGCAAACCTATGATGAACCCATTTGAGCCTACACAAATTTATATTTCGTTTTATTAAAGAGATGTGGGTATGAGCTTAGAAATGCCGCGGACCTAAGATGTAATTGCCATCGTGGGTCCAGCCCACAAGCTAGACTGTGAAAACTGCATACAAATTAATTAGTTGGCAACGAGGCCCTTTGACCTTGTGCTAAGTCACTAATATAGACACGACACATACGTGAATTAAAAATAATCTGACCCAAATCGATGCATTTGATCTGTTTTGACTAATCTATGTGTATTTAGAAATTTAGAGACTCAAATCTAATCAAGTCCGTACCTAACCGAGAACAACTTGACCAACATTATTAAAACACATAGATAATGCTATGTACTGTGTAAATGATAATATTTTTAATAGTTTTATAAGGTTCCTAATAAGATTTTCAACTTGTTTGTGACTTTTTCTATTGCAAAATTTTCCAATTTCTTAATGAAATGTCTGATATTTCTTAAAACCAATAAGTCAATAAATATTGATATGTAGAATCATACACTATTTTTCACGGTTTTCTAGAGCTTGAAAGATCATAAAACTTTTAACTATTTCTCAAATTTAAGAAAGATGATCATAAATAGAAGACAAAACTAGAAAATAAGTTGCCCCACTAGAAAATCCCCAACCTGGACTTGCAGGCAAATGAAGAGCGAAGCAAAAGCCCCTCCTCCCTTTCAGACCTCAAGAGCACATATTGTTCCATGTTTGGACCATCTCCCATTCTTCGCTCTAAGCAGCTGAAGTCATGAACTTGACCTCGCCAATGTGCTTGTCAATGAATATCACACCCTCTTGGAACGGATCGACACGTGGAAGGCGCAGTTGTAGTCCCTGAGGGAGATCTCCCTAAGGTTGAATCACATCTCACGCTTTCACTTGGGATTGTCGTTGCATTCCTTGACAATCGGAGTTTGTTGCTGCTGGTTCTGACTGAGGTTCTTGCTGGGGTCGTTGCTGACGACGGAGGCTTGTGCGTATATGTAGGGCCTGTTTGGTTTGGCTTTGGGGGAATACTCTTGGAAGAATGCAAATACCTTTGAGATAAATGGGTTTTTCCGAATTGTTGCACCATTTGGTAAATTGTAGTCTCAAATAGCATTGAAATGCAACTTTAACATAAATACCGTTTGGCAAAACTAATATTTGTAATGGGCTTTTGCTTTTATTTTCATTTTTTTTAAAATCTGAATATCAAATCTTGTGGCCGGCGGTATTTGCCGGATGGCCAAATCTGGCCATTCAGCAACCAGATTTAGGCACCTAAGGTCGCAGAGGCCAGATTTGGTAGCCTAAGGTCACTCGACCTCAGGTGGCGTC
Organism: Eucalyptus fibrosa; assembly: GCA_017140475.1. Lineage (NCBI taxonomy): Eukaryota > Viridiplantae > Streptophyta > Magnoliopsida > Myrtales > Myrtaceae > Eucalyptus > Eucalyptus fibrosa. The sequence continues at coordinate 6,089,628 of CM029515.1, read as the reverse complement.
ACCTAGTTCGCGTGGAACCAGGCAGCTCAGGCGACGTCGCCTGGGGTCCTTCAAACGACCTTAGGCAGCATTGCCTGAGGTTTGCGAGCGCCAGGCAACGCCGCCTAAGGTCCGTGCGACCTCAGGCGGTGTTGTGACATCCCGAAATTTCGGAAAAATAAATTATCGGATGAAAAATAGGAGATTGGAAGAAAAAGAAAAATGATAACAATATTATTATTATTTTTCTCTCTCCTCTTTCTCCTCTCCTCTACGCTTCCCCCTCCTTCGCACGCAATTTCCACCCCCTCACTTACAGTAACTTCTTCTTCTCTCTTTCTTCTTTTTCTCCCTCTCTCTCTCTCTCCCACTTTTCCACCCCCTCACCTACGCCACTCTTCTGCTGCAATTTCCCTACAACTTCCCCTCCTTTTTATTTTTTATTTTTATTGTTTCTCTCTCTCACTTTCCTCCCTTCCTACTCTCAACAACCCCACTGCCACGTCCCTCTTCTTCTTCACCTTTTTTCTTTAGTTTATTTTCTGTTTTGCTCCAAAAAACAGCACCGTGTGCTGCTGTCCTGTCCCAAACCAGCCACCATCTTGTGGCATGGTAGTGGGACATCACTATCCGCAAGCCACCATCCACCGCCGAAGAGCCGCACCATCCATCCGCAAGTCGTCCACCCGCCGTTCATGCCAAATCAGAAACCACCTCCGCCGAGACCCTTTTAGCCGAGCATCTTCGTGACGTTTTGAATGTAACCGAGCGTAGCCCTCGCCACCACCGTCACGCTCATGTCGTCGGAATTGTTGTCGGGTGAGTTTAGCTCCTAATCATTTGATTAGTGCCTAAACTTACTTAGGAGGTTGATTTATACTTAAGGATGATTTAGGGTAGCTTAAATAGGGATTGGTGATAGTCTATAATAGTTATATTAGTATTAGAATGGGTTAATATTAGTCTAATTAGGGAGATTTGCTCTGTTGAAGATGATTTGGTTGAAAACAGTGGCTGTTCTTCAGAACTGGTTCCTAGACACTTGTGGTTTGTAATTTTTGTAGATTGAAATTGGTTGTGAATCTGAAGCCGACTTCTTCTAGAGAAATTTTTTAAACATCCTAATATATAATATAAATTTTACTCAAGATTTTTAGGGACTCAGAAGTAGGAGATATTAGCTCCGCCATTTTCGAACATAATTGCAATTTTCGCTGAAACTGGTGACCTTTTAGGATTCTAGGGATTTTTATCAACTCTTGGGGTCCGAATTTCAAAATTTTTTCTTCACAAAAGTTCTTTTCCATCTCTTGTAGTTTAACATACTCAAATTTCAAATCAAAGGATATGTTTAAGACCTCAAAACAAACTAATTTTGGAAAACTGAATTTTTGAGAACGGACCTAATTTCGGTGCTGGATTGAACAATTTACTGGGCTGAATCTAGAAAAATCTGGGTTTAGATGTCTTCATAAAAAATTTTCTTTTATGTGTTCTTTGCAACATATTCAAATTTGGGAATTTTCTGATCTCAATTGGTTAGGTTTCTGGATTTAAACTTGGAGACGCGTGAAGGCCCAGTTTTTGTAAATTAGGACTGATTTTAGTTTGGTGATGGTTCTTGATGTTTTGCTTGCTTTAATTAGTGTTTTTAATGACTTGTGGATTTAATTTATTAGTTACGTAATTATGAAATTTTACTGTTCATGATGCATTATTCACGAGTCATTGTTCATGCGATACTGTTCACAAAACATTGTTCACACGCACTGTTCACCCGAGAATGAAAAGTGATCTAATTTCATGTGTATTGATTTTTTAAAGTGAATGGATGTATAAATGCATGGACATCCGTGTGAATTGGGTGATGTTTTATGCAATAGTATGGTGATTGGAAACTATTGGTATTTAATTAGAAAATACTGGATGTCAGGTTTTAGATGCCAAAAGTGTTTTTAAATACTATACTAAACTGTGGGATTTTAAAAGAGATGACACAAATTTTCTGGTTCGATCTGATTGTGTCCCCACACATTATTATTTTACCATGCATTTCTAATATGAAGAAAATAGGTCGGGATCACTATTTTAATTGAGGTATGCGAGTGCAATGCACGGTATTTTGGGCCAAAATTGAATGAATGCATGAATGATATGAGATGCCGTCACGAGCCTTTGGGACCGGACGATGCTTCTTCGAGAATGCCCCACGTCAACAGATGCCGGTCGCAGTGGAGGCTGGGCCGATGCTCCTATATGGAATGCCATTTAGATGTAGACATTGCCATGCTCGATGGTATGAGACGATGCCCGGTTATGCTGGAAGACTGTTATTTGTTGCATTGACTGGGGTCCATGTGATTGATCGATGTGTGCTGTGTGGTGCACTAATGTGTAAGAACGCATGAGAATCATGGCATCTTTAGTTCTAGTCATGCATGAGTTAAGCACACTGTTTATGGCACGCACGCATGAATCGATAATGCGTTTCACATATGCTTTCGCTATACTAAGAACAAAGCCTTGAGGGGTGGCCCGACTAGGATGGCAGTTTGTTTGCGCTAGTGCGAGGCCCAAAGAGGACGATACTAGGCTAGGATGAGGGATGGTGGTGCGTTCGCACCTTTACCCCAGACAACGCGTTTGTGTGGCAATGGCCATGCGAGATCTCTTGTAACACGATTTGTATGTAATTGATGAACTGCATCATCTAATGGCCATATGCATTGCGTGTATCGTGCTAAGCTATGATGTGCAAGGTATGGCATACCAGGTAAGGATGTATGTGAATCAACTATTGATTGTTGATTGTTAATCTTTGGTTTGTTTGTGGGATGGTTTTGAAGAGATACCCTGAGTTGAGTTGATGTACTAATCAGGAGACTAGGGGAAGAACTCGCTGATATTTACATCTCATTGGTTATTGAATAACCATTTTTAGGTCTCAAGTGTGAAGAACCCGGAGCTTGAAGCGGAAGGGTCAGGAGCATAGGTGGCTCAGTATTCCTTTTTGAGATAGACCTTCTATATATGCTTGAAGTGTTTATGAAAGTGTATTTGATTTGAAATTGGTTGTTCTACTTTCGTATCCCATGTTTGTTGTTGTCAGGGGATTAGTTAATTCGCTTTAGCATGTGCAATAAAATGAAAATGGTTAGCGATGAGTCTTGAGAATGTCGCAAAATTCAATTGACCACTAAGGGATATACACGCGCTCGAGATTCGGGGCGTGACAAGCGTCGCTTGGGTCGCGGGTCACACTACCCCCAAGCGGTGGTCAATGGGGATGCGTGACCCTCAGGCGATGGTGGCGGCTGCCGGAGAAGCTCGATGGGTGGGAAGAAGAAGATGAATAGTGAAGAAGATGGGCGGGGAAGAGAATAAGACAAAGGGGGAGAGACGATGAACAATGATGCATTGCATTTCCAAAATGCCCAATGCTCAAGGAACCCCCTCCCCCAACATTCAGCTTTGAGCATTTAGAATGCCCACATTTGGCAAATAAGCATTTCAAAACACTTGCCAAACACACAAAATTTTTCCCACGGGGCTTTGGGGGCTCAAAGCCCCTTGGGAAAGCCCAACCAAACGCCCCCATAGGTGATGGGAGCGATGGCAATGCGGATTGGTTGGATCCTCAGCGGTGTAACAATAAGTGGAGAAGAGAGGAGCGACTCCCCTTCAATAGAGACCGCAGGAAGGTTGGGCTTTAAACCATTAAAAACCCAAATTTTAGTATACTTTGGCTGCATTTGGGAACAGCTTTCCCAAGTATCTTTAGACACCTAAAGGCCTTTTGGCCAAGTATCAGGTGTTTGGCAAAAATTTTAGAAACCCCATTGAGCCAAAGCCAGTCTTCTGAAGGCTAAAAGCCCAAGGCAGCCTTTGGGGTGCCTTGGGCTTTCAGATTTGGCTTTGCATTTGTTTCCCCCTTCTACTGTTCATCTTCTTCGTAGACTTTCTATTGCTCATCTTCTTCGTTCAAGCGTTCGGCAAGGCTGCTGAGGGCGGACGACGAACCAGCGAGAGGCCGGTGATGGTCACGGCAACCGTCGCCAGTAGGTCACGTGACCTCCGACGGGTATTTAGGTTGCACGATCTAGTCGCGCGACCTCGTGAAGAACCCAGGCGCGACCTCACGGTGACCCCAGGTGTGACACAGATTTGGGTCGCCGGAGGTCGTACAACCTCGCGGCAACCAGATCTTGGTCGCAACAGCGCCTCTCCGGCCGCAACCTCGAGGCAGACCCAGGTCTGGTCGCGACGAGGTTGTGCGACCTCCGGCGGACCCAGATCTAGTCGCCGCGAGGTCGCGCGACCTCTGGTCGAAGCTCCTCCTCCGCTTCTCCATTTCTCTCCCCTCAAAGCTTTGCCGCCAATTCTCGGCCCATTCCGATTCTCCGACCATGCTCCTCCACGCTGCCCCTGCTTTTTCGCTCCTTGGCCCCGCCGGCGACAGCCTCTCCTCGCCATTGTCGTCTTCCCCTGTGGGGGCGAATCCGGCGGCGCTTCGGTTCTCGAGCAGCCGGCACGAAGGCTCCCTAGTGGTCGGCGTGAGCAAGGAGTCGAATAGCTCGCTGCTCACCGGTGTGGTGTTCCAGCCCTTCGAGAAGGTGAAAGAAAGAGCTCGATCTGGTGCCCACCATGCCTCATAGTTTTTTTTTTTTTTAATTAATCACCAAAGTCATTTGTAAATTTATCTCTCCAAACACTATTTTACACAAAGGTATTTTATAATGGACTTTCAAACTACAATTTACCAAACACAATTTGCATTTTGGAAAACCTCTTTAACTCAAAGTCCTTTGCATTTTCTCAAAGACTTTCCCCAAAAGTCCAACCAAATGCACCCTTTGTTACTCAAATCTATATCAATCCATTTAGCAAAGTTTAGCTAATTTCCTTAGATTGTCATTTGATAAAACCCATAAATAGATTCCGTGTACTCTTTTCTATATAAACATAGAAATATACATGCATTGTTAAGATGCGTCTTCGCACGGTAACTCTTGCTCAACAAAGAAATAGCCACACTATTTATATTGGTCATGTTACTATTCCAACAGCAAAGTTGATCGTAAAAAATGCATGCTGTTAGCCTCCTATTCTCATTTTTGCACTTCTCGTTTCAAGAAGACAACACCATCACCAAACTCGCTGTCATCGGACGATCAACAAATTGAAATCTCATCATTAGCATAAGCCTAGAGCCAACACACACACTGCATGTGTAACCATGCCATGAATCCACCATGCCTGATGCTACACAAGTCTGGTTTCAACCATTTCCTATGTGATTTCATGTTGATCGAAGATTTCGAGAAACTGTTGGGATTATTTTTCAAAATCAAGCTGATAATTGGTCTCGACTCACCTAGCATTTAAGGGGATATTGGAGATATTTATCTATCTTCTATAAATATTTAAGATATTTCCTCTGATTTTCCATATCTATTTTGATTAAGATAGTCATCTATTAAAACTATAAACAAGCTCCATATGCTTTTTTTATGCAGACATAGAAATATACAAAAAACTCCCCATTATTCCTTCCGTTGTATCATTCTTAACTTCAGTAATCATGATTAGTGATGGTTATTACTTTCTTAAACTTCGAATTAGTCTAATTCCCCATATCCTAATCCATAAATCAATGGTGGTTGCCGAATACATAACCCAAGAATCATGTCCCATGGATATTATCCGGCTTCGATAAACAAACAGTAGATTTCTAGGAGAGACCCCATATCCTAATCCATAAATCAACGGTGGTTGCTGAATATATAACCCAAGAACCATGTCCCATGGATATTATCCGGCTTCTATAAACAAACAATAGATTTCTAGGAGAGCTCCATAAATCAACGGTGGTTGCTGAATATATAACCCAAGAACCATGTACCATGAATATTATCCGGCTTCAATAAACAAACAATAGATTTCTAGGAGAGAGAGAGAGGGATTGATTGACTGAACCTAACAGCTATAATTGCTAAGGCTTAGGTCTAAGTAATATCAAGTTTGTTGTCACCTGTCACGTCAAATGAACAACCCAAAATATCGAATGTGCTAGAATATTCGAATATGATTAACTTAGTTCTCCACTTGTATCATTTCGTGTGTGGCAAGTTATTAGCCCCCGAAGTGCTAGGGTTCTAAGGAGGGTTTAGGTCTAAGTAATATCGAGTTTGTTGTCACCTGTCACGTCCAATGAACAACCCAAAATTGAGTGTGCTAGAATATTCGAATATGATTAACTTAGTTCACCGGTTGTATCATTTGGTGCGTGTTAAGTTATTAGCCCCCGATGTGCTAGGGTTCTGAGGAGGGGCCCTCGACTTTACGATGTGACTGGGAATGGGGTTGGCAGGATGAGATGGTATGAACGGCATTGACTTATTCATCGTCTGATCAAAGGACATTTCACTCCATCACATGCATGTACACTTCAAGATTAAGGGTGCGTTTGGGAACTCACTTCCCAAAGCCCCTTGAGAGTCTAAAGCTCCTTGGGCCAAGTAAAAGGTGTTTGGCAAAAAAATTTAAACCCCCATTCTCCAAATGCCAGCCTTGTGAAGGCTGAAAGCCCAAGGCAGTCTACCCCGCCTTGGCCTTTTTCGGCTTTTTCGGCATGCCCACGCGGGTACTGTTCATATTTTTTTATTTTCAAAATTACCCTTACGAACTTTTTGTTTTACCGTCTTTTGCCCTTGTGAGGACACTGTTCATCTTCACCATCTGTTCTTCGTGATCTGCGAGGGGCCGGTGACGGCCGAGGGACGCCGGCGTGATCGCGACAACCTACACGATCGTCGTCGGAGAGTCGGGTGACCTCCACGAGTCGCGGTGACTCAACGACGATGGCGAGGCCGCCCGGCGAGTCGCAGAGGCCCGATCCGGGTCCTCACGGCTCAGATCCGAGTCGGCGACGGCCGGCGATTGGGGTCGCGCGACCCTCGCCGAGGTCGCGCGACCCAGCGCGGCCCTCGCCGAGGTCCCCCGACCTCGGGCGAGGGTTGCCTAGCCTCGGCGACGGCCGATCCGGGTCGCGCTACCGCCGGAGGTCGAGGCGCGCGCGTAGCCGAGGCCGTGGTGGAGGTGGACGATGACGGAGTCGACGGCGCGGGCGGGGAAGGAGAGGAGGAGCTCGAGGAAGGCGAAGAAGGGAGGGTCGTCGAGGGTCCAGGGGCTGGTCTCGTCGGAGTACCCGGCGGGCGACGGGGAGGGAGTGGGTCGGGCGAGCCCGGTGGCGGGGAACCTCGAAGTCGGTGCTCCGGTAGGAGGGGACCAGGAGGAGCTTGACGCAGCGGCGGCGACCGCGTGCCACGAGCTCGGAGGCGGCGGCGGCGGCGGCGGCATGGGAGCGGTGAGGTTGGGGATCGCCGGCGAGGGTCTAGGTTGAAGAAGGAGCGGCGCGAAGGAGGAGCTGCGCATCGTGCGGCACCCGGGAAAATGACCAAAAGAAAGACTTTGATTTTTATTGAAATTTCATTAAAAAAGAGTCTAAACTTGGATTTTATTTTAGGTTATAAGTTATAAACTATTTTGATGTGAATTTAACTAAAATCTTAAGTACATAATGTCTGTATTTATGACTCACACTAGTCAAATTTTTTTATTTTTCTTTTGGTAATTTTTTTTTATCATAAAGGTCCTTTGTCCCCCAAACACTATTTTGCTCAAAGGTACTTCACAAAGGGCTTTCAAAGTACAATTTACCAAACACAGTTTGCATTTTGGAAAACACTTTAACTCAAAGGTCTTTGCATTTCTTTAAAGACTTTCCCCAAAAGTCTTCCCAAACGCACCCTAAGTTGGCGAGGCCCTATCTCAACAGCTACTCCTAGCCTTCCAGAGGATTTGCATTAAAAAATAGTATAGAAATCTACAAATTTAACTCTTATATTTGGTTAATTTGGTGAAGCCAGGAATTCGGACCATTTTCATTTCTCTTTCCGAAGGAGGAGGGTACCAGGTTGGAGGCAAGCCGACCATTACCTTCGACGAAAAAGCTTGTTCTGAGTTTCATAAATTGTTCAGTTATGTTTTTTAAGCATTTTGTCTTTTTAGTCTGTGTATTTATCGAAGAGACTATAGGAGGGAAAAAGCCACTCGGCCACCAATGATTTATGCACTTGCCAATATAGAATGAAATGGTTTCGACCTTCAAAATTACTTTTTTTTTTAAGCTTAAGAATAATATATTGGGCATAACGTGAGAGTAGGTCCTGCATCACATCCGTCTCTTCCCTAGTTTGGGGATGAAAGTCGCAACACCCAATGCACATTACTTTACATATATAAATAAATATAATATATATAACGTGGAATATCATAAATGGCCGCATTTATTAATCTCTGTTGCCTAACCACCCCTAATTCCACCACCTACTAAAAAAGCTCAGATTCTCCTCCTGCCTCCATCTCTATGTAACCTTCCTCAACTCTCCAAAATTTCGAAACGCCTCTATTCTATCAAGACATCGTCTCAAAAAAGAGGAAAAAAAGAGGTCAGAGATCGAGATGGGTTCGATTCCGAGCGAGACACCGGTGGCTCCGACCCAAGTCCCCGACGAGTACGAAACTATGTTATACGCCATGCAACTCGCTAGCGCGGCCGAGCTGCCCATGGTCCTCAAGACGGCTCTCGAGCTCGATGTCCTCGAGATCATGGCCAAGGCCGGGCCTGGCACGTGCCTCTCTCCCTGTGAGATCGCGTCTCAACTCCCGACCAAGAACCCGGACGCGCCCACTATGCTCGATCGGATCTTGCGCCTCCTTGCAACCCACTCCGTTGTCACGTGCACCATGCACAAGCTCCCCGACGGCCGAGCCGAGAGGCTCTACGGGATCGCTCCGGTTTGCAAGTTCTTGACCAAGAACGAGGATGGCGTTTCGGTCGCCTCTTTGTGTCTCATGAACCACGATAAAGTCCTCATGGAAAGCTGGTTAGTGATTGGATACACAGATATACAACTGCATCATATTCTTCCTTATTTTTGCACTACTAATCATTTGGCACCTACACCAAATAATTATAATCTCTGACGCGTTGGACTCAGTCAATCACGATTTTGAAAGCACACGCACAACACATAATCTACTGCTAAACTATTCTTTTGATGATCTTTTCTTTTGTTAGTCGTTTTGTTTGATTGGGGGAGACAACAAATTGAACGGAAAAACCTTGCAGCATTGTTCATCAATATATGTGATTGGTCGCTGACATTACACCCGTTTAGCGTTAGGTGACGCTAAATTAACTCTCTATAATCAGTTAGTAGCGTTGACTTCATTTGTTGGTAGAAATAATTTCAAGATAATAATGAAATACGTCACCTATGAAATGCACGATCATGGAAAAGGTGAATTGACTCGGTATTAAGGATAAGCATGTCGGACCAATCGGACTGGGAATTGCCCGACTAGATCGGACTAGCTTGGTTTGGTCGATTCCCAAAAACGTCGATCTGGTTCCAATCCCATAAAAATGGAACCGGTGATATTTGGTTTGGTTTCCTGTTCAAGGGATAACTAGACCGGACCAGACCAATTTTTTTTTTTTCAAATATATTTTTTAACTTATTAAAAATAGCAATAAATTCTAAAATTGTAATAACTATGGTATTTTTTTAACATTTTAATTTTTTTTTGCTAAGTGGCTGATTCCATTAAATCGGATCGGACTAGTTGGTTGGGTCCCATCCCTATTCCCAAAAAAGAGAATCGGAAACCGATCACCCCTACTTGATATTTTAATACCTTGATGTAGATGTCGAAAAGTAACTAAGATGTCAAAATTCATAACAGCATGATTTAGCCCGTAATACGAAAATCGAATATTTTGTTTAAGCTTCATATTATCAATCATTGATGCAATTATTAAGCGATCACTTACTCATAAAAGTCCAGTGTAACTTTGATCAATGATCATCACCAAATAGATTCAAGGTCGAAGTTATATATACATCAAGAGAAAAAAATGCCGAATCAACCAAGATTTTTGACCTAAATAATGCAGGTACCACTTGAAAGATGCAGTTCTTGAAGGAGGAGTCTCGTTCGACAGAGCCTATGGAATGAATGCATTCGAATACACCGGTACCGATCCGAGATTCAACAAGGTATTCAACAAAGCCATGTCCGATGTTTCGACCATCACCATGAAGGAGGTCCTTGAGACGTACAAAGGCTTCGACGGCCTCGAGTCGGTGGTTGACATAGGAGGTGGAACTGGCGCCGTCCTGAACATGATTGTCTCCAAGTACCCCTCCATTAAGGGCATCAACTTTGATTTGCCTCACGTCATTGCCAATGCTCCGTCCTATCCCGGTACTTATATTATATTCCGCAAATCACTCTATATCACTTCATGTTAATTACATTGTATGCATGATTAAAACTAAAATTGCCTTAGAGACATTAAATTATCATCCATGCGTGTGTGGTAATATATAATTGAAAAGCTTATTATCTATGCTAATCGATATTGACTTCCTCAACTATATGACTACAATCTTCGAGTTAGGCATCGAGCATGTCGGAGGAGATATGTTCGCTAGTGTTCCTACAGGAGATGCAATTTTCTTGAAGGTTAGTTCAACTTATATTACCACTCTTATCTGCCAATTACTTGAAATGTAAATGATGATAACTTCTTGTTTCTAATTCGCCATGGAAATTGATGCGTTTGCGACATGTAGTGGATATGTCACGATTGGAGCGATGAGCATTGCCTGAAGTTCTTGAAGAATTGCTACAACGCCCTCCCTGAGCACGGGAAGGTCATAGTGGCCGACTGCATCCTTCCCGAACTCCCGGACACGAGCTTCGCGACCAAGGTAGCCTTTCATGCCGACCTGATCATGATGGCGCACAACCCCGGCGGGAAAGAGCGGACGGAGAAGGAGTTTGAGGCACTGGCCAAGGCCGCGGGGTTCAAGCGCTTCCACATCGCGTGCGTTGCCTTTGATCACGTCATGGAATTCCTCAAGAACTAAGGGGAGATTGAGCCAATGGGTCCGAATGTGGAGACGTATTGGACGATGGAGGATGATTTTTAGCTTCTTGTGATTAAGAAGAGCATAACAAAAATGATGGACCGAATGTCGACTTATTTTACTTGATGATGTGATTGGAGAATGCAAAAGATGTTATGAACAATTCAGTTGCCGAATTGCAAATTCCAATCCTAAGTTGTGTCAACTATTACCGAATGCCTTCGCATGCTAGTGTTATTCAATGAGACTGAAAGCTCATTATGCATGCATTTAATATGCCCAAAATGAATGGATGAACATTAGTGTTTAAAAGTTGCCATTGGCTTGTCACACACCACATGATATTGTCACATAATATGTGGTAGGTAGAGAACCTCACAATTCGTCGCTAATCATGATCAGTGATAGACTTTAAAATTTAGATATGAATTGGAGCGCATAATGGCTATTGTATTAAACATTGAATTAGTATACGTCTCCATATTTGGAAAAATAAAACAAAGGTGAGTGCGTATATGTACGCATATAACGTTTTTTTTTTGGTAAAATGTACGCATATAACGTTTATTTCTCCATAACCCAAGATTCGTCTCACATGATTATCATTGCCATTGATAAACAAACACTAAACTCTCTTGTCATTGAAAGGAGAAGTATGACTTAACATTTATATTATCGGCACCGTACATGTTTGTATTTTTTGGCCGTGCCTTTGTACACGTTGACTTCACACTTTTCTACGAAAATTTTTGCATTACTAAACTAAAATCATTGAGGTATAAAGTGAACTAGGTATCTTACTTATTCAATGTTTTATACAATCACTGCAAGATTCTTCTTTGCATTTGCATTTGATATGCACGGAGGATTATGTAATTTCTGTGTATTAGATGTATCTAATGAAAAGTACATGACAGACTATCTTAGATGACCATCTAAAGTAATCAAATCAAGTATGATCAATTAGATATATGTAAAATCACGAGAGATATGAACAAATATTGCAAATATCTTTATAGAATATCCTGTATTTCTAACATCTTTTCAAATTCAAGGTTTGGATAACAAAATCCAAAAAATCCCAATGGATTGCCCAAGCAGTTCAATGTGCTGAAGAAAGAATCGGCTGAGCTGACGTTGCTACTTACGTGGTTGTTACGTGTCGTCGTGGCTACTAAGAAATCCATGTGGCTGGAGGCTAACATCACGGCAGGTCTGGGGATGGTGTTCGCTTGTGGATTGGCGAAGAAATGCGCCCAGTACGGCTGGCGTCCTTATAAACACCATGGAGAAAGCGAGTCAGGTGGAGGCGTTCGTCTGCGGACAGAAACGTGGCCTGTGTGTTGAAACCAAAAGAACAATATTTACAACTTATGACTTCATCTCTTCGTATAGAAATTCAAGCTCACAAACGCCAATCATAACTTTTGATAAATAAGACATAACAACCCGTAAATGTCAATGCAAGGATTTAATGAAGAAAACAAAACAGTCCCATACATAGTTATCATAAACACAAATTAAACACACAACAAAGTAACATAAGTCTTCAGTAACTTTCACTCTAGAATCTCATAGTAAACATGCAACCACCCTAAAATCATAACTTTCTTGATTTAATTTTGTCCTCTATCATTGATGAATCTAAAGCGTTGTCAACAAAAATCAGTTTTACTGTTATTTCAACACTGTGAGGCGGTTGTTGTTACAAGCACTATGGATAAACATGGCCGATGTGGCTGGCATTATAAACAAACAAAGTCGGTGGGCACTTCCTCAAATAACAGGTTCTGCAGACTATAGGTTAACGGAACATGCCACGTTGGCTATTGAACGAGACAGAATTGTTGAAGATTGATACTGATATTAGTAATTATTGAAAAAGAAGATGAAATGAAATTGGAGAATTGTACTCGGTTGTGAACGTTGGTGTGCAACGGGTGCAATCTTAGTATGATCTAGCTGATGCGGAATAGGAAACCGTGGATTTTTTTATGTAGGCTTTATTAAATGACTATTTATTATAGTCACCAAATCTAGTACAAATATGGAGAATCTCCTAGATGTATGCACAAACGAGAGAGAGAGAGAGAGAGAGAGAGAGAGAGAGAGAGAGAGAGAGAGAGAGAGAGAGAGAGAGAGAGAGAGAGAGAGAGAGAGATGCATTTCCACGTGGACCTAGCACATCAACTAAGTTATTGTCATATGTCATCTAATTTAGCAATTTCACCATAAAATTTGACGAAAGTTAATAGATGATAAATATGTCACGAGTGTATCGATTTATACTTTTCGATGACTCAAAAATTAATTTGAGTTTAATCAGTCACAGGGTGAGGGTGGCTAGCTTGGCCTAGATTTTGGTGAGCCTCACCCGCTCCCTCGCCCTAGGCAATGCTAACTATTGTCTAGGGTCGGCATTGTCGCTAACCCCATTAAGGCCTCGCTGGCCCTAAGTGTTGGTTGACGACCTTGACTAGGCTAAGGTGAGGCCTCATTAACCCTAATCGAGGGTCCCCTATATCTAGATTGAGGGTGTTCAAATTTGGGTGACGCTTGTCTTTGCCCGGGGTTGGCAAGGGTCGTTGGCCCTTGACGAAAGCCCATGTTGCCCATAGCGAGGGTGGCCAATTTGCCCAAATTTGGGTTGAGCTCACCACCCTTGCCTAGGGCTGGAGAGCTCCATTGGTCCCTTTGGTAATGGGGTGGCGACACTGCTTGTTGAAGAGGCCCTAGCTTAGTAGCTTTGTTTTTTGTTTTTTTTTTCCCAGTTTTTTTTTTCAAATTAAAAATTTTCCTTTTCTAGTTTTTTTTTAAACTAATTTAAATATAATTTGGAAATTAAAAAATATAAAAAATACATGAGTAAAAATAATTAGAAAATGTACATTGGTATTTTTGTTAGCCAAATTGATGATGTTATAGAAACACTTGATTGTACTAATTTGATAAATTTTATAACTTGATTGCATTTTTTGAACGTTTTAATATTCAATTGTACATTCGTGATAAGTTTTAGATCTTCTAATACACTTATCCCCTAATTAATCCTATTTACATGAGATTTTTGTTAAAGTATCGACATCAAATTATGTGACTCACAAAATGACGTGCAATATGAGAGATGCATGTTATGGGACTAACTAATGCGATCGATATAACCTAGATGACATTTTTTATTTGGTTTTTATTTTTATTAATGGAAATTTTAGATTACCCTAAACCTATATGCAATTTAAAATTAACATACATTGCTTTAAGTATGAAAGCTCTAAACTATGAATTATGCATGTGTCCTAAATTCTAAATATGCATGCGATATATGATACACGATACATACACAACGATTAATAAATTTTAAGAGTCATTAAATATACATCTTACACAGAGTTTTGTTGATATGATTTAACAAGATATATATATTTTTTATCCAATCAAGACTTATCTAACCGATCATACATAATAAACCATATTATAAAACACGAACGATAAATAGGACAACATTAGGGATCCAACCTTTACGCATAAAGGTCCGGCGCCCTGAGATATCTTTATAAACTCAAGGGAGTAATAAAATAACCTAAGGTTTATTACTAAATAACATCCATATGGAACTATACAATAAAATTAAACTGTGGCATAAATTTAAAAAAGCTTTATTACCTTGATTTGATTAACCTAACCTAAGATGTCCAGGCAAAGCAAGCAAGGGCAGCCAAGACTTGTAGGGACTAGCAAGGAGGAGTGTGACTGCAGGAGCTATGGGCAATGACCGCTATAGAGACCTTCTTAGAAGCGAACCCTTAAAGGAAAAACTAAAAATTATTAAGTCCAAAGACTTAACACATACTCTCTTAAGTCCTCTTAATCACAGCTTGGTACTCAATTTAACATACAATTTTCTTACGTTTTGGAGTCACCATTAATTAGTTAAGGTCAATTAGAAACCCAAATAAAATATGAGGGAATACTTTACTTCTATGAATTAGGGATTTGAGACTTGATGACTATAGATTAATCTAATGCTCTTCATCACTTTTTCCCTTTATTTTCAAAAATATTTCACGAGCAATCTTGGTTGTTTTTTAGCCTAAATGATGAACATATAAGAGTGATTATGCGGGTGTGCAATCAATAATTTAATATTCAATAATCAAAGTTGTGGATAGTCTAATTCGATTTCCGAAGAGAACTGGTCCGGTTACACACCTTTGATACCTTTTATATGCCCAAAATGAATGGATGTACACTTGTGTTTAAAAGTTGCCAAGAAAGAATGACGTCTCTTGGCGTTATTCAAATTTGCATGTGCTGAAAAATGGTACGAAAAAGTGTTTTAGGCATTTGTGCGGCTGTTGTATGTGACCAATCCATTCATATGTATCTTATCCTATGTGATGCTTAGAATTTGAAATCACTCACTTTGAATTGGCTTGTTACACATCAGTGTCCTTATCATGTAATACATGGTAGGTAGAATCTCACATGAAATAAGTTGTAATATGTAACATGATATGTATTTTCATTTATCATCCGTTATGATAGAATTTCAAATTCATAAATAAATTGAAGTGCAAAATGGTTATTGTATTAAACTTATAATTAGTGAACGTATCCATATCCAGATGCATAAAACGAAAGTGAGTGCAAAAATATAAGTATGGTTAACATCTAAATTTTCGCCTAAGGCACCTTGTGCATTTGGGACTTAGAAGCATTATGGTTTATAGATTACTAGCTTTCGCATCATGTAGGTCATCCATGCATTTTATAAAAATTAGAATCGTATTTGTTCGTAATGACGTAGTTTGACTCCAAATAAAAAAAAACCCTTATCGTATGGCTCGGATTTGGGTCGCTTATTTTTGTGTGTGCTCTTATCATTCATTTTTACAATTTATAGAAATTAATGCCCATCCTTTAATCACTCATTTTGCCTCACATTTTTATGTTGCCAAACCTTGTAACTTTACCAACCACTGAGACTGCCTGAGTGGCTATTCTTTTCACATGAGAATGGGGAGGTAGGGAGTTTGATTACCCCCTCTCAAGGGAGGCTGGGGATGGGGACATGGATGATTAATTTCAAATGTGAGGCTCCATTCTCACGCTTTGCAAAAAAGAAAAATGTAAAAATCTAAGAGTGAGTTGAGAGTTAGTGTAGGACCAAAAAAAAAAGCTTGTAACTTTACCCTCATGGATCGGTGATTAAATGGGAAAAATTGAACTTGCAAGTGAGACTATTTAAGGATGCTAAGTGAGGTGACAATGGAACATTGAAATTGAACTAAATTGGTTAGATTTCCATGAAAACAATCTTAAACCAAGAAAACAGTCTCTATCTCCTTATCCATTCCAGAAAAACAAAGACCTCCCCCTTGTGAAGTCATTAATCATGACAGCTCAAGGAAGTCATAACCATGTTTGGACCATTCAAAAGACCAGCAGAAAGGAAAGAACTGGCAGAAACTTCAAGAGACCGGCGGCTGAGCTTCAAGGAACCAGGAGGTAAATGCAAATTTTACTATAGCAGCTTCGGCTGAGTTGATTGGACAAAGAGTGAAGGGAAAGAACAACTTCAACATAAAAGGATCAATGGACAATAAGCTCCAGGACTGAAGAAAACAGAATAAAAGAAAGAAAAGAGGACAGAGTTTAAGGGGGGCGGTGACTTTCGTTGAGCAAGGAGGCAGAGCTGGATTTCTTCCTCTCGTGGCCGTAAGTTAACGAGGAGAGGACAAGTATATAACGTCTATTTTCTCCATGACCCTAGATTCTTCTCACATGATTATTATGCCATTGACAGACAAATACTGAACTTTCTTACCTTTGAAAGGAGAATTATAACTAACCGTATTATTTTTGCCACCGTACATGATTTTTTTTTTTTTTGGCCATGCCTTTGTACACGTTGACTTCACACTTTTCCGCGAGAATTTTTGCACTGCTAAACTTATATCATTGAGTTGTATAAATCACTGCAAGATTATTTGTTGCATGTGCATTCATCAATATGAATAAAAACAGAGAGATAAAAAATATGTGGAACAGAGAACTGTTGAATTTATGTGTATCTAATTAAAAGTACATAAGCCCATGTTAAGGTAATTAAATGAAGTATGATCAATCAAAATATGCACAATTGGAGATATGGAGACTTCACGGATTCATATACAATCATGAGAGATATGGACAATATCTTAAAAATCTTTAGAAAATATCCTAAATATCTCTAGCATTCAAACTTAAGGTGTATAGAAGTAAACTTGACCCGATGGATTGCCAAAACGGTTTAGTGTTCTTTATGTGTTGCCGTAGCTACTATGCAAGATACGCAGCAGGAGGCTATCCTGGCAACGAGTCTAGAGACGGTGCTCAGCTGTGTACTAGTAGAGAAACACGGCCGATGTGGTTGGTGTTGTTATGAACACCATGGAGAAACGCAATCAGTGAAGCTAGCGTTATTACAAAATAGATTGGCTAGACATGCATTCTTAATTTACACATTGCAGATATTTGGAAATTAACCTCGATGAGGTTGTGATTTGCTAGCTTGAGGTATTTAAGTGATTGTCCTAATCTAGCCATTTATTTAATGTTTTGATTATTGAGTGTTAAATTATTAATTGCGCACCTGCATGATCACTTTTACATATTAGTGGTTTAGGCTTAAAACCAGCTAAGAATGCATGCAATTTTTTTTTTTTGAAAATAAAAAGAAAATGTACTGAAATAGCATTAGATTAATCTAGTATAACTAAGTTTTCGAATCTATTAAATCTCTGGTTTACAGAATTAAAAATATTCTTTCATACTTTACTTGGGTTTCTTATTGACTCTAATTGATTAGTGGCAACTCTAAACGGTAAGAAAATTGCAGGTTAAATTGAGTGTTAATTTGCAATTGGTAAGGCTTGTGAGAGTTTGTGTTCAGTCTTTTGGTTTAGTAGTCCATTAGCTTTCCCTTGAGTGATTCGCCTTTGGGAAGCTTGCAAAATTGGCAAGGAGTCCAGGAAAGCCACCGAACTTGCTAGATAGGTGAGGGTGACTGAGGAGGCGCGACAAGGCTTTGCTAATTGCGTCAGGAGTTGGAGGGATGCTGGTGACTTGACTAGAAGTGTTGGATGCTTGACTGGGAACGACAATAGACTGCTTTTGGGCACTACAAGGATCGCTCGATTGGAAGAGGCGGCCCACGTCAATTTGGTCAATTTTTTTTTTAAAATTTTTCTTTTCTTTTCTTCTTCCTCCGCCAATTGCTTGGCCTTATTGGCCCTCTCTTGTGGTGAGTCACCAGCCATCATTAAGATTAAGTGATTGGTGAAGGAAGAAGGTTAAAAAAGAAAAGCAAAGAATATAAAATAATATTAAATTTAAATTTTTTAAAAATAGTTAGTCACATCAAAGCCGACCAGGCCACGTAGAACAACTAGCATTCACATTAACGAACTCAGGCCAATTTTGACCGGAATGACTATAATTGACAAATCGTTAAAATGTTTAGGATTAAATTCACCAAATTAAAATGTATACGACTTAATTGACATTCATACAAAAGCACATCACACATGCAATACCCAACTTCTAAAAATTACAAATACCAAATATTCATTATATATCTACTATAGTCATCGCACATTGCACGTGCAATATCAGGTCTTTTTGTTGCCCACTCTGTCCTTCCCCTCTCCTTTCTTTGTATTGTTTGTATCTTATTTCTTGACTTTAAGATTCGACATCTACATTTATTTCTTGCAAAAAAAGATTGGTAGGGTCAACTCCCACAATGAAATTAAGCATAATACAACACATCAACTTGAGTATCAGAAGACCAAAAGGGCTTCAACATCTTATAAACTAAAATGCCTTTTCAAACTCCAAATGTCCTTTCTACCAAGGACTGTAAAGATAAATGGCAATAATTGAACAACTCTTCCTAATTCTCACATGGGCGGTCTTGAAATTCCTTTTGTGATATCGAAACTTGTCTCGTTAATTTCCTAAAGGTATATACCCTACTTTCCTGAGTTATGCTGTCAAACTTAAAATAAATTGGTGGGTAAATATTATCTTGTTGACAGCGTAACTCAAAAAAGTAGGGTATATACCTTTAGGAAATTAACGAGACGGGTTTAGATTCAACTACAAATGGATTTTTTTTTTAAGCTAAAAATTACAATTGGATTCATGCCATTCAATGACAATAAAATTCATGCAATTTACGCTTGCGGTTCTTGAAGAGCTCAAGACAGTGTCCTTGATCCAAGTTTCTGCTCCAGAACTCCTTGTAGTACTCCGCATATTTGATGTCCCGATAAGTGGACCCGCACCCGTTGTCTAGGAGCGACACGGGTGAGCTAATCAACGCGTCGTCGCTCGGGCAAAGAAACGATGCGATCGACATTCTTGGCTTGTCGGCATTCACTATGGCCCGGTGCCACACACTCTTGTACCTCCCATTACTCAGTGCCTGTGATACAGCATCGACATTAACAGCATCGATGAGTCTATGACCAACTTTCGAAGGGATTGAGATTAAAGATATCTAAGGATTTTCATGATATAGTAACAATATTATCAGAAATCATAAGGTACTTCTTTAACGCATTGAAACTGGGGAGGCGGGGCCCCCACACCTCCTCCCCCACCTAGGTATGTCTCTGTACACATTCATTTCTAAAGTTTTCTTCTTCGATAGAACATCTTGACAAAAGCTATAGTCGGGTGAGCAACATATTGAAAGTGTTAGATATAAATCACAATCGATAAATATTTCGAATCTATTTTTGATTGGCCAAGTCGACATAATTTTAATGGTGGAGACTACACTCGATCCCTAATGTTCGCATGATTTATATGATATGAGTGATTCAATTTACCAAGTTAGAAGTACCTGTAATTGGTCCCCGATGTTGATGACAAAGGCATTCGGGTGAGGATCAACGGCGACCCACTTGCGATCTTTGAGGACCTGAAGGCCTGCGACATGTAGATCCTGAAGTAGAATGGTGAGTGCATTTGGGTCAGCGTGGCCTGGGAGACCGTAAGTGAGCTCTGGCTCTGGGCATGGCGGGTAGAAATTGACGGCCATGTGTTGTCCTTGTTCTCCTAGGATGTTCCTTACGGCATCCTTCTCCAACCCCAGGCTCTCCGAGATCAGCTCTTCGAGCCTGTACCCGAGACGTCGCACTTCGCGACAGTAGTTGCTCACGAACTCCCTGCCGATGGCACGTAATCAAGACACAAGTGGTTAGCAGCTCGACTAGGCCTTGATAGATACAATAATTTATAAGTTATTTCAAAGCTTTTTTTGCTAACGGGAGAGATTTGGGCATGACAGCTTAGGTACCGATCATTTGGGCCTAAAGTTTTCATGAGGGGTGGCCCATGTTCATCCAAACTTGTCCATTGATCAGCTCTTGTTCGTATCTGGGCCAATCTCGATGCAACGAATATAGGAAAAGCAAGACAATCGAAATGAAAGGAAGATATTCTGGCTGGAACCCAACCGATTCCTGGACTCCTCAGTTTATCCACTTTAAGATGAAGTGGACTTAGCTCTTCTGGCCATTCAGGCTAATGCTGGGCCTAATTTTGAAGAGGAGATGGGCTTGTGCTATTTGTGGGCTGTGGTTAGCTTTTGTACCGAACATAATGAAATGAAAGGCTTGAAAGAAAAAAAATATATAACGTAATGAAAAGATAATTTATGCTGATCATCACTCTTCTAGGTTGTAACTAGGGATGATCGGTTCTAAAGTGGGTAGATTCTCGACCCGAAACTTGGAATTTGTCTTGTTAGGGTTGGTTCCTAATATTTCGAATTGAGAACCGATCATGTTGATCATGGAATTAACCTAGAACTAAATTTGCCCAATTCTAAGTTCAATTCAAGAATGGGCCAAGGCTTTTTTTTCCCTTCATTTTTATTTCTTGTGCATATATATATACACAGTAAGCATATGTTACATATGAATAGAATCATTTCTTCTTGAGGATAATATATCCAACATATTTAATTTTGACAAATAATTTATGTTCCAAAAAAGAGTGAAGGACTTACTTGGGTTAGAGATAAACTGGTTTAGTTCTAACTTCTACCCAAGATTTGACTTCTATGTTTTACCTTGGAATTGGCCTTATAGGTTCTAGGTTTCGAATATAACCCACTAGTTCAGGGTATAACAGGGTATAAACACATGACCAAACTTCTTAAGGCTAATTCCTAGTTTTGGATTAGGGAACTAGACTGGTGCCCTTGTAAATTGGCTTAGTTGCTTACCTCTAGGTTGTGACAAAGTGTATTACATTAACCAATTAAACATCTTCCTACCTTGTAGATGTGTACCCATTTTTCTCCATCTTGAATTTCACCTAATACTATGGAACTAGCCTTGCAAGTTCTAGGTTCTGAATATAACCAGCCGGTTTAGGGTATAGAACAATGAACCGAACCTCTCAAGGCCAATTCCTAGTTTTTGGGTTTGGAAACCAGACCGGTCCCCTCGTAAACCAGCTCACTTGCTCAACCCTAGGTTGTGACAAAGTCCATTACATTGACTAATTAAACATCCACCTACCTTCTAGATGTGTATCCATTTTTCTTTATCTTGAATTTCACATAATACCTTGAAATTGGCCTTGCAGGTTCCAGGTTTCTAATAGAACCAATTGGTTTAGGGTATAAATCAAACCTCTTAAGGTCGATTTCTAGTTTTTGGGTTAGGGAATTGGATCGGTGTCCTTGTAAACCAGCTCAATTGCTCACCCTTAATTTGTGACAAAGTCTATTATTTTGACCAATTAAACATCCACCTACCTTCCGAATGTGTACCCATTTTTTTCTGCATCTTGAATTTCATCTAATACCTTGAAATCAGCCTTGTAGTTTCAAGGTTCCGAATATAACCAACTGGTTTAGGGTATATAAAGTAGTGAACCAAATCTCTCAGGCCAATCCTTAGTTTTTGGGTTAGGGAACCAACCGGTGCCCTTGTAAAAAGGCTCAATTGCTCTCCCCTAGGTTGTGACCAAGTCTATTACGTTGACCAATTGAACATCCACCTACCTTCTAGGTGCTTCCCTATTTTTCTCCATGCTTGCATTTCACCTAACTACATCAGCAGCTTTCGCTTCTGCAAAATCAAGACCGTCATCTTCTAGAAAATTCAAAGTCTTATTTCCGACAGAAAGTTAGAGAGCATCTAACTGTATATAGTCACGCTTATAAATATATAAGTGTGCCAATTTAGGTGGCTTTCTTTGACCGCAGCTCATGTCTTGAGCTTATACCATGGTCATGAACCTATAATCTACTGCATGCCCGTAGTTGACAAGGCAAGGAAGAATGCTTACGTCAGACGACAGCAACGAGTGCAATATCTCTTTATTGAAAGGGTTTAAAAGCAATATTCGAAGGTTAATGCATGCTGACTAGTGTAAAAGAGATTTCATCCATTACGTTTCCTTTTACCTTTTCGGCTGATTCGGCCATATCCGTCATCTTTGTCGAGATAAACTTATGATCAAGGATGGACATAACTGATTTTTGAAGACAATTTATTTCTTATTTGTTGGTATATTGTTCAGCAAGATGAGATGCCTAGGGGATAAAATTGCTAGCTCAGCTTAATCTGTTTCCTAGTCTGCATAAGCACCAAAGTCAAGCACGTCCAGTTGACTAGTCACGATTAGGTGAATGTCGTACCTAGGAATTTTATCATAATCACCTCTGTCGTCGTGATCTATATTTTTCAATGCTTGACTTCTCGATCATAGATTGATTTTCCGATTAACGCATGTGAATGAGAATACATAGAGCACAGTTCGTCGATTTCAAAAAGACTAATTGACCTTCCCCGCCGCACTTTTATCTCCGTGTGAATCCTCTCTCTTTGAAACCTAACATCATTGAACTTGGGGAGGAGAAGCAAATTCAAAATCGAGTTCCCATTGTGAGAATTATAGGCTGACTTAATATAGACATTATATGTCAACATCATATAGACTAAGAAGCTACGTTGCAGAATCATTTTGAAAAATTGACACTGCTTTCTACATTTCTAAAATTAATGTTATGCCCTCACCCCTTTTATTTAAGTAGGTTTAAGTACAATTTGCATATTCCGTTAGTATTCATATTGTTATTATTATATTTATGTTTGAAACCTAAAGTAAAGGAAACGGAATATTGGCTTGATTTTAATGGGTTCTCGAGTACTAAATATTCAACACAAAATAGAAGGGTGAAAATGAAACTAAAGTATACTTGAAGGACGGCATCTTGCATGTGATAGAAAATTGTCACTTCAATATAGGGAAGACGAATTATAACATCAGCATCAGGAGGTAGGAGGCTGACGTCATCGCCTAATCTGGAAAAGTGCTGTCCATTTGTGCTTTTTCATTCCAACTTGCGTTACCCGTGATTGAGGGAATCTGACCATTGTACAAAATACAAAGGTGGTTCCGTGCACAATTATCCTCCAAGATTGACAATATTTCAGTTGCAATAGCAATACTTCTGCTCCTTCCCAACCTTAAACGATTGCCTAAATCTTTCTTGACAAGAGCAAAAAGAGACCTCATTTAACACGAGTGGTTCCTCGGCCTTTGCTCGAGTACGAACACTTTCTTTTTCCTTTTCCTTCCCAACGCATATCGCATACATGTTGATTTCGTGCGCACTCGACTTTCAAGAAAAAGCCAAGCCAATTAAAAGTTGAAAATTCGTGGGCCATATTGTTTTTCTTCTATTCCAGTCTTGAATAATTCTTTTGATTAGTAGGTTTTAAATTTTGGTGTAGTTGAACTTTCAGTTACGCTATTTTCTTCAGAAAAAAAAAAGAGAGAGAGAGAGAGAGAGAGAGAGAGAGATACTTGAACGTAGGAGGATTGGCGAGCCATTCTTCCATATACTTTTCAAGGGGTGACAATGGAGCCTGAGATAGTCTCTCCAGTTGTGAACCTTCTCTTTCTTCACATTGAAACTGGTGGACAATCTCATCGTCTTCGTAGGATCCTCCGAATAAAGTTTCATCTTCTCTTCCACCGGCAGGCGGAAGAACTCTGCTGCCACCTCTTGCATCCTCTCCACCGCTTCCGTCGATACTCTATGGTTAATCACCTAATAAAAACCACGACAACCCGAAGTCCCAAATCAGAAATATATATATATATATATATATATATATATATATATATATATATATATATATATATATATTATTATTACTAGATGATGAAGGATTACTTATATTACATCATTTATATCACGTGATATGCTCAATACTTTTTATATTATTAAAGTGCGTGTAATATATTAAATAGCATATTCAAGGCAGCCTTCGTTAGGACAATTCGGGTTGGACAAATAATTGTGAGACAGGGCACGTGTAATACAAGCATAGAGGAGTAATGTCGAGAACAAGTTCCAGATGCAAAATGATTAAATGATAGGGTCGTGGTCCAACTAATCGAGATACCATTCTCTCCAGGATTTTCTTTTTGAAAAGCTTAAGTCTATAGGTGAAGTAGATCCCATGCACACGTGGTCAAATCCAAATTATGTATTGGTGAGACAACTCTTCAACTAACCCTTTAACAAGGCGGACAAAAGATCACAAATGAGCTTCACCTGGAAGAAACCGTAAACTCTGCAAGCATCGCCGACTTGACGAACGACTCGGGACCTGTCGTTGCAGCCTAAGTCGATGATCGGGACGTGCTCGAAGGCAGACACTTCGGAGAGGCGGGGACGCTCGGATTCCGGCCTCACGTAGCTTCTTGGCAAGCTGGTGAACCGAGTCCCACCGGATATGACTTTAGCTTCCATGGGCAAACTAAATGATCCACGGCACCGCAGAAACAGACAAAATGAGTGGAGGGTTTATATTTTCTGCCCCTTTTTGAGTTTGTGGGTATGACAGGCTTTGGTGAGCTTCCGAGAAGATGAGCACTTTGAGGTGCTACAGACGTATTTATATTAATAGAGCAGCGGCGGCCACCAGCTTGTCATGAAATTACAAAAATGACCTAGCCCGAGATAAGATTGACTGAGCCACTTCGGTGGCGGAATACAAGGGACTTGAAATTAATGCCCTAACGAAGGCTGCTGTGAATATGCTATTTAATATATTACATATTTTAATAATATAAAAAAGTGTCGAGCATCTCACTTGATATAAATGATATGATATAAGCAAGCTTTAAAAAGGATATCATACTCTCATCATCGAGTAATGATACATATAAATACCCAAAAATTCTGATTTGGGACTTCGGGTTGTCATGATTTTAATAAAGTGATTAACCACGGAGTATAGACGGAAGCGGTGAAGAGGATGCAAGAGGTGGGTACGAGAGCTTTAGTGAGCTTCCGAGAAGATAAGCATTTTGAGGTCCCACAGACGTGCGTATATTAATAGAGCAGCAGCGGCCAGCAGTTTGTTTCGAAATTACAAAAATGACCTAGCCCGGAATGAGATTGATTCAGCCACTTCGGTGGCGGAATACAAGGGGCTTGAAATTCGTGACGCGCCTTGCGAAATTTATGTATGGCTATATTCTGATCATTCCAGGGTTGATGCTTGGAATATTTGATTTGTAAAGTGGCTTGCAGGAATCACAAGGCCTAGGCCATTGGCGGACGCCCTCGACCGACCCTTTAACAATAAAATAGAAAAAGAAAAATACTAATAAAAATTGAGAATAGTTCAAACAAAATTAATTTTTTTTTTTCATATTTGTGTCAATTGTGTCATGTGTGATGTCTAGTGTCTATATTATCAATTTCCGATTAAAATTAATTGGATAGACTATATTAGCAAATTGTGAAAAATATTTGGGATTAAATTAGTCAAATTGAAAAGTGTATAATTGAATTGATACAAGTGCAATAAGTTTATGACATTTTTAATAATTTTTTCGTAAACACGAAAAATGAGACTTATATGTTATTACTCTAATAGCCCATGCAATTAGCCACGTTTTCCTTCGTTTGCAATTTGGAGATGAAAAGATTGAAACATAGTGTCGGCAACTTTATTTCCTTCCTTCCCTCTGCCCCATTAGCTAAATACATAAAATGAATGATAAATGCGAGGCACGTGTTGAGAAAGCTTAGTAGTTTACCCTAAAGTTCAAAGCAAAAAGAGCACGAAAAAGGGGACACTGGTACGTTCTGGCAAATTTAACGATGAGAATATGCTAACCAGCCAAACACTGACAGCAAAATATTGGTTTTTCTTGGGCCATGAAATAAAATAGAAACCGTTCTAAACGTGATGCAATTGCGAGCTTCATCATGTTTTCAGGATCCTAGGAAATGTCGGTAGAGAAGACGAAAGTTTCCCCATTAAAGAACGGTGAATGAGATGTCGGCATCGGACATTCACCGTTCATGGACATTAGAATATATCTCAACCTATCATCGTAGCATCAGTCGGCCACTATAAAGATTCTCGATATCTTAGGCAGAAAGAGATGTGCCACTTCGTGCAGCAACGTTAATGTTAGAACCCGTGACGTGCACTCATCGGTCTTTCGAACACGTGCGTTTTAATTTGTCTAAATCGACTCATCAAAGGCGAGATAAGTTTTGGCTCCGATCCCATGTCCATTTGCAATTGGTGGAGACGGATGTAATTCGATAAGAGGAGGAAGAGAGAAAAATGATGTTTGTGTTCTAAGGTTCGTAAGATTTGAATTAGGCGTGTATGGCCCTATAATTGGTGGATGGGTGTTGACATCTGAATTTTCATGACTCCATTTAGTCATTTGCTTAAGAAATTGAGAGTCGACCTTGATCCCTAAACAAAAATAAAATGCATTTGCGTTATAGTATTAGGAACATGTTAATATAATAGTAATAGGCCCATTTAAACTACATTTTAATTAGTTAGATACTGAATGAGTTTGAGTAGAAAGACTCTAGACTGGATTGAATTTTCAGATTTGAGCCCTCGTGAGCATAAAGTTCGATGAAACCCATAATCTTATACATTTGGCCGAAAACTGCATGCGCTCTGCAGATGGATGCCCCAAACTTGAAAAAATTGCATTATTTAATCAATTTTTGAGAAATAAAGATGTTATATATATATATATATATATACTAAGGATCCAGCCTGGCACATCTTATGGGTGCTCACGGCCTCCGCCAGACACCAGCCAGCGAAGATCACCGAGTATACCTCGGGGGGACTGGCCAGCAAAAATTTCGATTATATGAGAATAGGAGGAAGTGATATCTTAATTTCTTAAGATGAGACGGTTGATATATTTATTTGCTTTATTGTTATCTTGAAAATCCCTGGTCCCATACCTAAGAAACAACACATGCCTAAGAGGAGCGCACTCCTTCCTCTCTGCGGTGGCTAACACCCACCGAGTTCCAGCCGCCGAGCTCCCGCCGCCACCTCCAACGGCCATTGACGTACCACTGCTGCTCCCTGCGATGTACGTACGTCTCCAGCAGCATCTAGACTAGCTCCGTTGTCCTATCTTTTAATAAAAGCCATTTAGGTGATTTTTAGTGTGCTAGACTCTAGTCTTCTATATATAAGAAAGAAAATACAAAAATGAATAGTCTCGCGTAGTTTAATTGATAGGGTTAATTTATGATCCTATCTCATGTCATTAGTATTGCATATAGGTTGCGTCTAATTATAATATAGCTCACACGTCATTTTAGATTTCATGTTAGTTCGTCAATGTATATTACTTTAGAATTCATGTAGTCATAATACTTAAATTAAGTCATGTTTATTTCAAACAAGAAAAACACAAAAGGAGTTAATTGGCCTTGCATAATCCCATTGAAAAATCGTATCTAGGTCATGCATGCATTACATTGTCGTCTGCTCTCTAGTTTATACAATCCATGTTGATCGGGGGAATTAAAAAGCTGTGCTCTTGCTCATTTAGTAAATCTAGGTTCTTTATTCTTTTCCAAGCAATTAATTTAACGTTTTAATTAATGAGTGTTACATTATTGCTTGCGCACCCATAATATCACCTCTCACCTATTATTAGTTTAGAATTAAGGTTGACCAAGACTATTTGCAAAATGTATTTCAAAATAAAGAGAAAAGATATCGAAAAGACATTAAATTAATCTAGCGTAATCAAGTCTTTGTATCCATGAATCTCTATTTCGCAGAAATAAAATGCACTCTCAAATTTTACTTGTGTTTCTAATCAATCCGTAATAGATTAGTGGCGACTTTAAAATAAATTGAATTATATCTTAAAAAACGATAAATCGAAATAACAAGTTGTGATTGGAATAAGTTTGGGAGAGTCCGCGCTAAATGACAATATTATCTCTTTAATGAGTAACGGTGGTTGCTCGCCTAGCAATCCATTAACTTCCTTTTAGTGGTTCATTTCGAGAAAGGTATAGTCGCTGAGAATTCAAGACGTGTTCACAATAAGGAACAATGGATCTGCACCGGCATGAGTGGCTGCATGTGATCGCACATGCGCTTGCTGCGATCGATTGGCTCGAGGGATTGAAGCTGGTCATTTTGACTTCACGTCAATCACAAGAAATTCGGGATATGCATCGGCATTGACTTGAGTCAATGTTCATGGACGGTACTGCGTAGGATGCGGATCAGCGATGGATGGAACAAGACATCTAACGTGACCCTGTCGGGCCCATCTCGTTTCGTACTTGATATCTTTGCAACTTGGAAGGGGAATCCACGCCCATGTGTATCATTTTGTTGATGTGATCGTTACTGAAGGAACGAGAGAGAATGAGAACGAAATTAAATTCATCTAAATAAATAGTCGAAGAGCGAATTCGTAGTACGTCCATTTAATTGCACTTCTCCAACACCTCATCTTGATGCTTAAGTGGGAACTTTATGAACTCGGAAAGTGAAGAGAATGTAAACAGAGGACTGCTGATAAACCCTTTTCTTCTCCGCCATATTGCATATTTTAAAGAATTTTCATTTTGTTGATTCGTAGATGCTTGTTATTCTCTTTGGTAGCAGGTGACCGGCAGCAAGAATTTTAGTATATATTCACTTGCTATGCTAAAAGAAGGCCTCGAAGATATGTTGCAATGGTGCATCAATCTGACTCATGTGGCTTCATCCCTTTGAATTACGCGACAATCTCATCATCTCTGTCTTTTTTTTCTTGGTCAGAAATCTTATCATATCTTTGCCTCCAGGATTCTTACTCATTTCGTTTTCGAAGTCTGCATGCATGCGCAGAGGCTAAAAGTTTGCGGCGCCTATTGCGGGCGTCTAGATCGTGCCAGTGAAGATGGGTCCGACTCGCATCATTCTTCCCCAGATTTCACTCATATACAGATAGACTCCAGCCCCAGTCACGAGAGCTCCCCCTTGCGTAATGCGGAAGTGCGAGATCGAAGCAAGCTCTCTTCGACCAGCGGATTCAGTGATGTTCAATTTGCTGCACAATCTAATCCAAGCCACGAAATCAGATCTACTTTTTTGAAATCCCCAACCCAGCAGCAGGATCGAATGAACAATAATGCAGCGCACCTTGTAAGGAGCAGCAGATCGGAAGCACAAAACAGGGGCAGGCCTTACCCGAACAGCAGCGACGCTGATGGTGGACCTGATTCATCTCCCGATCCTAATCTCACCGAAGGACAACTCGACGGAAGCCCTGACCCAGCACAAAGCCTCGCCTTGCCCGGAGGAAAGAATGGACGGATCTTCGGAACTCAACAGAGCAGACCTTCCTCTCGAGCTGCAGTTGCCTGTGTCTGCAGAGATTCTCTTGGCAGGATCAGGGATGGATTTGCTAAAAATATTGAGGTTAGTTCAGCTGAACAAGCAGAGGCCGTAGCTTTGATTGAAACCCTAGATTTTATCTCCTCGAAGCTTTCTCTGAATAATATGGAAAAAGAAATAATAATCCACTCTGACTGTTACACACTGGTGGAGAGTGTTCTATCCTCAACAAATTTAAGTTGGGCTGTGCAGCCTCTAGTGGACCGGGTTAAGCAAAAAATGGAGAATATGTCGGGACTTATCTTAGCTCATTGTAGTCGAGAGACAAACAAAGTGGCAGACTGGTTAGCCAAAGCCCATCGTATGGGCTGTCTCCCTACAAACTGGGTTAGCAATCCTCCTTATGCTCTTTTCAATTTACTTTGTAGTGATGCTCTTACTGTACCTGTTCAAACTCTCAGTTAGTAATGTATCCCAGCTTAGTTGTTAAAAAAAAAAAAAATGTTCTTTCTAGTTAACTTTCGGACATGACATAAAATTCTAATTATTCAAAAGCTTAAAAAATACTCTACAAGTTTCACAAACAGATTAAATCCAGACTTTTAGCCCATGCATAGATTGTTTATCTCGACCACATCGAACGGGAAAATAATTAGTTACGAATATCCCAATTTCAATATTAATTGTTTGTTTGCATCTATCAGGAAGATGAGCTTTATCTATTATAGAAATGGTGATTAATGATTATGACATCACTAAGATTCTTTTAATTGAAGATCTTACAACATCGAACATTATTTTATACCAAATTGACTTGTAAATCGATGGGATAAACTCTAAGTGAATGATCTTGTAAGCAAGTGAGACACATTCAAGCATTCGCATGACCTAGAGACGTATTTTTTTTATTGTCTCTATGCTTATCGATAAGGACATCTATCTAATCCCTTCTATTGCATTATATCAACCTTATCTCGGCTGATTTTGCGGTCTCCGCAGAATTCCAATGTGATATGCACTCTCTGGGGAGACGTGATGAGTTAGGCTCATCGATTCCTATCAAGAACCCAACTAAATCGTCGGTGTTTTCATCACCTACACACCTAAGAAGAAGTGACGTCACCCCAGGATCACATTACCTAATATTTCTATTTATACCTAACAAATTTAGGCCTTCAATCATTGCTAACTCGCTTTAATTAAGCAAAATTTCTTTTTTTTTCTAAACTATTGTTACGATAGAGTTTTCACGTGTGCCATGCATTACGTCAATTATAAAAGCCTTAGGACATATTTGCTTCGGCAAGCTTTATGAAAAAAAAAAAAAAAGAAAAGAAACTTCTCCAAAAATCATTTTTTAGAAAAATATTTTCCCCCTTTACAGGTTAGTAAATAGTTATTTTCGTAATTTTAAGTATATATATTTTCTTTGACAGTAAATACTTTTTCATTGATCGATCATTTTTAACAAACCGGACGTGTGAAAGTTTAGAAAATTGGGTCATGATTATTTTTATTTTCACTCCAACAAACATAGCTTAATGCTAGATAAGACACTAAATCGCACTCTCTCGCTAAAAGTGCACAAAGCATTGATCGGTGCACGTAATCATGGCTATCTGTTCCCCGCAATGGCAGACATAAAGAAAGGCCGCATTATGTTGTGTTCTCTAATTGATAGGAGAAACTGGTGACTTGAATGTAATGTCACTATGACACCCTCAAATTTCACATGGTCTATAGTTTAGTCAGTTCGGTCACCGAACGTTACATCATGTTCCGGTGTTCACTTAGCAATATTCGCAAGCTAACCAGTAGATGCTTAAATCAATTAGGACATCACTTTTGAGAAGGACATGCTATCCACCCGATTGATATCATTGGGATTTTATATACATATGGTCTTCATCCATCACATAATTTAAATCGTGTGGTTGAATATTCTAACACGTTGAACACCTTGAGTGCGGTATCACATCTAGGTTGTCCAAGATCATGTGATTTGTTAGAGATTAATGAAGAGATTCTTCATATCTCCCTTGATCGTGCATACCTGACCAATGAAAGATATGCGCAATCAACGGGTATACGCACAATCACCGAAGATGCAGAGAGTATCCTGATTATCTCTTACAAATTACACGATCAATCCAAGATATGCCCAATCAATGGAGATTTCGAAAATCTCCAAAACATCTCTAACATGATTAATGGCAAGTGCATGCAACCTAATAAAGATAAGACCGATCAATTTTAACCATCGACATTCCAGAAGAATATGAGGGAACGATAAGGAGATTGACAAGTCTTGTGGAAAATTACATAACCAAACAAAAAAGGGAAAAGGAACAAACAGGCTTTGTGGAAAAATTGTGCGTACTACGAATGTGGCAATTGCCAGTCCATGTGCACCGAATTCAGGCAAGCGTACGTAGAGAAAAGCACTACACACGAATTCGTCCCATGCAGGAAACAAGAAAAATTCCTCCCCTCTCCATGTCTGTGTTTGTTTCTATCTTATTTGTTGACTTTAACATTTGACCTCTACGTTTGTTTCTTGCATAAAAAGATTGGTAGGTCAGCTCCCATAATGCAATTATGCAGAATACAATATGTTAAGAACACAACAACTTGAGTATCAAAAGACCAAAATGGCTTCAACATCTAATACACTGAAATGCCTTTTTAGATCCCAAATGCCCTTTATGCTAATGACTATAAAGATGAATGGCGATAATTGAACAACTCCTCATTCTCGCATGGGCAGTCTTAAAATTCCTTTTTGTGATATCAAATTACACGATTTGGAGTAATAGTTCCCTGTTGGATGCAATGTATAGCATCGATAGGGTAGTATTTACCCACCATCCAAGTGTTCGTTACTAACCTCTTGCGGTGTCATGGACGATCACTTGACACGCCTTAGATCCGAAGAGGTAGCTTTAGTCTGGTCAGGAAACCTCGTCCAGAATATATGAAAACATGACCAGAATACTAAGGAGTATTTTCAGCAAAGAGACAAAAAGGAAAAAGATTTGCACGGACTGTGCTGTCTCTACGTGCTTCTTCCTATTGTCCAAGTCACTTTCGGTCCACGACTTGACCTGGGTAGAGAGAAAAGGTCGTTTTTGCGTCGAATAGAAGTTAAAGAAGAGATAAGCCGGTGCTTTTGGGTCAATGAATCGGGTAATGATTGGCTCGAACTGTGTAGACGGCAGATGAATAGTCTATGTTAAAACTCGCGTCGGATTGCGATCGGCTCGAGAGAATCCAGATTAGCGTGTCGAGCAGTGTATCAATAGAGCAGCGGCGGCCAGCAGCTTGTTGTCGAAATTACAAAAATGACCTAGCCCGAAATGAGATTGACTGAGCCACTTCGGTGGCGGAATACAAGGGGCTTGTAATTCGTGTCGCGCCTTGCGAAATTTATGTACGGCTATATTCTCATCATTCCAGGGTTGATGCTTGAAATATTTGACTTGTAAAGTGGATGCGAGCATGGTTTGAGGCATCTGCTTCCGTTTCTCGGTCGTTGTATAAATCATGTCTAGACAAATGCATGTACCTGGAAAAATGACCATGCGTTTGAACTTTTCTTGATCTAGGTCAAACAGATTTGACTTTATTTAAAGCAAACAGAAACCATTTTCTTAAAGAAAATTACTTAAAAAGTCATAAACTTATTACACTTGTGTCAATTCAGTTTCGAATCTTTCAAATTGGCTAATGATGCATTCGTCTTACGAAAAATGAGTGATTTGGAAAACATTTCCCAAAAAATAATTGATTGTAAATGAATAGAAATCATTTTTTATCTCCTGAAAAATAGTTAAGTGTGGATTGTTATCGATGATTGAAACATTTTCCGTTGATAATTTTTCTAAACAATATAAGTAACTATTTTTGAAAAATGTTTTTTCAAATCACTCACGTTTTGTGAAATGAACGCTAAACCCTTTGATAATTTGCCAATTTAATCATTTCAGCCAATTCTTACTAGAAATCGGTGTTGTGATTCCAGTTGTGCCACATAAGATTCCCAATGCTAAGTGGACAATTTTAATACTTGTTTAAAATTATATATATTTTCTTTTTCTTTTTTTTTTTTCTTACCAAATCCAACCAAGGTCACCGGTGACCCTTGTTGGTCACATGCAAGGCCCGGCGAGACCTAACCACGAGACAAGGGCCTCATAGTCGTTGCTACATATGGGCGAGGGTTGCTGGCATTGGGCTAGTTTAGAAGGAAAAAAAGGAAAAAAAAAAAAAGAAAGAAAAAGGTAAAAGAGGAGAAAAAATAAAATAAATTTAAGAAATTGTTTTATAAAAAAACTATAAAAATTGGCCATGTTAGTGCCAGCCATCCTAAGCCGACATAGGACGGCTAACATTCACATCGAATTTCAACCAAAATTAATCGGAATGACTATATTAGGAAATTGTTAAAAGTTTTATAATTGAATTGGCATAAATTTAATAGATTTAAGACTTTTCGATAATTATCTAACTTCTTCAATCATTGGTAAACTAGTGGCTGCTGCTTTGATACGCTTTTATAACCGGAAATAGTAAAGAAGAGGAGATAGGGTACAATGCAGGTAGGATTGAACGGACAAATTGAGGTTCTAGCTTTTAATTACTTTACCTAATGAAGTGATAGGGTAGGAATTTTTTTTTTTTTTTGGTAAACGATGGGATTGGAATTTAGGTACACGGTGGGACCTGCTTTGTAGAATGCTCGATTATATATATATGTTTTTCAATTCTCCACAAGTTAGGCAAGTAAATACGAGGGAAAATTCCAAAATATATATATATATATATATATATATATATATATAATATTTTATATTTGTCAATTCATTCACAAATATTTCAATTTGGTCAATTCAATCGTAAATCTTTTGATAATTTGCTAATGTAGTCTATTTAGTTAATTCTGTTCGAAAGTTAATAGCGTGCCTGTCAATTGTCTTTTATGGCACGATCAATGTTGACATGAATTTTTTTTGAAATTTTTGAAATTTTTTTTATTAATTGTTTCCTTTCTTTTCTCTTTTGTTCTTTTTTGTTTGTTTTTTTTTTTTTTTAATTGTTAAGAGCTAGTTAGTGGTTGGTGATTATTGGTCAAGGCCTGGTGACCCTTGTCAGCCACTAGGTGAGGGCGGTGACCCTTGCGTGACCGGCGATGACTTACAACCTTTGCTCAGAACTAGGTGAGAGCTACAATCATCGCTGTGGTTGGCAACAACCCCGCGGCCTTCATTGACCATGTGCAAGGGTAGCGAGCCCTCACTAGCCACTAGGAGCTTTGAGTGAGGGCTGCAAGCCCTCGCCAAGTGGCTTGCGGGAATCATAGGGCCTAGGCCGTTGGCTGGTGGCCCCCTACCAGCCCCTTAACAATAAAAAAAAAGAAGAAAAAATAACAAAAATTCGGAATACTTAAAAAAATTCAAAAAATTTTCACATTAGTGTCAATTGTGTCATGCATGATGTCTAGTGTCCATGTTGTCAATTTTCGATTAAAATTGATTGAATAGATTATATTGGCAAACTGTAAAAAAGATTTAGGACCAAATTGACTAAATTGAAAAGTTCAGAATTGAATTGGTATAAGTGCAATAGGTTCATGACATTTTTAATAATTTTTTCCAAAAATGAGACTTATATGTTATTACTCTAATAGCCCGTGCAATTAGCCACGTTTTCCTTCGTTTGCAATTTGGAGATGAAAGGATTGACACATAGTGTCAGCAACCTTATTTCCTTCCTTCCCTCTGCCCCGTTAGCTAAATACATAAAATGAACGATAAATACGAGGCACGTGCTGAGAAAGCTTAGTATTTTACCCTAGAGTTCAAAGCAAAAAGAGCACGAAAAATGGGACACTGGTACGTTCTGGCAAATTTAACGATCAAGAGATGCTAACCAGCCAAACATTGACAGCAAAATATTGGTTTTTCTTGGGCCATGAAATGAAATAGAAACCGTTCTAAACGGTTTTTCTTGCGAGCTTCATCATGTTTTCAGGATCCTAGGAAATGTCGGTAGAGAGGACGAAAGTTTCCCCATTAAAGAACGGTGAATGAGATGTCGGCATCGGACAATCACCGTTCAGTCGGCCACTATGAAGATTCTCGATATCTTAGGCAGAAAGAGATGTGCCACTTCGTGCAGCAACGTTAATTGTATGTTAGAACCCGTGACGTGCACTCATCGGTCTTTCGAAGACGTGAGTTTTAATGTCTAAATTGACTCATCTAAGACGAGATAAGTTTTGGCTCCGATCCCGTCTCCATTTGCAATTGGTGGAGACCGATGTAATTCGACAAATTTCGCAAGTTTTTTGTCAATTTAGCTAAAGGTATGTCACTATGTTTGTGTCATGGTCTGTGACATTTTATACTTGTGACTCTTGTGAAGGGAGCTTGGGATTATCGCATGAAAAGTGAGTGATGCAAAGGAGATGAACACAACTGGTATGTGGGAGTTGCCTTAGAACGGTTAGTGTTAGGAGTTCTAAGATAAAACGAATATAT
Source organism: Eucalyptus fibrosa (assembly GCA_017140475.1). Taxonomy (NCBI): domain Eukaryota; kingdom Viridiplantae; phylum Streptophyta; class Magnoliopsida; order Myrtales; family Myrtaceae; genus Eucalyptus; species Eucalyptus fibrosa. The sequence continues at coordinate 6,053,391 of CM029515.1, read as the reverse complement.
CTCCTAAGAGCTCTAAAGATGGGTTTAACCATGCATAAATTGATCTAGAGCTAATATCGCTCTCTTGATGATGTCATAATAGGTTGAAATCAGTTGTCAAGCTTAAAGTAATATGTTGTCGCGCTCGATGGTTTAGATGTTCAATATAAACTGGATATGATATGATATTGTATAAAGAAACTATTCTCTGTATTGTTCTCTTGAACAATTATCGAACGAAGGCTGGCTTAGTAAATTTCGCTTGCTAGGTGCGACACGGCTTGTTCTGTGGTCATAAAATTGCCAACCCGTGATACTTGCATGTAACGAATGTAAACCTTACAATATAAACTTTAGGAACATTCGTGACTCCATTGAATGTGCTATCTTGTCTCCTTTTACCGACCATTCGTGGCTGGTCAGTGACGTCGTAGTCCCAATGACTGAAATGTCAACGAGTTTGTTTGTTTTTTTTTTTTTCTGGTATAGGTGCGGGGTTCGGCTGTTCTAAAAAGGAGCGGACAAAAAACTGCGCCTTATTTTTTTTACTTTCAATTAATTTAGAGAAAATTTCTCACCCCACCAATCCTTTCTAAATGGCGAATTGCGTCTCCTACGGTCTCTTCCCGCTATCCTATTCGTGGGGTCCACGAGGCCAATTAAGAACATTGCAACGCCAAAGAGATGCAGAGTGTTTTGAGTGTGAACAACGTCATCACCCAGTTGTGGAGGAGGAATCCCACATCCCCACTAACTAAATGGATTCTGCCCAAATTAAAGCTCTCTTTAGTGCAAGTTAGTCATCACCCTTTCTAGTAGATTGCTATTATTATCGGGAGAATTATTTAAAAATGTCATAGACATATTGCATTTTTGCTAATTTAATTGATACATTTCAATTGTGCTAATTGAGTCTTAAACCTTTGTCAATTATACTCATATGACCAATTTTAAACGGAAATCATTGATGTGAACGTAGATTGTCCTCAGTAGCACATGACTGATGTTGACACTGGCAATTTTTTTTATTTTTTTTAATTTTTTTAGTGGCGACCCTTGCTGGGCATGGAAGGAAAAAAAAGGAAAAGAAAGAAATGAAAAAAAGAATAAAGAATAAAAAATTATAAAAATTGTTCATGTCAAGTGTCGACCATGCGACATAAATCGAATGACATCCATGTCATCGATTTCCAACAAAAATTAACAGGATGAACTTGATTGGCAAGACATGAAAATATTTAGGGATTCATTTGGAAAAACTAAAAAGTTTAAAATTGGATCGGTTAAAGCATAGTAGGTTTAACACTCTTTGGATTTCATATCATCTCTTTGGCAAAATATTAGAATCTTCTAAACTTAGGGTCCGTTTGTTTCGCGGAAAATATCTTTGTTTCGGAAAATATTTTCCTGGAAGTCATTTCTAGGAAAATGACTATTTTCCTCGTGTTCGGCCAAAACCTAAAATTTGAGTGGAAAATATTTTGCACCATTCGTTAGCTCATTTGATTGTTTGGGAAAAATTATCAAAAATTGAATTTTAATATTTTTAATTGACCAAAAAAATTAAATTTTAAAATATTTTTAAAATGAATTTTTAATTATTTATATTTTAAAAAATCGAAATTTTTAATCTTTTTTTTTTCTTTTTCTTTTTCCTTCCTCCTTCCTCCTCCTTCCATCACCGCCGCCTCCTTCCTGCCTAATGATGGTCGGTTGCTTGGCGGCCGACCAAGACCCGGTGGCCAAACCCGGTTGCATTATTTCGACATGTTAGCGTGCAAAACAGTGTCGTTTTGGGTGTGTTTCGCCGGAAAAATGCCACGTCGGCATTTTGGCCGGACTTTGGCTGGATTGATATTCAAGTGATCCCTTTTACTCCGATTTTGACACTTAAGTATACCTTTCGTAAGTTATGGCACTTAAGTGTTCCTTTGGTCAAAGTCATGGCACTTGAGGGGTCCGCACGTCTAGAATCTCACATGAAATAAGTTGTAATATGTAACATGATATGTATTTTCATTTATCATCAGTTATGATAGAATTTCAAATTCATATAAAAATTGAAGTGTATAATGGTTATTGTATTAAACTTAGAATTAGTGAACGTATCCATATCTAGATACATAAAACGAAAGTGAGTGCAAAAATATAAGTATGGTTAACATCTAAATTTTCGCCTAAGGTACCTTGTGCATTTGGGACTTAGAAGCATTATGGTTTTTAGATTACTAGCTTCCGCATCATGTAGGTCATCCATGCATTTTATAAAAATTAGAATCGTATTTGTTGGTAATGACGTAGTTTGACTCCAAATCAAAATTACCCTTACCGTATGGCTCGGATTTGGGTCACTTATTTTTGTGTGTGCTCTCATAATTCATTTTTAAAATTTATAGAAATTAATGCCCATCCTCTAATCACTCATTTTGCCTCACATTTTTATGTTGCTAACCTTGTAACTTTACCAACCACTAGGACTGCCTGAGTGGCCATTCTTCTCACATGGGAATGGGGAATTAGGGAGTTTGATTACCCCCTCTCAAGGGAGGCTGGGGATGGGGACATGGACGATTAATTTCAAATGTGAGGCTCCATTCTCACGCTTTGCAAAAAACAAAATGTAAAAATCTAAGAGTGAGTTGAGAGTTAGTGTAGGACAAAAAAAAAAAAAAAGCTTGTAACTTTACCCTCATGGATTGGTGATTAAATGGGAAAAATTGAACTTGCAAGTGAGACTATTTGGGGATGCTAAGTGAGGTAACAATGGAACATTGAAATTGAACTAAATTGGTTAGATTTCCATGAAAACAATCTCTATGTCCTTATCCATTCCAGAAAACCACCGGATAAAAAACTGCACTCTTTGACTCGAACAAAGACCTCCCCCTTGTGAAGTCATTAATCATGACAGCTCAAGGAAGTCATAACCATGTTTGGACCATTCAAAAGACCAGCGGAAAGGAAAGAACTGGCAGAAACTTCAAGAGACCGGCGGCTGAGCTTCAAGGAACCAGGAGGTAAACGCAAATTTTACTATAGCAGCTTCGGCTGAGTTGATTGGACAAAGAGTGAAGGGAAAGAGCAACTTCAACATAAAAGGATCAATGGACAATAAGCTCCAGGACTGAAGAAATCAGAATAAAAGAAAGAAAAGAGGACAGAGTTTAAGGGGGGCGGTGACTTTCGTTGAGCAAGGAGGCAGAGCTGGAGTTCTTCCTCTTGTGGCCGTAAGTTAACGACGAGAGGACAAGTATATAACGTCTATTTTCTCTATGACCCTAGATTCGTCTCACATGATTATTATGCCATTGATAAACAGATACTGAACTTTCTTACCTTTGAAAGGAGAAGTATAACTAACCATATTATTTTTTGCCACCGTACATGATTTTTTTTTTTTTTTTTGGCTGTGCCTTTGTACACGTTAACTTCACACTTTTCTGCGAGAATTTTTACTAAACTTAAATCATTGAGTTGTAGAAATCACTGCAAGATTATTTGTTGCATGTGCATTTTATATGTGCATTCATCAATATGAATAAAAACAGAGAGATAAAAAAAAATATGTGGAACAGAGAACTGTTGAATTTATGTATATCTAATTAAAAGTACATAAGCCCATGTTAAGGTAATTAAATGAAGTATGATCAATCAAAATATGCACAATTGGAGATATGAAGACTTCATGGATTCATATACAATCATGAGAGATATGGACAATATCTTAAAATCTTTAGAAAATATCCTAAATATCTCTAGCATTCAAACTTAAGGTGTATAGAAGTAAACTTGACCTGATGGATTGCCAAAACGGTTTAGTGTGCCGAAGGGAGATATTGTAATCTCTACTTATGTGTTCTTTATGTGTTGCCGTAGCTACTATGCAAGATACGCAGCAGGAGGCTATCCTGGCAACAAGTCTAGAGACGGTGCTCAGCTGTGTACTAGTAGAGAAACACGGCCGATGTGGTTGGTGTTGTTATGAACACCATGTGAAGCTAACATTATTACAAAATATATTGGCTAGACATACATTCTTAATTTACACATTGCAGATATTTGGAAATTAACCTCGATGAGGTTGTGCTTTGCTAGCTTGAGGTATTTAAGTGATTGCCCTAATCTAGCCATTTATTTAATGTTTTGATTATTGAGTGTTAAATTATTAATTGTGCATCTGCATGATCACTTTTAGATATTAGTGGTTTAGGCTTAAAACCAGCTAAGAATGCATGCAAAAAAAATTTGAAAATAAAAAGAAAATGTATTGAAATAGCATTAGATTAATCTAGTGTAACCAAATTCTTGAATCTATTAAATCTCTGGTTTACAAATTAAAAATATTCCCTCATACTTTACTTGGGTTTCTCATTGACTCTAATTGATTAGTGGCAACTCTAAAAGGTAAGAAAATTGCAAGTTAAATTGAGTATTAAATTGCGATTGATAAGGCTTGTGAGAGTTTGTGTTAAGTCTTTGGGTTTAGTAGTCCATTAGCTTTCCCTTGCGTGATTCACCTTTGGGAAGCTTGCAAAATTGGCAAGGAGTCCAGGAAAGCCACCGAGCTTGCTAGATCGGTGAGGGTGACTGAGGAGGCGCGATGAGGCTTTGCTAAATGCATCAAGAGTTGGAGGGATGCTGGTGACTTGATTAGAAGTGTTGGATGCTTGACTGGGAATGACGGTAGACTGCTTTTGGGCACTATGAGGATCGCTCGATTGGAAGAGGCGGCCAACGTCAGTTTGGTCAATTTTTTTTTTAAAATTTTTCAATTGCGTTATTGGCAGTTTCATTAAGATTAAGTGATTGGTGGAGGAAGAATGTTAAAAAAGAAAAGCAATTTTATTAATTTAAAAAAAAATTTTTATTTTCTTTCATTTTATATGACTTAATTGACATCCATACAAAAGCGCATCACACATGCAATACCCAACTTCTAAAAATTACAAATACCAAATATTCATTCCATATCTACTATAGTCATCGCACATTGCACGTGCAATTCCATGTCTTTTTGTTGCCCACTCTTTCCTTCCCCTCTCCTTTCTTTGTATTGTTTGTATCTTATTTCTTGACTTTAAGATTCGACATCTACATTTACTTCTTGCAAAAAAATATTGGTAGGGTCAACTCCCATAATGAAATTAAGCATAATACAACACATCAACTTGAGTATCAGAAGACCAAAATGGCTTCAATGCCTTATAAACTGAAATGCTTTTTCAGACCCCAAATGTCCTTTCTACCGAGGATTGTAAAGATAAATGACAATAAGTGAACAACCCTTCCTAATTCTCACATGGGCGGTCTTGAAATTCTTTTTGTGATATCGAAACCTATCTCGTTAATTTCCAAAAGATATGTACCGTACTTTCCTGAGTTATGCTGTCAAACTTAAATTACATTGTTGACAGCGTAACTCAGGCACCAATTTATTTTAAGTTTGACAGCATAACTCAGGAAAGTAGGGTACATATCTTTAGGAAATTAATGAGATAGGTTTAGATTCAACTACAAATGGATTTTTTTTTTAAAGCTAAAAATTACAAATGGATTCAAGCCATTTACGCTTGGTTCTTGAAGAGCTCAAGACAGTGTTCTTGATCCAAGTTTCTGCTCCAGAACTTCTTGTAGTACTCCGCATATGTGAAGTCCCGATAAGTGGGCCCACACCCGTTGTCTAGGAGCGACACGGGTGAGCTAATCAACGCGTCGTTGCTCGGGCAAAGAAACGATGCGATCGACATTCTTGGCCTGTCGGCATTCACTATGGCCCGGTGCCACACACTCTTGTACCTCCCATTGCTCAGTGCCTGTGATACAGCATCGACATTAACAGCATCGATGAGTCTATGACCAACTTTCGAAGGGACTGAGATTAAAGATATCTGAGTATTTTCAAGAAATAGTAACAATATTATCAGAAATCATAAGGTACTTCTTTAAAGCATTGAATCTGGGGAGGCGGGGCCCCCATACCTCCTCCCACACCTCCTCCCCCACCTAGGTATGTCTCTGTACACATTCATTTCTAAAGTTTTCTTCTTCGACAGAACATCTTGACAAAAACTATAGTCGGGTGAGCAACATATTGAAAGTGTTAGATATATATAACAATCAATAAGGATTTCGAATCCATTTTTGATTGGCCAAGTTGACATAATTTTAATGGTGGAGACTATACTCGATCCCTAATGTTCACATGATTTATATGATATGAGTGACTCAATTTACCAAGTTAGAAGTACCTGTAATTGGTCCCCGATGTTAATGACAAAGGCATTCGGGTGAGGATCAATGGCGACCCACTTGCCATCTTTGAGTACCTGAAGGCCTGCGACATGTAGATCCTGAAGTAGAATGGTGAGTGCATTTGGGTCAGTGTGGCCTGGGAGACCGTAAGTGAGCTCTGGCTCTGGGCATGGCGGGTAGAAATTGACGGCCATGTGTTGTCCTTGTTCTCCTAGGATGTTCCTTACGGCATCCTTCTCCAACCCCAGGCTCTCCGAGATCAGCTCTTCGAGCCTGTACCCGAGACGTCGCACTTCGCGACAGTAGTTGCTCACGAACTCCCTGCCGATGGCACGTAATCAAGACACAACTGGTTAGTAGCTCGATTAGGCCTTGATAGATGCAATCATTTATACGTTATTTCAAAGCTTTTTTGCTAACGGGAGAGATCTGGGCATGACAGCTTAGGTACCGTCATTTGGGCCTAAAGTTTTCATGAGGGGTGGCCCATGTTCATCCAAACTTGTCCATTGATCAGCTCTTGTTCGTATCTGGGCCAATCTCGATGCAACGAATATAGGAAAAACAAGACAATCGCAATGAAAGGAAGATATTCTGGCTGGAACCCAACCGATTCCTGTACTCCTCAGTTTATTTACTTTAAGAGGAAGTGGACTTAGCTCTTCTGGCCATTCAGGCTAATGCTGGGCCTAATTTTGAAGAGGAGATGGGCTTGTGCTATTTGTGGGCTGTGATTAGCTTTTGTACCCAACATAATGAAATGAAAGGCTTGAAAGAAAAAAAAAAAAAATAACGTAATGAAAAGATAATTTATGCTGATCATCACTCTTCTAGGTTGTAACTAGGGATGATCGGTTCTAAAGTGGGTAGATTCTAGACCTGAAACTTGGAATTTGTCTTGTTAGTGTTGGTTCCTAATTTTTCAAATTGAGAACCGATCATGTTGATCATGGAACTAACCTAGAACTAAATTTGCCCAATTCTAAGTTCAATTCAAGAATGGGCCAAGGCTTTTTTTTCCCCCTCATTTTTATTTCTTGTATATATATAATAAGCATATGTTACATATGAATAGAATCATTTCTTCTTAAGGATAATATATCCAACATATTTAATTTTGACAAATATTTTATGTTCCAAAAAAGAGTGAAGGACTTACTTGGGTTAGAGATAAACTAGTTCAGTTCTAGCTTCTACCCTAGATTTGACTTCTATGTTTTACCTTGGAATTGGCCTTATAGGTTTTAGGTTTCGAATAGAACCGACTAGTTCAGGGTATAAACACATAACCAAACTTCTTAAGGCTTATTCCTAGTTTTGGATTAGGGAACTAGATTGGTGCCCTTGTAAATTGGCTTAGTTGCTCACCTCTAGGTTGTGACAAAGTGTATTACATTGACCAATTAAACATCTACCTACCTTGTAGATGTGTACCCATTTTTCTCCATCTTGAATTTCACCTAATACTATGGAAGTAGCCTTGCAAGTTCTAGGTTCTGAATATAACCAGCTGGTTTATGGTATAGAATAGTGAACCGAACCTCTCAAGGCCAATGCCTAGTTTTTGGGTTTGGGAACCGGACCAGTCCCCTCCTAAACTAGCTCACTTGCTCAACCCTAGGTTGTGACAAAGTCCATTACATTGACCAATTAAATATCCACCTACCTTCTAGATGTGTATCCATTTTTCTCCATCTTGAATTTCACATAATACCTTGAAACTGGCCTTGCAGGTTCAAGTTTCTAATAGAACCGATTGGTTTAGGGTATGAATCAAACCTCTTAAGGTCGATTTCTAGTTTTTGGGTTAGGGAACCGGATCGGTGTCCTTGTAAACCAGCTCAATTGCTCACCCTCAGTTTGTGACAATGTCTATTATTTTGACCAATTAAACATCCACCTACTTTCTAGATGTGTACCCATTTTTTATGCATCTTGAATTTTACCTAATACCTTGAAATTAGCCTTGTAGTTTCCAGGTTCCGGATAGAACCAATTGGTTTAGGGTATATAAAGTAGTGAACCAAACTTCTCAGGCCGATCCCTAGTTTTTGGGTTAGGGAACGAACTGGTGCCCTTGTAAAAAAGCTCAATTGCTCTCCCCTAGGTTGTGACAAAGTCTATTATATTGACTAATCAAACATCCTCCTACCTTCTAGATGTGTACCCATTTTTCTCCATCTCAAAATTCACGTAATACCTTGGAAGCAGCTTTGTAGGTTCTAGTTTCCGAATAGAACCAACTGGTTTAGGGTATAGAATAGTGAACTGAACCTCTTAAGGCCAATTCCTAGTTTTTCGGTTAGGGAACCGAACCGGTCCCCTTGTAAACCAGCTTACTTGCTCAACCGTAGGTTGTGACAAAGTCTATTATGTTGACCAATTGAACATCCACCTACCTTCTTGGTGCGTCCCTATTTTTCTCCATGCTTGCATTTCACCTAACTACATCAGCAGCTTTCGCTTCTGCAAAATCAAGACCGTCATCTTCTAGAAAATTCAAAGTCTTATTTCCGACAGAAAGTTAGAGAGCATCTAACTGTATATAGTCACGCTTATAAATATATAAATGCGCCAATTTAGGTGGCTTTCTTTGACCGCAGCTCATGTCTTGAGCTTATACCATGGTCATGAACCTATAATCTACTGCATGCCCGTAGTTGACAAGGCAAGGAAGAATGCTTACGTCAGACGACAGCAACGAGTGCATTATCTCTTTATTTAAAGGGTTTAAAACAATATTCGAAGGTTAATGCATGCCGACTAGTGTAAAAGAGATTTCATCCATTACGTTTCCTTTTACCTTTTTGGCTGATTCAGCCATATCCGTCATCTTTGTCGAGATAAACTTATGATCAAGGATAGACATAACTGATTTTTGAAGCCAATTTATTTCTTATTTTTTAGTATATTGTTCAGCAAGATGAGATGCCTAAGGGATAAAATTGCTAGCTCAGCTTAATCTGTTTCCTAGTCTGCATAAGCACCAAAGTCAAACACGTCCAGTTGACTAGTCACGATTAGGTGAATGTCGTACCTAGGAATTTTATCATAATCACCTTTGTTGTCGTGATCTATATTTTTCAATGCTTGACTTCTCGATCATAGATTGATTTTCCGATTAACGCAATATGTGAATGAGAATACACAGAGCCCAGTGCGTCGGTTTCAAAAAGACTGATTGACCTTCCCCGCCGCACTTTTATCTCCGTGTGAATCCTCTCTCTTTGAAACCTAACATCATTGAACTTGGGGAGGAGAAGCAAATTCAAAATCGAGTTCCCATCGTGACAATTATAGGCTGATTTAATATAGACATTATATGTCTCTGTTCAAAAAAAAAAAATAGACATTATATGTCAACATCATATAGACCAAGAAGCTACGTTGCGGAATCATTTTGAAAAATTGACACTGCTTTCTACATTTCTAAAATTAATGTTATGCCCTCACCCCTTTTATTTAAGTAGGTTTAAGTACAATTTGCATATTCCATTAGTATTCATATGTTTGAAACCTAAAGTAAAGGAAACGGAATATTGGCTTGATTTTAATGGGTTCTCCAGTACTAAGTATTCAAACCAAAATAGAAGGGTGTAAAAGAAACTAAAATATACTTGAAGGACGGCATCTTGCATGTGATAGAAAATTGTCATTTCAATGTAGGGAAGACGAATTATAACATCAGCATCAGGACGTAGGAGCTGACGTCATCTACTAATCTGGAAAAGTGCGACCCGTTTGTGCTTTTTCATTCCAACTTGCGTTACCCGTGATTGAGGGGATATGATCACTGTACAAAATACAAAAGTCGTTCCGTGCACATTCTGCTCCATGATTGACAACAATATTTCAGTTGCAATAGCAATAATTCTGCTCCACACCCCCCCCCCCCCCCCCCCCCCCAATCTTTCAAGCAGAATAATAGTATTAGGTAATCAATGGTGTTAGAATATTTAGACATTATTAATATTTAAATACCCTAGCAAATGGTAAGAATAATCGAAGACATATTAACACGATGATAGAAGATTTTTATCTTTCTTTTAATTCATTACTTATAACACTTGATATTATATAATCATGACTTGTTATAACAGCACGAAATGGAGACTATTCTCATGTAAGGACCGACAATTGAGTCAATGTTCTAGCCGTCTATTCCTCCTTATTTTGATGCGTTTTCTGTGGTTGTCCATATCCCTTCTTCCAAAGCACATACCATTTCCATGGTAGAATTCTCCATTTGACAACAACGCTCCACTCATTTTTGTGGCCAAGACCAAAAGTGGAGAGATAGTGAGAAGAAAAGGGCAAACCAATAAGACGATAATGCTTGTCACAGTGGATTCAAGTGGGTGTAAAATTTGTCGAAGTCCGTGACGTATAGAGGAGGAAAAACGCTCAAATAGATAGAAAGAGAGTGCTGGAAATTTAACTTGAGACCTCCACTTTAATACGTTTTGATGTCTTTAATTTTTTTTTTTTTATATAATAAAGATTGGGCACTCAACCTCAAACGATTGCCTAAATCTTTCTTGACAAGAGCAAAAAGAGACCTCATGTAACACGAGTGGTTCCTCGTCCTTTGCTCAAGTACGAACACTTTCTTTTTCCTTTTCCTTCCCAACGCATATCGCATACATGTTGATTTCGTGCGCACTCGACTTTCAAGAAAAATCCAAGCCATTTAAAAGTTGAAAATTCGTGGGCCATATTGTTTTTCTTCTATTCCAGTCTTGAATAATTCTTTTGATTAGTAGGTTTTAAATTTTGGTGTAGTTGAACTTTCAGTTACGCTATTTTCTTCAGAAAAATAAAATGAGAGAGAGAGAGAGAGAGAGAGAGAGAGAGAGAGAGAGAGATACTTGAACGTAGGAGGATTGGCGGGCCATTCTTCCATATACTTTTCAAGGGGGTGACAATGGAGCCTAAGATAGTCTCTCCAGTTGTGAACCTTCTCTTTCTTCACATTGAAACTGGTGGACAATCTCATCGTCTTCGTAGGATCCTCCGAATAAAGTTTCATCTTCTCTTCCACCGGCAGGCGGAAGAACTCTGCTGCCACCTCTTGCATCCTCTCCACCGATTCCGTCGATACCCCATGGTTAATCACCTAATAAAAACCACGACAACCCGAAGTCCCAAATCAGAAATATATATATATATATATATATATATATATATATATGTTATTATTCGATGATGAAAGGATTACTTATATTACATCATTTATATCACGTGATATGCTCAATACTTTTTATATTATTAAAGTGCGTGTAATATATTAAATAGCATATTCAAGGCAGCCTTCATTAGGACATTGCGGGTTGGACGAATAATTGTGAGACAGGGAACGTGTAATACAAGCATAGAGGAGTAATGTCGAGAACAAGTTCCAGGTGCAAAATGATCAAATGAGAGGGTCATGGTCCAACTAATCGAGATACCATTCTCTCGGGGACTTTCTTTTCGAAAAGCTTAAGTCTATAGGTGAAGTAGATCCCATGCACACGTGGTTAAATCCAAATTATGTTTTGGTGAGACAACTCTTCAACTAACCCTTTAACAAAGCGGACAAAAGATCACAAATGAGCTTCACCTGGAAGAAACCGTAAAATCTGCAAGCATCGCCGACTTGACGAACGACTCGGGACCTGTCGTTGCAGCCTAAGTCGATGATCGGGACGTGCTCGAAGGCAGACACTTCGGAGAGGCGGGGACGCTCGGATTCCGGCCTCACGTAGCTTCTTGGCAAGCTGGTGAACCGAGTCCCACCGGATATGACTTTAGCTTCCATGCGCAAACTAAATGATCAACGGCACCACAGAAACAGACAAAATGAGCGGAGGGTTTATATTTTCTGCCCCCTTTTGAGTTTGTGGATATGACAGGCTTTGGTGAGCTTCCGAGAAGATGAGCACTTTGAGGTGCTACAGACGTATTTATATTAATAGAGCAGCGGCGGCCACCAGCTTGTTGTCGAAATTACAAAAATGACCTGGCCCGAAATGAGATTGACTGAGCCACTTCGGTGGCGGAATTCAAGGGACTTGAAATTAATGCCCTAATGAAGGCTGCTGTGAATATGCTATAATATATATTACATACTTTAATAATATAAAAAAGTGTCGAGCATCTCACGTGGTATAAATGATGTGATATAAGCAAGCTTTAAAAAGATATCATACTCTCATCATCTAGTAATGATACATATAAATACCCGAAAATTCTGATTTGGGACTTCGGGTTGTCATGATTTTAATAAAGTGATTAACCATGGAGCATCGACGGAAGCGGTGAAGAGGATGCAAGAGGTGGGTATGAGAACTTTCGTGAGCTTCCGAGAAGATAAGCATTTTGAGGTGCTACAGACGTGCGTATATTAATAGAACAGCAGTGGCCAGCAGCTTGTTGTCGAAATTACAAAATGACCTAGCCCGGAATGAGATTGATTGAGCCACTTCGGTGGCGGAATACAAGGGGCTTGAAATTCGTGTCGCGCCTTGCGAAATTTTTGTATGGCTATTTTCTCATCATTCCAGGGTTGATGCTGGGAATATTTGATTTGTAAAGTGGATGCGCGCATGGTTTGAGGCATCTGCTTCCGTTTCTCGGTCGTTGTATAAATCATATCTAGACAAATGCATGTACCTGGAAAAAATGACCATGCTTTTGAACATTTTCTTGATCTAGGTCCAACAGATTTGACTTTATTTAAAGCAAACATGATCGAGCTTGATACGATGTATGTAGCATTCATATCGGCTTTCTTTCATTGGTTACCTTTCAATACAACATCTTAAAGAATACCTAAAAAGTTCTAAACTTATAGCATTTATGTCAATTTAGTCTCGGATCTTTCAATTTGGCCAATGATGCATTCATTTTATGGAAAATGAGTCATTTGAAAAACATTATTAAAAAATAATCAATTGTATTGCTTACAAAAATAAATAAATAGAGACTATTTTTCATCGCCCTAAGGTATAGATTGTTATCGATGATAGAAACATTTTCCGTTGATAATTTTTCTAAACAATATAAGCAATCATTTTTCGAAAAATATTTTTCAAATCACTCACTTTTTGCGAAACAAATGTTAAATTTTTTGATGATTTGCCAACTTAATCATTCCAGCCAATTTTTACTAGAAATCACTGTCGTGGACTTTGGTTGTGCCACATAGATTCCCAATGCTAAATGGACAATTTTAATACTTTTTTAAAATTATATATTTTTATTTTCTTTTTCTTTCTTTCTTTTTCCCTAGCAAATCTAGCTAGTGTCACCGATTGACCCTTATTGGTCACATGCAAGGCTTGGCAGACCCTTGCTGACCATAGGCAAGGGCTTCATGGCCGTTGCTTGGTCTAGGCGAGGGTTGCCGGCATTGAGCGAGTTTAGAAAGAAAAAAAGGAAAAGAAAGAAAGAAAAAGGAAAAAGAGAAGAAAAATAAAATAAAATTCATAAATCATTTTTAAAAAAAATTATAAAAATTGGCCATGTTAGTGTTGGCTATCCTAAGCCAATTGTGTCATGTAGGATAACTATCATCAAAATCAGTGATTTTTGATCAAAATTGATTGGAAGGATGACATTGATTAATCGCTAAAAAGTTTAGAACTAAATTTGCATAATTCAATAGATTTAAGACTTTTCTAATAATTATCCAACTTCTTCTATAATTGGTAAACTAGTGACTGTAGCTTTGATACGCTTTTATAACCGGAAATAGTAAAGAAGAGGAGATAGGGTAGAAGGAAGGTAGGATTGAGCGGACAAATTGAAATGCTAGCTTTTAATCACTTTACCTAATGAAGTGATAGGGTAGGATTTTTTTTTTTTTTTTTTTTGGTAAACGATAGGGTAGGAATTTAGGTACACGGTCTGACCTGCTTTGTATAATGCTCGATTATATATATGTTTTTCAATTCTCCCCAAGTTAGGCAAGTGAATACGAGGGAAAATTCCTAAAAAATTCTATATCAATTGTATATTTTTCAATTCGGTCACAAACATTTTAATTTGGTCAATCACGTCCTAAACATTTTTGTAATTTGCTAATATAGTCAATTTAGCCAATTTTGACCAGAAATTAATAACATGCACACTAGCCATCTTACATAATATGGCTAATGTTGATGTGATTTTTTTTTTTTTGTAATTTTTTTATTAATTGTTTCCTTTCTTTTCTTTTTTGTTTTTTGTTGTTGTTGTTAAGGGCCGGTTAGTGGTTGGCGGCCATCAGTTGAGGCCTAGTGACCCCTGTCGGCCATTAGGCAAGGGTAGCGTGTGGTGGGTGATGACTTATAACCCTCACTCAGAACTAGGTGAGGACCGTAATCATCGCCGCGGTTGGCAATGTCCTCACGGCCTTCATTGACCACGTGCAAGGGTGGTGAGCCCTCACTAGCCACTAGGAGCTTTAAGTGAGAGCCGCAAGCCCTCGCCAAGTGGCTTGCAGGAATCACAAGGCCTAGGCCATTGGTGGACGCCCCCCGACCAACCCCTTAACAATAAAAAAGAAAAAGAAAAATACTAATAAAATTTGAGAATAGTTAATTTTTTTTTTTCATATTTGTGTCAATTGTGTCATGTGTGATGTCTAGTGTCTATGTTATCAATTTCCAATTAAAATTAATTGGATAGACTATATTAGCAAATTATGAAAAATATTTGGGATTAAATTAGTGAAATTGAAAAGTGTATAATTGAATCGATACAAGTGCAATAAGTTTATGAAATTTTTAATAATTTTTTAATTTTTTCGTAAACACGAAAATGAGACTTATATGTTATTACTCTAATAGCCCATGCAATTAGCCACGTTTTCCTTCGTTTGCAATTTGGAGATGAAAAGATTGAAACATAGTGTCGGCAACTTTATTTCCTTCCTTCCCTCTGCCCCATTAGCTAAATACATAAAATGAATGATAAATGCGAGGCACGTGTTGAGAAAGCTTAGTAGTTTACCCTAAAGTTCAAAGCAAAAAGAGCACGAAAAAGGGGACACTGGTACGTTCTGGCAAATTTAACGATGAGAAGATGCTAACCAGCCAAACACTGACAGCAAAATATTCGTTTTTCTTGGGCCATGAAATGAAATAGAAACCGTTCTAAACGTGATGCAATTGCGAGCTTCATCATGTTTTCAGGATCCTAGGAAATGTCGGTAGAGAGGACGAAAGTTTCCCCATTAAAGAACGGTGAATGAGATGTCGGCATCGGACATTCACCGTTCATGGACATTGGAATATATCTCAACCTATCATCGTAGCATCAGTCGGCCACTATGAAGATTCTCGATATCTTAGGCAGAAAGAGATGTGCCACTTCGTGCAGCAACGTTAATTGTATGTTAGAACCCGTGACGTGCACTCATTGGTCTTTCGAACACGTGAGTTTTAGTTTGTCTAAATCGACTCATCTAAGGCGAGATAAGTTTGGCTCCGATCCCATGTCCATTTGCAATTGGTGGAGACCGATGTAATTCGACAACTGTCGCAAGTTTTTTGTCAATTTAGCTAAAGGTACGTAACTATGCTTGTGTCATGGTCCGTGACATTCTATACTTGTGACTCTTGTGAGGGAAGCTTGGGATTATTGAGTGAAAAGTGAGTGATGCAGAGAGGATGGACACAATTGATATGTGGGAGTTGCTTTAGGACAGTTGCTACTAGAAGTTTTAAGATAAAACGAATATATCTCCTAGGAGCCCTAAAGACGGATTTAATCATGCATAAACTGATCGGGAGCTAATATCGCTCTCTTGATGAGGTCATGATAGGTTGAAATCAGTTGTCAAGCTTAAAGTGATATTCGATGGTTTAGACGCCCGATATAAATTGGATATGGTATGATCTCGTATAAGGAAACTATTCGTAGTATTGTTCTCTTGAACAATTATCAAACGAAGGCTCGCTTGGTAAATTTCGCTTGCTAGGTGCCGCACGGGTTGTTCTGTGGCCATAAAATTGCCAACCCGTGATACTTGCATGTGACGAGTGTAAACCTTACAATATAAACTTTAGGAATATCCGTGACTCAATTGAATGTGCTATCTTGTCTCCTTTTACCGACCATTCGTGGCCGGTCAGTGACGTCGTAGTCCCGATGACTGAAATGTCAAACGAGTTTTTTTCTGGTATAGGTGCGGGGTTCGGCCGTTCTAAAAAGGAGCGGACAAAAAACTGCGCCTTATTTTTTTTTACTTTCAATTAATTTAGAGAAATTTTCTCACCCCACCAATCCTTTCTAAATGACGAATTGCGTCTCCTTCGGTCTCTTCCCGCTATCCTATTCGTGGGGTCCACGAGGCCAATTAAGAACATTGCAACGCCAAATAGATGCAGAGTGTTTTGAGTGTGAACAACGTCATCGGGCTTCTGACATCACAAATTCATAATTGCCATCCAAGGTGGAAAAAAAAGGGACGCACAAGGCGTCACTCTCCACCAGTTGTGGAGTTGGAATCCCACATCCCCACTAATTAAATGGATTCTGCCCAAATTAAAGCTCTCTTAAGTGCAAGCTAGTCATCACCCTTTCTAGTAGATTGCTATTATTGTCGGGAGAATTATTTAAAAATGTCATAGACATATTGCATTTTTGTTAATTTAATTGATACATTTTAATTGTGCCAATTGAGTCTTAAACCTTTGTCAATTATACTCATCCAGCCAATTTTAGACGGAAATCATTGATGTGAACGTAGATTGTCCTAAGTAGCACATGATTGACGTTGACACTGGCAATTTTTTTTTATTTTTTTAATTTTTTTTTAGCGGCGACCCTTGCTGGGCATGGAAGGAAAAAAAAAGGAAAAGAAAGAAATGAAAAAAAAAAGAATAAAGAATAAAAAATTATAAAAATTGTTCATGTCAAGTGTTGACCATGCGACATAAATCGAATGACATCCATGTCAGCGATTTCCGACAAAAAATTAACAAGATGAACTTGATTGGCAAGACATGAAAATATTTAGGGATTCATTTGGAAAAACTAAAAAGTTTAAAATTGGATTGGTAAAAGCGTAGTAGGTTTAACACTCTTTGGATAATTTTCTGTGTTATAATTTCATATCATCTCTTTGGCAATATATTAGGATCTTCTAAACTTAAGCTATATATTTATATCGTAAGTTTTCCTCTTGAAGGGAGTGCGCATCGGTACATTACATTTCAATGAAACAAAAGTATATTGTCTCTCTTTTTCTTTTTTCTTCTTTTTCAATCTTTTATCCTTTTCTTCCTTCTGCTGCCTCCTCCTCCTCCTCCTCATCGAGCACCTTCTTCGCTTGTGTTCGTCGCCACCGTTGTGGCATACCAATCGTTGCCGCCGAACCATCGTGGTCGCCTCTCGGCCTAGCTTCACAGTCACCACAGGAGATGAGCCTGTGCAACATATCTCTCTCTCTCTACGCCAATGAATTCCGCCCCTGTGGCTGTGTTGACAAGAAGCGGTGGATGACCGTGATGGGGTGCAAGCAACGGGTCGTTGGGGACGGAAGCGATTGATGATGGTGGAGAGAGAGAGAGAGAGAGAGAGAGAGAGAGAGAGAGTCTAATTGTGTCATTTTGAGGCAGCAGAGCCAGGGAAACTTTGACAAATTCCATTCTCATCCACTCACGAACAGGAAAAATAAAAATACAATGGAGTGAAAGATTGGAGAAAACGATTCAGTCTTTACACATGTCAATGAAGCACGAGATCTCAAATTCGATATTTAGCTCCTTGGTGATCTCTCGTGGCCAAGGCACAAATTAAATTTGTTTAAACCATGAAATAAATGTTTTTACTAACCCCAAGTTAATAGAAAAAAATACCAAAAAGGTTCTACACCTATTACATTAGTATTCAATCTTAAACTTTTTAATTGTACTAATTAAATCATAAACTTTTTGATGATTTATCAATATAGCCCATTTGGCTAATTTTGATCAGAAATTGATGATGTAAATACCAACCATCTTACGTGGTGGCCTAAGTAGCATTGATGTGGACAAATTGTACATTTTTAAAATATTTTTTGAATTTTTTCTTTTCTTTCTTTTTTTTTTTTATAACTTTGCTCAATCATCACTAGTCACAGGCAAGGGCCAAGACGCCCTTGCTTGCAATAGACGAGGACCACAACCTCTCCTAGATCTAGGTGAGGGCCCGATGCCCTTGCGTATGGTTGACAAGGGTGTGGAGGCCCACACTTGTGGTCGACAAGTGGTGGACGGCATCACCTAGACCTTGCCTGTGGCTAGCAAGGGTTGGTTGGCGACCTCACCGGTCCATGGCTGGGGAAAAAAAGAAAGGAAAAAAAAAATAATGGAAAATTAAAAAATAAATATATTATCCACATTAATGCC
This sequence comes from Eucalyptus fibrosa, assembly GCA_017140475.1. Lineage (NCBI taxonomy): Eukaryota > Viridiplantae > Streptophyta > Magnoliopsida > Myrtales > Myrtaceae > Eucalyptus > Eucalyptus fibrosa. Next base: position 6,034,798 of record CM029515.1, on the reverse strand, counting down.
AATCATGTTACACAAAATGAGCAATGTCTATGTCAGTGATTTTTGGAAAAATTGATTGGATGAATTATATTGATAAATCGTTAAAATGTTTAGAACTCAATTAACACAATTTGCAACAAAAAAAAAAAAATTTGACACAATTGAAGCTTTTAAATTGAATTGATATAAATGTAATAGATTTATGACTTTTTAAGTATTTTTCTCCCAAGTCAATTATTATGAGATGGTTCAAAAGGACAGGCATAATCTTAAAATCGACTCCTAGCTACATGTATGTTCTACACCATCGAAATGTTCGTTACTAACCTCTTGCCGTGTCATGGACGATCACTTGACACGGCCTAGATCCGATGAGGTAGCTTTAGTCTGGTCAGGAAAGCTCGTCCAGAATATATGAAAACATGACCAGAATATTAAGGAGTATTTTCAGCAAAGAGACAAAAAGGAAAAAGATTTGCACGGACTTTGCTGTCTCTACGTGCGTCTCTACGTGCTTCTTTCTATTGTCCAAGTCACTTTCGGTTGACCTGGGTAGAGAGAAAAGGTCGTTTTTGCGTCGAATAGAAGTTAAAGAAGAGATAAGCCGGTGCTTTTGGGTCAATGAATCGGGTAATGATTGGCTCGAATTGTGTAGACGGCAGATGAATAGTCTACGTTGAAACTCGCGTCGGATTCCGATCGGCTCGAGAGAATCCAGATTAGCGTGTCGAGCAGAAAGATCCATGCACAGATATTCATATGGTAGTGTATTATCGTGGAACACTGAGCAAAACATATGGTCTGAGTAAATTCCCAAAATGTTTTTGCTCAGTTGTTCCAGTCTCTCGTGTTGGCCGATTTCAACGATGTCATTTTAGATGGTATGAAAATGTCTCTGGGATGGCCCTTCGCATGAAGAAAATCTTAGTGAAACGGTCCCCAACAATGAGTAGTGTATGTACTAAATCAAGGGACCTGCATTATATTCTAAATTGAGACTTTATTTGAAGTAAGGATAGTCAAATGGTATCACATGATATGTTATAGCAATGATCTGCCTTGTGGGTCGGATGGCTTTGGTTGTTGAATCCACATGGGGAGCAGCATGCATGAGAGGGACGTAGGTCTGCTTTTTCCACGATAGTACATTTGGTACTCAAACCTTTGCTCGGCCATGTTAGCTGCCGCAGGCTGGGCCGCCCTTGCCATCGTCCACCTCCACAGGTGCCCTCCATCGCTGTTGCCACTCCACCGTTGATCCACTTCTCGGCTTCATCCCTAGCAAGCACACCGGCCACACCACCCCCCACCCGTCCTCAATGATGGCATCCAGCTCTTTATTGATGGCGGGGCTCGAAGCCATGTCAAGCTTCCTGAGGCCGGCAAAGAGGCCAATGAATTCATACATAGAGGGTCGACCTCCATGGAGGTGCCGAGGGCTCCATGACTATAAGAATCAACGGTGACGTCAAAATCTCAACTACCATGGAGGCGCTAAAAGACGGGGAAATGATGGTGGCAAAAGCAGCGAACTTCAGTGTGGCTTGGCAGGGGGCCGAGCCCGAGTGCAACGGAGGTGATTTCGAGGGGGCGGGGGACCGATGCGGGAGGGGCGGCTGTCAGGCATGAGGCAACTAAGGGTATAAGAGGAGGAAGATAGAAAAATGATGTTTGTGTACTAAGGTTCGTAAGATTTGAATTAGGCGTGTATGGCCCTATAATTGGTGGATGGGTGTTGACATCTGAATTTTCATGACTCCATTTAATCGTTTGCTTTAGAAATTGAGAGTCGACCTTGATCCCTACACAAAAATAAATTACATTTGCGTTATAGTATTAGGAACATTTTGATATAATAGTAATAGGCCCATATAAACTACATTTTAATTAGTCAGATACTGAATGAGTTTGAGTAGAAAGACTCTAAACTGGATTAAATTTTCAGATTTGAGCCCTCGTGACCATAAAGTTTGATGAAACCCATAATCTTATACATATGGCCGAAATTTGCATACGCTCTGCACATGGATGCCCCAAACTTGGAAAAATTGCATTATTTAATCAATTTTTTGAGAAATAAAGATGTTATCCTTGAAAATTTCGATTATATGAGAATAGGAGGAAGTGATATCTTAATTTCTTAAGATGAGACGGTTGATATATTTCTTTGCTTTATTGTTATCTTGAAAATCCTTGGTCCCATACCTAAGAAACAACACATGCCTAAGAGGAGCGCAATCCTTCCTCTCCGCGGTGGCTACCACCCACCGAGTTCCAGCCGCCGAGCTCCCGCCGCCGCCTCCAACGGCCATTGACGTGCCACTGCTGCTCCCTGCGACGTACGTAGGTCTCCAGCAGCATCTAGACTAGCTCCGTTGTCCTATCTTTTAATAAAAGTCATTTAGGTGATTTTTAATGCGCTAGACTCTAGTCTTCTATTTATAAGAAAGAAAATACAAAAATGAATAGTCTCGCGTAGGGTTAATTTATGATCCTATCTCATGTCATTAGCATTGCAAATAGGTTGCATTTAATTATAATATAGCACACACGTCATTTTAGATTTCATGTTAGTTCATTAATATATATTACATTAGAATTCATGTAGTCACATTACATAAATTAAGTCATGTTTATTTCAAACGAGAAAAACTCAAAAAGAGTTAATTGGCCTTGCATAATCCCATTTAGAAATCGTATCTAGGTCATGCATGCATTACATCATCGTCTGCTCTCTAGTTTATACAATCCATGTTACATCATCGTCTGCTCTCTAGTTTATACAATCCATGTTGATTGGGGGAATTAAAAAGCTGTGCTCTTGCTTATTTAGTAAATCCAGGTTCTTTATTCTTTTCCAAGCAATTTATTTACCGTTTTAATTAATGAGTGTTACATTATTGCTTGCGCACCCATAATATCACCTCTCACCTATTATTAGTTTAGAATTAAAATTGACCAAGACTATTTGCGAAATATATTTCAAAATAAAGAGAAAATATATCAAAAATACATTAAATTAATCTAGCGTAATCAAGTCTTTATATCTATGAATCTCTTTTTCGTAGAAATAAAATGCACTCTCAAATTTTACTTGTATTTCTAATCAATCCATAACATATTATTGACGACTTTAAAATAAATTGAATTATATGTTAAAAAAAATGATAAATCAAAATAAAAAGTTGCGATCGGAATATGTTTGGGAGAGTCCATGCTAAATGACAATATTATATCTTTAATGAGTAACTGTGGTTGCTCGCCTAATAATCCATTAACTTCCTTTTAGTGGTTCATTTCGAGAAAGGTCGCGACAATAGAAATTATAGTCGCTGAGAATTCAAGACGTGTTCACAACAAGGAACAATGGATCTGCACCGGCATGAGTGGCTGCATGTGATCGCACATGCGCTTGCTGCGATCGATTGGCTCGAGGGACTGAAGCTGGTCATTTTGACTTCACGTCAATCACAAGAAATTCGGGATATGCATCGGCATTGACTTGAGTCAATGTTCATGGACGGTACTGCGCAGGATGTGGATCAGCGATGGATGGAACAAGACATCTAACGTGACCCTGTCGGGCCCATCTCGTTTCGTACTGATATCTTTGCAACTTGGAAGGCGAATCCACGCCCATGTGTATCATTTTGTTGATGTGATCGTTACTGAAGGAACGAGAGAGAATGAGAACGAAATTAAATTCATCTAAATAAATAGTCGAAGAGCGAATTCGTAGTACGTCCATTTAATTGCACTTCTCCAACACCTCATCTTGATGCTTAAGTGGGAACTTTATGAACTCGGAAAGTGAAGAGAATGTAAACAGAGAACTGCTGATAAACCCTTTTCTTCTCCGTCATATTGCATATTTTAAAGAATTTTCATTTTGTTGATTCGTAGATGCTTGTTATTCTCTTTGGTAGCACGTGACCGGCAGCAAGAGTTTTAGTATATATTCGCTTGCTATGCTAAAGAACGCCTCGAAGATATGTTGCAATGGTGCATCAATCTGACTCATGTGGCTTCATCCTTTTGAATTACGCGACAATCTCATCATCTCTGTCTTTTTTTTCTTGGTCAGAAATCTTATCATATCTTTACCTCAAGGATTCTTAATCATTTCGTTTTCGAAGTCTGCATGCATGCGCAGAGGCTAAAAGTTTGCGGCGCCTATTGCGGACATCTAAATCGTTTTATCTTTCTGTTCTTTTTTGTCTTTTAATGCTCTTTCTAGTTAACTCTCGGACATGACATAAAATTCTAATTATTCAAAAGCTTAAAAAATACTCTGCAAGTTTCACAAAAAGATTAAATCCAGACTTTTTTTAACCCATGCATAGATTGTTTATCTCGACCACATTGAACGGGAAAATAATTAGTTACGAATATCCCAATTTCAATATTAATTGTTTGTTTGCATCTATCAGGAAGATGAGCTTTATCTAATATAGAAATGGTGATTAATGATTATGACATCACTAAGATTCTTTTAATTGAAGGTCTTACAACATCGAACATTATTTTATACCAAATTGACTTGTAAATCGATGGGATAAAATCTAAGTGAATGATCTTGTAAGCAAGTGAGACACATTCAAGCATTCGCATGACCTAGAGACGTATTTTTTTATTGTCTCTATGCTTATCGATAAGGACATCTATCTAATCCCCTCTATTGCATTATATCAACCTTATCTCGGCTGATTTTGCGGTCTCCGGAGAATTCCAATGTGATATGCACTCTCTAGAGAATTCCAATTTGATATGCGGTCTCCGGAGAATTCCAATTTGATATGCAGTCTCCGGAGAATTCCAATTTGATATGCTCATCGATTCCTATCAAGAACCCAACTAAATCGTCGGTGCTTTCATCACCTAACACACCTAAGAAGAAGTGACGTCACCCCAGGATCACATTACCTAATATTTCTATTTATACCTAACAAATTTAGGCCTTCAATCATTGCTAACTCGTTTTAATTAAGCAAAATTTCTTATTTTTTTTTCTCTAAGCTATTGTTACGATAGAGTTTTCACGTGTGCCATGCATTACGTCAATTATAAAAGCCTTAGGACATATTTGCTTCGGCAAGCTTTTGATAAACAAAAAAAAAAAAAAAAAAAAACTTTTCCAAAAATCATTTTTTGAAAAATTTGTCCCCCTTTACAGGTTAGTAAATAGTTATTTTCGTAATTTTAAGTATATATATTTTCTTTGACAGTAAATACTTTTTCGTGGATCGATCTTTTTTAACAAACCGGACGTGTGAAAGTTTAGAAAATTAAGTCATGATTATTTTTATTTTCACTCCAACAAACATAGCTTAATGCTAGACAAGACACTAAATCGCACTCTCTCGCTAAAAGTGCACAAAGCATTGATCGGTGCACGTAATCATGGCTCTGTTCCCCGCAATGGCAGACATAAAGAAAGGCCGCATTCTGTTGTGTTCTCTAATTGATAGGAGAAACTGGTGACTTGAATGTAATGTCACTACGACACAATCCCTCCATTTTCACATGGTCTATAGTTTAGTCAGTTCGGTCACCAAACGCTACATCATGTTCCGGTGTTCACTTAACAATATTTGCAAGCTAACTATTAGATGCATAAACAATTAGGACATCACTTTTGAGAAGGACATGCCATCCACCCGATTGATATCATTGGGATTTTATATACATATGGTCTTCCTCCATCATATAATTTAAACTATGTGGTTGAATATTCTAACACGTTGAACACCTTGAGTTATTCTAACACGTTGAACACCTTGAGTGCCGTATCACATCTAGGTTGTCCAAGATCATGTGATTTGTTAGAGATTAATGAAGAGATTCTTCATATCTCCCTTGATCGTGCATATCCAACCAATGAAAGATATGCGCAATCAACGTATCCTGATTATCTCTTACAAATTACATGATCAATCCAAGATATGCCCAATCAATGGAGATTTCGAAAATCTCCAAAAACATCTCTAACATGATTAATGGCAAGTGCATGCAACCTAATAAAGATAAGACCGATCAATTTTAACAATCGACATTCCAGAAGAATATGAGGGAACGATAAGGAGATTGACAAGTCTTGTGGAAAATTACATAACCAAACAAAAAAGGGAAAAGGAACAAACAGGCTTTGTGGAAAAATTGTGCGTACTACGAATGTGGCAATTGCCAGTCCATGTGCACCGAATTCAGGCAAGCGTACGTAGAGAAAAGCACTACACACGAATTCGTCCCATGCAGGAAACAAGAAAAAGAGGCGCGGCGGATCCGCGAAAGATATCCATCAGTTTCACTTGCCTAGGCTTGTACACAATTAAAATTTATTTCACATAATTAGCAAAAGTGCACATGCGCATGTGTACGAAAGGAATCGGTATTTTAAAAAATTCTGCAAAATTGTATAATTATAAAGCACTTGAATTATCAATCATTGGAATGAAATTATTGACACATTATGAAGGAATCACGAACATGCACGTGAAAAAGGAAAACATTTCTTGATTTGGACTTATTTTGGTGACTTGATTTTAAGGTAAAAAAAAAAAAAAAAAAAAGAAAATCTCAAGCGTGAACATGCATGAGGAAAAGGAAAACATTTGTTCATTTGGACTTATTTTAGTGACTTCAATTTTAAGATAAAAAATTCTCAAGCTTTGAAAATGAAATACATGATAGATAGGATATATCTATCGATTTATGCGTTTGTCCATTGATAGGAAGGCTTGTAAAGTAACTAACCGAAGATATCTGAAATTTCCGAGGAAGGGGAAAAAAGGACTTGTGATATCTTAGAAATTAGAGTTTCTCTTTACTTTATACAACAGTATAGATGAGAATTCATCCCCGCGCCGAATCCTATTCCTAGCCATCAGCAAACAAGCCTGCATCCCGAGCAACCCATGAAGAGCTTCTCAGAAGGCCACGAAAGACTGGCCCAAGAACGTGCATCACCGCGTCTTTTAAATTTTTTCATGCTCAATACGTCATGGGAATCCCCAATTTCTTTAATGAACAGTAGATTGATCTCGAGTACGAGCTTGAGCCATAAGCTCGTGGAGCCTCGCCCCGATGAACGTAAACTAAGGCAGTTTATCAAAGTTTGTTAAGATTAGTGAAGTTGAAAGACTCATACATACCCCGTCAAGAAACAAGAGCCTATGTATAATAGCTGCACGAGAATAAAGATGGATTACATTGTCTAATACATACACAAGCGACCTCCACTGCCTTCCTTTTTTTTTTTTTTTTGATGACCCAGGGAACCCGCGCACCGTATCAACACGAACAGCCTCGGTAGGCCCAAGATGACCTAGGGAACCCGCGCACCGTACCAACACAAACAGCCTCGGTAGGCCCAGGGTGACGGGGGGTAAACCCTGGGGCCCCACGAGAGGACCCACCACCCTCGTGGAATGGGTAAGACGCCAAGTGTCTCTGCGGAGAGTCGAACCCTCTCCCTCTTAGAAGGGGTCAGTGGGTCCTCCCACGGTGGGGAAGACTTAATCAGTGAAGCCACCGCGGCCGGTGGTCTCCACTACCTTCCTTCCTATATGTCTAATCTTTGAAATGTTTCCCTTAGCATCAAAAAATTTCTAGGTTGCAGACAGATTTTAAGTCCATGTCATTTGTCAATTCAGTCTTATACCTTTCAGTTGTGCTAATTGAGTCATAAATATTTTTACATTTTACCAATTAATTCCATATTAATTTTAGATGATACCATTGAATGGACCTAGAAACTGAACCAGGGAGAACCAAGTCAGTTTCCTGCAGGTATGCCTTCCCACAGTGGGCGAACAACCAGTTCAAACCCTTCAGAGATAGCCTTTTAGCAGAAGACCACTCCACCCTTTAGTTCAAAGTTTAGAGACACCCAGATATAACTAGGATGGTAGCATTCCTAACTATCTAAGCTGCATTTCTCAAAGGATCCTACCAGGTTGGAGAAGAAGAATGAGTTTAGAAAGTCATGAGAGAATTTCACAAAACACTCACTTTACTTCAAGAGACTTTGCCCAACACATTACATCATTCTCGCCTTTTATAGGCAATAAGAGGTCACACACAAACAAGGACCAAGCTCATTGGTCCGAGAACAAACAAAGGCTTCCAAAAATCTCGATAGGGAATTATTCGCACGGTAGTAACAGTGAACAGTAACTTCCTTAGCCTACTGCTACAGTTTTTTTTTTTTTTTTTTTTGTAAAGTGAACAGTAAACTTGTACGGACAGTGATCTTATTCAGCGGTCTCTTCCATCACGAGCATTGTAGTCATAGTCTGAGTCATATGAACTGTGGACTGTTGCCAGAACATGTTCATCATATTTTTGCTCAAGAGCTTTAAGGTCTTTTGGTGAGAGGATTCGGTTTAGCTGATGTGTTGTGGATGCGCATGCTTCCTCATGAGCCCAATGGAATGCTTCTTCCTAAGCTCAGTTTGTATTGTCATCATTTGGGGTATAAGTGCTTTGCTATGGCCAATTGGATGGCTATGCGATGTATCCATGTTTTGAGATAAGGACAATGGTCCTTAGCTATAAGGGTCGTGAGAAAGAGGACCTCCCCATCTAGCATAGGGGTCTTGAGAGGTTTGTGCATGTTCGTCGGATGATGCATCTTGTTTGAATTCTTCGAGTGCTTCTTTGGCTTTTAATGCTAGGTCATAATGATCCCATGCAGTAGGTACATCATAATTCCATGCATATGGAGGAATGGTTTTATTTTCTTAGCATAGGATTCTCTGAAGTTCTCGATACTAGTGCTCACAGCAACCAACAGTCCTGGATAGGATTTGTGAACTCGAGCCTCTACACTATGTGGAATAGGTCTATAAGATGAGGTTCCTGTACTCAGGGGAGCTTTGATGATGTTACCATTATTAGTGAGAAAAGCCATGGTTTTTAGAAAAACAAGATGGTATGGATTTTGGGGTTTGGCTGTGTGGTTCTCAATTATTTTTCCAAGAGCCATTTCCAGTGAGTCGAAGGATAAAATCAATTAAGAAAATCTAAAAGATTTTTGTCACTTTCATTTTCAATCTTACCTTTGCTGAGCCAAAATATTCTGGTGAGGTTGGCAATGAATTTTCTGGTTGGAATTTCAATAGCTATTAAGTGCTTATTGGTTAAGTACCATAATAACCATCGAAGTTGATTAGGAAAATCATCTTCTTTCCAAATCAAATGATGTATGAATGGATAATCTGCATTTAATCCAAAAGGATAAAGAATCGAACCTCCATTGAGTTTGAACAAGTCTGCATGGCATTGCGACATGAGTTTATCCAGATTTTCAGCAAGACTGTCTTTCTGGATTTGTTCAATGATCTCCGGGGGGTATCTCTAGCTTGGCAAGTCTTTTACTTTCTCAATTTTGTACTTCCCATTGTGATGAGTAGTATGAAAGACATGCCTCATGATATACATGTTGATTTTTGCTAGGGCTTTTGGCCTTGACAAAAAGTCAGCAAGCGCATTTTTCTTTCCAGCAATGTGTTTGGTTTCAAAAGAATATTTTGAAAACCATTTAATCCATCGAAGCAGCTGAGAATTTGGAATCTGCTTCTGTTTGAATTTGGTCATCTGAGGGAAATATGTCATATCCAATTCTACTAGGAAGTGATGACTAATGAGATGAAACTCAAACTTTTTTATGTCATTTTTCATTGTTAAGATTTCTTTGAAAGTGGAATGATAATGCATCTCAGCTTGAGAAAATTTTCAACTTTTGTAAGCACATAAATGTCTCTTACCATCAATTTCTTCGAATAGGATGGTGACCCAGTATTCATCACTGGCGTCAGTCTGGAGAATTCTCTTCCTAATTGATGGGATTTGTAACAGAGGAAGAGACTGCATAATCTCTTTAAGTTCAGCAACTGCAGTAGTCTGAGATTTTCCCAAAGGTGGGGGATTCTTTTTCAGCATTGTTTTCAATGGGATTAGCAGCTTTGCAAGATCTGGAACAAAATCTTTAATATAATTAATTATCCCAAGAAATTGTTGAACTTGTTTTGTTATGAAGTTTTCTTCAGGAAATTTCAATAATTCATTAGCAATATGTGGCCATGGATAGTATGTCCCTTTGTTAAGGTGCATACCAAGAAATTCAATTTCTGTCTGTGCGATGTTTATCTTTCTTGGAGAAAGCATAATTCCATGCTTTTTCACAATTTCAACGAATTGCTCGAGAAGTTAGCAATGTGACTGCTCATCAGGACTATATAGCAGGATATCATCAATGTATATTGCAACACTTGAGAGAATCGATTGGAAGATCCAACACATCGCATTTTGGAAAAGATATGGTGCAACTTTTAGGCCAAAAGGACTAACTTTCCACTGAAAGTGTTGGTTTGGAATATAGAACTTTGTTTTGGGTCTATCTTTAGGATGAATGCCCAATTGCCAAAATCCGACTTTGAAATCAAATTTGGAATAAATTTGGGCCTTGGATAATCCAGCAAAAAGAGAGTTTTTGGAAGATAGAGGGAATTTATCATCTTGAAGGAAAATGTTAAGGAGCTGATAATTAATTACTAGTCTCATCTTTCCTCGGTTTTGCTCAGCACGTTTGTTAATGTAGAAGGCTTCACATGCCCATTGAGAATATGAAACCTCAATAAGGCCTTGTTGTAGTAGTTCTGAGCATTCATTTTGAGCCAAAACTAGATGTTCTGGATTCATTCTCATATGACTTGCCTTGGTTAGATTGATATCCTCATTATTTTTTAAAGGAATGTGAACAAAGAATTCTGGAATTGATCTTTATACTTAGGACATTTTCCAAGAATGATGCGAAGTTGAGAAATTTGAGTCATAATGTCTCAACCAATGATTAAATCTTTGTTGGGAAGACTTGAACCAAAGATCTTTGTGATTATAGAACACTGTGGAAAAAACTGGACGGTGATCGGAGTGGTTCTGACATTTGTAGAGAATGTATCTCCTGAAGTAGAATTGAAGTATCGGACACGGGAAGTCTAATATTCTTCAAGAAGAACTTTAGTATCTAAAATGGAAGAGACAGCTCTAGTGTCTATAAGAGCAATGACAGTGATTGGCTTAGCAAATTTTGAAGTGAATATTTTCACAGGAAAATGGGGACAATGAGTTTGGCTTGAAAATATGTCAGTGCTTTCCTCTGAAGGAGTCAAAGATATGTGAAAGATATCTTCGAGATCTGAATCTAAATTAGTTTCACTGGGAGTTTGATAACAAGGAATGATACAAAGAGTTTATTCTCATGGTTCTTCATCCGCAGAGAATAAAGATTCAATATTATCAATTTCAAGAGAAATACCAGTTTCATTCTCTATATGATGTATTAAATGATTCTGACATTTTTTCGCCTAAGGACAGTTTTTGGTAAAGTGTCCTTTTTGGTTGCAGATGAAGCATCATTTTGATTTCCTGTGGCCTGAATGCTCCTTCCTCTTGCATAAGTATCACTATTTCTTCTTCATTCTAAAATGCTTAGAGCCATGTCTGGATTTATTTATCCAGAGCTTCTTGAAGTGCTTATTTTTTTTGGAAGATTTTCCGCAAGAACCATCACAATCCTTTTTGGAGCATTTAATTTTTAGGTACTAGTGAGAACAGGCCCTGTCAAGCTCTCTATTGTCATTGACATAGGACTGGATCATTTGGTGTTTGATGCATAGTTCTTCAAGGTGCAGATGAATTTCTTGTTAGATTTCTCCCAATGGAACATCTTAGATCCTTCTCTGTCTGGGATAATTTTTTAGGATAGAGGTAAAAAAAAACATGTTTCAAGTTCTTACCTGGAGTACTGTGGTGGTGGGTCTTGCAGTTGCTCCCCTAGGGTTTGCTCACCAGCTGTCGGCTTACGGGGTTTCCTGGGTCACTTAAAAAAAAAAAAAACATGTTTCAAGTTTGCATCAGCTCCAATTTGATAGAAGAGCTTAAGCATTTCACGATAATGCTTATCAAGATGCTTTTTTTGAAGAGAGCAGCATATTCTTTCGAAGAATTCTCTTCTTTTGAGTTCTATGAGATCAACAGGTTTTCCCACAAAGAAGTGATATAGAAGGGTAATGGCATGGCCAAAATTTGGGGAGAGCAAAAAATGTATTTGATCTTGTTCTACTAAAGATTGCCATCAAAGTTTGAGGCTACCTGTGAACCTTATGATAAAGTTGAAAAGAACATCATACTTGTCATGGTTGGTAATAGCTTGGGTATTTAGCCAAGCATGAAATTCGTCAAGTCTTTCTGGCCATTTGTGGTACGGTATGTCACCAATAGTGAAAAACTATTTTGATGAAGTGGATACACTCTGGGAATGACCGTTTGGCTGAACAACCTTTGGTTCAGAAGGATTTGATTCCATATCATGATCTAGGGGATCGGCCATGAATATTGATGAGGTTATTGGTGCCATAGGAAAGGAATCAATGGTAGGGATTGAAAAAGATGATGAGGATGAAAGAGATACTGAGTCTGATTCCGTGTAAAAAATATTTGGAAAAGCCGGTTTTGTTGGAAACAGAATTTGATCTGTTGGAATAACAAGATCAATTTAGGGCGGAGGTTGTGGAATAACAGAATCAGGATCAGGCTGTGGAACCTGATTCCCGAAATCTCTTAAAAAGGATTCCAACATGTTTGACAACATCATTTGATTAGGCTCCCTTGTGATAAAAGAGGATTTCTCGGGTATCTTTTCTTTTTCCTTTTCTTTCCTTATGCGATCAAGTTCTCTGAGACGATTCCTTATCTCAGCCACATCTGTCCTATCTTGTTTGACAATTGTATCTGTAATAGCAGCAAAGATAGACGTTTGAGGTGGTGGAGGAGGGAGAGGATTTGCTCGCAGAATAGTTGGAAATGGATTGAGCCTTCCTTCCTCAAGGATTTGAATTTGCCTTATAAGCTTTTCTATTTCTACTCTAGGAATTTCAAGATGGTGATAGCCTAGATGTTGTCCAGATTCTAAGGCATGAAGCCTTTTTTGGAAATCTGAAAGCATATTCTTTGTGGTTTCATCATATCTTCGCAAATCTTGTTGCACATTTCCAATCTTGGAATCAATTGCTTTGAAAGCATTGTTGTGTGCTATGAGAGTCTCCAATTGCCAATTTAAGATAGCTTCAGCAACATGAGTTCTTTTTTGTCTTCCATGCTCTTCCACATTAGTTGGGGCAGGTATTTTAGAAACATGCCTATATTTGTTTTGTGGATCAATAAACTCTTCTAAGGTAGGAAAAGAGAGTTTAGAATTTTCCCAAACAAGAGGAGGGAAGTTTGTTTCTTGGAACATTGCAATGGAAGAACTCGGTGGTGTTTCTAGTGGAACCTCAAGTGGGTATGAATGTTTCTTGGCCCATTTTACAATTGGCTTATAAAATGGGGAAATGGTTGGTTTTTTCTAAGGAGGAGATGGAGGAGGTGATTGCGGTGGATCTGGTGATATGGAAGGGGGAGCAATGAACTCTGGTGGTGGAGTTGGTGCATAAGAGACCATGAATTGAAATTTATCACACTCACCAAGAGTGTCAACAGAAGAGTCTCCATTCATGTGCCTTTGGTACACAGGGTTTTTTGGTTTTTTCCTCCGAGGCAGAGATTTTGCAAATGGATCTACCTCATCAGGAGAATGTGTACAATAAGAACATCGGCAGAAAGGGTCCCAAAAACAATGGCCATACTGGTCTTTATAGTAATGGACAGGATGTCCATCACTATTAAAGTGTCGAACGAGTTTTTTTGGATCTGGCTCGAAAATAGACTCAAGAACTCATGGTTCAATCATAAAGAGAGTCTAGAAGATAGAAGGACTTTCTTCTTTTTCCTTGCTGAATTTGATGGAAACAGTTCCATCCCTTTTTCTAACGAACTCAGAATCTGATGACTAGAAATGCTTGTTGCTTTGGTGAAGCTTTTCATAGTTGGTAATCCAAGTCTCTGGAAGGAGAGTGACCAACTTTTCCTTTGGGATCTGTTTAGGGACATGAATGCATGATGCTTGATCATTTTACATGGAAATGAACAAGGCATCTTCATTTCCATTGTGGAAAGTCAAGTGCATGGTTCTGCACTATGTAGACCATTTGGTAATGCAAAGTTGCTACTATAGAATTAGCAGTCTGAGGTGCTCTAGTGAGCTGGATCTAGACTTTCATAAAGGAAAGTAATTGTGGATCTGAGAGAGCGATGTTGAAATTTGGGTACAGTGTTACAAAGATTGTTCCAGCATTTAAAGTAGTTTGAACAGTTCCTATGCAAGCATGCTGGTATTCTAAAAACCTGGTATCTAACAACGCAATTCTTGCCACTACTGGCAAACCTTTTCGGCCATGAAAAGTATGATCAAGACAAATAGCTTCATAATGAACATGGGAATATCCCTGCTGGATCCATTGTCGGGGAAACTCTACAGTGATCTGAAGAGTAACAAAGTACTCTTTTTCAGTAGCAGGAATGGGGTGCTTGTTGAACTTGGAGGACTGAACATATTCCTTTACTTCCTTTGGAGTCTGGCGAATGAGTTGGCGAATAGAGCGGATGGGTGAAAATGATGAAGTGGGTTTAACAAAGGTTGAATAGGGGTTCATTAAAGGAAACTGGGTTTTAGAGATCTTAGTTTCGTCACTAAGAGAGACTTCATAAAGATAGTCTATCTTAGAAGCATTTGAAATGCGAAGATCCGAAGGGGTTGTGGATGATGGGGTTGTAGTGAGAGAAACAGGTGCTTCGAGAATTTCTAGTTTGGTAGACATGGTGCACATAAATCTTCTTAGCATTGGAATCACCTACTAAGCGCATTGAACGAATATAATTAGAAACAAAACCATGGCTCTGATACTGATACCATCAAATGGACCTAGAAACTGAACCAGGGAGAACCAAGTCAGTTTCCTATAGGTATGCCTTCCCACAGATATGGACATGGCCCATCTCGATGTGGCACATGTTTAATGCTAATGTGGATAATTTTTTTTAATATTTCTTTTCAATTTTTTATTAGTGGCAACCATCGTTGGGCTTGGATGAAAAAAAGAAAAGAAAGAAAGGAAAAAAAGAATAAAAAATTAAATAAATTGTTTATGTTAGTGCTGGCCGTGTCATATAGGACAGATGACGTTCATATCAACAATTTCCGACTAAATTTAGCTAGTGAACTCGATTAACAAATCATGAAAAATTTTTATGATTCAATTGGCAAAATTGAAAGGTTTAAGATTTGATTGGTCAAAGTGCAATAGATTCAAAATTTTTTGGATAATTTTCCTTATTATAGTCTCATATCATCTCTTTGGCAAAATATTAGGATCTTCTAAGTTTAAGCTATATATTTATATTGTAAGTTTGCCTCTTGAAAAGAGGGTGGATCAGTACATTACATTTCAATGAAACAAAAGTATATTATTTCCCTTTGTCTTTTCCCTCTTCTTCAATCTTTTATACTTTTCTTCCTTCTACTACCTCCTCCTTCTCCTCCGCCTCCTCATCGAGCACCTTCTTCACTTCCACTTGTTGCTATTGTTGCGGCATACCAATTGTTGCCGCCCTCCAATCGTTTGTCGCCACTCGGCCTAGCTTCACAGTCACTACAAGTGATGAGCCTCTGCAACATCTCTCTCTCTCTCTCTCTCTCTCTCTCTCTCTCTCTCCGAGCCAATGAATTCAGCCCCTGTGGCTGTGTTGACAAGAAGCAGTGGATGACCGTGATGGGGAGCAACAGGTGGAACAGAAGCGATTGATGATGGTGGGGAGGGAGAGAGATGGAGAGAGAGAGAGAGGGAGAGGGAGAGAGAGGTAGTAGAGCCGGGGAAACTTTGACAAATTCCATTCTCATCCACTTATGAACAGGAAAAATAAAAATACAAGGGAGTGAAAGATTGGAGAAAACGATTGAGACTTTACACATGTCAAGGAAGCACGAGATCTCAATTGCGATTTTTAGCTCCTTGGTGATCTGTCGCCGTCAAGGCACAAATTAAATTTGATTACACCATGAAATCAATGTTTTTACTAACCCCAAGTCATTAGGAAAAGTACTAAAAAAGTTCTCAATCAATTACACATTTATATCAATTTAGTTATAAACATTTTTATAAGTTCTAAACCTTTTGACAATTTATCAATGTAATCCATTCGGTTAATTTTGATTAGAAATTGCTAACATGATACCAGTCATTCTACGTGGCATGACTAGTATTGACGCGGACAAATTTTACAATTTTTAATTTTTTTCAAATTTTATAATAATAATAATAATAATAATAATAATAATAATAATAATAATAATAATAATAATGATGATGATGATATATTATTATTATTATTATTATTATTATTATTATTATTATTATTATTATTATTATTATTATTATTATTATTATTAGTTTATAACAATGTTCGATCAATACTAGTCAGAAGGGCCACGTTGCCCTTGCCAACAATAGGTGAGGGCTGCAACCTCACTTGTGACTGATGAGGGTGCGGAGACCCACACTGGTGGCTGACAAGGGGTCTAGGCCTTCACCCAAACCTAATATTGAATATTAAGCAAGATTTTTATGAAAATGAAGAAAAAAAATTCAATTATTATTACATATTATGATAATTTATATGCATAGAGCAAATAATTACACCAAAATTGAGTAGTTAATACATTACTTTAGTATGATAGAAAAAATAGGATGGTCCATACCAAAACGGGCACAAAAGTAATTCGCGGGATCATGCATCTTTTACTTTTTACTAGTTATAATGAAAAAAAGTGCAACTGGTTTAGTCTAATTAATCATAAAAATATATTGATGAATTATATTTATATTAAGTAATAAAAATATTAACTAATCAAAATTTTATTAAATATTAAATAATAAACTATAGTATAAACTATCTTTGATATACCTAAAATATGCAATAAATATAAATACTAAATAATAAATTGAAATACAAAATTATATATATATATATATATATATATATATATATATATATATTATATTAGCATAGAAAGACATTAAAAGTTAGACCAATCCCCTCGGAATATTTTATACATCCATAATTCTAAATTTCATGTTATTCCTTTCACGAGACAAGTCACCTATGGCTTGCAAGGGTTGGTCGGTGATCTCAATGGCCCACAACTAGGAAAAAGAAGAAAAAAAAAGTAGTGGACAATTAAAAATATAAATAAATTATTTATGCCCGCGTTGGTCATACCACATAGAATGAGTACTGTTCATGTCAGCGGTTTTTAACTAAATTGGTCAGATAGACTATATTGACAAATCGTTATAAATTTATAATTTAATTGGCACAAACTATGACAATGTTTTACATAAATGAAGGTTTAAGACTGAATTGGTATAAATGCAATAAATTTATAGCTTTTTTACTACTTTTCTCTCACGTCAATCATTACAAGATAACCGACCAAAAAGAAAATTCATTACGAGATATATTCAAAAGGACTGGCACCGGCATAGTTTTAAAATTGACCCCTAGCTACATGTATGTTCACATCTAAATTTTCGGTCATAACCTCTTGCCGTGTCATGGACGACCACTTGACGCGCGTTCGATCCAAAGAGGTAGATTTCGTCTAGTCGGGAAAGCTTGTCCACAATATATGAAAACATGACCGGAATATTAAAGAAGTATTTTCAGCAGGAGACAAAGAGGAAGAAGAAAAAGGAGAAGGAAAAAGATTTGCATGGACCTTGCTGTCTCTTCGTGCTTCTTTCTCTTTCCAAGTCACTTTCGTCACTTTCGGTCCAGGACTTGACCTGGTAGAGAGAAAAGGTCGTTTTGCGTCGAGTGGAAGTTAAAGAAGAGATAAGCCGGTGCTTTTGGATCAATGAGTCTGGCAATCTAGTATTGCGTAGGCGGCACATGAAGTCAATGTTGAAACTCGTATTGAATTGCGATCGGCTCGAGAGATTCTAGATTAGTATGTCGAGCAAAAAGATCCATGCACAGATATACATATGGTAGTATATTATTTGTGGAACACTGAGCAAAACATATGGTCTGCGTATATTCCCAAAATGTTTTTGCTCAGTTATCCTAATCTCTCATCTTGGCCGATCTCAAGAATGTCATTTTAGATGGTACAAAGATGTCCTTCGCATGAACAAAACCTTAGTTAAACAGTTCCCCCAACAATGAGTAGCGTATGTACTAAATCAAGAGACTTGCATTATATTCTAAATTGAGACTTTGTTTGAAGTGAGAATAGTCAAACGGTATCACATGATATGTTATAGTGATGATTTGCCTTGAGGGTAAGATGGCTTTGGTTGTTGAATCAACGTGGGGAGCAGCGTGCATGAGGGGGACATGGATCTGCTATTACCACGATAGTACATTTGTTATCAACCTTTGCTCGGCCATGTTAGCTGCCACAGGCTTGGCCGCCCTTGCCATCATCCACCTACAGAGGTGCCCTCCATCGCCGTTCTTTACTGATGGCGGGGCTCGAAGCCACGTCGAGCTTCCCAAGGCTGGCAAGAGGGCAATGACTCCACATATAGAGGGTCGACCTCCATGGAAGGGCTGAGTGGCCTTGCATAATCACGTTTAGAAATCGTATCTAGGTCATGCATGCATTACATCATCGTTTGCTCTCTAGTTTATACAATCCATGTTGATTGGGTGAATTAAAAAGCTGTGCTCTTGCTTATTTATTAAATCCAAGTTCTTTATTCTTTTCCAAGCAATATATTTACTGTTTGAATAATTGAGCGTTACATTATCGCTTGTGCACCCGCAATATCACCTCTCACATATTATTAGTTTAAAATTAAAATTGATCAAGACTATTTGCAAGATATATTACAAAATAACTAGAAAATATACTGAAAAGACGTTAAATTGATCTAGTGTAATCAAGCCTTTGTATCCATGAATCTCTAATTCATAGAAATAAAATGTACTCTCAAATTTTACTTAGATTTCTAATCAATCTATAATTGATTAGTGGTGATTCTAAAATAAATTGAATTGCATGTTAGAAAAATGATAAATCAAAATAATAAGTTGCGATTGAAATAATTATGGGAGAGTCTGTGCTAATCGATAGCACCATCTCTTCAATAAGCAACTGTTGTTGTCTGCCTAGCAATCCATTAACTTTCTCTTAGTATTTCACTTTAAAAAAAGTCGCGGCAATAGACATTGTAAGCATGAGAATTCAAGACGTATGGATCTGCATCGGCATGAGTGGTTGGATGTGATTGCAGATTGCTCGATGGGCTCGAGGGATTGAAGCTGGTGATTTTGACTTCACGTCAATCTCAAGAAATTAGAGATATGCATTCGACATTGACTTGACTCACAATTCCCGGATGGTGCTGCGTAGGATGTGGATCAGCGATGAATGGAACAAGACATCTAACGTGAGCCTGTCGGGCTCATCTCGTTTCGTACCGTTATCTTTGCAACTTGGAAGGGGAATCCACGCCCATGGGTATCATTTCGTAGATGTGATCGTTACTGAAGGAACAAGAGACAATGAGAACGAAATTAAATTCATCTAAATAAATAGTCTAAGAGCGAATTCATAATATGTCCCTTAAATTGCACTTCTCAAACACCTTATCTTGATACTTAAATGGGAATTGAATTAACTCACAAAGTGAAGAGAACGTAATCAGAGGACTGCTGATTAAACCTTTTCTTCTCTGCCACGTATACATATCTCAAATTATTTTCATTTCGGAATCAATACTAGATAATCAACTCTTGTTTGTTGATTCGTAGATGCTTGTTATTCTCTTTGGTAGCAGGTGACCGGCAGTAAGAATTTTTTTATATATTCACTTGCGGTGCTAAAAAAGGCCTCAAAGATATGTTGCAATGGTGCATCAATCTGACTCATCTGGCTTCATCCCTTTGAATTACGTGACGATCTCATCATGTCTTTTTTTCTTGGTCAGAAATCTTATCATATCTTCACCTGGAGGGTTCTTACTCATTTTGTTTCAGTCTGCATGGATGTGCGGAGGCTAAAAGTTTGCGGCGCCTATCACGGACATCTAGATCGTTTTACCTTCTACTCTTTTTCGTCTTTTAATATTCTTTCTAGTCATCCCAGGCACGGCATAGAATTCTAATCATCAAAAGCTCATGAAATACTCTGTAACTCCCGTGAATAGATTAAATCTAGACTTTTAGCCAATGTATAGATCGTTTATCTTAACCACTTCGAATGGGTTAATAATTCTTTATGAATATCCAAATTTCAATATTAGCTGTTTATTTGCATCTATCGGGAAGATGGGCTTTATCTAGTAAATGGTGATTAGGATATCAGTAAGATTCTTTTAATCAAAGGTCTTAAGACATCAAACATTATTTCTTACCAAATTGACTTATAAATTGATGGGATAAACTCTAAGTGAATGATCTTGTAAGCAAGTGAGACACATTCAAGCATTCGCATGACCTAGAGACGTATTTTTTACTGTCTCTATGCTTATCAGTAAGGAAGTCTATCTAATCCCCTCCATTGCATTATATCGACCTTATCTCGGCTGATTTTGCGGTCCCCGGAGAATTCCAACGCGAAATGCACTCTCTGGGGAGACGTGATAGTTTAGGCTCATCAATCCCTACCAAGAACCTAACTAAATCATCGGTGCTTTCATCACCTACATACCTAAGAAGAGGTTTTGTCACCCCATGATCACATTACCTAATATTTCTAATTATACCTAACAAATTTAGGCCTTCAAATCGTTGCTAACTCGCTTTAATTAAGTAAAGTTGCTTTTTCTCTTTCTCTAAGCTATCTTTACAGTAGAGTTTTCACGTGCGAGATGCATTACATCAATTATGAAAAACTTAGGGCGTATTTGTTCCGGCAAACTTTATGATAAAAAAAGAAACTTCTCAAAAAACATTCTTTAGAAAAAAATTTCCCCCTATTCAAGTTAGTGAATATTTATCTTCGTAACTTGAAGTGTATATATATTTTTTGAACATAAATAATTTTCCATTGACCAATCATTTTTAACAAACTGAATGTATGAAAGTTCAGAAAATTAATCGCAAATTTTTTTTTTAAACTCAAACAAACATGACTTAACTAGACAAGACACTAAATCGCACTCTCTAGCTCAAAGCGCACAAAGCATAGATCGGTGCACGTAATTCACAGCTATCTCTCCCCCGCAATGACAGACATAAAGAAAGGCCGTATTCTGTTCTGCTCTATAATTGATCGGAGAAGCTGGTGATTTGAATGTAATGTCACTATGACACAATCCCTCCAATTTCACATGGTCTATAGTTTAGTCAGTTCGGTCACCGAACGTCACATCATAGTCCGGTGTTCACTTAACAATATTCACAAGCTAAACAGTAGATGCTGCAATCAATTGGGACATCACATTTAAGAAGGACATGCCATCCACCTGATCGATATCATTGAAATTTTATATACATCCGGTCTTTCTCCATCATATAATTTGAGCCATGTGATTGAATATTCTAACGTGTTGAACGCAACGAGTGGAATATCATGACTAAGCTGTCCAAGATCATGTGATTTGTCAGAGATAAACGAGGAGATTCTCCATATCTCCCTTGATCATGCATGTCCGATCAATCAAAGATATGTCCGATCGATCGGGTATATACACAATCGTGAGAGATGCAGAGAGTATCTTGATTATCTCTTACTAATCACCCGATCAATTTAGGAGATGCCCAATCGCTGGAGATTTCGAAAATCTCCGGATTATCTCTGACATTGTTAATGCGAGGTGCATGCATTCTAATAAAAGATAAGATCAATCAATTATAGTCATCGACATTCCACAAGAAAATGAGGGAACGATGAGGAGATCGACAATCTTGTGGAAAAAATGCAAAACCAAACAAAAAGGGAAAGGAACAAAAGCTTTGTGGAAAATATTGTGCGTACTACGAATGTGGCAATTGCCAGTCCATGTGCATCCGATTCAGGCGAACGTACGTAGAGAAAAGTACTCCGCACGAATCCGTCACATGCAGGAAACAAGAAAAAGAGGCGTAGCGGATCCGCGAAAGATATCGATCAGTTTCACTTGCCTAGGCTCGTCCACAATTAAAATTTATTTCAGATAACTAGCAAAAGTGCAGATGCACGTGTGTACGGAAAAATCGGCATCTAAAAAACTTTCGCAAAATTGCATAATTATAAAGCACTTGAATTATCAATTAATGGAATGGAAATATCAACACAATATGAAGGAATCGTAAGCATGCGTGTGGAAAAGGAAAAAATATCTTGATTTGGACTTATTTTGGTAACTTTGATATTAAGATAAAAAGTATTCAAGTTTTGAAAGTGAAATATGTGAGAGAGAAAATATAACTATCGATTTACGCGTTTGTCCATTGATAGGAAGGCTTATAAAATAACTAATCAAGGATGTGTGTAAAGAAGAAGAAGGAATTGTGGTATCATAAAAATAGGAGTTTCTCTTATATAACAGTGCAGATGAGAATTCATCCCCTCTCCTATTTTTAATTTTTAGTAGGTTAATGTTTATCCAGCTTTAAATTCTGTTCTTGATATCTTAGACACTTCACGTAAGAAATTCCCGGGGACGTTGTCTTTTAAACCAAGAAACAAAACTGAAATCAGATATGAGAAAGAAAGCCTACCACTTGAGGAAGTGACGAACGTTTCTATTAGGTCCAAACGTTCAAACGTCGTTTAATACAGAAAAAGAGGAAAGAGAAATCAATCATTGCCAACGTTAAAAACATGAAAGCCTCATCGCATGTTTTAGCAAGTTTGTAGAACTTAACTAGTCCATCAACATCGTCGAATCCTAGCCGTGATCGAACAAGCCCGCATTACGAGCAACCATGAATTTAAGGGTAAGGCCCCTCGATAGTCCAACCCATGAATATGTTCTCAGAAGGCCACAAAGACTGGCCCAAGAACAGAATGTCCACTTTGCGTGGATCACCGCGTCTTTAATCTTTTCTTGCTCAGTGCATCTTGAGAACCCCCAATTCTTTAATGAACAGTAGATCGATCCCAAGCTCGAGCTCTAAGCTTGTGTCCAACTCAACAAGTGGGAGCCTCATCCAATGAACATAAAAAAGGGAGTCTACCAACGTTTGTTAAGATCAATTAAGTTGAAAGACTTGTACATATTGTGTTAGAGTAATTAAATATTAAACTATGCATTTATCTAATAGCTTTAAATATTTTTATTAGTTAGTAATGGTTTACAAAATCTCATATAATATTAGGGTTGAAAATTCTAAACTCAAATTTTTACATGCCCCATTTGGCTTCCCAATTAAATTTCTACCCTTGAGGTAGTGTTAAAATAATTAAATATTAAACCACGCATTTATCTAATAATTTAAGTTTTAAAATAATTGGCAATGGTCCTACAAAATTTCACACATTTCACTGAATTAGGGAGAGCGACTTTGAGATATATTTGTGAAGATTGAAACTCATAAAGGTTCCTTTTGATGTAATAGCAAACTTTGTTTTGGAATTCCTCATATACACCAAAGAACAAAAATGTGAGGCTAGTAAGAGATGAGTCAATGCAGACAATATCTTGAATGAGTTAAATTTAATATAGTATCAAAGCAAGACCCTCTTTAGTAGGAGTGTGGTTTGGAACCAACCATGTCAAAGTTGGCAGGTTGGTAATAACCCGATTTGATGAGAGCGGGAGTGGCCATTAGGGTTAGATGGTCTAGATAAGGAGTGGCTCTTAGCATACTTCTAGAATAGTAAATGTGGCAAGAATGAACCGAACTATGCACCAGACAAGAGGAAAGTAACTTTGAGATACATTTGTAAAAACTGTAATTACTTTATGGATGTGCCTTTTGGCATAAAGGCAATATTTGCATTGGAAGTTCAAAATTAAGCGTGTTGAAGCTAGAATATCATCAGGATGAATGACCTTTTGGGAAATTGTCTCATTGTAAGTCAAATAACAAAATCATAAGATTCGGCATATAACTGGACAAAAAAAAAAAAAAGCGGATAATATTTCAAATGCAAATTTTACCAAACGATATTTTGGCCAAAGTTGTTTTTCAATGTAAATTTTACCAAACGAGTTAAATTTACGGAAGATGAATTAGCTTTTATTCAAATGTACGAGCAAAGATTATAGTTTCTCAAAAATAAGATCATCCGGAGGCTTTGCAGGTTTCTACCCCTCTTTTTCTTGGTGGGGTTGACGTAGGGCTAGGGTTGGCGACATTTTCTGCATATCCCTGGAAAGTGCTTTAGCTTTTGACAAAAAGCAGTGTTCAGCCCAAATTATTTTCCCTCCTTTTTCCTCATTTTTCCTTTATGAGAAAAATCACTGTTTTTGTCTTTACCATGTGTATGTGTTACCTTTTTGGCTATTCAATTATCTAAATTCATACTTGGGATTTTCATAAGGTAAGCACCAAAGTTGCAGCCCCAATTTGAGATTCAATTATCTTTCTTTTACCAAAACAAAAACAAGATAAAAATTTGGGGGCCTAAGAACTCTTTTAATCTCATATTAATAAACTCTATTCCTTTCACTATCGCATAAACCCGAGACTTTACGCATGATTACCAATTTTCCAGCTACATTAAATACAAACGTATGATTAGAAAATAAAAAGGCCATAAATAACTCCAAGGAAGAAGCTGGCGTGGGGATCGGAGTTTCGATACTACTTTTCATAATTATATTTGTTCAAAAAGTTCAAAATCAAGACCACTAGGATCAAGAACATTTACATCGCGAGTACATAATGCGTAGCTTCTTAACAATTTTAAGTTTTTGAGTATAATATAAAAATAGAAAATCATTCCTCTACTCTCCACTTTCATGAATCGGTATCGCCCACAAAAGCGACAGCACATACGCCTCCTTTCGACTCCATGCATGGCAATATAGCGACTGAGCATATATCGAGAAAGGGATGACCAAGATAACATTAACAAATCAAAACAACCTTTTTACATCTCATTATAACTTCAACTTTCTCATCTTCTCAACCATCGTTAACATCATATGTGCACGCCAGAAAGGTAAAAATACATCAACAAAAGGCCAACGCTATCAAACAGAAGAGAAGAAAGCATAAACCCGAAAATGCAAAAATATGTATCGTAAAAGTAGCGGTGACAATAAGTTCCCTTCTTTCCTTTTTTCACAGAGAAGTAGAACATTGGCTTCCTTGCTGGGAGCTCAACGGGCCGGTTGGAATCGCCGGCCCGAAATCCATAACCGCGATGCAGTTGACATTGATTGGATAATTCCACGAAACCCAAGTCCCTACCTTCCACCTTATCCTCCCATTCGCTTTGACACTGATCGCCAATTTGCCCGCGCTCTGATCACGGCCCACTTCATAACCGAAAGAGGGAGCGACGGGAATCGAAGTCCCCACGAGGGAGGCGGTCAAGAGATTGGTCTCCTGGTGCCCTTGATAAAAGGGGGGAAGCGGATAGTCAAGGGTTATCTGCTGGCCTTTGTAGGCGACATAAACCCGGAGGCCATCGTAGTAGATCCCGACCTTGGTGTTAGGGTTTGTGGCGACGAGGGTGAGTTGGAGGGAGGAGTTGATGAGCTGCGGATTGGTGGAGAGGTTGAGTTGGTAGATTTGGGCTTGTTGGAGGGAGAAGCGGGGCTTGGTGGGGTGGAGGAGGAGGTAGATGAGGAGGATGAAGGAGAGGAGGGTGGTGAAGAGAGTGGACAAGGCAAAGAAGAGCTTCTTGTAGAGCTTGGGTTTGTCTAGGTTTTCGTAGAACCTTGCTTGCTTTTCGGCGCAGTGTTTGGGCGATCTTATGTCAATTTGTGTCATTTGTAGTTGAAGTGAGAGAGAGAGAGAGAGAGAGAGAGAGAGAGAGAGAGAGATGAGAATGAAGGATAAGGAAGGAAGGAAGGGGAGACTTGGCATGCTAAGGAAAGAGAGGTGATAGAATGGGGTTTAATAAAAGGAGAGACTTAGCCAAAAAGGGTGAAAAGCAACCGTTGGTTTAATTGGGTTTGACTGGCAGCTACTCCCTCTCTCTCTCTCTCTCTCTCTCTTTCTCTCTCTATAGATGGAAGGAAGATATTTTACTGGAAATTTACCATTATCTCTCTCTATAGATGGAGGGAAGATATTTTACTGGAAATTTACCATTATCATTTCATGCATGACCAGCATGAAATTTTTTAGATGACCATACCCCCTTCTTCCTAGTTTGCTTCCGTAGTTTCACTCAAACTGAAGAAGACATGCTTACCTACATTGATGAAAATTTCAAAAAGCACCTTTGACAATGACTGCACCGGTTCCAAATCGACCCCGATTTCGCCCGTTAATTTTCTTCTTCAAGTGCTGGCTTTGAGGAAAGGTTCGTTAGTATACAGTTTTTCTCCAAACAAAAGGCTCATTCACTGTTCAAATCTTGGTTTTATGTTTATCTGATTTTGTTGGTAACTATTATATGCATAGTCATTACATAAGATACCCTCTCCTATATTGGATTAAATACAAAATGATATATATTATGGCTGTTAAAATGGGCTACAAATCCATATTCTAATCCACATTTATTTTGATGGATCATAAAATAAGTCACCTCAAACTTAAAAGCATTGGTTATAGGGGGTGGCTAGCATGATCGTCCACTGTAGAATAACAGTGGAACGGTCAAAGGCTAGCCACTAAGGCCCTGTTTGGTAACCATCCAAACAGTGCCAAATTCTGATTCTTTGTTCCCAGAATCAGTTTCAGCCTAGAATCGCGTTTGGTAAAATTTTTGTTCCCGGGAGCAGATTGGGAATAGAATCAAGAATAAAAAAAAAGTTGATTCTTGTTCCGGGAACGAATTTGAGAATCAAAATCAATAAATTTTCTTCTTCCCTTCGGCCATCTCGCGACCGCCATCCACCACCGCTCGCCACCGTCCGCCATCCGCCACCACCGTCCACCGCCGCCGCCGGGCCGTCCGCCGCCGCCCGCCGGTTCGGCGAGCTCGCCGGAGGCTCGCCAGACCAGGGTGAGGTCCGGCGAGCTCGCCGAAGGCTTGCCCAGCCACCGGCGAGCTCGTTGGAGGCTTGCCCAGCCACCGGTGAGGCTCGGCCTCCCCAAATCTGGCAAGGCCGAGCCTCGTCGGTGGCCAGGCGGGCCTCGCCGGGGTTGGGCGAGGCCTCGGCGGGACGGGGCGAGGCCTCGGCGGGACGGGCGAGGCCCGCGGCCACCGGCGAGGCTCGGCCTCGCCAGATCTGGCGAGGCCGAGCCTCGCCGGACCGGGCGAGCGGGGGCGGGCGAGCCTCGCGGCCCCGCCCCCACCGGTGGCTAGGCGAGGCTCGCCCGGCCCCGCGGTGGCTGGCGAGGCCTCGCCCAACCCCGGCGAGGTCGGGCCCGGGCCACGGGCAGGCTCGCCTCGCCAGGATCTGGCGGCCGAGCCTCGGGGCTAGGCGAGCCTCGCCGGCCGCCGCGAGGCTCGGCCGACGAGGGGTGGCCTCGCCGAGGGCCGGCGACGCTCCGGTGAGGTCGCCGAGGGCCGGCGACGCTCCGGTGAGTCGCCGGCCCTCGTCTGGCCGGTCGCCGGTCCGGCGACCGGCCAAGAGAAGAAGAAGAAGATGAGTAAAAGAAAAGAAAAAAGGAAAAAGAAAAGAAAAAGAAAAGAAAAAAAAAGGAAAATGAAAAGAAAAAAAAAATGAAAAAAAGTAAAAAAGAAAAGAAAACAAAGGAAAAAAGTAAAAAAATTATTTAAAAATTAAAAGAAATTGATTTGGAACAATTAATGAACACGGTACCAAACGCAATTCTATTCTAGAATCGAAATTTTGAATAGTTACCAAACGGCTTAAAATGCTTAGAATCAGTTCCCGGGAATAGAATAAAAAAGAATCGGTATCGAATCGGCTCCGGGAAACGTAATCGTTACCAAACGCGCCCTAATCCTTTTGGAGGAAACCGATAACCGGTTTTAATTTGTGACCCCATGTTTCCTTTTTTTTTTTTTTTTTTTTGACTTCCATGTTTCCTTAAATACCAAAGTATAAATAAATAAATACTGGCAACAAGCTCAAATTTAGAGATAACAGCAAAAGAAGGCCCACGAAATCAATTTTCTTAAATATGAAGAAAGAAAAAATAAATAAATACCGAAATATAAATAATTACAAGTAAAAAAAATATTATAGCTTACTAAAATAGTCATTAATGTCATTACAAAAATCTATTAAATTTAAAAGATGAAAAAACACTTGAAACATCGCTTCGCAACTAGTAACAAAATCATTGTACAATTAAATAGTTGATCATTCCTTTCGTTCAAACCAAATTGCTCTTAAAGGACTCTCCAATAGACAATTGATATCAATTATGCATTAAACAAGTGAAGCAAAGAGAAGATCAAAATAAGAATAATGAGTTAGTAGAGAGTTCCAAAAAAATTAGTAGAGTAAAAAATGTATTCACCATATGAAAAAGTTAGGATAAGAATAGTAGGAGTGTCAAAACTTTTTTTTAGTTCACTTGAGTGTCACAAATTTGAAAAATTGATTACTTGAGTACTAATTCCAATTTGTTTCACTAGAAAATTTGACGTGGACGCTGTTTGTTCGACATGATATCGCATGCACTGATATGGCCAATTTTTAATTTATTATTATTATTTATTATTTTTTATTTATTATGCTTTTTTTTTTAGGGCCGACGAGGGTCATCAACGACCCTCACTACCTAGGTGAGGCCATCAAGGCCTCACTAGCTGTTGGCGAGGCCGCAAGGGCCTTCACAGCCATATGGATGAGGTTTGCCTTGCCCTCGCCATGAAGGCCTTAGGTGAGGGCATCATGGCCTTGCTGACCACTAGTGATGCCACCCAAAGCTGGCAAGGGCATTGCAACCTCACAGGCTACTAGTGAGGCCGTGAGGGCCTTCGTGACCAAGGGCGAGGGTTTCACGGCTTGTGAGGGTGACCCTTGTTAGTTCCAAAGAATAAAAGAAAAATAAAGGCAAATTAAGAAAAAGTAAAACATAAAAGTAAAAAAATCCACATATGATGATTTGTCAGAATTAGAACTTAATTAATCAATTTTACCTTGATGTGGTACTCAAGTGAGAGAAAAAAAGTTTTGGTATTCAAGTAAGTGTCGTATAAAAGTTTTTGACACTTATACTGTTCTTACCCTTAAAAAAGTCATAAGAAGAAAACTATTTTCTTGTCTTATTTAAAGAAACAAATTAAAGTGATAATCTTCAAGAAAATGATTTAGTGTGACCTTTTAATTTTGTCTCCAAAATTTGAGGTTGCAATAAGGAACATAGAAGTCAAGAAAATAAAAAGAAATAAACACGAAATCAACGATTAAACCGGTTAAGGAAGTCTGCAGGTTTCCTCCAAGAGATTATGTGGCTGGCCTACGACCGTTCCACTGTTATTCTGCCGTGGATGGTCACACAAGCATTTTCCTTGGTTATAATGGATTTTAAAGTTAAAAACCCAAATAGATAGTTTTAGTAGATCCATTAGGAACCCATTTTTAACCTGTTTAATAAATAGATTAGGCTAAGCCCACTTTGGTTCTCCTTTTTCCATCTTCGGTTTCATGACTTGCAACCTTCGCCCTTCGTTGCTCAACTTGCGCCATCTTTAAGTTTTCTTTAACCTCTAACTCGCATCTTCATACTACTACTATGACAAATTGCATTTCTTAAGAAACCCAAACTTTCACCCCCAACTTCATGCCTTTGTCCACAATCCAATCCCTGAGTTCCCTCACAAACTTGATGAGTTAGTTTATGGAGCAGCCCAGTCTTCAAAAGTAAATTTAAGGAGAAAAGTTGTTAAAATTGGATTCTAGGTTAATTACAAGTTTTGTAGGGTGAAGTTAGGTATGGATTACTAAATTAGCATTGGATACAAATGAGTCAATTTAGGTATGATTACCTTTGATCCAATCCATTTATTTAATAGGTCTAATATATATCCATTATATAATTGTATCCTTACCATGCACATGCCAAGAATGATTGGTTGTTTGAGTATAAATTTTAGCCGTGTGGTTCAGCCATACAAGGATGATATACATAGAGGGACGATTTGAAGCAAAAGTGGGTCCTAATGACTTTTTGAGTAATACACAGTCCTTACGTTTTCTTGATTGAACATTTCCTAACCCTAATGATTGACGGGCACGACATGGGGATGTCTTTCTTAGCTAGAATCAAAAGGGGCACGTACTTTAATAATTGCTGAAGACAAAAGCAATAACCTTTTAAAAGAGTCACGACACATAATGGAGTAGTGTGACATTGGTGCAATCACTTCAAACTAGAGACACCTACCTTTTCATCTCCACTTCTAATTAACTCTTGTCGATTTTTGCAGTGAACTATTTTATATGTATATATGGAAGCAAACTTTGGTTTGGCTATTAAAATAAGCCGTGATTAGGGGTGCGAGGTTGCTTAAGTTACTAAGTAAGGAGACTTGTTGTCCTGTGGCCCCTTTATTTCTTTGAACTTTGTGCAAAAGTAAGAAAACACGAAGAATCTGGGGACTTGCTTTTGAAGCCCACGAGAAACATCCTTTCTCACTTTTAAATATATTTAGTTACAAGACCTTTATCGTGTCTTGAGTCGCCGTTCCTTTTGAGCTAAGAAAAGGGTGTACCGTTGATGGAATCACATTAGCTCATCCTTTGTGACAGTTGTTAAAAATGCTGAAAATAGTGACTATATTACTTGAATAGTAAATAAAATTTATATATGTTCTTATTAGCATCTCTTTGATGTCTTGAGGCACGACGGCTCAAGTGGTAAATTCATTTTAAATGGGATAAAGTATTATTCTTATTGGCTTAATATTGATTTACCAACAATAAAAGGGATGCTTATCATGATTCACGGGTGATTATCACAAGGACCATCGTGCCCGGGACACGGTAGACGACCTGCTGAAGCTCGACCATTCGATCTGAGTGCAGGGCAAAAAATCAACGCGGTTCGACGGGCCAATCCTTAGTCAACCATTCCAATCCTCACGGTCAATCAAGCTCTGCCTGACAAAAACATGTGGGACCCGACAAATCTTCAGGTTGAGAATCTTGAAAAGGGCATTACAGACTGGGAAGCAGAGACGTTTGAAATTAGGGGAGCTTCCCACTTTTTGTTCTAGCTTTTGAGACTGTTCGTGTTTATGGAGCCCCTTAATCAACAAAAGCTGGTTGACCCCATTTACTTTATTAATGATCTCTCAACTTCTCCTTTTTCTTATACATATATTTATATTACTCTCTTTTTGTCCATTAGATTTTGCTTTGGGACCAAATAAAGGGTCTCCTATGTTTAATTGCATCAGGGGAAGGACAATAAGCTCTCTAGTTCGATTGGACTTTTAGGCGATAACTTTGTGGTGAGTTGGTGATGAGGATAGGAACAACTTCTCATTATGACCCTTAGGATATGTTTGTTCCAAGAATATAATTAGTTTTTTTTTTTTTTTGTAATATATGGTTGAAAATGTTTTTGATATTTGGATTTTTTTTTTGAAAATGATTTCAATCTCAATATTTTATCTCAAGCAAAAAAAAAAAAAAAAAAAAAAAGACATTTTAAATTTTTAAAATTTTAAAATTTAAAATTTTAAAAATTTTAAAATTAAATTTTTAATTTTCTTTTTCCTTGTTTCTCTTTCTTTTTTTCCCCCCCTTCTTTCACCGTGACTAGACGATGGCCACAACGGCCATGGCTTGAGCTCAAGCTCACTGGCCTCGGGTGAGCCAAAGCTCACTATCCTTGGAGGAGCTTGAGCTTGCCAAGATCGGTTGAGCCATGAGATTGCTCGGATTTAGCAATTCTCTAGCTTGATGACCTTGGCCAGCTTGGGTTCACATGGATTGACTAAGCCTTGAGCTTGCTAACTCGCAAAATGGCTGGTTATTAGGTTGCCAGCTGACATAGGAAGAAGGACAAAGGAAAAGAAAGAAAAGAGAAAAGAAGATAAGAAAAAGAAAGAAGAAAAAAAAATAATAATAATAATTAAAAATTCATTTAAAAGACCCCTAATCATTGGCCAAATGGAGAAGCTAATAATTCCAATGGTTAGGCTCTTATGTCCCATAAATGAGTCCCCATGCTACCCTATTTTCTACTGTGATTGTATATTAATTCTCATTTTAATTTCAGTTTATGATAGTTTTATTCCTGTATATTATTGTATCATAATTTTAATCCATTTGAGTGCCGAAAATATATAAGAAATCATTACAGACAAGGAGAACTTTTTCCTCTTGGCCATAATAAAAAAGGGGAATTTTTTCCATCGTCAACATTTATTTCTACCTAAAAATAACAAAACAGTATTTATTCAACAAGCCACGAAAATTATTGCTCCATTCTGCTTTTCACTTCCAACAACTGGCAAATAAGCAAAGAACATGCGATTCCGTGAAGGCACATGATGAGACGAATAGCTGTAGGCATCCTTTGTTTCGACAAGACCACACGATAGAGAAGTGAGAGCACCGCCTATGAACGAATTGTCTTGTAGCCTCTGGACTTTTGTGATGTTCAGGGATCTCATGTCCTATTATTGCCTTAGAATGGCAACTTCTCTTTTCCAGAATCAATGTGCGACCGACAAGACGAAATCGACGCTAAAATTCGCGTGGTCAGGAGTTACCATCACCACTCACATCCTCTTAAGTGGACGCTGAAAATGAATTAAATCTCCTAATCACTTGAATTATAATAAAACAGAGGTATTGTGTATAGATATCGTACATATATATCATCGGTCTCTCTTCCTAATTCTAATGACATTTTGTACAGGTAAATCCCAAGCTTATTGAAAGATCTGTATCTATAGAAAAGATTAAGGTCAATATCTAGTATCAACTTGAGATTTTCTGATTTCTGCACAGGGACACAGCATTGCTCCAGCAGAAAGTTTGGAGACATGTTTTAGCTGGTCTTTCTATTAAGTTTTATGCTAAACATGATATCTTAAACAAACAACCAAGAAGGTTAGCTTGGAACCTTTACGTATCGTTTCGCTGAGTTCTTTGTTCCATCATCTCTAGATAATTCTCAAGTGGCCTTTGTAAAGGCATGTTTTCCTGAGGCTGCCTAACAAACTGAAAATTTTAGTTGATATGAGTAAACAGTCCAACTGAGAAATTATAGTAAAAAGGATGAGCACTCCGTAATTTTCCATTAACTTATCAGTTCTTGAGAAAGTTCTTTGCCTGTTACTACACTAACCATGGAAAATTTCGAATTAACATCAATTAAATCTATCTTTACTTGAAGAGCTACAGAAGTATGTGAAGAAAACGTAAAAACGGAGAAGAGAATCCTAAAGTTCTAGACATTATAGGACAAGGAAAATTAAGCGAGAGCCGGTTTTCTCTCACAGAGCAAATGCAAAAATGTACCGCGCACTGTAGCTTGCTCAATATGGAGAAAGCAAAGAGACATTGCATATAATTTGTGCTTCACTCATTCCCTCCACAAGAGGAATTGCTACACAATTTATGCCCAAATTGTCCTTTACTCGCCTTTCACTGGGGATATTTTTCTGTGAATCTCTTCCAGCTCCTCGAGCTTCTTGTCGAGTGCTCTCCTAAGCGAGGTCATCTGTTTATGTTTGCTTCTGGAATTCGGTTTATGTAGACCTTCAATTTATGCCCAAATTGTCCTTTACTCGCCTATGAATTCTGCTGTCCATTAGACGGGTCCGGTTGGTGTACTTTTAACACTTTGTTATGTGAGGTTTCAATTGTCAAAGGAACTGAATGGAATGGGAAGAGACAGTTCCACAGCCTCCTGTCATAACGAGTGGTCTTTCTCATCAGGATAATTCTCCAGTAAGCATGAAGAACCTCGTGAATCACTAAGAAACTCAATTTATCTGAAAGCTACTTACCTACTTTATAGGATTCTTAATTCAAATTACCTACTTGTGCACATTATTTAACTTTGCAAATTTTGTTATCTGCACTAGTTAGAACACATGCATTGTTTGAGAGTGCACGTCGCTTTGTCAGCTTATGGCATGAGGTGTGGCATAACTTTATTTGCCTGGTCAAGTATTCTTTTGATAGGAATTATATGTTTAGACAATCATAATTGCTACCATTGATAAAACACATTGCTGGAAACATGACAGTTACGGTGTGCATTCTAATCGAATACTTTCAGATTTTATGCAGTCGTTTGCTGAGGGGAAACTAGTAAACCTGTTGCTTTCCCTGCTCTGACAAGTCCAATGCTGTACAGTAGAAGCCTTGCAGAGGATCGACATGGAGCTAAGATGTACATCAGGAACGATGCCCCATTTGACGGAAAACATTTTCCTCCCTAATAAGTTGATGCAATACTTGCAAATGCTTGATCACTGCATGAACCCCTCAAGGATCATGCCTCTCGGTTTCAAACTGATGTTTGCTCACGAAAGTTGCTTTTGTTTCTTCTCAATCACCAATTTCCTAAATTTATGATACTGCAACAGTCTGGGAAATGTTGTAGCAACATATGGCATGAACTCACATGGTTGAACTTGAAGATATAAAAACACAAGAAATTGCTACATCCAAAAATGTAGACTAACTAAAATTTGGAGGCATTACAAGCAGAATTTCCAAAACAAAAATCATGCAGAATTTTCAATGGGGCATCAGGACTGCATATTGGCAATGCTCACGAATAGAACAGAACATAAATATCTAGTATCTGAAACTGTCCGCTCCAGGAAAATCCAAAGGCAAAAGCGTGACTGTTTCCAATTCCCTGAATCATATTGCTGAAAGATTGGGAGCTCCATTTGAGGTCTTCTGCTTGGTATTTTGACAGTAGAAGTACCAAATCTATATACATTCCAGGACATGATAGTTAAAATGTTAGGCTTGCTGGGGAAATGATAGAAGCCCAGTTCAAGTAACACAGGAACAAAGAGGAAAATCTAAAATGGAGATATGTTTTGCACAATGAAATGAGACAATTTAAGAAGCATCATAGTCAGTAGTCATTGTATGAGCAAGTTTAGTCCGTAAGTTGCATCCCTTATGACTACAGATCTTCTGGTTGCCATGGATATATACTAGACTGCAGAATGAGAATCTCCACAAATGTGGAGATTCTTAAACACCCTGACAGATTTCGGACTGGAAGTGCTTATAAGGCCAAAAACAACAGCAATTTTTTCACTGTGCTCGATCAAACATTGTTTCTTTTGTCCTTTTTCTACATCATGAAGAACAAATTCAATATTCAGAACATTACCCAGTTTCTTTATTCGACTAGCCAATTGGTCCAGTTTGTCATAGGTCTCCTGTACCTTCGGGTGTGAAGTGTCACCCACATGGAACTTGTGAACTTTATTTTTCACTTGAATCCAGCTACAATCAGCTTCTTTTGTAACAAATTCAAGTTTCATCTTCTTTCTAATTTCTGCTGCATCTTCCCAAGACCAGCCAAGCCTATTGATAGCAAAACACAAGCAGAAGGGTAGTCTGGATCCGCTAAAAATACATTGCTGCAGCTTGTTTGCAAGTTCAACATTGCCGTGAACTTGGCAAGCTCCAAGAAATGTACGCCAGACCTGACCAGTGAATCAGCCATGAAAGGCAGTGAATTTATAAACTGAAGGGGGTTGGCAAAGGATCCTGATCTGCCCATTTAGGCCACCACACATGCATAGTGGTCAATTCTCTCGTCTCACAGAAACTCGAAAAGCAACTTCTAGGTTTCCACACCTTATATATATAGTGATCAAAGCAATGGAAATGCACTGATTCGAGTCCAGCCCTGATTTCACCATCTCGCATGGATTTGCTCCCTTTACCAATAGGGAGGTTGGCAAATGTAAAAGCACTCATTCGGATTCCTCTCTCCTCAATCTCATGTAGTAATTCAAAGGCCTCGTCGAACTCCAGGCTCTTGGC
The DNA here is from genome assembly GCA_017140475.1 of Eucalyptus fibrosa. Classification (NCBI taxonomy): domain Eukaryota; kingdom Viridiplantae; phylum Streptophyta; class Magnoliopsida; order Myrtales; family Myrtaceae; genus Eucalyptus; species Eucalyptus fibrosa. The sequence continues at coordinate 5,998,916 of CM029515.1, read as the reverse complement.
ATAGGCATCCACAAGGGTATTAAAAGAAATTAAATTCTTTGCAAATAGCGCCTCAAAAGTTCTCTGAGCGTCTTTCCCATGACCTGACCGAGAATAAATGCTAATAAGAGAATTGGTCATGCAAGTATCGCTGACAAAGCCCAATTTTGTAGCTAGCTCGTTTATTTGTATCCCCATATCCACGTCGCAAGTACTTCCACATGCCTTGAGAACACTAGCAAATGTGAAATGGTTTGGCCTCACTGAACCTTTTATCATTTCCGAAAAGAGTTTGATAGCCTCCCCATTGTCTTCAGTTTGCGCATATCCTCTAATTATTGCAGTTCAAGACATCACGTTATGATCTTGCACCCAATTAAACACCTCTCTTAAATCATGAAGCGATCCACTAGCTACACACTTCGTGCACATGTCCACCAAGCTGCATCCAACTTAGACATCCTAAGCCATTTCAGACCATATAACCCACCAATGCAACTGCACCGCCCCGCGATTGTAACTCCAACTCCAGACATGCCAACAAAACAGCTGTGAGTGTAGATCTATCTGGCCAGGCCCACTCTCAAGCACATCCAGAAACAAATCAACAGCTTTCTTTGGACAGCCCAACAGAGTATATCTTGTCATCATCAAAGTCCAAGGAACCACACTCCTCCGAGGCGATTTCTTGAACACCTTACGAGCTGAAACCAAATCACTACTACCCGTTGCAAACATGCTAATTAATGCACACCCAACAAACCCATCAGAATCAGCATAGCAGCTTTTGATTATAAACCCGAAAACTATATCCCCAATTGATGCATTCTCGGGAACCGGACAATCCTAAATAACCTCCGCAACATAATAATTATTAGGGAAAAAACCATCTTCAAGCATGTGAACGAAAATTATCGATCCCTTCGAACTCCCATGCGATTACTGGCATAACAAGAGGTCATGAAATTCCAGACCAAGTCCCATTTACTACCCATGTCCATGAATATCCTCTCCGCCTCAGCCTGGTCATTGGATTTTGAGTACAGACCGATGAACGATTTAAAAATCACCTAGTCGGACTCGAGCTGGGACCGAGCCGAAGCGCGATGGACGCGCCTCCCAGGTGCGAACGCTCGTTCATGGACGTACAATTAATAGATGATTAACTGGTATTAGCAAGTTGAGTCAATACGAAATCGACTCCCAAGCGCGTGTATGTAGGTTGGCATGTTTCACAGCCTCTTTCGTAAATATTCTACATAAATAAATGGATGACTGACTGGATTAGCTAGAATTCATATGGGATGAACATATAGAATACGCTTCCCAAACACAGTCATTTTATGAACCTACACATGCATCCCATTTAGGAGATTGCAAGGACCTCACACGGTGAATATATATGAAGTACACTAACATTCCGACCCAAAACAAGAAGTACAATAACACAAAAATAACCTAAGAGCTAGAAGAAGACAAAATGTAATCAGTGGCAAGCTAAACTAGCTCAACGCCCTCCCAGCATAGTACTATATTGTGGGAAACAAAGCTTTTCCAATCAAACCGCGCATGGTCCTCTAAACATCATTGCTATCTGCAAACGGAAAGTTAGCGGAAATTATGGGAGTGCTTGATGAAGTTGAGAAAGTTTCTAATTCCATCTTGGCTTTGTCTTCATAAATTGGCTCATCTGGTGGGTAAATAAGAGGTTTTGCAGGCATTTTAATATTACTAATATCTCATTCAAGCATTTCTAAGACTTTGTTCATTGGAGGCCATTGGTCAGGGATTAATTATATACACCAAAGTGCAACTAGTATCATCTTTTTTATCACCTCCCTTACCTCTTCTACAACTTCTTCCATTTTAATACTTTCTCCTTTGTTGACTTGGTCGTACACCCACAGCTAAAAACAAATTTGGCCCGAGTGTTCCGCATTTGCATTTACATTTTTCCTTCTATCTACCATTTCTATGAGCAATATTCCGAAGCTATAGACATCGGCTTTATAAGATATATCACCAATATTTTTGTAGAACAACTCAAGTGCCATATATCCCAAGGTTCTTCTTGCAATTGTCACTATGACTATATTATGATCAATGGGATAAAGTATTGCAAGTCCAAAATCAGAAACTTTTGGAGTGAAATTCTTGTCTAGAAGAGTGTTGTGAGGCTTGATATCAAAGTATAGTATTTGCATGTCACACCCCCGATATAAATATTCAATCCCCCTTGCCACCCCAAGAGCGATATCATATATTTTCTTATAATCAAGAGACTTATCACCTTCTTCGGTGAAAATGTACTCATCCAAAGGTCCATTTGACATGAAATCATACATGAGAGCTTGTTTTGAGCCTTTAAAGCAAAAACTAATGAGTTGCACTATACTAACATGGTGAATTCTTCCAATAGTAGCCACTTCACTAATAAAATCTTGGCCATGGGCCTTGGACTTTAAAATCTTGATGGCTACTTCATTACTGCTTATGAGTATTCCTTTATACACAAAATCATAACCTCCTTCACCTAGTTTGTGCTTAAAATTTCCAGTGATCTTCTTGATATTCGAGTAAGAGTACCTTATGGGCAAAAAGTTGTTATGAGCTTGTAAGAATTCTTCGATGTTCTTAGCCCTTGTGGAAAGAAATTATAATCTAGACACATGTCTACATTGACGGACACTTATCAGTAAAAGAGTGTACATAATCATGCAAATTTACGGTTAAATCCATGGCACATCAATACTTACCGCCTGCGTAGTACTTGGCCCCGCAAACCCAAGCTCGGTAGAAGCTATTTATAGGCGAAGGGAATGAAAGTTGTTACAGAAATGTAAGTATCCATAGATATCAAAGTAGCAAAAGAAAGTTCCCTTCAGGAAAGCTCGAGCGGCATTAAAGGGCACAACAATCCATCAGCCATGATGTTATGGATTTGTTTGTAGTTGAAGGAGCTGTTATTAATGTGCCCACCCCCAAAAATCATCTGATGCCCACGCCCAACTACTAATGGTACAAAATGCTCTAACATCCAATGCTTTTGGATTGACCAAAGCATACAAGTTTCAATTTGACGATATGTTGGAAGAGTATGACCCCTCAATGCATGGATTGGTAGTGATGTAGAATTGAGAACTAATCGGCTTTGAGCAGTTCAGAATGACCACAACAGAGAAAGCATTATTGTAGGTACCCCAAAATGGTGATTGATAGGGGAGAGATGAGCAATTATCCTTTTGCAGCCCATCGTCAATCAATCTCATATGCATAGTGGAATAATCGATAGAAAGTACGTAGTATTGGAAAAATCACTCACGTAAAAAACAATGTGATTATCTTCACAGGTCAGGTCGTAAAACCACTCAACGCATCCTTTCAGGTTACTCTTCAGTCCAAGCAAGGAGCTTATATTGCAAATGTCACCATAAAATGAAACACCGTGAAGTACTAGTCATTGCTAGAAATAGAACAAGAACAAAGGGAATCGCTTGACGGATATTCATAGAGCCAAGAGAATTAATCATGCCTCTGTTTGTCTTTTAGAAAAGAGAAATTGGCAGAGAATTGCTTGGTGTTTTGGAGGAGGCGCAATATAAAAAGATCAAAAAAAGATTGAACAATCCTTGTTTGATTGGAGACTTGGCATCGCCTGGTTTTATAGAGAAGCCCAAGTTAGTCAACAAAACAAATGGGTGCAAATCAAGGAATTAAAGAGGTGGACTCAAACTAAGGTTTCATTATAAGAAATATATCTCATATGACAATAATATATTGCATGGCATCATCGCCGACCTGGCCATAAACAATTACGTTTTTTTGTCACTGCAATACGAAAAAAAAAAAAAATCCTTATATGAAGCTATATCGTATAAATTTGCAATAGTTTATATGCATAGTAGTTACTTAAGTTACCCTCTCCTATAGTCAGGTTAATAGCACAATCGTATGTCATACTATAATAGTACTCTAGTAATGCACGCGGCAAGAATGATTGTAGTTGCTAATACATAAATAATCACTATGAGAAAAGTATCTCATATGACAATGATAAATTGTATAGTACCATTGTTGACCTAGCCATTAAAGACTACATGTTTTGTTGCGCAAATATGAAAAAAAAATCCCTAAATGAAGCTAAAATGTATAAATTTGCAATAGTTTATGTGCATAGTAGGCCCATGAAATACCCTCCCCTGTGCCCCACTTAAAAGTAGAAGCTGATATATCCATACCATAACAGTATTCTTGCAATGCACGTGACGAGAATGAGTGCGGTTGCTAATACAGGTATATAAAAATGGGATCGCCTTAGGGACAATTTGATTTAATAGTGGGTCTTACTGACTTTTTACATCATATAGACTTTACATCTTCTTTTACTGAAAATTTTCTCACCAAAATAATGGACCGCCTACAAAAATTAAGCCCATGATGGGGTGAGAAAATATCTTAGTGAGTTCACGCCCTAAATCCCGATTATGAAGGAAATACGCCTAGAGGTAGTCTAATCACACATCATACAAGACTCACCTCGTCTTAGTTCATTCTTGCACGTTAGTACAATTCATATCACATATGCATATAATAAATGCACATAGCAATTGGAACGTCTCACTCATATCTCAATCAATCATAGGGGTCCTGATTATAAGGCCAAATCATTATGACACGTCCAATTTCGTGCCACACAATTTTGTTCCATAATCGGGTGCATTTATCTCAATCATTCATGTGTTCCAATTGAATACTGCCAGCACAGGCACGTTCTACCCGACACACATCGGTCTTCTGGCGTAGCCTGGCATCGCCTCATCCCTTGAGCATGGCAACGTCTACCATTAGACGGCATTCCTGAATGAGCTTCTGTTTGGCCTTTACCACGATTCGGCATCCGTTGTTAGGGGCATTCCATATATGAGCATTGTCCACCCGACGCACATTGAGGATGGGTTCTTATAACCAACACACGACCATCCAATATCGGCCAAGGACATTGTGCTTTGTACTCAATTGTCTCAATTAAGATAATGTACTTGACCTATTTTCTTCGTATTAAAAACACTCGGTAATATAATTGTGTGTGGATACACGGTCGAATCAAACCATAAAAATTGATATCCTTCATTTTAAAAATCTCACTATTGATATAGTATTTAAAAAACATTTTCAGTTTCAAAACCCGACATTCAATATTTTCTAATTAAATACCAAAATTTCACAATTTTGAAATAATAAACCAAAAATCACAATCATCACTCAATTGTATAAATTACCATTCAGTTGCAGAAACTAATCACGCCACGACAATTAACACGAAATTCGGCGACCGGCTATCCCAATATAATTTCCGGAAAATATTAAATAATTAAGTAAATTGCAAAATTAAATATATAATACAAAATGACTAAATTAAACTACTAAGCTAATCCCTTAATCTAACCATTCTAGCTAATTTAATATAAATGACTAACTAACTAATATTTACTCTAATTAAATTAACTACTAAACATGCTTAAGTCTAAACTAATCTTCAATAAGTGTAATTAACCCCTAAGTAAGGTTTAGGAGGCTAATGTTGGGAAAAATATTTATGGAGAAGTCCCAGAAAATTTTTCTCGCTACTATTTTTGTGAAAATTAAATAGGATAAAATATTAATTGAAAGCAGTAAAGATGAATAATAAATAACACCAGAATTTTAACGTGGAAAACCCTCCAAGGTGAAGGGAAAAACCACGGGACTGTAGTCCACTTCAAACTTCCACTATGATAAATAATGGGATACAACTTCATCCAAAGGTGGATCTCTCTCTGTCTTCAATTTGTGGATTTGAACCTCTCACAAACTGGATAACTCACTCAAAGATAACTCTCTTTCTTGGAAGAAGAAAACCGTTCTTCCGCTCCGCTGCTATGATATTCTTGCTGTTGTATATTCTTCTCCGTTGAGGAGGAGTCCTATTCATAGGAGCAAATACAATCCCAAATAGGAATGATACGATATAAAATCATGTAGATTTATCTCCTAATCTCTCATGATTTTATATATATGAGAATATCACTTTGATTTCTTTTCTAATCTCCCTTGATTTTTTGGATGTGGAAGATCACGTTGATTTATCTCCCGATCTCTTTTGATATATATATATATATATATATATATATATATATATATATATATATATATATATTTATATTTTACTTTTACACACTCACTACCATACTACTACAAATATACATAATTGCATTGGCCTCTCCAATTGGGAGTGACCTACTCAACAAATCTCCCCCTCACGAGCAATTTGGAGAAGGTGTCAAACCTGCAAAAGTTCGATAGGCTTGCATCTTCACTGTAGATAGAGATTTTGTCATCATATCTGAGCCATTGTTGTCAGTGTGTATCTTCTTTAGCTGTAAGGTTTTCTCTTCCAACACATCACGTATCCAATGATATCTTATGTCAATGTGTTTGGATCAGGAGCGGAAAGTTGCATTTTTGCTGAGGTGTATTGCGCTTTGACTATCTGAATACAAGATATACTCCTCTTGGTTGTGGCCCACTTCTTGTAGAAACTTCTTCATCCACAAGAGTTCTTTACATGCTTTCATTATCGCAATATACTCTGCTTCAGCACTAGATAGGGCAACACATTTTTGTAGTCGAGATTGCCATGAAAGTGCTCCCCCTGCAAAAGTCATTAGGTATCCCGATGTAGACTTTCTTGAGTCCACGTCCCCTACCATGTCTAAATCCGAAAAACCTTCTAACATAGTTTTACCATCACCAAAACATATGCAATTATTAGATGTACCACGAAGATACCTAAATATCCATTTGACTGTTGCCCAATGTTCCTTACCAGGATTAGATATAATTCTACTTACCACACCAACTGCATATGCGATATCAGGCCTCGTACATACCATCGCGTACATTAGACTGCCAACTGCCGATGCATAAGGGACTTTTTCCATTTCCTTCTTTTATGTCTCACTTTTTGGGCATTGATCTAAGTTGAGTTTGAAATGATTTGCAAGTGGAGAACAAACTGCTTTGGATTTATTCATATTAAATCTTTCAAGAACTTTATTAACATACGATTCTTGAGATACCCAAAGTTTACGATTATGTCTGTCTCGCAAGATTTCCATCCCAAGAATTTGTTTTGCAAGTCCCAAATCCTTCATCGCAAAGCACTTGCTTAAGTCCTTCTTTAAGTTGTTGATCTTACTTTTATCCTGGCTAACAATTAGCATGTCATCAACGTAAAGCAAAAGAATGAGGAAATTACCATCAGTAAATTTCTTGACGAAAACGCAGTGATCAACGGTGGTTTTGTTGAACCCATTTTCTTCCATGAAGGAATCGAATTTTCTATACCACTGTCTTGGTGCCTACTTGAGCCCATAAAGACTCTTCCTCAATCTACACACAAGGTTTTCTTTGCCTTTGATTTTGAAACCTTCTGGCCGATCCATGTAGATCTCCTCATTTAGATCTCCATGTAAAAACACGGTCTTCACGTCAAGTTGCTCGACCTCTAGGTTCAAGCTTGTTGCCAAGCCAAGGACAACTCGAATAGAGGACATTTTAATTACAAGAGAAAATACCTCATCGAAGTCGATATCTTTCTTCTGAGCGAATCCCTTCACAACCAACCTTGCTTTGTATCGTGGTTGTGAGTTACCTTCTTCAGTCTTTAATCTGAACACCCACTTGTTTTTTAGAGCTTTTCTTCCCTGTGGCAACTTGACTAAATCATAAGTATGATTTTCGTCTAAGGATTTCATCTCCTCTTGCATAGCTTTTAACCACTCTTCTTTATGCTCGTGGTATACAGCTTCTTGGTAGTTCTCTAGTTCTCCCCCGTCAGTGAGCATCACGTACTCATTGGGAGAATATCTACGACTAGATTGTCGTTCACGAGTTGATCTCCTCAATTGAGGTTCTGATGGGACCTGTTCAACAATTGGTTCAAGTTCAATTGAAGTAGTCATACCTTCAATCCTAGATTCAGCTTGCTTGTTGATAGGAGGAGCGACTGGGCCAAGATCAACTAAGTATTCGTCTGTTGATGGAGATTTCTCGTGCTTCTCAAAGTCCTCAATTGTTTGATCTTCAAGAAATACCATGTCCTTGCTTCTGTCTATTTTTCGGTTAACAGTGTGACATCCCGATTTTCCAATTCTATTTTCAATAAATTGAGACGGGCATTTCGTTGGCACGCATATAGTTCTTTTCCTTGAGTCGGCCACTCATGTGAAAACTAGTCTATCGGGTGAAGCTGTTAAGAGTTTCTAATGCATCAGACTCGAGAATTTGACCAGGAAGCGACCCTTCGACCGAGCTAATCTGCAAGGGTCATTACGGCATAATTAAAAATCGATTAAAGACCGGAGATAAGTTGACTCGACAGAGGCATGTGATCGAGTGTGGGCGATTCCACCAGATCACACAATTCTTGTCGATCGGCACTGGACCGACTTTTCTATCGATTGGGTACCCTGTGTTCGTATTTGAAACCTTGAGATTACCCCGATAACCGAAAGTCGCCAATGTTTCAAAGATGTAAATTGTGGCTTGAGATGATCAACCATAGGTCAAATGCATGAAAATTTCTAAAGGCTACCCGGTAGGTTGGGCCGTGCTAGTATCGTACCAAAGTGAAATTAACCGTGAAATTGAGCCCGAATCCAGAAATTGGAAGTCTGGGTGTGTCACAAATTATTTTAAGATCATTAACTCATCTTTGGAAGATTTTTCATGCAATCAGAATTTTTCAGAAATTAAATCAGAGAATGGCTATTTTGGCTCGAGAAATTAGTAGGCCCGCCTTTGGTCTTGCTTTTAGGACTTAAATTGGTTCTATGGATAAGTGAAGATGTGAATTGAATGGTGGTGACATTGGATTAATTTTATGGACTTTAATTGGACTTAATTGGAAGAGAATTGATAGGAATTGAATAAATTGGATGTACAAGAATTGGACTCCAGCGGAAAATGAAATTGCAACCATTGGAATAAGGTTGTGGGAGATAGTTGAGTGTGATGTCATGCATGAGGTCATGGTGGGCCATTTTTGTGGATTAAAGAAAAGGAAAAAGGAAAAGAAATGGCCCCCTCCTTCTCTCTCCTCCCTCCCGTCGGCCCCTCTCCATCTTCTTCATCTCCTTCTTCTTCGAAAACCCAGCAACCAGCGAAGCCGGAGAAGCCGCACGCCTCCGCCGTTCACCGCCGCCGTCGCCGTTCCGCCTTGGCCGCACGCCCTTCGTCTTCCCCTTCCTCTCCCGTCACGGTCTCTCTTCTCCATCTCCCTTGGCTGCTTCGAGACTCACTAGCGAACCAGAGTAGCCTCGTCCGAAGCCACACGCCACCGGAGGAGCCTCTGCCACCGCTCGTCGCCGCCCTTGCGCGCCGTTGTTGCCACGCGCCTCCGCCTCCCTCACGCCGTTGTCCCTGCTTCAGCCAAGTTCCAGCGGCCATTTCAGATCTGGTGGAGCTCTGCCGGAGCCGTCCAGCCCACCTCCGGCCACCGTGAAGCCCCGCGTAAGTTCGGTTCAGCTCCTCCGCCGTTCCTCTGCCCATTCCGACCCGAACCAGCCGCCGTTTGGCCCTCCTCCGCCCGTGAATAGCAGCTGCAGAAAATGGGTATGGCAGCGGACATTTGGCCCGTTTTGGCCGGCTTCCCGAGCCCGGATGCTCGGCCCGCCTTGAGGAAAGTCAATTCTCGTGTCGTCCTCGTCGTTTTGGTCCGCTCAGCTCGCTAATCCGGTGAGTTTAGCTTACTAAACCTCGCTTAGAGGGTTAATTATGCTTAGGGATGTTTAGTTTATGTTAAGTATTATTAGGTTGTTAGTTTAAGTTATTTAAGAGTAGATTAGATTAAGGTGGTGTTTTAATTTAAAGTGTGCTTAATTAAGGGTGAGTAGGTTTATTTAAAATAAGCCTTGAGTTGACATAAATGAATTTACTTTTGATTTATTTAAATGTCCCGAAATTATTAAATAATTTAATAATATATTATTATTCGAAATTATTAAAATATTATTATTTAATAATTTTCGGAATAAATTTAATTATTTATTAAATTTCGAAAATTTTGTCAGGACCCTAAATTCTAGGGGTGAGCGGTTCCAGGTTCGGTTCGGTTCCGTCTGGAACCCGGAACCTACCCTTGGGTACGGGTTCCTCAAAATGAGGGACACGGAACCTACCAGAACCGAGAACCGGAACCTACCCCGTCACGGGTTCCGGGTCGGTTCTAGGTTCCAACAGGTTTTTTTTTTTTTGTTATTTTCAAATTTGAACTATAACATATGCGCACGTTACCCAAAAAAACTATAACGTACGCGCACGTTACCAAAAAAACTATAACGTACGCGTACGTTACAAAAAAAAAAAAACTATAACATATGCGCACGTTACAAAAAAAAATATAACGTATGCGCACGTTACCAAAAAAAACTATAATGTACGTGTATACTACACGGTAACTTCCCATTGACATGTTATCTTGATACATTAATTTCGCACTGCACAACAATAATAGAATATAATTAGAAATTTCAAAACAAATAGCAAACTAGAAAGTAGAAATAAAACACCACTAGAACAAGAGAAAACAATTTCGATTAAACCCATAAATGAACTCATAAAATTCTGAAATTTGGACACATTGTATTTAAGACCTAGAGGTACAAGTTTCATGAAGAAATCGTAGTCCAATTAGTTCTGGATTATAAGATAAAATCGATTTACTTTTCATATTCTCTACTTGCACATTTTTTGAAACATTTTTGGTTAAATAGGCAAATGAACTACAAAAATTACGAAATTTAAATATGTTGTAGGGAAGACATGAAGAGAGATATTTCACGCAAAACACATTTCCAAAAGAACCTCATACAAAATGATATAGTCCACGCATTGCAACTTACAAGATCCGAACACATCAGATTGCACAGTTTTAGAAACATTTCTGATTAAATACCCAAATAACCTTAAAAAATTATGAAATTTGACTATGTGATAGCCAAGACCATAAGGTAGATAATTCATGCAAACATCAAAGTCAAATTCGTCCTAGATAATTAAATATGGATGGTTAAAATCCCTGTTCGTAGTACCGTAATTCCAGATCTAACCATCTCCAAAGGACCACAATTTCACCTACCTATTCTTGTTTGTTTTCTCTAAATTTTCGATATGTTGTACCTCAGGATGTCCTTTACAACTTTTGTTAAGAAACCGAAGTGAAATTTCGACAAAAATGTTGCCTTACAGTCCATGCATTCATCAAGGGTCGGTCCCAAAATCTCCAGATCCAATCTTTCCAAAGAATAACGATTTCACCCACTTATACTTGTTTTTTTTGTCCCAAATTTGAGTATGTCATACTCCAAGAAGTTCTTTACAACTTTCATTTAGAAGCCGAAGCCAAACTTCAACTAGAATATCACATACAAGTCACTAAAACATCCAAGGTCGACCTTTTTCTGCCCTAAGTAACCGGTTCCGGTTCCGAGACCGGTTCCGGTGCCGGTTCCGAAACAGGTTCCGGTTCCAAAACCGGTTCCGGTTCCGCTTGGATCCGGAACTGGAACCGGAACCGGTCCCCCTTGGAACCGGGAACCAAACCGGACCCTCCTCCGGTTCGGTTCCGGTTCCCGGTAACCCGGGAAGCTAGCTCACCCTACTAAATTCTCAGAATTTCGTGCCAGTCTACGATGTGTAGTGAGATTTTGAAATTGATGGTTGGATATTATAAATTGAGTGTGGATCGTGAAAAAATATGGATATTATTATTTAATTAATTTTCGGAATAAATTTAATTATTTAATAAATTCTAAATTTTTTTTTTAGAACCTTATTTTCTCAGAATTTCATGCCGATTGCTGCTGTGCAATTAGAAATTGAATTTGACGAATGGATGTGGTATATTGAGTGTTGATTGTGATAAAAATGGATTTTATTCATAAAAATCCAAGTGTCGGGTTTTGATGCAAAAATTGGGTTTTAATGATTATATTAAATAGTGGGGTTTGAAAAAGGGAGATATTGCATTTTTTATTCGAAATTAGCGTGTACCCACACACGTGAGTAATTTCTGGATATTTTTAATATGAAGAAAAATGGCCGGGATCACTATTTTAAGTGGAAGCATTGAGTGAAATATAAAGTGTCCTGGGGCCGAGTATGCTTTGGCTGTGTGATAACTTAGAGGAATCGTCATGGGCTGTTGAGCCGGACTTGCCCCTATATGGGATGCCCACGCGGTGGATGCGAGTCGCAGTTGATTCTGGGCCCATGCTCCTTCGGGAACGCCGTCGATATACTGACGAAGCCGCACTCCATGGGGGGAGGCAATGCCTGGCTATATACCAGTAGATAGCCGAACTGCGAGTAGGCTATGCCCTTGTGTGGCAGTAAATAACAATTGGAATGCATGTTGAGTGTTGTTGATGTGTCAGATTATGGGACGAAATTGTGTGGCATGGAATGGGACGTGTCATAACGATTTAGTCTTATAATCAGGACCCCCGCGGTTGTTGGTTACATGAAGGTGAATGCGTTTCGGTTGTTTAAGTCCCTATTACTATTTGTGATTGAGTGATTTGAATTGTGCTAACCTGCAGGAAGGAACTGAGGCGAGGTAAGTCTTCTGTGTGATGTGGCTAGGCCATCCGAGGTGTATTTTCTTTCTAATAAGGGTTTACAGGGTTGAACTTGCTGAGACATTGTCTTATCCCAGTTTGGGGATTAAAATTTCAGGTCCCCGTTGGATGGTGCGGCCAGATAGCTCTGGTTGGCCTTGAGTAGTTGCAGAGGTGAAGTCATAAGGATTGGAGAGCGTGTCCGACTTGTAGGTCGTAGGACAATTCCTTTTTAAGAGCCGGTCTTTGTAGACTTTTGGCCGTAGACCTCTGTTTGTAATTCTGTTGAATTATGAAAGTGTTATGTTGTGGTTTTGCTTCATGCTTTTCTATCACGTATTTCATTGTCGGGGGTTTTATAATACGTTCCGCTTACGCAATAATAAATGAATGGGGTTGGCGACACTACCTAGGAATGTCGCATTTGCATGACCATGGTGGAATGTTGGCGCGCTCGAGGTTCGGGGCATGACAAACAGGATCCCGAAGTTTGTAGCCGAATTCTTCATGTGTATACCCCAAAAAGATACATTGCTTTGATTTCCCATCAAGCTTTGATCTCTCATCCCTTGGAATATGAACAAATGCTCTACAGTCGAATACCTGCAAGTGGCCATAAGAAGCATCTTTACCAGTCCAGACACTTTGTGGTACATCACCGTTAAGTGGAGCTGAAGGTGATAGGTTGATTAAATTAATTGCCGTTCTCATTGCCTCACCCCAAAAGTGGTTTGGCAGCTTTGCGTTAGAGAGCATACATCTGATTCTATCACATATGGTTCTATTTATCCACTTTGCGACACCGTTGTGTTGAGGTGTTTTTGGTACGGATCTTTCTAGTTTGATCCCAAGGTTTTTGCAATAATCTTTAAAAGGTCCTCGGTATTCACCACCATTGTCAGAGCGTACACACTTCAATCGCCTGCCCGTTTCTCTTTCAACCTTCATATGAAATTGCTTGAAGATTTCCTGCACTTGATCTTTAGTTTTCATGGCAAATGCCCACACCTTTCTAGAGTGATCATCAATAAATGTTACAAAATAAAGCGCACCTCAAAGTGTTCTAGTTTGCATTGTGCATACATCAGTATGTATCAGATCTAAAATTTCAGCTTTTCTAAATGGTGGGAAATTGTGAAATGCTACTCTATGGCCCTATTTGGTTCAGCATTTGGAATGCTTATTTGAGCTCTAAAGTCCATTGACCAAATGTAAAGGTGTTTGGTTCGTTTTTTAGTGCGACTTTGGCGAGATGCTATTGCATCTCCAAGTGGCTCTAAGGGCCTTTAGCCCAATGCAACTCTTGAGGTCCTTTGGAAAGTTGCATCTTCAGAATGCAACTTTCGGTATTGTTTATCTCTTCGGTGGAGAAGTCGATCGGCCCGCACGAATAAAAATAAATATAAAAATAAATATGCTTATATAAGAATAAATATGTTTATATTTTTATATAAAAATATATTTTTTATATTTTTATATAAAAATATATTTTTTATATTTTATATAAAAATATAAACATATCTATTTTTTTAATATTTTATGTTTAATAAATATATATTTATAAAAAATATAATATATATTTATATAAAATATATATTTTATATAGATATAAACATATCTATTTTTATATAAATATATTTTATGTTTAATAAATAAATAAATAAATATATATATATATATTTATAAATATAAACACATCTATTTTTCTCTCCAATTGTTTTTATATAAATATATATTTATATAAACATATATATTTTTATATATATTTTATGTTTAGTAAATATATTTTATGTTTATGTTTTTATATTTTTTTTATATAAAAATATGTTTATATAAAAAATATAAACATATTTTTTATTTAGGCGGTTCGGCCGCTAGATTCGGCGGTCCGTGGCCAGACTTCAAAAAAAATATATAAACATATTTTTTTCTTTTTTAACTTAATAAAAGTTAATTATAAATGCAAGTTTTACCAAATGATATTTTGACCAAAGTTATTTCTCAATGCAAATTTTACCAAACGACATTTGCATTTCGGAAAACCCGCTTCACCCAAAGGTATTTGCATTTTTGCAAATACATTCCCCAAAAGCCGAACCAAACGGGCCCATTGTTTTCCCATAATGCAGTTGACACAAGTATTCAACGGTGTACCTTTTATTCCGGGTAGAAGTTGCTTTCTAGTGAGAATCTTAAGTTCTTTCTCATTCATGTGTTTGAGTCGCTTATGCCATAACTCAGTGGTGACTCATTTTCCGGTTACATTCACCTCTCCTCTACACGGCTTGAATTGTGTGATATAGAGAGAGAGTTAGGGCGCGTTTGTTTGCACCGCCGTGTTTCTTCCCAGGAACAAAAATTTCTGTTTTTTTGTTCCTAAGAACATAAAAGGAACAAAAACGCATTTGGGTGCGTTTGTTCCTTTTTTGTTTTTTTGTTCCCAGAAACAAAAAGGGAACATAAATAAGAAACAAAAAATTATTGTTTCTTATTTCTAAAACATATTTGAAGAACAACAAAGAAACAAAAAGGGAACAGAAAAATCGTGTTCTCCTGCGAGCCTCTCCTCCTGCAAGCGTCTCCACTGTCGTCTTCTCCGGCGCCTCCCACTCTTCGGCACCGACAGCCGCCTCTGTCTCGAGACCATCCGGCTTCTCCACCGTCGTCCTCTCCGGCGCCGACAGTCGCTGCGAGCGTCTCCACCTGCGAGCGAGTGACGGAGTTGGGTCATGGGTTGCTGGGCGGCGGCGGCGGCTGCGGTGCGAGGCTCAGCCGTGGGGTCTCGAGCGGCGGATGTCTAGGAGCAGAGCGGCGAGGATGGCCGGTCGAGTTGTGGGCTGGCGCGGGGTCGACAATCGAGCGGATCTCGAAGTCGTGGGTCATGGCGTGGTGAGATCTAATGCGGCGGTGGCGAACGGAGGCTCGAGACCTGCAGATGCATCGATCGGGCGTGAGGCGGAGGGGCGGTCGCCGATGCGGTGGCAGCGAGGAGGCGTCGAGCATGGTCGCCGATGCGGTGGAGGGAGACAACGGTGTGGCTCTAGGTCACCGTCGGTCCGGCATGGCGAGGCCGACCTCACGCCTGGCTAGGCGAGCTCGATCTCGCCTAGATCTGGCGAGGCTGAGCTCGCCTAGCGACTGGCGACGCCGAGCCTCGCCGGGGGCCGGCGAGCCTCACCTTGGCTAGGCGAGGCCGCCCGGCCCTCGTCGCCGGCGGCCCATGGCCAAGGCCGGCGACCGCCAAAAGAAGAAAAATGGAAAAAGGAAAAAGAAAAAAGAAAAAAGAAAAAAGGAAAAATAAATAAGAAAAATAAGAAATAAAATAGAAAATAAAAATAAAAATATTAAAAAATTAAAAGAAATAAAAAAATTATACAAACTTACCAAACTTGTTTCTATTCTTTTTATATTTCTGGAATAGATTTACCAAATGCGTTTTTTTGTTCAAAAATTGTTCCCTGGAACAGAAACACTTTTTTTATTTCTGTTCCCAGAAACAATTTTTAAACAGAAACGTTACCAAACGCACCCTTAGTCTTTTCTCCTTTGGCTATCACCAAATTACCTTTGGTCAGCTTCCATTTTCCATCACTAAAGAAATTGATGTAGCCTTCGTCATCAAGCTTGCCGGCAGATATAAGATTGTGATGTATGTCCGAAACATGTCTCACATCTTTGAATAGTAGCCTACATCCAATATTAGTCTCCAAATAGATATTACTCATACTAATAATTTTGGACGTACCTTCGTTTCCCATCTTTACGAGTCCAAAATCACCAGTGGTGTAAGATGTGAAAAGATCTTGACAAGCCGTGACAAGATAGGATGTGCCAGAATCAACTACCCATGTTGAATCTTGGGATGCAAGATTAATGGAATCATCGCTTTGAATAATGATCACCTCATTTGCAATATTTGTAGTGTCATTCGTCTGGTTCTCGTTAGCTTTGTTGATGTTATGACTTTTTGATTTTTCCGTCTTTAATTTTCTACATTCTCGGATGAAGCGTCCCAATTTACCACAATGATGGCACTTCTTGTCTCGTCTGAAGTTGGATTGGGACCTTCCTCGTTGTTGATTCCAGAAGTTACGGCTTTTGCTCCTCCCTCTCCGTTCTTGATTTTCTTGTCGATTAATGACAAGAGCCTCGGACTCAGGATTGACTCCACTCTCTTTTTGCCGGGATTCTTCATTCAACATTCTATCTTTTACCACGTCCATGGTAAGCTTGCCATCAGGAGACGAGTTATTGACCGACACAACAAGTGTGTCCCAGCTATTTGGCAAAGAGCTAAGCAGCAGTAATGTCTACAATTCATCATCTAATGTCATCTTCATAGAATTGAGTTGGTCTACTATACCTTGGAACTCGCTCATGTGTTCTGAGACACTGCTGCCGTCTTTGTATTTCAGATTCACAAGCCGCCGCATGTGATTTGCTTTATTTTGCGCCGTTGTTCTTGCATACATTTTCTCTAACTTTTGCCAAAGAACACCAGCATCATGTTCATTAGCAAAATTTTGAAATATGCTCTTATCAATCCATTGTCGGATTTGAGCGGCACACTTCCGATTGAGCACCATCCATTCGCTTTCGGACATTGTCATTGGTTTGCCACCAGAAGACGATGCCAATTTGGCTTTTGCTATAGGATCAGACTCCTTAGATGTTGGTACTGGTACCTCCACCGGTATCACAATTGGCCTCCAAAGATCTTTAATGTATAGCAGATCCTCCATCTTTGGTTTCCAGATTGCATAATTGAATGCAGTCAATTTTATCATGTTGCCAAAATTTTCCTCCATTTAATTCTGCACAAAAAAATAATAAATAGAGCAACCTCGCTTTGATACCACTTGTTGGGAAAAATATTTATGGAGAAGTCCCAGAAAATCTTTCCTGCTACTATTTCTGTGAAAATTAAATAGGATAAAATACTAACTGAAAACAGTAAAGATGAATAATAAATAACACCAGAATTTTAACGTGGAAAACCCTCCAAGGTGAAGGGAAAAACCACGGGACCGTAGTCCACTTCAAACTTCCACTATGATAAATAATAAGATACAATTTCACCCAAAGGTGGATCTCTCTTTGTCTTCAATTTGTGAATCTGAACCTCTCACAAACTGGATAATTCACTCAAAGATAACTCTCTTTTTTGAAAGAATAAAACCGTTTCTTCCGCTACGCTGTTGTATATTCTTCTCCGTTGAGGAGCACTCCTATTCATAGGAGCAAATACAATCCCAAATAGGAATTATATGATACAAAATCACGTAGATTTATCTTCTAATCTCTCGTGATTTTATATATATGAGAATATCACTTTGATTTCTTTTCCAATCTCCCTTGATTTTCTGGATGTAGAAGATCACGTTGATTTATCTCTTGATCTCTTTTGATATTTTCTTTTTCTCCTTGTTTTTTTTTTATTTGTACTTTTACACACTCACTACTATACTACTACAAATATACATAATTGCATTGGCCTCTCCAATTGGAAGTGACCTACTCAACAGCTAACTCACTCAATTAGTGAACAAAAGAGTTCGCAACGACAGCAGTGCGACGAGCGAACGTCTAGTCTACAGTGATGTCAAAGGGAGCTTGAACCGGGCTAAAAACGGTCCAAGATGGCTTAGCTAGGGCTAAGCTTTGGCCTTGCTTTGGGTGGGTCTTGGTGGGGACGCGGCTGGGCTTCCTTCGGTGGGGGAACGACAGAGCTGGAATGTGCGTGGGTTGTGCGGTCAAGCGGAGAAGACGGGTAAGAAATTGAGGGAACGCTGGGTTGACTTCACGAGGGAAGGGGGCATCGAAGAAGCTGTTGGAGTCAACGTCGGGGGGGTGCTTTTCGTTGGGGTTTGACTCGGTGGGGGAGCAGGGAAATGAAAGGTGGCGTTGGTGTTTTTGTGGCAGTTGTAGGGGTTGTTTCGATGGAGGGACAGAGAACGGTGGAGTTGGAGAATTCAAATGGAGGAGCTGGATTCTTTGAAGGAAATGAAAGAAAGGCAGGAACAGAAGGGGTCGGGGGAGTGATCGAGCAGAAGGGAAAATGAAAGGAAGGCAGAGCTGCGAAGGAGGGGATCAGTGGATGGCGTGCGAGAGAAGCTCAAGAAGGCCGGGGGGGGGGGGGAGTGAAAGTCAAAGAGAAATATCTACTCATCAATGCTTAGTCCCCCCAAGCCTTCATGCACATCCCTTTAGTCCCCCAAATACTTTCTTGCACATAAATTCCACAATTAGCTAAGTTGATGTCCAATTGTTGCAGCCCCCACACAAGCCTACGAATTTCACCAATTGGACTTCAATCTTTTCACCAAATTCTCCAATTTGATGACAAATTTTGCTAAGGAGGAAGCCCACACAAATTTCACAATTTCCTTTCACCAATTAGCTCACTTTGGAGGCCAAAAATCCCCTCACTTTGGTTCCTCCGAGTTTCTTTTCTAAATTATCCGAAATTGATTTTCCATAAAAATCCCGAGCTTGCTGAGAATTCTTCGAAGGATGAGTTGACATTCCTAAAATAAATCGTGACATGAAAGAACTTTCAATTTCTAAAATTATGTTTAATTTTGTGGTTAATTTCAACCGGGCGCGATTTTAACGTGACCTAACCTACCAGGTAGCTTTTGGGAATTTTTAGCATATTTGACCCATGGTCGATTATTTTTGACCCACATTGTATATCTTCAATTCATTGGCGACTCTTGGTTGTTGTGAAAATCTCGAGATTTCAAATACGGGCACAGGGTACAGAAACGAAAGAAAATTCGATTTAATGCCGTTCGACGAGAATTTTGCAATTAGGTAGAATCACCCACACTTTAATTACATGCCTCTGTCGAACCGACCTATCTCCGGTCTTTGATCAATTTTGACAGTGCCGTATTGACTATTGTAGATTAGCACGGTCAACTAGTCGATTTTTGATCGAATTCTCAAGTTTGTCGCGTTAGATTCCTTAACGGCTTCATCTAATAGACTAATTATCTTATGAGTGACCAACTCAGAGAAAAATGCCATAGGTGCGTCAATGTAAAGCCCATTTCATCTAGTCGAAAACAGAATCGAAAATTAGGATGTCACATTAACATGGTGAATTCTTACTATAATAGCCACTTCATTGATAAAATTTTCTACTTTAAAATCTTGATGGCCATCATGTTGCTACTTCCAAGCATTCCTTTGTATGCAGAACCATAACTCCCTTCACCTAGTTTGTGGTTAAAATTTGCAATGATCTTCATAAATTGAGTAAGAGTACCTTATGGGTACAAAGTCGTTGTGAGCTTGCAAAAATTCTTTAGTGTTCTTGTCCATTGCTAAGTAACTTCTTCTACGCTTGTAGATTAGAAATATCCTGACCAATGGTGTCCCAATTACGAACGTCACTATGCAGAAAACATTGAGGAAAACTTTGATAGGTTAGAATATCTTCTTCTTCTTCTTTTTATTATTTTTGGAACAAATCATTTCTGCATACCTACTAGAAATATAAAATCTAATGTTGTACAAAATGCAACATCATCTAGGACAGCCGCGGAAGGGATGAAGAATGTGAAAAAGAATTGAAGGAAAAGAAGTATGGAAAACAAAACTCACGAGGAAACAGAGAAGTAGGAAGCTACTTTGTACCAGTTTTGTCCAAAAGAATATGAGTAGTGGCGTGCGTGCATTTACAAATAAGTGAAAATAATAAGCTTCATTTACATAGATGATAGACTATATAAGAAACACCATTTGCTGTGTTAGTAGTCAACATATAAAGAGAAACAGTGATTTTCATTATGAATAAATAGTTTTGTTCCTTATGTCGTGAGCCTCCAGCAAAGTCTCAGTAATTTGGCGCGACAATCCAGTGGCAGCATCCGTGAGGCAACTGGCATGTTACACCTCAGCAATAACGATGGTTCAGCAATACCAGCGATCGTAGATGATGAGGATCGAATGAAGGCGGTGAGAAGGGGATGATTACATCCTTCGAGGGGGTAATCAAACACCAGCAGAAGCATGAATGCCACCGTAGCTCTTGTCTAATGCGGAATAGACAAACTGAATCCATCTTCTCTTGAACTGTACAATTAGAGAACCAAACTACTTAAACCCTTCAGGGACATCACTGCATAACTTGCTTGCTCTCTTGTAAAGCAATGACTTACGAACTCAGCAAACCTCTGAGCTCAATGGCAACTCGCCAGACAAATTCTGCTAGCTCAAAACAAGGGCAGCTAGCTCAATAAAAGATCACTCAAACCAACTGGAATTGGCTCTAAGAATCTATTTCCACTGAAGTCCAGTATAATCAAGATGCTCATTTCCATTATTTGCTTCGGCACTCTACTGATGAAGCTATTGCTTTCTTTTTCAAAGCTTCAAGTCCCCATGAGAGATTACTGATACTTACAGGAACTGAACTTGAGAGCAGATCGTCTCCAAGAGACGAAAAAACTCTCAAACCTATGAATTCACCAAAGAATTAAGAAACCTTCCCGGTAAGTCCATTCCCTTCGAGATAAAGCATTTGCAAAGCACTGCAGTTTCGGATTTCAGCAGAAATGGGCTCCACCAAAGGGGTTATGCCTCATACTCATACTCAGGTCCTTCAGTCTGTGTGTGTTCTGAGCGAAGCTATTCCTCTGAGGCATATCATCAAACGCTGTGCGATGAAGCCTTTGAAGCCGCAAACGATGACCATTTCGCAGTCAAACATGTCAGGACGAGTAGTTTCGACTTCGTTGATGAAAGATCCTTTTGGTTTTGGTTGTGTTCGATGAGCGTGAGCCGTGGATCATCAATTCCTAGTATTGAGCTAGAGAGCTTCGTCTATGGAGGTTGAGCTTGCTGAGAAGAAGGTGAATCCGTCAAACAGGAAACTTTCAGTCCTGTAACTGAAATCCAGCGATGGAGAGAGAGCTTGAGTTGGAGATGGCGGTGGCCATGGATTGTCGTCGTGTCTGGGCTACTGTGCTTGATGGGCTTAAAGGAATTGGATTCACCAATTTGATGTGATGGGCTGGATTGCCTTAAGCCCAAATGGAATGAATGTGGCCGGACTCCATTGATGGATCTTCCATTGATCATTTTTTATTTATTTATTCTCTACTTAATATTTATATATTAATTTTTTTTTGAAATTACATATTCGATTAGTCTGTAAAAATTCATGTGTCGGCACCAACTATCCATACATGAAATGGGATAGATTTCAAGGAAGTTGTCAAAAGAGTGCCTCTTGAATTATTAGTCAAGTGACTAATTAAGGAACTAATTCACGAAAATTATAAGATCTAACGAAGATTAGCAAATTTAAACTCTATGCAAACAAAAAAGTAGTTGTGGATATTACCAAAAAAAGAAAAGAAAAGTAGTTGTGGTTATTCACGCAACACTCGCTTTAGTTTCTTTTCTTTTTACATTGGGAGTTCTAGCCTTTCCATGGAAAGGAGATATAATCTAGGCGCACGTATATCTACAGCTGATGATGAATCCGTTTTGGGGGTGATTTCAACTGTACCATTTTTTTTTCCTGGAAATCTTGCAACTCCTACAATTTGGTTGTCATAGGTAATGCGAAGCTCTAAAACCTTTCAAACACACATATTGACGTGTATTAACGCGGACAATTTGTCATTATTTCATGGATTTAAAATATTTCTGTCATTTATTAGTTTTGAAGATAAAGTTCTTAGTGAAAGTGTGTGCAGAATCATGCAATATTGCTGTTACATATCATTGCCAACTGATGGTTACGGCCCCCATGGTACTGGGATCCGCAAACCTGACCTCCAAAGATCCTACTGAAATCATTGGAGGCATAGCATCTAAAGTATATGAATCAAAGTAGCAAAAGAAAGTTGTCTTCCATGAGTTACTATCATAGAGATGAGTCAACTCATATGTCGTACCCCAAATAATGGAGTCAAAATCCTTACGGTTGGGTCATGTGTGTTAAATCTGAAGAACGATTCCCTAATTGAATCTTCACATTGGGGTGTGAAAGAAATTAGCGGAACACTGGATGAAGTTGATAAGAGTTTTCTGTTCCATCTCGGTTTCACCATAGTCACAAGCCAGCACATGATTGCTCAGGTATAGAAATGGCTTGGGAGACGCTCTTAGCTTAACGGAAGGACTCACGCACAATAAAGTTGCAAGTTTGAAGACTTAGATGAGCAAAATGGAAGTTTTAAGACTCAAATACATTATGTTGACCAAATGAAAGTTTCAATCGTTTAAATTAGCGCTAATGTAACTTTCAAGACCATATGATGGTCCCATCGGTATTTTCTCAAAAATTTGATCAATTTTTGATCAAAGCAAATGAATTGCAAAGAAAATAAATATTTGTTGCAACTAGTGACTAAAGAGTTTGAATTTTGGCAAGCCAAATGCTGAGCGTCCTCTAAATGATTAATACCAAGTCAACAAGGACATCGGACCACTGGCAAGTCTATGTAAGATGGCATGTTTCACAGCGCTCTGCGGTGAATATTCTACATAAAAGAAATGATTCGGTTTATAGATCATTAACTAGATTAGCTGAAAATCACATTGGATGAACATATAGAATATGCTTCCCAAGCACGGTTATGAACCCAAACATACATCCCACTTAGGAGATTGTATGGACTACACATGGCAAAACTATATATGAAGTGAAATAACACTCTGACCAAAAAAAGAAGTACCACTAAACTAGCTCACCTCCCTTCCAACATAATACCATATTGAGGGGAACAAAGCTTTTCCGATTAAACTGTGCATGGTTCTAAACATCATTGCTACCTCCAAATGGAAAACTAGCAGAAATTATGGAAGCGCCTGATGAAGTTGAAAATGTTTCTAATTCCATCTTGGCTTTGTCATTGTCAATTGGCTCATCCGATGGGTAAAAAAGTGGTTTTGGAGGCATTTGAATATTACTAATATCTCCTTCGAGCATTTCTAAGACTTTGTTCATTGGAGGCCGATGGTCAGGGTTTAATTGTATACACCAAAGTGCAACTATTATCATCTTTTTTATCACCTCCCTTCCCTCTTCTACAGCTTCTTCCATTTCAACAATTTCATTTTCATTGACTTGGTCGTACACCCAAAGTGGAAAATAAATTTGGCTTGAGTGATCTGTATTTGCATTTATATTTTTCCTTCTACCTGCCATTTCCATGAGCAACATCCCAAAGCTATAGACATCCGCTTTATAAGATACACCACCAATATTTTTGTAGAGCAACTCAGGTGCCATATATCCCAAGGTTCCTCTTACAGCAGTAACCGAGACACTGCTATGATCAATTGGATAAAGTTTCGCGAGTCCAAAATCAGAAACTTTCGGAGTGAAATTCTTGTCTAAAAGAATGTTGTGAGGTTTGATATCAAAGTGTAGTATTTGCATGTCACACCCCCGATGTAAATATTCAATCCCCTTCGCCACCCCAAAAGCGATCTCATATATTTTCTTGTAATCAAGGAACTTATCACCTTCCTCAATGAAAATGTGCTTATCCAAAGATCCATTTGACATGAAATCATACACGAGAGCTTGTTTCGTACCTTCAAAGCAAAAACCGATGAGTTGCACTACATTAACATGGTGAATTCTTCCAATAGTAGCCACTTCACTGATAAAATCTTGCCCATGGGCCTTGGATTGCTTCAAAATCTTGATGGCCACTTCGTTGCTGCTTTTGAGTGTTCCTTTGTATACATAACCATATCCTCCTTCACCTAATTTGTGCTTAAAATTTCTGGTGATCTTCTTAATATTCGAGTAAGAATACCTTATGGGCAAAAAGTTGTTATGAGCTTGCAAAAATTCTTCAATGTTCTTGTCCATTGCTAAGTGCCTTCTTTTGTACTTGTAGATTAGAAATATCGCGACAAATGGTGTCCCAATTATGAACTTCATTACACAGAAAAGTACTGAAGAAAATTTTGATTGGTTAGAATAACTTTTTTTTTTTAATAATTATTGTAAGAATAAGTAATTGTGGCTTACCTAATGGCATTAAATCCATAGTAGTCCAAAATGCAATATCATCGAGGACACCTGTGGAGGAATTGATGTGAAAAAAAAAAATTGAAAGAAAAGAAGTTCGGAAAGCAAAATACACGAGGAAACAGAGTAGTAGCAAGCTACTTTGTACAAGTTGAATCTTGTCCAAAAGAATATGAGAAGTGGGGTACATGCATTCGCAAATAAAAGGAAATAATGAGCTTCATTTTTCATGTAGACAAGAGGATTCAAGAAACTCCTTTCGCGTAATTAGTAGTCAACAAATCTAGAAAAACTGTGTTTTTCATTTTTAATTAATAATTTTGTTCCTCCTATCAATACATGACTACAATTTTTTTAAGGATTGTTAACGAGTGTCTCTTGGATTGTTAGTTGAGTGACTAATTAACGAATTAATAAGAAAATTAACAAAAGAATGTAAATTCTTTGCCAACAAAAACCTAGTCATGTGGTTGGTGGCACAAGAATCCTTTTTTCGTTTTTTTCACAGTGGGAGATTTAGCCCTTTTATGAAAGAAATTATAATCTACACACATATATGCATTGACATACACCATCATGTATATTTTGTCATAATTTTCTTGGATATTAGGTATTCCTTTCATTTTCTAGTTTGAAGAGAAAGTAGCAAGTGAAAGAGGGTACAAAATCATGCAAAATATCGGTGAAATTTCATCGCTGATCAATACTTACTGCCATAATAGTAGATGGATCTGCAAACTAGACCTCCGGTGTCGCTATTTGCTAAGCGGTTGGAATAAAAGTGGCGATAGAGATGAAAGTAGCCATACCAATCAGAGTAGCAAAAGAAAGTTTTCTTCGGTGGCATACGGAAGTGAATAACAAATCCATCGGCCATGATGCTGTGAATTAGCTTGTAGTTGTAGGAGCTACTATTAATGTGTTCTCCAACTCCAAAATAATCTGTCCATGTCCAATTGTAAATGTTGCAAAAATCCCCAACATCCAAAACTTTTGGATTGACCAAAGCATACAAGTTCCAATTCGATGATGTGTTGGAAGAGTACAACCCCTCAGTGCATGGACCGGTAGCAATGTAGAATGGAGAACTAATTGTCTTTGAGCAATTCACAATGACCAATGCACTTTGGTTAAAGTATGAGCTTAGCAACAATGAACTACGAGGAAAAGACGAGCAGTTATCCTTTTGTAGTCCATCATTGACCAATCTGACTTGTCTAGTGGAATAATTGATAGATTGCACATAGTATCGACCATCATCAGCGTATGAAACAGCCTGATTATCTTCACAAATCAGCTCGAAACCCATTTCACCACATCCTTTCGGATCAGTCTTTAGTCGAAACGGGTAGCTTATATTGTGAATGTTACCACATGACGAAGTGAAGCACCGCTGTTTACTCTGAACACTGCAAGTCATCGGTAGAACTAGAATAAGAGTGAGTAGTAACACTCCATAGATATTCATGGAGCGGAGAGCATTAACCATGCCTCCGTATGTTTTTGGGCAAAGAGAAATTGGTAAAGAATTGCTGGGAATGTGTAGAGGCGCAATATAAAAAGATTGAAAGAAGATGGAAGGATCCTTATTTGCTTGGGGACTTGGAGTTGCCTGGTCTTATAGAGAAGCCCCCAACTCAGTCAACGGAATAAATGGATGGAAGTCAAGAAATTAAAGAGGTGAACCCATGCCTACGTTCCATTATTAGAGGAAGTTGTGGAACGGCCGGTTTCCATCCCTGTTCGATCTTTTCTTCTCCACTATCTTGACTTCGCTTCCGCTCTACTCCACGTGATTCTTGGGTCCACATCCCATTAACAAACAAATATACTCACCATCTTTCCTCTTATTTTCTTCTTCATTTTTTCCCTCCTCCTTTCTTCTTCTCTTCTTCTTTGAAAATTCTCCGTCCCATCATCGGCCCTTAATCACTTGATATGTATTCAATATTTGCTAAATTACGTCACAAACTTTAGACGTAATTCCAATTTCTTACATGGTCGAATCATTTCTTTAAATAAATAATTGCTATAAGAAAATTGTCTCATATGGCTATGATATATTGCACTGCGTCATTGTTGACCTAGTCATCATGTATATCCTGAAAAAAAAAAAATCCTCATATGAAGATAAAATGTATAATTTGCAATAGTTTATGTGCATGGTAGTTACATAAAATACCCTCTCCTATTTATAAATAGTAATTTTGCAATGCACAGTGGCAAGAATGACGGTAGTTGCAAATACAGCCATATATGGATGGGATCCACGTAGGGCCAATTTGAAGCAAGGTCCTAAAGACTTTGTACGTCATGTAGACTTTACATCTTCTTTATTGGAAATTTTCTCACCCTAATGATGGACGGGACAGATGAGGGGCTACCGCTCTTAGCCAGAATCATAAGGAAGACACGCTTCGAGAATCATAAGGAAATTTTTTCCTTTTTCCTCCAATTCACTCTCGAAGAAAATTTATACTTTTCAAAATTAGTTATTCTTCATGTCACTACATAGCACATCAGATTTGACACGATACCATAAAACTATGTCAGCATGCATCCGAATAATTTGTTCTAATTTCTTCTCCAAAGACATTTATTTATAGAATGTGGAAATTCCATGTAGAATTACCAAATATAGGATAATACTTAAGAAACGCAATAGAATGAGGCCACACACTAAGAATATCAATGTTCAAACTTGAATATGATGAGTTTGCATAACTCAATGATTGCTGCAATCTCGCATATTAGGAATTCATACCTCGCTATGGCTATGTTCCACAGTCAAAGCAGTACGACTACTTCATCTTAAGATGTCTTGCAATTCGACATTCCAAAGCATAACCTGTGTCAAGTCACATAGGAGAAAGAATGAAGTTGCCAATGGCACCTATTATGAGTTGATGCCCCCTCTTTGCATATTACTTGAGGATAATGGATCCTGAGTTTTATTGACTATGAATATGTCCGGAGGTGACAACGGTCAATGTGCATGGACAAATGTCCAAAACTGAAAACACTAGACACTCTATGTAGTGATCTACAATGATCTTACAATCTACAGTGATAAAGCCAATCTGAGTATCAATGCACACTAGATCATTAGTTATTGAAGGCACCTCTATAGCTGTCAATTAGATGATAGTTAAGTGATGTCTAATCTAAGATTTAATATCGATAGGTATGTTCAACTTCCCAATGATTATATGTGAAATTACATGTCAATGTTTGTAGGCGGTGAAAATTTAAGGTATTTAGAGTTTAAAAAATTGAAACTATGCTCACCGTAGAATTGGATTAAGTAATGTTATAGATATTTAGATACCTTGTAAAATGTAAAAGGTGTAAAGTTAATCTTCCTACTGCAATTATCTTATGGCCAAACCAAAGAAGTACAAGCTAGATATTTTCTTTTGCGATACGGCTTGTGAGTAGTTAAGGAAAAAACCGTTGGCCATCGCGTTATGGAGTTGCTTGTTTGGTGCAAGCATACGATCATGACATGCCTATGTCGTCATGAAATGGTCCCTAGACTTTTATTTAATGTGCAATCTTGTCCCTGAACTTTCGATTTGCTCAATTTGGTCCCTGGGCTATCAATTAATGTCCGATCTAGTTCCTGACTATTTGAAAATTAACCAATTTCGTTCTTCTGTTAATTAAAGTTAACGGAATTGGGCATTTTGGTCATTTTCCTTTTTGTTTTGCTTTTTTTTTTTTCTTTTTTTTCTTCTCTCTTCCCTCCGCCGGCCATGGCGGAGCTAGCAGAGGGAAGTCAGCGTCTGGTGAGGGCCGCCCTCACCTGACGCCCTCACCCGACGCAGGTGAGGACGGCCCTCACCTGGGTTAGTGAGGATGGCCCTCGTTAGATTTGGCGAGGGCACCCCTCGCCCGACGCCCGTAGGGGTAGCCCTCGCCTGACGCAGGCAAGGACAGCCCTCATCTACGTCGAGTGAGGACGGCCCTCGTTAGATTTGGCGAGGGCACCCCTCGCTCGACGTCGGCTGGGCCGACCCTTGCCTGACATCAGCAGGGGTGGCCCTCGCCCCACGTAGGTGAGGACGGGCCCTTGCTGGCGTCGGGCGAGGGCCGCCCTTGCCGGCATCGGGCAAGGGGTGCCCTTGCTAAATTTGGCAAGGGCCGTCCTCGCTCGACGCTGGCAAGGGCCGCCCTTGTCTACGTCCGATGAGGACGGCCCTCGCCTGATGTCGGCGTGGGCGGCCCTAGCTAGCCCAAGCGAGGGCGACCCTCGCTGGATGACGACTTCCCTCCGCCGGCTCTGTCATGACCGGCGGAGGGAAGAGAGAGAAGAAGAAGAAGAAGAAGAAGAAGAAGAAGGAAAAACAGTTAATTTTTAATGGAAGGACTAAATTGGACAATTATCAA
The DNA here is from genome assembly GCA_017140475.1 of Eucalyptus fibrosa. NCBI lineage: Eukaryota > Viridiplantae > Streptophyta > Magnoliopsida > Myrtales > Myrtaceae > Eucalyptus > Eucalyptus fibrosa. The sequence continues at coordinate 5,969,882 of CM029515.1, read as the reverse complement.
TAGTTTATGGACCAAATTGAGCAAATCGAAAATTCAGGGACAAGATTGCACATTAAGTAGAAGTCCATAGACCATTTGTAACATTTTCCCACTCATTTTAGATATCTTAGATGATACGTCCGACGAGTATGCTCCTTCGATATATAAAGGAGAAAGCAACGGGTCTTCAGCACTTCACAAAGACCATTGAATTGACCAGAAACATGATAAACTCTCGTAACCAAAGTTCGAGTTTGTTAATGAATAACTAGGGAGGGAAAAGCAATTGGCCCTTTGCAAACCCACATCGAACACGAGGGTATCACCAAAATTGACTGTGTCAATTATTTTTACTGATGGATTTGAAAAAGTAGTTTGTATGATTATTTTCACATGCTCACTCAAGTCTTGAGTCGCCACAACCTTTCACATCACTCTTCATTTGAAAGGGACAGGTCATCTTGAAAACTTCACTGCAGGAGAGGCTGAAAAGGGTCGTTCATTCGGGGCATTAGTGTCCCCGGTAGCATGCCAAGGAAGACCAATAACACGAGGCACACGGGTCTAGAATTGCGAGGAAAAGTCTTGAGTCGCCAAAACTTTTCATATCACTCTTCGTTTGAAAGGGACAGGTCATCCTGGAAACTTCACTGTAGGAGAGGCTGAACAGGGTTGTTCATTCAGGGCATTAGTGTCCCCAGTAGCACGGTGAGAAAGACCAATGACACGAGGCACACGGGTCTAGAATTGCGAGGAAAAGTTGTGTCATTCTTAGCTTGTGAGCGATGGAAATTCGGGGCTTAATATGTGGTGGAGGACCAACAAAGATAAAAAGACGTCCATGTAATAATGGCGAATGAGAGAGACCGTAAATATGAATACTGGGGATCTTCTATTAAAAAGCCCATGTCAACCAATAAAACAAAGTCAATCAAGTTGAGAATACTACAGGAGTAGCGAATAGGACCCAACACCATCGCCATTTCTTTGTGGCAAGAAACCATCGTATTGACAACCCATAAATGTAGCCGTCCAACGATATTATTCATGTTTTAGAGATTTTTGTTAGATAATTAAGTAATTTTAAATTGCCAAAGATATTTAGGATGTCAATGAGTTTACTTTTTTCTAATACGACAAGAAAGCCGTCTTAAGATTCCATTGCGGACTTTGAATTGAAGTCAACCCAAACGAGTTAAGAATCGAGTGCATCCTGATAATTAAGGATTGCATAAATTAAATTCAAAGAAAAAAGAATGTTAAGAAATAAAAAAAGAATTATCCACTCTATTCTATTTTTATTGAAGAAAATTCTCCAAAAGTTGTTAAAGTAACTTTATAGTTCCCTCACTATCTTTAGGGAGAAAATTTACTAAACGTGTTTATGTTCTATTTTTGTTCTGGGGAACAAAAAACCACAAATAGGTGTTCCCCGAAACGTTATCAAACAGCCCCTTAGAAGACTTGAAAGTCACCAATAACAAAAGGTATTAGGGTTCTTTAGGAAATTAAAGTTCAACTTATTTTTACTCGAGAATTGTGTATAAAGCAACACTATATAAAGTGTAATAGTCATTAACAAGTTCAACAAAATGCAAGTTCAATTCGAAATTTTGTAGGTTTTGTTCTTAATTCTTTATGATAACCTAAATCAGCATGGGACAAAAGAATACTTGATGACGGTTGAAATTATGTCAAATCTTAAGTTTTTTTTTTCTTTTAGCTAGAACTTTTCCACTATAATTAAAGTTGGCTTCATCCATATTATATTTTTCTAAAAGATATAACTAAACAATGTATATTTTGCATACAAGGCGCATATATGGTGTTAATTAGAAATCACAATCTTTACACAAAAAATAATACGATGATGGAAATAATACAAAGATTGAAGAGAAATTGGATGAACCTTGTTCGATTGGGGACTTTGGAGTCACCTTGTTCTATAAAAAAGACCAAGTCAGTCAACGGATTAGGTCAAAAAATTAAAGCAATATTACTAGTGGAGTAATGGGCACGGCCCGGTGGCCAACCCCGATTGAGACCCCCTTAATTATTTTCTAAGCAATAGTCTTTACATTTTCTATAAAAAAATAAAAAAATAAAAAAATTAATTAATTAATTAACTTAACTTAATGATTGACGGGCACTACAAGGAATATGTCTTTCTTAGCTAGAATCAAAAGGGACCCATACTTTTACAAACATTGACGACAAAAGCAACCATAATCATGTTTGATGTGGATTGGAGATTTGTGCATGCAATCGGTGCAATCACTTCAAACTATTGATATCTCTTTTGGTCTCCACTTCTATTTAACTATGGTGGATTGATATAATGAACCAATTTTGTTTCAAAAAGCTATATAGATGCAGAATAAAAAACCCAGGTTTGGCTATTAAATAAAATTTGATAGGGATGATTTACTTTGCGCAAAAAAGTGGTTTAAAGGTAAGAAAACAAGAAGAATTGACAGACTTGCTTTTTGGAAGCTCGCGTGAATCATGCTTTCTCACTTTTAGATATAAGTAGTTACAAGACTCTTGCCGTGTCTTATGTTTCACCTTTGCGCTAAGAAAAAGATGACATTGAAAGAATCATATAAGTGCGTTCTTGACACTCGCTAGAAATGTTGAAAAAGCAACTATACTTTATGTACAAAGTACATGTTGTAAATTGATCAAAAAATGGGACGTATATATGTTCCTATTAGCACATAACCGAACTATTACCTTATTAGCTCATACAATTAATGAATCCTAATCGATACATTCTGAGAAACTTTTAACATTTACCATATGAAATTATACTGATCTATTGGCTATTCACTAAAATAGTAGTTAGACTCTTTTGAGTCTTGAGCATATTTTTTGTTATAGTTATTTAGGAAAATTAGGATGGTTTTTTTATCTTTCAAGATTATGTAAACATCCTCCATGATGTTACGTATCTTAATTGATATGTTATCTTATTTAATCTTTCATAAAACCTACACAAAGGCTGATAATCCTCATTATGGATATATCAAAATATATAAAAAATTCCTTATTTCTCTCTTTCTCATTTTTCTTAACTTCTTTTTATGCTTTGAGGCACGGTGCCTGAGTGGCAAATCTGTTTCGAATGTGATAAGTGTGTTCTTGTTGGCATGATATTGATTTGCTGAATTTCATCACGAATTATGGGTGTTCATACGATAGACCATTTGCATCTCTAATTACAGTGGCTAAAGCGCTTTAGCAGAATATGGCGAAGAAGCTGCAGACTGAAACGGCTGCTTGCGTCGACGCTGATACAATGGCAAAAAGCGCTGTTGAGGAATTCAGCTAGTCGGCTCATTTTCAGGAACTCTTGTATGAGATTTTTCTGACAAAGCCACAGACCAGATGGTTGCAATGATGGTGAAGATGTGCTTTTTGTTATCGTTTTTCTGTTTTTCTTTTATTTTTAAAATACATCATCTGTATTACCCTTTTTTCTTTTCTTTTTCAAATTGGGTGTTATGGATGGCTGATAGTTTGGAAATTAGAATACTTCCTTATAAAGTGCTGGAGTTGAGCCAACGCAAAATTTCATAGATACATAAAAAGAAAAAAATTACTACATTGAAGAGAGTTATCCTTTTGGGGATCCTTGGGTGGTTCGTGAAATTTAATGGTAAAATCTATTTTATGAAAAGTAGTTATTTATTTATTTATTTATTTATTTATGAAAAGTAGTTTTGAAAGGATAAAAAAAATTGCAACAAAATTGTGCTTGTTTTTACATATATAAGTTGATATTTTATAAATTCTTGGTTCGGATCTGTTGGAAAAAACTTCCTTATTTGTTTTGAAGCCGACAAAACGTTTCTACCGTCCTAGTTTGAAAACTTGCAGACTCTTTCGTCAAAATCTACCCTCATTGACAGTCTCTAAACTGACGAAGAAGACTTATTCATAATCGAGTATTTCTTTAAGGATTTGATTCAAGCAACTAAAGAAGATCTCATGGCTGGAGATAGCATCTCGAGATCTATTATTCGTTTTGAAATTAATTCGGATAATTTGGATCAGTTTAATGACGAAGCATACTTGGAAGGTTCTACTTATGGAAACATAGATCTTAATTGTATGGGCGAGCAGAATTGGTGGACTATCATCACATCCCTTAAGTAACTCGAGATCTCCCTAATTGATTCTGTTCAACGGGTAGATTGGAAGAACTCCTTTGGAAGGTGCCAATGGTTATGAAGGCATGAATGAGTATATAAGGAAGACGCTCTAGTTATTCGAGTGTGCATGATAGATAAATTTCAAAGTCTGAAGTTCCTTGTTCTTTACTGATTCAATTGTTGAGCGAAAATTTGTACTAAAAAGAGAGTTTATACTTTTGTGAGACCTTGAGGAGGTGTAGCAGAGTCTTTACACTGTGGAATCAAGGACGTGATACTGTAACGGTTCTTTTGATTCATAGTGAAATCTAGCTGGTGGACTGTCAGTGCGGGAGAGTGGACATAGGCTTGAATTAAGCCGAACCACTATAAACCTTGTGTTCTTATTCTCTTCCCTAAACTCTTTACTTTGTTCGTAACTTTATTTAATTGTTAAAATCTAATTTCCTCTTTAAAATCTACTGTTAACCAGACTCAGGTTAAGAGTATAGTTGTACACTATATTTTGCAAAATCTGTTTTTGCACATATTCACCCCCTCTAGATGCACGTACTAGCACTTTCAATTGGTATCAGAGCATGTGTACTCATTTAAATTGAAGTGTTTTTACTTCAGAGTTAACGATCCATGGCTAGTATGTTGGCTCCCAAGTTTGGTTGAAGAGCAAAGTAACACCATACCGCCTTATTTTAATGGAAATGAATACAACATATGGAAAAACAAAACGAAGGATTTTTAATATCAAAAGATCCTTTGGAATGGGATGTGGTAGAAAAGGAATCATTCCTAAAGTTACAACAGTCTCAGAAAGGGGAAAAGAAGTTGTTGAGGCTAGCGAGATAACTCAGGAAGAGATAACAAAGAGACAAGCTCTTGATGCAAAAGCAATTTATTCCTTATATTGTGCATTATCTCCTATTAAATATAACAGAATTTCTTCTTGTGAAACAGCTAAAGAAATCTGAGATAGGCTGCACATCACCTGTGAAGGAACCGATCGAGTGAAAGAAACCATAATCAATATTCTGCTCAGTCAATATGAAGCCTTCAAGATGAAACTAGGAGAATCTATCACATACATGTTTAGTCGTGGTCTTGAGTATCAAGGTCAACTAATCTCTGGACCCATGAAGGTTAACAAATTGCTACGTAGACTTTCCAAAGATTTGAATCACGTAAAGACCTCAATAAAAGAAACACAAAAAATCATGCCACTTTCCGTTAACGAATTGGTTAGCACTCTTCAGTCTTATGAAGTGGAGCAAATCAATAAAGATGAAAATCCCAAAGGTAAAAAATTTATTATTTTAAAATCTAATGATGATTCTGATGTTACAGATTCTGAAGACGATATGGATGATGAAGAACTTGCTCTCATGATAAGAAGGTTCAGAAAACTGAACAAAAAGAGAAGAAGATTCAATTGGAAGAAACAAAGCTCTCAAAAGTTTCAAAACAAATCAGCTGAGGATAATGAATCCAATAAAGATGTGGTTTGTTTTGAATGCAAGAAAAATGAAAACATCAGACCCAACTGTCTCTTGCTGAAGAGAAAAAAAAGAAAAGCTGAGAAATACAAAATGGCATTCAAAGCAGAAACTTGGAGTGATACCGAATGTGAAGATAATGATGATGATTATGCTAATATTTGTCTAATGGCACAATCGGAATTAGATTTAGACTTTTAGACAGATACAAACTCAAACTCAGATAGTGAAATCAATGTAAGTAATTTAAAAATTCCTACTAAAGTCTTTAAATATATTGATGAGCTATATCTTAGTCTTAAAACCTCTTTAAGAGGATTTCCGAGCTAAAAAGAGAAAATTCTGCACTTTGAAGCAACAGGAGATTGTTTGGAAAGAAAATATCGAAAATTTAGATAAAATTTTTATTACTTTGAAAGAAAATGCAGACTCTCTTTCAAAAGAAAATGCACTTTTGAAAAATGATATTTCAAGTATTTCAAAAAGGTTTTCTATAGGATCGAGAAATTGGAAAAGATTCTTTCAAAGACAAAGACCTTACTTTAACAAATCAGGCTTGAGAATGACTGCGAAACCATTCATCTAATTGATTTTCCAAAAGTAAAGGAAAGAATCAAACAAAGACCTACAAAAGCTTTTTATAGAAATCATTTTCAAAAAGTCTTTGTAAAACCTGTTGGTCGTAGTGCTCTTAAATGTTCTAAGTGCAACAGCTCAGAACACTTTGAGAAAGAATGTCCTATGGTTTGAAGACCTATTAAAACGGATTGGGCAAAGACCGTGTATTGCACTAACTCCATTGAACCCAAGAAAGTGTGGGTACCAAAGAAAGCTTGAGTCTCTTTTTTAAAGGCAGGTAACTATCAAGAAAAAGGTCAAATGGTACTTGGATAGTGGATTCTCAAGACATATGATAGGAAACTCAAGTTGTTTCATAAAACTTATGCAAGTTAATGGTGGAAAAGTTTCTTTTGGTAGAAATAGCAAAAGAAGAATTGTCGGATGCGAAATAGTAAAGATTGGAAGTCTCACAATCAACAACGTTTCCTTAGTGGAATGATTCAACTACAATTTGCTGAGTATCAACCAACTGTGCGATACAGGTTTCAAAATCAACTTTCAAGAAGGAGTATGTTCGGGAACCAGTAAAGACTTCTCTCAGACTTTCATGAGGCGAAGACATGGGAACATCTATCTTTTGGACATCAAACTAGAAAAATCTCAATGTCTAATTTCAATTCAAGAGGAAGCTAATCCCTGGCGTCGAAAACTTGGCCACATCAACATGAAGCAAATAGCCAAGATCTTCGCAAAGAAGCTTGTTCGTGGACTACCCAACCTGACATACCAAAAAATCTAAATTATGCACACCATGCGTGTTAGGAAAACATGTTAGAAGTTCTTTCAAACAATAAATCAAGTTTCCGCTAATCGTGTACTATAGCTCCTACATGTGGATCTCTTTGAACCAACTAGGACTCAGAGTATTGGTGGAAGAAAATATTGCCTAGTAATAGTGGATGATTATTCACGATTTACTTGGGTATATTTCCTGACAAGTAAGTCTGAAACTTTTTCTTATTTTATAAAGTTTGCTAAGAAAGTACAAAATGAGAAATGGTATGTTATTTCGAGTATATGGACAGACCATGGAGGTGAATTTGAAAATCAAGATTTTGCTAAATTCTGTGATGAATTTGGTTCTCAGCATATGTTCACCTCTCCATACACTCTTGAACAGAATGGAGTTATGGAAAGGAAGAATAGATCATTGCAAGAAATGGCTAGAACACTTTTAATTAAAAGAAACATTTCTTTTCGTTTTTGGGCTGAAGCAGTTTCTACAGCATGTTATATTATTAATAGAGTCTTTTTAAGACATATTTTGGAGAAAACTCCCTATGAGTTATTCAAAGGAAAGAAGCCAATTGTTTCTTATTTTCATGTGTTTGATTGCAAATGTTTTATATTGAAAAATGCAAATGATCGAACTGGTAAGTTTGAAAAAAAATCAGACGAAGGAATTTTCCTTGGATATTTAACCACCAGCAAAGTCTACAGAGTATACAATACAAAGACTCAATCTGTGGAGGAATCGATGAATGTCAAATGTCAAGACCTTATACAAAATCAATCGATCCAGACTCAACCTGAAGAATTTGACTCTGCTCCAAACTCTACAAAGTCTATATCCCCAGAAGTAGCTCAGACTTCAGAAGGTCAAAAACGAACGAATGTTAAAGAATCAAATGAAGAAAAAGATCAGTAGTCTGTCAAACCAACCAGCAACTGGAAGCACAAGTCTAGTCATCCCAAAGAACTCATTATTGGTGACATTGATGAAGGGATTCGTACAAGATCCAAAAGGCATGAAGAGTCTAGCGTTGTGGCTCTTATTTTTGAAATAGAACCCAAAAGCATAGAATAAGCTTTATCTGATGAAAGCTGGATTGAAGCTGTGACATCCCAATTTTCCAATTCTATTTTCAATAATTTAAGACTGGCATTTCGTTGGCACGCATATAGTTCTTCTCCTTGAGTCGGCCACTCATGTGAAAACTAGTCTATCAGGTGAAGCCGTTAAGAAATTCTAATGCATCAGACTCGAGAATTTGACCATGAAGCGACCTTTCGACCGAGCTAATCTGCAAGGGTTATTGCGGCACAATTAAAAATCGATTAGAGATCAGAAATAGATCGATTCGACAGAGGCATGTGATCAGGTGTGGGTGATTCCACCAAATCGCACAATTCTTGTTGACCGGCACTGGATCGACTTTTCTATCGATTGGGTACCCTGTGTTCATATTTGAAACCTTGAGATTATCCCGACAACCGAAAGTCGCCAATGTTTCAAAGATATACATTGTGGCTTGAGATGATCAACCATAGGTCAAATGCATGAAAATTTCTAAAGGCTACCCGGTAGGTTGGGCCGCGCTAGTATTGTGCCAAAGTGAAGTTAACCATGGAATTGAGATCGAATTCAGAAATTAGAAGTCTAGGTGTGTCACAAATCATTTTAGGAATATTAACTCATCTTCAGAAGATTTTTCATGTAAGCCGACTTTTTCAGCAAATTAATCAGAGAATGGCTAATTTGGCTCGAGAAAGTAGTAGACCCGCTTTTGGTCGTACTTTTGGGACTTATGTTGATCCTATGGACAAGTGAAAATGTGAATTGAAGTAAGGTGACATTGGATTAATTTTATGGACTTCAATTGGACTCAATTGGAAGAGAATTGAAGGGAATTGAAGAAATTAATGTACAAGATTTTAGGTCCTGGAAGAAAATGAAATTGGACCCATTGGAATAAGGTTGTGGGAGTTTTGAGTGAGTGGAGTATGACATCATCAAGTGATGTCATGGTGGGCCAATTTGTGGGATTAAAGAAAGAGAAAAAAAAAGAAAAGAAATTGCCCCCTTCCTTCTCTCTCCTTCTCTCTCCTTCCTCTCTCCCTTCCATTGGTTTCTCCTCCATCTTCATTGTGCGAAGACCAGAAAATTTGTAGAGGAGAAGCCGAAGCAGCCCTTTGCCGCCCGCTCAACCGCTCGTCGCCGGCCGTCCGCACCCGCCATCGCCGTTCCGCCTTGGCCGCACACCCTCCGTCTTCCCCCTTCCTCTCCCGTCGCGGCCTCTCTCTCCTCCATCCCGGGTTCTTGCTTGAAGACCCATTAGATCTGAGCTTGTCGAAGAAGCTGCAGCCATGGCCGTCGCTCGTTGCCTATTCGCCGGAGCTCGCCGTCGCTGCCCACCCGCCCGCGCTCGCCCACGCTTGGCCGACGCCCAGCCGCCTCCGTCTGCCCTTGTTTGCGCATTCCAGGAGCTGCCGGAGCTCGTCCCCGCTGCCGTGAGGCCTCACCTGGCCGCCGCCTCGCCCGTCCGAGCCACCATCGAGCTGCCACCTCAATCCTCCACCCATTCCGGTGCCGGATCTGCCCTTCTCGGCCCCAAATCAGGAGCTACAAAAAATGGGTATGGCAGCGGACGTTTTGATGTTGCTAATACGAGTACCTAGAGGGGGGTGAATAGGTATTCAAAGATTTTTCTTGATAATTTCTAAATACTTGTGCAATACTTAGACAGTTCAAGGATTAGCGAAAGATAACAATCAACGTAAGACTGAGTAAGGAAAGAGAGAATTAAACACGCGGTTTATAGTGGTTCGGCTTGATACAAACCAATTTGGTCGGATTCCACTATGAACAAAGAGATGTTACAAAGTTGATCTTCCTTGATTTCTGGTGTAGATGATTTACCACACTCGCTCAAGGTATCACCAAGTATAGACACTCTCTCGTGTATACAATTTCGCTCGATCGTATCGACTAATAATCAAGGTGCTTCGTACTGGAATTTTTTATCAATCACGCTCTTAAAACAACTAGAATGTCTTCCTTTTTATACTCCTTTATGCCATCATACCGTTGGCACTTACCAAAGGAATTCCTCCAATCTACCTGTTGGACGGAATCAATCAAGAAGATCATTCGAGCTATAAAAGGAACTCCGACGATAGCCCATCAATCCTTTCGCCCATACAATCGGGATCTTGGTTTCCAAGAATAGAACATTCCAAGAATACTTCGTCGACCATCGGATCTTCGAATGATTTAGATCAAAAGAATCCGTTATATTTATCCAACCAAAAGATCTTCTCCGACGATAGGATTAAATCCTCAACCATATACTTCGGCTCTGGATTTCCTTCGTCACTGGATCAGAAAGACTATCAATGAGAATAGTCTTGAGTCTTGAGTCTCGAACCTTGAGTCTTGAATCTTGAGTCTGGTAGTCAGAGTCTTCAGACTTTAAACTAGACGATCCGCAGATACCCAGACTAGACTGAAGGAAATGTTTTGTCAGCTTCAAAATATTCTGGAACGATTTCTCCAACAATCTCCCCCTTTTTGATGGTGACAAAACTTTCCTGTAGATTTGAACCACTTTGACCTGCAAAAACATTTTTCAAGCAATATGGCAATCTCATAAAGATTAACAAAGCAACCAGACTCTACATCCACAGAAAATTGGTTAGTCTTTCATGAGTAATACCATATAACAACACTTGATATGAATGCAAACAGTCAAGCATTAAAATCCACAGCCAATTCAGTCAAGTTTAAGTTCACACCCAAGATTGCTCAAGTCATAAACAAACATAAAAAAAAAACTTAAAGTCAAAGAAATTTGAAGAAAGTTGGTTGGTTGGTTGGTTCAAATTGCTTCTCCCCCTTTTTGTCAACATTAAAAAGGTGAGAAAGATGTCATGTCCGCTGGGAATGCGCACAACTGAAATCTCCCATGGACTCGGACTACTCCTTCTAGCTTCTTCAAGTCTTCCCTAAGTTGAGCTACCTCTTCTCCCTTTGCATTGGCTTGAAGTTGCAGAGCGAGGTCTTTCAATTTATCCTCCAGGGTAACTGAAGATGCTTGTCCAGCATTCTTCAAGACTTGAATTTCACAGTCCAGAGCATAGATTTGGCCACGCATTTCCAGAAGAATATCCATGATACGACGAAAATCTGCAGAATTGTCCGTCTGAGTACTTGCATTTGCTCTTTCCGATGGAGTGAATGCAGACGATGGCGCTTATGTATAGTCTTGCAGATTTGGTTCTGACGTATCGTGACCTTCTTCAGGCAATTGAGAAGCCTGAAATTCTTCTGGGGCTGCTGGAGATTGTCGTAGACCTTCACTATTGGTAGCATGAGGTGAGGACCTCTCTTGCTCGCCAACTCCCCCTGTCTCTAAGACATCAAGAGGAGAAGAGTGATGATCATGCTCTTCTGTATCCTTCTCTCCAGATTCAGCTGTAGACTTTTCTTGCTCTTTTTCTCCTTTTTCTTCAGCTTCTGTCTCCTTCTCTCTCTGCTCTTCTTCTTCTCTGTTCTTGTCTTCTTCTTCTTCTTCTTCTCTCTGTTTCTTCTGCTGTTCTGTTGATTAGGGAACATAACGTCTTGTCCTTATCAAAGCAGTGATTGTTAGATCTTCCTCCTCATCTTCATCTTCATCCTCCAAGATGAGAGTTCTCTTCTTTTTGGATGGAGCACCAATGGCTTCCTTTCCCTTTCTTTTTGAAGCAGACGGAACTGGAGTCTTCACTCTGAATTTCTCCATTGCCTTAGAAAGTTCTTTCAAACGCATCTTTGTCAACATCTTTAAACCTACCACTATCTTATCGCACGGCCGAACACGTAGAGTGTGTGGAGGTTCAATATTCATGTGTCTCAAGATCCCGGTCACCGGACTGGATAAGGCAATTGTCCCTTGTCTTTCGACATTGCTCGTACATGTGAAAGAGAATAGTGTGAGGGAGAGAGAACTTCTTCCCTGAGTTGATTGCGTACATCAATTTTGCTTCTGAGTTAGACACATCAGTCTTTGATGTAGACTTAGGCCTAATGCAATTGATCACAATTTTGTGCAGCACAATATTGATAGCGCGCATCCTCGAATAGATGATTTTTCCCTCAATGTCTCTGTCTTCAACAAGGTCCATTGTGGCACGAGCAACTGAGACTTTGACTGGTTGATATCGTGCCCGTTCAACTCCAAGTATGTCCGCCAACATGTCCACATCCAACACATAATCCTGATCTCGAACACTGAAAGATATTCTATTCGCATCGATAAAGCTAAGATTTGAATAGAAATATGCAGTCAGTTGTGCATATCCGTCCGTGGTGTCAGTGCAAAAACGTTCCAGTTGAAGCAGACTGAACTTTTCTCTCAAGTTCACATTCACAGCATCCAGGAAATCAAAGTCGACACTCCTAGGGTTTATCACCCCTCGCTTCAGCAGTTTGAAGAACAAAGTTTCCTGTTCCTTTGATTTAAATAACTCCATCCTCTTTCCCTTCACCTTCGCAAAGAACACCCAATCTCGGTTGAAAATCGCTGAACATTTTGTCATCGTCGTTCCCATCAATCAAATTTGGGCCCGACATCTGAGGGTCACTCGGAATATTTGCAAGCGCTTCCTCTGCTTTACCTTTGGGAGCAATTCCCAAATCCTCCATTTTCTTCAGAAAAATGTACTCATTCCCATAATCTTTTTCTTTAATAAAATCATCCACGTATTTCATCGGAGTCCCAGTACTTTTCAAAGCACGGTAAAGTTTGTAAATATAAGAGGGTTTTTGGACTCTTACTGGGTCTGCGTCCTCGATTACCTCTTCTTCTGGATGTTGACCCGCACCTTGTGGGGTAGAAGGCGTTGAATGACGAGGGGGAGAATGAGTTGGGTTCTGATGCTGACTCGATAATTCTTCCTCTTCTGTGAGATCGAAGTGGGTAGGTCCTTCCTTCATCTTCTGTGGTCCCCTTGTCGCGATTCTTGAGGACTTCCTCGAAGACGACATTCTTCTTGTCTCTAAAAGATTTCTTTGCTTGCTTTCCCAAGAGAAGATGACAACTTTTTCGAGGATGAATTCGAAGTAGAAATCAGTTTGAGAGGAGAATGCTTTTAGGGTTTTGAAGATTGAAGGTGAAAACTGTATATATATATAACTCAGTTTTGAAAAGGGGAAGTTCAATCGGTACAAGGAAAGTGTACGAATACCTCTTTTCGAAATCGATAATTGCCAAAATTAATCCTTTTGAAAAGACAAGTTTTTCAATTTTCACGGAGACAAAAAATAACTGAACGAAAGATCATACCTTTTCGAGTTTAGATAAAGTAACAACTTACAGTCTATAGTCATCAACGTCTGAGTCGTAGAGATTTGAGTCTGAGATATTTGAGTTTGACGGTTATCAACTTTCTGAGTCTGAAGGTTGGAGAGTCTCTAGACTTTAACTTCTTCAAGCTTCAAAATGTTGAGTCTGGAGCGGATAAAATCAAATTGATTTTTCTCCAAAGGCTTTGTGAATATATCCGCGAGTTGACTTTTTGAATCAACAAATTGAATCGAGATTTCTCCACTTTGAATATGATCTCTAATAAAGTGATGTCGAATTTCTATATGCTTTGCTCTTGAGTGAAGAATTGGATTTTTGGTGAGATTGATTGCGCCGGTGTTGTCACATTTGATTTCTGTGCATGAGTCTTCAATCCCAAAGTCTTGCAGCTGTTGTTTTATCCATAGAATTTGTGAACAACAGCTTCCAAGGGCAACATACTCTGCTTCTGTTGTTGAGAGAGCTACGGTGCTTTGTTTCCTTGAAAACCAAGACACTCACCCTTCCAAGCAACCGGCAAGTTCCCCGAAGTACTCTTTCTATCGACTCTGCAGCCGGCCAGATTTGCGTCTGAATATCCTAGAAGATTAAAGTCTCCCTTCTTAGGATACCAAAGACCCATGCTTGAAGATGAAGCAACGTATTTAATGATACGTTTTGCAGCACTGAGATGGGATTCTCTAGGATCTGATTGAAACCTAGCACAGATGCAAACACTTAACAAAATGTCAGGTCTAGAAGCAGTAAGATAAAGAAGTGAACCAATGATGCTCATGTACAGCTTTTGATCAACTTTCTTCCCTTCCTCATCTTTGTCTATCTTCAGAGAACTTGACATTGGTATATCAATCTTCTTGCAATTTTCCAATCCAAATCTTTTGACAAGATCATTAGCATATTTTTCTTGGTAAATGAAAGTTCCTTCCTTCAATTACTTTATTTGAAGGCCAAGAAAGAATGTTAATTCTCCCATCATACTCATTTCAAACTCATCCTGCATAGACTTAGAAAATTTCTTGCATAGACTTTCATTAGGAAATCCAAAAATAATATCATCCACATATATTTGAACGAGTAAAAAGCTTTTGTTTTCCTTTTTGATAAATAAGGTAGTATCTACTTTACCTTTGACAAAACCATTATGTAATAAGAACTTACTTAGTCTGTCGTACCAAGCTCGAGGTGCTTGCTTTAGACCATACAGGGCCTTTTTCAGTCTAAAGACTGAGTCTGGCTTCTTTGGATCTTCAAATCCAGGCGGTTGTTCCACATAAACTTCCTCTTGGATAAATCCATTTAGGAAAGCACTTTTGACATCCATTTGGAATAACCTGAAATTTTTGAAACAAGCAAACGCAAGTAATAGACGAATAGCTTCTAACCTTGCTACAGGAGCGTAAGTCTCATCATAGTCTATTCCTTCTTCTTGCGTGTATCCCTTGGCCACGAGTCTTGCTTTATTCCGTACGACTTTTCCCTTTTCGTTCATCTTGTTTTTGAATACCCATTTGGCTCCAATAATGCTTTTACCTTTTGGTTTAGACGTCAATTCCCAGACATCGTTAATGTTGAACTGTCTGAGCTCCTCTTGCATAGCTTCAATCCAGCTTTCATCAGATAAAGCTTATTCTATGCTTTTTGGTTCAATTTCAGAGATGAGAGCAACAACACTAGACTCTTCACGTCTTTTGGATTTGGTGCGAATTCCTTCATTAATTTTGCCTATAATGAGATCTTTAGGATGACTGGACTTGTGCTTCCAGTTACTGGTTGATTTTTCTGGATGATGATCTCTTTCTTTATTTGAATCTTCATGAACATCTTGACGCTGGTCTTCCAGAGTCTGAGATACCTTTTCTGTTGTAAGCTTAGGAAGGTCTCTGGAGCAGTTCGCACTCTTCATATTGAGTCTCGATGGATTCATCTTGCGTAGAGTCTTGAAATTTGACGTTCATTGACTCCTCCACATACCGGCTTTTCTTGTTATAGACTCGTAGGCTTTGCTTGATGTAGAATATCCAAGAAAGATGCCTTCATCTCGATCTTTCTTCAAACTTACCAACTCGATCTTTTGCATTTTTCAATATAAAGCATTTGCAACCGAACACATGAAAGTATGAAACAATAGGCTTCTTACCTTTGAACAATTCATAAGGGGTTTTCTCAAGAATAGGTCTTAGGAAGACTCGTTGATAATATAGCATGCCGTTGAAACAAATTTCAAAAAAACCGTGAAGAAATTTTGCTTTCAATTAAAAGAGTTCTAGCCATTTCTTGAAGAGATCTATTCTTTCTTTCCACAACTCCATTTTGCTGAGGAGTGTATAGAGAGGAGAATACGTGCTTAAAACCAGATTCATCACATAATTTTGTGAAATCTTGATTTTCGAATTCACTTCCATGATCTGTTTTTATACATGAGATAACACATCCTTTTTCATTTTGAACCTTTTTAGCAAATTTTTCAAAATACGAAAAGGTTTCTGATTTACTTGCAAGGAAATATACCCAAGTAAAGCGAGAGAAATCATCCACAATTACTAGGCAGTATTTCTTACCTCCAATACTCTGAGTTCTGGTTGGTCCGAAGAGATCCATATGCAGCAACTGTAGTACATGATTAGTAGAGACATGATTTATTTGCTTAAATGAATTTCTTACCTGTTTTCCCAGAATACAGGGTGTGCATGGATCGGACTTTTGATATGGTAATTTGGGTAGACCTCGAACAAGCTGCTTTGATGAGATTTTGGCAAATTGCTTCATATTAACATGGCCAAGCTTTCTGTGCCATAAGCTTGCTTCATCTTGAATTGAGATGAGACATTGTGATTCATTTAATTTCATGTCTAAGAGGTAGATGTTCCCATGTCTTCAACCCATGAAAGACTGAGTAGAGTCTTTACTAATTCCATAGCAAATTCCTTCTTGAAAGGAGATCTTGAAACCAGTATCACACAGTTGACTAATGCTGAGGAGATTATAGTTGAGTCCTTCCACTAAAGAAACATTGCTTATTGTGAGATTTCCAATTTTCACAGTTCCAAATCCCACAATGCTTCCTTTGCCGTTTCCTCCAAATGAAACATTTCCGCCGTTTACTTGAACAAGCTTTACAAAGCACTTTGAGTCTCCTGTCATGTGTCTTGAACATCCGCTGTCAAGATACCATTTTATCTTTTTCTTGACGGAGACCTGCATTTAAAAGAGAGTCTCAAGTTTTCTTTAGTACCCAAATTTTCTTGGGTCCTTTGGTGTTAGTAGGATAAGCATTATTAGGCCATACTTTCTTAACAGGCTTCCAAACCATGGGACACTCTTTTTCAAAGTGATCCTTACTATTACACTTTGAACACTTTAGAGCATTTCTACTAACAGACTTTACAAAACTTTTCTTGAAATGATTTTTGTAAGCCTCTCTCGACGGTCTTTTCTTTATTCTTTCTTTAACTTTAGGAAAATCAATCAAGGGAATTGTTTCCGCTGTCATGCCTAGACCAGACTTATTGAAGTAAGGTCTTTGAACAGAAAGAACTTTTTCAAGCTTTTCAGATCCTATTGAAAACTTCTTTGAAATATTTGATAAGTCCGTTTTTAAGAAAACATTTTCTTTCAAAAGATCATCTTCTTTTTCTTTAAGAGCAGAAACATTTAGGTCTAGACTTTTAACTCTTTCTTCTAAAATGACTTCCTTTTGTTTTAGAGCTGAGTTTTCCTTTTTAAGTTCGGAAATCCTTTTGAGAGAAGTCTTAAGACCGAAACACAGCTTCATTAATACATTTAGAGACTTTGACAGGAATTTTAAAATCACTTACCTCAAATTCACATCGTTCGAGTCCGATCCAATCTGAGTCTGAGTCTGAATGTGCCATCAAACATATGTTGGCATATTCATTATCACTTTCTTCACATTCTGTATCACTCCAGGTTTCGGCTTTGAGAGCTTTTCGAAACTTCTCAGCTTTTCCTCTTTTCTTCTTCAGAAGAGGACAGTTGGGTCTGATGTGTCCCTTCTTCTTACATTCGAAGCAGACTACATCTTTATTTGGTTCCTTATCATCAATAGACTTGGTCTGCTGTCTCTGGAAACTTTGTTTCTTTGAGTTGAACCTTCTGCCTTTTCTATTCAGTTTTCTGAATCTTCTTATCATGAGGGCGAGCTCCTCATCGTCCATATCATCTTCGAATCTGCATCATCGTAGTCATCATTTGATTTTAATGCAATAGATTTCTTACCTCTTGGATCTTCGTCTTCATTAATTCGTTCCACTTCATATGACTGAAGAGTTCCAATCAGCTCGTCGACAGATAGAGGCATGATTCTTTGCGTCTCTCTTATTGAAGTCTTTATATGATTCCAGTCCTTGGAGAGTCCACGTAGTAGCTTGTTCACCTTCATGGGATCAGAAATTTTTTGTCCTTGGTTCTCAAGACCATTGACAATATCTCGTAAAACGACTAAACATGTCAGTTATAGATTCTCCTGGTTTCATTTTGAAGGCTTCATATTGACCGAGGAGAATATTAATTCTGGTCTCCTTCACTTTCGATCCGTCCCTTCATAGGTGATATGTAATCTATCCCATACTTCTTTTGCTGTAACACAAGAAGATATTCTGTTATATTCAGTTGGAGATAAGGCACAATATAAAAAGTAAATTGCTTTTGCATCGAGTGCTTGTCTCTTGTTTATCTCTTCCTGAGTCATTCCGCCGGCATCAACAGTTTCTTTTCCTCTTTCAGAGATTGATGCAGCAGTAGGAGTAATTCCTCTTTCCACAACATCCCATTCCAGAGGATCCTTGGATCGTAGGAAAGCTTTCATCTTGTTCTTCCAGATGTTGTAATCCTTTCCGTCAAAGTAGGGTGGTCTTGTATTGCTTTGCCCTTCCATCAGCCCTGGTGCTAGCATACTAGCCATGGATCTTTTACTCTGAAGTAAAACACTTCATACAAAGTAAGAACACGAGCTCTGATACCAATTGATGTTGCTAGTACGAGTACCTAGAGGGGGGGTGAATAGGTATTCAAAGATTTTTCTTGATAATTTCTGAATACTTGTGCAATACTTAGACAGTTCAAGGATTAGCGAAAGATAACAATCAACGTAAGACTGAGTAAGGAAAGAGAGAATTAAACACGCGGTTTATAGTGGTTCGGCTTGATTCAAGCCTACGTCCACTCTTCTGCACTGACAGCCAATTTGGCTGGATTCCACTATGAACAAAGAGATGTTACAGTGTTGATCTTCCTTGATTTCTCGGTGTAGATGATTTACCACACTCGCTCAAGGTATCACCAAGTATAGACACTCTCTGTGTATACAATTTCGCTCAGACTGTATCGACTAATAATCAAGGTGCTTCAGACTCTGGAATTTTTCTATCAATCACGCTCTTAAAACAACTAGAATGTCTTCCTTTTTATACTCCTTTATGCCATCATACCGTTGGCACTTACCAAAGGAATTACTCCAATCTACCCGTTGGATGGAATCAATCAAGAAGATCATTCGAGCTATAAAAGGAACCTGACGATAGCCCATCAATCCTGTTCGCCCATACAATCAAGATCTTGGTTTCCAAGAATAGAACATTCCAAGAATACTTCGTCGACCATCGGATCTTCGAATGATTTAGATCAAAAGAATCCGTTATATTTATCCAGCCAAAAAGATCTTCTCCAGACGATAGGATTAAATCCTCAACCATATACTTCGGCTCTGGATTTCCTTCGTCACTGGATCAGAAAGACTGTCAATGAGAATAGTCTTGAGTCTTGAGTCTCGAACCTTGAGTCTTGAATCTTGAGTCTGGTAGTCAGAGTCTTCATACTTTAAACTAGACGATCCGCAGATACCCAGACTAGACTGAAGGAAATGTTTTGTCAGCTTCAAAATATTCTGGAACGATTTCTCCAACACGTTTGGCCCGTTTTGGCCGCCTTCCCGAGCCCGGATACTCGGCCCGCCTTAAGGAAAGTCGATCCTCGTGTCATCCTCGTCGTTTTGGTTCGCTCGGCTCGTTAATCTGATGAGTTTAGCTTACTAAACCTTGATTAGACGGTTAATTATGCCTTAAGTGTGCTTAGTCTAAGTTAAGCAAGTTTAGGTGGATATTTTAATTTATTTAATTGTGATTTGGATTAAAAGGTTTGTTTAATTTAAAGTGTGTTTAATTAAATACTAAGATAGTTTATTTAATAATAAACCTTGATGGGACATAATAGGGTTTTAGTTTTGAATTATTTAATTGTTTCGCAATTCTGGAAATTATAATATTATATTATATTCCGAAGTTATTAAAATATTATTATTAAAAAACGGAAAAATTATTTTTGACCCCAATTGTTCAGAATTTCGTGCCGATCGCTGCTGTGTATTCGGATTTTGAAATTGATGGTTGGATATTATAAATTGAGTGTGGATTGTGAAAAATATGGATATTATTATTAATTAATTTTCGGAATAAATTTAATTATTTATTAAAATTCGAAAATTTCGTTGGGACCTTATACTCTCAGAATTTCATGCCGATCGCTCTGTGTATTTAGAATTTGAATTTGATGATTGATTGTGGCAAATGAGTGTGATTGTGATAATAGGGATTCTTTTTATAAAGTCTCAAGTGTTGAAATTTATGGGAGATTGGCCATGATTAACCACCTATTAGAGGTCGTGCCCAGTGGGGCCGTAAATTGTCACCTGATAAAGGTCGCGCCTAGTGAGGCCATGATATGCCATCTGATAAAGGTCGTGCCCAGTGGGGCCGTGATATGCCACCTGATAAAGGTCGCGCCCAATTAGGCCGTGAATTACCACCTCCTAGAGGCCGTGCCCATCGGGCCGGGATCTATCACCTTTTAAAGGTTGTGCCGAGTGGGGCCGTGATGCTACTAATTCTAAAATTGGCCGAGTGGGGCCGTGATTGAGAGCAATGATTGATTTGCTAGAATGACATGTAATCGGCCAAGTCGATTGATCGCTGATACGATCCAAGTGGTTGAATTATTCTGATGATGTGATTGTGCCATGGTTGTTTGGTTATCATAATTATACGTGGTTGAATTATATAAATTGTGCTAACCTGCAGATGAAGGCTAATGCAAGGTAAGTCTTCTGTGTGATGTGGCTAGGTCACCCGGGGCGTATTTTATTTCTAATAGGGGTTTAGGAGGTTAAACTTGCTGAGACATTGGCTCATCCCGGTTTAGGGATTACAATTTCAGATCCCTGGTGGACGGAGCGACTAGATAGCTTTGGTTGGAGAACGTGTCCTGCTAGTTGGTTTTAGGATAATCCTCCTTTTGTCGAGCTGGTCTATTTTATAGACAGTCCGGTGTTGTATTTAAACCCTTTTATGTTTGTAAATGAGTGTTCGATATTGCGATTGATTGCTTGCTTTTCTATCCCAAGTTAAATGTAGTTAGGGGATTTGTTTCGCTTCCGCATGCGTAATAAAATTAAATGGGCCGGCAACATATCCTGGGATGTCGCATATTTGATCGACCACAGTGGGATGTGCGCGCGCTCGGGGTTCGGGGCGTGACAGAAGCTATTCAAGAAGAACTTAGGCAGTTCAGTATTAACGATGTCTGGGAATTAACCCCTAAACCAAAAGGTAAATTTGTTAATTGGAGCTAAATGGGTTTTCATAAACAAGATGGACGAGAAATGAAAAGTTATAAGGAACAAAGTAAGACTCGTAGCCAAAGGATATACACAAGAAGAAGAGATAGACTATGATGAGACTTATGCGCCAATAGCAAGGTTATAAGCAATTAGATTATTACTTGCTTTTGCTTGTTATAAGAATTTCATATTATTCCAAATGGAGGTCAAAAGTGCATTCCTGAATGGATTTATCCAAGAGGAAGTCTATGTAGAACAACCTCCCGATTTTGAAAACCCAAGGAAACTAGACTCTGTATTCAGACTGAAAAAGACGCTATATGGTTTAAAGCAAGCACCTCAAGCTTGGTACGACAGGTTAAGTAAGTTTCTAATCCAAAATGGCTTTGTTAAAGGTAAAGTAAATACTACTTTGTTTATTAAAAGAAAAAGTAAAAAAATTTTAATTGTTCAAATCTATGTTGATGATATTATTTTTGGATCACCTAACGAAAGTCTATGCAAGAAATTCTCTAAGTCTATGTAGGATGAATTCGAGATGAGCATGATGAGTGAACTATCCTTCTTTTTCGGACTATAAGTAAAACAATTGAAGGAAGGAACTTTCATTCACCAAGAAAAATATGCTAAGGAACTTGTTAAAAAATTCGGTTTGGAGAATTGCAAAAAGACTGATATACCAATGTCAAGTTCTTCGAAGCTGGACAAAGATGAAGGAGAAAAGAAAGTTGACCAGAAGCTATACAAGAGTATTATTGGTTCACTTCTTTATCTTACTGTTTCTAGACCTGACATTTTGTTTAGTGTTTGCATTTGTGCCAAATTTCAATTAGATCCCAAAGAATCTCGTCTAAATGCTGCGAAACGCATAATCAAATACGTTGCAACAACCTTTAAGTTAGGTCTATGGTATCCTAAAGAATGAGGCTTTACTCTTCTTGGATACTCAAATGCAGATCTAGTAGGATGCAGAGTGGATAAAAAGAGCACATCGGGCACTTGTGAATTGCTTGGTAACAGGACAGTTTCTTGGTTTTCAAGGAAGCAAAGTATTGTAGCTCTCTCAACAGCAGAAGCAGAGTATGTGGCTCTTGAAAATTGTTGTTCTCAAATCTTATGGATAAAACAACAGCTAAGAGACTTTGGAATCGAAGATTCATACACTGAGATCAAATGTGACAATACCACTGCAATTAATCTCACCAAGAATCTAATTCTTCATTCAAGAGCAAAACATATAGAGATTCGACATCATTTTATTAGAGATCATGTTCAAAATGGAGAAGTATTGATTCAATTCATTGACTCAAAGAATCAGTTGACAAACATATTTACAAAACTTCTGGAGAAAAGTTAATTTAAGTCTATTCGATCCAGACTTAATAACTTAAAGTATGAAGAAGCTCAGACTCAAGGACAAAAGTCTAAAGGTACTGGACTCGAAGATCAAGAATCACGACTATAAGTTATTTCAGTTTTAGAAATTTATTGTTTGGATAAAAACTCGAAAAGGTACGATTGTCTATTAATATGCAACTGATTAATGTTATCTTTCCAAGTTTTTGTAATTATAGCAATCATTCCCTTTCAAAAAAGAAGTTATCTTTTTTAAATGACAGTTATCTATTTTAAAAAATGTAGTTATTGTTTTTGAAAATGCATTTTCTATTTTTCCTTTTACGACGATCCGTATACCCCGTTTCGATCTTATATATTGATCGTCTTCTTCATGAACCCTAGAAGCAAAGAACTTCACTTCTTACTTTTTCTCTCTAGTTTAATCCTTAAAGTTTTCATATTTCTTGCGAATCAAGTTCGGAAACTCTCTCAAAGACTATGATAATGTCTTCCCAAAGAAAGTCCTCAAGGATTGCAAGCAGGGCACCGCAGCATATGCATGAGGGTCTTATGCACTTTGACCTAACCGAGAAAGAAGAATCTCTAAGACATCAGCAAAGTCCACAATATTCTCAACCGCGCCATTCTTCTCAGGCTAGACCATAGGATGCTCAACAACAACAAGCGGAGGAAGAAATTATTAAGGATGCCGAACCTATAAGAACTCTAAAGCCTAGTTTTACCTTCAAACTCTACTTTGCCTTGAAGAATGGAGGTTCTCCATTGAACTTTATTGATGAACTTTTGAAAGAAAAGGGGTACCGAAATGAAACCGATTTTTATGAACGATGGAACGTTTGGGAATTGCTCCTGCGAGCTCGGCAGAAAGAGCTTTTGCGAATATCCCAAGTGATTTATGTGTTAGAGGATTTAGTCAACCTAATGGAAATAATGATGAAAAGATGTTCACTCATTTTAAGCCTAGAATGGGTGTTGTTGCAAATATTCGAGGAAAAAGGACAGATCTGTTTCGTTATGAGGAACATAAGCGACTTTACTTTAAATTGTTGAAGCGAGGGGCGATGAACCCAAGGAGTGTGGATTTTGATTTTCTCGATTCTCTAAACGTGAAGTTGCGAGAGAAATTTACTCTACTTCAACTTGAATGATTTTGTTCTGAGACAACAGTGGCTCATCCATAACTTATTGCGTATTTCCATTCCAATCTAAGCTTTTTGGATGTGAATAGATTTTCTTTCAGTGTTAGAGATCAAAACTATGTAGTTGATATGGACACTCTGGCTAATGTGATCGGAGTAGAGAGAGGGGTGTTCCAATCAATTAGTGTGTCTATTGGTCGTGCGACTGTGGAGCTTGTTTGGGATGGAATGGTAGAAGGCCGGATTTCGTACTTGAGGATGAATGCCTCAAATGTCTTGCTTCACAAGATTGTGATTAACTGTCTTAGACCCAAATTGACATCAAAGACTGACGTCTCCAATTCAGAAGCAAAGCTAATGTATACTATCAATGCTAGTAAAAAGTTCTCTTTACCACACACTATCATGTTTCACATGTATAGATCAATGGTGAAAAACAAGGGCCAACTTCCTTATTCAACACTTGTTACTTAGCTATTTAGACATTTTAATATTCAGCCTCCCAAAATTTTGTGTGTTCAAACCTGTGATCAAATGGTGGTGGGACTGAAGATGGTTTCAAAAATGCGTCCGATGGAGCTAAACAAGGCTTTAGAGAGATTTAAGGAGAAAACCCCTGTCAAAACTCATCAAGATTCTGTGGCTACAAAACGAAAAGGCAAGAAGCCCATGACAGCTACATCCTAGAAAAGACGAGCACTCATCTTGCAGGATGAAGAAGATGAGGAAGATATCACCATTTCCGCTCTTGCTTTAAGGAACTTACAGAGTTTTGTTCTAGAGATAGAGGAGCGAGAGAACCAAGATAGAGAAGAATCAGAGTAGAGGAGTGAAGAGAGAGAAACGATGAGGAAAGAAGCAGAGGAAGAAAGAACTGCAGAAGAAAAGGAAAGAGGAGAACAAGGTCATCATGGCACTGAAGAAGAGATAGAACATGAAGAGTACTTCTCTCCACCTAAAGGCACTAAAACATGGGGAGCTGTTGAGAAAAGAGGTACTTCTTCACTTTCTTTTACTAGTGATGATGTTAGTCATTCTCCTGTCGATCCAGAATATGTATATGCCTCTCAATTTCCTGAAGAAGGTCATGAAGTTTCATCTTCGAGTTTGGGTGCTCATACTGAAATGCCATCATCTGTCAATACTCCACAAACTGATCATGCTGAATCAAGTACTCAAACTGAGAACTTAGCAGACTTTAGGAGATTGCTTGATGTTCTTATGGAGATGCGAGATCAGATTTATGCCTTCGGATGCGAACTTCAGAATATGCAAAATGCCAATCAAGCCTCTTCAGTTTCTTTGCACAATCAAGTTCAGACCCTTAATCTTCAAGTTCAAGCAACTGCCAAGGGTGAGGAAATAGCGCAACTGAAGGAGGATCTGAGAAAGCTGGAGGAGACCGTCTAGTCGATGGGAGATTTACAGCTTGTTTGCGTTCCAAAACAATCTTAACTTTATCCAAATTTCTTTTACGTCTCTGCCTTTTTAATGCTGACAAAAAGGGGGAGAAGTTGGTGCATATTTGACTTTTAGATTTGACTTTATTTGACTTTACTTTTGTTTGGTTGTGACTGGTTTGGACTGTGTTTTTTGGTTTGGATTGTTTGATCATTTAATGCTTGCAGTATCTTAAGCGTTGTTGATATTCATGGCAAAGATAGTTGTTTTTACAGGACTAACTCATTTCTTGTGGATGCAGACTCGATACCATATTTATCCTAATCCATTTATCTTTTATGAGATATCCTTGTTTGCTTTAGTATTGTCTTGTAAGTCAAAAGTATCCAAATCTGTAAGAAAATTTTGTCACCATTAAAAAGGGGGAGATTGTTGGAGAAAACTTCTTTATTTATTTTGAAACTGACAAAACGTTTCCATTAGTCTAGTCTAAAGACTTGCAGACTCTTTTGTATAAGTCTGAAGACCACCAGACCACTAGACTCAAGATTTAAAGTCTGCCCTCATTGATAGTTTCTAGACCGACGAAGAAGACTTATTCAGAATTGAGTATTTCTTTAAGGATTTGATTCAAGTGACTAAAGAAGATCTCACGGTTGGAGATAGCATCTCAAGATCTATTATTCATTTTGAAATTAATTGGATCAGTTGAATGACGAAGCATACTTGGAAGGTTCTACTTATGGAAACCTAGATCCTGATTATATGGGCAAGCAGGATTGGCGGGCTATCATCACATTCCTTAAGTAACTCGAGATCTCCCTAATTGATACTATCCAACGAGTAGATTGGAAGAACTCCTTTGGAAGGTGCCAACGGTTATGAAGGCATGAAGGAGTATATAAGGAAGATGCTCTAGTTATTCGAGTGTGTGCACGATAGATAAATTTCAAAGTCTGAAGTTCCTTGTTCTTTACTGATTCAATTGTTGAGCAAAAATTTGTACTCAAAAGAGAGTTTATACTTTTGTGAGACCTTGAGGAAGTGTAGTAGAGTCTTTACACTGTGGAATGAAGGACGTGATACTGTAATGGCTCTTTTGATTCATAGTGAAATCCAAATGGTGGACTGTTAGTGCGGGAGAGTGGACGTAGGCTTGGATTAAGCCGAACCACTATAAACTTTGTGTTCTTATTTTATTTCCTAAACTCTTTTACTTTGTTTGTAACTCTATTTAATTGTTAGAGTCTAATTTCCTCTTCAAAGTCTACTATTAACCATACTCAGATTAAGAGTATAATTCTACATTATATTTTGCAAAATTTGTTTTTGCACTTATTCACCCCCTCTAGATGCACGTACTAGCACTTTCAGGATCAATATAGCATTATTGCCCCCATCCGATGCTCTCCCCGGTCGTTTGTAGTAGGGGGACAATCCCAACAATTTACAAAGAGAACTCATCTGAAAAAGACGATTTCCATTGGAGCTGATTCTAATGCAAATTCTGTCCCCCTCGGTTTCTTGCTCTCCTTAGGCAACAATAGAAAAGGGGAATTATTATGAGACTCGTTTCAGAAAATCCTTAACAAGTTCCAAGAACATGAGTATCATCTCAAGATTGTGTTTCCACAAAATGGCACCAAAACTTTGATGCACAACTTAAGAATCACTGAATCAACCAAAACTCTTCTGCATGAATCAATCTGCATCACGGAATTCAGGGTAAGGCTAGATGGGCCCACCGGTACTCCAATTAGTTCCCACGAGAGGGAGTTGAGGATCTCAATTGCACAAGAGTAAGATTAGATAGTGAGGGAGGTTTCATCTTATATAGGCACTCCCCCTAGTGAGTTGTCAAGTCCTAGTTGATAGATTGCAGCTTTGGGTAACGAATGGCAATGTAGATGCACAAACATTCGTAAAGACACTTGGTACTCCGACAATTTATAGTGTTCTCCGGTGGTAAAACTGATTTAAGGATTGATGCACACTAGACTTTTAGTAAGTGGAGGCACAACTGTGTCTGTTGACTAGATGAGATTTAAGTATGTCTAATCTAAGGAAACTTGACAACCAAACAAGTGCCAAAAGTTACGAAAGTGACACTTAAGTGCCAAAATCGGAGCAAAATGGATCACTTGAGTGCCACCGACGAGAAAATCCAACCAAAACGTTGACGTGGTAATTTTCCGGCAAGCTGCACGCAAAACGACATCGTTTTGTATGTTGATGTGGCTAAACAATGTCAAAACAATGTCTTTTTGGTAAAATTCAAATTTTAATATAATAATTAATTAAATTTTAAAATTTATTTATTTAAAAAAAAAAGTAGGGCGGAAGGAGGAGGAGGAGGAGAGAGATAGCCGGCGGCTAAGGGCTCAGCCCTCACCACCACCGCCACCATCTCCCCTCCATCGTCGAGGAGGTGGGAGAGGGTCGGCCGGGGCTGCCGAGCCCGGGCCGAGGGCCAACAACCCCAGCCGATCAACGGTGAGGGCCTATGTGCCCTCGCCCTAGATCTGGGCCAAGGTCGCGGCCCTCGCCCAGATTCGGCGAGGGTTGTCGACCCTTGTCCCGCCGACTCAAGGGCTGCCGCCTGCTGGGGGTCGCCCCAATGGGTGGCGGCCCCCCAATAGGCAGCAACCCTCATTGAATCTAGGTGAGGACCACGACCCTTGCCCAGATCTATCAACCCTCCCCCACCTTCCGGCCACAATGGGGAGGCGATGGCGGTGAGGGCTCAGCCCTCAACCACTAGCCGCTTTCCTCCTCCTCCGTTTTTTAAAAATAAATAAATATATATATATATAAATTAATGTTATTTTGTTTTAAATTTAAGTTAATTAATTTTTATATTATATTAAAATTCAAATTATGCCAAAACGATGTCATTTTGGCCGATTTAAGAGCTTTATTTGGCCAACTATAGAAACAACGTCGTTTTAGGTGAATTAGAGTTGAATCAGCTCTCCGATGAGCCACATAGGTGAGCAATATTAATATTTAATTGCCACGTATGATTTCCGGCCAACTTCGCCGAATGTGACACTCAAGTGTCCCAATTTTCTACGAAAGTGACACTTAAGTGTCCCTTTATGCCAACTTTTATCACTTAAAGCGATCTTTCGTATTTGAGAATATAGTACCGAGGTACCACCATGTTTGTTTTCCATTTTGTCATTTTTTTTTTTTTTTCTTTCTTTCTTTTTTTTCTTTATTCCTTCCCTTATTCCTTTAGCTAGTGGCCGGGCCTCAACGACTAGCTAAAGGCAAGGGCCGATAAGGTCGACTAGCAAGGCTAACTAGCAAGGCCGACCTCACCTAGCCAAATATGGTGAGGTTAACCTCACCTCGCAACAATGAGGTGGAGCCATGCCGAAGTAGGCGAGGCTCACCTTCACCAATGGCCAGAAAAGAAGAGCTTCAGATGGAAAGGTTGATCTCGCCAGTCCTTGCCTTTGATCAATTGCCAAGACCCAACAACTGACTAGAGGAAGAAGGGAAGACAAAGAACCAAAAAAAAAGAAAAATCAAAAAAATATTAAAATATTATTAAAATTATCCACATTAGCATCAACCACACCACTTAGGAACCACACCACTTAGGACAACCGGTGTATATATAATGTTAACTAAAAGTTAAGATTTATTAGATGAATAATAACATGAAGAAAGAGATAACTCAATACAACTGTCTATACATTTAAGGTAAAGATGAGACTATGCCCTCGTTTACATCTTTGCAATTGACATCTATCCTATTGAATGCATTATATTGGAATTTACCTTAAGCAAACTGACATGGATTTTGATATGCTTTTTTTTAAAAAGAAAGAGTTGGAGCATGAAACTAAATATGAGATTAAATTCTATAGCAGATATTTATAATTTATATTTTTGTGGGAAAATTTCAAATATAGATATGAAGTGTAAATATTTTCTTTTAAAAAAAGATTTGGATTGAACCTTATTTTAAATAAAGTCATGAAGTAACCAATTTAATCTCAAAAAATTATTTGAACTCACTATCTTGTTAAAAGTTGGCATGGCAATTGTTTCCAAAGACTAAAACAGGGGCAATTTTATATTAAAGAAAATTGATTTTACTCTAGATCGTCATCTTGAAGAACAATTGCTAAACAAATTTTATCCAAAATTTTCCCGCCCTCAGGTCTATCCCGCCCGTAACGAATCGCTTCTCACCCCTTTCAAGTTCTACCTCGGAAGCTCCATCCTCCTCAGCTGGATGAAGGAGCGTTCGATTACATCTAAGGAGCTTAGAGAGGCTACGATTCTTCCTCTCTACTTCTGATTCTTCGGGTTTGTTCGATTCACTCGATTGGAAATGGGGGGTCGCCAGTGTGGGTGTGGAAGTAGGGCAATGTTGTTGGCGAGGTAGTTTTCACACGTGTCCAAAAACCGGCGCAAGTGTTCTGATTAGGTAGAATTCCGTGCGCCTTCTTTCTTTGTTGATTGTGGATCGCTTGTGGGAATGATGGCTTCTCTCAAAGAACTCACACTTAATGATACTGGAACAGAGGACCTGCCTGATTCGGTGCGGTCATTGAGGAAACTCGAATTGTTGAGTATCATGTAGTGCGTCTCCCCGACTGAACTTCCTGAATTTGTTGGTGACCTAATATTTCGAGGTGCGTCTCACTACCATGGTCCATTATGATATCGCAGAGCTTCCAGAATTGATAGGAAAATTGGAAAACATCGTCTTCATGAGGCTTAACAAATTTAAGGAGCTCAAGTCTCTTCCGCCTCTTCCATTGAGTTTGGTAGAGGTTAATATTGCAGACTGCATGACAACGGAGACGGTCCCTGATCTGTCTGAATTGGAGAACTTGGAGGAGCTGAACATGGTGAATTGCGAGAAAGTGGGGGATGTTCCAGGACTCTCAGAGCTTGAAATCCTTGAGAAGGCTATACCTGACTGGATGCCACTAGCGTTCTTCGGTAGTTAAGAAGATAATTTCTAAGGTTCTCTTTCTCAAAAAGAGAACAAAAGAATGCATCCACAAAGTTCGAAACCTCTGGAAAAGGAAAATTTTATGTGTCAAAACCTCATTGCACGAAAAGTGGCGAATCATGCCATGCGGGTATAGCAGTCAATTGTAAAATGCTCGTTTATATAGCAGTCATGACAGTTTGATATTTTGCAGGTTTCTTTGAGGAATTTATGCGTTCCCAGTCTGCGAGGGAGTGAAATTCCAGATTCACCAAATCAAGAGGAAGTGAGCTATGCGATCCACGAAAACCCTGTTCACAGAGGTGTAGTCTTCTTCATCACCAGCGACTTTCCCTGAATATTTGAGAGATCTTATTCTCACAACTGTGGATAATCCAGGCAAAGATACTTAAAATGAACACACCTATCTCCAGCACTGCTTTGCCCTAGAAGGGAGTATCGACATTGGACGAAGATCAGGTTCACTCAGGCCAGTTCTCAGATTTCTATCCCTTGCTTTCCAAGTTGAAAGAGAAGGGCACAAAATTCAGGTGGCAAAGCAGAACCCACCGTTTATTGCTGGAATTCAGCTGAAGTAACGTGGGGCACATTCGATTTTCCAGAGAAACGATGACTTTGATGGAGATAAGCAGCAACGAGATGATGGCTAACAGTCTTTATCGAAAAAGCTTGCCTAGTTTCTAACTCTCTGTAGCTGTCGCTTCAATTTGGTCTATAGTAAGCCCCTGGAAAATAGAAGCAGAAAAGATTGAAGAGAAGGGAACAGGCTTGTGCCTATCAATTGAAATTTGATTCCTGGAAACGAATCTGAATATACCAGAAGCTCCCTTGTAAACTTGTAATGAGATGAACTAGAGGATCCTGAGCTCTTGTTCAGTTGTTTCGAGCTCTGTTATTACCCAGAGTGCTCCATTATATACATATCCACCTTTATTCTGTTGCAAAGTGTGAGCAGTTCTTTCTCAAATGGCTTTTCGTGCTGATGGATGTGTAGAACTCGCTCTTTCTCAATGGTACTATCAAATATTCCCCTTAATACAAGCACAAAGACAGAACTCCGGGAAAGGAGAAATCAAAACCAGGCATAATTTGTTAACTGAACATGTGAGAGCCAAAAGATGATTGAAAATGCTAACAACAGTATAGCTAATGGCTTTCCAACAATTCTAACAGCAAGCATTTGGCCAAGTGATTGTTAATAATCATCATTACCAACTCATCATAAAATAGCAAGTAATTGGCCAAGCAACCATCATCAACTTATCATTAAACACTTGAATTTCATTAAACTTGAATATTTACATTAAAAAAAAAAAAGGAAATGAGTTTACAAAAAAATTAAACCGCCCACCAATCACACCCATTAGTCACTACTGCAGTTTTCGAATGAGCAGTTACCGAAAGTAGGGCTACCAACCATGACTTCCACTACTGCAGTTGTATGCCAAACACCATAAGCAGCTCGAACAGTGCAAAGCCCTTTCAAGGGATCCACTTCCTTGGGTATTGATACACTTTTCAATCTCCATGGCCCAGAACACCGGAGGTGCCATCACCGGAAGCAAGTAACTGGCCAGCAGAAGTGACAACTACAGCATGCCAAATTCAACAGGAGAGGGATGAGACATCACTTATACACCTTCCAAGGGTCCACTCACTCTTTTTGATACCCAGTGGCTCACTTCACTCCCATGCCCAAGAAGTCCAAAACTATAAGCTCCATCACCCCCGAGTGTATAAATCACCAGAACATGTATAATACTCACTTCATATATGTATTGCTGAGAGCATCTATTAGCTTTCGATGCAAGACATAAGAGTCCAGCCATGCCCCAGTCTCTCACTAGGAAAAGCTATCTCCTTGCTTGGACTTTAAAGCAGGCATGTCATCCACCACAAGCAATATTCTGGACATCAAGTCCAACTGCAGACGCCAAGTCCGTAGAAAGCGAGGAACCCATTTCTACTCCAACATTAACTCACAGTCCATGAAGCCCACCACCAAGAACACCATCACCTGTGCCTTCTTCCCCCCCAAATAGAAACTTCCGCCAGCATCACCTTCATCCTGACCAAAACAAACACCGGAAACTAAACTCATTCACGATCCCTCACCATCGCCCTCCCTCCATGCCTACATTGTCCACCCTCCAATCCAATCGAGTGAATCGAACAAACCAGAAGAAGCAGAAGTAGAATCGAAGAATCCTAGCCTCTTTAAACTCTGTCGTGACCTACCCTCAAGTGGAGGGAACAAATTTAGGGGTATTGCCTAAAGGACGAGCCTATGACCCATGATTAGGCGAGTACTCTCCCAAGCCCATACCTCGCGTGATGTTAGGGTATTTTTAAGAGTTTTGCAAAAAAGAATCGCCACTAGCCTATTGCGGTCAGCTAAAAACCAAGTGAGGAGTATACCACACTTTCTACACAAAATCTAGGTCGGGGACTTGATTATACTAATTGACCAATTAGTGTCATTTCGGTACCTAATTTTGCTCATTTAAAAAAAAAATGATTTTTGTCAAGTAATTTAGATTGATTTTATACCTATCCACTAACATGCAAGGTGATTATGTGAGTACACAACCATTAAAATAACAATTAATAACCAAGGAAAATGTTTAAATAAATTGCATAGAAGAGCAAATATTTAACATTAAAGAAAAGATAAATGCCAATCTTAATTGGATTAAAGGGATCAAAACAATAAAAGTATGCAAACAAGGGTAATTATCTATGAGAACAATTGAAACCCTAGGGTAAAATCCTAAGGGTTTACTCAATCTTTTTAGCATAACTTTAGAGTTAAGAAACTTCTAATTTTTGAGAAAACAGCTCATAAAGTCTTTTTGTAAAAAATTTTAAAAGAAAATTTGAATTTCCTGACATTTTTCAAATTTCAATTTTTTTATTTTTCTAATTTTTATCATTTTTTTTTATAAAAAAACTCGAATTTTCGATATTTTCTAAAAACAATTTCAATTTTTCAATGTTTTCATAAAGTTGTTAACCTTTCGGAAAAGTTTTTGAATTTATATTTTTTTTCCTATTTTGTCCTATTCACTGCACTCTCCCTCCCCATTTCAGCAACTCCTACTCCCAAAGCCACTTTCTCTCTTTTCCTTTTCTCCTTTTTTTAATTTCTTTTCTTCTCTTTTCCTTTTATTTTTCTTTTGCCTTTTGGCCTTCTTCTTCTTCGTGCGTTCTCTGCATGCCGAACGCTCCTTCTACGCCTTCCCCCAAACTTCACCCAGACAGCAACACCAACATAGCAACTAGCGACCCTTCCACTGCCGAACCGCCACCGTCTATCGATTGTCCACTCCGACCGGTGACAACCACTGTCGGCCACAAACGCCGGCGGCCAAACCATTTTCGAGCACAAAAACCCCCTCGGCTCAAGAATACACGATTGATCCACGAAAATCGTATGAAATCACAATGGAAACATAAAAGGCAGGCACAGTCCGACGTATATAAGAGCAAGCACGAACCAAACCGAGATTCAATCTGTTTGCTTCTCAGTTCTCTCTGAGACATTTTGTCAAACACATGAGGTACGCTACTATAACGAGGGGTTTATGGCTCAACGAAGCTCGAACCATAACGGGATCTTCGACACACGACAAACAAGACATCAGAAACAAAAAGTAAGGCGATGCAGACCGGAGCTCTCATGAACTGAACGGCCACGAGCTCCGATCTGGTGTACCCAAGAAAGAGAGCACACACAAAGGCCCAGGGGACTTACCTGGTTCGGGTGGGGCGCAGTGGCAGATGGCGGCTCTTGGGCGGATGACTGACGATGGCGAAGCTTTCCTTCGAGCTCTCTCTCTCCCTTCGGGTCGTCCTCTCCTCTCTCGCTCTCCCCCCTCTCAATTTCTCTCTAGTTCCTCTCAGCTCTGATGGTTTTATTAATGTGATGGGCCTAAGTTGGCCCATCCGCCCATGTTGGACCTAAAAACCCGGCCCACAATATTAGGGCTCATGGATAGAGGGATATGATGAAGGGACACGTTTCTTTTTGGAGGGGACGTTTATAAGGGGGAAATAAAGAGGGAGGAACGCACCTTTTGAAGTAACGTACGTTCCTCCTTCCTCTCTTCCTAAAAAACGCTCCAAAAAGAAAGAACAGTAAGCAAGAGGTGACACCCATCTTCCCTTCAAGGCGAATTGGCATCATCGGATTGAACGGGATTAGTTTATCTTCCTCATATCGGTGTCGGTGTTTAATCAGTGGCTAACAAGGTACATTCAATTCTGTGATGTGCCTTAGGATCGGTGATGCATGTGTTTTTCCCGGGCTCGTCTTTCGCACAAGTTTAGGGGTTTGATTTAGTGTCGAATCCGATTTCAGGGAATCCGACAATCCCTACATTGGTATCAGAGCCGTAGTTCTTGTTTCCCGATTCTTTCCATGTTTTTCCCGACCCCTTTCATGTTTATGGATGATTTCTTATTAATTTTCGTGAAATTAATCGGCCGACACCGATCGGGGCGAAAACATCCCGACATTGGAGCATTGTTCATCCATTTTTTCAAGTTTCTGTAAGTCGAAATCCATTTTTGATGGCGTTGGATGGAATGTCTCGTCGAGACGAGCACGACGAGTGGCGGAACACCGCCAAAGGCCATCGGACGTGCCCCCGCATGCAGCCGGAACGAACCGGCTTGCAAGCGCCGATTCATAAGGGCAGGCACGTGCATCGCACACGTGCGCATGGCCAACGCGCGCACAAGCGCATGTGCTGTTGCTGGCGCGTGCAGCTAACGTTATCGTGACGTCAACTGCCGACGCGTGCCACACATACCGGTCGGTTTGCCCGACCGGTCCGACTGGCCCGACCTGACCCGTTAACCGTTGACGACCGTTGACCGTTGACTTTGACTGTTGACCCAAAAAAAAAAAAAAAAGGAGAGAAAGAGAGGAAAAGAATGTGTTTCTTTTTCCAATTAAGTCTATGTGGATTATATGTGATCCCTTATTTGTTCTGGATTTGTTGCAGGAACAATGCCTCCCCTTGGGTTGCGCACACTTGCTCGCGCAATTACTGATGAACAAAAGGAAAGGCTTTCTAAGTTGATATCTGAGCTGACTAATCATCGATGGGAGAGTGATGACTTAATTGATCACGTTCTTGAAGTCAACGGGAAAATTCAAAAGGTTATATGGAATGGTCATCCTATGCCATAGTATGAGATGGTGCGATTTTTCATGAACTCCCTTCCACCAAAATAGCAATGAGTGTTGAATCACATATGGGATGTCAACAAAGCTGCTTCATATAGGAAAATTGTGATGGATTTTATAGATGATTTCGTTTTTAGTGTTATCCATTCCATGCGCTTGATAGGTGAATCCAGTGCTGAGAAGATCTTTTCACATCATGTCTACACAACCAGAAATCCTCGAAGCACCCATTTCTCTTGCTCTTTCTTCTTCATCTTCAACTCCTCTAGAATTTCGTGTTTCCAATGCTTCTAAGATAGATTATCTTTATGAAGTCTCTCTTAGCGATGAAACAAAGATTTCTGAAACCCAACTTCCTCTCATGAATCCTTACTCTGCTTTTGCTAAACCAAACTCGTCATTCTCACCCATCTGTTCCATTCACCGGCTCATTCATCAAACCCCAAAGCAAGTAAATGAGTACGTCCAGTCCTCTAAATTTGACTAGCATCCCATTCCTGCTACTGAAAAGGAGTACTTTGTTACTTTTCAGATCCCCCCAGAGTTTCCCAGACAATGGGCTCAACAGGGATACACTCATGTCATTATGGAGCTATTCGTTTAGCTCTTACCTTTCATGGTCATAAAGGTTTGCCAATTGTGGCAAGAATTACGTTATTAGATATCAGATTTTTACAATACCAGCATGCTTGCATCGGTACTGTTCAAACTACTTTGAATACTGGAACAGTCTTTGTGACTTTGTATCCAAACTTCAACATTGCTCTTTCAGATCCCCAGCTACTTTCTTGCCTAAAAGTCCAAGTCTAGCTCACCGAAGCCCCTCAAACTGCTGACTCTGTAGCTGCAACACTACATTACCAAATGGTTTACCGAGTATAGAACCATGCCCTTGACCTCAACTTCAACAATGGTAATGAAGATGCGTTGTTCATCTCTATGCAGAATGACCAGGCGTCCGGCATCCATGTTCCTAGATAGATCCCGAAGGATACGTTGGCCAAGCTCCTTCTAGAGACTTGGATCACCAACTACGAAAAGCTACACCAGCATAACAAGCATTTCCAGTCTACGGACTCAGAGTTCGTACGGAAAAAAGATGGAACTATTTCCATCAAATTTGGCAAGGAAAATGAAGAAAGTCCTTCTATCTTCCAGACTCTCTTCATGATCGAACCATGTGTTCCTGAATCCATTTCCGAGCCAGATCCAAAATAGCTTGTTCGACACTTCAATGGTGATGGACATCCTATCCATTACAATAAAGACAATTATGGTCATTATTTTTGGGATCTTTTTTGCCAATGTTCCTACTGTACAAATTCTCCTAACGAGGTAGACCCTCTTGTAAGACCTCCACCTCGACAGAAAAGGCCAAAGGATAAGGTGTACCAAAGGTACTTAAACGGAGATCCCTCCGTTGATACTCTCGATGAGTGCGATAGATATCAGTTCATGGTCTCTTATGCACCACCTCCACCACCAAAGTCTAGTACTATATCCCAAACCTTACCAGACCCACCAAAAACACCTCCACCATCTCCTCCTCGAAAAAAAAAAAAAAAAAAAAAGCAAGCTCTCTCTCCGTTTTATAAGCCAATCCTCAAATGGGCTAAGAAACATTCACACCCACTTGAAGCCCCAAAAGAAACACCAAAAACACCACCCACTTCTTTTATTGTCATGTTCCATGATACTGATTTTCCCCCTCTTGTTAGAGAAAATTTTAAACTATCATTTCCTGCCCTTGAAGAATTCATTGACCCACAAAACAGATATCGTCATGCTCCAAAAATAGCAACCCCCACTGATGTGGATGAACATGGGAGACAGAGAAAGACTCCTGCTACTGAAGCTGTTCTAAACTGGTAATCAGAGACTCTATTGGCACAAAACAATGCCTTTAAGGCAATTGATTCCAAAATTAGAAATGTGAAACAAGATCTCCGAAGGTATGATGAAAGTACCAAAAAGATACTTTCTGAGTTCCAGAAAAGGCTTCATGCCTTGGAATCAGAACAACATCTTGGGTATCATTACCTTGAAAGTCCAAAGCTAGAAATAGAAAAGCTCAAGAGGCAAATCCAACTACTTGAAGAAGGAAGGTTCAGACCCTTTGATCCATTGGCATCTTCTGTTAGAACCGGGTATTTACCTCCACCGCCACAGACTTCTATTTTTGCCACTATTCCAGAAGATCCCTACAAAAGAGAACCAGATATGGCAGAAATACAAAATCGCCTCAAAGCCCTGCAGAAAGATAAAGGGAAAGAAAAAATGCCTCCCACATAATCAAGTTCGATTGTTATCAGAGAAAGACCAAATCAGATGATGTTATCTAATCCATTAGAATCTTTTCTAAAGGATTTGGGTACTCAAGAACTTGATCCTGTTACCCAACAGCTTGATTCTGCCATTTCAGAAAAAACAGTCCTTGTTTCCGATCGACCAAACTACTCTTGAGACTGAATCAGATTCAGTATCTCTTTCCTCTTCTTCATCTTTCTCAATTCCTACAATTGATTCTCTCCCTATGGCACCAGTAACTTCATCAATATTCATGGCTGATCCTCCAAATGATGCAATGGAATCAAACTATTTTAACCTAGAAATATGGTCAGACAAGCAATCCTGCTCGGCATGTGTCCATAGCATCAAAACAATTCTTCACTATCGATGATATTTCCTATCATAAATGGCCAGAAAGACTTGAAGAATTTCATACTTGATTGAATACTTAGTCCATTACCAACCATGATATGAATGATGTCCTTTACAACTTTGTTACGAGATTCATAGGAAGCCTCAAACTTTGGTGGCAATCAATTTCAGAACAAGACCATATTCATTTTCTGATGTCACCTAATTTTGGCCATGCTATCACTCTCTTATATCATGTCTTTGTGGTAAAACCCATTGATCTCATAGAGATGAAAAGAAGAGAATTATTCGAAAGAAAATGCTGCTCCCTCCAGAAGAAACATCTTAATAAGCATTATCGAGTGATGCTTCAGCTTTTTTATCAGATAGGAGCAGATCCAAATCTGAAGCATGTTTTCCTTACTTCCATCCCCAAATAACTATCCCAGATGATTGAAAGATCTTTTTTTGGAAAACAAAGGAGAGTACAAGATATTTCCTTGGGAGAAATACAGCAAGAAGTCCATCTATGCCTAGAAGAATTATGCTTAAAGCGCCAGATGGTTCGTTCCTACATCACAGATGACAAGCGCCTTGAATCAGCTTGTTCTCGCCAGAAGCTAAAAATCAAATGCTCCAAGCAAGACTGTGATGGTACTTGTGGCAAGTATTCCCAAAAGAAAAAACACTACAAGAAGTTTTGGATAAAGAAATCCAAACACGGCTCCAAGCATTTCTGGAAAAAGAAAAAATGGTGATACCTACACAAAAGAAAGGATCGCACGAGCCACAAGAAATCAAATTATTGCTACATCTGCAACCAGAAAGGACATTTTGCCCAAAATTATCCTCAAGCAAGAAAAGGTTAGAATCGTCTAATTCATCATATTGAAAATGAAACAAGTATTTCTCTTGAAAATGATGATATTGA
The DNA here is from genome assembly GCA_017140475.1 of Eucalyptus fibrosa. Classification (NCBI taxonomy): domain Eukaryota; kingdom Viridiplantae; phylum Streptophyta; class Magnoliopsida; order Myrtales; family Myrtaceae; genus Eucalyptus; species Eucalyptus fibrosa. The sequence continues at coordinate 5,931,305 of CM029515.1, read as the reverse complement.
ATCCTTATTCTCTGCTGGCAAAGAACCATCGGAACAAACTCTTTGTGTCATACCCTCTTATCAAACTTCCAATGAAGCTGAGTCAAACTCAGAATTTGAAGATATTTTCCACATATCCCTCACATCTTCATAACCAAATCTTGACATATTCTCAAGTCAATCTCATTGTCCCAATTTCCCTGTAAAAATCTTCACTTCAAAGTTTGCCAAACCCATCATTGTTATTGCTCTCATTGACACAGGAGCAAGTTGTTCAATATTAGATACCAAAGTTCTTCCTGAAGAATCCTGGACTCCTTACATCCGATATTTCAATTCTGCTTCAGGAGATACTTTCTCCACGAATGTCAGAACCACTCCAATAACTGTCCAGTTTTTTCCTCAGTGTTCCATAACCACAAAGATCTTTGGATCTAATCTCCCCAATAAAGATCTGATAATTTGGTGGGATATTATGATTCAAATTTCTCAACTTCGCATTATTCCTAGAAAAGGTCTTAGATATAAAGACCAATTCTCTAAGTTTATCAATATTCAGAGACTCTTTTCCATCCAGATGAGTATATTAAATCCAATCATGCAAAAATTGTTAGAATGTTGTTTCGAATCTCATTCAGAATTTGCTCAGAAGTGTTCCCATCCTCTATGGGAAAATCCAGAGTTCTTTGTTCGCCTTCCTTTCAAGAAGAATGAAGATATAAACCCAACCAAGGCGAGCCACATGGGAATGAAGCCAAAACATTTGATTTTAGCTCAAAAGAAATACTCAGAACTATTGCAACAAGGCCTTATTGAAATTTTCAATTCTCAATGGGCTTGCAAAGCCTTTTATGTCAATAAGCGTGCTGAGTAAAACAGGAGAAAAATGAGACTGGTAATCAGCTATCAGCCTCTCAACCTTTTTCTCCAAGATGATAAGTTCCCTTTACCATCCAGAGATTCTCTCTTTACTGGTTTAACCAAGGCCCAGATTTATTCCAAATTCGACCTCAAAGCCGAATTTTGGCAATTGGGCATCCATCCTAAAGATAGATCCAAAACAGGATTCTGTATCTCGAACCAGCATTTCTAGTGGAAAGTTCTTCCTTTTGGTCTAAAGGTAGCACCATCCCTTTTTCCAAAAGGCCATGTGTCGTATTTTCCAATCGATCTTGTCAAGTGCTGCAGTATACATCGACAATATTCTACTCTATAGTCTTGATGAGCAGTCACACTGTCAACTCCTTGAGCAATTTGCAAAAATCATGAAAAAGCATGGTATTATGCTTTCTCAAAGGAAAATGAATATCGCCCAGACAGAAATCGAATTTCTTGGTATGCATCTTAACAAAGGTACATATTATCCAAGGCCACATATTACTCAAGAATTATTGAAGTTTCCTAAAAATAACTTCACGACAAAACAAGTTCAGCAATTTCTTGGAATAATCAATTATCTCAGGGATTTTGTTCCAAATATTGCAAAGCTCCTAATTCCTTTGCAAACTATGCTAAAAAAGAATCCCCCACCTTGGGGAAAAACTCAGACTAAAGCAATCGCTGAGCTTAAGGAGATTATGCAGAATCTCCCACCATTGCAGATACCATCAACAGGCAAAAGAATTCTTCAGACTGACGCCAGTGACGAATACTGGGCAGCCATCCTCTTTGAAGAAATTGATGGTAAGAGACATCTTTGTGCTCACAAAAGTGGAAAGTTTTCTCAAGCTAAAATGTACTACCATTCCACTTTTAAAGAAATCCTAGCAGTAAAAAATGGAATAAAAAAGTTTGAGTTTCATATCATCGGCCATCACTTCCTGATAGAATTAGATATGGCATATTTCTCTCAGATGACCAAGTTTAAACAGAAGCAAATTTCAAATTTTCAACTGCTTCAATGGGCTTAATGGTTTTCAAAATACTCTTTTAAAACCAAACATATTCTTGGAAAGAAGAATGTGCTTGCTGACTTTTTGTCAAGACCAAAAGTACCAGCCGAAATCAACATGTACATCAAGAGACCTGCTTTTCATATGCTTAATTATGGTGTGAAATACAAGATCGAGAAAATCAAAGATTTGCCAAGTTGGAAATATCCCTAGGAGATTATTCAGCAAATCCAGAACAATAGTCTTGCTAAGAACCTAGAGAACCTCATGTGGCAATGCCACACCGATTTATTCAGATTCAATGGAGGTTCGATCCTTTATCCTTTTGGGTTAAATATGAATTATCCATTCATTCATCCTCTTATCTGGAAGGAAGATGATTTCCCTGATCAACTCAAGATGTTATTATGGTACTTAACCAATAAGTACTTAATAGCTTTTGAAATTCCAACTAGAAGATTCATTGCCAACCTCACAAGGATATTCTTGCTCGGAAGAAATGTTGAAAAAGAAAGTAATAAGAATCTCTTAGATTTTCTTAACTGGTTCTATTCTCCTACTTACTAGAAACAACTCTTGGAAAAAGAACTAAGAACCATGACACCAAATCCTGAAGTCCATACGTCCATGGCATTTTTTCAGAAATAATGGCAATATTCTCGATGCCCCACTGGAAATAGGAACCACATCCTATAAACCTCACTTGAACAGCCGAGAAGCTCAAATTCACAAATTTTATCTAAGATCTGTTAGATTTTGTGAACACGAGTACCGAGAACTCCAGAGAATCTTATGCCAAGAAAACAAGACTATTCCTGAAGATGTTTGGAATAATGTAGCTAATATGTGGGATCATTATGACCTAGCACCAGAAACTGAGTAAGCACTCAGGTAATACAGACAAGCTGCATTGTCCCAAGAGCATGAAATGACAAGCGAAGATGACATTGTCCAGTCTACTCAAGACCCCTATGCACGCTTTGGAGGTCATCTGTCCTAGAATCCCTACGAATAGGGACCTTCGTCCTTATTCTAAAACATGGACACATCCTTTTATACACAGCCATCTAATTGGCCTCAGCCAAGCATTCCTGCCAACACTACAAGTGAAAATACAAACTGGGCAGAAGAATAAGCATCCCATTGGGCTCATGAACAAGCATCCTCATTAAGAAGGCTAAATCAAATCCTCTCACCTGAAGACCTTGAAGCCCTTGAACAGAAATACGAGGCACATCTTCTAGAAGACAGCTCAGATGACTCAGTCTAAAGTTACAATGCTCACAACGGACGAGACCGCTAAGTCCGTACAATTTCACTGTAGCAAGTCACTGTTCACTTTTACTGTAGTACTAGGCTAGGGAATGTACTATTCACAGTATAGTTACTGTTCATAGTGTGCGAATAATTCCCTCCCGGAAATTTCCAGTGCCTCTGTTTGTATCCGGACCCATGAGCTTGGTCCTTGTTTGTTGGTTTGTGACCTCATTTTGCCTATATAAGACAAGGAAGATGTATTGTGTTGGGCATGGCTTTCTAAATTCCTCTTCTTCTCCAGCATGGTAGGATCTTTCAAGAAATGCAGCTTGGGTAGGTTAAAAACGTTTCCATCCTAGCATATCTTTGGGTGTCTCTAGGCTCTGAACTAAAGGGCGGGAAAAGATCAAGAAATTGAACAAAATAGGATATTTCCCAGTTCGTGTATTAACTTGGTGTTAGATGTATTGGTTGGTCTTTATTTAGTGTGCTTTGTGAACATCTTATGCAATGTTTACTACCCGATTGTTGTTGATGTAGCAACTGATATGTAAGTTGTATTATGTGAAAGCATTATTATTCTATTGTATGTTAAATATTATTTGCTTTCTGTTATTGTTGATTGTTGAGGGTAGTTCATAGAAGTTTTTGTAGCTTTATAGAATTTATTTTGCATAAGACAATTATATTAATGATAGTTTTAAGTTAGGATTTTTGGAGGATGATTAGAAACATAGTGACCTTTTGATTCTGAAACCTTACTTGAAATTGTTCATTAATATGATGGGTCTATGCAAAATGGATGCATAAATGATAGGCATTAATAATTCGTGCATATATATCTGATGTGTTCAGATCAATGATTTCAGTCACAAAGAGCATAGTTGTCGAGCTAAATAAAGGTGAAAAGCTCAATGGCGATAACTATGAAATATGGCACATGAAAATCCAATATATGCTGAAGAGCAAGAGGCATTAGAAGCTCTTAACCTGACCATAGTAGAACCTGAAGAAGGAAACACTACACAACACAAGAGAGACAAGGAAGCATTTGTTGCATGGAAAAGAAAAAACTCTCTTGCTCGCATTACGTTGCTGAGTAGCATGGAAAATGACATCATGCGAGAGTTCAGGCGTTTTGAGAATGCCAAGGAAATGTGGAAAGCATTGGCAGCAAGATTTGGTCATACTTCGGTAACCAGACTAAGGTAGCTCACTATTAGGTTTGACTCTTATAAGAAGCCTCATGGTCAGACCATGAAGCAACATCTTAGAAAGATGTCAAATATGATTAATGAGCTGAAAGATGCTGGCCATGTTCTGACTGATGAACAGCAAGTGCAAGCAGTGATTCGTTCCTTACCTCAAAGTTGGGAGCATATGAAGGTGCACCTAACCCATAATGAAAATATCAAAACCTTTGAGGATACAGTGTGTCATCTTGAGTTGGAAGAGGATCGCCTCTTGGCAGCTAAGCCGGAAGCTGAAATCTATCATGCTGATTCTAACTCACATGGAGCTTCGAGCTCCAAGCGCAAATAAAAGGAAATGCAAGGAAGCAAGTCATTCAGGGAAGAAACCTAAGTTTAACCAACATGAAAGAGGAAAACGTCCTCGAATGAAGAAGCTTACAAGGGTAAAGTGTTACAATTGTGACAAGAAGAGTCACTATGCTCGCGACTGTCATGAGCAAAGAAGGTATACACCCCTTGTGCTTTTAAGAACTTTGTCTATGTATCAAGTTCTGTATTCTTGACTGAGTCTAATCCTTTGTGGACTGTAGATTCAGGAGCAACAGACCATGTAGCGAAGGATAGAGGATCCTTCGTGGAATTTCAACGAGTACCAACTGGAACTAAGTAGATCTATGTGGAAAACAACTCCAAAGCTGAAGTAAAAGGAATTGGCACCTGCCAACTAAACATGCGTGGTGGACGCACTTTATTCCTACATGATGTATTGTATGTTCTGGAGATTCGTCGAAATTTAGTGTCTATTTTAGTGTTGGTCAAGCTAGGTTTTAATATGAACTTCCATAATAGAGGTGTGGATTTGTTTTTGGATACAAATTACTATGGTTGTGATTATTTTCTGGATGGTTTCATTGTATTAGATATTGACTATGTTAATGCAAATTTTTGTTATTCCCTTCTCACGTCTCCTAATTTATATGATAATTATGTGAATGTGTGGCATGCTAGACTTGGTCATATTAGCCAACAACATATGAATAGACTAGCCAAAGAGGGCTTATTAGGCAACATTGAAAAAGTTGATTTGCCCATATGTGAGCATTGCCTAATAGGGAAAACGACAAAGAAACAATTTGGAAAAGGTAAAAGAGCTGAATTTCCTCTACATTTAAGCCATTCTGATGTCTGTGGTCCTATAAATGTGATAGGAAGGCATGGGGCTATTTACTTCATCACTTTTATAGATGATTATACTTGATTCGGATATATCTATTTGATTTCTCATAATTATGAAGCATTAAGTTGTTTCAAAAGATTTATGAACTTGGTAGAAAATCAATTAAACAAGAAAATAAAAGTATTAAGATCCGATCGAGGTCGAAAATATTTATCTGATGAGTTCAGAAAATTATGTGATGAAAAAGGAATAGAAAAACAGTTGTCTATTCCATATACTCATCAACAAAATGGTGTTGCGGAAAGAAGAAACAGAACCCTAATGGAAATGGTTAGATCCATGATGGCGCATGCTAAGTTACCTATCACTTTTTAGAGTGATACGTTGTTAACTGCTGCCTATATACTTAACCGGGTGCCTTTGAAATTAGTTACTTCTACTCCATATGAGTTATGGACAGGTAGAAAATCGAACTTAAGTTTTCTTAAGCCATAGGGTTGTGCTGTCTATACTCATGAGTCCTCTCACAAGTTTGGGAAATTGGGTCCTAGAGGAAAGAAGAGTATTTTTATAAGATACTCCGAACACTCGAAAGGGTATGTGTTCATAGGTGAGCAGGAAAGTGGGAGTATAACTGAATTTGAATCACGGGATGTCATATTCTTAGATGATGAATTTCCTAAGAATGGCGAAATAGGTGAAAATTACTTCATATTTGAAATCTTGGATCAAAATAATGATATTAGTGAAGTTCGTCCAAGTTGAAGTAACATGAGAAATGATGAATTAAATTCAACTTATTCTTAATTACAACCACATGATGAGACGACATCATCATTATCTAATCCTAGTGGAAGCATTATGAGGAATGATGTGCACAATGTACAATCTCCCATATGGCGAACAAGTCACAAAAGTATTCCCCGTTGACGTTTTGGCATTGAAGGTGAAACTTTTATGATTGCTCCACAAGATGAAGATGAGATAAGAAATATTAACGAGGCTCTAAATTGCCCTAGTAAGGAAAAATGAATTCATGCAATGGAAGAGGAGATTGAGTCAATGAAGTCAAACCAAGTTTGGGAACTAGTTGATCTTCCAAAAGGACGCAAAGCTATTGGGAACAAGTGGGTTCTCAAAATAAAGCGAAAAGCTGATGGCTTGATAGAAAGGCATAAGGCTCACCTTATGACGAAGAGGTATAATCAACAAGAATGAATTGATTATAAAGAAACATTTTCTCCTGTAGTAAGATTTATCTTGATTCGCATTATTCTGGTAATAGTGGCTAGTATGGATCTTGAGTTACATCAAATGAATATAAAAACTACTTTCATCAATGGAGAATTAGAGAAAAAAAATATATATGGAACAACCTACTGGTTTCACAATGAAAGGCCAAAAAGAAAATGTATGTCGACTTTTGAGGTCGATATATGGCCTTAACCAGTTGTCAAGACAATGGTATATACGTTTTCATAATGTCATAATGGCATATGATTTTACAATGATTGATGATGATCATTGTATATATATCAAAAGATCCAATGATCAATTTGTGATCATATCATTATATGTTGATGATATATTAATTGCCGAAAGCAATATGGAGTTTGTTAATACTGTCAAGAGTTGGTTGTCTTCCAACTTTAAGATGAAGGATATGGGTGAGGCTGCATACATTCTTGAAGTTAAGATTTCAAGAGATCGTTCGAAGAGATCGTTATCTCTTTCGCAAGAAACATATATAAATAAGGTTCTTGAATGATTTCGTATGCAAGATTGTAAACTCATAGACACTCTTATTGCAAAAGGTGAAGGATTGAGCCATAAACTGTGTCCAAGGATTCCACAAGAGAATGAACAAATGAAACCTTTTTTTTATGCTAGTGCTGTTGGGAGCTTGATGTACGCTATGATATGTACAAGACCTGACATATGTTTTGCAGTTAGAATAGTGAGTAGATACCAATCCAACCCAGGTCAAGCGCATTTGAAGGCCGTTAAGAGAATACTGAGATATCTGAAGGAAACTGTTGATTACAAGTTGAATTACCAAGGAAAGGATCTGCGACTTGAAAGCTATTCAGATGCTGATTGGGGAGGAGATTCAGATGAAATAAAATTTACCTCTGGATTTATTTTCTTATTGAACAATGGCGTCATATCATGGAGCAGTAAGAAGCAAACGTGTATAGCCTTGTCTATGATGGAAGCTGAGTTCGTGGCATTATCAGCAGCGGTACAAGAAGGAGTTTGGCTTAAGAGATTTTTGGAGCATTTATGTGTTATTGAAAAAACTGCAAATCCATTATTGGTTAACTATGATAGCCAAGCAGCTATAGCGTATACCAAAGATTCAAAATATCATGGTAAGACTAAACATATAGATACCAAGTATAATTTTGTCAAATATATGGTTGCACGAAAGGATGTACTGGATTGTAATTTCCCCAAGTTGTTCACATTTATGAACTAGTGTTTTTTCATTATTAATGCTTATGAATCTTTGTTTGATCTTTATACATCTTAATGCTCAATGCATTATTTTAAGTTGAGAAAGTATGTTGGACAGATATAAGATTGGCCCACTCACACGGGTAATCGCCTCTATTTACTATGTGATAAATAGAGATAAGACGATTTTTAAGCTTATTATCTAGGTGATAATCGAGAGCTCAAGCTTAAAATATATTTATCGCCTTAACTGGGTGTTAAGATGAGGACATAATATTTACTATGTCCGAAAGTAAAATAACCCACATATTTTACTTTATCTGTCTAAGATGCCATATGTGAGTTTTGATGAATTTTGTAAATGAGTAGGTACGTGAACTCAAGTTAGACATTGGATATGTCTGAACTATCATCTGTACGGTATTGAAGGTGTAAACATACGCTTCATGAGAAATGAGTTAATACCGTAAATACTACGTATGCATGAGACGACCAATAAGAGTGGAAAAAGTTTGATCTCAACTTTTATGCCGTGTGAAACTCTTGAGGAAAAAAGTTCCTTAATTTTAGTGCCCTCATGACTTTTGCTTATTCTCAAAAAATTTATTTAGTGTTTGCTATCTTAGGATGTTGCCAATGGTCATGAGTTGATTCGATCTAATGGGATATTTCTAGAAAAGCAAGCTGAACTGAAATTGAGAGTTTGAAGGAAAGAGGTAGATCGAATATAAAGAATCACATTCTAAGTTTTGTATTCACCTGGTCGACCAATTATGACTCGTCTTTGGATTAATCATAATTGTGAATATATATATATATATATATCATTGTTTAAAAGAGATCAAGAAAGATATAAATATGATTGATCAATCTATGGTACTACATACTAAATCTACTCAGAGTGTGATGCCCATTATGAGCTGCTATATATTCCTAACAGATGTATAGCAACGAGCTCTCAAAGTATGCTGGTCGCATGGATTATTCACCGGTATGAATGTTGAAGAGAGGTAAAGAGAATCATGTTCGGCCCACTTGTGGGAGATAATGGTTTTATTAATGTGATGGGCCTAAGTTGGCCCGTCCGCCCATGTTGGGCCTAAAAGCCCGGCCCATAATATTAGGGCCCATGGATAGAATGATATGATGAAGGGACACGTTTCTTTTTTTAGGAGACGTATATAAGGGGGAAATAAAGAGGGAGGAACACACCTTTTGAAATAACGTACTTTCCTCCTTCCTCTCTCCCTCAAAAACGCTCCAAAAAGAAAGAACAGTAAGCAAGAGGCAATACCATCTTCCCTTCAAGGCGCATTGGTGTCATCGGATCGAATGGGATCAGTTTCTCTTCCTCATATCGGCGTCGGTGTTTAATCTGTGGCTAACAAGGTACGTTCGATTCTGTGATGTGCCTTAAGATCGGTGATGCATGTGTCTTTCCCGGGCTCGTCTTCCGCACAAGTTTAGGGGTTCGATTTAGTGTCGAATCCGGTTTCAGGGAATCCGACAATCCCTACAAGCTCCTTCTCAGCTCTCTTGGTTTCTCACAATTCTGGAAAAAGGGCGTCGGGGAGTTAGATTCCGTGCACGGTTGAGCCTCTCTTTGGCTCTCCACCCTCTCTCAAGTACTTCTCTTGCTCCAGCTCTCACTCTCGAGCACCTCTCTCGCTCAAGCTCTCTCCGTCTCTTTGGTCCCCCCTTCTCTGCTCTCTCCATTCTCTCCCATCGTGCTTCTACTCTCCCCCTTTTTCTATTCTTCCCGTTTTGCTTTTTCCTTGCCCGATGCCCCCTCTGCCCCTCTCTGCTCTGACCTCTGATGCCTTTTTTCCTTTTTTGCAAGTTTGCGCGTGCGAGTTGGAGGAGGGAGAAGGCTGGCGTGGGCCAAGCCAAAAGGGAATCGGGCCTGGGCCGCGCAGGGAAAAAGAAGCGGGCGGTGGGCCGGGCCAATGCCAGATCCGGCCCGACTCGACCTCAAGGCTTTTTTTTTTTCTATTTTTTGTTGTTTTGTTGTTTTTTTTCTCTTTTTTTTAGTGACTAATTCCTAATTTTGTACATGATTAATTCTTTTAAAAAAATCGTAAATTTTAGGTGTCAACAAACTCCTTAGATGTAATCGACGCTCTTGCTCCTCCAGCTGGGGATGGAGCTCATGGGTTAGAACTTAAAAGGTGTAAGGAGCGATTTTTTTTTGGTGAACAGCCTTGTGGTAACGGGGAAATTTTGGTCAAAAATTGTTCATCGACTGTTCTCCAAGGTAACGATCCTCTAGTTCATACACTGTTCATCATAAATCTAGAGGTAAAATCATGAAATTTTGGATGAGATTATCCGCCGATTGAAAATTTGGCTGGACATCAGTTCACTCATTTGCAATTATGATGGTTACTCAAAGTTCTTATTTAAAACAAACTTCATTTCGCTCATTTTTTATAAATAAATAAAAAAAGGCCTGCTTCATATTCGTAATTGAAAATTTTGTTAATTTTTTTGGCGAGTAGAGGGTTGCCTCTCCTTCTTCCCCTTCCCTCCATGGCCAATATCGGGTATAGATGAATTTTCATTTATTGAAATCACCTTAACCGAGTGATCTAAGAGAAAATTGTAATCTTTAGATATTATTACTCGTTGATAATTTCATGTCAACTTTAAAAAGGATTATGAGTTCTTTCAAAAATAAGCTTCATTGAGTTGTTTCATTCAAGATTATTTCTTTTCCATTTTGATAAAAATTGTTTTTAGCATAGATAGATGGTGTCCACTCTACAAAATGTATACATATATGTTTTCTTTGATAATGAATTTATAAGTCAAAATTAGTTATTTTCTATATCGAGAAATCATACAGTGGCAATGGAGCATATAGGAGTAAGATCCTAGGTTATCGTTAGTTTTTTCATTGGCATTATCCAAAATCACATAACGAGGGAGGACAATTCACAATGACCATCACCTTCCTCCTCTATTTCTGTCCTAGCTTTCTAACAAATTTTTGGTCCTTATGAAGGTGCAAGAAAGTAAAACTATATGTACAATAACAAAACATTAATATAAGAGCCAAAAGAAGACAATCTCAAAGTAATTAGGGTCAAGATAAACTAGCTCAACTCCCTCCCAACATAATACTAGATTGTGGGCAAACGTACAAAGCTTTTCCAATGAAACAGCACAAGCTTCTCCAAACAACATTGTTATCTCTAAAAGGAGAACTAGTTGAAATTATTGAAGCATGTGGTGAAGTAGAGAGTATTCTAGTTCCATCTCGAATTTGTCATTGTTAACTGACACATCTAGTGGGTAGATAAGCGGTTTTGGAGGCATATGAAGTTTACCAATATCTCCTTCCAACATTTCTAGGACTTTGTTCATTGGAGGGCGATGCTCAGGGTTTAATTGTATGCACCAAAGTGCAGCTATTATCATTTTTTTAATCACTTTCCTTTCCTCTTCTACAACTTCTTCCATTTCAACACTTGTACCTTCACCCAATTGGTCATACACCCACAATGGAAAAAAAATTTGGCTTGAGCGTTCTACATTTGCATTTATATTATTCCTTCTACTTGCCATTTCCATGAGCAACATCCCAAAGCTGTAGACATCCGCTTTATAAGATATGCCACCAATGCTTTTGTAAAACAACTCAGGTGCCATATAGCCCGAGGTTCCTCTTGCAGCAGTTAATGAAACTATGCTATGATCCATGGGATAAAGTTTCGCGAGTCCAAAGTCAGAAACTTTTGGAATAAAATTCTTATAGAAAAGAATATTATGAGGCTTGATATCGAAGTGTAGTATTTGCATGTCACACCCCCAATGTAAATATTCAATCCCCCTCGCGATCCCAAGAGCGATCTCATATATTTTCATATAATCAAGAAACTTATCACCTTCCTTAGCAAAAGTGTGCTTATCCAGAGACCCATTTGTCATGAGATCATACACGAGAGCTTGTTTCGAGCCTTCAAGCAAAAACCAATGAGTTGCACTACATTAATATGGTGAATTCTTCCAATAGTAGCCACTTCACTAATAAAATCTTGGCCATGGGCCTTGGATTGCTTCAAAATCTTTATGGTTACTTCATTTCCACTTTTGAGCGTTCCTTTGTACACGGAACCATACCCTCCTTCACCTAGTTTGTGCTTAAAATTTCTAGTGATCTTCTTGATGTTCAAGTAAGAATACCTTATGGGAAAAAAGTGGCTATGAGCTTGCAAGAATTCTCCGACATTCTTATCCATTGCTAAGTGCCTTCTTCTATACTTGTAGATCAAAAATATCGCAACAAATGGCATCCCGATTACAAATTTCGCTGCACAGAAAAACACTGAGGAAAATTTTGATAGGTTAGAATAAGTTCTTTTTTAAATTATTTTAAGAACGGGTCACTGTAGCTTACCTAGTAAGGCTGTAAACTCTATAATTGTCCAAAATGCAAAAAAGTTGACACCTGTGAAAGGAAGGAATTATCTGATAAAGGAATTGAAGAAATATAGTTTGGAAAACAAAAATCACTAGGAATCATAGTAGCAAGATACACTGTATAAGTTGAATTTTGTCCTAAAGAATATGAGAAGTGGGATACGTGCATTTTTCAAATAAATGGAAATAATAAGCGTCATTTCCCATAGATAATAGCTGGTAAAAGAAACTCCATTTCTTTGTTAGCAGTAAACAATCATAGAGAAAGTGATTTTCATTTTTAATTAATAATTTTCTTCCTCATATTGATACATGAATATAATTTTTTAAGGACTTTATTAACGAGCGTCTCTTGAATTATTAGTTAAGTGACTAATTAAGGAACTAATTAAGAAAATGAGAAAATCTGAACCCTATGCCAACGAAAAACTAGTCATATAGCTGCTCGCACAATCCAAGCACGTGTGTGTGCAGCTGATAATGGGTCTTTTCGGGATGTCTTCTACGGTCACTTGTTTACATTTTGGCGAATCTAACAACTCCCATATTTCGATTTTAAAACGTGACGCAAAGCTCCTAAAACCTTTCAAATACGCAAATGTTGATACTATAACATGTAAATTCTGTCATTATTTTCTTGGATTTTAAATATTTCTTTCATTTTCCAGTTAAGAAGATGAAGTAGCAAGTGAAAGAGCATCCAGAATCATGCAAAATTGAGGTAAAATTTCATTGTCAACCGACGCTTACCACCAGTGTAGAGAAAGGATCCGCAACCCTGATAGCCTTTGTAGATGCTATAGAAATCAAAGAAGCAAAAGAAAGTTGGCTTCCAAATTGCATTTCGAAAAGTTCGACCAAAGTAGACAACAAATCCATCGGCCATGATGTTATGGATGCGCTCATAGTTGTAGGAGCTACTATTAATTTGCTCTTTATCCCCAAAATCGACTGATACCCATGTCCATATGCTAATGGTGCAAAAATCCTTAACATCTAATGCTTTTGGATTGATCAAAGCATACAAGTTCCAATTCAATGATGTGTTGAAAGAGTTCGACCCCTCAATACATGGACCAGTGGCAATGTAGAGTAGAGCTAATTGGCTTTGAGCAATTCACAATGATCAATAGACCACTGCGGGCCATGTGGTATGGGTTGTTTGGGTAAGACAAGATCTTCAAATTGTACAGCGGCCACGAAGCCCATGAATGACTGGGGAGAGACGAGCAATTATCCTTTTGCAACCCGTTGTCGATTAATCTGATTTGGTGGGTGGAATAATCGATAGACTGCACATAGTATCGACCCTCACGGAAGTATAGAATAGTGTGATTATCTTCACAAGTTAGCTCATACTTCGAGTCACCACACCTCTTTGGATCGCTCTTTAGTCGAAACAGATATGCTATATTGTGAATATTACCACAAGATGAAGTACATTGTCAATCACTCGGCTTGACATTGCTAGTCATAGCCAAAAATAGAACAAGAATGAGCGGCAACACTTGATAGATACTCATGGAGTTGAGAGCATTAACATGACTCTTTTCGACTTTTGGGAAAGGAGAAATTGGTGAAGAATTGTTTGATGTGGGTGGAGGCACAATATGAAACGATTGAAGGAGGATTGGATGAATCTTGCTTGATTGGAGAATTGCAATCGCGCCGTCCTATAAAGAGAAGCCCAAGTCAGTAAACGGAACAAATGCATGGAAAGTCCAGAAATTAAAGAGGGGGACCCAAACCAAAGTTCAACCACCCATGTATAGAACGCATCTTGGAAATTTACACCCGGTGAAAGTTCAAAAGTTCCGTTTTCCACGGGGATCTTTCTTTCTCCTCTCTCTCCCCTTCCTTCCACTTTCTCCCCGCAATTGTTCGTTCCACACCCCGTCAACAAACAAATCCATCTCTCTCCCTTTATCCCTCTCTCCCCCCATCAATTCCCCTCTGACACACGGTCTTTCTTCTCATTTTCTTCTTCATCTTTTGCCTCCGCCCTTCTTCTTCTCCATCTTCTTTCTTCACCACACAAGTCACGATCATAGGAAAATTGATGTATAGCTCGGGGAACAAGATCAAAAATAAAAACCAGCTTGCCTCGAAACTTCATAATCTTATATCAGTTTTGACACGGCAACCACGAAACCATGTTACATGCATCCACTCCTCTATTCTTTTGAATGCGATAATAACTCCATTGCTTGTTAGACAAGTCCAACAATCTATTCTTGTCCGCGATGATTTCTTATGTTTTTGGGCACTCGAATAGATTAAAATCAAACTAGTACATTGGGCGAGGGAGGCTAACCACATGATGGACTGGGTTGTTAAAGCCCAACGTCCTAAGATTTTACCATGTAATTGGATCTCTAAGCCTCCTCAAACCTTGTGGGACCTTTTATGTTCGGAGCCCATCTTTCTTTTCATTCAGTCTTTACTTATAAGTAATGAAGGCTAAGTTTATCCAACCTAAAAAAAAAAGAAGATTAAAATCACAATTCAATAATCTACAGAAATATAACTATCGCAGGCTGAAGTACGATAAAATTCTTATACGGTTAAGAGTAGAAAATAGGGCAGTATAAGGACTCATTAAATGGGCATAGGAGGATTCACACACCCCATCTGTTACCTGGAAACATCAAGAAAGATATACGGTTATTTTTTAACTTTCACACATGAGCGGGACATGATCTTTTGATCCTACTTTAATGCTTTGTTTGGAAGAGGGAGGAAAGAGGAACAAGGAGGTGGGTGAAGCAAATTTTTCATTTTTCCCCAATTCACTGTCACATGATATTCAAAATTTTTTAAAATTAGTATTTCATCATGTCACAACATAGTACATCAATTTTGACAACACCATGAAACCATGTCACAATGCATCGGAAAATTTTGTCCTTATTTCTTCTGCAATGACATTTATTTATAGTATGCAAAAACGAAATGCAGGATTACCAAACATAGGATAATAGTGAAGGAACACAGTAAAATGAGGCCATGCGCTAAGAATAATCAATGTGCAGACCTGAATATGATGAGTTTGCATAACTCAATGACCATTGCAATATCGCAGATATAGGAATTCTTACCTTGCCATGGTTATATTCCACCATCAAAGCATTATGCCTACATCTTAAGATGTCTTGGAATTCGACATTCCAAAGCCAAACTTGTGTCAACTTACTTTGCATGGGAGAAAGAATGGAGTTGCCATTGGCACCTTTTATGCATAAATGCCACACCTTTGCATATCTCGAGGATAATAGATCCTCGGTTTTGGTGATGATCAAAATGTCCTGTGAGGTAATCCTGAACTCACAATCGTAATATTTCATGGAATGTAATTTAATCAAAGAACAGACTGGAGAGAACAGAATTAACACTCAATTATATGTTGCAGTTTCTATTGGTGAAATGACCCTCCTGATCATAGATGCCTTGCAATCATGTTGACTTATTGATTCTGAGCATCACAGTTAGAAAATCTACCTGAATTGCATAACAAAGGTAACGATGTCTTGATGCCTTATGCACACTGACAAGATTATTTTCAATGTCAGATCACTTTTTTCAAGATTTCAGGACTAAGAACAGAAAAATGTGGGAGCAACCAAGGAAACATTGCTATCGACTCAAGGTGGATTCCTTTGTAATTGACGGTTACACAAATACAAAGATCAGCCACTAATCTTGTTGCTTTAACCTTAAAATGGAGCATACTCAGTCATTTCATTCAACTGGATATCGACCTTTTTCTTCAAACTTCATAATGGCTTTGCAGGTTTAGGGATGAAAGATATGACTTTCTATCTTCACTTAAGGAAGACAAGCCAGAATTTCACCTGAAAAAGGCAAAAGCCTTCGAGCTTTGAGAAAACTCAGCGACTAAACAATTTTCATCAATTTTGCCATCAACTTCTGCTGATGAAATTTAGCAACCCTTAATTTTTAGGCTTTGTGCACCAACTTTTCTAGCTTCTTCTTTGCAAATCTCGCAGGCGAAACACTGAGCAGCTTGTTGATCGACATTCCTTCACCTATAATCTTCTTCTTCACCTCGTACCTATGCTTAATTCTACTATTGAGTTTGTAACCAAGAAATGCAGGTAAATCCAATAGCTTGTCAAGGTCGCGTCCCATCTCCCCCACCAAATATTCAATTTTCTCCTCCAGAGAATCAGGATTGTATTGAAGTATTTGAGGATGCTTCTTACTCATGAGAAGCACGTCTTCACAAGAAAAGCACGTCTTCGTAACTCAAGAAGAGCTCAATCACCTCCTGTATATCTCACAACTTGTCCTAGTCACAGCGCCTATTGCAACTGCTAATTCCTTCGTTCTGTACTTGTAAACAATTTTCACCAAAACCCCCCAGCTTATAAGCAATGTTCCCTTCAAAAGACAGACCCCAAAAACAAAGGGGCTTTTTCAAGAACTTGAAAATCTCATTGGAGTTGAGTCCACATTCTTTGAGATTCCTCTCCTTGACACATGAATGATCCTGAGCACTGCCCCAGTGGCATCCTTATCTCCTCCGCTAAACTCTAGGAGAAACTCCACTCTCGGAATCAATTGGCTATCCATATCAAAGTTAAGAATGGGAATATGCCTCACAATCAAATCAACCCCACCATAGTGGCTCAAGAAATCAATGAGTCTTTCAATTTCTTCAAAAGGCTTACAAGACGAAGCCTTTGTTAAATTCACATTGTTGAGAACATGAACAATCTTTTCTCTAGGAATCCCACTGTCAATCAGCAAATTTACACCCATCAAACGTTCAAAATAAGTTTTCTTCACATATGATCTTTCTTTCTCGGCTATCTCCACCTTTCTTCCACTCTTGTCCATGTGATTGTTCGTTCCACATCCCATCAACAAACAAGTCTGCTTCCTTCTGATACACAATACTTCTTATTTTCTACTTCATTCTTTCTCTCCTCCCTTCTTCTTCTTCAACTTCCTTCTTCACCACACGAGTCACCATCATTGGAATATTGATGAATAGTTTTGAGGGACAAGATCAAAAATAAAAACTAGCTTGCCTCGAAACCTCTTCTCCATGTCACGACATACCTCATTAGTTTTGACGCAAAACCATGAAACCATATTTTATAAGCCCAGTGATTTGTTCTTTCATATGGAACAATAATTCTGGTTACTTCTTAGATAAGTCCACTGATTTGTCCATTGTTTGTGGCGATTTCTTATTTGTTTTCGACTCTCAAATAGATTAAAATCACAATCCAATCATCTGCAGAAATACAACAATCACAGACTGAAATACAGTTGAGAATTCATATACAATTAGAGTAGAAAAAGGCTAGCATGAGGACTCATCATATAGGCATAAAAGGATTCACCCCCAATCTGAGCGGGACCTGATCTTTGTGATACTATTTTAATGCTTTGTTTGGGAGAGGGAGGAAAGAGGAAAAAGGAGGTGGGTAAAGAAAAAATTTCACTTTATTTCCTGTTCACTCTCACAGAAAATTCGTAAGATTCAAAATTAGTTTTTCTTCATAGTACACCAGTTTTGACGCTTAACCATGAAACCATGTCACCATGCCTGAGAAAACTTTGTTCTTATTTCTCCTGCAATGACAACTATTTATAGAATGTAGAAATGCAATGCAGGATTACCAAATATAGGATAGAAACGCAGTAGAATGAGGCCACGTACTAGGAATATCAATGTCCATCCCTGAATATGATGAGTTTGCAGCATTCAATAATCACTGCGATTTCGTGGGTATAGGAATTCTTAACTCCCCATGGTCATATTCCCCCATCGCAGTATGGTTACTTCATCTTAAGGTGTCTTTCAATTTGCCATTTCAAAGACTAACCTGTGTCCAGTCGCACAGGAGAAAGAATAAAGTCGCCAGTGCAACCTATTATGCATAAATGCCATGCCTTTGCAGATCTCTTGAGGATAATTGATCCTCGGTTTTGTTGCTGATGAAAATGCCCTGTGAGGTAATCCTGAACTCAGTCATATATTTTACAGGACGTAATTTAATCAAAGAACGAACTGAAGAGAACTACAATTAACACTCGACCATATGTTGTTTCTATTGGTGAAAAGACTTTCCTAATCATAGATGCCTCTCAATCATTTTAACTCATCGATTCTAACCATCCCAGTTAGGAAGTTTATCTGACCATGTCTTGATGCCTCGTGCACATTGACTAGATTATTTTCAATGTCAGATCACATTTTTCAAGATTTCAGGATTAAGAACAGAAAAATGTGAGAGCAAAGAAGAATTGCTATCAACTTAGGGTGGATTCCCTTGTAATTGACAGTTACACAAAAACAAAGATCAGCCACTTCTCTTGTTGCTTTTACCTTAAAAATGGAGCATACACAGTCATTTCATTCAACTGGGTATCGACCATTTTGTTCAAACTTCATAATGGCTTTGCAGGTTTAGGGATGAAAAAAATGACTTTCTATCTTCACCTAAGGAAGTCAAACCAGAATTTCGCCCGAAAAAACCAAAAGCCTTCAACTGATGAAGCTTTGAGAATACTTAGTAACTATGCAATTTCCATCAATTTTTCCATGAACTTCTGCTGATGAAATTGTGCAGCCCCTAATTTTTAGGCTTTGTGCACCAACTTTTCTAGCTTCTTCTTTGCAAATCTCTCAGACAAAACACTGAGCAGCTTGTTGATCGACATTCCTTCACCTATAATCTTCTTCTTCACCTTGTACCTATGCTTAATTCTACTATTGAGTTTGTAACCAAGAAATGCAGGGAAATCCAATAGCTCGTCAAGGTCGCGTCCCATCTCCCCCACCAAATATTCCACTTTCTCCTCCAGAGAATCAGGATTGTATTGAAGTATCTGAGGATGCTTCCTACTCAAGAGAAGCACGTCTTCACAAGAAAATCCATAACTCAAGAAGGGCTCAATCACCTTCTGCATATTCTCACAACTTGTCCTAGTCACAGTGCCTATTGCAACTGCGAATTCCTTCATTCTGTACTTGTAACCAATCTTCACCAAAAAACCCAGTTTATAAGCAAAGTTCCCCTCAAAAGATAGACCCAAAAACAAAGGGGCTTTTGTCAAGAACTTGAAAATCTCATTGGAGTTGAGTCCACATTCTTTGAGAAAACTAATTCTGGGTCGCAATTTCCTCTCCCTGCTCGCACTAACAATGTTAGGAAACACAAGAATAATCCTGAATATTTCTTGATCATCTAATCCCGCAAATGACCTCAAGAATTCTACATGGCTTTCCAAGTGTTCCACATGATAATTCAGAAAGGTAGGCAGTTTGTGCAACACTGCCCCGGTTGCATCCTCATCTCCTCCGCCAAGTTCTAGGAGAAACTTTACTCTCGGAGTCAATTGGTATCCATATCGAAGTTAAGAATGGGGGGATGCCTCACAATCAAATCAACCCCACCATAGCAGCTCAAGAAATTAAGGAGCCTTTCAATTTCTTCAAACGGCTTAAGAGACAAAGCCTTCCTTAAGTTCACATTGTTGAGAACATGAAGAATCTTTTCTCTAGGAATGCCACCGTCAATCAGCAAATTAACCTTTTCCTCAAATCCAGCTAGGAATCGCGACTCAGTTGACATAAATAGACGCTTAAGCTGCATTGGGTCAACCTTTCCATCTAATTTGTCATGCACAGAGAGTATAAAGGGATCGATTTCACCTGCTGCCAACACAGAAGGGCATATCACAACCAAATGGCAGAGCTCAAGGCCACTGATTCCGACAGATTTCGAAGAGGCGACGCAAGCCCACAACGAGCCGATAGACTTCAGCCTCAGATCCGGGTCCCTGGTCAAGAGAGATTCGGTCTCTTTCTCGTTGAGCCTTCGTTCTTGAAATAACACATACAAAGCCCCTGAAAAGGCAAGAATTTCAACGAGGAGTTCGATCAAATATTTCAAATGGCTTTCAAGGACATCAACTGTTTGATGAATTGTCTCTAAGAGCCACTCACCTGGTTCGAACTCGACATTAGGTGATGAGATGACGCGGCGGCATTGCACGTGAAGCATCGGCGCTCTCGATCCGATTCCGGACGGTTGACTCGAATCCAGCAAAAGGGAAGACTTGGGGGAAGAGAATGTGGCGGAGCGAGGGACAGAAGCTGAAGATGGCGAGTGCTGCGAGTGGAGAAAGAAAGCGGGGGGTCGAGGGCTCCTCAACATCAGCTCGAGCGAGAGAGAGAGAGAGAGCAGTCGATTACAGCTCTCTGCACAGTGCCTTTCCCGATAGCAGAATGAAGGACGGAGATGACAAAGAGGCTTAGAGCTAATGGCGGGTGTTTTTTTCGTAACTTTGAGCAGGACCCTTTTCTTCGAAACAACTTGTCCAGATCCGGCCATGAACGTGGTCTCATCGTATCGCACCTAAATAAATATTTTATGTTTGATTGCGACTTGGGGAAGGACAATATGCTTTTTAGTTCGATGGGAATTTTAAGAGAGAACTTTGTGGCGAATTGATGATGAGGATATGAACAGAAATGTTGATGTGGTTCTTAATCTTTAGCCAAATAGAGCAGCCAATAATTCCAATAGTTTAGCTCTTATGCCCATCTACTGAGTCCTTAAGCTAGCCTATATTCTACTTTGATTGTATATGAGTTCTCATTGTATTTCAATTTGATGGTTATATTTTTGCAGATTATGGCATCGTAAATTTTAACCTATTTGAGTGTCAAATAAATAACAAATCAATGCAAACAAGGAGAATTTTTTTCCATTGTCAACATTTAGGGGGAGAATTACCAAAAAAATTCCTAAACTTTTTGCAATTGTGTCAATTTAGTTCTAATTTTTTGGAAAAATAAAATATTATTAAAAATTTTGTCAATGGCATCAGCCGACAGCCACATAAGTTTCGACTGGCCAATTTTGACTAGAAGGACAACTAAAGACAATTGTAAAATGTTTAATATTCAATTGATAAAAAAAAGAGTTTATGACCAATTGGCATAATTGCAAAAGGTTTATGACTTTTTTAGTAATTTCCCCAACATTTATGTATTCCCGAAAGAACAAATCAGTGGATTTATTCAAAAAAACTACGAAATTTTATGCTCTGTTCAATTTTTCACCTCCAAGAATTTGCAAGCAAGCAAAGAACATGCAATTCCGTGATGACATTTTGAACGAGCAAAGTCCAAAACCTATCCAAAGATCTCTATCTCCAGAAAAGATGAAACTTAATATCTAGATCAACTTGAGATTTTATGATTTGTGTCCAAGGACGTGGCATTGCTACATCAAATAGTCTGGAGAGATGTTTTATTTGGCCTTTCTATTGAGGTTTATGCTGAACATGATATTATACACAAACCACTGAGAATGTTAGCTCGGAAGCTTTATTTATCATTTCGCCAAGCATTTCGTTCCATCATCTTTAGATAAATTCTCAAATGGCCTTTGTAAAGAATTGTTTTCCTCGTAGCTCCCCGCCAAACTGATTTTTTTTTAATCGATATGAGTAAATGGTCAGGCTGAGAAATGACGGTAAAAATTATGAGTACTCCGTAATTTTCCCACGGCTTATCAGTTCTTTCTCTTCGCCTGTTACTATGCTAACTATGCTAACCGTAAAAAATGTCGAATTAGCATCAATTATGCTATCTTTTCTCAAATATAAAAGTATGTAAAGAAAACATAAAAACCGAGAAGAGAATTCCAAAGCTCTAGACATTATATGACCAGGAAATTCCAGCAAGAGCCGGTTTTTGTCCACGGAGCAGATGCTAAAATGGTGCAGAATTAGAGAATAAGCAGAGACTTGTATCTAGCACTTTAGCTTGCTCGATATGGAGAAAAACAAAGAGATCTTGCAAAGAATCCGTACCTGTATGTACTACATTGTGATGGAGGAAGTTCACGATGACGAGGAGCAATCTGTAAGTACATCGCTGCGTCACTAGTCAGCTCCTTGCAAGAGGAATTGATATGCAATGTAGGCCCAAATTGTCCTTTACCCACCTTTGACTCAGAGACCTTTTTCGATGAATCTCCTCCAATAACTTGAGCCTCTTGTAGAGTCCCCTCCTAAGTGAGGCCCTCTGTTCATTATTATTTACTTCTGGAAGTCGGTTCATGTAGACCTTGAAGTTCAGCTTATGAATTCTGCCATCCATTGGGCGGGTCTGGTTGTCGTACTTTGAACACTTCATTATGTGAGATTTCAATGGTTCTAGCCCTCCTTTCATGATGCAGTGGAGCAACGAATGTCAATGGAACTGAAAGAGACAGCTCTACAGCCTCCTGTCACAACGAGTAGTCTTTCTCATCAGGATGATTCTCCAGTGAGCATGAAAAACCTCGAGAATGAGTAAGAAAATCAATTCATCTTAAAGCTACTCACCTACTTTATAGGATTCTTAACTCAATTTACATGCTGGTGGACATTACTTAAATTTCTGCATCCTGTCATCTGCCCTCCTTTAAATATTTGCATCATTCGAGAGTGCAGGTGGCTTTTTAGGCTTATGGCATGATGTGTAGCATAATGTAATTCGCCTCGTCAACTCTTGCTTCAGAGGGCATGAGTATTCTTTTGATAGGAATTGTATGTTTAGAAGATCATATTGCTACCGCTGATAAAACACATTGCCGGCAACAACATGACAGTTAAGGTGTGCATTGTAGTCGAAAAGCTTTAGATTACATGCAGCCATTTGCTGAGGGAAACTAGTAACGAGTACCTGTTGCTTTCCCCTGCTCTGACAAGTCCAAATGCTGTAGTAGCAGAAGCCTTGCAGAGGAACAATATGGAGCAAAGATGTACAGCAGGAACGATGCCCCATTTGACAGAAAACATTTTCCTCACCAAAAAGTAGATGCAATACTTGCGATTGCTCGATCATTGCATGAACCCTCCAGGATCATGCCTCTCGGTTTTAAACCAGTGTTTGCCCACGAAAGCTGCTCTTGTTTCTTCCCATCGCCTATTTCCTAAATTTATCCACTCTGAAGCAGTTTGGGAAATGTTGTAGCAACTTATGGCATGAACTCGCATAGTTGAAGATAAAGCACAAGAAATTGCCACATCCGAAAATGTAGACTAACTAAAAGTCAGAGCCATTACGAGCAAAATTTCCAAAACAAAAATCATACATAATATTCGGCCAATGATTGAATTATGGGGCATCAGGACATAAATATGCAGTGTCTGAAAACAGCACACTCCAAAAAAATCCAAAGGCAAAGCGTGACTGTTTTCGATTCCATGAATCATATTGCTGAAAGATTGCAAGCTTCATTTGAGGTCTTCTGCTTGGTCTCTCGACAGTAGGAGTGCCAAATCTATATAAATTTCAGGACATAATATTTACAGTGTTGGGCTTGCTAGGGAAATAATAGAATCCCAGTTCAAGTAACATAGAAAGAAAGGAGAATAAAAAACGGAGATTCAATTTACACAATGAATGAGACAATTTAAGAAACAGTGTGCCGGTAGTCATTGTATGAGCATGTTTAGTCCGTAAAATGGTGGAACCGGTTTGCATCCCTTACGACCATATATCTTCTGTTTGCCATGGAGATATCGATCGCAGAATGACAATCTCCGCAAAATGTGGAGATTTTTAAACACCCCAACAGATTTCGGACTGGAGTACTTGTAAGGCCAAAAACAACAGCAATTTTTTCCGCTGTGCCGGAGCAAATATTGTTACTTTTGTCCCTCCTCCACATCATTAAAGAACAAATTCAAAACATTTCCCGTTTTCTTTATTTGACTAGCCAATCGGTCCAGTTCGTGAATGATCACCCACATAGAACTTGTGAACATTAATCTTCTCTTGAATCAAGCTACAACCAGCTTCTTTTAAATATAATCTTCATAGAATTGCTCATCTAGGACCTTCCTTTTTCCATTTTGATAAGAGTTATTTCTTGCGTAGATGAGTAGTGTTTACTTTGTAAAACGGATACATGTATATTTTCTCTAAAAATAAATTTATAAGTTGAAACCAACAGTTCTTGATATCGACAAATTATATGCCGATAGTGGCCTGTTAAGTAGCAAGATCGCATGTTATAGTTAGCTTTTAAATTGAATAGCCCGTAATCACATTATGAGGAAGGAAAATTCTCGATGTCTATCACCTTCCCTCACCCTTTTTGTCTTTGCTTTCTTGCCAATTTGTTTATCCTGTTGAAGGAGGATGCAAGAGAGTTAAACCATATGAATTACAAGGACACAACATTAACCTAAGAGCTAGAAGAACACAATATCGAAAATAAGTCCCTCTCCTAGGTTGCGGGGAATATAACAAGTATACAACCTTTTCCAATCAAACTAAGGATGGTTCTCTAAACATTATTGCTATGTCCAAATGGATGGAAATTGTCGGATCATTTAATGAAGTTGAGAATGTTTCTAGTTCCATCTCGCTTTGTCATTGTTCACTAGCTCATCTAGTGGGTAAATAAGCAGTTTAGGAGGCATTTGAAGTTTACTAATATCTCCTTCAAGCATTTCTGGGATTTTGCTCATTGAAGGCCAATGGTCAAGGTTAACTTTATACACCGAAGTTCAACTATTGTCATCTATTATTTCCCTAATGTAAGTATTCAATTCCTCTCGCCACCCCAAGAGTGATCTCACATAATTTCTTGTAATCAAGAAACTTGTCACCTTCCTCAGTGAAGATATACTTATCCAAGAATCCATTTGACATGAGATCATGCACAAGAACCTATTTCGAGCCTTCAAAGCAAAAATCAATGAGTTACATTGCATGTCGTGACCTACCCATCGGGGAAGGGAATAGGTTTAGGGGTATTACCTAAAAACTAGACCTAAAGCCCATGATTAAGTATAGGCTCTCCCAAGCCCATATCTCGCACAACATTGGGATGTTCTTAAGAATTTCGTAATAAAGAACTGCCACTAGCCTATTGAGGTCCGCTATAAACCAAGTAAGGCATGAGAGTATACCTTACTTCCTATGCAACCAGAAAACCTAGGGTTAGGGACTTGATTACACTAATTAACCAATTAGTGCCATTTCGATACCTAATCTTGTTCATTTTTTTTAAATTAAAAAAAAAGATTTTTTTCAGGCAGTTTGGATTAACTTTAGACTAATCTACTAACATGTAAGATGATCATACGGTGCACAATCATTAAAATAATAATTAGCAATCAAGGAAAACGTTAGATAAATTGCATGGGAGAGCAAAGAATTAATACTATAGAGGAGACAAATGTTAATCCTAACTAGACTAAAGAGAAGCCAAACTCAATATATCAATATTATGCATTCAAAGGCATGTGTCCCTTAGGACAATTGAAACCTTAGGTAAAGCCTCTTAGTCAAACTTAAGCATAATTCTACATTGGAATACTTCCATTTTTTAGAAGAAAATAGCCGAAGAGATTAATTTTAACATTTTTGAGGATTTTTTGAAATTTTTTAAAATTTTTTTGGATTTTTCGGTTTTTTATGAAAAAAATGAATTTTCAAATTTCCCAAAAAAAAAAAAACTAGATTTTACAATTTCTTGAAATTTTAAAAAAAAAAAATTCGAATTTTTTGATTTTTTTTAATTTTTGAATTTTCGGAGGATTTTTTGCATTTTTATTATTTTTCAAATTTTTATTATTTTAAAAATATATTTTTTTTGAAATTTTTAATATTATAATATTTGAGGGAGCGGGTTCGGACCGAATGAACCCGATCCGACCCGCTAACCCGGCCCAAATCCGGATCTGACCCAGTCGGATAAAAAGACATTTTTTTTAAAATTTTTTTTTTAATTTAATATCTTTCTTTTTTCTCCACGCCTTTTGTCTTCTTCCCTATTTCGTCTTTTTGCGAAGCCAACTTTCGCTTTCCTTTTTTTTTTTTACATTTTTTCCTTTTGCTTTTTATTTTAATATTTTCTTTCTTTCTTCGTGAGTCCTTCGCACGCATGAAGCTTCCATTAAACTCAGAAGTTCCCACGAATTCAATCCCAACCTCACAACGTCGAAACCACGATTTTGACGTATATCTTTTTTATCCCAAGCCAAGAACAGCGTGCGCCACTATTCAACAATCTCGAATATATATAAAATGTAAAACCCAAGTTGGATGTGAGGTGCAACATGCGGCCATAAATTCGGACCTCGCCGAAACGAACGCGAAAACGGACGAAATGAAGACGAATGTTACTCTTCGAAAATGAAACAGACACTCCCAAAGTCCATCCAGCCCACACAACGATCAAGTTGGCTTACGGATTGATGTTATCTCTCTTTTCATTACTCTTTGTTTGTTTTTTTATTTATTTAATATTTCTATTCTTTATTTAATTTTCCCTTCCCTGGGCGTTGTTTCCTTCCTCACCAAAACTCCTTTTTTCTATGCTCTTTTCTTTGCCGAGAACAATACCATCGTCAGGATCTCTCTTGGAGAAACGCCACCGCTAAAAATCGCCAACCACTACCCACGATCAACGAGATAAGGCTTCATGGGAGACGATGTGATCGAAACAATGACACATGAGCTTCGGATACAACAAAGGCAGTGGCTGTTTTACCAGAAGCACCTCAAGGGCATTTTATCAAACACCTAGGCTGCGTCGGCTCAAGACAGCCACGGACAAGAATAAGACCCGAAACTAGATCAAAGCTTAACGAGAATGGGAGGGAATGCTCAACATCAACAAAGGACAGCATAAGCGAACTCGAAACGCACGCCCCCACTCGGTAATCCATGCAAAAAAATGTGAGAGAACGGGACAAGAGCAGGGCACCAAAAAAGGTCAGCGGGGGGCTTCCTACCCGACTCGGGGGTGGCGAACGATGGGCGAGTCTCTGTCTCTAGCTCTGTCACTCTCTCCGCGAACCCCCCAAAACCAACCCTCCAGCCCCCTCTTGATGGCTGGCGACCAGCCTGCTTGCCTTCTGCTACCGCCAGCTGTTGCTGCCGGTCTGCTCCCCGACCACCAACTCCGGTGCGATGCTCGCGCCTCCCCACTGCCGCTGTCCTTCCTCTCTCGTTCCGGTACCTTCTCGTTTCTGCAGAATGCGTGAAGGACAGAGGGAGAGGCCAAAAAAGGCTGGGCTCATCTTGGGCGAAATAAAAGAAAAGTGGGCCGGCCGGGCGAATAGAAAGAAAAGGGAAAGAAAGAGGCCGGGTTGACCTGCTTCCGGCCTGGTCTCATTTTTCCCATTTTCCTTTCTTTTTTTTTTTGTTATTAATTTCTTTCTTCTTCTTTTTTTTTTTTTAACAACTAATCCTAATTTTGTATGTGATTAAATCCTAAATAAAATGGTAAAATTTAACTGTCAACACTGCATCATCGAACGGTGTCCGTGCATTATCCATTTGGCCTCATTGGATCAATCGCTAAGAAAGCTTTGTCATACCTCATGACAGAGAGAATAAAAACAATGTATTCCGCTGAAGAAGGCATATAGATTCCTATTACACGTGGTACATAGACGTATCCTAATTCGATCCATAGTGCAATGAAGCCTTTGAAGCTGCGCACGATGAAGATTCCGCAATCAAACACGTCAGGATGAGTAGTTTCGACTTCGTTGATGAAAGATCCTTTTGGTTTTGGTTGTGTGCGATGACTGTGAGCCGCAGATCATCAATTCCTAGTATTGAGCTCGAGAGCTTCGTCTATGGAGGTTGAGGTTGCTGAGAAGAAGGTGAATCCGTCAAAAAGGAAACTTTCAGTCCTGTAACTGAAATCCAGCGATGGAGAGAGAGCTTGAGCTGGAGACGGTGGCACTGGAATTGTCGTCGTGTCTGGGCTACTGTGCTTGATGGGCTTAAAGGAATTGGATTTCACCAATTTGAAGTGATGGGCTGGATTGCCTTAAGCCCAAATGGAATGAATGTGGCCGGACTCCATTGATGGATCTTCCATTGATCATTTTTTTGTTTTGTTTTATTCTCTATTCTATATTTATTTATTAAGTTTTTTTTTTTTTTTAAGTGCATATTCAATTAGTCTGTTAAAATTCAGGTCTCAACGCCTACTATCGATACATGAAATGGAATACTATACTTCAAGGAAGTTGTCAAAAGAGTGTCTCTTGAATTATTAGTCTAGTGACTAATTAAGGAACTAATTCACGAAAATTAGAAGATCTAACGGAAATTAGAAAATTTAAACTCTATGCAAACAAAAAAGTAGTCATGTGGTTACTCACACAACACTCGCTTTAATTTCTTTTCTTTTTTACATTGGGAGTTCTAGCCCTTCCATGGAAAGGAGATACAATCTAGGTACACGTATATCTACAACTGATGATGAACCCGTTTGGGGGTGATTACGACTATCCCTTTTTTTTTCTTGGAAATCTCACAACTCCTACAGTCTGGTTTTCATAGGTAATGCGAAGCTCTAAAACTTTCAAACACACATTTATTAACGTGTATTAACACGTACAATTTGTCATTATTTTCATGGATTTAAAATACTTCTATCATTTTTTAGTTTTGAAGAGAAAGTAGTTAGTGAAAGTGTGTGCAGAATCATGCAAAATTGCTGTTACATATCATTGCCAACGGATGCTTACCGCCACCATGGTACTGGGATCCGCAAACCTGACCTCCGAAGATCCTACTGAAATCATTGGAGGCATAGCATCTAAAGTATATGAATCGAAGTAGCAAAAGAAAGTTGTCTTCCATGAGGTACTATCATAGAGATGAGTCAACTCAGATGTCGTACCCCAAATAATGGAGTCAAAATCCTTACGATTGGGTCATATGTGTTAAATCTGAAGAACGATTCCCTAATTGAATCTTCACATTGGGGTGTGAAAGAAATTAGCAGAACGCTGGATGAAGTTGATAGAGTTTTCAGTTCCATCTCGGTTTCACCATAGTCACAAGCCAGCACATGACTGCTCAGGTATAGAAATGGCTTGGGAGATGTTCTTAGCTTAATGGAAGGACTCACGCACAATAAAGTGGCAAGTTTTAAGACTTAGATGAGCAAAATGGAAGTTTTAAGACTCAAATACATTATGTTGATCAAATGAAAGTTTCAATCGTTTAAATTAGCGCTAATGTAACTTTCAAGACCATATGATGACCCCATCGATATTTTCTCAGGAATTTGATCAATTTTCGATCAAAGCAAATGAATTGCAAAGAAAATAATTTTTTGTTGCAACTGGTGAATAAAAAGTTTGAATTTTGGTGAGCCAAATGCTTAGCGACCTCTAAATGATTAATACCAAGTCAATGAGGACAGTGGATCACTGGCAAGTCTATGTAAGATGGCATGTTTCGCAGCGCTCTAAGGTGAATATTCTACATAAAACAAGTGATTTGGTTTATAGATAATTAACTGGATTAGCTGAAATTCACATTGGATGAACATATAGAATATGCTTCCCAAGTAGTTATGAACCCAAACATACATCCCATTTAGGAGATTGTATGGACTACACACGGCAAAACTATATATGAAGTAAAATAACACTCCGACCAAAAAAAAAAAAAGAAGTACAACTAAACTAGCTCACCTCCCTCCCAACATAATACCATATTGTGGGGAACAAAGCGTTTCCAATTAAATTGTGCGTGGTTCTAAACATCATTGCTACCTCCAAATGGAAAACTAGCAGAAATTATGGAAGCGCCTGATGAAGTTGAAAATGTTTCTAATTCCATCTCGGCTTTGTCATCGTCAATTGGCTCATCTGGTGGGTAAAACAACGGTTTTGGAGGCATTTGAATATTACCAATATCTCCTTCGAGCATTTCTAAGACTTTATTCATTGGAGGCCGATGATTAGGGTATAATTGTATACACCAAAGTGCAACTATTATCATCTTTTTTATCACCTCCCTTTCCTCTTCTACAACTTCTTCCATTTCAACACTTTCTTTTTCATTGACTTGGTTGTACACCCACAGTGGAAAATAAATTTGGCTTGAGTGCTCCGCATTTGCATTTATATTTTTCCTTCTACCTGCCATTTCCATGAGCAACATCCCGAAGCTATAGACATCCGCTTTATAAGATACACCACCGATATTTTTGTAGAACAACTCAGGCGCCATATATCCCAAGGTTCCTCTTGCAGCAGTCATTGAGACTATGCTATGATCAATTGGATAAAGTTTCGCGAGTCCAAAATCAGAAACTTTCGGAGTGAAATTCTTGTCTAAAAGAATGTTGTGAGGTTTGATATCAAAGTGTAATATTTGCATGTCACACCCGCGATGTAAATATTCAATCCCCTTCGCCACCCCAAAAGTGATCTCATATATTTTCTTGTAATCAAGGAACTTATCACCTTCCTTAGTGAAAATGTGCTTATCCAAAGATCCATTTGACATGAAATCATACACGAGAGCTTGTTTCGTACCTTCAAAGCAAAAACCGATGAGTTGGACTACATTAACATGATGAATTCTTCCAATAGTAGCCACTTCATTGATAAAATCTTGGCCATGAGCCTTGGACTGCTTCAAAATCTTGATGGCCACTTCATTGCCGCTTCTGAGCATTCCTTTGTATACAGAACCATACCCTCCTTCACCTAGTTTGTGCTTAAAATTTCTAGTGATCTTCTTAATATTCGAGTAAGAATACCTTATGGGTAAAAAGTTGTTATGAGCTTGCAAAAACTCTTCGATGTTCTTGTCCATTGCTAAGTGCCTTCTTTTGTACTTGTAGATCAGAAATATTGCGACAAATGGCATCCCAATCATGAACTTCATTACACAGAAAAGTACTGAAGAAAATTTTGATTGGTTAGAAGAAGTTTTTTTCTTCATAATTATTGTAAGAATGAGTAATTGCGGCTTACCTAATGACATTGTAAAATCCATAGAAGTCCAAAATGCAATATCATCGAGGACACCTGTGGAAGTAATGATTGATGTTAAAAAAAAAATTGAAGGAAAAGAAGTTCGGAAAGCAAAAGACACGAGGAAACAGAGTGGCAGCAAGCTACTTTGTACAAGTTGAATCTTGTCCAAAAGAATATGAGAAGTGGGATACGTGCATTTGCAAATAAAAGGAAATAATGAGCTTCATTTTTCATGTAGATGAGAGGATTCAAGAAACTCCTTTCACGTAATTAGCCATCAACAAATCTAGAAAAAAATGTGCTTTTCTTTTTTAATGAATAATTTTGTTCCTCCTATCAATACATGACTACAATTTTTTTAAGGATTGTTAACGAGTGCCTCTTGGATTATTAGTTGAGTGATATTAAAGAATTAATAAGAAAATTAAAAAAAAAAAGTAAATTCTTTGCCAACAAAAGTCTAGTCATGTGGTTGGTGGCACAAGAATCCTTTTTTCGTTTTTTTCACAGTAAGAGATTTAGCCCTTTTGTGAAAGAAATTATAATCTACACATATATATGCATTGACGTACATCACAATGTATATTTTGTCAAAATTTTCTTGGATATTATATATTCCTTTCATTTTCCAGTTTTAAAGAGAAAGTAGCAAGTGAAAGAGGGTACAGGTGAAATTTCATTGCCGATCAATACTTACTGCCATAATAGTAGACGTATCTGCAAACTTGACCTCTGATGTCGCCATATGCTAAGCGGTTGGAATAAAAGTAGCGATAGAGATGAAAGTAGCTATACCAATCAAAGTAGCAAAAGAAAGCTGTCTTCACTAAAGGTCCATGTGGCATACCGTAGTGGACAACAAATCCATTGGCCATGATGCTATGAATTAGCTTGTAGTTGTAGGAGCTACTGTTAATGTGTTCTCCAACTCCAAAATAATCTGTCCATGTCCAACGGTAAATGTTGCAAAAATCCCCAACATCCAAAACGTTTGGATTAACCAAAGCATACAAGTTCCAATTCGACGATGTGTTGGAAGGGTACAACCCCTCAGTGCATGGACCGATAGCGATGTAGAATGGAGAACTGACTGTCTTTGAGCAGTTCACGATGACCAATGTACTTTGGTTGGAGTATGAGGTTAGCGGCAATGGATCACGAGGAAGAGACGAGCAGTTATCCTTTTGTAGTCCATCGTTGACCAATCTGAATTTTCTAGTGGAATAATTGATAGATTGCACATAGTATCGGTCATCATTAAAGTACCAAACAGCCTGATTATCTTCACAAATCAGCTCGAAATGTATGCTACCACATCCTTTCGGATCTGTCTTTAGTCGAAACGGGTTACTTATATTGTGAATGTTACCACATGATGAAGTGAAGCACTGTTGCTTACTCTCAACAATGCAAGTCATCGCTAGAACTAGGATAAGAGTGAGTAGCAACACTTGACAAATATTCATGGAGAGGAGAGCATTAACCATACCTTTGTATATCTTTGGGCAAAGAGAAATTGGTAAAGAATTGCTGGGAGTGTGTGGAGGAGGCGCAATATAAAAAAATTGAAAGAAGATGGAACGATCCTTATTTGATTGGGGACTTGTAGTTGCTTGGTCTTATAGAGAAGCCCCCAAGTCAGTCAATAGAACAAATGAATGGAAAGTCAAGAAATTAAAGAGGTGAACTGAAACTGAGGTTCCATTATTAGTGGAAGTTGTGGAACGGCCGGTTTCCATCCCTATTTGATCTTTCCTTCTCCACTATCTCCACTTTGCTTCCTCTCTACTCCACGTGATTCTTGGGTCCACATCCTATTAACAAACAAATATACTCACTATCTTTCCTCTTATTTTCTTCTTCGTTTTTCCCTCCCCCATTCTTCTTCTCTTCTTCTTTGAAAATTTTCTGTTCCATCATTGGTGCTTAATCACTTGATATGTATTCAATATTTGCTAAATTACGTCACAAACTTTAGACGTAATTCCAATTTCTTACACAGTCGAATCATTTCTATAAATAAATAATCGCTATAAGAAAATTGTCTCATATGGCTATGATATATTGCAGTGCGTCATTGTTGACCTAGTCATCATGCATATCTTAAAAAAAAAAAAAAAAATCTTATATGAAGCTAAAATGTATAATGTGCAATAGTTTATGTGCACGGTTGTTACATAAAATACCCTCTCTTATTGATAAATAGTATTCTTGCAATTTACAGTGGCAAGAATGACTGTAGTTGCTAATACAGCTATATATGGATGGGATCCACGTAGGGCCAATTTGAAGCAATAGTGGGTCCAAATGACTGTGTACGTCATATAGACTTTACATCTTTATTGGAAATTTTCTCACCCTAATGATGGACGGGATAGATGAGGGGCTACCGTTCTTAGCCAGAATCATAAGGGAGACATGCTTCGAGAATTATTGAAGATAAAAAGCAACCCTAATAGCCTTTGATGTGGATTAGAGATTAGTGTGTGCAATCGGTTCAATCACTTGTGATATCTCTTTCTTAGCTACAATTAAAAGGGACAGGTACTTTAATAATTCTTGAAGGCAAAAGCAAAGTCTTTTCAAAGAGTCACGACATGTAATAGAGAAGTGTGTGACATTTGTGCAATCATGTCAAGCCCGTGGCATCTCTCCTTTCATCTCCACTTCATATTCATTTTGGTCGATTGATGCAATTAACCAATTTCTTAATATATATATGGAAGAAAACTTTTGTTAGCGGTGTAAGGTTGAATAAGTTACTAAGTAAGGACATTTGTTGTAGTGTGGCCTCTTTATTTAGTTGAACTTTGCGCACAAAAGAGAGCCAAAAAGTAAGAAAACAGCTCGACAGATTTGCTTTTGGAAGCCAACGAGAATCATGCTTTCTAGCTTGTAAATTTAATTAGTTACTAGACTTTTGTCGTGTCTTATGTCATCGTTGCTTTTGAGCTAAAAAAAGGATGTGACATTGATAGAATCATATTAGCGCGTCCTCCGTGACACTCGTTAACAACACTGAAAATAATGACTCTACTTTATGCACAATATGCATGATGCGTATTGAACTGAAAATAGGACTTATATATGTTCCTATTAGAATGTAACCAAAGTATTACCTTAATCAAACGGGCTATTTTTCCATTTATGTAAGAAAATTAGTAAATCCTAATCAATCCTTTCTTAGAAACTTTTTAGCAACATATACTATATTAGGGTATACTAATACATTGACTATTCAGCAAAACGATAGTTAAAGGCTATCTTACCCTTTTAAATCTTAAGCATATCTTTGATACTTTGAGGCATGATGGCTCAAGCGGTAAATCCGTCGCAAATTTGATAAGTGTGTTTATCACTAGAAGCATCATGCCCGGGACACGGTAGACAACGTGCTAAAGCTTAGCCATTCGATAACCACTGCAGTTCAAGGGGTGTCACAAGTCAATCCCGACTCAACCATTTCAATGCTTACAATCGAGCAATTTTGGCTTGACAAAGCCATACTGGATCTTACAAATCTTCAAGTTCAAGATATTAAAAAGGATATTATAGACTGGCAAGCAGAGACGTTTAAAATTAGGGCAGCTTCCCTATTTTTTTTAGTGCTTTTGAGATTTTTTGGGTTTATCGGGCCCCTTAATCAACAAAAGCTGGTTGACCCCCATTTACTTTATTAATGATCTCTCAACTTCTTTTTTTAAAATTTATTTTTTCCCTCTCTTTGTACATTAGATTTTGCTCTCGGACCAAATAAAGGGTCTCCTACGTTTGATTGCAACAGGGGAGGAAAGGCAATAAGCTTTTTAGTTCGATTGGATTTGAGGAGACAACTTTGTGGTGAATGGCGATGAGGATATGAACAACACGTTGATGTGGCTCTTCATCTTTAGCCAAGCGGAGCAGCTTATAATTGCTATGGTTGGGTTCTCAAATCTCTAGTCTATAGACAGTGCACAACCACTACCTGCCCATTCAATGAGTCCTTATGCTAGCCGATTTTCTACTCTAGGCATATATGAATATTCATGGTGTTTCAGTCTATGACACTTATATTTTTGCAGATTATCATGAATTTAGAATGTTCGAGTATCGAAAGCATATAAGAAATCATAGCAGACACGAAGGATAAATTTATTTGTTCTCAACATTTATTTATACCCAAAAGAATGAATCAGTGGATTTATTTAGCAAGCAACAAAATTCTCGTTCCATTCAATTTTTCACCTTCAAGAACTAGCAAGTAGCAAAGAAACATGCAATCCCATGAAAGCACATAATGAGGCAAATAATGTTGACATGCTTTAATTCGACAATACCACAACACAGAGAAGAGTAGACATCACCTGGGCAAAAATTGTTTCGTAGCCTATGGATTTTTGTCATGTCCAGGGTTCTCTTGTCCTATTGCCTCAGAACAGTGACAGTTCTTTTCCAGAGCCAATGCGTGACTCACAAAATGCATTTGACGTTAGAATCTGCGTGACCAGGAATTACAATCACCGGTCACACCCTCTTAAGTGAACACTTGAAAAGAAATAGTCTCCTAATCACTAGAATTACATTAAAACAGAGGTATTGTGTATAGATATCATCAATAAACGGCAACGCTCTCTTTTCCTTCCTAAATCTAATGGCATTTTGGATGGGCGATATCCCCAATTTATTGAAAAAACTTCATTTCCGAAACTAAGTGAAACTCAATATCGGTTTATAAACTTGAGATTTTATGCTTTGTATCCAATGACATTGCATTGTTACAGCAAATAATTTGGAGATTTGTTTCAGCTAGTCTTTCCATTAAGGATTATGCTACACATGATATCGTACACAAACCACTTCAGTTAGTTTGTAACCTTTATTCATTGTTTCGCTGAGCATGTCATTCCATCATCTTCAGATAAATTCTCGCAGCTCATTGACAAACTAAAAATTTTGGTCCATATGAGTAAACGGTCAAGCCGAGAAATGACAGTAAAAAGTACGAGATGCTCCCTAATATTCCAATGACTTACCGATTCTTGCAGAAGTTCTTCGCCTGTTACTACGCTAACAGTTGAAAGTGTTGAATTAACATAAATTAACACTGTCTTTACTCGAAACAACTACACACCTATGTAAGAAGACACGAAGAACGAGAGGAGAATCTCAAAGCTTTAGCCATTATATGAACAGGAAAATTAAGGGAGAACCAGTTCGCCCGCAGAGCAGAAAACTACTGCAGAATTAAAGAAGAGGCAAAGATACATCATGTCTAGCACTGTATCTTGCTCAATATAAGGCAAAACAAAGGGATGAGCCTTGTTTGACGGGAGACTTGGAGTGGCCTTGTCCTATAGAAAAGTCCAAGTCAGGCACGTAACAAACTTATGCAAGTCAAGAAATTAAAGGAGGTGGACCCAAACTGAGGTTCCATTCCATTAGTGGAGTCGTGTCCAATCCTTCTCAATTGATGACCCCCTTTATTGACCTACATATGCAGCACATCTCGGAAATTCCCATCTATTGAAAATTCAAAAGATTTTGCTTCACATAAGATCTGTCTTTCTCCACGTTATCTGTCTTTCTCCACGTTTCTTCCACTCTCTCCACATGACTATTGGTTCCACATCCCATCAACAAGCAAATGCATCTCTCTCCCTCTCTTTCTTATTTTCTTCTTCGTTGTTTTCCTCCTCCCTTCTTCTTCTCCATCTTCTTTCTTCGCCTGGCGAGTCACGATCATATGAAAATTCATGTACAGTTTCGATGAACAATCAAAAATGAAAAATGCATCCAAACTTCTTCTTCTCCTTATCACGACATAGAACATCAATTTTGACACGGTATCATGAAACCATGTTATACAAGTCCACCGGTCTGTTCTTTCAAATGAAACAATAATTCCTTTGATTGTTAGATAAGTCCAAGGATTTGTTCTTGTGTGCAATGATTTCTTATATATTTTGGACACTAACAATAAAATAATTGCTTTTTACCAAAAAAAAACAATAAAATAATTGCAGAAATAAAACTATCACGGAGTGAAATACAATGAGAATTCATATACAGTCAGAGTAAAAAATAGGCTTGCATAAGGAATCACTAAAAATAGTAGAAAATAGCCAGCCAACCAGCGGTCGGCAGTGGGTGGCAGCGGGTGGCGAGGGTGAGTGATAAGAAGAGGCTTTTTTTCTTTTCAGTTTTTTTTCAAAAACAAAAAAGTAGAAAATTTATACTTCTCATTTTTGTTCCAAACCTATCTCTATACCTAAAATTTATCCCGGAAATAAAAATAAAATAAAATAAAATGAAGTTGCATTTTCAAACGGATTTCTATTTCAAACTCATTCCCCTAAATAGAAAAATAGAAAAATAGAGAAAAAAAATGGTTATCATGCGTGCCATTACCTGCTTAGAAATACAACTCTGGAGAGGGTTCGCGTCCAACTTTATTTTTGGGTGCTTTTTTATCCCAACATATGACTGTTAACATTACTAGAACGCCTTAAGAGATAAAAAAGAAACTTGATTTTTAATTAGAACCTTACCAAATTTTGACAAGTCAGCACGTTTGTTTTTCTGTCCCGTCAAAAGTTACAGGACTACTCGAATTATTTAAGAAAAATTATGAAATAATTATACGCAAAAATGCATGTTAATGTTTGTATATGATGAAAATTTTAGGTAATTAGAGTTATTAGAAGTTATCTTACCCTTGTGAGTTTTAAGCATCTCTTTGATGCTTTGAGGCATGGCACTCCAAGTGGTAAATCCATTTCAAATGTGATAAGCTGTTATTGTTGTTAGCTTTATATTGATTTTCCAACAATAAAAAGATCAATTTTTGGGCATTTATCACTAGAAGCACCGTGCCCAGTACACGATAGGTAACCCGTTGAAACTTGGCCATTCGACCCAAATACCAGAAACATAATTGATGTGGTTCGATGGGCAAAACAAGTCAATCCCAAGTCAATTATTCCAATGCTTACAATGAAGCAAGCTCTGGCTTGACAAAGCCATATTGGACCCAACAGATCTTTAGGTTTAGGAACTTGAAAAGAATATTACAGATTAGGAAGCAGAGACGTTTGAAATTAGGGGAGCTTCCCTCTTTTGTTCTAACTTTTTACTTTTTGAGTTTATTGAGCCCCTTAATCAACAAAAGCTGGCTGACCCCAATTTACTTTGATAATGATCTCTTCCCTTCAGCTTTTTGTTTTTTGTGTTTTCTTGCTCTCTCTTTCATCCATTAGATTTTGCTTTGGCACCAAATATAGGGTCTCCTGTGTTTGATTGCAAAAACAAAAACAAAAAAAAACAAAAAAAAAAAAAAACAAAAACAAAAACAAAAAAACAAAAAACAAAACAAAACATTTGTTGGATTGGATTTTTGGGAGATAACTTTGTGGTGAGTGGCGATGAGGATATGAACACCATGTTGATGTGGCTCATTGCTATGGTTGGACTCCTAAATCTTTAGC
Source organism: Eucalyptus fibrosa (assembly GCA_017140475.1). Classification (NCBI taxonomy): domain Eukaryota; kingdom Viridiplantae; phylum Streptophyta; class Magnoliopsida; order Myrtales; family Myrtaceae; genus Eucalyptus; species Eucalyptus fibrosa. The sequence goes on along the minus strand of CM029515.1, from coordinate 5,892,667 downwards.
CTATGGGCAGTGCATAACCAAGAAAACATTCCCATCCAACAAGTTTTGAATCTTTGGATTGAAACTAATAATGCAAATTTATGCATTACATCGCTTGCAAATAGAACAAGGAAGACTAGCAACACCAATGAGATATTTATGGAGCTGAGGGTACTAATTATGTCTCCGATTGTCTTTGGGAAAAGAGATAGTGGTAAAGAATTGGTTGGTGTTAGGGAAATCCCTTATGATGTTTTGAAGATGACAAAATAAATCCAAGGCTACTAACATGTTTAATGGTTAAGTAATAGACTATGCAGATAATAGAACATGTAAATGATATTGTCAAAGTCTGAAGACGGCCAGAAGACTGAACATGTCCAAAGTATATTTTGAAGATTTCCAGACTTCTATGTCAAAGTCTGAAGACTGCCAGACTTTAGTGTCAAAGTCTGCTCTACATCAGAAGTCTGCTCACTCTGACAAATTCCAAACTGAACGTGAATGATGAACCAGAAGACAGACTCTATGCTGAAGCTGAACTAGGTACAGACCTTAAAGCTAAATCTGTTCAGAAGCAGAATATGTTCAGACCCAGATTGCAAAGTCTATCGCAACTCAGACTCAGATTGTAAAGTCTATGACTCTCAGACTTTATATCCAGAACTCGACAGATCGTAACTCAAGCCCAATCATATAACGGCTAGTGATCTGGTTTGGATTCCACATCAAGATTGATTTGATTGATTCAATCTATTTGATTGATGATTGGAACTTGAAGACAAGAATTTTCTATACAAAGAAGCTTTACTTATGGAAACCAAGATTTCATTTGTATGGGCGATCGGAATCAACTTGGGATTTTACCTTTGTCACTCAACGGCTACCGAATATTCTAGATACAGAGCTATCCAATGGGTATATTGGAAGACGATTCTCCGGGATACTGTCCAACGGGTAGTTTGGAAGTGGAGGAGTATTTAAGGAGATCATGGACCGATGAGCAAGTAAGAGACAGAGCGTAGAATTTATAATTCCAAAGTCTGAGCGACTTTCGATCATATACTTGTCTCTTGAGAGCTTAAACGTTTATGATCGTGAGAGAAATACCAAAAGAGTGACTTAGTGAGATAGTGTGATCTACTAAGTGTTTGCACTCGAAGTTGTAATCTCTTGTTGATTGCATAGTGGAATCCAGCCAAGAAGGCTGTTATCGTGGGAGAGTGGACGTAGGCTTGGATTAAGCCGAACCACTATAAATCTTGTGTTCTTATTCTCTTCCCTAACTCCTTTGTTTTACTCGAAGTTTATTTTATTCCGCATATATTTGCCAAGATTTATTTTTACACCTATTCACTCCCCTCTAGGTGTTTATACTAGCACTCTCAGTTGGTCTATGTGGAGGATAGAAGGAGGCACAACATTAAACGATTGAAAAAAGATTAGACGAATCTTGCTAGATTGGAGACTTAGGAGTCGCCTCAACCTATAGAAATGCCCAAGTCAGTCAACATAACAAAAGTATGCAAGTCAAGAAATTAAAAAGGAGGCCCCAAACCAAAGTTCCAATATCGTTGGAGTCACGTCCAACCCTTGGAAATTTTCACCTACTGAAAATTCAAAAGTTTCTTCCAAACTCTCTTCACATGATTGTTGGCCCCACATTCCGTCAACAAACCAATCCATCTCTCTCCCCCATCACTTCCTGCTGATACACAATCTTTATTTCTTATAGTGTGTTCCCTCACCATCTTTGAAGAGAATCTTATAGTGGGTTCAATAGTTTGGCATAATTAGAAGACTTCTATTTTATTAAAGTGACGGTATATAGTGTACATCAGTCATTAATAAGTTCGAGAAAATACAAGTATCAATAATTAGAAGACTTCTATTTTATTAAAGTGACGATATATAGTGTACATCAGTCATTAATGAGTTCAATAATATGTTGGAAGATTACAACCCCTCAATACATGGACCCGTGGCGACATAGAATGGAGAACAAATTGGCTTCATGCAATTCACAATGACCAATGGACCATCACAATCCATTTTGTAAGGGTTGTTTGGGTCAATACAGTACTTGAAGTTATACACCGCCCATGAATGACAAGGGAGAGACGAGTAGTCGACTAATCTAATTTGGTGGATGGAATAATTGATAGACTACACGTAGTATGATCATCACATAAGTATAGAACTATGCAATAATCTTCACAAGCCAACTCATTCTCCTACTCACTGCACCCCTTTGGTTCATTCTTCAATCAAAATGAGTAGCTTATATTGTGAATGTCACCACAGGATGAAGCAACGTACTATGAATTACTCACTCAGAGTGACATTGCTAGTCATTACATGCAACAAAACAAGGAGGAGCGGCAACACTGCATAGACATCGGCGGAGCTGAAAGCATTAATCAAGTCAAATCAAGTCTCAATTTGTCTTCGGGCAAAGCAAAATTGTTAAAGAACTACTTGGGTTATGCAAAGATGGCACCATATGAAAAGATTGAAAAGAGGTTGGATGAATCTTGTTCGATTGCAGACTTTGGAGTCGCCTTGTCCTATAGAAAAAACCAAGTCAGTCAATGGATCAAGTCAAGATATTAAAGTCGAAGTTGACATTATTAGTGCAGTAATGGGCACGGCGCGGCGGCCAACCTTGATTGAGACCCCCCCCCCTTCTTAATCACCTACATAGAAATTTCTGAACATCATTTAATGCATTTGATTGAATTTTCTTTCTCCACATAATTGTTGGGTCCACATCCCATCAACAAACAAATCCTCTCTCTCTCTCTCTCTCTCTCTCTCCAATCTCCATCACTCTCATCTTTTTCCTTTTTATCTTCTTCGTTTGTTTCCTTCTCCCTTCTTCTCCAACTCCCTCCGCCTGAGTCACGATCATAGGAAAATTCACATGCAGTTTCGAGGAACAAGATCAAAAACAAAAACTAGCCTACCTCAAAACAACTTCTTCTCCATGCCATGACGTAGCACATCGATTTTGATATAGTACCACGAAACCGTGTTACATAAGTCCACTCATTTGTTCTTTCGAGTGCAACAATAACTCTGTTGCTTGTTAGAAAAGTTCAACAATTTGTTCTTGTCTGCAGTGATTTATTATGTTTTTTCGACACTTGCGATACAATAATCGGCAGAAATATACTTATCATAGAGTAAAGTAAAATGAGAATTCATATACAGTTAGAGTAGAAAATGGGTTAGCATAAGTACTCACTGAATGGGCATAAAAGGATTCACACCCAATATGTTATCTAGAAATTTCAAGAAAGGTATCTGGTTAATTTAGCACTTCTACACTTTAGCAGGGCATGATCTTTTGATACTATTTTAATGCTTCGTTTGGGAGAGGCCAGAAAGAGGAAAAAGGAGGTGGGTGAAGAAATTTTTTTCCTTTTTCCTCCAATTCACTCTGGCAGAACATTCAAACTTTTCAAAATTAATTTTTCTTCTTGTCAATACAGAGTATATCAGTTTTGGCGCAATACCACGAGACCATGTCAGCATGTATCAGAATATTTTTTTTTTCTTATTTCTTCTCCCAGGACATTTATTTATAGAATGTAGAAATCCAATTCAGGATTACCAAATATGGGGTAATACTTAACAAATGCAGTAGAATGAGGTCACGCATTGCATATGATGAGTTTGCATAATTCAGTTATCGCTGCAATCTCGCTGATATCGGATTTCTCATTTTGCATGGTTATATTCCACCACCAAGCAGTATGCTACTTCAAATTAAGGCGACTTTCAATTCGTTAATCCAAAGACTAACCTGTGTTAAAGTCGCATAGGAGAAAGAATGGAGTTGCCAATGGTATCTATCATGCGTAAATGCCACGCCTTTGAAGATCTCTTGAGGATAATTGATTCTCAGTTTTGTTGATGATGATATGTCCAGAGGTAATCCTGAACTCACAGTCGTAACATTTATGGAAATAATGTAATTTAATCAAATAACAGATCGGAGAGAACTGAATTAACACTTATATGTTGTAGTTTCTATTGGTGAAATGACTCTTTTGATCATAGATTCCTTTCAATCAAGTTAACTCACTGATTCTGGCCATCCCTGTTCAATAAGTAGGAAATCTATCCTGAATTGCATAGCAAAGGCGACCATGTCTTGACGCCTCATGCACATTGACAAGATTCTCTTCAGTTTCGAATCACATTTTTCAAGATTTCAAGACTAAGAACAGAAAAATGTGAGAACAACCAAAGAAATATTGCCATCAATTAAAAGGTGGACTCCATTAGAATCGACAGTTACACAAATACAAAGATGAGTAACTTTTCTTGATGCTTAACATTTAAATTGAGAATACTCAGTCATTTCATTCAAATGGGTATCGACCATTTTCTTCAAACTTCATGATGGCTTTGCAAGTTTAGGGATGAAATAATGACTTTCAATAAGTAATCGTCCGAAACGATTACATATTTATTTTTGGATGCTTTTCTTCCCTCAACTTATGACTCTTAAGGGAACGCCTTAAAGAAAAACCTCAAAAAATTTTGAGAAGTCAGCGCGTTTGCTTTAACCTTCCCATCAAAAGTTAAAGTACTACTCGAATAATTTAAGAAAAATCATGAAATGATTATATATGAAATTACGTGTCAATGTTTGTATGCCATGAAAATTTAAGGTATTTAGAGTTTAAAAAATTAAATCTAAGCGCACCGTAGAATTAGATTAAGTAACGTTGTAGATATTTAGATATCTAGTAAAATGTAAAAGGTGTAAAGTTAATCTCCCTACTGCAATTATCTTATGGCCAAACCAAAGAAGCACAAGCCAGATATTTTCTTCTGGGATTCGGGTTGTGAGTAGTTAAGGAAAAAACCGTTGGCCATCGCGTTAGGGAGTTACATGTTCGGTGCAAGCATACAATCATGACATGCCTATGTCGTCATGGGTGATGGTGCCAGATTCCTCAATAACCGATGAGTTTTCATCCATCACAGCCCATGAATACCCATCCATTTTAGATATCTTAGACGATACGTCCGAGGAATATGCTCCTTCGATATATAAAGGAGAAAGCAACGGGTCTTCAGCACTTCACAAAGACCATTTAATTTACCAGAAACATGAAACTCTCGTAACTAAAGTTCCAGTTCGTTAATGAATAACTAGGGAGGGAAGAGCAATCGGCCCTTTGCCATCCCACGTCGAACATGTGGATATCACCAAAATTGATGGTGTCATTATTTTTATAGATGGATGTGAAAAAGTTGATTATTTTCACGCGCTAACTCAGGTCTTGAGTCGCCACAACCTTTCACATCACTCTTTGTTTGAAAGGGACAGGTCATCTTGGAAATTTCACTGCAGGAGAGGCTGAACAGGGTTGTTCATTCGGGCATTAGCGTCCCTAGTAGCACGGCAAGAAAGACCAATGGCATGAGGCACACGGGTCTGGAATTGCGAGGAAAAGTCTTGAGTCGCCACAACCTTTCATATCACTCTTTGTTTGAAATGGACAGGTCATCTTGGAAACTTCACTGCAGGAGAGGTTGAATAGGGTTATTCATTCGGGGCATTAGTGTCCCCAGTAGCATGGTAAGAAAGACCAATGACACGAGGCACACAGGTCTGAAATTGCGAGGAAAAGTCTTGAGTCGCCACAACCTTTCATATCACTCTTCGTTTGAAAGGGACAGGTCATCTTGGAAATTTCACTGCAGGAGAGGCTGAATAGGGTTGTTCATTCGGGCATTAGCATCCCTAGTAGCACGGCAAGAAAGACCAATGGCATGAGGCACACGGGTCTGGAATTGCGAGGAAAAGTCTTGAGTCGCCACAACCTTTCATATCACTCTTTGTTTGAAATGGACAGGTCATCTTGGAAACTTCACTGCAGGAGAGGTTGAATAGGGTCATTCATTTGGGGCATTAGTGTCCCCAGTAGCACGGTAAGAAAGACCAATGACACGAGGCACACAGGTCTGGAATTGCGAGGAAAAGTCTCGAGTCGCCACAACCTTTCATATCACTCTTCGTTTGAAAGGGACAAGTCATCTTGGAAACTTCACTGCAGGAGAGGCTGAATAGGGTCGTTCATTCATTCGGGGCATCAGGGTCCCCAGTATCACGGCAAGAAAGACCAACACGAGGCACACCGGTTTGGAATTGTGAGGAAAAGTCGTGTCATTCTCAGCTTGTGAGCGATGGAAATTCGGGGCTTAATATGTGGTGGAGGATCAACAAAGATAAAAAGACGTCCATGTAATAATGACGAATGAGAGACCGTAAATATGAAGACTGGGGATCTTCTATTAAAAAGCCCATGTCAACCAATAAAACAAAGTCAATCAAGTTGAGAATACTACAGGAGTAGCGAATAGGACCCAACACCATCGCCATTTCTTTGTGGCAAGAAACCATCGTATTGACAACCCATAAATGTAGCCGTCCAACAATATTATTCTTGTTTTAGAAATTTTTGTTAGATAATTAAGTAATTTTAAATTGCCAAAGATATTTAGGATGTCAATGAGTTTCCTTTTTTCTAATATGACAAGAAAGCCATCTTAAGATTCCATTGCAGACTTTGAATTGAAGTCAACCCAAATGAGACAAGAATCGAGTGCATCCTGATAATTAAGGATTGCATAAATTCAATTCAAAGGACAAAGAATGTTAAGAAATAAAAAGAATTATCCACTCTATTCTATTTTTATTGAAGAAAATTCTCCATAAGTTGTTAAAGTAACTTTATAGTTCCCTCACTATTTTTAGGGAGAAAATTTACCAAACACGTTTCATTCATTTTTGTTTCGGGAAACAAAAAAACATACACAGGTGTTTCCCATAATGTTACCAAACAGCCCCTTAGAAGACTTGAAAGTCACCAATAACAAAAGGTATTAGGGTTCTTTGGGAAATTCAAGTTCAACTTATTTTTACTCGAGAATTGTGTATAAAGCAACACTATATAAAGTGTATATAGTCATTAACAAGTTCAAGAAAATGCAAGTTCAATTCGAAATTTTGTAGGTTTTGTTCTTAATTCTTTATGATAACCTAAATCAGTATTGGGACAAAAGAATACTTGATGACGGTTGAAATTATGTCAAATCTTAAGTTTTTTCTTTTAGCTAGAACTTTTCCACTATAATTAAAGTTGGCTTCACCCATATTATATTTTTCTAAAGGATATAACTAAACGATGTATATTTTGCATACAAGGCGCATATATAGTGTTAATTAGAAATCACAATCTCTTACACAAAAAAATAACATAATAATAATACAATGTCAATACATAAAAGCTGAGATGAGATTATGTCATCATTGGACATCTTTGTCCACTGAATCAATCTAACAAAAGAACGCTTCAAGTGCCAAAAGTTGGCACAAATGGACACCTAAATGCCAGAACTTACAAAAGTGACATTAAGTGCTATTTTTTTTTTATGAAAAATAAGACACTTGAATTCCATATCCGGCGAACCTACCGATAATCCTACATTGCATTTTTTTTATTAATTTTCTCGCTTACATGACTCATCGGAAGATTGACTCAACAAAACACACACAAAAACAACATCGTTTTGGTATAATTTGAATTTTAATATAAAAACTAATTAAATTAAATTTAAAACATAATAATAATAATAATAATAATAATAATAATAATAATAATAATAATAATAATAATTTTTTTTTTTTTTTTTTTTTAAAAGGTGGAGGGAGGTGGCGAAGGGTTGAGCTTTCATTGCCGCTGTCGAGAAGGGCTGGTGAAGGAGGGGAGAGGATCGCGACCCTCACCTAGATCCGGCGAGGGTCGTAGCCCTTGCCCAGATTCGGCGACCCTCGCCCCAAATCGGGGCGAGGACTCGTGGGCCCTTGCTGTTAGTCAACCGGGGTTGCCGGCCCCTGGCCAGGGCTCGGCAACCCCGGCCGACCCTCCCCCTTCCATCGATGGCCCTTCCCAACAGCGATAGGGAGGCGGCGGCAGCGAGGGCTCAACCCTTAGCCGCCTCCCTCCATTTTTTTTAATTTTTTTAAAAGTTAAAATCCCGGTTCAAGTAACATAGGAACAAGGGGGAAAAATCTAAAATAGAAATTCGATTTACACAATGGATGGGACAAGTTAAGAAGCATTGTCACTAGTAGTCATTGCATGAGCATGTTCTGTCCCTAAAGTGATGGAACAATTTTGCATCCCTTATGACTATAGATCTCTGGTTGCCATGGAGATATACTTGATCACAAAATGACAATCTCTGCAAATGTGGAGATTCTCAAACACCCCGACAGATTTTGGACTGGGGGTGCCTATAAGGCCAAAAACAACAGCAATTTTTCACTGTGCTGGAGCAAATTTTGTTCCTTTTGTCCCTGCCCCACATCATAAAGAACAAACTCGGTATTCAGAACAATACCAGTGTCTTCATTCAGCTAGCCAATCAGTCCAGTTTGTCATAGATCTCCCGTGCCTTTGGGTGTAAATTGTCTCCCACATAGAACTTGTGAACTAAATTTTCATTTGAATCCAGCTACAACCGACATGTAAGATATTTCAGTTTCTTCTTATTTCTGATTGCTGCTGCATCTTCCCATAGACTAGCTGAGGCATTACATAAGTGATAGCAAAACATAAGAAGCAGGGTCATCCGGTTCCTGCTAAAAAATCATTGCTGCAGCTTGTTTTGCAAGTTTAGCATTGCTGTGCTCGGCAAGCTCCAAGAATTGTACACCAGACAAGTGTATCAGCCTGTAAAGCATAGAATTTATAAACTGGAGAGCATCGACAAGGGATCCTTATCTGCCCAACATGTCCCCCATGCATGCATATGTTTAATTCTAGGCAAGATTCCATGTTCCCTGTACACTGACCGAAAGTGTTTCCATCCATCAGAAATCAAACTCACATGGCTACAAGAGGCTACAAGAGGATAAAATGGCAACATAGGTGATCTCATCTAGCCTCAGACTGGCCTCAAGCCTTTTACAGAATGTGTCTAGAGCTCTCGTTGGAAATCCATGTTTTGTGAAACCAGCGATCATTGAAGTCCAAGCTATAATATTTTTCTCTCTACTGTCACAGAAAACTCAAAAGCAGCTTCTATGTTTCCACACCTTGAATACTTAGTGTCAAAGCATTGGAAACAATTGATTTGAGTCCAGCCCTGATTTTACCATCCTCACATGGATTTGCTCTCCCTCACCAATAGTGCCGATACAAGCAGTTCCACTTAAAAGGTTGGCAAATGTAAAAGCACTCGTTCCTATTCCTCTCTTAATCTCATGTAGAAGTTCAAAGGCTTCATCAGACTCCAAACTTTTGGCATGGGCATCCACAAGGTCATTATAAGAAATCAAATTCTTTTCAGATGGTGCATCAAAAGCTCTCTGAGCTGCTTCGATGTGGCCTGACCAAGAATACATGCTAATAAGAGAATTAACCATGCAAGTATCACCAGCAAAGCCCAGTTTTATAGCTAACGCGTATATTTGTATCCCCATATCGACATCACAAGCACTTCCACATACATTGAGAACACTAGCAAATGTGTTGGCCTCACTGGACCCTCGATCATTTCTGAAAAGAGTTTGATACTCCTCATTCTCCTCAGTTTGTGAGTATCCTATCAAAGTTCAAGCAACTGCACTCCTCTCAGGCATTTTCTTGAACACCTTACGAGCTGAAACAAAATCAGCACTACCCTTGGCAAATGTGTCAATTAAAATGCACACCCAACACACACGTCAGAATCAACGCAGCCACTTTTAATTATAAACCCGAAAAATGTATCACCTATTGATGCATTCTCGGGAACCGAACAAGCCTGAATAACCGCCCAGAATAAATAATCGATAGGGGAAAGACCATCTTCAAGCATATGAAGGAAAGTTTCGACCGCTTCAAACTTCCCATGTGAGTCCGAGTTGTATCTGGCATAAATTCTCTCGTGTATCCGAGCTTCTCCCTACCAACTGGTAGCAATGTCTAATACAGAAACCCTAGCCATTGGCTAAATCTCCTCTCTTTCGAGTTTTCGATCCTATTACATATCGCTTTTCTTTCATCAAAAATCCGAAAAAAAAAAAAAACAAAAAAAGTTTCCCTCGAGTTTGAGTCGGTAGAATGCGATGGCCGTATCCGGAAGGAGCAATGGAGATGGTTCGGTGAAAACCCATGGAGATGTTCGGTGACAATCCTCCGACCAGGGGAAGTGCACGGGCTTCTGGGTGTTGATCCAAGGTTGGATTCCTCCTTCTTTATCCTCATGACGTTGAAGTGTATGGGTTCAAGGCAGTGTCTGACAGTGTGAATGCGAATTTGTTGATGAGGAGAATATGCTGTTAGTTTGCCTTTCTGAAAGGAATTCCGTGTAGTAGTTCTGTGGAAAACCTCTGAAAACGATAGGGATCCAGCTGGTTTGTTGAGAGGAATGACTGAAAATAGTGTTGAGTTTTCTGCCAGGAAGATGTTTGAAAAAATGCCCATGAGAATGCGCAGCCAGATACGGAAGTAATCAACTGATATTTAAGATCCTTAATCTAGTCAGAAAACATGGACAGTAAAGAGGAAAATGAGCTACGTATAGCAGCATTATGCAAACGGTTGGGACATCTATGGGATGAGGAAGACGTCATTGAAGTAAATCCGAACGTATCATTACAAAAAAGAGATGAATGTAATAGAACAATATTGGGTAAACTCTACTCTAAACCCAATGTCAATTTCCAAGCTTTCTTCACAACTATAAAGAAAGCTTGGAAAACAGAAGCAGTAGAATGTGCACAAAAAGGAACGGGTCTATTTACCTTTGTGTTCCAGTCAGAGGTAGAAAAGGACAGAATACTCAAATCTTCACCTTGGTCTTACTCCAGCAATTTGCTAGTGCTGAAACAATGTGATCCTGAAATTCCAGAACATTGTTATGATTTTTCTAAAGCAGCTTTCTGGGTTAGAATCGGAGGTATTCCCCCTGGTTGGAGAGTGGAAACTGTTTACCATGATCTGGGAAGAAAGTTAGGCCAGGTGCAGGAAATCCAGCTTGAAACCATGGGACACCTGCAGCAAAGAGGAGGTAGAGTGAGAGTGGAGGTAGACTTAACAAATCCTCTGAAAGCAGGAACCATTTTGGATATTGGCAAAAAATGGATGTGGGTAGCATTCAAATACGAGAGATTACCCCATTATTGCTACTCATGTGGAAGGATAGGCCACTATGCACAAGATTGTTCAGAATTTCCTTACGCAGAATCCCCATGGGCAGTCAACAAAATCGGTTCCTATGGACCATGGTTGAAAGCAGAAGTCAGTGATCACAGTCCTTATTGGGAGACTTTTTATGGAAATCTCGAAGAAGACATTATTGTGGAGGAAACCATACCGGTAGCAACGTCTCCAAGCAGAGAACAAGCTCTAATCATAAGAGAGAAAGGGCCAGAAATGTGTCGGGAAGCCTGCAGCAAAAAAAGACCCGAAAGTTCTGTCGAGCCGGAGAGAATGGAACCCCCTGACACAAACCAGAAGGTCAATAAAGACTATGGAAAACAGATTATATGCTCAGAATCCTCTTAAAATTGGAAAGAGTAGCAAGAAGAACATGAAGGTGCAGAAAGCTAAGAAGCAGAGATGCTTACCTGAACCAACTCCTATCCTCATTGATGATTCAGGCATGACAAAGACGCCAGTGAAGTTTCTAAATGATAGAACAGACTGGGCTTTAGTGGCTAGCCCTAATAAGCCACCAAAGACGATATGAAAATCATTAGCTGGAATTGTCAGGGGCTGGGCAACCCCCTGACATTCCAAGAGCTCAGAGCTTTAATTGCTCTTGAAAGGCCCAGTATAGTCTTCCTCATGGAGACCAAAAACAAAGCAACAATGGTGGAAGGTATATGCAAGAAAATCCAGTTTCAGCATCTATTTCTAGAAAATCCAACGGGTATAGCAGAGGGATTGGCGCTAATGTGGAATGAGGAAGTAACAGTGCAAGTCCAAAGTAGCTCTAACCACTACATTGATGTAAGATGCACTGATTCTACCAGGAATTTAAGCATGCAGATTACATTTATTCATGCATCCACAAATTTCGGGGAGAGGCAACAATTATGGCAGCAATTGAAGAGGTTGAAACCACATAGCTCCAGTCCATGGATATGCATGGGGGATTTTAACGAAATTCTATACGTATGGGAAAAGGTTGGGAAAAGGGAAGCAGATACCCAAAGAATAGCAGCTTTCAGAAATATGCTTAATGAGTTATCTCTTATGGACATGGAAAGCCATGGCTGTGCATTTACATGGGCAAATAACAGAGAAGGGGAGGATCTTGTTAAAAAACGTCTAGATAGAGTGTTGTGTACATTGGAATGGCGCGTAATATACCACGATGCAGAAATTCATGCACTCCCAGCAATTGGCTCGGACCACAGTCCTCTGGTTCTCAGCCTACACCCTGCACAAAAGAAGAGAAAAAAGGAATTTAGAATGGAGGCAAATACAAGCTTCTTTCACGCAACAACAGTGCAAAGGAGGCGTAGAAATCATATCACAATGCTGCAAGTGGAAGATGGCAGATGGTGTCGGGATCCAGGAGAAATCAGACATCACATATATGACTATTACCGCCAGCTATATAAAATAGTAGGGGAACGAAACTATCAGCCAGTTTTGAGCCAATGCAAATCTCCTATTGATGATCACATAAACGCATCCCTGGTGGCTAATCCAACGATGGAGGAAATTAAAACGGCAGTTTATCAGTTGGGAGCTATGAAAGCGCCAGGACCCGATGGTTTCAACGGCCTATTCTATCAAAACAGTTGGGAAATTCTTCAGACTGACCTGTTCCAAATGGTACAGACTTTCTTCAACACAGGAGTCTTGGATCCAAAGTTAAATCAAACCCATATTGTCTTGATTCCCAAAGTTAAAAATCCTGAGACAATTAGTCAGTATAGACCCATCAGTCTTTGCAATTTCAGTTATAAAATCATCTCAAAACTACTTGCAAATAGATTGAAGCGAAGGCTGCGAGATAATCGCACCTGAGCAAAGCGCCTTCGTCAAGGGGCGTCAAATTCAGGATAACATCCTGATCGTGCAGGAAGTACTACACCAGCTGCGGATCACCAAACGACAGAAAAAACATAAGGCAGTACTCAAACTCGATATGCAAAAAGCATATGATCGAATTGAATGGGATTTTGTTCGGGATTGCATGCTGAAAATGGGCTTTTCTGACAAATGGGTGACTCTAATAATGCAATGCATCACTACTGTAACTTTCAGTGTAAAGCTCAATGGAGAACCTACCTCGTTTTTCAGTCCATCCAGAGGCCTAAGGTAAGGAGATCCCTTGTCGCCTTATTTGTTCATCCTAATCACAAATGTATTAACATGGTTAATGACAAAAGCAGTTGAGGAAGGCAGCATTCAAGGCATACAGCTTAACAGGTATTGCCCAAAGCTCTCTCACCTTATGTTCGCAGATGATGTTATCTTCTTCTTGGATGGCACCTTAAGGAATGTCGAATCATCATTAACAATCAATCGATCTTGCTATGCAACGGGACAAGCGGTAAACCTAAATAAGTCAGGGGTCTCGTTTAGTAAGAATTGTCCCTTACCACTGAAAAGAAACTTGGCTCAAGAGCTGAGAGTGCCTGTGGTTGACAAGACTGGAAAATATTTAGGTATCCCTACAGAGTGGGGACAATCCAAGAAAGAATTATTCTCTTGGATATTAACCCGAGTAAATTCCAAGTTGGAGGGATGGAAGGAGAAATTACTCACCAAAGCAAGTAAGGAAGTCCTTATCAAGAGTGTGGTGCAGGCTATACCGACATACGCCATGTCGATCTTCAAAGTGCCAGTCTCCATCTGCAGAGCAATTGAAAAGCGAATAGCTTCTTTCTGGTGGCAAAAAGGAGATACAAAACAGGGCATCCATTGGAAGAATTGGGCTGCTATGAAGAACAGAAAGGACGAAGGAGGGATGGGTTTCAGAGACTTAATTACCTTCAACAGCGCGTTGCTGGGCAAACAAGTATGGCGGCTGCACACATCCCAGGACGCACTATGGACTAAAGTCCTGAAGAGTATATACTTCCCCCATGGAGACTTCTGGAATGCACAGCAGGGCCGGCGACCATCTTGGGGCTGGAAAAGCATGTTGATGGGGCGAGATTCTATCAAACCAGATATCAAATGGTTAGTTGGGGACGGCAAATTAATTAACATCAGAGAGGATAAATGGTTAACACAGGACCTAAATGGGCAACCAGCACAGCAATCAGAACCAGTCAAGGTGGAAGGTTTGATAAACGAAGACTCTCGGACATGGAAACACGCTCTTATTCATCAGTATTTTGAGGAGAAACTAGCGAACGAGATCCTCGCTATTCCCTTGAGTTCAGAGTCAAAACCGGACAGCAGAATTTGGACAGGTAACAGTAAAGGGGTATATACGGTCAAAAGTGGCTATAACAGAACACAGGCAATGCAAACCAAACAAAATTCACAGAAAGCATCTTGTTCTTACCAGCCCCCACGATCTTTATGGACACAGATATGGAGCCTTTCCGTTCCGCCGAAACTTCGGACCTTCCTGTGGAGTATTTGTCAAAACGCCGTCCCTACCAGCGAAAACCTCTACAAAAAAGATCCGTCCAGACCCTCTCTGTCAGCTGTGTCATACATAAATTGAAACTACCGAGCATATATTCCTATTCTGTAGATGGACAAAAGAGATCTGGAGAGATAACAGACTACAGGGAACGAACTTGACGAAACAAACCGGGCGACTCGATCAATGGCTTCTGTCAGCCTTCGAATCAAGAAGAGAATTACCTGAGAGAGAGGTCATCGCATGGGTGCTATGGCAGATCTGGAAAGCGCGCAACGCACGGATCTTCCGAGACAAAACTCCAACCACAGAGGATGTAATCGACCTCGCACATACCCAAAATCACGCCTTCAACAGAGGAACGAAAATATGAAACCTCAACCGAACCAAAAATCGACTCTTACCAGAGGTATGGAAACCACCCGAACCCAGTGAGGTGAAAGTGAACGTGGATGCCTCATGGGTACCGGGAGAATTTCTATGTTCGGTAGCCGGCATCGCAAGAAATAGAGAGGGATTAGTGGTCGCCGGTTTTGCTGCGGAAGCTAGGGTTTCGTCCGCGGAACAAGCGAAGCCGGGCGTTACACGGCCTTCGCTTTATCTCCAACCGCCGACCAATCACGTGCAAGTGCTTCAAAGTCAAGACCTTCGCTTCGTATGTGAAAGCGATTGTTCTCGGGCGGTGGTGGACTATGTGTTGGGCCGGGCCGAGACACCATGGAATCTAAGAAGCATAATCCAAAGGTGCGAACGAGCTCCGTATGGGCCGCCACGTATCGCAGTAAAGCATTGTCCCCGGAGGTAAATCAAAGCGGCTGATTGGCTCGTTAGGCACACCGCCTTAAACAACTTCCTCCAGTTTGGGTGAATAGACCCCCTCTATCCCTTAGGAATATTTTACTTTCTGAATGTAACGCATCGTTGATCTCCAAGACTTCGTAAGCTAATACATCAGTAGCTATTTTCGACCAAAAAAAAAAAAAAAACTTCCCATGTGATTATTGGCAAGAAACCAAGTCCCTTTCACTACCCATGTCCATAAATAACAAATATCCTCTCCGCCTGGGCCCAGCCATTGGGCTTTGGGTTGAGACTGATGAGCGAGTTGAGAATCGACGGGTCGGGCTCGAGCTGGGACTGAGCCACAGCGCGCGATGGAGACGCCTCTCGAGCGCGAACGCTCGGAAGCGAATGCAAGAGAAGGTGAGGAGGCCGGGATGGGGTCGAGGTGGGAGAACGCTCCAGGGAGGTCGCCGCCGTGGTGGTGGGGTGATCAGGCGGCTGTCGAGGGGCGAGCGGGGAGAGGTTTCGGCGGGAAGGAGAGAACTTTGAAATCGGACGGTGGAGAGAAGACACGGAGACTCATTGCCCCAGATCAAGAGCACGACGCTCAGGAAACAAGAAACATAAATAGATAGCCATGACCATGAGACAATTCTTCTGCAAAAAAACAGGAATTAACGAACGCTAAAATCATCTTAAGGTTCACGAATTACATGGTCAATCCGCTTATTTTGCGTTTCATTCGTCCATGGAGTAAAAGAAGATCAATCAATGCGTGATTTCTTCATCGTTACGTGATGGGGATGTTTCGTCGTTCTTTTATTTTGTTGATCCCACAAAGTTAGTTTGTCAATAGTTAGGAGGAATGGCTTTGATCCCGTCAAAAGCATTGGTACCGAATATTCTTGATTTGCTCAAAGGGCCAAAAAGCTACTAAGGGGAAAGAAGGAAAAAGGGAAACCGGGAGAGATGGCTGGGGAGGCATTGAAGGCGCGCCCCGGGACGGAAAGACTTGTTCAACCATAGGTTCAGGCTGCTAGTCATTGCCACGAGCAGGTGAGGGTCGGCCAATCCTAGCAGAGCGATCGCGAGGGCCCAATCAACCTTCGCAGCGGTGGTGATGATGGCCGAGTGATGAGGTCTTACGTTTTTGCGCATGTTGCTTCTCCGATCTACCAAATCATTTTCAAGCCTATCCAATTGGTCGTATGCCATTGTCAGCTTTTGCAAGGAGGGTTGGGTTTTGGCCTCATTGGTGGCGCTCTTAGGCTCGCGTTCCAATTCCACTGGGCTCCCCTCTGATATAGAATATTCATACATTCTCAAGCCAGTAGATGATCCCTCAGCATAGAAGCGGCTTCGGGAGGCATTTGTAGTTTACCGTTTTCTCCCTTCAAGCATTTCTAGTTCGTCGAAGGCTGGTCGCTGGTGCCTTTTGTTATCATCTATTTTCGGCCTCCCGATTTTCATCAACAGATCCTTCCTTCGACCTGCTATTTCCATTAGAGTATACTGAAGCTGGAAACATCAACTTTATGAGAGACACTACAAATTTTCTTGTAGTATAACTTGGCATCATTTGTCCAGTTTCCTCATGGGACAATCAAAGGCACAATGCCATGATCCGTTGCATAAAGCTTGTCGAGACAAATATTAGAAATATTTCAAGTGAAATTCTAGTTGAGAAGAATAATATGAGAATCAAAATCAAAGTACCCAATTTGCACATAACATCCTTGATGTGAATATTTCTATCCATCTTGCCACTTCAAGGTCTCTTATATATTCTTGCAATCGACAGGGCTATTGTCTCTATTGAAGACAATATGCTTATCTATGGATCCACTAGGCATTAAATTGTACAGGAGACTTTGCTTTTGACTTCCAGAAGCAAAAGCCAACGAGTAGTGCTACATTAACATGGTGAATCCTTCCTAGTTCCTAGCCACTTCATTGATAAAATCTAAGCCATTTGAATTTCGTTCCTTCAAAATCTTGCCAGGCACTTCTACGCATTTAAATCCAAAAATTACTTTTTCATATATTTAAGTATTAAAACTTGCCTTGGTCATCCACTTTAGTCCTTCCATTAGCTCTGTTAGGTTACAATGGATGTACAATTGACGAGGAATTAACTTATCAAAAATCACATACAATTGAAAAAATTTCAAAGTTGCAAGTTTTAAGTAAACAAAATGGAAATCTAAGACTCAAATGCAATATGTTAACAAGTTGTAGGACTTTTCCAGGTAATAGTCCCATTTTCCTTTGATCGTTTAAATTAGAGCCAACGTGACCTACAAGACCATATGATGGCCCTATCAGTATTTTCTCAGGAATTTGATCTCGGTCAGAGCTATCAATTGCAAGAAAATAAAATTTGTTGCCATTAGTGAATAGACAATTTGAACTTCGTCAAGCCAAATGCTGAGCCACTTCTAAATGCAGCAACCACAAATAAAAACTACTATGCGGCCTGCGAGTCCTGCCAGGAAAAAAACAAGAGTGATTCATACCGTGTCATAGAGGTCCAAGGAAACTCGCAAGCATATGAAAGATAGCATGTTGCCAGCCCTATTGGTGAATATTCTATAGAAAACAAGTGAATTGGTTACCAAATGATTAACTGGATTAGCTAGAATTCACATAGGATAGACCTATAGAATATGCTTCCCAAACACGGTTAGTTTATGAATCTACACATACGTCCCATCAAGGGTCCAACCTTAAAAGTGTTGTCGTATGGACCACACATGGACATGGCCTTTTTTTATGTTCGTGATGTGTTTAGTTATGCAATATATATCTAATTTTAGGATTGTCGAAAGTAACCACGTCAAGTTCTATATCAAATAGCACTCTTCTCGATCAGATATGGGAGGTGAAAAAATGTATCAAGTTAAACTAATAAAACATGACCTATTATAACAAGAAACAAAGAAAACTTCATTAAATTACTTATGAATAATTTCATGTTTACTTTATAATGGAGTATGAGTTCTTTCAAATATAAACTTCATGAAATTGTTTCATCCAAGACTTTCTTTCCCATTTCGATAAAAGTTGTTTCCTGCATTAATAGGAGGTGTCTACTTTGTAAAATAGACATTTTAATTCGAAATTAGTAGTTCTTCATACCGCGAAACCATATGCCGGTGGTAGCGCGTTAAGAAGCAAGATCCCAGCTTATAATTTGCTTTCTAATTGGCATTACCCTAAATCACATAATGAGAGACGAAAATTCTTAATATCCGTCCCCTTGCCCCACCGTTTTTTGTCCCTCCTCTCACCAATTTGTTTATCCTTTTGAAGGAGAATGCAAGAGAGTAAAATATATATGAAGTACAATAGCACTATAATAACCTTAGAGCTACAAGAAACCAAAATGTAATCAATCGCAAGCTAAACTACCTCAACTCCCTCCCAACTTACTACCATACTGTGGGAGCACTTAATGAACTTGAAAATGTCTCTGATACCATCTCGGCCTTGTCATCGTCAATTGGCTCATCTAATGGGTAAATAAGTGGTTTCGGAGGCATTTGAATTTTCCCAATGTCTCCTTCAAGCATTTCTAAAACTTTGTTCATTGGAGGCCGATGGGTAGGGATTAATTGTATACACCATAGTGCAACTATTATCATTTTTTTTATCACCTCCCTTTCCTCTTCTACAACTTTTTCCATTGCAATATTCTTTCCTTCATTGACTTGGTCATACACCCACAACGGAAAATAAATTTGGCTTGAGTGTTCCACATTTACATTTACATTTTTTCTTTTACCTGCCATTTCCATGAGCAACATCCCGAAACTATAGACATCTGCTTTATAAGATACACCTCCGATGTTTTTGTAGAAAAACTCAGGCGCCATATATCCCAAGGTTCCTTTTGCAGTAGTTACTGAGACTATGCTATAATCAATCGGATATTGTTTCGCGAGTCCAAAATCAGAAACTTTTGGAGTGAAGTTCTTGTCTAAAAGAATGTTGTGAGGTTTGATATCAAAGTGTAGTATTTGCATGTCACACCCTCGATGTAAATATTTCAATCCCCTTTGCCACCCCAAGAGCGATTTCATATATTTTCTTGTAATCAAGAAACTTCTCTTCTTCCTTGGTGAAAATATGCTTATCCAAAGATCCATTTGACATGAAATCATACACAAGAGCTTGTTTCGAGCCTTCAAAGCAAAAACCAATGAGTTGCACTACATTAACATGATGAATTCTTCCAATAGTAGCCATCTCAATGATAAAATCTTGGCCATGGGCCTTGGACTGCTTTAAAATCTTGATAGCCACTTCATTGCCACTTCTGAGCATTCCTTTGTATACACAACCATATCCCCCTTCACCTAGTTTGTGCTTAAAATTTCCAGTAATCTTCTTAATATTCGAGTAAGAGTACCTTATGGGCAAAAAATTGTTATGATCTTGTAAAAATTCTTCAATATTCTCATCCGTTGGTAAGTGCCTTCTTCTGTACTTGTAGATTAGAAATGTTGTGACTAATGGCTTCCCACTTACGAATTTCGCTACATAGAAAAACACTTGAGAAAATTTTATATGTTAGAATAAATTTGGCTTTTTTATTATTTTAAGAACAAATCATTGCGGCTTACCTAGTAGTGATGTAAAATTCAAGAGTTGTCCACACTGCCGCAAAGAATGCCAAAGGACCTAGCCCACCTGTGGAAGGAATCAATGATGTGAAAAGGAATTGAAGGAAAACGATGTTGGAAAATAAAATCACGAGAAAACAGAGTATACTTTGTGTAAGTTGGTCTTTGTCCAGAAGAAAATCAGAAGTCGGATGTGTGAAATTGCAAGTAAATGGAAATAAAAGGCTTCATTTGACATAGATGATAGACGATACATGAAACTCTCTGTGCTTTGTTAACAGTCAACAAATATAGAGAAATAGGGATTCTTAGTTTTAATTAATAATTTTGCCCCTCCTTTCTATACATGAATACAATTTTTTAAAGGAATGTGCTAGTGAGTGTCTTTTGGATTATTAATTAAGTGTTTTATTACGAAACTAATTAAGAAGAAAGACCAAAATATAAACTATATGCCAAAAAAAAAAAAAAATAGTCATGTGGCTGCTCTCATAATAGTTCTAGCCATTCCGTGGAAAGGAATGTGGATTTCAAATATTTCTTCCATTTTCCTATTTTGAAGAGAATTGGCAAGTGAAAGAGTGTTCATAATCATGCAAAATAGCGGTAAGTTTCATTGCTAACCGATGCTTACCATAGTATTGAAAGGATTTGCAACTCGCAGAACCATAGTAGATGTGGAAGAAATCAAAGAAGCACATGAAAACTTTCGTCCTTGAATGTAGAAAGTGGAGATCGAATCCATCAGCCATGATGTTATGGATTAGCTTGTAGTTGTAGGAGCTGCTATTAATTTCACCCCCAAAATTAAATGATACCCACGTCCACCTGTGAGTGGTGCAAAAATCCCTAACATCCGATGCTTTTGGATTGACCAATGCATACAAATTCCAATACAATGATGTGTTGGAAGAGTACGACCCCTTAATGCATGGACCGGTAGTGATATAGAATAGATTCCTAACCGGCTTTGAGCAGTTCACGATGACCAATGTATCACTGTCACCCTTATAGTATGGGTTGGTTAAATAGTCACTATTCTCGAAGTTATACAATGCCCATGAATGACGAGGGAGAGATGAGCATTTATCTTTTTGCAACCCATCATTGACCAATCTGATTTGATTAGAGGTATAATTGATAGACTGCACGTAGAATCGGCCATCATGAAGATATAAAACAGTGTGATTATCTTCACAATTCAGCTTGTAATACGAGACACCGCATTCTTTTGGATCACTCTTTAGTCGAAACGGGTATTGTATATTGTGAATGTCACCACAGGATGAAACGCACTGCTGATTACTCTTGGCACTACAAGCTATCACTAGAAATAGAACAAGAGTGAGTAGCAACACCTGATAGATATTCATCGAACCGAGGGCGTTAACCATGCCTCCGTTTGTCTTCTGGCAAAGAGAAACTGGTAAAGAATCGCTTGGTGGGTGTGGAGGGGGCGCAATATGAAAAGATTGAAAGATGATCAGATGATCCTTGTTTGATTGGAGACTTGAAGTTGCCAAGTCTTATAGAGAAGCCCAAGTCAACCTATCAGATGGATGGAAAGTCAAGAAATTAAAGAAGTGGACCTAAACTTAGGTTCCATTATTACTGGAACGGCAGGTGGCCATCCCCATTTGAGACCACGCTTTAGTCACATAAAGAATTCAGGGAATCTTCTTTCACATTTGATCTTTCTTTCTCCACTATCTCCACTTTGCTTCCGCTTTCTCCCCGTGATTCTTGGGTCCGCATTCCATCAACAAACAAGTCCACCTCCTTCCGATACACTCTCTGTCTTCTTATTTTCTTCTTCGTTCTCTACTCCCTTCTTCTCCACCTTTGAAATTTTTCTCCTCCATAGTTGACACTTAGTTGCTTGATATGTATTCCATATTTGCTAAATTAAGTCACAAAACTTTAGACGTAATTGTGATTTCTCACGCCATCGAATCATTTCATGAAGTATATATTCATTATAAGAAAAGCATCTTATATGGTAATGAATTTTTTGCATGGCATCATCTTCAATCTAGTCATGAACGAGTACGCGCTTTGTCATGCAAATCTGAAAAAATTTCTTATAATGAAGTTATATTGTATAAATTTGCAATAGTTTATGTGAATAGTAATTACATAAAATACCCACTCCTAGACTCCGCTTAAAAGCATATTCATATATACCTGTACTATAGTAGTATTCCTATAATGCACGGGCCAAGAATGAAATAGTTGCTAATACAGCTATGTAGAGATGGGATCCACGCAGGGACAATTCGAAGCAATAGTGGGTTCTAACGACTTTGTACATCACACGGACTTTACATCTTCTTTGTTGAAATTTTTTTCAACCCAATGATGGACAGGGCAGATAAGGGGGATATCGTTCTTAGCCAGAATCATAAGGGAGACATGCTTCAAGAATCATTGAAGACAAAAGCAACCCCGATAGCCTTTGCTGTGGATTGGTGATTAGTGCGTGCAATCAATGCTATCACTTCAAACTAACAATATCCCTTTTGATCTCCACTTCTATTTAACTTTGTTGGATTGATACAATGAACCGATTTTGTTTAAAAAAGCTATCTAGATGCGGAAGAAAACTTTGGCGTGACTATTAAACAAGATTTGATAGAGGTTGATTTATTTTATTGGACCCTGCGCAAAAAGAGAGTTCAAAAGTAAGAAAGCAGGAAGAGTGGACGGACTTGCTTTTTGCCAACCCACGAGAATCATGCTTTCTCATTTTTAAATTTAATTAGTAATAAGACTTTTTTCCTGTCTTATGTCGCTTTACTTTTTGAACTACTAAAAGGGAATGACATTGAAATAATTATAATAGCGCGTTCTTCATGATGCTCATTAAGAAGGCTAAGATAATGACTGTACTTTATGTACAAAATACAAGTTGTAAATTGATCATAAAATAGGATCTATATAAGTTCCTGTCAGCACGTAGCTGAACTATTACCTTAATCAAACTGGCTGTTTTCTCATTCTCATTCTTGAAACTTTTTAAAGACATTTACTATATTACCCTCTTTACTCTTGAGCATCTATTTGATGCTTTGAGGTATGATTAGGAGTGTGCATGGTCCGAGCGGGCGGTTCCCGACCTAGAACCAGGAACCGCCTGCTAAGGACCGGTTTCGAAAAATTGGAACCGGGATCCACCCGTTTATTGCATGGATCTATCTAGGAACCAGACTGTCGGTTCGGTCCGGTTCCCAGGTGGATCCATGGAACCGATTTTGATGCGAAACAATTTTGGTTTTCAACATAGAATGACTACGTGACATCAAAGCAAGCCAAAGAAAGAAAAACCAAATTTAAGTACGTGGAGATGTGGACGGCAAGAGAAGTAAACGTAGCGAAATGGCGATAGGATTAGGAGCTGAAGACGAAGGGAGTGAGATGAGATCTAGGTTTTTTTTTAATATTAAAAAGGTTCTGGTCCGGTCCGGGTGGGCGGGCACGTGGATCCGCCCATGGAACCGGGAACCAGACCGGTACCCACCGGTTCCCATAAATTGGAACCGGGAACCAAACCGGTTCCCTCAAGAACCGCCGGTTCCGGGCGGTCCGGGCAGTTCCCGGGTATTTTGCATACCCCTAGGTATGATGGTCGAAGGGGTAAATTAGTTGCAAATGTGACAAGTGTGTATATCACTAAAAGCATCGTGCCCAGGACACAATAGACAATGTGCTAAAGCTCGGCCATTCAAGGGGCAACACAAGTCAATCTCGACTCAACCATTTCAATGCTTACAATGCTCTGCATGAAAAAGCCTTACTGGACGGACCCAAAAATCTTCAGTTCAGGATCTTAAAAAGAATTATTACAGAATGGGAAGCAGAGACGTTTGAAATTAAGGGAAGCTTCCCTCTTTCTTTCTCAGCTTTGGGACCAAATATTTTATGTTTGATTGCGACTGGGGGAAGGACAATATGCTTTTTAGTTCGATGGAATTTTTAAGAGAACTTTGCGGCGAGCTGATGATGAGGATATGAACAAAAATGTTGATGTGGTTCTTAATCTTTAGCCAAATAGAGCAGCTAATAATTCCAATAGTTTAGCTCTTATGCCCATCTAATGAGTCCTTAAGCTAGCCTATATTCTACTTTGATTGTATATGAGTTCTCATTGTATTTCAGTCTGATGGTTATATTTCTGCAGATTAAGGCATCGTAAATTTTAACCTATTTGAGTGTCAAAAACCAAAAACAAATCAATGCAAACAAGGAGAATTTTTTTCCATTGTCAACATTTATGTATTCCCAAAAGAAAAAATCGGCGGATTTATTCAAAAAACTACCAAATTTTATGCTCCGTTCAATTTTTCACCTTCAAGAATTTGCAAGTAAGCAAAGAACATGCAATATCGTGATGACATTTTGAATGAGCAAAGTCCCAAAACTTATCGAAAGATCTCTATCTCCAGAAAAGATGAAACTCAATAACTAGATCAACTTGAGATTTTATGATTTGTGTCCAAGGACATAGCATTGCTACCTCAAATAGTCTGGAGAGATGTTTTATTTGGCCTTTCTATTGAGGTTTATGCTGAACATGATATTATACACAAACCACTGAGAATGTTAGCTCGGAAGCTTTATTTATCATTTCGCCAAGCATTTCGTTCCATCATCTTTAGATAAATTCTCAAATGGCCTTTGTAAAGAATTGTTTTCCTCGTAGCTCCCCGCCAAACTGATTTTTTTTTTTTTATTAATCGATATGAGTAAATGGTCAGGCTGAGAAATGACGGTAAAAAGTATGAGTACTCCGTAATTTTCCCACGGCTTATCAGTTCTTTCTCTTCGCCTGTTACCTTGCTGACTATGCTAACCGTGGAAAATGTCGAATTAGCATCAATTACGCTATCTTTTCTCAAATATAGAAGTATGTAAAGAAAACATAAAAACCGAGAAGAGAATCCCAAAGCTCTAGACATTATATGACCAGGAAATTCCAGCAAGAGCCAGTTTTTGTCCACGGAGCAGATGCGAAAATGTTGCAGAATTAAAGAATAAGCAGAGACACTTGTGTCTAGCACTTTAGCTTGCTCAATATGGAGAAAAACAAAGAGATCTTGCATAGAATCCGTACCTGTATTTACTACATTGTGATGGAGGAAGTTCACGATGACGAGGACAATCTGTAAGTACATCGCTGCGTCAATAGTCAGCTCCTTCGCAAGAGGAATTGATATGCAATGTAGGCCTAAATTGTCCTTTACCCACCTTTGACTCAGAGACCTTTTTCGATGAATCTCCTCCAATAACTTGAGCCTCTTGTCGAGTCCCCTCCTAAGTGAGGCCATCTGTTCATTATTATTTGCTTCTGGAAGTCGGTTCATGTAGACCTTGAAAAGTTCAGCCTATGAATTCTGCCATCCATTGGGCGGGTCTGGTTGTCGTACTTTGAACACTTCATTATGTGAGATTTCAATGGTTCTAGCCCTCCTTTCATGATGCAGTGGAGCAACGAATGTTAATGGAACTGAAAGAGACGGCTCTACAGCCTCCTGTCACAACGAATAGTCTTTCTCATCAGGATGATTCTCCAGTGAGCATGAAAAACTTCGAGAATGAGTAAGAAACTCAATTCATCATCTTAAAGCTACTCACCTACTTTATAGGATTCTTAACTCAAATTACATGCTGGTGGACATTACTTAAATTTCTGCATCCTGTCATCTGCCCTCCTTTAAATATATGCATCATTCGAGAGTGCAAGTGGCTTTTTAGGCTTATGGCATGATGTGTAGCATAACATAATTCGCCTCGTCAACTCTTGCTTCAGAGGGCATG
Organism: Eucalyptus fibrosa; assembly: GCA_017140475.1. Taxonomy (NCBI): domain Eukaryota; kingdom Viridiplantae; phylum Streptophyta; class Magnoliopsida; order Myrtales; family Myrtaceae; genus Eucalyptus; species Eucalyptus fibrosa. Next base: position 5,866,835 of record CM029515.1, on the reverse strand, counting down.
AATATTCTTTTGATAGGAATTGTATGTTTAGAAGATCATATTGTCACCGCTGAGAAAACGCACTGCCGGCAACAACATGACAGTTAAGGTGTGCATTGTAGTTGAAAAGCTTTAGATTACATGCAGCCATTTGCTGAGGGGAAACTAGTAACGAGTACCTGCTGCTTTCCCCTGCTCTGACAAGTCCAAATGCTGTAATAGTAGAAGCCTTGCAGAGGAACAATATGGAGCTAAGATGTACAGCAGGAACGATGCCCCATTTGACAGAAAACATTTTCCTCACCAAAAAGTAGATGCAATACTTGCGATTGCTTGATCATTGCATGAACCCGTCCAGGATCATGCCTCTCGGTTTTAAACCTGTGTTTGCCCACGAAAGCTGCTCTTGTTTCTTCTCATCACCAATTTCCTAAATTTATCCACTCTGAAGCAGTTTGGAAAATGTTGTAGCAACTTATGGCATGAACTCGCATAGTTGAAGATAAAGCACAAGAAATTGCCACATCCGAAAATGTAGACTAACTAAAAGTCAGAGTCATTGGCCCAAAAATAAAAATAAAATAGAAAAAGTCAGAGCCATTACGAGCAAAATTTCCAAAACAAAAATCATACAGAATATTCGGCCAATGAATGAATTATGGGGCATCAGGACTGCATGTTGGGAACGCCCAGGATAGAACAGAACATAAATATGCTGTGTCAGAAAACAGCACACTCCAAAAAAATCCAAAGGCAAAGCGTGACTGTTTTCGATTCCATGAATCATATTGCTGAAAGATTGCAAGCTTCATTTGAGGTCTTCTGCTTGGTCTCTCGACAGTACGAGTGTCAAATCTATATAAATTTCAGGACATAATATTTACATTGTTGGGCTTGCTAGGGAAATAATAGACTCCCAGTTCAAGTAACATAGAAAGAAAGGAGAATAAAAAACGGAGATTCAATTTACACAATGAATGAGATAATTTAAGAAGCATTGTGGCCGGTAGTCATTGTATGAGCATGTTTAGTCCGAAAAATGGTGGAACCGGTTTGCATCCCTTACGACCATATATCTTCTGTTTGCCATGGAGATATTGATCGCAGAATGACAATCTCCGCAAAATGTGGAGATTTTTAAACACCCCAACAGATTTCGGACTGGAGTACTTGTAAGGCCAAAAACAACAGCAATTTTTTCTGCTGTGCCGGAGCAAATATTGTTACTTTTGTCCCTCCTCCACATCATTAAAGAACAAATATTGTTACTTTTGTTCCTCCTTCACTTGTATCAATATTATGCATTCAAAGGCATTTGTCCCTAAGGACAATTGAAACCCTAAGTAAAGCCTCTTAGTCAAACTTAAGCATAATTCTAAATTGGAATACTTCCACTTTTTAGGAGAAAATAGCCCAAGAGATTAATTTTAACATTTTTGAAGATTTTTTAAAATTTTTAGATTTTTTCGGATTTTTCGGTTTTCTTATAAAAAAAGATTTTCAAATTTCCCCATAAAAAACTAGATTTTACAATTTCTTGAAACTTAAAAAAAAAAATCGAATTTTGTTTATTTTTTTCTGAATTTTTGAATTTCGGAGGAGTTTTTGAATTTTTATTATTTTTCGAATTTTTTTTTGAAAATTTTTTGAAAATTTTAATATTATAATATTCGAGGGAGCGGGTTCGGACCGGATGAACCCGATCCGACCCGCTGACCCGGCCCAATCCGGATCCGACCCAGTAGGATAAAAAGACTTTTTTTAAAAATTTTAAAGATTTTTTTAATTTTTAAAATTTAATATTTTTCTTTCTTTTTTCTCCACGCCTTTTGTCTTCTTCCCTATTTCGTCTTTTCCCGAAGCCAACTTTCGCTTTCCTCTTTTTTTTTTTTGAACATTTTTTCCTTTTGCTTTTTCTTTTAATCTTTTCTTTCTTTCTTCTGGTCTTCTTCTTCGTGAGTCCTCCGCGCGCATGAAGCTTCCATTAAACTCAGAAGTTCCCACGAATTCAATCCCAACCTTACAACGTCGAAACCACGATTTTGACGTATATCTTTTTTATCCCAAGCTAAGAACAGTGTGCGCCACTATTCAACAATCTCGAATATATATAAAATGTAAAACCCAAGTTGGATGTGAGGTGCAACATGCGCGAAACGAACGCGAAAATGGACGAAATGAAGACGAGTGTTACTCTTCGAAAATGAAACAGACACTCCCAAAGTCCATCCAGCCCACACAACGATCAAGATGGCTTACGGATTGATGTTATCTCTCTTTTCATTACTCTTTGTTTGTTTCTTTTATTTTATTTAATATTTCTATTCTTTATTTAATTTTCCCTTTCCCGGGCGTTGTTTCCTTCCTCACCAAAACTCCTATTTTCTACGTTCTTCTTTGCCGAGAACAACACCATCGCCAGGATCTCTCTTGGAGAAACGCCACCGCTAAAACTCGCCAACCACTACCCACGATCAACGAGATAAGGCTTCATGGGAGACGATCTGTGTAAATAGTGATCAAAACAATGATACACGAGCTTCGGATACAGCAAAGGCAGTGACTGTTTTACCAGAAGCACCTCAAGGGCATTTTATCAAACACCTAGGCTGCGTCGGCTCAAGACAGCCACGGACAAGAATAAGACCCGAAACTAGATCAAAGCTTAACGAGAATGGCAGGGAATGCTCAACATCAACAAAGGAAAGCATAAGCGAATTCGAAACGCACGCCCCGACTCGGTAATCCATGCAAAGAAATGTGAGAGAACGGGACAAGAGCAGGGCACCAAAAAAGTTCAGCGGGAGGCTTCCTACCCGACTCGGGGGTGGCGAACGATGGGCGAGTCTCTGTCTCTAGCTCTCTCTCTCTCTCTCTCCGCGAACCCCCCAAAAACCAACCCTCCAGCCCCCTTTTGATGGCTGGCGACCAGCCTGCTTGCCTTCTGCTACCGCCAGCTGTTGCTGCCGGTCTGCTCCCCGACCGCCAACTCCGGTGCGATGCTCGCGCCTCCCCACTGCCGCTGTCTTTCCTCTCTCGTTCACGTACCTTCTTTTTTCTGCAGAATGCGTGAAGGACAAAAAAGGCTGGGCTCATCTTGGGCGAAATAAAAGAAAAGTGGGCCGGTCAGCCGAATAGAAATAAAAGGGAAAGAAAGAGGCCGGGTTGACCTGCTCCCGGCCCGGTCTCATTTTTCCCATTTTCCTTTCATTTTTTTGTTGCTAATTTCTTTAAATAATTTTTAATTTTTTTTCCTTCTGATGACAAATTTTTTTGGATTTTTTTTTTGAAAAAACCATTCAATATGCAATGCAATAATGAAAACACGATACATTTTAATGAAAATTTTTACTTTTCTTTCTTCTTTTTTTTTTTAACAACTAATCCTAATCTTGTATGTGATTAAATCCTAAATAAAATGGTAAAATTTAGGTGTCAACACTGCATTAACATGGTGAATTCTTACTATAATAGCCACTTCACTGATAAAATCTTCTGCTTTAAAATCTTGATGGCCATCATGTTGCTACTTCCTAGCAATCCTTTGTACATAGAACAATAACTCCCTTCACCTAGTTTGTGGTTAAAATTTCTGGTGATCTTCATAAATTGAGTAAGAGTGTTTTATGGGTAAAAAGTTGTTATGAGCTGGCAAGAATTCTTTGATCTTCTTGTCCGTTGCTAAGTGTCTTCTTCTATACTTGTAGATTAGAAATATCGTGACAAATGGTGTCCCAATAACGAACTTCGCTACGCAAAAAACATCGAGGAAAAATTTGATAGGTTAGAATAGCTTTTTTATTTTAATTATTTTAAGACCAAATCGTTTCTGCAATCATACTAGAAATATCAAATCTAAAGTTGCTCAAAATGCAATATCATCTAGGACACCCGCGGAAGGGATGAAGAATGTAAAAAAGAATTGAAAGAAACTAAGTATGGAAAAAAAAAAAAAAAAACTCACGAGGAAACAGAGAAGTAGGATGCTACTTTGTATAAGTTTTGTCCAGAAGAATATGAGTAGTGGCATGCATGCATTTACAAATAAATGAAAATAATAACCTTGATTTACATAGATGATAGACGATATAAGAAACACCATTTGCTTTGTTAGTAATCAACATATAAAGAGAAACAGTGATTTTCGTTATGAATAAATAATTTTTTCCTTATGCCGTGAGCCTCCAGCAAAGTCTCAGTAATTTGGCGCGATGATTCAGTGGTGGTGCCCGTGAGGCAACCGGCATGTTACACCTCAGCAGTAACGATGGTTCGGCAATAGCAGCGACGTGCATGATGAGGATTGAATGAAGGCGGTGAGAAGGGGATGATTACATCCTTCGAGGGGGTAAGCAAACACCAGCAGAAGCATGAATGCCACCGTAGCTCGTCTAATGTGGAAAAGACAAACTGAATCCATCTTCTCTTGAACTGTACAATTAGAGAACCAAACTACTTAAACCCTTCAGGGACATCACTGCATAACATGCTTGCTCTCTTGTAAAGCAACGACTTACGAACTCAGCAAACCTCTGAGCTCAATGGCAACTCGCCAGACAAATTCTGCTTGCTCAAAACAAGGGCAGTTAGCTCAATAAAAGATCACTCAAACCAACTGGAATTGGCTCTAAGAATCTATTTCCACTGAAGTCCAGTATAATCAAGATGCTCATTTCCGTTATTTGCTCCGGCAAACTACCAACGAAGCTATTGCTTCCTTTTTCAAAGCTTCAAGTCCCCATGAGAGATTATTGATACTTGCAGGAACTGAACTTGAGAGCAGATCGCCTCCAAGAGACGAAAAAACTCTCAAACCTCTGAATTCACCTAAGAATTAAGAAACCTTCCCAGTAAGTCCATTCCCTTCGAGATAAAGCATTTGCAATGCACTGCAGCTTCGGATCTCAGCAGAACTGGGCTCCACCAAAGGAGTTATGCCTCATACTCATACTCAGGTCCTTCAGTCTGTGTGTGTTCCGAGCGAAGCTATTCCTCTGAGGCATATCATCAAACAGCGTCCGTGCATTATCCATTTGGACATACCTCATAACAGAGAATAAAAACAATGTATTCCGCTGAAGAAGGCATATAGATTCCTATTACACGTGGTACGTAAACGTATCCTGATTCGATCCGTACTGCGATGAAGCCTTTGAAGCCGCGCACGATGACGATTCCGCAATCAAACATGTCAGGCCGAGTAGTTTCGACTTCGTTGATGAAAGATCCTTTTGGTTTTGGTTGTGTGCGATGAGCGTGAGCCGTGGATCATCAATTCCTAGTATTGAGCTAGAGAGCTTCGTCTATGGAGGTTGAGCTTGCTGAGAAGAAGGTGAGTCCATCAAAAAGGAAACTTTCAGTCCTGTAACTGAAATCCAGCTTGGAGATGGCGGTGGCACTGGATTGTCGTCGTGTCTGGGCTACTGTGCTTGATGGGCTTAAAGGAATTGGCTTTCACCAATTTGAGGTGATGGGCTGGATTGCCTTAAGCTCAAATGGAATGAATGTGGCGGGACTCCATTGATGGATCTTCCATTGATCATTTTTTTATATATTCTCTATTCTATATTTATTAATTAAGTTTTTTTTTTTAAAAAGAAAAAGTGCATATTCGATTAGTCTGTTAAAATTCAGGTCTCAACGCCTACTATCGATACATGAAATGGAATACTATATTTCCAGGAAGTTGTCAAAAGAGTGTCTCTTGAATTATTAGTCAAGTGACTAATTAAGGAACTAATTCACGAAATGTAGAACATCTAACGAAAATTAGAAAATTTAAACTCTATGCAAACAAAAAAGTAGTCATGTGGTTACTCACACAACGCTCGCTTTAATTTCTTTTCTTTTTACATTGGGAGTTCTAGCCCTTCCAAGGAAAGGAGATACAATCTAGGCACACGTATATCTACAGCTGATAATGAATCCGTTTGGGGGTGATTTCAATTGTCCCATTTTTCTTTTTTTTCTTTTTTCTGGAAATCTTGCAACTCCTACCATTTGGTTTTCATAGGTAATGCAAAGCTCTAAAATGTTTCAAACACACATATATTGACGTGTATTAACGCGCACAACTTGTCATTATTTCATGGATTTAAAATATTTCTGTCATTTTTTAGTTTTGAAGAGAAAGTAGCGAGTGGAAGTGTGTGCAGAATCATGCAATATTGCTGTTACATATCATTGCCAACAGATGCTTACTGCCCCCATAGTACTGGGATCCGCAAACTTGACCTTCGAAGATCCTACTGAGATCATTGGAGGCATAGTATCTAAAGTATATGAATCAAAGTAGCAAAAGAAATTTGTCTTCCATGAGGTACTATCGTAGAGATGAGTCAACTCAGAGGTCGTACCCCAAACAATGGAGTCAAAATCCTCACGGTTGGGTCATGTGTGTTAAATCTGAAGAGCGATTCCTTAATTGAATCTTCACATTGGGACGTGGAAGAAATTAGTGGAACGCTGGATGAAGTTGATAGAGTTTTCAGTTCAATCTCGGTTTCGCCATAGTCACAAGCCGGCACATGATTGCTCAGGCATGGAAATGGCTTGGGAGACGTTCTTAGCTTAACAAAAGGACTCCCGCACAATAAAGTTGCAAGTTTTAAGACTTAGATGAGCAAAATGGAAGTTTTAAGACTCAAATACATTATGTTGACCAAATGAAAGTTTCAACCGTTTAAATTAGCGCTAATATAACTTTCAAGACCATATGATGGCCCATCGGTATTTTCTTAGGAATTTGATCGATTTTCGATCAAAGCAAATGAATTGTAAAAAAAATAAACTTTTTTTGCAACTAGTGAATAAAGAGTTTGAATTTTGGCGAGCCAAATGCTGAGCGACCTCTAAATGATTAATACCAAGTCAACGAGGACATTGGACCACTGGCAAGTCTATGTAAGATGGCATGTTTCGCAGTGCTTTGTGGTTAATATTCTACATAAAACAAGTGATTTGGTTTCTAGATAATTAACTGGATTAGCTGAAATTCACATTGAATGAACATATAGAATATGCTTCCCAAAGCACGGTTATGAACCCAAACACACATCCCATTTAGGAGATTGTATGGACTACACATGGCAAAACTATATATGAAGTAAAATAACACTCCAACCAAAAAAAAGAAGTACAACTAAACTAGCTCACCTCCCTCCCAGCATAATACCATATTATGGGGAACAAAGCTTTTCCAATTAAATTGTGCATGGTTCTAAACATCATTGCTACCTCCAAATGGAAAACTAGCAGAAATTATGGAAGCGCCTGCTGAAGTTGAAAATGTTTCTAATTCCATCTCTGCTTTGTCATCGTCAATTGGCTCATCTGTTGGGTAAAAAAGTGGTTTTGGAGGCATTTGAATATTACCAATATCTCCTTCAAGCATTTCTAAGACTTTGTTCATTGGAGGCCGATGGTCAGGGTAAAATTGTATACACCAAAGTGCAACTATTATCATCTTTTTTATAACTGCCCTTTCCTCTTCTACAACTTCTTCCATTTCAACACTTTCTTTTTCATTGACTTGGTCATACACCCACAGTGGAAAATAAATTTGGCTTGATTGCTCCGCATTTGCATTTATATTTTTCCTTCTACCTGCCATTTCCATGAGCAACATCCCGAAGCTATAGACATCCGCTTTATAAGATACACCACCAATATTTTTGTAGAACAACTCAGGCGCCATATATCCCAAGGTTCCTCTTGCAATAGTCATCGAGACTATGCTATGATCCGTGGGATAGAGTTTCGCAAGTCCAAAATTAGAAACTTTCGGGGTGAAATTCTTGTCTAAAAGAATGTTGTGAGGCTTGATATCGAAGTGTAGTATTTGCATGTCACACCCCCGATGTAAGTATCCAATCCCCCTCGCCACCCCAAGAGTGATCTCATATATTTTCATGTAGTCAAGAAACTTATCAGCTTCCTCCGCAAAAATGTGCTTATCCAAAGACCCATTTGTCATGAGATCATACACGAGAGCTTGTTTCGAGCCTTCAAAGCAAAAACCGATGAGTTGCACTACATTAACATGGTGAATTCTTCCAATGGTAGCCACTTCATTGATAAAATCTTGGCCATGGGCCTTGGACTGCTTCAAAATCTTGATGGCCACTTCATTGCCGCTTCTAAGCATTCCTTTGTACACGGAACCATACCCCCCTTCACCTAGTTTGTGCTTAAAGTTTTTGGTGATCTTCTTAATATTAGAGTACGAGTACCTTATGGGCAAAAAGTTATTCTGAGCTTGCAAAAATTCTTCAATATTCTTGTCCATTGCTAGGTGCCTTCTTCTATACTTGTAGATCAGAAATGTTGTGACAAATGGCATCCCAATTATGAATTTCGCTACACAAAAAGGCACTGAAGAGATTTTTATTGGGTTAGAAAATGTTATTTGTATAATTATTGAAAGAACGAATCGTTGCGGCTTACCTAGTAGTGCTATAAAATCTCCAGTAGTCCAAATTGCAATATTTTTTAGCACACCCACACCTGTGGAAGGAATGAATGGTGTGAACAGGAATTGAAGGAAAAGAAGTTTAACAAAACTCACAATTAGAGTAGTAGCCCGTCACTCACTTTGTATAAGTTGACTTTTGTCCAAAAGAATATGAGTAGTGGCACGCGCGAATTGACAACTAAATGAAAATAATGAGCTTCATTCATAGATGGTATGCAATACAAACTCATTTCACTTTGTTAGATGTTAACAAATCTAGAAAAACAGTGATTTCCATGTTTAATTAATAATTTTGTTCCTCCTAGTGGTGCATGACTACAATTTTTTTAAGGAATGTTAAGGAGCGTCTCCCGGATTATTAGTTAAGTGACTAATTAAAGAACCAATTAAGAAATTAAGAAAATGCATATTCTATGCCAACAAAAGCTAGTCATGTGGTTGCTCGCACAAGCATCTTCTTTCTTTTTTACAGTGGGAGTTCTAGCCCTTCAGTGGAAAGGAATAATAATCTAGACACTTGTATATGTGCAGCTGATCTGAGTCTGCTTGGGGGTGGCTTCTGCCGTCACTTTTTCATCTTTTTTTTTCCGCGAATCTTGCAACTGCTTCAACTTATAATTTATAAGTAATGCGATCCTCCCAAACACTTTCAAACACACATAGTTGACGTACACTAACTTGTATATTTGTCATAAGTTTCTTGGATATTGGCTGTTTCTTTCATTTTCCAGTTGAAGAGAAAGTGGGAAGTGAAACATTGTACAGAATCGTGCAAAATTATGGTAAAATTCATTGCTGACCAAATACTTACCGCCCTCGTAGTACCTGGATCCGCAAACTTGACTGCTGTAGAAGAGGAAGCTATTCGTATCCAATGTACCAGAATAAAATAAGTTATGAAAGTAGCTATACAGATCAAAGTAGCAAAAGAAAATTGTCTTCTCCCTGGATGGACTGTCTGAAGAAAAGGAGAGAGTAGATCCATCAGCCATGATTTTATGGATTAGCTCGAAGTTGTCGGAGCTACTATCGATCTGCTCATAAACCATAAAATCATCTAACTTCATCCAGCCGCTAATGGTGCAAAAGTCCCTAACATCCGATGCAGCTGGATTGAACAAAGCATACAAGTTCCAATTTGATGATGTGTTGGAGGAGTGCAAACCCTTAATGCATAGACTCGTGGCGATGTAGATGACAGAGTTAACTACCTTTGAACAGTTCACAATGACCAGTGAACTATCATGATAGGAGGACATGAAGTATGTATCGAAACTGTTCCTTAAGCCATACAACGCCCATGAATAACGAGCAAGAGATGAGCAGTTATCCTTTTCCAACCCGTCATAAACTAATCTAATATGATTGTTGGAATAATTGATAGACTGCACATAAAATCGATTATCATGGAAGTATAAAACGGTACGATTATCTTCACAAACCAGCTCATATTTTGGATCACCGCATCCGTTCGGATCACTCTTCAGTCGAAACGGTTGACTTATATTGCGAACATCACCACAGGATGAAGCAACACATCGCGGATTATTTGGCTCGGCATTGCTAATCATGGCTCGCAATAGAACAAGAATGAGCAGCAACACTAGGCAGATATTCATGGAGCTGAGACCATGAAACATGTCTCTGATCGGTTTTGGGCAAAGAGGAATTGGTAAAGAGTGGCTTGGTCTGCGTGGAGGAGAGGCGGAATTTGTAAAGATTCAGAAGAGATTGGGTGATCCTAATCTGATTGGAGGCTTGGAGTTGTCTGATCTACAGAGAAGCCCCAGTCAATTAACGGAACAAATGCAAGCAAGTCAAGAAATTAAAGGAGGTGGATTCAAGCTGAAGCTCCATTGTTAGGGGAGTCGTGTCCAACTTTTTCACATCTCTCTCTCCCCATCACTTCCGTCCGATACTCTCGCCATCTTTCTTATATTTTTCCACTTTGTTATTTTTCCTTCTTCCTTCCTCTCCACCTTTGTTTTTTTCTGTTCCATCGTCCGCGCTTAACCACTCGATATTATTCCATATTTGCTAAATTAAGTCACAAACGTTAGACATCATTCAATTTGTTAGACAGTCCATCATTCATAGAATGAATAATCACTATTAAAAAAAATTATCTCATATGATAATGAGATATTACAAAACGTCATCGTTGACCCAACGATAAACAACTACATATTTTGTCAAGCAAATCTGAAAAAATCCTTATCTAAAGTTAAAATGTATAGATTTGCAATAGTTTATGTGTGTATTGTTACATAAAATACCCTCTCCTATCCTCCACCTAAAAGCAAAGTCGTATATATCCACCCTATAATGGTACTCTTGCTATGCACATGGCTAGAATAACTATAGTTGCTTAAGTACAAATTTTAGCTAGCACGACTATAAGGCAAATTATCAAAAAAATCTTAAATTTATTGCAATTATACTAATTCAATCCATCCAGTCAATTTTGACTAGCTAGCACTAACAAAAACAAACCCAGTAGCCTTTCATGGGGATTGGAAATTAGTCTATGACAATGGGGCAATCACTTCAAACTAGTGTCATCTCTCTTTTCACCTCCACTTCTATTTTACTCTGGTGGATTGATGCAGCGAACCAATTTTGTTTCAAAAGCTGTATACTTATGGAAGAAGAATTTGGTTTGGCTGTTAAAACAAGACTTGATTAGCGGTATGAGGTTGATTGAGTCACTAAGTAAGGAGACTTGTTGTCATGTGGCCTCTTTATTTTGTTGAACTTTGCGCAAAAGAGGGTGCAGAAGTAAGAAAACACGAAGAGTTCACAGACTTGCTTTTTGAAGCCCACAAGAAACATCCTTTCTCGCGTTTAAATTTAATTATTTATAAGATCTTTGTTGTAAACGTAGCTGTTACTTTTAAGCTAATAAAAAGGGCATGACATTGATAAAATCACACTAGCGCCTACTTCGTGATATTTGTTAAGAATGCTGAAAATGGCGACTATACTTTAACAAAATATATTAAGTTGAAAGATATTACTAATCAATACATTCCGAGAAACTTCTTAAAATTATATACTAGCTATTCACCTAGACGATAGTTATAGGTTATATTACCCTTTTGAGTCTTGAGCATCTCTATGATGCTTTGAGGCATGGTACTCAAGTGGTAAATCCATTTCAAATGTGATAAGGCTGTTATTGTCGTTGGCCTTGTATTGATTTGCAAACAATGAAAAAGATCGATTTTTGGGTGTTTATCACTAGAAGTATTGTGCCCAGGAAACGATAGACAACCCGTTGAAGCTTGGCCATTCAACCCAAATACCGGGAACATAACCGATATGGTTTGATGGGCGATACAAGTCAATCCCAAGTTAACCATTTCAACGCTTACAATGAAGCAAGCTCTAACTTGACAAAGCCATATTGGACACCACAGATCCTTAGGTTTAAGAACTTGAAAAGAATATTACAGATTGGGAAGCAGAGACGTTTGGAATTAGGGGAGCTTCCCACTTTTGTTCTAACTTTTGACTCTTTGAGTTTATTGAGCCCCTTAATCAACAAAAGCTGGTCGACCCCCATTTACTTTGTTAATGATCTCTCCCCTTCTCCTTTTTGTTTTTGTGTTATTTTGCTCTCTTTCATCCATTAGATTTTGCTTTGGCACCAAATAAAGGGTCTCCTATGACTGCAACAAGGGAAGAAAGACAACGAACTTTTTAGTTGGATTGGATTTTTGGAAGATGACTTCATGCTAGTGGCGATGAGGACATGAACACCATGTTGATGTGGCTCTTAATCTTTAGCCAAGTGGAGCAGCTAATAATTGCAATGGTGGGGCTCATAAATCTTTAGTCTATGGACAGTGCATAACCAAAAGAACCATTCCCATCCAGCAAGTTTTGAATCTTGAGATTGAAAAAAAATCATGCAAATTCATGCATTACACCACTTGCAAAAGAACAAGATATTCATGGAGCTAAGAGTATCAACCGTGGCTCTGTTTGTCTTTGGTAAAGTTTTGGTTGATGTGTGTGAAGGACAGGAGGAGGCACAACATAAAACGATTGAAAAAGGATAGGATGTATCTCGTTTGATTTGAGACTTTGGAATCGCCTCGACCGATAGAAAAGCCCAAGTTAGTCAACGTAACAAATGCACGCAAGTCAAGAATTTAAAAAGGTAGACCCAAACTAATGTTCCATTATTAGTGGAGTCACGTCCAACCCTTGGAAATTTTACACCCATTGAAAATTCAAAAGTTTCTTCCAAACTCTCTACCTGTCGCTTCCTTCTGATACGCAGTCTTTCTTCTTATTTTCTTCTTTGTTTTTTCGTCCTCCCTTCTTCTTATCTTCTTTCTTCGCTCCACGAGTCACGATCATAGGAAAATTGACGTGTAGTTTCGAGGAACAATATCAACAATAAAAACTAGTTTGCCACAAAGCTACTTTTTCTCCATGTCATGACATAGTACCTCATTTTGATGCAGTACCATGAAACCATGCAGGTATGCATTGGAATAGTTTTTCTTTTTAATTTTTTTTCCTAGAATGGAATAGTTTGTTCTTATCTCTTCTTCAATGATATTTATCTAAAGAATGTGGAAATTCAATGCAGGATTACCAAGCACGGGATAAAACTTAGAAACGCTATAGAATGAGATCACACTTAAGAATATCAATGTCCAGACCCAAATTTGATGAGTTTGCATAACTCATTGATCACTGCAATCTTGTAGCTATAAGATTTCTTACCTTGCCATGGTTAAATTCCTCCATCAAAGCAATATGGCTACTTCATCTTAACCTGTCTTGCAATTCGCCATTCCAAAGTCTAACTTGGGCCAAATCACATGGGAGAAAAAATGAAGTTGCCAATGGCATCTATCATGAGTAAATGCCATGCCTTTGCAGATCTCTTGAGGATAATTATCATCAGTTTTGTTGATGATGAATATGTCCTTTGGGGTGAATCGGCAATATGCATGGACAAATGTCCAAAACTGAAAATACTTAGTGCTCCGATGATATGTAGTTATCTCCAGTGATTTTACAATCTTCAGTGGTACAATCAAATTGAGAATCAAAGCATGCCCGACCATTTAGTAGGGGGAGGCACAGCTGTGGCCGTCAATTAAATGAGGTTTGAATGATGTCTAATCAACATTTGATACCGTCAAGTACGTTTAGCTTCCGGATGGGTTGATCATCAAGGTGGTCAATTTGCTTTAACCCTTGGGATCCTAAGGGCACGGCCATTCATTCTGGGCGTTACAAGTACATACCCAAGTAGCACGACAAGAAAGACCAGAGATGCAAAGTTCATGGGCGTGGAATTTCATGTCCCTCTCAGCCTGAGAGCAATGGTAATTTGGTGCTTGATATGTGGCGAGGATCGACAGGGATAGGATGCATATGTTATAGTGGTGAAAGATAGAGATCTTGAATACGAAAATTTGGCGTCATCTATTGAAAAGCTCATGTCAAGTTGAGAATGTTATGGGAGTAGTGAGGAGGACCCAACATCATCACCATCTTTGTCTAGCAAGATCATTATAATTGACAACCCATATATTTAGCCATACGACATTATTTCAATTTTTTGGAAAATTTATTTTTAAGATAAGTAATTTAATTCATAATTTGCAAGATACTTATGATATTAATGGATTAAGTGAAGTAATTGATGATTACGTCCCATGCTCTTTCATTAGTTGGTGGACATATATACTAGCCTTCTCGGAAGCACCACTCTGTACAGGATTCATGTCTAACTTTATTTTGGAGTGCATTTCTTCCCTCAAGTAATGACTCTTAACGGAACGCCCTAAAGAGATCCAAACAAAAAACATGATTTATAACTAGAACTATAAAAAAAAAAAAAAAAGTCAGCGTGTTTGCTTTTACCTTTCCGTCAAAAGTTAAAGTACTACGCGAATTATTTAAGAAAAACTATGAAATGATTATATGTGATAATATGTGTCACTATTTGTATGCGATACCAATTTTAGATATTTAAGGTTATGGCCAAGCCAAGGAAAACCAAGCTAGATGCTTTCTTCTGCAATACAGGTGGTGAGTAGCTGATGAAAATACCGTTGCCATCTCGTCGTGGAGTTGCTCGTGTAGTGAAAGCACACGATCAGAACATGCCCATGTTGTCATGGGTGATGGTGGGAAAAGTACCAAAATAGTCTTAAACCTTTTATATCGGTACCAATTCAATCCTGAATTTTTTTAATTGAACCAATTTAGTCCTAAACATTTTCACATTAGTACCAATTCAGTCCATCCGGCTAATTTAAGCCGGAAATTGCTAACGTGTCCGTCAGCGGTCTTACGTGGCGCCACGTGGACAAATTTGATAGTTTTTTATATTTTTTTCAGATTTTTTAAATTATTTTTTATTATTTTATTATTTTTTCCTTTTTTTCTTTTTTTTTTTCCTTACCCTTGGCTGGCGAGGTCGTCGGCCGGCCGACCATCGCCGGCCACTGGCGAGGGCTGCCGTGCCCTCACCGGTCACAAGCGAGAGCAACGGCCCCCACCCAAATCCAAGCGAGGGCCGAAACCCTAGCCGACGAGGGCCTCTGCACCCTCATCAAGCACTGGCTAGGGCGCGGCAGCCCTCGCTCATTGCGGGTGAGGGTGCGGCGGCCCTCACCCAGATCCAGGCGAGTTGCGTCTACCCCATCTGGAGCTCCGTCGCCTCCGATTGCAACATGGTCACCCGAGCCTTCGCAGCCCCCGGAGGTTGAAGGAGGTGGTCGGCGTCCCGAGCTCGGGTAGCTTTTGGAGGGATAACGGCGTGGGGAAGTTCGCAATCTCACACCGGATTAAGCGTGGCGATAGCGTCACGAGCCTCGCCTGGGCAGGCGAGGCCACCGTGGCCCTCGCCTGGATCTGGGCGAGGGCCACCGCACCCTCGCCCGCCACAAGCGAGGGCTGCCGCGCCCTCGCCGGCCAACAGGCGAGGGTTTCGGCCCTTGCCTGGATCTAGGTGGGGGCCATCGCCCTCGCTTGTGGCCGGTGAGGGCACGGCGGCCCTCGCCAGTGGCCGGCGAGGGCACGGCGGCCCTCGCCAGTGGCTGGCGAGGGCGCGGGGCCCCTCGCCCCGGCCAGCTTGTGGCCGGCGATGGTTGGCCGGCCGACGACCTCACCGGCCAAGTGTAAGGAAAAAAGAAAAAAAAAAACAAGAGAAAAAAAGGAAAATAATAAAAAAAATAATAATAAATCATTTTTAAAATCTGAAAAAATATTTAAAAAAATATATAAAATTTGTCCACGTGATGCCACGTAAGACCGCCGGTGGCCACGTCAGCAATTTCCAGCTTAAATTAGCCGGATGGACTGAATTGGTACAAATGTGAAAAGGTTGAGGACTAAATTGGTCCAATTAAAAAGTTTAGAATTGAATTGGTACCGATACAAAATGTTTAGGACTATTTTGGTACTTTTCCCAGGTGATGGTGCTAGATTAGTAACCGATGTGCTTTCATCCATCACAGCCCATGAATAACCACTCATTTTTGATATCTTAGACGATATGTCCAAGGAGCATGCTTCACGACATATAAAGGAGAAAGCAACAGGTCTGCAGCACTCCACGCAGAACCCTGATTTACCAGAGACGTGATAGCCCTCGGAACTGAAGTTAGAGTTTGTCAGTGAAACGAGGGAGGAAAGAGTAATTATCCTTTTGCAAACCCACATCGCAGATAAGGATATCGCTAGAATTGACAGCGTCATTATTTCTATAGGTGGATTCAACACTGTAGCTCATATGACTATTTCCACATGCTAACTCAAGTCTGGAGTCACCACATTCCTTCAAATCACTCCCTAATTGAAGGGATGGGTCATCTTGCGAACTTCACTGCAAGAGAGGCGGGACAGGGTCATTCCTCTCAGGCACTACGTGTCCCTAGTAGCACGACAAGAAAGACCAATGACACAAGGTACACGTCTGGAATTGCGAGCAAAGGACACGTGTCCCCAGTAGCACGGCAAGAAAGACCAATGACACAAGGTACACGTCTGGAATTGCGAGCAAAAGACACGTGTCTCTAGTAGCACGACAAGAAAGATCAATGACACGAGATACACAGGTCTGGAACTGCGAGCAAAAGTCGTGTTGTTCTTATCCTGCGACAAATGGAAATTTGGGGCTTAATATGTGGTGGAGGATCAACAAGGACAAAAGACGTCCATGTAATAGGGGGCGAACGAGAGAGACCTTAAATATGAAGACTTGGGGTCTTCTATTAAAAAGCCCATGTCAACTAATAAAACAAAGTCAATCAACTAATAAAATAAAACAAAGTCAATCAAGTCGAGAATGTTGCAGGAGTTGTGAAGAGAACCCAACACTATCACCATTTCTTTCTGGCAAGAACCATCGTCTTGACAACCGATATATCCAGCCGTCCAACAATGTCATTTCATGTTTTTAAAGATTTTTCTTAGATAAGTAAGTTTTTTTTCGAATCCCTGAAGATATTTAGGATGTTAATGAGTTTCCTATTTTCTAATATGACAAGAAAGCCGTCTTAAGATTCCATTACAGCTTTGAATCGAAGTCAATGCAAATAAATTAAGAATTGAATGATCCTAATAATTAAGGATGGCATAAATTCAATTCAAAGGAAAAATAAATGTTAAGAAATCAAAAGAATTATCCATTCTATTCTATTTTTATTGAAGAAAATGTTGTTAAAATAACTTCATGGTTCTCTCAATATCTTTGGAGAGAATCTTATAGTGTGATCAACAGTTTGGCATAATTAGAAGACTTGAAAAACACCAATAACAAAAGATACTAAGGTTCATCGGGAAAATTCAAGTTCAATCTTTTTTACTCGAGAATTGGGAATAAAGTGACACTATATGGAGTGTACATTAGTCATTAATAAATTCAAGAAAATACAAGTTCAATTCGAAATTTTGTATATTCCGTTCTTGATTCTTTATAGTAACCTGGAAAAGTATTGGGGCAAGAGAATACTTCATGACGGTTAAAATCATGTCAAATCTTAAGTTTTATTTTATAGCTTGAACTTTTTCACTATAATTAAGGTTGGCTTCATGCATATTATATTTTACTAAATGATATAACTAAGCAATATATATTTAGCGTACGAGGCGCATATATAGTGTTAATTAGAAATTATAATTTCTTACATGAAAAATAATACAAAGAAAGAGATAATACAATGTCAATACATATAAGGTGAGTTGCGATTATGCCATCAGTTTGAATGTTTGCCCACTGAATACAACAGTTGCGATCTACCTTATGCAAACTTACAGGGGTTTTGACAGAAATTCCTGGAGCCAAACAAATAAAAAAAAGTTAGAGCATCAAACTGAAGATGACATTAATCTCTATAGAGTAGTGAAATATATTTTATTTTTTTTCAGTATATCTGTACAGTATACGCAATTTTTTTTTGCGTCCACCCTCTTGCCTCCTCTTCCATGGTTGATGCCGGGTATATAAACCAGATTGATGAAGTTTTATTAAAGCCCACGGAAATTATACAAGCCCATCAATTATAATCATGTGATCATTTTTAAGTGGAAATTATATTTTTTGGATCTTGTTGCTCGTTAGAAATTTTATGTTAGCTTCAAAACAAAATATGAGTACTTTCAGATATAAACTTCATTGAATCGTTTCATCTAAGATCTTAAAATTTTCCGTTTTGATAAAAGTTGTTTCTCGCATAGACAAATGATGTTTCTACTTTGTAAAACATATACATGTCTGTTTTCTCTGAAAATGAATTCATTAGTTGAAATAGTTGTTTATTATATCGAGAAGTCATTTGCACATAGGAGCACCTTAAAGAGCCAGGTCGCGGGTTATAGTTAGCTTTTCCATTGGCATTATCCAAAGTCACATGATGAGGATCGAAAATTCACAACCACCTCTGTTTTTGTCCTTGCTATCATACTATTTTTTTTTTCATATATTCTTTTGAAGGAGGATGCAAGAGGGTAAAGCTGTATGAAATACAGTAACACAACAAGCTAAAAGCCTCAAGGAGACAATACCAAAAGTAATTAGTGTCGAGCTAAACAAACTCAAGTCCCTCCCAACATAATACTAGAATGTGGGCATATACACAAAGCTTTTCCAATCAAATTGTGCATGGTTCTCCAAACATCATTGCTATCTATAAAAGGAAAACTAGCTAAAATTACTGGAGTGCTTGATAAGTTGAGAATATTTCTAGTTCCATCTCGAATTTGTCATTGTTAAACAGCACATCCGCTGGGTAAATAAATGGTTTTGGAGTCATTTGAAGTTTACCAATATCTCCTTCGAGCATTTCTAGGACTTTGCTCATTTGAGGCCGATGGTAAGGATTTAATTGTATGCACCAAAGTGCTACTATTATCATCTTTTTTATGACCTTCCTTCCTCTTCTATAACTTCTTCCATTTCAACACTTGTACCTTCTATGACTTGGTCGTACACCCACAACAGAAAATAAATTTGGCTTAAGTGTTTTGCATTTGCATTTATATTCTTCCTTCTACCTACCATTTCCATTAGCAACATCCTAAAGATGTAGACATCTGCTTTATAAGATACACCAACATTTTTTTGTAATATAACTTAGGAGGCGCCATATCTCTTAAGGTTCCTCTTGCAGTGGTCAATGAAACTATACTATGATCTGAGGGATAAACTTTTGCCGGTCCAAAATCAGAAATTTTCAGAGTGAAATTCTTGTCTAAAAGAATATTATAAGGCTTGATATCAAAGTGTAGTATTTGCATGTCACACCCCTAACGTAAGTATTCAATCCCCCTTGTCACCCCAAGAGCAATCTCATATAGTTTCATGTAATCAAGAAACTTATCACCTTCCTTGACAAAAATGTGTTTATCCAACTTACGTTGCATGGGGGAAAGAATGGGGTTGCCAATCGCACATATTATATGCATAAATGCCACACCTTTGCAGATCTCTTGAGGTTAATAGATCCTCGGTTTTGTTGATGATCAAAATGTCCTGTGAGGTAATCCTGAACTCACAGTAATATTTCATGGAATGTAATTTAAGCAAAGAACAGACTGGAGAGAACAAAATTAACACTCAATTATATGTCGTAGTTTCTATTGGTGAAATAACTCTCCTGATCATAGACGCCTTGCAATCATGTTGACTTATTGATTCTGACCACCATGTTAGGAAATCTATCTGAATTGCATAACAAAGGTAACGATGTTTTGATGCCTCATGCACACTGACAAGATTATTTTCAATGTCAGACCACTTTTTTCAAGATTTCAGGACTAAGAACAGAAAAATGTGGGAGCAACCAAAGAAATATTGCTATCGACCCAAGGTGGATTCCTTTGTAATTGACAATTACACAAATAAATTACACAAATGCAAAGATCAGCCACCAATCTTGTTGCTTTAACCTTAAAATGGAGCATAGTCAGTCATTTCATTCAACTGGATATCGACCATTTTCTTCAAACTTCATAATGGCTTTGCAGGTTTAGGGATGAAAATGATAACTTTCTATCTTCACCTAAGGAAGTCAAGCCAGAATTTCACCTAAAAACGCAAAAGCCTTCAAGTTTTGAGAAAACTCAGTGACTAAATAATTTTCATCAATGTTGCCATCAACTTCTGCTGATGAAATTTAGCAACGCTTAATTTTTTAGGATTTGTGCGCCAACTTTTCTAGCTTCTTTGCAAATCTCGCAGACGAAACACTAAGCAGCTTGTTGATTGACATTCCTACACCTATAATCTTCTTCTTGACCTCATACCTATGCTTAATTCTACCATCAAGTTTGTAACCAAGAAATGCAGGTAAATCCAATAGCTCATAAAGGATGCGTCCCATCTCCCCCACCAAATGTTCCACTTTCTCCTCTAGAGAATCAGGATTGTACTGAAGTATTTGAGGATGCTTTTTACTCATGAGAAGCATGTCTTCACAAGAAAACCTGTAACTCAAGAAGAGCTCAATCACCTTCTGCATATTTTCACAAGTTGTCCTAGTCACAGCACCTACTGCAACTGGGAATTCCTTCATTCTGTACTTGTAAACAATTTTCACCAAAAACCCCAGCTCATACGCAACGTTCCCCTCAAAAGACAGACCCAAAAACAAAAGGGCTTTTTTCAAGAACTTGAAAATCTCATTGGAGTTTAGTCCACATTCTTTGAGATTCCTCTCCTTGCTCGCGCTGACAATGTTAGGAAACACGAATAATCCTGAACACTGCCCCAGTGACATCCTCATCTCCTTCGCTAAACTCTAGGAGAAACTCCAATCTTGGAATCAATGGCTATCCGTATCAAAGTTAAGAATGGGAATATGCCTCCCAATCAAGCCAACCCCACCACAGTAGCTCAAGAAATTAATAGGTCTTTCAATTTCTTCAAAAGGCTTACAAGACGAAGCCTTCGTTAAATTCACATCATTGAGAACAGGAACAATCTTTTCTCTAGGAATCCCACTGTCAATCAGCAAATTTACACCCATCAAACGTTCAAAAGAAGTTTTCTTCACATATAATCTTTCTTTTTGGGCTATCTCCACCTTTCTTCCACTGTTGTCCACGTGATTGTTCATTCCACATCCCATCAACAAACAAGTCCGCTTACTTCTGATAACAATCCTTCTTATTTTCTACTTTGTTCTTTCCCTCCTCCCTTCTTCTTCAACTTCCTTCTTCACTGCACGAGTCACCATCACTGGAATATTGATGAATAGTTTTGAGGGACAAGATCAAAAATAAAAACTAGCTTGCCTCGAAACTTCTTTTCCATGTCACGACATACCTCATTAGTTTTGATGCAATACCTTGAAACCGTATTTTATAAGTCCAATGATTTGTTCTTTCATATGGAACAATAATTTTGGTTACTTGCTAGATAGTCCACTGATTTGTCCATTGTTTGTAGTGATTTCTTATTTGTTTTCGACTCTCAAATAGATTAAAATCACGATCCAATCATCTGCTGAAATACAACAATCACAGACTGAAATACAGTTGAGAATTCATATACAATTAGAGTAGAAAAAGGCTAGCATGAGGACTCATTATATGGGCATAAGAGGACTCACCCCCAATCTGAGTGGGACCTGATCTTTGTGGTACTATTTTAATGCTTTGTTTGGGAGAGTGAGGAAAGAGGAAAAAGGAGGTGGGTAAAGAAAAATTTTCACTTAATTTCCAGTTCACTCTCACGGAAAATTCGTAAGATTTAAAATGTTTTTCTTCATAGTACATCAGTTTTGACGCTTAACCATGAAACCATGTCACCATGCATGAGAAAATTTTGTTCTAATTTCTCCTGCAATGACATCTATTTATATAATGTAGAAATGCAATGCAGGATTACCAAATATAGGATAGAAATGCAGTAGAATAACACCATGTACTAGGAATATCAATGTCCATCCCTGAATATGATGAGTTTGCAACATTCAATAATCACTGCGATTTCATGGGTATAGGAATTCTTACCTCCCCATGGTCATATTCCATCATCGCAGTATGGTTACTTCATCTTAAGGTGTCTTTCAATCTGACATTTCAAAGATAACCTTTGTCTGGCTGCACAGGAGAAAGAATAAAGTTGCCAGTGGAACCTATTATGCATAAATGCCATGCCTTTTGCAGATCTCTTGAGGATAATTGATCCTCGGTTTTGTTGCCGATAAAAATGCCCTGTGAGGTAATCCTGGACTCACAGTCGTATATTTTACAGGACGTAATTTAATCAAAGAACGAACCAGAAAGAACTACAATTAACACTCAATCATATGTTGTTTCTATTGGTGAAAAGACTTTCCTGATCAGAGATGCCTTTCGATCATGTTAACTCATCAATTCTGACCATCCCGGTTAGGAAGTTTATCTGAATTGCATAACAAGGGCAACCATGTCTTGATGCCACATGCACATTGACCAGATTATTTTCAATGTCAGATCACATTTTTCAAGATTTAAGGATTAAGAACAAAAAAATGTGGGAGCAAAGAAGCATTGCTATCAACTTAGGGTGGATTCCCTTGTAATTGACAGTTACACAAATACAAAGATCAGCTACTTTTCTTGTCGCGTTTACCCTAAAATGGAGCATACTCAGTCATTTCATTCAACTGGGCATCGACCATTTTGTTCAAACTTCATAATGGCTTTGCAGGTATAGGGATGAAAAAAATGACTCTCTATCTTCACCTAAGGAAGTCAAGCCAGAATTTCACCTGAAAGAAAGCAAAAGCCTTCGAGCTTTGAGAAAACTCAGTTACTAAACAATTTTCGTCAATTTTGCCAGCAACTTCTGCTGATTAAATTTAGCAACCCTCAATTTTTAGGCTTTGTGCGCCAACTTATCTAGCTTCTTCTTTGCAAATCTCGCCTGAGCAGCTCGTTGATCGACATTCCTTCACCTATAATCTTCTTCTTTACCTCGTACCTATGCTTAATTCTACTATCGAGTTTGTAACGAAGAAATGCAGGGAAATCCAATAGCTCGTCAAGGTCGTGTCCCATCTCCCCCGCCAAAAATTCCACTTTGTCCGCGTGAGAATCAGGATTGTATTGAAGCATTTGAGGATACTTCTTATTCATGATAAGCACATCTTTGCAAGAAAACCCATAACTCAAGAAGAGCTCAATCACCTTCTGCATGTTCTCACAACTTGTCCTAGTGACAGAGCCTATTGCAACTGCGAATTCCTACATTCTGTACTTGTAACCAATCTTCACCAAAAAACCCAGCTTATAAGAATGTTCCCCTCAAAAGATAGACCCAAAAACAAAGGGGCTTTTGTGAAGAACTTGAAAATCTCATTGGAGTTGAGTCCACATTCCTTTAGAAAACTAATTCAGGGATGCAATTTCCTCTCCTTGCTCACGCTAACAATGCTAGGAAACACAAGAATGATCCTGAATATTTCTTGATCATCTAATCCTGCAAATGACCTCAAGAACTCTACATGGCTTTCCAAGTGTTCCACATGGTATTTCAAAAAGGTAGGCAGTTTGCGCAACACTGCCCTGGTTGCATCCTCATCTCCTCCGCTAAGTTCTAGAAGAAACTCCACTCTCGGACTGAATTGGCTGTCCATATTGAAGTTAAGAATGGGGGATGCCTCACAATCAAATCAACCCCACCATAGCGGCTCAAGAAATTAAGGAGCCTTTCAATTTCTTCAAACGGCTTAAGAGACAAAGCCTTCGTTAAATTCACATTGTTGAGAACATGAACAATCTTTTCTCTAGGAATCCCACCGTCAATCAGCAAATTAACCTTTTCCTCAAATCCAGCTAGGAATCGCGGCTCAGTTGACATAAATAAACGCTTAAGCTGCATTGGGTCAACCTTTCCATCTAATTTGTCGTGCACAAAGAGTATAAAGCGATCGATTTCACCTGCTGCCAACACAGAAGGGCATATCACAACCAAATGGCAGAGCTCAAGGCCACTGATTCCGACAGATTTCAAAGAGGCGACGCAAGCCCACAACGAGCCGATAGACTTCAGCCTCAGATCCGGGTCCCTGGCCAAGAGAGATTCGGTCTCTTTCTCGTTGAGCCTTCGTTCTTGAAATAACACATACAAAGCCCCTGAAAAGGCAAGACTTTCAACGAGGAGTTCGATCAAATATTTCAAATGGCTTTCAAGGACATCAACTGTTTGATGAATTGTCTCTAAGAACCACTCACCTGGTTTAAACTCGACATTAGGTGATGAGATGACGCGGCGGCATTGCACGTGAAGCAACGGCGCTCTCGATCCGATTCCGGACGGTTGAGTCGAATCCAGCAAAAGGGACTACTTGGGGAAGAGAATGTGGCGGAGCGAGGGACGGAAGATAAAGATGGCGAGCGCTGCGAGTGGAGAAAGAAAGCGGGGGCTCAAGGGCTCCTCAACATCAGCTCGAGCGAGAGAGAGAGAGCAGTCGATTACAGCTCTCTGCACAATGCGTTTCCCGGTAGCAGAATGAAGGATGGACGGAGATGATAAGAGGCTTCGAGCTAATGACGGGTGTTTTTTTTTCAGAACTTTGAGCAGGACCTTTTTCTTCTAAACAACTTGCCCGGATCCGACCATGAACGTGGTCTCATCGGATCGCACCTAAATAATATAACGATGCTTTTAGGCTCCAATTGAAAAATGAATAATTTAAAAAAATATTTTCTTAAAATAATTATATCCCTCGAAATAAACATTTAATTTAAAGTATTCATTATTTATAGTAATTTATGTCTATATATTTACATGCATTTATTTTGTAAGAATATAAACAATCATTTTTCAAGAAAATATTTTATAATCATTTATTTTCTATAAAACAAATGAAATGTAGCACCCTTGGATCTCATATACATTGATAGTTGTAAAATAAATTTCAATCAAACTGAATCATAAGAAATTGAGTTACTCTGCTCTATTTATCATAAAATTTGGTTTCTTTACACATGGGGAGATAAGATTAAGAGAGGGATTTCTACAAAAAACACTATGAACCACAAACACTAAACATCTCGCCTCTCGTTAAGTATGTACATGTTGTCAGACAATTAAAAATAAAAGTTCTCCCACACATCCAACATTCCTCTGCCACCTCCTACTTCGAGGAAATAACATAATAAACAAATGTGAGTTTTTAAAATAAAAACTCAGTAAGTGGGCGGTTAGTCCTAACTTGGATTGGCCAATAACAAGACGAATAGATAAACAGAATTATCAATTTGCTAAATCCACAGAAATCTAGTTGCAACAATCACCTAGGGGGAGACGACACTCCACCCTGAACCCCTCGCACCCAACCTAGCATCACAAGGTCCCTTGAGAAGCTATTCAGCCCTTCTTAGACCTCTGGAGAAAATACTACTACTCTTCATCACCCCTCTTCAGGGATCCCGACACCCGACATCTCACATTGGCTCTTAGCCAACTTCATACATTCACAATTTCCTTGTTGCAGCACCAACAACCTCAGCATGTGAACAACCATAAACATGTCTAAACATACATCATTAAATAATTCAAAGTATATAGGAAATCTCATTAAATGCGACATAGCAACTGCTGCACATTCTCAGATCAAAGCAGTTCATCTGAAATGAGCAGTTTCAATCACAGGCACAGAAAAATATATCTAATCTTATCGGAATGTTATGAAATTTCAGTATGTTATAGAAGAGACGTAGATTAACATTTTCCATAAAGAAACCTAAGCCTAAATCTCAGTGTAGTAAGAGTAGTAATTTGCTGTCTTCTCCTCAAAATTCTGCAGCAACTCTCAAATTTAGTACCTATAGAAGAAATATCGTTTCACCACCTTAACCTTGACCATTTGCTCTCAAATTTTGATATGTCATTCCTAAGGATGTGTCCTTCGACTTTCATTAAGAGATTAATGTCCAATTTTTTCTAGAAAATTACAAAAAATTCGTGGAATCACCTAAGGTATTGTTGTTTTCTAAAGTACAGCTTACTAGTTCAAGATAAATGCTCTTACCAACACATTTTCTCATTAACCTTGCTATAACTAGATGCCGAACTTAATCTAATGAATGTTCTCTCAAGTAAACTTGTTCTTTTCCTTATCTACATCATCTGAATTTAAGGCGACACCAAAACAAAAGGTTTTCCATCTCTAATTCTCTAAAAGAGAGAGCATTGCACCATTTTTACTTCATCTTAGCTCAACTAAACCGTGAGTTTCTCTACCAAACATTTTTGTAGTATCTCAGCACTCTTCTACAGCATCCAAGGTAACTATAGCGTGATAAAAACCGTACTTCATCATGCATATGGGAAATAAAGAAGATAGAGGGGCAAGCCGAGCTCGCGGCCCCCTTCAATGTCACGTTCTCGCGGACCCGCACAACGAAACGACCCAAAATAGGTTGCAACTCGCTTCCCCCTCAATCAACTGGATGGCCCACACAGCGAACCCACGGCCTCTCGCCACCGTGGCTTCATCAACCAAAGCAACCACATCCCAGCTCCAAACAGAGCTTTAATTCCCAAATTTTCGCATTCAACCCCAAACTCTATCTTAATTTTCACATGCATAGCTAGGCACAACCATTACACAAACCCAGAACCTTAATCACCATTCCACTTGCCTGGATTTTTCATTAGCGGAAGAGAGAGGAAGTGTTGGGCGAGTTAGGTCTTCGTGATCAGCGGCGGGAGCTCCGAATGGGACGAGGCAGTGATGACTCCGCTGCTGAACGGAGGCACTGGGCTACAAGGGGCGGAGATTGGGTCGGTTTTGGTGGAACAAAGTGAGAACAAGGGAGAAAATGAGTGGGTGTTTCGGTAGAAAGAGAGAAAACATAGGTGAGGGAAAGGAAAATGGGTTCCTTTGACCGAACACCCCAAAAAGGAAAGAGAGAAAGTGAAAAGAAAAAAGAAAAAAAGAAAAGCCTTTCTCAATTACACCTAGATGCTACCCGAGGAAGAAAGAAAAATTTCTCTCTCTCTATAATTCTCTTTCCCCCACGTACGAAGTGAATCATCAATGGAATTTAATTTAATTTAACAATTCTTTTTTTTTTTTGAAATATTCTCAAGTATGTTCAATCTAACTAACGAAATTTTTGGGCGTCACATGAAATATTAATTTAATATGTTTTACATGATCAATAACTTACCCATGTGAATACTCCACTAACTATTTATATAAATGATTGGCTTTATTCATAATTACGTTAAATGATTTTAATTTAATTATAAATAGCATTTTTCCATCAAGGTAATTGACATAATGATAAAGCAAACACCTATCTTTTACGAGATCATAATCACAATTCTTGTTGTAGGTAAACCTCCAAACGACTAAAATTTCTTAACTATTAGCATATTAGTGAGATTGCAGTAGTAGGTTTGTCAACCATAAACTTTCAGCCTAGGCGGTGCAAAATAACTATCCCTCAAAATCAAACACTTCATAATGGACGTGGAAACTATTACAGTAACGTTTAGAGGGGGTCACTACATTGGTCACTCCTTTTCTCTTGACTATTTAAGCATAGGAGTCAGGAAGAGTGGACGGACTTTTTTTTGCCAACCCACGATAATCATGCTTTCTCATTTTTAAATTTAATTAGTTATAAGACTATTGTCCTGTCTTATGTCGCTTTACTTTTGAGCTAATAAAAGGGAATGACATCAACATAATTATATTTGCGCATTCTTCATGATGCTCGTTAAGAAGGCTAAGATAACGATTGTATTTTATGTACAAAATACAAGCTGTAAATTGATTAGAAAAATAGGATGTATATAAGTCCCTGTTAGCACGTAACTGAACTATTACCTTAATCAAACTGGCCGCTTTCTCATTCTCATTCTTGAAAGATAATTAATAAATCTTAGTCGATACATGAGAAAATTTTTAAATACATTTACTATATTACCCTTTTGAGTCTTGAGCATCTCTTTGATGCTTTGAGGCATGGTGGTCTGATTGGTAAATTAGTTGCAAATGTGACAAGTGTGTACATCACTAACGGCATCGTGCCTAGGACATAGTAAACAATGTGCCAAAGCTCGGCCATTCGAGGGGCAACACAAGTCAATCTCGACTCAACCATTTCAATGCTTGCAATGCTCAGCTTGACAAAGCCTTACCGGACGGAACCAAAAATCTTCAGTTCAGGATCTTGAAAAGAATTATTACAAAATGGGAAGCAGAGACATTTGAAATTAAGGGGAGCTTCCCTCTTTCTTTCTCAGCTTTGGGACCAAATATTTTATGTTTGATTGCGACTGGGGGAAGGACAATATGCTTTTTAGTTCGATGGGATTTTTAAGAGAGAACTTTGTGGCGAATTGATGATGAGGATATGAACAGAAATGTTGATGTGGTTCTTAATCTTTAGCCAAATAGAGCAGCTAATAATTCCAATAGTTTAGCTCTTATTCCCATCTAATGAGTCCTTAAGCTAGCCTATATTCTACTTTGATTGAATATGAATTCTCATTGTATTTCAGTTTGATGGTTATATTTTTGCAGATTATGGCATCGTAAATTTTAACCTATTTGAGTGTCAAATAAATAACAAATCAATGCAAACAAGGAGAATGTTTTTCCATTGTCAACACTTATAGGGAGAGTTACCAAAAAAGTCTTAAACCTTTTGCAGTTGTGTCAATTTAGTCATAAACTTTTTTTTTAGCCAATTAAGTATTAAACATTTTATAATTGTGTCGGTCAATCCTTCCGAGATAAAATTGGCCAACCAACGCGACATGGCCGCCGGTCGATGCCGGCCACAAATTTTGTAATAATATCTTATTTTTTCAAATTATTTTATTAATTTTTTAATCTTTCTTAATTTTTTTCTCTCTTTTTTTATTCCTCACTCCTTCTTCATTTTGGCTCTAGTGACTGGCCAACCCTTGCTGATCGCTGGACTGAGGTGGCTGGGTGAGCTTGCCCAGCCACTAGCAAGACAAACTCCCGCCGGATCTAGCGAGAGCTCTCCTTGCCACACCCAATGATGGCACGGCCCCCTTCGTTGTCCCTGGGTGAGGGCAACCTCGCCCAACCATTGACGAGGCGAGCCCCCATTAGATCTAGCCAGGCTTCGCCTCGCCGTCGCTAGGCAAGGACTCCCTTGCCATCGCTGGTAAGGGCTTGCCTTGCCAGTGTTTGGGCGAGCTCGCCCTCGCCCAGCGACAGTGAGGTGAGCTCCCCTAGCTACCTTAGTCTGACGACCGGTGAGGTTGGTCGATTGCCAAAGCCAAAGGAAGAAGGAGGGAGGAGGAAGGAGAAGGGAGGGAAAAAAAGAAAGAGAAAAAGGTAAAAAAGATTAAAAAATTAATAAACTAATTCGGAAAAATAAAATATTATTAAAAAATTTGTCGACAAAGATCAACCGACAAACCACGTCAACGTCGGCCGGCCAATTTTGATCGAAGGACTGAATTGGCATAGTTGTAAAAGGTTTATGATTCTATTAGTAAAAAAAAAAGAAAGTTTATGACTAAATTGGTATAATTGCAAAATGTTTATGACATTTTTAGTAATTTCCCCAACATTTATGTATTCCCGAAAGAACAAATGGGTGGATTTATTCAAAAAACTACCAAATTTTATGCTCTGTTCGATTTTTCACCTCCAAGAATTTGCAAGCAAGAAAAGAACATGCGATTCCGTGATGAAATTTTGAACGAGCAAAGTCCCAAAACCTACCGAAAGATCTCTACCTCCAGAGAAGATGAAACTCAATATCTAGTTCAACTTGAGATTTTATGATTTGTGTCCAAGGACGTGGCATTGCTACATCAAATAGTCTGGAGAGATGTTTTATTTGGCCTTTCTATCGAGGTTTATGCTGAACATGATATTAGACACAAACCACTGAGAATGTTAGCTCAGAAGCTTTATTTATCGTTTCGCCAAACATTTCGTTCCGTCGTCTTTAGATAAATTCTGAAATGGCCTTTGTAAAGAATTGTTTTCCTCGTAGCTCCCCGCCAAGCTGATTTTTTTTAATCGATATGAGTAAATGGTCAGGCTGAGAAATGACGGTAAAAAGTATGAGTACTCCGTAATTTTCCCACGGCTTATCAGTTCTTTCTCTTCGCCTGTTACTATGCTACCTATGCTAACCGTGGAAAATGTTGAATTAGCATCAATTACGCTATCTTTTCTCAAATATAGAAGTATGTAAAGAAAACATAAAAACCGAGAAGAGAATCCCAAAGCTCTAGACATTATATGACCAGGAAATTCCAGCAAGAGCCGGTTGTCCACAGAGCAGATGCGAAAATGTTGCAGAATTAAAGAATAAGCAGACACTTGTATCTAGCACTTTAGCTTGCTCAATATGGAGAAAAACAAAGAGATCTTGCATAGAATCCGTACCTGTATTTACTGCATTGTGATGGAGGAAGTTCACGATGACGAGGAGCAATCTGTAAGTACATCGCTGCGTCAATAGTCAGCTTCTTCGCAAGAGGAAGTGATATGCAATGTAGGCCCAAATTGTCCTTTACCCACCTTTGACTCAAGAGACCTTTTTCGATGAATCTTCTCCAATAACTTGAGCCTCTTGTCGAGTCCCCTCCTAAGTGAGGCCATCTGTTCATTATTATTTGCTTCTGGAAGTCGGTTCATGTAGACCTTGAAGTTCAGCCTATGAATTCTGCCATCCATTGGGCGGGTCTGGTTGTCCCACTTTGAACACTTCATTATGTGAGGTTTCAATGGTTCTAGCCCTCCTTTCACGATGCAGTGGAGCAACGAATGTCGATGGAACTGAAAGAAACAGCTCCACGGCCTCCTGTCACAAGGAGTAGTCTTTCTCATCAGGATGATTCTCCAGTGAGCATTAAAAACCTCAAGAATGAGTAAGAAACTCAATTCATCTTAAAGCTACTCACCTACTTCATAGGATTCTTAACTCGAATTACAGCTGGTGGACATTACTTAAATTTCCGCATCGTGTCATCTGCCCTCCTTTAAATATATGCATCATTCAAGAGTGCAGGTGGCTTTTTAGGTTTATGGCATGATCTGTAGCATAATGTAATTTGCCTCATCAACTCTTGCTTCAGAGGGCATGAGTATTCTTTTGATAGGAATTGTATGTTTAGAAGATCATATT
Source organism: Eucalyptus fibrosa (assembly GCA_017140475.1). Classification (NCBI taxonomy): domain Eukaryota; kingdom Viridiplantae; phylum Streptophyta; class Magnoliopsida; order Myrtales; family Myrtaceae; genus Eucalyptus; species Eucalyptus fibrosa. The sequence continues at coordinate 5,835,775 of CM029515.1, read as the reverse complement.
GCTACCGCTGATAAAACACATTGCCGGCAACAACATGACAGTTAAGGTGTGCATTGTAGTCGAAAAGCTTTAGATTACATGCAGCCATTTGCTGAGGGGAAACTAGAAACGAGTACCTGTTGCTTTCCCCTGCTCTGACAAGTCCAAATGCTGTAATAGCAGAAGCCTTGCAGAGGAACAATATGGAGCTAAGAGGTACAGCAGGAACGATGCCCCATTTGACAGAAAACATTTTCCTCAGCAAAAAGTAGATGCAATACTTGCGATTGCTTGATCATTGCATGAACCCCTCCAGGATCATGCCTCTCGGTTTTAAACCAGTGTTTGCCCACGAAAGCTGCTCTTGTTTCTTCTCATCGCCAATTTCCTAAATTTATCCACTCTGAAGCAGTTTGGGAAATGTTGTAGCAACTTATGGCATGAACTCGCATAGTTGAAGATAAAGCACAAGAAATTGCCACATTCGAAAATGTAGACTAACTAAAAGTCAGTCATTGGCCCAAAAAAAAAAAAAAAAAAAAAAGAAAAAGAAAAAGTCAGAGCCATTATGAACAAAATTTCCAAAACAAAAATCATACAGAATATTCGGCCAAGGAATGAATTAAAGGGCATCAGGACTGCATGTTGGGAACGCCCAGGATAGAACAGAACACAAATATGCAGTGTCCGAAAACAGCACACTCCAAAAAAATCCAAAGGCAAAGCGTGACTGTTTTCGATTCCATGAATCATATTGCTGAAAGATTGCAAGCTTCATTTGAGGTCTTCTGCTTGGTCTCTCGACAGTAGGAGTGCCAAATCTATATAAATTTCAGGACATAATATTTACATTGTTGGGCTTGCCAGGGAAATAATAGAATCCCAGTTCAAGTAAAATAGAAAGAAAGGAGAATAAAAACCGGAGATTCAATTTACACAATGAATGAGACAATTTAAGAGGTATTGTGGCCGGTAGTCATTGTATGAGCATATTTAGTCCGTAAAATGGTGGAACCGGTTTGCATCCCTCACGACCATATATCTTATGTTTGCCATGGAGATATTGATCGCAGAATGACATTCTCTGCAAAATGTGGAGATTTTTAAACACCCCAACAGATTTCGGACTGGAGTACTTGTAAGGCCAAAAACAGCAGCAATTTTTTCCGCTGTGCTGGAGCAAATATTGTTCCTTTTGTCCCTCCTCCACATCATTAAGAACAAACTCAAAACATTACCCGTTTTCTTTATTTGACTAGCCAATCGGTCCAGTTCGTGATAGATCACCCACATAGAACTTGTGAACATTAATCTTCACTTGAATCAAGCTACAACCAGCTTCTTTTAAATATAAACTTCATAGAATTGTTCCATCTAGGACCTTCCTTTTTCCATTTTGATAAGAGTTATTTCTTGCATAGATGAGTAGTGTTTACTTTGTAAAACGGATACATCTATATTTTCTCTAAAAATGAATTTATAAGTTGAAACCAGCAGTTCTTGATATCGACAAATCATACGCTGACAGTGACCTGTTAAGTAGCAAGATCGCATGTTATAGTTAGCTTTTAAATTGAATAGCCCTTAATCACATTATGAGGAAGGAAAATTCTCGATGTCTATCACCTTCCCTCACCGTTTTTGTCTTTGCTTTCTTGCCAATTTGTTTATCCTGTTGAAGGAGGATGCAAGAGAGTTAAACCATATGAATTACAAGGACACAACATTAACCTAAGAGCTAGAAGAACACAATCTCGAAAATAAGTCCCTCCTAACATAATCCTAGGTTGAGGGGAATATAACAAGTATACAACCTTTTCCAATCAAACTAAGGATAGTTCTCTAAACATTATCGCTATCTCCAAATGGATGGAAATTGTAGGATCATTTAATGAAGTTGAGAATGTTTCTAGTTCCATCTCGGCTTTGTCATTGTTCACTGGCTCATCTAGTGGGTAAATAAGCGGTTTAGGAGGCATTTGAAGTTTACTAATATCTCCTTCAAGCATTTCTGGGAATTTTCTCATTGAAGGCCAATGGTCAAGGTTAACTTTATACACCGAAGTCCAACTATTGTCATCTATTATTTCCCTAATGTAAGTATTCAATTCCTCTCGCCACCCCAAGAGCGGTCTCACATATTTTCATGTAATCAAGAAACTTGTCACTTTCCTCAGTGAAGATATGCTTACCCAAGAATCCATTTGACATGAGATCATGCACAAGAACCTATTTCGAGCCTTCAAAGCAAAAATCAATTAGTTACACTGCATGTCGCGACCTATCCCTCGGGGAAGGGAATAGGTTTAGGGGTATTGCCTAACAAACGGACCTAAGGCCCATGATTAGGCATGGGCTCTCCCAAGTTTATACCTCGCGCGACATTAGGGTGTTCTTAAGAATTTCGCAATAAGGAGCCACAGCTAACTTATCAGGGTCGGCTAGAAATCAAGTGAGGCATGAGAGATTCAACTAGAGAATCTAGGATTGGGGACTTGATAGAATCTAGGGTTGACAACTTGATTACATTAATTAACCAATCAATACCCTTTTGGTACCTAATCTTGTTCATTTAAAAAAAAAAAAAAAGATTTTTGTCAGGCAGTTCGAATTAACTTTAGACTAATCTGCTAACATGTGAGGTAATCGGGTGCGCAATCATTAAAATAACAATTATGGCACGTTTGGTATCATTTATGTTTAAAAATTGTTCTAGGAAACAAAAATAGAAAAAAAAAGTGTTTCGTTCGGGAACAATTTTTGAACAAAAAAACATGTTTGGTAAACTTGTTCTCGCTCCTATTCAAAAAAAAAAAAAAAAAAAAACTTGTTCTGGCAATAAAAAAAATGAAAAAAAAAACACGTTTGGTAAATTTGTATAAATTTTTTTTATTTCTTTTAATTTTTTAATATTTTTATTTAATTTTTCTGTTTTCTTTCTTTTTTTTCTTTTTTTCTTATTTATTTTTCCCTTTTTTTCTTATTTATTTTTCCTTTTTTCTTTTTTCTTCTTTGGCCGGGCCGCCGGCCTTGGCCATGGCCGGCAACCGGCCGACAAGGGTCGGCGGCCTTGCCTTGGCCGGGCAAGCTCGGCCTCGCCGAGGCCGGCGACACTCCGACGAGGTCGTCGGCCATGGCCAAGGCCGGCGGGCCAAAGAAAAAGAAAGAAAAAAGAGAGGTGTTTCTAAATTTTGTTCCGAAACAAGAAATAACTTTTTTTTTTTTTTTTTCTTGTTTCTTGTTTCAAATGTGTTTTAAACAAAAAATAGTTTTGAAACAAAAACGCAAACAAACGCGTTTCTATTCCTTTTTTGTTCCCAGGAACAAAAGAACAAAAAAATTGTTTAGAAACAGAAAAAATAAATGAAAACAAACGCAGCCTTAGCAACCAAAGAAAGCGTTAAATAAATTGCATAGGAGAGCAACTAATTAATACTATAGAGAAGACAAATGCTAACCCTCACTAGACTAAAGAGAAGCCAAACTCAATATATCAATACTATGCATTCAAAGGCATTTGTCACTAAGGACAATTGAAACCCTAAGCTTAAGCCTCTTAGTCAAACTCAAGCATAATTCTAAATTGGAATACTTCCATATTTTAGGAGAAAATAGCCCAAGAGATTAATTTTAACATTTTTGAAGATTTTTTAAATTTTTTTAGAATTTTTTTCTGATTTTTCGGTTTTCTTATGAAAAAAATGAATTTTCAAACTTCCCCAAAAAAAAAACTATATTTTACAATTTCTTGAAACTTAAAAAAAAAAATCGAATTTTTTTAATGTTTTCTGAATTTTTGAATTTTTGGAGGAATTTTTGAATTTTTATTATTTTTCAAAATTATTATTTTTAAAAAAAAAAAAAATTAATTTCAGCTCAGGTGGTATAAAATTACTATCCCTCAAAATCAAACACTTCATAATGGACATGGAAACTGTTACGATAATGTTTAGAGGGAGTCGCTACATTGATCGCTCCTTTTCTCTTGACTATTTAAGCATGGGAGTCAGGAAGAGTGGACGGACTTGTTTTTTGCCAACCCACGAGAATCATGCTTTCTCATTTTTAAATTTAATTAGTTATAAGACTTTTGTCCTATCTTATGTTGCTTTACTTTTGAGCTAATAAAAGGGAATGACATTGACATTATTATATTTGCACATTCTTCGTGATGCTCGTTAAGAAGGCTAAGATAACGATAGTATTTTATGTACAAAATACAAGTTGTAAATTGATCAGAAAATAGGATGTATATAAGTCCCTATCAGCACATAACTGAACTATTACCTTAATCAAACTGGTCGTTTTCTCATTCTCATTCTTGAAAGATAATTAATAAATCTTAGTCGATACATTTTAAGAAACTTTTTAAAGACATTTACTATATTACCCTTTTGAGTCTTGAGCATCTCTTTGATGCTTTGAGGCATGGTGGTTCAATTGGTAAATTAGTTGCAAATGTGACAAGTGTGTATATCACTAATAGCATCATGCCTAGGACACAGTAAACAATGTGCCAAAGCTCGCCCATTCGAGGGGCAACACAAGTCAATCTCGACTCAACCATTTCAATGCTTACAATGCTCTGCTTGACAAAGCCTTACTAGACTAAACCAAAAATCTTTAGGTCAGGATCTTGAAAAGAATTATTACAAGATGGGAAGCAAAGACATTTGAAATTAAGGGGAGCTTCCCTCTTTCTTTCTCAGCTTTGGGACCAAATATTTTATGTTTGATTGCGATTGGGGAAGGACAATATGCTTTTTAGTTTGGATTAACTTTAAACTAATTTACTAACATGTGATGTGATTATACAGGTGCGTAGTCATTAAAATAACAATTAGCAACCAAGGAAAGTGTTAAATAAATTGCATGGGAGAGCAAATAATTAATACTATAGAGAAGACAAATGCTAATTCTAACTAGACTAAAGAGAAGCTAAACTCAATATATCAATATTATGCATTCAAAGGCATTTGTCGCTAAGGACAATTGAAACCTAAGGTAAAGCCTTTTAGTCAAACTTAAGCATAATTCTAAATTAGAATACTTCCAATTTTTTAGGAGAAAATAGCCCAAGAGATTAATTTTAACATTTTTGAAGATTTTTTTTTAATAATTTTTTCTGATTTTTCGGTTTTTTTATGAAAAAAATGAATTTTCGAATTTCCCAAAAAAAAAAAAAAAAAAACTAGATTTTACAATTTCTTGAAAGTTTTTTAAAAAAATTCGAATTTTTTAATGTTTTCTGAATTTTTGAATTTTCGGAGGATTTTTTGAATTTTCATTATTTTTCGAAGTTTTTAAATTTTTTAAATTTAATTTTTTTTGAAAATTTTAATATTATAATATTTGATGGAGCGGGTTCGGACTGGATGAACCCGATTCGACCCGCTGACCTGGCCCAATTCCGGATCCGACCCAGTCGGATAAAAAGACATTGTTTTTTAAATTTTAATTTTTTTAGATTTTAAAAATTTTGTAAATTTAATATTTTTCTTTCTGTTTTTCTCCATGCCTTTTGTCTTCTTCCCTATTTCGTCTTTTCTCGAAGCCAACTTTCGCTTTCCTCTTTTTTTTTTTTTCCTTTTGCTTTTTCTTTTAATCTTTTCTTTCTCTTTCTTTCTTCTGGTCTTCTTCTTCTTCTTCGTGAGTCCTCCGCGCGCATGAAGCTTCCATTAAACTCAGAAGTTCCCACGAATTCAATCCCAACCTCACAACGTCGAAACCACGATTTTGACGTATATCTTTTTTATCCCAAGCCGAGAACAGTGTGCGCCACTATTCAACAATCTCGAATATATATAAAATGTAAAACGCAAGATGGATGTGAGGTGCAACATGCCGCCATAAATTCGGACCTCGGCAAAATGAACGCGAAAACGGACGAAATGAAGACGAATGTTACTCTTCGAAAATGAAACAGACACTCCCAAAGTCCATCCAGCCCACACAACGATCAAGATGGCTTACGAATTGACGTTATCTCTCTCTTGTTTGTTTCTTTTATTTTATTTAATATTTCTATTCTTTATTTAATTTTCCCTTCCCCGGGCGTTGTTTCCTTCCTCACCAAAACTCCTATTTTCTACGTTCTTTTCTTTGCCGAGAACAACACCATCTTCAGGATCTCTCTTGGAGAAACGCCACCGCTAAAACTCGCCAACCACTACCCACGATCAACGAGATAAGGCTTCATGGGAGACGATCTGTGTAAATAGTGATCAAAACAATGATACACGAGCTTCGGATACAGCAAAGGCAGTGGCTGTTTTACCAGAAGCACCTAAAGGGCATTTTATCAAACACCTAGGCTGCGTCGGCTCAAGACAGCCACGGACAAGAATAAGACCCGAAACTAGATCAAAGCTTAATGAGAATGGCAGGGAATGCTCAACATCAACAAAGGACAGCATAAGCGAACTCGAAACGCACGCCCCGACTCGGTAATCCATGCAAAAAAATGTGAGAGAACGGGACAAGAGCAGGGCACCAAAAAAGGTCAGCGGGGGGCTTCCTACCCGACTCGGGGGTGGCGAACGATGGGCGAGTCTCTGTCTCTAGCTCTCTCTCTCTCCGCGAACCCCCCAAAAATCAACCCTCCAGCCCCCTATTGATGGCTGGCGACCAGCCTGCTTGCCTTCTGCTACCGCCAGCTGTTGCTGCCGGTCTGCTCCCCGACCACCAACTCCGGTGCGATGCTCGCGCCTCCCCACTGCCGCTGTCCTTCCTCTCTCGTTCCCGTACCTCCTCTTTTCTGCAGAATGCGTGAAGGACAAAGAGGGAGAGGCCAAAAAAGGCTGGGCTCTCATCTTGGGCGAAATAAAAGAAAAGTGGGCCGGTCAGGCGAATAGAAAGAAAAGGGAAAGAAAGAGGCTGGGTTGACCTGCTCCCGGCCCGGTCTCATTTTTCCCATTTTCCTTTTTTTTGTTATTAATTTCTTTAAATAAATTTTTAAAATTTTTTGTCCTTCTGATGATAATTTTTTTTTTGGAAATTTTTTTAAAAAAACCCATTCAATATGCAGTGCAATAATAAAAACACGATACCTTTTAATGAAAATTTTTACTTTTTTTTTTTAACAACTACTCCTAATTTTGTATGCGATTAAATCCTAAATAAAATGGTAAAACTTAGGTGTCAACATTGCATTAACATAGTGAATTCTTACTATAATAGCTACATCACTGATAAAATCTTTTTCTTTAAAATCTTGATGGCCATGGTGTTTAGGGGTGAGCACGGTTCCCGATTCCTTTTTCTGGGAACCGGCGTTCCCGGTTTTGGTTCCGGTTCCCACAGAAATCGAACCGGAACCGGAACCGGAACCGGTCAGAATTATAAAATAAAAAAAAAAACCTAGCCCCTCACTTCCCCCAACGGATTTCCCCCTTTCCGCCGATTCTTCCCCCTTCCCTTTTCTTTTTCTCTCTCTCTCTCTTTCTTTTCTCCCCTTTTCCTCCTCACGTCACTTCCTGCCCCCCAACTTTTTTCTTTTCTTCTCTCTCTCTCCTCTTTCCCCCTCTATCGGCCGAAACCCCCTTCTTCTTCTTCTCCTCTTCTTCTTCTTCTTCTTCTTCTTCCTTCCTCTTCTTGCCGCTCTTTGCTTCACCCACCACCACACCGGCGCCCCACGCCCTACTCACCACCACCTCTTGGCCATTGAACCACCACCACCCACAGCTCGTCCGACGAGCCGTCTCGCCGTTGAGCCCAACAAGTTGTCGCGCAGCCCCTCGCCGCCTCTCGGCCCCTCGACGCTGCTCGACGCCCGCTCGGCCCCCTCGACGCCTTCGACGACCGCTCGGCCCCCTCGACGCCCTTGATGCTCGCTCGACGCCCTTGACACTCACTCGACACCTCTTGGCCCCTCGACGCCGCTCGACGCCCTTGACACCCGCTTGGCCCCCTCGACGCCCGAGCGAGCTCGACGCCCTTGACGCTCGCTCGGCCCCTTCGACGCCCTTGACGACCGCTCGGCCCCCTCGACGCCCTTGATGCTCGCTCGACGCTCTTGACACTCGCTCGACACCTCTTGGCCCCTCGACGCTGCTCGACGCCCTTGACGCCCGCTCGGTCCCCTTGACGTCTTCGACGCCCGCTCGGCCCTCTCGACGCCCATGACGCTCGCTCGACACCTCTCGGCCCCTCGACACCGACCGACGCCCTCGACACCGAAGAAACTCGCCTCCTCCAGCTTCAATCGCAGGTCTAATCTCTTGTTGTTTTTGCTCTTAACTGTTAGATCTAATCTAACATTTTAGCTGTTTTATTTGGTCGATTTCTGAGATATGAGTGTCATGCTTGTGTGATCCAAGTACATACATAGTGAGGGAATGGAATTTGTGGGTTGTGTCACGTAGGTTCTTCTGTATGCCAAAATAAGACCAAGATGGCTGTTTGGGATCTTCATCTTGCTGTTAAGTGGCTATTGTTGGGGCTGTTCTTGTTCTGGTTTTTAATGAGGTTGATTTGTGCAATGGAGGGAAGACTAGCACTTTTGTCTGTAAAATAGAGAAAACTGTGAGGTGAGATACATGGGGAAGGTTTGTCGAAAGAAGTGTAGGTTGTCTCCTATTTGCTGCACTGTTGACAGTTACATTCTGATAATGATTTGCAGAAGGTGGGAGACAACCATTGGATTGGGCATCGCGGGTGAAGATTTCTCTAGGAGTGGCTAAAGGCATTGCTCACATCCATTGGGCCAGAGGCAGGAGGTTTATCCATGGCAGCATACCTTGAAGGTTGCATTTCAGAGTTTGGCTTGACTCCTCTGATCCGCACTCCTTTAGTGCCTCCTAGAACTAGAAGTGCAGGTTATCGGGCTCCCGAAGTCATGAAAACTCGGAAACCCACAAAAAAATTAGACATCTACAGTTTTGGAGTATTGCTCCTTGAAGGATTGTCAAGGTGTTGGACCATTATGATGAGTTCAAGCTATTTTTCTGTGTTAATCATGATTTGAAGGATAAGCTCAAAAAAAGAGTGAGGATTAAGAGGTATAGGATTGTTTATTATTGCTGTGTTCATTTTTGTTTTTTTAAACTAAAAATGAAAAAAAAAAAAAACCTGTTGGAACCTGGAACCGACCCCGGAACCTGTGACAAGGTAGGTTCCAGGTTCTTGGTTCTAGCGGGTAGGTTCTAGGTTCCAAAAAATGAGGAACCTGTACCCGAGGGTAGGTTCCAGGTTCCAGGCGGAACCGAACCAGAACCTGGAACCGCTCACCCCTAATGGTGTTGCTACTTCCAAGCATTCCTTTGTACACGAAACTATAAGTCCCTTCACCTAGTTTGCAGTTAAAATTTCTGGTGATCTTCATAAATTGAGTAAGAGTGTTTTATGGGTAAAAAGTTGTTATGAGCTGGCAAGAATTATTTGATCTTCTTGTCCATTGCTAAGTGCCTTCTTCTATACTTGTAGATTATAAATATCGTGACAAATGGTGTCCCAATTATGAACATCGCTATGTAGAAAACATTGAGGAAAACTTTGATAGGTTAGAATATCTTCTTCTTCTTTCTTTAATTATTTTCACAACAAATCATTTCCGCATACCTACTAGAAATATAAAATCTGAAGTTGTTCAAAAGGCAACATCTTCTAGGACAGCCGTGGAAGGGATGAAGAAGGTGAAAAAGAATTGAAGGAAAAGAAGTATGGAAAACAAAACTCACAAAGAAACAAAAAAGTAGGAAGCTACTTTGTACAAGTTTTGTCTAGAAGAATATGAGTAGTGGCATGCATGCATTTACAGATAGATGAAAATAATAAGCTTCATTTACATAGATGATAGACGATATAAGAAACACCATTTGCTTTGTTAGTAATCAACATATAAAGAGAAACAGTGATTTTCATTATGAATACATAATTTTGTTCCTTATGTCGTGACCCTCCAGCAAAGTCTCAGTAATTTGGCGCAACAATCCAGTGGCAGTGTCCGTAAGGCAACTGGCATGTTACACCTCAGAAGTAACGATGGTTCAGCAATAGCAGCAATCGTGCATGATGAGGATTGAATGAAGGCGGTGAGAAGGGGATGATTACATCCTTCCAGGGGGTAAGCAAACACCAGCAGAAGCATGAATGCCACCGTAGCTCTTGTCTAATGTGGAATAGACAAACTGAATCCATCTTCTCTTGAACTGCACAATTAGAGAACCAAACTACTTAAACCCTTCAGGGACATCACTGCATAACATGCTTGCTCTCTTGTAAAGCAATGACTTACGAACTCAGCAAACCTCTGAGCTCAATGGCAACTCGCCATACAAATTCTGCTTGCTCAAAACGAGGGCAGTTAGCTCAATAAAAGATCACTCAAACCAACTGGAATTGGCTCTAAGAATCTATTTCCACTGAAGTCCAGTAAAATCAAGATGCTCATTTCTGTTATTTGCTCCAGCAAACTACCAATGAAGCTATTGCTTCCTTTTTCAAAGCTTCAAGTCCCCATGAGAGATTACTGATACTTACTGGAACTGAACTTGAGAGCAGATCGCCTCCAAGAGACGAAAAAACTCTCAAACCTCTGAAGTCACCTAAGAATTAAGAAACCTTCCCGGTAAGTCCATTCCCTTCGAGATAAAGCATTTGCAAAGCACTGCAATTTCGGATGTCAGCAGAAATGGGCTCCACCAAAGGAGTTATGCCTCATACTCATACTCAGGTCCTTCAGTCTGCGTGTGTTCCGAGCGAAGCTATTCCTCTGAGGCATATCATCAAACGGTATCCGTGCATTATCCATTTGGCCTCATTGGATCAATAGCTAAGAAAGCTTCCTCATACCTCATGACAGAGAGAATAAAAACAATGTATTCCGCTGAAGAAGGCATGTAGATTCCTATTACACGTGGCACATAGACGTATCCTGATTCGATCAGTAGTGCGATGAAGCCTTTGAAGCCGCGCACGATGACGATTCCGCAATCAAACATGTCAGGACGAGTGGTTTCGACTTCGTTGATGAAAGATCCTTTTGGTTTAGGTTGTGTGCGATGACTGTGAGCCGTGGATCATCAATTCCTAGTAATGAGCTCGAGAGCTTCGTCTATGGAGGTTGAGCTTGCTGAGAAGAAGGTGAATCCATCAAAAAGGAAACTTTCAGTCCTGTAACTGAAATCCAGCGATGGAGAGAGAGCTTGAGTTGGAGATGGCGGTGGCACCGGATTGTCGTCGTGTCTGGGCTACTGTGCTTGATGGGCTTAAAGGAATTGGATTTCACCAATTAGAAGTGATGGGCTGGATTGCCTTAAGCCCAAATGGAATGAATGTGGCCGGACTCCATTGATGGATCTTCCATTGATCTCTTTTTATTTTTTTATTCTCTATTCTATTTTTATTTTATTAAGCTTTTTTTTTTTTAAAAGAAAAAGTGCATATTCGATTGGTTTGTTAAAATTCAGGTCTCAACACCTACTATCAATACATGAAATGGAACACTATATTTCAAGGAAGTTGTCAAAAGAGTGTCTCTTGAATTATTAGTCAAGTGACTAATTCACGAAAATTAGAAGATCTAACGAAAATTAGAAGATCTAACGAAAATTAGAAAATTTAAACTCTATGCAAACAAAAAGTAGTCATGTGGTTACTCACGCAACACTCGCTTTAATTTCTTTTCTTTTACACTGGGAGTTCTAGCCCTTCCATGGAAAGGAGATACAATCTAGGCGCACGTATATCTACAGCTAATGATGAATCCGTTTGGAGGTGATTTCAATTGTCCTTTTTTTTTTTCCTGGAAATCTTGCAACTCCTACAATTTGGTTTTCATAGGTAATGCAAAGCTCTAAAACCTTTCAAACACACATATATTGACGTGTATTAACGCGTACAATTTGTCATTATTTCATGGATTTAAAATATTTCTGTCATTTTATAGTTTTGAAGAGAAAGTAGTTAGTGAAAGTGTGTGCAGAATCATGCAATATTGCTGTTACATATCATTGCCAACTGATGCTTACCGCCCCCATGGTACTGGGATATGCAAACCTGACCTCCAAAGATCCTACTAAAATCATTGGAGGCATAGCGGGCCCGTTTGGTTCGGCTTTTAGGGAATGCATTTGCAAAAATGCAAATACCTTTGGGTGAAGGGGGTTTTCCGAAATGCAAATATCATTTGGTAAAATTTGCATTGAGAAACAACTTTGGCTAAAATACCGTTTGGTAAAATTTGTATTTGTAAAAGGCCTTTATTAAATTAAAAAAAAAAATATATGTATTTTTTTTTAAGTCCGACCATCGGACCGCCAAATGGCCAGATCTAGCCCCCAAACGGTTGCTGGGGTTATGCAGGAGGCCGTTGCTTGGGTCGCTCGACCCCAGGCAACGACCCCCTGGGGTTGCTTGACCCCGGCGATCGTCGCCTGAGGTCGTGTGACCCAGGTGTTGCCTGAGGTTCGGCGACGGTCGCCAAGGTCGAGCGACCTTTAGGCGGTGGTTGCGGTGTGCGCAACCCCTTGGCCGGCAGTCATTGGCCTCTGATTGGCTTCTCCACCGAAGAAGATGAACAGTGATGAACAGTGACAAACTTGCATTCCGAAAATGCAAGTTGCCAATGGACCTTTACCCCTCCATTCCCCCAAAGGCCTTTGAAGCTCTTTCAAGATACAACTGCATCTTCCCAAAAGTCTCAAAAAATTGAATCAAACATCACCTGCATTTGGCAAAACCCCTTTAGAGCTCCAAAGCCCATTCCAAATGCTGAACCAAACAGGGTCGAGCGTCTAAAGTATATGAGTCAAAGTAGCAAAAGAAAGTTGTCTTCCATAAGTTACTATCATAGAGATGAGTCAACTCAGATGTCGTACCCCAGATAATGGAGTCAAAATCCTTACGGTTGGATCATGTGTGTTAAATCTGAAGAACGATTCCCTAATTGAATCTTCACATTGGGGTGTGAAAGAAATTAGCGGAACGCTGGATGAAGTGTTTTCAGTTCAATCTTGGTTTCACCATAGTCACAAGCTGGCTCATGATTGCTCGAGTAAAGAAATGGCTTGGGAGACGTTCTTAGCTTAACGGAAGGACTTATGCACGATAAAGTTGCAAGTTTTAAGATTTAGATGAGCAAAATGGAAGTTTTAAGACTCAAATACATTATTTTGACAAGATGAAAGTTTCAATTGTTTGAATTAGTGCTAATGTAACTTTCAAGACCATATGATGGCCCCATCGGTATTTTCTTAGGAATTTGATCGATTTTCGATCAAAGCAAATGAATTGCAAAGAAAATAATTTTTTGTTACACTGGTGAATAAAGAGTTTGAATTTCGGCAAGCCAAATGCTGAGCTACCTCTAAATGATTAATACCAAGTCAACGAGCACATTGGACCACTGGTAAGTCTATGTAAGATGGCATGTTTCACAGCACTCTGTGGTGAATATTATACATGAAACAAGTGATTTGGTTTATAGATGATTAACTGGATTAGCTGAAATTCACATTGGATGAACATATGGAATATGCTTCCCAAGCACGGTTATGAACCCAAACATACATCCCATTTAGGAGATTGTGTGGACCACACATGGCCAAACTATATATGAAGTAAAATAACACTCCGACCAAAAAAGGAAGTACAACTAAACTAGCTCACCTCCCTCCCAACATAATACCATATTGTGGGGAACAAAGCTTTTCCAATTAAACTATGCATGGTTCTAAATATCATTGCTACCTCCAAATGGAAAACTAGCAGAAATTATGGAAGTGCCTGATGAAGTTGAAAGTGTTTCTAATTCCATCTTGGCTTTGTCATTGTCAATTGGCTCATCTGGTGGGTAAAAAAGCGGTTTTGGAGGCATTTGGATATTACCAATATCTCCTTCGAGCATTTCTAAGACTTTGTTCATTGGAGGCTGATGGTCAGGGTTTAATTGTATACACCAAAGTGCAACTATTATCATCTTTTTTATCACCTCCCTTTTCTCTTCTACAACTTCTTCCATTTCAACACTTTCTTTTTCATTGACTTGGTCGTACACCCATAGTGGAAAATAAATTTGGCTTGAGTGTTCTGCATTTGCATTTATATTTTTCCTTCTACCTGCCATTTCCATGAGCAACATCCCGAAGCTATAGACATCTGCTTTATAAGATACACCACCGATATTTTTGTAAAACAACTTAGGCGCCATATATCCCAAGGTTCCTCTTGCAGCAGTCACCGAGACTATGCTATGATCAACTGGATAAAGTTTCGCGAGTCCAAAATTAGAAACTTTCGGAGTGAAATTCTTGTCTAAAAGAATGTTGTGAGGTTTGATATCAAAGTGTAGAATTTGCATGTCACACCCCCGATGTAAATATTCAATCCCCTTTTCCACCCCAAAAGCGATCTCATATATTTTCTTGTAATCTAGGAACTTATCACCTTCCTCAGTGAAAATATGCTTATCCAAAGATCCATTTGACATGAAATCATACACGAGAGCTTGTTTCGTACCTTCAAAGCAAAAACCAATGAGTTGCACTACATTAACATGGTGAATTCTTCCAATAGTAGCCACTTCACTGATAAAATCTTGGCCATTGGCCTTGGACTGCTTCAAGATCTTGATGGCCACTTCATTGCCACTTTTGAGTGTTCCTTTGTATACAGAACCATACCCTCCTTCACCTAGTTTGTGCTTAAAATTTCTGGTGATCTTCTTAATATTCGAGTAAGAATACCTTATGGGCAAAAAGTTGTTATGAGCTTGCAAAAATTCTTCGATGTTCTTGTCCATTGCTAAGTGCCTTCTTTTGTACTTGTAGATTAGAAATATTGCGACAAATGGCATCCCAATTATGAACTTCATTACACAGAAAGGTACTGAAGAAAATTTTGATCGGTTAGAATAATTTTTTTTCTCATAATTATTGTAAGTATAAGTAATTGCGGCTTACCTAATGCCGTCACAAAATCTCAAGTAGTCCAAATTGCAATATCATCGAGGACACCTGTGGAGGAATCGATGTGAAAAAAATAAAAAAATTGAAGGAAAAGAAGTTCGGAAAGCAAAAGACACGAGGAAACAGAGTAGTAGCAAGCTACCTTGTACAAGTTGAATCTTGTCCAAAAGAATATGAGAAGTGGGATACGTGCATTTGCAAATAAAAGGAAATAATGAGCTTCATTTTTCATGTAGATGAGAGAATTCAAGAAACTCCTTTCGCGTAATTAGCAGTCAACAAATCTAGAAAAACTGTGCTTTTCATTTTTAATTAATAATTGTGTTCCTCCTATCAATACATGGCTACAATTTTTTTAAGGATTGTTGACGAGTGTCTCTTGGATTATTAGTTGAGTGACTAATTAAAGAATTAATAAGAAAATTAAAAAAAATGTAAATTCTTTGCCAACAAAAACCTAGTCATGTGGTTGGTGGCACAAGAATCCTTTTTTCATTTTTTCCACAGTGGGATATTTAGCCCTTTTATGAAAGAAATTATAATCTACACACATATATGCATTGACGTACACCATCATGTATATTTTGTCATAATTTTCTTGGATATTAGATATTCCTTTCATTTTCTAGTCTTGAAGAGAAAGTAGCAAGTGAAAGAGGGTACAGAATCATGCAAAATATGGGGGAAATTTCATTGCTGATCAATACTTACTGCCGTAATAGTAGATAGATCCGCAGCCCAGACGCCCGGCGAAGCTATTTATTAAGCGGTTGGAATAAAAGTAGCGATAGAGATGAAAGTAGCGATACCAATCAGCATAGCAAAAGAAAGTTTTCTTCAGTGGAGATGAATAAAAAATAGGGTAGTAGACAACAAATCCATCGGCCATGATGCTATGAATTAGCTTGTAGTTGTAGGAGCTACTGTTAATGTATTCTCCAACTCCAAACTAATCTGTCAATGTCCAACTGTAAATGTTGCAAAAATCCCCAACATCAGAAACTTTTGCACTGACCAAAGCATACAAGTTCCAATTCGATGATGTGTTGGAAGAGTACAATCCCTCAGTGCATGGACCGGTAGCGATGTAGAATGGAGAACTAACCATCTTTGAGCAATTCACAATGACCACTGTACTTTGGTTGTAGTATGAGCGGAGAAACGATGAA
The DNA here is from genome assembly GCA_017140475.1 of Eucalyptus fibrosa. Lineage (NCBI taxonomy): Eukaryota > Viridiplantae > Streptophyta > Magnoliopsida > Myrtales > Myrtaceae > Eucalyptus > Eucalyptus fibrosa. The sequence goes on along the minus strand of CM029515.1, from coordinate 5,819,721 downwards.
TCACAAGGAAGAGACGAGCAGTTATCCTTTTGCAGTCCATCGTTGACCAATTTGAGTTCTCTAGTGGAATAATTGATAGACTGCACATAGTATCAGTCATCATCAACATAAAAAACAGCATGATTATCTTCACAAATCAGCTCCAAACCCTTGTCACCACATCCTTTCGGATCAGTGTTTAGTCGAAATGGGTAGCTTATATTGTGAATGTTACCACATGACGAAATGAAGCACTGCTGTTTACTCTCAACACCGCAAGTCATGGCTAGAACTAGAATAAGAGTGAGTATCGACACTCGACAAATATTCATGGAGCGGAGAGCATTAACCATGCCTCCGTATATCTTTGGTCAAAGAGAAATTGGTAAAGAATTGCTGGGAGTGTGTGGAGGAGGCACAACATAAAAAGATTGAAAGAAGATGGAACGATCCTTATTTGATTAGGGACTTGGAGTCGCCTGGTCTTATAGAGAAGCCCCCATGTCAGTCAACGGAACAAATGGATGGAAAGTCAAGACATAAAAGAGGTGAACTGAAACTGAGGTTCCATTATTAGTGGGAGTCGTGGAACGGCCGGTTTCCATCCCTGTTTGATCTTTCCTTCTCCCCTATCTCCACTTTGCTTCCGCTCTACTCCATGTGATTCTTGGGTCCACATCCTATTAACAAACAAATATACTCACTATCTTTCCTCTTATTTTCTTCTTCGTTTTTCCCTCCTCCATTCTTCTTCTCTTCTTCTTTGAAAATTTTCTGTTCCATCATCAGTGCTTAATCACTTGATATGTATTCAATATTTGCTAAATTACGTCACAAACTTTAGACGTAATTCCAATTTCTTACACAGTCGAATCATTTCTTCAAATAAATAATAGCTATAAGAAAATTGTCTCATATGGCTATGATATATTGCAGTGCGTCATTGTCGACCTAGTCATCATGTATATCTTGAAAAAAAAAATCCTTATATGAAGCTAAAATGTATAATTTGCAATAGTTTATGTGCATGGTAGTTACATAAAATACCCTCTCCTATTTATAAATAGTATTCTTATAATGCACAGTGGCAAGAATGACTGTAGTTGCTAATACAGCTATATATGGATGGGATCCACTTAGGGCCAATTTGAAGCAATAGTGGGTCCAAATGACTTTGTAAGTCATATAGACTTTACATCTTCTTTATTGGAAATTTTCTCACCATAATGATGGACGGGACATATGAGGGGCTACCGTTCTTAGCCAGAATCATAAGGGAGACATGCTTCGAGAATTATTGAAGATAAAAAGCAACCCTAATAGCCTTTGATGTGGATTAGAGATTAGTGTGTGCAATCGGTTCAATCACTTGTGATATCTCTTTCTTAGCTACAATTAAAAGGGACAGGTACTTTAATAATTCTTGAAGGCAAAAGCAAAGTCTTTTAAAAGAGTCACGACATGTAATAGAGAAGTGTGTGACATTTGTGCAATCGCGTCAAGCCCGTGGCATCTCTCCTTTTATCTCCACTTCATATTCATTTTGGTTGATTGATGCAGTTAACCAATTTCTTAAAATATATATATGGAAGAAAACTTTTGTTTGGCTACTAAAATAAGATTTGATTTTTTACCAAAAAAATAAGATTTGATTAGCGGTGTAAGGTTGAATAAGTTACTAAGTAAGGAAATTTGTTGTAGCGTGGCCTCTTCATTTAGTTGAACTTTGCGCACAAAAGAGAGTCAAAAAGTAAGAAAACAGCTCGACAGATTTACTTTTTGGAAGCCAACGAGAATCATGCTTTCTAGCTTGTAAATTTAATTAGTTACTAGACTTTTGTCGTGTCTTATGTCATCGTTGCTTTTGAGCTAAAAAAAGGGTGTGACATTGATAGAATCATATTACTGCGTCCTCCGTGACACTCGTTAACAACACTGAAAATAATGACTATACTTTATGCACAATATGCATATGCGAATTGAACTGAAAATAGGACTTATATATGTTCCTATTAGAATGAACCAAAGTATTACCTTAATCAAACGGGCTATTTTTCCATTTATGAAAGATAATTAGCAAATCCTAATCAATCCTTTCTTAGAAACTTTTTAGCAACGTATACTATATTAGGGTATACTAATACATTGACTATTCAGCAAAACGATAGTTAGAGCCTATCTTACCCTTTTAAGTCTTAAGCATATCTTCGATACTTTGAGGCATGGTGGCTCAAGCGGTAAATCCATCAAATTTGATAAGTGTGTTTATCACTAGAAGCATCATGCCCGGGACACAGTAGACAACGTGCTAAAGCTCAGCCATTCGATAACCACTGCAGTTCGAGGGGCATCACAAGTCAATCCCGACTCAACCATTTCAATGCTTACGATCGAGCAATTTTGGCTTGACAAAGCCATACTGGATCTAACAAATCTTCAGGTTCAAGATATTGAAAAGGATATTACAGACTGGCAAGCAGAGACGTTTAAAATTAGGGCAGCTTCCCTCTTTTTTTTAGTGCTTTAGAGATTTTTAGGGTTTATCGGACCCCTTAATCAACAAAAGCTGGTTGACCCCCATTTACTTTATTAATGATCTCTCACCTTCTCCTTTTTTTAAAAATTTATTTTTGCCCTCTCTTTTGTACATTAGATTTTGCTTTGGGACCAAATAAAGGGTCTCCTATGTTTGATTGCAACAGGGGAGGAAAGGCAATAAGCTTTTTAGTTCCATAGGATTTTGAGGAGACAACTTTGTGGTGAATGGCGATGAGGATATGAACAACACGTTGATGTGGCTCTTCATCTTTAGCCAAGCGGAGCAGCTTATAATTGCTATGGTTGGGCTCTCAAATCTCTAGCCTATAGACAGTGCACAACCATTACCTGCCCATTTTTTTTTAGTCGAAAGATAGTGATCATTACTAATAAGTTGCGGAACCGTAACTAAGTTCGGAATCATTACATAATAAAACCCAAAGTGGATGAGGGGGATATAAAATCCAATTGCGAGGAAGACGGTTGTCCCGGTGGGCTCTTGCTATCCAATTGGCGGGTTTGTTTGCTTCTCTATTCAATGAGTCCTTATGCTAGCCGATTTTCTACTCTAGGCATATATGAATATTCATGGTGTTTCAGTCTATGACACTTATAACTTTGCCGATTATTGTATCATGAATTTAGAATGTTTGAGTATCGAAAGCATATAAGTAATCATAGCAGACACGAAGGAGAAATTTTTCCGTTCTCAACATTTATTTATACCCAAAATAATGAATCAGTGGATTTATAGAACAAGCAACAAAATTCTTGTTCCATTCAATTTTTCACCTTCAAGAACTAGCAAGTAGCAAAGAAACATGCAATCCCATGAAAGCACATGATGAGGTAAATAATGGTAGCATGCTTTAACTCGACGATACCACAACACAGAGAAGAGTAGACATCACCTGGGCAAAAATTGTTTTGTAGCCTATGGATTTTTGTCATGTCCAGGGATCTCGTCCTATTGCCTCAGAACAGTGACAGTTCTTTTCCAGAGCCAATGCGTGACTCACAAAATGCATTTGACGTTAGAATCTGCGTGACCAGGAATCACCATCACCGGTCACACCCTCTTAAGTGAACACTTGAAAAGAAATAATCTCCTAATTACTAGAATTACATTAAAACAGAGGTATTGTGTATAGATATCATCAATAAACGGCAACGCTCTCTTTTCCTTCCTAAATCTAATGGCATTTGGAGCGGGCGATATCCCAAATTTATTGAAAAAACTTCGTTTCCAAAACTAAGTGAAACTCAATATCGGTTTTATAAACTTAAAATTTTATGCTTTGTATCCAATGACATTGCATTGTTACAGCAAATAATTTGGAGACATGTTTCAGCTAGTCTTTCCATTAAGGATTATGCTACACACGATATCGTACACAAACCACTTCAGTTAATTTGTAACCTTTATTCATTGTTTCGCTGAGCATGTTGTTCCATCATCTTCCGATAAATTCTCGCAGCTCATTGACAAACTAAAAATTTTGATCCATATGAGTAAACAGTCAAGCTGAGAAATGACAGTAAAACGTACGAGATACTCCCTAATATTCCAATGACTTATCGATTCTTGTGGAAGTTCTTTGCCTGTTACTATGCTAGCGGTTGAAAATGTTGAATTTACATCAATTAATACTGTCTTTACTCGAAACAATTACACACCTATGTAAGAAAACACAAAGAACGAGAGGAGAATCTCAAAGCTTTAGCCATTATATGACCAGGAAAATCTAGGGAGAACAGTTCGCCCTCAGAGCAGAAAACTATTGCAGAATTAAAGAATAAGCAGAGATACATCATGTCTAGCACTGTAGTTCGCTCAATATAAGGCAAAACTAAGAGATCTTGCATAGAATTTGTGCCTGCATGTACAACATGGTGATGGAGGAAGTTCAAGATGATGGGGAGCAATCTGTGCCACATGACCTCAAATTAACTGCATCACTGTGTCAATAATCAGTTCTTCAGCAAACAGAATCAACACGCAATTTATGTCCGAATTTTCCATTACTCACTGTTTACTTGGGGACGTTTTTCCATGAATTCCTTCCAGCTCCTGGATCCTCTTCCATGATAATGATCAGTTTCAAATTGTTAAAGACAACTCACAACCACGCTTAGAACTTGGTGGATATGATGTAAATGACTAAGGAATTGCAGAGATCTTTAGCCCCCAAAGTGTGAAATCTCATAACTAGACCGAAACTAATCTTTGGAAGGTGCCTTTATACTAATAAATTTGTAGAGCATCAGGATAAGAACTTTGAGGGAAAGATCGGAAAGATCCAGCTCCAATGACAGAAATATTTTCTTGCGTCATGTTCTAGTGAAGAAATGATATACTTTACAAGTCAGTGTCTATCAGAGACGCTCCAATTATGTCAGTAGCTTCCTTACAAGATAAATTGTTACATTCCAATCTAAACAATCCTCAGTAGCAACATTTCTATTTCCTTCCTACATGTCAGGATTGACTTCCTTGCTAAGAGGTAGAGTACCGTATAGTCCAGAGCTGTCAAATGCTAGTCCTGCTTTTTAAGACAACTGATTAAATTCAGATGCTAGCGGGCAGGACACGCAGGAAGATACCAAATTGAACTTGTCTCGGGTCGTATATTATCAACTGCTATTTCTCGCATGGACTGGGTGTGCTCCTCATCATTTTTACAACTTAATATCGAATCGTTAGTTTTTTCTCCATGTCATAGTTACATTAGTTTTGAAGCAGCATCATGAAACCATGTTAGCATTCATTGGAATTGTTCGCATTTCTTCTCCAATAACATTTATTTACTGAATGTAGAAATACAATGCAGGGTTACCAAACATGAGGATGATACTCCAGGAAATTAGTAGAATGAGGCCATGCACTAAGAACATCAATGTCTAGACATGACTATAATGAGTTTCCTAACTCAATCAACACTGCAATCTCGCAGATATAGGATTTCTTAGCTTGCGATGCTTATATTCCACCATCAAAGTATTATGGCTACTCCATCTTAAGGTGTCTTGCAATTTGCTACTCCACAGCCTAAATTAAGTTACAAACTTTAGATCTAATTCCAATTTCTTACATGGTCAAATCATTTCACGAAATCACCATGAGAAAAGTATCTCATATGACAATGATATATTGTGCAGTATCATTATTGACCTAGCCATGAATGACTGTGTTTTATCACACAAATCTGAAAAAATCCTTAAATGAAGCTAAAATGTATAAATTTGCAGTAGCTTATGTTCATAGTAGTTACATGAAATACCTCTTCTATACTCCACTTAAAAGCAGAATCATATTTATCCAAACCATAATGATATTCTTTCAATGCATGTGGCAAGAATAACTGTAGTTGCTAATACAGCTATATAAAGATGGGATCCATATAAGGACAATTTGAAGCAATTGTGGGTCCTGATGACTTTGTACTTCATATAGACTTTACATCTTCTTTATTGAAATTTTTTTTCACCCTAAGCAGATAAGGGGGATATCGTTCCTAGCCAGAATCGTAAGGGAGACATGCTTTAAGAATTATTGAAGACAAAAGCAACCCCAATAGTCTTTGATGTGGATTGGAGATTAGTGCGTACAATTGGTGTAATCACTTCAAACTAGTGAAATCTCTTTTGATCTCCACTTCTATTTAACTCTGGTCAATTGATAGAGTGAAACAAATTTGTTTTAAAAAGCTATATAGATACGGAAGAAAAATTCGGTTTGGCTATTAAATAAGATTTGATAAGCGGTACAAGGTTGATTTATTTTTGAACTTTGCCAAGAAAAAGGGGAGTTTAGAAGCAAGAAAACCGGAAGAATCTACAGACTTTCTCTTTGGAAGCCCACGAGAATCATGCATTCTCAGTAATTTAATTAGTTACAAGAGTTTTGTCATGTCTTATGTCACATTCACATTACTTTTGAGCTAAGAAAAGTTGTGACATTGAAATGATTATATTAGCACGTCCTCTATGACATTCGTTAAGAATGCTGAAATAGTGACAATACTTCATGTACAAAGTACATGTTGTAAATTGATAAGAGTGATATAGCTAGCATAAGTACCTAGAGGGGGGTGAATAGGTATATAAATGATTTTTCTCGATAATTCCACAATACTAGACAGTTGATAGATTTGAGACAAACAATAATCAACGTAAGACTGAGAGAAGGAAAGAGAAAATTGAACATGTGGTTTATAGTGGTTCGGCTTATTTCAAGCCTACGTCCACTCTTCTGCACTGACAGCCTATTGGCTGGATTCTACTATGAACAAAGAGATGTTACAGCGTTGATCTTCCTTGATTTTTTGGTGTAGATGATCTACCACACTCGCTCAAGGTCTCACTAAGTATAGACACTCTCTGTGTATACAATTTCGCTTAGAATGTATCGACTAATAATCGAGGTGCTTCAGACTCTGGAATTTCTCTATCGATCATGCACTAAAGCAACTAGAGCGTCTTCCTTTTATACTCTTTTATGCCATCATACCCGTTGGCACTTACTAAAGGAATTTCCTCCAATCTACCCGTTGGACGGAATCAATTAAAAAGATCATTCGAGCTATTAAAGGAACCTAACGATAGCCCATCAATCATGTTCGCCCATACAATCAGGATCTTGGTTTCCAAGAATAGAACATTCCAAGAATATTTCGTCGACCATCGGATCTTCAAACGATCTAGATTACGTATAAAAGAATCCGTTATTTTTTATCCAGCCAAGAGATCTTCTCCAGAGGATGGAACTAAATCCTCAACCAAATACTTCGGCTCTGGATTGCCTTCGACACTGGATTAGAGAAACTGTCAATGAGAATAGTCTTGAGTCTTGAGTCTTGAGTCTTGTGATCAAAAAGTCTTCAGACTCTAAACAGAAGGTCTGCAAATATTCAGACTAGACTGAGAGAAACGTTTTCCCAGCTTCAAAATATTCTGGAAAGATTTCTCCAACAATCTCCCCCTTTTTGATGGTGACAAAACTTTCCTGTAGATTTGAACAACTTTGACTTGCAAAAACATTTTTCAAGCAATATGGCTATCTCATAAAGATTAATAAAACAACCAGACTCTGCATCCACAGAAAATTGGTTAGTCTTTCATGAGTAATACCATACGACAATACTTGATATAAATGCAAACAGTCAAGCATCAAAATCTACACACAAGTCAGTCAGATTCAAATTCACACCCAAGTTCACTCAAGTCATACTAAAAAACAAACATTCAAACACTCAAAAGAAATTTAAAGTCAAAGTTTAGAGAGTTCGTTCAAATTTGCAATTCTCCCCCTTTGTGTCATCATTAAAAAGGTGAGAAAAGATCAGGTCTGCTTGGGAATGCGCACGATCTGGAAATCTCCCATCGACTGGACGATGTCTTCCAGCCTCTTCAAGTCTTTCCTTAGATGAGCCACCTCTTCTGCTTTGGCATTGGCTTGAATTTGAAGAGCGAGATCTTTCATTTGATCGGCCAGGGTACCAGAAGATGCTTGTCCAGCATTCTTCATGACTTGAATTTCACAGTCCAGAGCATAAATTTGTCCCCGCATTTCCAGAAGAACATCAAGGATACGACGAAAATCTGCTGAATTGTCCGTCTGTGTGCTCGCATTTGCTTTCTCGAATGGAGTGAATGCAGACGATGGTGCTTCTATATAATCTTGCAGATTTGGTATTGAAGTATCATGTCCTTCTTCAGGCATTTGAGAAGCCTGAAAATCTTTTGGATCTGCTGGTGAGCGTCTTAGACCTTCACTGTTGGCAGCATCTGGTGTAGACTTTCCTTGCTCGCCATCTCCCCCTGTCTCTAGGACCTCAAATTGGGAAGAGTGATGGTCAGGCTCTTCAGCATCTAGATTCCCCTTCTCTCCTGCTTCAGCTGCATACTTTTCTTTCTCTTCTTCTCCTTCTTCTTCGGCTTCTTTCTCTTTCTCTCGCTGCTCGTCTTCTTCTCTGTTCTTGGCTTGCTCCTCTTCTTCTCTCTGTTCTTCTGCTTCTTTCCCTTTCTTCTGATGTTCCGTTGATTCAGGTACAGAACGTCTGGTCCTTATCAATGCATAGATAGTGAGATCTTCCTCTTCATCTTCATCCTCCAAGATGAGAGTTCTTTTCTTTTTGGATGGGGCACCAATGGGCTCCTTCCCTTTTCTCTTTGAAGCAGAAGGTACTGGAGTCTTTACTCTGAATTTCTCCATTGCCTTAGAAAGCTCTTTCAGATGCATTTTGGTCAGCATTTTAAAACCTATCACCATTTTTTCGCATGGTCGAACACAAAGAGTATGTGGAGGTTCAATATTCAAGTGTCTGAATATCTTGGTCACCAGACCAGGGTAAGGCAATTGGCCCTTGTCCTTCGACATTGCTCTGTACATGTGAAAGAGAATGGTGTGAGGGAGAGAGAACTTCTTCCCTGAGTTAATCGCGTACATCAATTTTGTCTCGGAATTAGACACGTCAGTCTTGGATGTAGACTTCGGCCTGATACATTTGATCACAATTTTGTGAAGCAAGATATTGATGGCTCGCATCCTTGAATAGATAATTCTTCCCTCTGTATCCCTATCTTTGACAAGCTCCAATGAGGCACGAGCAATTGAGACTTTGATCGGTTGATAGCGTCCTCGTTCAACTCCAATTATGTCAGCCAACATGTCCACATCTATCACATAGTCCTGGTCTCGAACACTGAATGATATTCTATTCGCATCTAAAAAGCTAAGATTCGAAAAAGAAGTATGCTGTTAATTGTGCATAACCATCTGTGGTATCGGTGCAAAATTGCTCAAGTTGAAGCAGATTGAACTTCTCCCTTAAGTTCACATTAATGGCATCCAAGAAATCGAAATCAACACTTCTAGGGTTTATCACCCCTCGTTTTAACAGTCTGAAGAACAGATTCTCCTGTTCCTTCGATTTAAACAACTCCATTCTTTTTCCCTTCACCTTCGCAGCAATACCCATTCTAGGTTGAAATTCACTGAACATTTTATCATCATCATTCCCGTCAGTCGGATTCTGTCCTGATACATGAGGGTCATTTGGAATATTCGCAAGTGCTTCCTCAGCCTTTCCTTTTGGAGCAATTCCCAAATCCTCCATTTGTCGCAAAAATATATACTCATTCCCATAATTCTTATCCTTAAGGAAATCATCTACGTAGTTCAGCGGAGTCCCAGTGCTCTTCAACGCACAATAGAGCTTGTAAATAAAAGAGGGTTTTTGGACTCTTACAGGGTCTGCATCCTCGATTATTTCTTCCTCCGGTTGTTGACCCGCACCTTGTGGGGTAGATGATGTTGAGTGACGTTGTGGAGAGTGAATCGGGCTCTGTTGCTGACTCGATAAGTCTTCTTCTTCGGTGAGATCGAAATGGGTAGGCCCCTCCCTCATTCTCTATGGTCCATTGTTCGCGATTCTTGAAGACTTCCTCGAAGAAGACATCCTTCCTTGCCGTTGAAAGATTCCTTTACTCGCTTTCCCAATAAAAGATGACAACTTTCTCGAAGATGAACACGAAGTAGAGACAGGATTAGGAGGAGAATGCCTTTTAGGGTTTTGAAGATTAGGTGAAAAAGAAAACTGTATATATTTAACTCAGTTTAAAAAGGAAGGATCAATCGGCACAAGGAAAGTGAACAGACACCTCTTTTAAAAATCATTAACTGCAAAATAGAAGTTAATCCTTTTGAAAAGACAAGATTCCATTTTTCACGGAAATTATAAATTAACTGAACGAAAGATCGTACCTTTTCGAGTTTAAATATAATAGCAACTTACAGTCTATAGCCATGAATGTCTGAGTCTGAGGATTGGAGAGTCTCTAGACTTTAACTTCCTCAAGCTTCAAAATGTTGAGTATGGAGCGAATAAAATCGAATTGATTTTTCTCCAAAAGCTTTGTGAATATATCCTCTAGTTGACTCTTTGAATCAACAAATTGAATCGAGATTTCTCCATTTTGAACATGATTTCTAATGAAATGATGTCGAATCTCTATATGCTTTGCTCTTGAATGAAGAATTGGATTTTTAGTGAGATTGATTGCGCTGGTGTTGTCACATCTGATTTCTGTGCATGAGTCTTCAATTTAAAAGTCTTGTAGCTGTTGTTTTATCCATAGAATTTGCAAACAGCAACTTCCAAGAGCTACATACTCTACTTCTGTTGTTGAGAGAGCCACAGTGCTTTGTTTCCTTGAAAACCAAGACAATGTCCTGCTTCCAAGCAATTGGCAAGTTCCTGAGGTACTCTTTTTATTGACTCTGCAACCGGCCGGATCTGCGTCTGAATATCCCAGAAGATTAAAGTCTCCCTTCTTAGGATATCAAAGACCGATGCTTGAAGATGAAGCAACGTATTTAATAATATGTTTTGCAGCACTGAGATGGGATTCTCTAGGATCTGATTGAAACCTAGCACAGATGCAAACACTCAACAAAATGTCAGGTATAGAAGCAGTAAGATAAAGAAGTGAACCAATGATGCTCATGTATAGCTTTTGATCAACTTTCTTCCCTTCTTCATCTTTGTCTATCTTCAAAGAACTTGACATTGGTATATCAGTCTTTTTGCAATTTTCCAATCCAAACCTTTTGACAAGATCATTAACATATTTTTCTTGATAAATAAAAGTTCCTTCCTTCAATTGCTTTACTTGAAGACCAAGAAAGAATGTTAATTCTCCCATCATACTCATTTCAAACTCATCCTGCATAGACTTAGAAAACTTCTTGCACAGACTTTCATTAGAGGATCCAAAAATAATATCATCCACATATATTTGAACAAGTAAAAAGCTTTTGTTTTTCTTTTTGATAAATAAAGTAGTATCTACTTTACCTTTGACAAAATCATTCTGTATTAAGAACTTACTTAGTCTGTTGTACCAAGCTCAAGGTGCTTGCTTTAAACCATACAAGGCCTTTTTCAGTCTGAAGACTGAGTCTGGCTTCTTTGGTTCTTCAAACCTAGGTGGTTGTTCCACATAAACTTCCTCATGGATAAATCCATTTAGGAAGGCACTTTTGACGTCCATTTGGAATAACCTGAAATTTTTATAACAAGCAAACGCAAGTAATAGTTGAATAGCTTCTAACCTTGCTACTGGAGCGTAAGTCTCATCATAATCTATTCCTTCTTCTTGCGTATATCCTTTGGCCACGAGTCTTGCTTTGTTTCGTACGACTTTTCCTTTTTCATTCATCTTGTTTCTGAACACCCATTTGGCTCCAATAACAGTTTTACCTTTTGGTTTAGATGTCAATTCCCGAGACATCATTAATGTTGAACTGTCGAGCTCTTCTTACATAGCTTCAATCCAGCTTTCATCGATAAAGCTTCTTCTATGCTCTTTGGTTTAATTTCAAAATGAGAGCCACAAAGACTAGACTCTTCACGTCTTTTGGATCTGTGTGAATTCCTTCATTAATTTCGCCGATAATGAGATCTTTGGGATGACCGGACTTATGCTTCCGCCATCTTGGTTGATTTGTCTCGGTTGATGATCTCTTTCTTTATTTGAATCTTCATGAACATCTTGATGCTGGTCTTCCAAAGTTTGAGATGCTTCTTGAGTTGTAAGCTTTGGAGAGTCTGGAGCAGGTTCAGATTCTTCATAATGAGTCTGACTGGATTCATTTTGCGTAGATTCTTGAAATTTGACATTCATTGACTCCTCCACAGACTGGCTCTTTTTGTTATAAACTCTGTAGGCTTTGCTTGATGTAGAATATCCAAGAAAGATGCCTTCATATGATCTTTCTTCAAACTTACCAACTCGATCTTTTGCATTTTTCAATATAAAGCATTTGCAACCGAACATATGAAAGTATGAAACAATGGGCTTCTTATCTTTGAATAACTCATAAGGGGTTTTCTCTAGAATAGGTCTTAAGAAGACTATTGATGATATAGCACGCCGTTGAAACAAATTTCAGCCCAAAATCGTGAAGAAATTTTACTTTCAATTAAAAGAGTTCTAGCCATTTCTTGAAGAAATCTATTATTTCTTTCCACAACTCCATTTTGCTGAGGAGTATATGGAGAGGAGAACACATGCTTAAAGCCAGATTCATCACAAAATTTTGTAAAATCTTGATTTTCAAATTCACCTCCATGATCTGTTCTTATACTTGAGATAACACATCATTTTTCATTTTGAACATTTTTAGCAAATTTTTCAAAATACGAGAAGGTTTCGGACTTACTTGCAAGGAAATATACCCAAGTAAAGCGGGAGTAATCGTCCATAATTACTAGGCAATATTTCTTACCTCCAATGCTCTGGGTTCTGGTTGGTTCGAAGAGATCCATATGCAGCAACTGTAGTACATGATTAGTAGAGACATGATTTATTGGCTTAAATGAATTTCTTACTTGCTTTTCCAGAATACATGGTGTGCATGGATCGGACTTTTGGAATGGTAATTTGGGTAGACCTCGAACAAGCTGCTTTGATGAGATTTTGACTAATTACTTCATGTTGACATGACCAAGCTTTCTGTGCCATAAGCTTGCTTCGTCTTGGATTGAGATTAGACATTGCGATTCATTTGGTTTCACATCCAAAAGATAGATATTTCCATGTCTTCGACCCATGAAAGACTGAGTAGAGTCTCTACTGGTTCCAGAAAATGTTCCTTCTTGAAAGAAGATCTTAAAACCAAAGTGTCACATAATTGACTAATGCTGAGAAGATTGTAATTGAGTCCTTCCACTAGGGAAACATTACTTATTGTGAGATTTCCAATTTTCACAGTTCCAAATCCCACAATACTTCCTTTGTTGTTTCCTCCAAAGGAAACTTTTCCACCATTTACTTGAACAAGCTTTATGAAGCAATTTGAGTCTCCTGTCATGTGTCTTGAGCATCCGCTGTCAAGATACCACTTTACCTTTTTCTTGACGGAAACCTACATTTAAAAGAGAGTCTCAAGTTTTCTTTGGTACCCAAATTTTCTTGGGTCCTTTGGTGTTAGTAAGATAAAAAGTATTAGCCCATACTTTCTTAATAGGTTTCCAAACCATAGGACACTCTTTTTCAAAGTGATTCGGACTGTTACACTTTGAACACTTGAGGGCATTTCGACCTACAGATTTTACAAAAACTTTCTTGAAATGATTTTTGTAAGCTTCTCTCGAGGGTCTTTTCTTAATTCTTTCTTTTACTTTAGGAAAATCAATCAAGGGAATTGTTTTTGTTGTCATGCCTAGACCGGACTTATTGAAGTAAGGTCTTTGAACTGAAAGAACTTTTTCAAGTTTTTCGGACCCTATCGAAAATTTCTTTGAAATATTTGATAAGTCAGTTTTTAAAAAAGCATTTTCTTTCAAAAGATTATCTTCTTTTTCTTTAAGAGTAGAAACATTCAAGTCTAAACTTTTAACTTTTTCTTCTAAAATGTTTTCCTTTTGTTTTAGAGCTGATTTTTCCTTTTTAAGTTCGGAAATTATTTTGAGAGAAGTTTTAAGACTAAAACACAGTTCATCAATGTATTTAGAAACTTTGACAGGAATTTTAAAATTACTTGCCTCAAATTCACCGTGAGTCGATCCAGAATCTGAGTCCAGTCCGAATGTGCCATCGAGACATAGGTTGGCATATTCATTATCACTTTCTTCACACTCGTATCACTCCGGTTTCGGCTTTGAGAGCTTTTCGAAACTTTTCAGCTTTTCCTCTTTTCTTCTTCGAAGAGGACAGGTTGGGTCGATGTGTCCCTTTTTCTTACATTCGAAGCAAACTACGTCTGTTTGGTTCCTCATCATCAACAGACTTGGTTTGCTGTCTTTGGAAACTTTGTTTCTTTGAGTTGAACCTTCTTCCTTTTCTATTCAGTTTTCTGAATCTTCTTATCATGAGAGCAAGCCCCTCATCGTCCATATCATCTTCAGAATATGTATCATCAGAATCATCATTTGATTTTAATGCAATTGATTTCTTACCTCTTGGATCTTCGTCTTCATTAATTCGTTCCAATTCATAAGACTGAAGAGTTCCAATCAGCTCGTCGACAGATAGTGGCATAATTCTTTGCGTCTCTCTTATTGAAGTCTTTATGTGATTCCAATCCTTGGAGAGTCCACGCAACAGCTTGTTTACCTTCATAGGATTAGAAATTTTCTGTCCTTGATTCTCAAGACCATTGACAATATATGTAAAACGACTAAACATGTCAGTTATAGATTCTCCTGGTTTCATTTTGAAGGCTTCATATTGACCAAGGAGAATGTTAATTCTGGTTTCCTTCACTCGATCTGTTCCTTCATAGGTGATATGTAATTTGTCCCACACTTCTTTTGCTGTAATACAAGAAAATATTCTGTTATATTCAGTTGGTGACAAAGCACAATATAAAGAGTAAATTGCTTTTGCATCGAGTGCTTGTCTCTTGTTTATCTCTTTCTGAGTCATTCCGCTGGTCTCAACAATTTCTTTCCCTCTTTCAGAGACTGATGCGGCTGTAGGAGTAATTCCTTTTTCTACAACGTCCCATTCCAGAGGATCATTTGATCGTAGGAAAGCTTTCATCTTGTTCTTCCATATGTTATAATCCTTTCCATCAAAGTAGGGTAGTCTGGTATTGCTTTGCCCTTCCATCAGCCCTGGTGCTAGCATACTAGTCATGGATCTTTTACTCTGAATTAAAACACTTCAAATAAAGTGAGTACACAAGCTCTGATACCAATTGATATAGCTAGTATAAGTACCTAGAGGGGGGTGAATAGGTATATAAAGGATTTTTCTCGATAATTCCACAATACTAGACAGTTGATAGATTTGAGACAAACAATAATCAACGTAAGACTGAGAGAAGGAAAGAGAAAATTGAACACGCGGTTTATAGTGGTTCGGCTTATTTCAAGCCTACGTCCACTCTTCTGCACTGACAGCCTATTGGCTGGATTCCATTATGAACAAAGAAATGTTACAGCGTTGATCTTCCTTGATTTTTTGGTGTAGATGATCTACCACACTCGCTCAAGGTCTCACTAAGTATAGACACTCTCTGTGTATACAATTTCGCTTAGAATGTATCAACTAATAATCGAGGTGCTTCAGACTCTAGAATTTCTCTATCAATCATGCACTAAAGCAACTAGAACGTCTTCCTTTTATACTCTTTTATGCCATCATACCCGTTGGCACTTACCAAAGGAATTTCCTCCAATCTACCCGTTGGACGGAATCAATTAAGAAGATCATTCGAGCTATTAAAGGAACCTGACGATAGCCCATCAATCATGTTCGCCCATACAATCAGGATCTTGGTTTCCAATAATAGAACATTCCAAGAATATTTTGTCGACCATCGGATCTTCAAACGATCTAGATTACGTATAAAAGAATCCGTTATTTTTTATCCAGCTAAGAGATCTTCTCTAGATGATGGAACTAAATCCTCAACCAAATACTTCGGCTCTAGATTGCCTTCGACACTGGATTAGAGAAACTGTCAATGAGAATAGTCTTGAGTCTTGAGTCTTGAGTGCTGAGTCTGGTGATCAGAAAGTCTTCAGACTCTAAACAGAAGGTCTGCAAATATTCAGACTAGACAGAGAGAAACGTTTTGTCAGCTTCAAAATATTCTGGAAAGATTTCTCCAACAAAGAGAATAGGTCGTATATATGTTCTAATTAGCACATAACTATACTATTACCTTAATCAAATGAGCTTTTTTCTCATTCTCATTATTGAGAGATGATTAATAAATCCTAATTGAAACATTTTGAGAATTTTTTTAACATTTACCATATGAATATTGACTATTCACCGAAACGGTAATTGGAGATTCTTTCACATTTTCAGCAGCTTTTTGATGCTTTGGGGCTTGGCGGCCTGTGTCGTAATATTGTTTCAAATGTGATTAATTGTGTTCTTTTTGTTGGCTTTATATTGATTTGCTGAAGTTCATCACGAATTATTAATGTTTATCAGTAGGAACATCGTGCTCGGGATACGATGGACACTAGGCTGAAGCTCGGCCATTCAATAACCAAAGCGGTTCGAGGGGCAACACAAGTCAATCCCGAGCAAACCATTTCAATGCTTACGATACTCGGCTTGACAAAGCCACACGGGACCCAACAAAGCTTCAGGTTAAGAATCATGAAAAGACTATTAAAACCGGAAAGCAGAGACGTTTGAAATTGGGGGAGCTTCCCTCTTTCTTTCTAGGTTTTGACACTTTTGGCGTTTATTGAGCCCCTCAATCAACAAAAGCTGGCTGGCCCCATTTTACTTCATTAATGTTCCATCACCTTTTCCTTTCTTTTACGCTCTCTCTTTCGTCCGTCAGCTTTGGGATGAATGTAAGGTTTATTATGTTTGACTGCAATAGGGGAAGAAAGATAATAAGCTTTGTAGTTCGATTGGATATTGAGGGGATAACTTTGTAGTGAGTGGCGATGAGGATATGAACATGTTGATGTGGCTTTTCATCTTTAGCCAAATGGAGAAACTAATAGTTCCAATTGTTAGCCTCTTATTCCCATTTATTGAGTCCTTATGCTAGCATATTCTCCACTCTGATTGTATATGAATTCTCATTGTATTTCAATCTATGATAGTCATATGTCTGCAGATTATTGCATCTTGATTTTAATTTATTTCTGTGTTGAAAACAAATAAGAAATAATTGCAGAGAAGGAGAATTTTTTTCCATTGTCAATATTTATTTCTACCCAAAACAACAAATCAGTGGACTTATTCTCAGTCTACGATAGTTATATTTCTGCAGATTATTGTACCGTGATTTTAATTTATTTGAGTGTTGAAAACAAATGAGAAATCATTGTAGAGAAAAAGAATTTTTTTTCCGTTGTCTATATTTACTTCTACCCATAAGAACAAATCGGTAGATTTATTAAACAAGCCACGAAATTTGCTCCTTTTACTTTTTCACGTTGCAAGTAAGCAAAGAACATGCAATTCCGTGAAAGCACAGGATGACGAAAATAATGGTAGGCATCCTTTGATTCGACAAGACCCCAAGACAGAGAAGAGTCTACATCACCTTTACATGAATTGTTTTGTAGCATCTGGATTTTTCTTGCGTTTAGCATCTCATGTCCTATATTGCCTTGGTATGGTTAACTATTCTTTTCCGAAAAACAATGCGTGACCGACAAGATGAAATCGACATTAAAATCTGCGTGACCAGGAGTCACCGCCACCACTCGCACCCTCTTAAGTGGTCACTAAAAATGAATTAATCTCCTAATCACTAAAGAGTTAATACCACAAAAAATTTACTTCAAATTAATTTTTCAACCATCAAAACGGTACACTTTTAATAAATTTATCCAAAAATGATATACTGGTGACAAATTTATCTTCTATTAGTTTTCGTTAAATTTTAGTTAAGTTTTACTATTAAATTGCTGAATTAGATGGCACGTGACAGATGATGTACCAATTTGGGATTTTACTCTCCGTTTGTCATAATTGTAACAATTTTGTGATTTTTTAAGATATTAATATAATTTGACGGATGTCATATTTGTCATAAATGTACTAATTTGAGCTTTTTTGTGATAAAAAAATAGTTTGCACATGTACTAATTTGGTATTTTTTGGTCATTTGAAGTAAATTTGTCATAAGTGTATTGATTTGGGATTTTTTGTGGTGAAAATTTTAATTTGGGGTAAATTTGTCACGTTTATACCAATTTGGGACTTTTCATGATATTAACTCATCACTAAAATTGTATTAAAACAGAGATACTGCATATAGATATCATTAATAAATAGCACCACTCTCTTTTCCTTACTAATTTCTGATGACATTTGAACAAGCAAAGTCCCAAACTTATTGAAAGATCTCTTATCTCCAGAAAATATGAGACTCAATATCAAGTTCTACTTTAGTATTAGTGCCGCAGATAGCTTGGAGAGATGTTTTAGCCAGTCTTTCTATTAAGGTTTATGCTAAACATGGTATCTTAAACAAACCTCTGAGAAGGTTTACTTAGAACCTTTATTTATTGTTTCACCGAGCATTTCATTCCATTGTCCTCGAGGCTCCCTGACAAACTGAAAATTTTAATTGATATGAGTGAACAGTCAAGCTAAGAAAAGATGGTAAAAAGTACGAACACTCCAAAATTTTCCAATGGCTTATCAGTTCTTGCGAAAGTGCTTTGCCTGTCACTACGCTAACCATGGAAAATTTCGAATTCACATCAATTAACACTATCTTTACTCAAACAACTACGGAAGTATGTAAAGAAAACATAGAAACGGAGAAGAGAATCCCAAAGCTCTAGACATTATATGATGAGCAAAATCCAGCGAGAGCCTGTTTTTTCCCGCAGAGCAGAGGCAAAAATGTTGCAAATTTAAAGAATAAGCAGAGATACTTTATATCTAGCACTGTAGCTGGCTCAATATGGAGCAAACAAAAAGAGATGTTGCATAGAATTTGTACCTGTATTTGCAACATTGTGATGGAGGAAGTTCACGGTGACAGGGAGCAATCTGTGCCATATGACCTCAAATTAAGTACATCACTGTGTCAATAATCATTTCCTCCACGAGAGGAATTGATACGCAATTTACGCCCCAATTGTCCTATACTCACCTTTGACTCGGGGACCTTTTTCCATGAATCTCTTCCAGCTCCTCAGGCCTCTTGTCGTGTGCTCTCCTAAGTGAGGCCATCTGTTTATGATTGTTTGCTTCTGGAAGTCGGTTTATGTAGACCTTGCAGTTCAGCCTATGAATTCTGCTGTCCATTAGACGGGTCTGGTTGTCGTACTTTGAACACTTTGGGTGTGCATGGAAATGTTTCTAAGAAACGTTTCCGGAACACTTCTGTACGGATTTTGTTCCCGGGAACAAAAAAAGAACAGAAACGCGTTTGGTTGCGTTTCTGTTCTTTTTTTGTTTTTTTGTTTCTGGAACGAAATAAGAACAAAAAAAAAAAACAACAATTTGTTGTTTCTTGCTCCAGAAACAAAAACGAAGAAACGTTTCTTCTCTCTCTTCCTCTTCTCTTCTTCTTTTCTTCTTCTTTTGTTTCTTCTTTTTTCTTTCGCCGGTCACCGGCCTCGGCCATGGCCGGCGACCGGCCGTCGAGGCTCCGCCTCGCCCGCCCAAGGCGAGGCTCGGCGTCGCCGGCGCGGGCGAGGCCGAGCCTTGCCTTGGTTGGGTGAGCTCGGGCTTGCCCAGATCCGGCGAGGCCCGGCGAGCCTCGCCGTGGCTGGGCGAGGCTGTCGGCCCCGTCGGCCGGTCGCCGGAGGCCGGGGATCGGCCGAAAAAAGAAAAAATAAAAAAGAAAGGAAAAAATGAAAAATAAAATAAAATTTTTTAAAAAATTAAAAGAAACAAAAAAAGAATAAAATTTACCAAATGTGTTTCGTTCATTTTTTATTCCCGGACCAAACGTTACCAAACGCGTTCTTTTGTTCAAAAATTGTTCTAGGAACGTAAACACTTTTTTTTGTTTTCGTTCCTAACAAAAAAAGAACAGAAACGTTACCATTCGCACCCTTTGTTATGTGAGGTTTTAATTATTCTCGCCCTCCTTTCATAGTGCTGTGGAGCAAAAAATGTCAATAAAACTGAATGGAGCTGGAAGAGAGATCCACAGCCTCCTGTCACAATGAGTGGTCTTTCTCATTAGGATGATTCTCCATTGAGCGTGAAGAACCTCGAGAATCAGTAAGAAACTCAATTTATCTGAAAGCTACTTGCCTACTTTATAAGATTCTTAATTCAAATTACCTGCTTGTGCACATTATATACCTTTGTGAACTCTGTTATCTGCACTAGTTTAAACACATCCATCATTCGAGAGTGCAAGTGGCTTTGTCAGCTTATGGCATGTGGTGTGGCATAACATTATTTGTGTGACATCCAGATTTTCAACCCTGTCTTCTACTGAATAAATCGGACATTTCATTGACGCGTTTATAGGGTTATTCTCAGAGCCGGTCACTCTCGAGATAACTAGACTAGCTGGGGAAATTATTAAGGAATTTTAAGGCAATAGACTTGAGAACTCAATCAGGAATCGGCTTCTTGACCGTGTCCATCTTTAGAGGTCACTATGGCACAGTTAAAAATCGATTTGAAATCAGAGATAGACTGGATCGATAGAGATATGTGACTAATCGTGGGTGACACCACTGAATTAGAAAATTCTCGTCGGCCGACACTAGACTGATTTTCTTATTGTTTTGGTACCCCGTGTCCATAATTGAATCCTCGAGATCTTCACGACAATCAAGAGTCGCCATTGAGTCGAGTGGGTTCATAGTGGCTCGAAGAAAATCGACCACGGGTCATTTGCCTTAAAAAGTTTTGAAAACTACCTGATAGTCTAGGTCACGCTAAAAACGCGCCGAATGAAAATTAAACCCCAATTCGAGTCCGATTTCAGAAATTGAAGTTTTGGCCATGTCACAATAAATTTTAGGAAAGATCGACTCGGTCTCGAAGATTTTCGGAGATTTGGGAAATTTTGCGGAAATTGGGTTCGGATGTCGCAGAAATTTGACAGAAGTTCAGATTGGCTAAATTAATGGGAAATTTGACTTTCGGGTTGAGCATGTGTGTGTCGGAGATTTATAGAAGCCAAATGATGATGAATTGAAATTATTCAAGTGTCCAATTGAGAGGAGATGATGCCAATTTCGTAATCCCCCATGCGCTACCAAAATGCACCATTCAAGTGTTGTGAGAAGTGTTGGTGTGGCGCCATTGGAGCCATGATTATACATGGCCAAAACCGTCTTGGAGATATTTGTGGAAAAATCAAGCCCAAGGGGCCCTCCATCCTTTTTCATCTCTATCTCCTTGCACTCTCTCACCCACCGTCCACCTCCATCCTCTCTCTCCTTTTCATTTTCTTCGTGCGGTTTCCTCTCCATCTTCCTCTCTTTCCACCAGCCTTTTCTTTCATTTTCGGTGGATGAGCTACGATGGTCCTTCTCTCAATTTGTTGTTTTGAAGACCGCACGCCCCTGCTCCACTACACTTTGTCTTCCATGGTCAATTCCCTCGGAAGTCTTCAACTGGTGTAACTTGGTTGACCCTGCAAGCCAACGAAGCCCACGTCTCCCTCTCTCGCTGCCATCCTCGTCCAGGCGTCTTCGGTAGTCAACCAACGGAGCCATCTTTGGCCGAAGCAGCATCCCATCTCCACTACTTCTTGTCGCCAGCAGCAGAGTCTCCCGAAACCAGCAAATTCACCAACGGATACAACGCGCCACCTTGCTTCTCTCGGCCAGAACTCCAGCACACACGGTTCCACCGTGTAGCCTCCTGTGCTGCCTTTGACCGTGTGAGTCCTCCAATTGAAGCAGCAGCCAGCACATCTCTCACGTCCGCTCAGTCTTCAGCCGCGCGGACTCCTTCTTGCCCATCTCCACGAAGCAGGACGCCGAAGCTGCTTCTTTGCCGTTTCTCTCGCCTGGTCTGGCTTGCACTCTAGCTCACAGCCCAGCCCATGAGGCCAATGACTTCAGCCCAGCAATTGATTAATTTCGGCAGCCCAATAGCAGCCCACTTCGCAGCCCAAATGATCAGCATTTTGGTCCATCAAGCAGCCTGCAGTTTGACATCTTGAAGCCCAGCCTTTTTGAGGCCCAGTTTCCAGCAACCAATTGAAGTCCAGCCCACCAATTTGAAGACCAAGTTAGTTCAGTCCAGAAATTCAGCAGGTCCAGGCCATTCCAGTGCAAGAACAAATCTCAATTGGGCTGAGATTTGTTGGGCCAAGCTTAAGGCCCGGTCCAAGTCCGCTGGTGTTGTCGGAAATCCGATTTCGGCCACCGTCGCGGTGATTCGATCTCCGCTTTTTTCCAAGTGAGTTTTACTCACTAATGCTTTATTAGTTTGCTAATTATGCCTTAGGGTTGGTTAGATTTAATTACATGCACTTAGGTGGTTAGATTAGGTTAGAACAATTAATTTAGTGACTTAATGATGCATGTTAGGTGGTTAGACCTAGCTATTAGCAAGTAGAAATGTTTGGTTATTTATTGAATACATCTCGGGATTTTTCCCGACCCGTTTCGGGCTCCAATAAGGCAATATGGGCCTAAATTGGATTTTTAATATTTATTTATTTAATTTTCGAAATTAATTATTTAATTAATTATTTTTCCGGAAATTCAACCGGATGGCGGTGACCAGAATTTCGTGCCGAATGTCGTGGTGCAGTCCGTTTATTTAATTGAGCTTCAATTTTTATGGGATTGATTTAAATTGTGAAATTTGAGGAATTGTCCCAAATTGTTTGTTATTGAGTATTTGATTGGTAATGGCCGAGCATGGATATATAGCGCCAATACGTTGATGGGCTATATAGTAGAGAGAATGGTGAGAGCTAACTGAGAACATTATTGGTTGAGACCAATCAGGTACGATGTTATTGGACATACGTGGTTCGGTGATTGGAAGTATCACTGGGGAAAATGGCTCCTTAAAGAACGCACGTAAATGACTTATAGACAAACGTGGTTCGGTGATTAAGGAAATATCGCTGGTGAAAACGACGCCTTAAAGAACTCACGATGTTGTCTATAGCTGATGTCACCTTGGCGAAAACGGCGCTCTAGAAAGGACACGTGGTTCGGTGATCGAGGATATCACTGGTGAAAACGGCGCCTTAAAGAACGCACGGTGTCGGTGATCGGTATATCATTGGCGAAAACGACACCGACATCCGAGAAACATGTGATTGGTGAATGAGTACACCACTGGGAAATCGTGGTATGAGTGAGAATGACCTAGAGAGGGTTTGACAGACATGTAATCGACTTAGTCGATTGGCCAGTGCTTGATCGGATGTCGTGAATTGTTTCAATATCTGTGTTTAACCTTGAATTGCATGTTGGAACTGAGGCCAAGGTAAGTCCTCCGACTCGTGTTGTGCTTAGGCAACCGTATGGCGTATTAGTTTATTAATCGAGTTTTAGGGGGTAGGATTCGCTGAGACGTGGTCTCATTGGTTATTGAATAACCATTTCAGGACCCTGAGGAAAAGCTGAGGAGGAAGAACCTGAAGGGGAGAAAGTATTTTGAAGTAGAGATGATCCAGAGAGGGATATTGAGTACAACCCAGATGTGGATTGAGATCCCATCCCTTTTGTGCACCCTATCTTAGTGTAGATAGGTGTGAGACTTTCATGCTGTAAATAGTATTGTAAATATACTATAAGTTGTGCTGTTAATGAAAGTGTGGTTGTGAATTTCAATATGAAAAATATGGCCTGCTTTTCTATCCCATTGTTTTATTGTCTGGGGATTTATAACTGCTTCCGCATGCGTAATAAAAAAAAAGGGTCGGCGATAAGTAGTCCTGGGATATCGCACTTTAATAATCGACCAAACAAAAGGATGGGCGCGTCGCCGAGGATCGGGGCGTGACAATTTGCCTCATCAATTCTTGCCTCAGAGGACAGTAACATTCTTTGATAGGAATCGTATGTTTAGATGATCATAATTGCCACATTGCTGGAAACAACATAGCAGTTACGGTGTGCATTCTAGTCGAACACCTTTAGATTATATTCAGTCATTTGCTGAGGGGAAACTAGTAACGAGTACCTGTTGCTTTCCCTGCTCTGACAAGTCCAATGCCATATACGAGAAGCCTTGCAGAGGAACAATATGGAGCTAAGATGTACATCAGGAACTATACCCCCTCTGATGGAGAACATTTTCCTCCCTGACAAGTAGGTGCAATACTTGCAAATGCTTGATCACTGCATGAACCCCTCATGGATCATGCCCCTCAGTTTCAAACCATTGTTTACACACGTAAGGTACTCTTGTTTCTTCTCAATCACCACTTTCCTAAAATTATCCACCCTGCAACAGTCTGGGAAATGTTGTAGCAAGATATACATGATCGCATAGTTGAACATGAAGATGAAAAAGCAAAAAATACTCCACATCCGAAAATGTAGACTAACTAAAAGTTGGAGGCACTACAAGCAAACTTTCCAAAACAAAAATCATACAGACTTTTCAGCCAATGAATGAATTATTGGGCTTCAGGACTGCATATTGGGAACGCAAGCAATAGAACAGAACATAAATATCTAGAATCTGAAAACTGCACGCTCCAGGAAAATCCAAAGGCTAAAGCGTGACTGTTTTAGATTTCATCAATCATATTGCTGAATTTCAGCGAGATCAATTTTGAGGTCTTCTGCTTGGTATTTTGACAGTAGGAGTACAAACTCCGTATACATTTCAAAACATGATATTTACATTGTTGGGCTTGCTAGGGAAACAATAGAATCCCGGTTCAAGTAACATAGGAACAAAGGGGAAAAATCTAAAATAGAGATTTGAATTACACAATGAATGAGACAAATTAAGAAGCATCGTTCCCAGTAGTCATTGCATGAGCATGTTCTGTCCATAAAATGATGGAACTGGTTTGCACCCCCTACGACTATAGATCTTCCGGTTGCCATGGAGATATACTTGATCACCGAATGACCATCTCTGCAAATGTGGAAATTCTTAAACACCCTGACAGATTTCGGACTGGAGGTGCTTATGAGGCCCCAAACAACAGCAATTTTTCACTGTGCTGGCGCAAATTTAGTCCCTTTTATCCCTCCTCCATGTCATAAAGAACAAATTCGGTATTCAGAACATAACCCAGTTTCTTTATTCAACTAGCCAATTGGTACAGTTCGTCATAGATCTCCTGTGCCTTTGGGTGTGAAGTGTCTCCCACATAGAACTAGTGAACCATATTTTTCACTTGAATCCAGCTACAACCGGCTTCTTTTGTAAGATTTCAGTTTGACCTTCATTCTGATTGCCGCTGCATCTTCCAGTAGACCAGCTGAGGCATACAGATTTGATAGCAAAACATAATCAACAGGGTCATCCGGTTCCTGCTGAAAAATCATTGCTGCAGCTTGTTTTGCAAGTTCAACGTTGCCATGAACTCGGCAAGCTCCAGAAATGTACACCAAACCAGTGTATCAGCCCTGAAAAGCATTGAAATTATAAACTGAAGAGCATCGACAAGGGATCCTGATCTGCCCAATAATTCCATGCGTGCATAGTGTCCAATTCTAGGCAAGATTCCATGTTCCGTGTACTTTGACCTAAAGTGTTCTTACTCATCAGAAATCAAACCAAATAGCTACAAGAAGATAAAACAGCGACATAGGTGATCTCTTTTGGCCTCCCACTGGCCTCGAGCATTTTACAGAATGTGTCCACAGCTCTTGCCACAAATCCATGTTTTGCAAAACCAGTGATCATTGAAGTACAGGCTATAATATTTTTCTCTCATCTCACAGAAAACTTGAAAAGCAGCTTCTACGTTTCCACACCTTGAATATATAGTGTCAAAGCATCGGAAATGACTTGATTTGAGTCCAGCCCTGATTTTACCCCTCGCACGGATTTGCTTCCCCCTTACTAATAGCACTGATACAAGCAGCTCCACTTAAAAGGCTGGCAAATGTAAAAGCACTCATTCCAATTCCTATCTCAATCTCATGTAGTAGTTCAAAGGCTTGATCGGACTCCAAATTTTTAGCATAGGCATCCACAAGGGTATCATAAGAAATCAAATTCTTTTCAAATAGTGCATCAAAAGCTCTCTGGGCATCTTCCATGTGGCCCAACCAAGAATACATGCTTATGAGAGAATTACCCACCTAAGTATCACCGGCAAAGCCCAATTTTATAGCTAGCCCGTATATTTGTATCCCCATATCTACATCACGAGTAGTTCCATGTGCCTTGAGAACACCAGCAAATGCGAAATTGTTTGGCCTCACCAGACCTTTTATCTCTGAAAAGAGTTTGATACTCCTCATCTTCTTCAGTTTGCATATATCCCGTGATTATTGCTGTCTAGGACATAACCTTATGATCTTGCATCTGATCAAACGCCCTTCTCAAATCATGAAGCGGTCCCCTAGAAACACACTTCATGTGCATGTCCACCAGGCTGCATCCAACACAGATATTCGAAGCCAATCCAGACTGTATAACCCAGGAATGCAATTGCACCCCCAGCAATTGCAACTCCAACTCCGAACATGCCGACAAAACAGCGTTGAGTATAAATCTATATGCCAAAGTTCCACTGACAAGCATATCCAGAAACAAATCAACAGCCTTCTTTGGCAACCCAACTGAGTACATCTTGCCATCATCAAAGTCCAGGCCACCACATTCTTTTCACGCATTTGCTCGAACACCTTATGTGCTGACACAAAATCAGCATTACCTTTGCAAACATGTCAATTAAAATGCACACCCAACACACACATCAGAATCAACGCAGCCACTTTTGATTATAAACCCGAAAATTGTATCGCCAATTGATGCATTTTCCAGAACTGAACAAGCCCCAATAACCGTTAGGATAAAAATAAACCATCTTCAAGCATATGAAGAAAAGTATCGACCGCTTCAAATTCCCATGTGATTATTGGCATGGCAAGAGATCAGCAACTCCAAGAAACCAATTCCCTTTTTCTACCCATGTCCATAAATATCATCTCGGCGTCGGCCCAGTCACTGGATTTTGAGTAGAGACTGACGAGCGAGTTGAGAATTGCCGAGTCGGGCTCGAGCTGGGACCGAGCCACAGTGCGCGATGGACGCGCCTCTCGAGCGAATGCAGGACTAGAGGAGGAAAGAGAAGGTGAGGAGGTCGGAATGGGGGCCATCACGGGACATGAGGTCGAGGTGGGAAAACGCTCCAGGGAGCTCGCCGCCGTGGTGGTGGGGTGATCAGGCGGCGGTCCAGGGGCGAGCGGGCTGAAGGTTTCGGCGGGAAGGAGAGAGCTTTGATATCGGACGGTGGAGAGAAGACGGGGAGACTCATTGCTCCACATCAAGAGCACGACGCTCAGGAAACAAGAAACGTAAATAGATAGCCATGACCATGAGGCAATTCTTCTGCAAAAAACAGGAATTAACGAACGCTGAAATCATGTTAAGGTTCACGAATTACATGGTCAATCCGCTTATTTAGCGTTTCATTCGTGCATGGAGAAAAAGAAGATCAATCAATGCGCGATTTCTTCATCGTTACGTGATGGGAATGTTTTGTCTTTCTTTTTTTATTTTTTTATTTTGTTGATCCGACAAATTTAGCTTGTCAATAGTTAAGAGAAATGGCTTTGTTCCCGTCAACTATTGCAAATTTATACAATATAACTTCATATAAGAATTTTTTTCAGATTTGCATGACAAAGCACATACTCATTCATGACTAGATCGAAGATGATGCCATGCAAAAAATTCATTACCATATAAGATGCTTTTCTTATAGTGAATATATACTTCATGAAATGATTTGATGGCGTAAGAAATCACAATTACGTCTAAAGTTTTGTGACTTAATTTAACAAATATGGAATACATATCAAGCAACTAAGTATTTACTATGGAGGAGAAAAATTTGAAGTTGTTCAAAAGGCAACATGATCTAGGACACCCGTGGAAGGGATGAAGAATGTGAAAAAGAATTGAAGGAAAATAAGTATGGAAAACAAAACTCACGAGGAAACAGAGAAGTAGGAAGCTACTTTGTACAAGTTTTGCCCAGAAGAATATGAGTAGTGGCATGCATTTACAAATAAATGAAAATAATGACCTTCTTTACATAGATGATAAACGATATAAGAAACACCATTTGCTTTGTTAGTAATCAACATATAAAGAGAAACAGTGATTTTCATTATGAATAAATAATTTCGTTCCTTATGTCGTGACCCTCCAGCAAAGTCTCAGTAATTTGGCACGATGATTCAGTGGCAGTGCCTGTGAGGCAACCGGCATGTTACACCTCAGCAGTAACGATGGTTCAGCAATAGCAGCGATCGTGCATGATGAGGATTGAATGAAGGCAGTGAGAAGGGGATGATTACATCCTTCCAGTGGGTAAGCAAACACCAGCACCAGCAGAAGCATGAATGCCACCGTAGCTCTTGTCTAATGTGGGATAGACAAACTGAATCCATCTTCTCTTGAACTGTACAATTAGAGAACCAAACTACTTAAACCCTTCAGGGACATCACTACATAACATGCTTGCTCTCTTGTAAAGCAACGGCTTATGAACTCAGCAAACCTCTGAGCTCAATGGCAACTCGCCAGACAAATTCTGCTTCCTCAAAACAAGGGCAGTTAGCTCAATAAAAGATCACTCAAACCAACTGGAATTGACTCTAAGAATCTATTTCCACTGAAGTCCAGTAGAATCAAGATGCTCATTTCCGTTATTTGCTCCGCCAAACTACCAATGAAGCCATTGCTTCCTTTTTCAAAGCTTCAAGTCCCCATGAGAGATTACTGATACCTAAAGGAACTGAACTTGAGAGCAGATCGCCTCCGAGAGACGAAAAAACTCTCAAACCTCTGAATTCACCTAAGAATTAAGAAACCTTCCCGGTAAGTCCATTCCCTTCAAGATAAAGCATTTGCAAAGCACTGCAGTTTCGGATCTCAGCAGAAATGACCTCCACCAAAGGAGTTATGCCTCATATTCATACTCAGGTCCTTCAGTCTGCGTGTGTTCAGAGCGAAGCTATTCCTCTGAGGCATATCATCAAACGGTGTCCGTGCCTTATCCATTTGGCCTCATTGGATCAATAGCTAAGAAAGCTTCGTCGTACCTCATAACAGAGAGAATAAAAACAATGTATTCCGCTGAAGAAGGCATGTAGATTCCTATTACACGTGGCACATAGACGTATCCTGATTCGATCCGTAGTGCGATGAAGCCTTTGAAGCCGCGCACGATGACGATTCCGCAATCAAACATGTCAGAGACGAGTGGTTTCGACTTCGTTGATGAAAGATCCTTTTGGTTTTGGTTGTGTGCGATGAGCGTGAGCCGTGGATCATCAATTCCTAGTATTGAGCTCGAGAGCTTCGTCCATGGAGGTTGAGCTTGCTGAGAAGAAGGTGAATCCATCAAAAAGGAAACTTTCAGTCCTGTAACTGAAATCCAGCGATGGAGAGAGAGCTTGAGTTGGAGATGGCGGTGGCACCGGATTGTCGTCGTGTCTGGGCTACTGTGCTTGATGGGCTTAAAGGAATTGGATTTCACCAATTAGAAGTGATGGGCTGGATTGCCTTAAGCCCAAATGGAATGAATGTGGCCGGACTCCATTGATGGATCTTCCATTGATCTCTTTTTATTTTTTTATTCTCTATTCTATTTTTATTTTATTAAGCTTTTTTTTTTTTAAAGAAAAAGTGCATATTCGATTGGTTTGTTAAAATTCAGGTCTCAACACCTACTATCAATACATGAAATGGAACACTATATTTCAAGGAAGTTGTCAAAAGAGTGTCTCTTGAATTATTAGTCAAGTGACTAATTCACGAAAATTAGAAGATCTAACGAAAATTAGAAGATCTAACGAAAATTAGAAAATTTAAACTCTATGCAAACAAAAAAGTAGTCATGTGGTTACTCACGCAACACTCGCTTTAATTTCTTTTCTTTTACACTGGGAGTTCTAGCCCTTCCATGGAAAGGAGATACAATCTAGGCGCACGTATATCTACAGCTAATGATGAATCCGTTTGGAGGTGATTTCAATTGTCCTTTTTTTTTTTCCTGGAAATCTTGCAAATCCTACAATTTGGTTTTCATAGGTAATGCGAAGCTCTAAAACATTTCAAACACACATATATTGACATGTATTAATGCGTACAACTTGTCATTATTTCATGGATTTAAAATATTTTTGTCATTTTTTAGTTTTGAAGATAAAGTAGTTAGTGAAAGTGTGTGCAGAATCATGCAAAATTGCTGTTACATATCATTGCCAACCGATGCTTATCGCCCCCATGGTACTGGGATCCGCAAACCTGACCTCCGAAGATCCTACTGAAATCACTAGAGGCATAGCATCTAAAGTATATGAATCAAAGTAGCAAAAGAAAGTTGTCTTCCATGAGGTACTATCATAGAGATGAGTCAACTCAAATGTCTTACCCCCAACAGTGGAGTGAAAATCCTTACAGTTGGGTCATGTGTGTTAAATCCGAAGAACGATTCCCTAATTGAATCTTCACATTGGGATGTGAAAGAAATTAGTGGAATGCTGGATGAAGTTGATAGAGTTTTCAGTTCAATCTCGGTTTCGCCATAGTCACAAGCCGGCACATGATTGCTTGGGTATAGAAATGGCTTGGGAGATGTTATTAGCTTGGAAGGACTCATGCACAATAAAATTGCAAGTTTTAAGATTTAGACGAGCAAAATGGAAGTTTTAAGACTCAAATACTTTATGTTGACCAAATGAAAGTTTCATTGTTTAAATTGGTGCTAATGTAACTTTCAAGACCATATGATGGCCCCATCAGTATTTTCTTAGGAATTTGATCGATTTTCGATCAAAGCAAATGAATTGTAAAGAAAATAAACTTTGTTGCATCTGGTGAATAAAGAGTTTGAATTTCGGCAATCCAAATGTTGAGCGACCTTTAAATGATTAATACCAAGTCAACGAGGACATTGGACCACTGGCAAGTCTATGTAAGATGGCATGTTTCGCAGCGCTCTGTGGTAAATATTCTACATAAAACAAGTGATTTGGTTTATAGATGATTAACTGGATTAGCTAAAATTCAAATTGGATGAACATATAAAATATGCTTCCCAAGCACGGCTATGAACCCCAACATACATCCCATTTAGGATATTATATGGATCACACGTGGCAAAACTATATATGAAGTAAAATAACACTCCAACCCAAAAAAGAAGTACAATAACACAGTAGTAACCTAAGAGCTAGAAGAAGATAAAATGTAATCACTGGCAAACTAAACTAGCTCACCTCCCTCCTAACATAATACCATATTGTGGGGAACAAAGCTTTTCCAATTAAATTGTGCATGGTTCTAAACATCATTGTTACCTCCAAAAGGAAAACTAGCAGAAATTATAGAAGTGCCCGATGAAGTTGAAAATGTTTCTAATTCTATCTCGGCTTTGTCATCGTCAATTGGCTCATCTGGTGGGTAAAAAAGTGGTTTTGGAGGCATTTGGATATTACCAATATCTCCTTCAAGCATTTCTAAGACTTTGTTCATTGGAGGCCGATGGTCAGGATTTAATTGTATACACCAAAGTGCAACTATTATCATCTTTTTTATCACTTCCCTTTCCTCTTTTACAACTTCTTCCATTTCAACACTTTCTTTTTTATTGACTTGGTCATACACCCACAGTGGAAAATAAATTTGGCTTGAGTGTTCTACATTTGCATTTACATTTTTCCTTCTACCTGCCATTTCCATGAGTAACATCCCAAAGCTATAGACATCCGCTTTATAAGACACGCCTCCAATATTTTTGTAGAATAGCTCAGGTGCCATATATCCCAAGGTTCCTCTTGCAGCAGTCACTGAGACTATGCTATGATCAGTGGGATAAAGTTTTGCGAGTCCAAAATCAGAAACTTTTGGAGTGAAATTCTTATCTAAAAGAATGTTGTGAGGTTTGATATCAAAGTGTAGTATTTGCATGTCACACCCTCGATGTAAATACTCAATCCCCTTCGCCACCCCAAGAGCGATCTCATATATTTTCTTGTAATCAAGAAATTTATCACATTTCTCTGAGAAAATGTGCTTATCCAAAGATCCATTCGACATAAAATCATATACGAGAGCTTGTTTCGAACCTTCAAAGCAAAAACCAATGAGTTGTACTACATTAACATGGTGAATTCTTCCAATAGTAGCCACTTCACTGATAAAATCTTGGCCATTAGCCTTTGAATGCTTCAAAATCTTGATGGCCACTTCGATGCCGCTTCTGAGTTTTCCTTTGTATACAGAACCATATCCCCCTTCACCTAGTTTGTGCTTAAAATTTCCGGTAATCTTCTTAATATTTGAGTAAGAATACCTTATGGGCAAAAAGTTGTTATGAGCTTGCAAAAATTCTTCGATGTTCTTGTCCATTGCTAAGTGCCTTCTTTTGTACTTGTAGATTAGAAATATCGCGACAAATGGCATCCCAATTATGAACTTCATTACACTGAAAAGTACTGAAGAAAATTTTGATCGGTTAGAATAATTTTTTTTCTTCATAATTATTGTAAGAATAAGTAATTGCGGCTTACCTAATGGCATAAAATCCATAGTAGTCCAAAATGCAATATCATCGAGGACACCTATGGAAGTAATGATTGATGTTAAAAAAAAAAAAATTGAAGGAAAAGAAGTTCGTAAAGCAAAAGACACGAGGAAACAGAGTGGCAGCAAGCTACTTTGTACAAGTTGAATCTAGAAAAAAGTGTGCTTTCCATTTTTAATGAATAATTTTGTTCCTCCTATCAATACATGACTACAATTTTTTTAAGGATTGTTAACGAGTGTCTCTTGGATTATTAGTTGAGTGACTAATTAAAGATTAAATAAGAAAATTAAAAAAAATGTAAATTCTTTGCCAACAAAAATCTAGTCATGTGGTTGGTGGCACAAGAATCCTTTTTTCGTTTTTTTCACAGTAGGAGATTTAGCTCTTTTGTGAAAGAAATTATAATCTACACACACACACACACACACACACACACACACACACATATATGCATTGACGTACACCATCATGTCCATCATGTATATTTTGTCATAATTTTCTTGGATATGATATATTCCTTTCATTTTCCAGTTTTAAAGAGAAAGTAGCAAGTGAAAGAGGGTACAGGTGAAATTTCATTGCCGATCAATACTTACTGCCAAAATAGTAGATGGATCTGCAAACCTGACCTCCGGTGGCGCTAATTGCTAAGCGGCGGGAAGAAAAGTAGCGATAGAGATTAAAGTAGCTATACCAATCAGAGTAGCAAAAGAAAGCTGTCTTCAGTGAAGATCGATATGGCATATCGTAGTAGAAAACAAATCCATCGACCATGATGCTATGAATTAGCTTGTAATTGTAGAAGCTACTGTTGATGTGTTCTCCAACTTCAAAATAATCTGTCCATGTCCAACTGTATATGTTGCAAAAATCCCTAACATCTGAAACTTTTGGATTGACCAAAGCATACAAGTTCCAATTCAATGATGTGTTGGAAGAGTACAACCCCTCGGTGCATGGACCAGTAGTGATGTAGAATGGAGAACTAACCGTCTTTGAGCAGTTCACAATGACCACTGTACTTTGGTTGGAGTATGAGCCGAGCCTCGATGAATCACGAGGAAGAGACGAGCAATTATCCTTTTGCAGTCCATCGTTGACAAATTTGATTTGTCTAGTGGAATAATTGATAGACTGCACATAGTATCGGTCATCATCATCATATAAAACAGCCCGATTATCTTCACAAATCAGCTCGAAACCCATGCTACCGCATCCTTTTGGATCTGTCTTTAATCGAAACGGGTAGCTTATATTGTGAATGTTACCACATGATGAAGTGAAGCACTGCTGCTTACTCTCAACACTGCAAGTCATAACTAGAATAAGAGTGAGTAGCAACACTTGACAAATATTCATGGAGCGTAGAGCATTAACCATGCCTCTGTATATCTTTGGACAAAGAGAAATTGGTAAAGAATTGCTGGGAGTGTGTGGAGGAGGTGCAATATAAAAGATTGAAAGAAGATGGAACGATCCTTATTTGATTGGGGACTTGGAGTGGCCTAGTCTTATAGAGAAGCCCCCAAGTCAGTCAACGGAACAAATGGATGGAAAATCAAGAAATTAAAGAGGTGAACTAAAACTGAGGTTCCATCATTAGTGGAAGTCGTGGAACGGCCGGTTTCCATCCCTGTATGATCTTTCCTTCTCCACTATCTCCACTTTGCTTCCGCTCTACTCCACGTGATTCTTGGGTCCACATCCTATTAACAAACAAATATACTCACTATCTTTCCTCTTGTTTTCTTCTTCGTTTTTCCCCTCCTCCATTCTTCTTCTCTTCTTTCAAAATTTTCCGTTCCATCATCGGTGCTTAATCATTTGATATGTATTCAATATTTGCTAAATTACGTCACAAACTTTAGACGTAATTCCAATTTCTTGCATGGTCGAATCATTTCTTTAAA
Source organism: Eucalyptus fibrosa (assembly GCA_017140475.1). Lineage (NCBI taxonomy): Eukaryota > Viridiplantae > Streptophyta > Magnoliopsida > Myrtales > Myrtaceae > Eucalyptus > Eucalyptus fibrosa. Next base: position 5,785,164 of record CM029515.1, on the reverse strand, counting down.
TAAATAATCACTATAAGAAAATTGTCTCATATGGCTATGATATATTGCAATGCGTCATTGTCGACCTAGTCATCATGTATATCTGTAAAAAAAAAAAATCCTTATATGAAGCTAAAATGTATAATTTGCAATAGTTTATGTGGACGGTAGTTACATAAAATACCCTCTCCTATTCATAAATAGTATTCTTGCAATGCACAGTGGCAAGAATGACTGTAGTTGCTAATAAGGCTATATATGGATGGGATCCGCGTAGGGCCAATTTGAAGCAATAGTGGGTCCAAATGACTTTGTACGTCATATAAACTTTACATCTTCTTTATTGGAAATTTTCTCACCCTAATGATGGACGGGACAGATGAGGGGCTACCGTTCTTTGCCAGAATCATAAGGGAGACATGCTTCGAGAATTATTGAAGATAAAAAGCAACCCTAATAGTCTTTGATGTGGATCAGAGATTAGTGTGTGCAATTGGTTCAATCACTTGTGATATCTCTTTCTTAGCTAGAATTAAAAGGGACAGGTACTTTAATAATTCTTGAAGGCAAAAGCAAAGTCTTTTAAAAGAGTCATGACATGTAATAGAGAATTGCGTGACATTTGTGCAATCACGTCAAGCCCGTGGCATCTCTCCTTTCATCTCCACTTCACATTCATTTTGGTCGATTGAGGCAGTTAACCAATTTCTTAATGCTAAGTAAGGACATTTGTTGTAGTGTGGCCTCTTTATTTAGTTGAACTTTGCGCACAAAAGAGAGTCAAAAAGTAAGTAAACAGCTCGACAGATTTGCTTTTTGGAAGCCAACGAGAATCATCCTTTCTAGCTTGTAAATTTAATTAGTTACTAGACTTTTGTCGTGTCTTATGCCATCGTTACTTTTGAGCTAAAAAAGGGTGTAACATTGATAGAATCATGTTAGCGCGACCTCCGTGACACTCGTTAAGGACACTGAAAATACTGACTATACTTTATGCACAATATGCATGATGTTAATTGAACTGAAAATAGGACTTATATATGTTCCTATTAGAATGTAACCAAAGTATTACCTTAATCAAACGGGCTATTTTTCCATTTATGAAAGATAATTAGTAAATCCTAATCAATCCTTTCTTAGAAACTTTTTAGCAACATATACTATATTAGGGTATACTAATACATTGACTATTCACCAAAACGATAGTTAGAGGCTATCTTACCCTTTTAAGGCTTAAGCATATCTTTGATACTTTGAGGCATGGTGGCTCAAGCGGTAAATCCGTTGCAAATTTGATAAGTGTGTTTATCACTAGAATCATTGTGTCCGGGACACGGTAGACAACGTGCTAAAGCTCAGCCATTCGATAACCACTGCAGTTCGAGGGGCATCACAAGTTAATCCTGACTCAATCATCTTACAATCGAGCAATTTTGGCTTGACAAAGCCATGCTGGATCTGATAAATCTTCAGGTTCAAGATATTGAAAAGGATATTTCAGACTGGGAAGCAGAGACATTTAAAATTAGGGCAGCTTCCCTCTTTTTTTATTGCTTTTGAGATTTTTTGAGTTTATCGGGCCCCTAATCAGCAAAAGCTGGTTGACCCCCATTTACTTAATTAATGATCTCTCACCTTCTCCTTTTTTTTTTTAAAAAAAAAAAATTATTTTTGCCCTCTCTTTGTACATTAGATTTTGCTCTGGGACCAAATAAAGGGTCTCCTACGTTTGATTGCAACAGGGGAGGAAAGGCAATAAGCTTTTTAGTTCGATTGGATTTGAGGAGACAACTTTGTGGTGAATGGCGATGAGGATATGAACAACACGTTGATGTGGCTCTTAGCCAAGGGGAGCAGCTTATAATTGCTATGGTTGGGCTCTCAAATCTCTAGTCTATAGACAGTGCACAACCACTACCTGCCCATTCAATGAGTCCTTATGCTAGCCGATTTTCTACTCTAGGCATATATGAATATTCATGGTGTTTCAGTCTATGACACCTATATTTTTGCCGATTATTGTATAATGAATTTAGACTGTTCGAGTATCAAAAGCATATAAGAAATCATAGCAGACACGAAGGAGAAATTTTTTTGTTCTCAACATTTATTTATACACAAAAGAATGAATCGGTGGATTTATTTAACAAGCAACAAAATTCTCGTTCCAAAATTCTCGTTCCATTCAATTTTTCACCTTCAAGAACTAGCAAGTAGCAAAGAAACATGCAATCCCATGAAAGCACATGATGAGGCAAATAATGGTGACATGCTTTAATTCGACAATACCACAACACAGAGAAGAGTAGACATCACCTGGGCAAAAATTGTTTTGTAGCCTATGGATTTTTGTCATGTCCAGGGTTCTCTTGCCCTATTGCCTCAGAACAGTGACAGTTCTTTTCCAGAGCCAATGCGTGACTCACGAAATGCATTTGACGTTAGAATCTGCGTGACCAGGAATTACCATCACCGGTCACACCCTCTTAAGTGAACACTTGAAAAGAAATAGTCTCCTAATCACTAGAATTACATTAAAACAGAGGTATTGTGTATAGGTATCATCAATAAACGGCAACGCTCTCTTTTCCTTCCTAAATCTAATGGCATTTTGAATGGGCGATATCCCCAGTTTCCAAAACTAAGTGAAACTCAATATCGGTTTATAAACTTGAGATTTTAAGCTTTGTATTTAATGACATTGCATTGTTACAGCAAATAATTTGGAGACGTGTTTCAGCTAGTCTTTCCACGATATCGTACACAAACCACTTCAGTTAGTTTGTAACCTATATTCATTGTTTCGCTGAGCATGTCATTCCATCATCTCCAGATAAATTCTCGCAGCTCATTGACAAACTAAAAATTTTGATCCATATGAGTAAACAGTCAAGCCGAGAAATTACAGTAAAAAGTACGAGACGCTCCCTAATATTCCAATGACTTATCTATTCTTGCAGAAGTTCTTCGCCTGTTACTACGCTAACAGTTGAAAATGTTGAATTAACATCAATCAACACTGTCTTTACTCGAAACAACTACACACCTATGTAAGAAAACACGAAGAACGAGAGGAGAATCTCAAAGCTTTGGCCATTATATGACCAGGAAAATTAAGGGAGAACCAGTTCGCTTCAGAGCAGAAAACTGCTGCAGAATTAAAGAATAAGCAAAGGTACATCATGTCTAGCACTGTAGCTTGCTCAATATAAGGCAAAACAAAGGGATGAGCCTTGTTTGACGGGAGACTTGGAGTGGCCTTGTCCTATAGAAAAGTCCAAGTCAGGTACGTAACAAACTTATGCAAGTCAAGAAATTAAAGGAGGTGGACCCAAACTGAGGTTCCATTCCATTAGTGGAGTCGTGTCCAATCCTTCTCAATTGATGACCCCCTTTATTGACCTACATAAGCAGCACATCTCGGAAATTCCCATCTACTGAAAATTCAAAAGATTTTGCTTCACAAAAGATCTGTCTTTCTCCACGTTTCTTCCACTCTCTCCACACGACTATTGGTTCCACATCCCATCAACGAGCAAATGCTTCTCTCTCCTTCTCTTTCTTATTTTCTTCTTCGTTGTTTTCCTCCTCCCTTCTTCTTCTCCATCTTCTTTCTTCGCCTGGCCAGTCACGATCATATGAAAATTCATGTATGGTTTCGATGAACAATCAAAAATGAAAAATGCATCCAAACTTCTTCTTCTCCATATCACGACATAATAAATCAATTTTGACGCGGTATCATGAAACCATGTTATACAAGTCCACCAGTCTCTTCTTTCAAATGAAACAATAATTCTCTTGATTGTTAGATAAGTCCAAGGATTTGTTCTTGTGTGCAATGATTTCTTATATATTTTGGACACTAACAATAAAATAATTGCAGAAATAAAACTATCACGGAGTGAAATAGAATGAGAATTCATACACAGTTAGAGTAGAAAATAGGCTAGCATAATGAATCACTAAAAATAGTAGAAAATAGCTAGCCAGCCAGCGGTCGGCAGTAGGTGGCAGCGGGTGGCAAGTGTGAGCGATAAGAAGAGGCTTTTTTCTTTTCAATTTTTATTTCAAAAATAAAAAAAGTAGAAAATTTATATTTCTTATTTTTGTTCCAAACCTATTTTTGTACCTAAAATTTGTATAGGAAAAAAAAAATGAAGTTGCGTTTTCAAACGGATTTCTATTTCAAACTCATTCCCTAAATAAATAGATAGAAAAATAGAGAAACAAAATAGTTATCATGCGCGCCATTTACCTACTTAGAAATACAACTCAGGAGAGGATTCACGTCCAACTTTATTTTTGGGTGCTTTTTTCCCCCAACATATGACTGTTAACATTACTAGAACGCCTTAAGAGATAAAAAAGGAACTTAATTTTTAATTAGAACCTTACAAAATTTTGACAACTCAGCACGTTTGTTTTTCTGTTCCGTCGAAAGTTACAGGACTACTCGAATTATTTAAGAAAAATTATGAAATAATTATACGCAAAAATACATGATAATGTTCGTATATGATGAAAAATTTAAGTATTTAGAGTTATTAGAAGTTATCTTACCCTTGTGAGTCTTGAGCATCTCTTTGGTGCTTTGAGGCATGACGCTTCAAGTGGTAAATCCATCTCAAATGTGATAAAGTTGTTATTGCTGTTAACTTTATATTGATTTGTCAACAATAAAAAAATCAATTTTTGGGTATTTATCACTAGAAGCACCCTGCCGGTACACGATAGGTAACCCGTTGAAACTTGCCCATTCGACCCGAATACCGGGAACATAATTGATGTTCGATGGGCAATGCAAGTCAATCCCAAATGCAAGTCAATCCCAACTCAACCATTTCAATGCATACAATGAAGCAAGCTCTGACTTGGCAAAGCCATATTGGACCCAACAGATCCTTAGGTTTAGGAACTTGAAAAGAATATTACAGATTGGGAAGAAGAGACGTTTGAGATTAGGGGAGCTTCCCTATTTTGTTCTAACTTTTTACTTTTTGAGTTTATTGAGCCCCTTAATCAACAAAAGCTGGCCGACCCCAATTTACTTTGATAATGATCCCTTCCCTTCACCTTTTTGTTTTTTTGTGTTTTCTTGCTCTCTCTTTCATCCATTAGATTTTGCTTTGGCACCAAATAAAGGGTCTCCTGTGTTTGATTGCAAAAAAAAAAAAAAAAAAAAAAAAAAACAAAAAAAAAAAAAAAAAAAATAACAAAAACAAAACAAAAAAACAAAAAACAAAAAAAAAAACAAAAAAAAACAAAACAAAACATTAGTTGGATTGGATTTTTGGGAGATATCTTTGTGGTGAGTGGCGATGAGGATATGAACACCATGTTGATATGGCTCATTGCTATGGTTGGACTCCTAAATCTTTAGCCCATGGGCAGCATAACCAAGAAAATATTCCCATCCAGCAAGTTTTGAATCTTCGGATTGAAACTAATAATGCAAATCCATGCATTACATCGCTTGGAAATAGAACAAGGAAGACTAGCAACACCAAGGAGATATTTATGGAGCTGAGGGTACTAATTATGTCTCCAATTGTCTTTGGGAAAAGAGATAGTGGTAAAGAATTGGTTGGTCTATGTGGAGGACAGCAGGAGGCACAACATTATACGATTGAAAAAAGATTAGACGAATCTCGCTAGATTGGAGACTTAGGAGTCGCCTCAACCGATAGAAATGCCCAAGTCAGTCAACATAAAAAAAGCATGCAAATCAAGAAATTAAAAAGGAGACCCCAAACCAAAGTTCCATTATCATTGGAGTCACGTCCAACCCTTGGAAATTTTACCCCCATTGAAAATTCAAAAGTTTCTTCCAAACTCTCTTCACATGATTATTGGCCCTAGGGGTGATCGGGTCCAAGGTGGGTAGGTTCCAAACCTGGACCCTGTACCCGACCTGTTATAACCGGTTCTTTTTTTTTGGACCATATACCCGACCCTGTTTACATTGGACCCTGTACCCGACCCACACTATTTTTCCGATTCGGTTCCAAGGTTAACCTTGTTTATATTGGAACCTATTTTGCAACCGCCTATCTATACGATTTCGAATTTTATTTTAATACATGAGAAAACAACATAATTCTTCTAATTTATATTGAAATATTAAGCGTAATTAATAAGTAAATTTTTATTTCATTTCGTATGCATTAGCCAAACCCTAGATGATTTTAGGTCACGACAGCTTGATGATTCCACCGGGGTTTTATTTTTGGGGATCACTCGGCAGGAGGCCTTCTTCATTCCTTGGAGAAAAGAAACACAAAAAAAAAAGGAATGAAAAGCTTGAGAGTCAAGGTCAAGGTCAAGAGGCAGAGGAGACATGGGCAGCGTAGAGAGGGACGTGAGGGAGACGTGACAAGCCAGCAGGGAGAAAAAGAAAAAAGAAGAAATAGAACAGTGCACTGTTCATCTTCTTCACGGGCTCCCTTCACACGCCACATCCGCCGACCGTTGCGCCTGCGTCGCTGCGGCTGCACCACCGCACCACTTGCTGGAGCCCCCTCACCAGCGAGCTCGCACCGCCACTCGTCGCCCCTGCTATGGCCGCAACGACCCAACACCTCTGACGCCCGAAGCTCTGTCGTCGTCGCCCTTGCCCCTGTGAAGCCGCCACTGCACCAACACCACCGCTCAACTCCTCACGACACCAGCAACTAGTGGAGTTGCAAGGCCGACAAGAAGGTGTACAACCCAGTTCTCAAACAGGGGAACAAATTAGGGTTTGGACTACCGATTCTCAAACCGGTTCCCAAACCGGTCCGGTCGATCTGGTTTCCGGGTGGGTAATCCCTCAGAACTGGTTCCTGGACCGGTTCAAACCAGTTTTGAATTTTGGGAACCGATTCCCAGACCGGTTTCAAAGGGAACCAGTTCTCGACCCTGTTTTCCGGGTGGGCCGGTCTGGGAACCAAGTTTACCCGGTCCGGTTGCGCACCCTTAATTGGCCCCACATTTTGTCAACAAACTAATCCATCTCTCTCCCCCATCACTTCCTCTTGATACACAATCTTTATTTCTTATAGCGTGTTCCCTCACCATCTTTGAAGAGAATCTTATAGCGGGTTCAATAGTTTGGCATAATTAGAAGACTTCTATTTTATTAAAGTGACGTTATATAGTGTACATTAGTCATTAATAAGTTCAAGAAAATACAAGTATCAATAATTAGAAGACTTCTATTTTACTAAAGTGACGCTATATAGTGTACATCAGTTATTAATAAGTTCGATAATATGTTGGAAGATTACAACCCCTCAATACATGGACCCGTGATGACATAGAATGGAGAACAAATCGGCTACAAGCAATTCACAATGACCAATGGACCATCACGGTCCATTTTGTATGGGTTGTTTGGGTCAATACAGTACTTGAAGTTATACACTGCCCATGAATGACAAGGGAGAGATGAGCAGTTGACTAATCTAATTTGGTGGATGGAATAATTGATAGAGTACATGTAGTATTGATCATCACATAAGTATAGAACTATGCAATAATCTTCACAAGCCAACTCATTCTCCTGCTCATTGCACCCCTTCAGTTCATTCTTCAATCAAAATGAGTAGCTTAATTGTGAATGTCACTACAGGATGAAGCAACGTACTATGAATTACTCACTCGGAGCGACATTGCTTGTCATTACATGCAACAAAACAAGGAGGAGCGGCAACACTGCATAGACATCGGCGGAGCTAAAAGCATTAATCAAGTCAAATCAAGTCTCAGTTTGTTTTTGGGCAAAGCAAAATTGTTAAAGAACTACTTGGGTTATGCAAAGATGGCACCATATGAAAAGATTGAAAAGAGGTTGGATGAATCTTATTCGATTGCAGACTTTGGAATCGCCTTGTCCTATAGAAAAAATCAAGTCAGTCAATGGATCAAGTCAAGATATTAAAGTCGAAGTTGACATTATTAGTGCAGTAATGGGCACGGCGCGGCCAACCATGATTGAAGACCCCCCCCCCCCCCCCCAACTCTTAATCACCTACATAGAAATTTTTGAACATCATTTAATGCATTTGATTGATTTTTCTTTCTCCGCGTAATTGTTGGGTCCACATCTCATCAACAAACAAATCCTCTCTCTCTCTCTCTCTCTCTCTCCAATCTCCATCACTCTCATCTTTTTCCTTTTTTTCTTCTTCGTTTGTTTCCTTCTCCCTTCTTCTCCAACTCCCTCCTTCACCGCCTGAGTCACGATCATAGGAAAATTCACATGTAGTTTCGAGGAACAAGATCAAAAACAAAAACTAGCCTACCTCAAAACAACTTCTTGTCCATGTCATGACGTAGCACATCGATTTTGATATAGTACCACGAAACCGTGTTATATAAGTCCACTCATTTGTTCTTTTGAGTGCAACAATAACTCCGTTGCTTGTTAGAAAAGTTCAACGATTTGTTCTTGTCTGCAGTGATTTATTATGTTTTTTCGACACTTGCGATACAATAATCTGCAGAAATATAATTATGATAGAGTAAAGTAAAATGAGAATTCATATACAGTTCGAGTAGAAAATGGGTTAGCATAAGTACTCACTGAATGGGCATAAAAGGATTCACACCCAATATGTTATCTAGAAATTTCAAGAAAGGTATCTGGTTAATTTGGCACTTCTACACTTTAGTGGGGCATGATCTTTTGATACTATTTTAATGCTTCGTTTGGGAGAGGCAAGAAAGAGGAAAAAGGAGGTGGATGAAGAATTTTTTTTTTTCCTTTTTCCTCCAATTCACTCTGGCAGAACATTCGAACTTTTCAAAATTAATTTTTCTTCTTGTCAATACAGAGTATATCAGTTTTGACGCAATACCACGAGACCATGTCAGCATGTATCAGAATATTTTTTTTCTTATTTCTTCTCCCAGGACATTTATTTATAGAATGTAGAAATCCAATTCAGGATTACCAAATATGGGGTAATACTTAACAAATGCAGTAGAATGAGGTCACGCATTGCATATGATGAGTTTGCATAACTCAGTTATCGCTGCAATCTCGCTGATACCGGATTTCACTTTGCATGGTTATATTCCACCACCAAGCAGTATGCTACTTCAAATTAAGGCGACTTTCAATTCGTTAATCCAAAGACTAACCCGTGTTAAAGTCGCATAGGAGAAAGAATGGAGTTGCCAATGGTATCTATTATGCGTAAATGCCACGCCTTTGAAGATCTCTTGAGGATAATTGATTCTCAGTTTTGTTGATGATGATATGTCCAGAGGAAATCCTGAACTCACAGTCGTAACATTTATGGAAATGATGTAATTTAATCAAATAACAGATTGGAGAGAACTGAATTAACACTTATATGTTGTAGTTTCTATTGGTGAAATGACTCTTTTGATCATAGATTCCTTTCAATCAAGTTAACTCACTGATTCTGGCCATCCCTGTTCAATAAGTAGGAAATCTATCCTGAATTGCATAGCAAAGGCGACCATGTCTTGACGCCTCATGCACATTGACAAGATTCTCTTCAGTTTCGAATCACATTTTTCAAGATTTCAAGACTAAGAACAGAAAAATGTGAGAACAACCAAAGAAATATTGCCATCAATTAAAAGGTGGACTCCATTAGAATCGACAGTTACACAAATACAAAGATGAGTAACTTTTCTTGATGCTTAACATTTAAATTGAGAATACTCAGTCATTTCATTCAACTGGGTATCGACCATTTTCTTCAAACTTCATGATGGCTTTACAAGTTTAGGGATGAAATAATGACTTTCAATAAGTAATCGTCCGAAAAGATTACATATTTATTTTTGGGTGCTTTTCTTCCCTCAACCTATGACTCTTAAGGGAACGCCTTAAAGAAAAACGTCAAAAATTTTTGAGAAGTCAGCGCGTTTGCTTTAACCTTCCCATCAAAAGTTAAAGTACTACTCGAATAATTTAAGAAAAATCATGAAATGATTATATATGAAATTACGTGTCGATGTTTGTATGCCATGAAAATTTAAGGTATTTAGAGTTTAAAAAAATTAAATCTAAGCGCACCGTAGAATTAGATTAAGTAAAGTTGTAGATATTTAGATATCTTGTAAAATGTAAAAGGTGTAAAGTTAATCTCCCTACTGCAATTATCTTATGGCCAAACCAAAGAAGCACAAGCCAGATATTTTCTTCTGGGATTCGGGTTGTGAGTAGTTAAGGAAAAAACCGTTGGCCATCGCGTTAGGGAGTTACTTGTTCGGTGCAAGCATACACTCATGACATGCCTATGTCGTCATGGGTGATGGTGCCAGATTCCTCAATAACCGATGAGTTTTCATCCATCACAGCCCATGAATACCCATCCATTTTAGATATCTTAGACGATACGTCCGAGGAATATGCTCCTTCGATATATAAAGGAGAAAGCAACGGGTCTTCAGCACTTCACAAAGACCATTTAATTTACCAGAAACATGAAACTCTCGTAACTAAAGTTCGAGTTCGTTAATGAATAACTAGGGAGGGAAGAGCAATCGGCCCTTTGCCATCCCACGTCGAACATGTGGATATCACCAAAATTGATGGTGTCATTATTTTTATAGATGGATGTGAAAAAGTTGATTATTTTCACGCGCTAACTCAGGTCTTGAGTCGCCACAACCTTTCACATCACTCTTCGTTTGAAAGGGACAGGTCATCTTGGAAATTTCACTGCAGGAGAGGCTGAACAGGGTTGTTCATTCGGGTATGAGTGTCCCTAGTAGCACGGCAAGAAAGACCAATGGCATGAGGCACACGGGTCTGGAATTGCGAGGAAAAGTCTTGAGTCACCACAACCTTTCATATCACTCTTTGTTTGAAAGGGACAGGTCATCTTGGAAACTTCACTGCAGGAGAGGTTGAATAGGGTCATTCATTCAGGGCATTAGTGTCCCCAGTAGCACGGTAAGAAAGACCAATGACACGAGGCACACGGGTCTGAAATTGCGAGGAAAAGTCTTGAGTCGCCACAACCTTTCATATCACTCTTCGTTTGAAAGGGACAGGTCATCTTGGAAACTTCACTGCAGGAGAGGCTGAATAGGGTCGTTCATTCGGGGCATTAGTGTCCCTAGTAGCACGGCAAGAAAGACCAATGACACGAGGCACACGGGTCTGGAATTGCAAGGAAAAGTCTCGAGTCGCCACAACCTTTCATATCACTCTTCGTTTGAAAGGGACAAGTCATCTTGGAAACTTCACTGCAGGAGAGGCTGAATAGGGTCGTTCATTCATTCGGGGCATCAGTGTCCCCAGTATCACGGCAAGAAAGACCAACACGAGGCACACCGGTCTGGAATTGTGAGGAAAAGTTGTGTCGTTCTCAGCTTGTGAGCGATGGAAATTCGGGGCTTAATATGTGGTGGAGGATCAACAAAGATAAAAAAACGTCCATGTAATAATGACGAATGAGAGACCGTAAATATGAAGACTGGGGATCTTCTATTAAAAAGCCCATGTCAACCAATAAAACAAAGTCAATCAAGTTGAGAATACTACAGGAGTAGCGAATAGGACCCAACACCATCGCCATTTCTTTGTGGCAAGAAACCATCGTATTGACAACCCATAAATGTAGCCGTCCAACAATATTATTCATGTTTTAGAAATTTTTGTTAGATAATTAAGTAATTTTAAATTGCCAAAGATATTTAGGATGTCAATGAATTTCCTTTTTTCTAATATGACAAGAAAGCCATCTTAAGATTCCATTGCAGACTTTGAATTGAAGTCAACCCAAATGAGACAAGAATCGAGTGCATCCTAATAATTAAGGATTACATAAATTCAATTCAAAGGAAAAAGGATGTTAAGAAATAAAAAGAATTATCCACTCTATTCTATTTTTATTGAAGAAAATTCTCCATAAGTTGTTAAAGTAACTTTATAGTTCCCTCGCTATCTTTAGGGAGAAAATTTACTAAATGCATTTCTATTCTATTTTTTTTTCGGGGAACAAAAAAACATACACAGGTGTTTCCCAGAATGTTACCAAACAGCCCCTTAGAAGAGTTGAAAGTCACCAATAACAAAAGGTATTAGGGTTCTTTGGGAAATTCAAGTTCAACTTATTTTTACTCAAGAATTGTGTATAAAGCAACACTATATAAGTGTATATAGTCATTAACAAGTTCAAGAAAATGCAAGTTCAATTCGAAATTTTGTAGGTTTTGTTCTTAATTCTTTATGATAACCTAAATCAATATTGGGACAAAAGAATACTTGATGACGTTTGAAATTATGTCAAATCTTAAGTTTTTTCTTTTAGCTAGAACTTTTCCACTATAATTAAAGTTGGCTTCACCCATATTATATTTTTCTAAAAGATATAACTAAACGATGTATATTTTGCATACAAGGCGCATATATAGTGTTAATTAGAAATCACAATCTCTTACACAAAAAAAAAAAAAAAAATACCATGATGGAAATAATACAATGTCAATACATAAAAGCTGAGATGAGATTATGTCATCAGTAGACATCTTTGTCCACTAAATCAATCTGACAAAAGAACGCTTCAAGTGCCAAAAGTTGGCACAAATGGACACCTAAATGCCAGAACTTACAAAAGTGACATTAAGTGCTATTTTTTTTTAATGAAAAATAAGACGCTTGAATTCCATATCTGACGAACCCACCGATAATCCTCCATTGCATTTTTTTTAAAAATTAATTTTCTCGCTTACATGGCTCGTCGGAAAATTGACTCAACAAAACAGACACAAAAACGATATCGTTTTGGTATAATTTGAATTTTAATATAAAAATTAATTAAATAAAATTTAAAACATAATAATAATAATAATAATAATAATAATAATAATAATAATAATAATAATAATAATAATAATATATTATTTTTTTTTAAAGGTGGAGGGAGGTGGCTAAGGGTTGAGCTTTCACCGCCGTTGTCGAGAAGGGCTGGTGAAGGAGGGGAGAGGATCGCGGCCCTCGCCCAGATTCGGTGAGGGTTGCAGCCCTTGCCTAGATTCAGCGACCCTCGCCTCAAATCGAGGCAAGGGCTCGCGAGCCCTTGCTGTTAGTCAATCGGGGTCGCCAGCCCCTGGCCAGGGCCCGGCAACCCCGGCCGACCCTCCCCCTTCCATCGATGGCCCTTCCCAACAACGATAGGGAGGCGGCAGCAGCGAGGGCTCAACCCTTAGCCGCCTCCCTCCCTTTTTTTTTAATTTTTTTAAAAGTTAAAATCCCTGTTCAAGTAACATAGGAACAAGGGGGAAAAATCTAAAACAGAAATTCGATTTACACAATGGATGGGACAAGTTAAGAAGCATTGTCACTAGTAGTCATTGCATGAGCATGTTCTGTCCCTAAAGTGATGGAACAATTTTGCATCCCTTATGACTATAGATCTCTGGTTGCCATGGAGATATACTTGATCACAAAATGACAATCTCTGCAAATGTGGAGATTCTCAAACACCCCGACAGATTTTGGACTGGGGGTGCCTATAAGGCCAAAAACAACAGCAATTTTTCACTGTGCTGGAGCAAATTTTGTTCCTTTTGTCCCTCCCCCACATCATAAAGAACAAACTCGGTATTCAGAACAATACCAGTGTCTTCATTCAGCTAGCCAATCAGTCCAGTTTGTCATAGATCTCCCGTGCCTTTATGAATAAATTGTCTCCCACATAGAACTTGTGAACTAAATTTTTCATTTGAATCCAGCTACAACCGACATGTAAGATATTTCAGTTTCTTCTTATTTCTGATTGCTGCTGCATCTTCCCATAGACTAGCTGAGGCATTACATAAGTGATAGCAAAACATAAGAAGCAGGGTCATCCGGTTCCTGCTAAAAAATCATTGCTGCAGCTTGTTTTGCAAGTTTAGCATTGCTGTGCTCGGCAAGCTCCAAGAATTGTACACCAGACAAGTGTATCAGCCTGTAAAGCATAGAATTTATAAACTGGAGAGCATCGACAAGGGATCCTGACCGCCCAACATGTCCCCCATGCATGCATATGTTTAATTCTAGGCAAGATTCCATGTTCCCTGTACACTGACCGAAAGTGTTTCCATCCATCAGAAATCAAACTCACATGGCTACAAGAGGCTACAAGAGGATAAAATGGCAACATAGGTGATCTCATCTAGCCTCAGACTGGCCTCAAGCCTTTTACAGAATGTGTCTAGAGCTCTCGCTGGAAATCCATGTTTTGTGAAACCAGCGATCATTGAAGTCCAAGCTATAATATTTTTCTCTCTACTGTCACAGAAAACTCGAAAAGCAGCTTCTATGTTTCCACACCTTGAATACTTAGTGTCAAAGCATTGGAAACGAATTGATTTGAGTCCAGCCCTGATTTTACCATCCTCACATGGATTTGCTCTCCCTCACCAATAGTGCCGATACAAGCAGTTCCACTTAAAAGGTTGGCAAATGTAAAAGCACTCGTTCCTATTCCTCTCTCAATCTCATGTAGAAGTTCAAAGGCTTCATCAGACTCCAAACTTTTGGCATGGGCATCCACAAGGTCGTTATAATAAATCAAATTCTTTTCAGAAGGTGCATCAAAAGCTCTCTTAGCTGGTTTGATGTGGCCTGACCAAGAATACATGCTAATAAGAGAATTAACCATGCTAGTATCACCAGCAAAGCCCAGTTTTATAGCTAACGCGTATATTTGTATCCCCATATCGACATCACAAGCACTTCCACATACATTGAGAAGACTAGCAAATGTGTTGGCCTCACTGGACCCTTGATCATTTCTGAAAAGAGTTTGATACTCCTCATTCTCCTCAGTTTGTGAGTATCCAGTGATTATCAAAGTTCAAGCAACCGCACTCCTCTCAGGCATTTTCTTGAACACCTTACGAGCTGAAACAAAATCAGCACTACCCTTGGCAAATGTGTCAATTAAAATGCACACCCAACACACACGTCAGAATCAACGCAGCCACTTTTAATTATAGACCCGAAAAATGTATCACCTATTGATGCATTATCGGGAACCGAACAAGCCTGAATAACCGCCCAGAATAAATAATCGATAGGGGAAAGACCATCTTCAAGCATATGAAGGAAAGTTTTGACCGCTTCAAACTTCCCATGTGATTATTGGCAAGAAACGAAGTCCCTTTTACTACCCATGTCCATAAATAACAAATATCCTCTCCGCCTGGGCCCAGCCATTGGGCTTTGGGTTGAGACTGATGAGCGAGTTAAGAATCGACGGGTCGGGCTCGAGCTGGGACCGAGCCACAGCGCGCGATGGAGACGCCTCTCGAGCGCGAACGCTCGGAAGCGAATGCAAGAGAAGGTGAGGAGGCCGGGATGGGGCCCATCACGGGACATGGGGTCGAGATGGGAGAACGCTCCAGGGAGGTCGCCGCCGTGGTGGTGGGGTGATCAGGCGGCTGTCGAGGGGCGAGCGGGGAGAGGTTTCGGCGGGAAGGAGAGAACTTTGAAATCGGACGGTGGAGAGAAGACACGGAGACTCATTGCCCCAGATCAAGAGCAAGACGCTCAGGAAACAAGAAACGTAAATAGATAGCCATGACCATGAGACAATTCTTCTGCAAAAAAAACAGGAATTAACGAACGCTAAAATCATCTTAAGGTCCACGAATTACATGGTCAATCCGCTTATTTTGTGTTTCATTCGTCCATGGAGCGAAAGAATATCAATCAATGCGCGATCTCTTCATCGTTACGTGATGGGGATGTTTCGTCGTTCTTCTTTTATTTTGTTGATCCTACAAATTTAGTTTGTCAATAGTTAGGAGGAATGGCTTTGATCCCGTCAAAAGCATTGGTACCGAATATTCTTGATTTGCTCAAAGGGCCATCAACCTACTAAGGGGAAAGAAGGAAAAACGGGAAACCGGGAGAGATGGCTGGGGAGGCATTGAAGGCGCGCCCAGGGACGGAAAGACTCGCTCAACCATAGGTTCGGGCTGCTAGTCATTGCCACGAACAGGTGAGGGTCGGTCAATCCTAGCAGAGCGATCGCGAGGGCCCAATCAACCATCGCAGCTGTGGTGATGATGGCCAAGTGATGAGGTCTTACGTTTTTGCGCATGTTGCTTCTCCGATCTACCAAATCATTTTCAAGCCTATCCAATTGGTCGTATGCCATTGGCAGCTTTTGCAAGGAGGGTTGGGTTTTGGCTTCATTGGTGGCGCTCTTAGGCTCGCGTTCCAATTCCACTGGGCTCCCCTCTGATATAGAACGAGATTCATACATTCTCAAGCCAGTACATGATCCCTCAGCATAGAAGCGGCTTCGGGAGGCATTTGTAGCTTACCGGTTTCTCCCTTCAAGCATTTCTAGTTCGTCGAAGGCTGGTCCCTGGTGCCTTTTGTTATCATCTATTTTCGGCCTCCCGATTTTCATCAACAGATCTTTCCTTCGACCTGCTATTTCCATTAGAGTATACTGAAGCTGGAAACATCAACTTTATGAGAGACACTACAAATTTTCTTGTAGTATAACTTGGCATCATTTGTCCAGTTTCCTCATGGGACAATCAAAGGCACAATGCCATGATCCGATGCATAAAGCTTGTCGAGACAAATATTAGAGATATTTCGAGTGAAATTCTAGTTGACAAGAATAATATGAGAATCAAAAATAAAGTACTGAATTTGCACATAACATCCTTGATATGATTATTCTATTCATCTTGCCACTTCAAGGTCACTTATATATTCTTGCAATCGACAGGGTTATTGTCTCTATTGAAGAAAATATGCTTATCTATGGATCCATTAGGCATTAAATTGTACAGGAGACTTTGCTTTTGACTTCCATAAGCAAAAGCCAACGAGTAGTGCTACATTAACGTGTTGAATCCTTTCTAGTTCCTAGCCACTTCATTAATAAAATCTACGCCATTTGAATTTCATTCCTTCAAAATCTTGCCAGGCACTTCAACGTATTTAAATCCAAAAATTTCTTTTTCGTATATTTAAGTAATAAAACTTGCCTCCGTCATCCACTTTAGTCCTTCCATTAACTCTGTTAGATTACAATGGATGTACAATTGATGAGGAATTAACTTATCAAAAATCACATACAATTGAAAAAAAATTTCAAAGTTGCAAGTTTTAAGTAAACAAAATGGAAATCTAAGACTCAAATGCAATATGTTAACAAGTTGCAGGACTTTTCCAGGTAATAGTCCCATTTTCTTTTGATCGCTTAAATTAGAGCCAACGTGACCTACAAGACCATATGATGGCCCTATCAGTATTTTCGCAGGAATTTGATCTCGGTCAGAGCAAATCAATTGCAAGAAAATAAATATTTGTTGCCATTGGTGAATAGACAATTTGAACTTCGTCGAGCCAAATGCTGAGCCACTTCTAAATGCAGCAACCACAAATAAAAACTACTCTGCGGCCTGCGAGTCATGCCAGGAAAAAAAAAGAGTGATTCATACCGCGTCATAGAGGTCCGAGGAAACTCGCAAGCATATGAAAGATAGCATGTTGCCAACCCTATTGGTGAATATTCTATAGAAAACAAGTGAATTGGTTACCAAATGATTAACTGGATTAGCTAGAATTCACATAGGATGGACATATAGAATACGCTTCCCAAACACGGTTAGTTTATGAATCTACACATATGTCCCATCAAGGGTCCAACCTTAAAAGTGTTGTCGTATGGACCACACATGGACATGGCCTTTTTTTATGTTCGTGATGTGTTTAGTTATGCAATATATATCTAATTTTAGGATAGTCGAAAGTAACCACATCAAGATCTAAATCAAATAGCATTCTTCTCGATCAGATATGGGAGGTGAAAAATGTATCAAGTTAAACTAATAAAACATGACCTAGTATAACAAGAAACACAGAAAACTTCATTAAATTACTTATGAATAATTTCATGTTTACTTTATAATGGAGTATGAGTTCTTTCAAATATGAACTTCATGAAATTGTTTCATCCAAGACTTTCTTTCCCATTTCGATAAAAGTTGTTTCCTGCATAAATAGGAGGTGTCTACTTTGTAAAATAGACATTTTAATTCGAAATTAGTAGTTCTTGATACCGCGAAACCATATGCCGGTGGTAGCACGTTAAGAAGCAAGATCCCAGCTTATAATTTGCTTTCTAATTGGCATTACCCTAAATCACATAATGAGAGAGGAAAATTCTTAATAAACGTCCCCTTGCCCCACCGATTTTTGTCCCTCCTCTCACCAATTTGCTTATCCTTTTGAAGGAGAATGCAAGAGAGTAAAATATATATGAAGTACAATAGCACTATAATAACCTTAGGGCTACAAGAAACCAAAATGTAATCAATCGCAAGCTAAACTACCTCAACTCCCTCCCAACTTACTACTATACTGTGGGAGCACTTAATGAACTTGAAAATGTCTCTGATTCCATCTCGGCCTTGTCATCGTCAATTGGCTCATCTAATGGGTAAATAAGTGGTTTCAGAGGCATTTGAATATTCCCAATGTCTCTTTCAAGCATTTCTAAAACTTTGTTCATTGAAGGCCGATGGATAGGGATTAATTGTATACACCATAGTGCAACTATTATCATTTTTTTTTTTATCACTTCCCTTTCCTCTTCTACAACTTTTTCCATTGCAATATTCTTTCCTTCATTGACTCGGTCATACACCCACAATGGAAAATAAATTTGGCTTGAGTGTTCCACATTTACATTTACATTTTTTCTTCTACCTGCCATTTCCATGAGCAGCATCCCGAAACTATAGACATCTGCTTTACAAGATACACCTCCAATTTTTTGTAGAAAAACTCAGGCGCCATATATCCCAAGGTTCCTTTTGCAGCAGTTACTGAGACTATGCTATAATCAATCAGATATTGTTTCGCAAGTCCAAAATCAGAAACTTTCGGATTGAAGTTCTTGTCTAAAAGAATGTTGTGAGGTTTGCTATCAAAGTGTAGTATTTGCATGTCACACCCTCAATGTAAATATTCAATCCCCTTTGTTACCCCAAGAGCGATTTTATATATTTTCTTGTAATCAAGAAACTTCTCTTCTTCCTCGGTGAAAATATGCTTATCCAAAGATCCATTTGACATGAAATCATACACAAGAGCTTGTTTCGAGCCTTCAAAGCAAAAACCAATGAGTTGCACTACATTAACATGACGAATTCTTCCAATTGTAGCCATCTCATTGATAAAATCTTGACCATGGGCCTTGGACTGCTTTAAAATCTTGATAGCCACTTCATTGCCACTTCTAAGCATTCCTTTGTATACACAACCATATCCCCTTTCGCCTAGTTTGTGCTTAAAATTTCCGGTACTCTTCTTAATATTCGAGTAAGAGTACCTTATGGGCAAAAAATTGTTATGATCTTGCAAAAATTCTTCGATATTCTCATCCATTGCTAAGTGCCTTCTTCTGTACTTGTAGATTAGAAATGTTGCGACTAATGGCGTCCCGATTACGAATTTCGCTACACAGTAAAATACTTGAGAAAATTTTATATGTTAGAATAAGTTTGGCTTTTTTTTATTATTTTAAGAACAAATCATTGCGGCTTACCTGGTAGTGATGTAAAATCAAAAGTTGTCCACACTGCCGCAAAGAATGCCAAAGTACCTAGCCCACCTATGGAATGAATCAATGATGAGAAAAGGAATCAAAAGAAAACAATTTTGGAAAACAAAGCTCACGAGAAAACAGAGTAGTGGCAAGCTCCTTTGTATAAGTTAGTTTTTGTCCAGAAGAATATGAGAAGTAGGGTGTGCAATTGCAAATACAAGGAAATAAAAAGCTTCATTTGACATAGATGATAGACAATACAAGAAATTCCCTTTGCTTGTTAGCAGCCAACAAATATAGAGAAATAGTGATTCTTAGTTTTAATTAATAATTTTGCCCCTCCTTTCTATACATGAATACAATTTTTTAAGGAATGTGCTAGTGAGTGTCTTTTGGATTATTAATTAAGTGATTTATTACGAAACTAATTAAGAAGAAAGGCCAAAATATAAACTATATGCCAAAAAAAAAAAAAAAAAATAGTCATGTGGCTGCTCTCATAATAGTTCTAGCCATTCCGTGGAAAGGAATGTGGATTTCAAATATTTCTTCCATTTTCCTATTTTGAAGAGAATTGGCAAGTGCAAGAGTGTTCATAATCATGCAAAATGGCGGTAAAGTTTCATTGCTAACCGATGCTTACCATAGTATTGAAAGGATTTGCAACTCGCAGAACCATAGTAGATGTGGAAGAAATCAAAGAAGCACACGAAAACATTCGTCCTTGAATGTAGAAAGTGGAGACCGAATCCATCAGCCATGATGTTATGGATTAGCTTGAAGTTGTAGGAGCTGCTATTAATTTCACCCCCAAAATTAAATGATACCCAAGTCCACCTGTGAGTGGTGCAAAAATCCATAACATCCGATGCTTTTGGATTGACCAATGCATACAAATTCCAATACAATGATGCGTTGGAAGAGTACGACCCCTTAATGCATGGACCGGTAGTGATATAGAATAGATTCCTAACCGGCTTTGAGCAGTTCACGATGACCAATGTATCACTGTCACCCCTATAGTATGGGTCGGTTAAATAATCACTGTTCTTGAAGTTATACAATGCCCATGAATGACGAGGGAGAGACGAGCATTTATCCTTTTGCAATACGTCATCGACCAATTTGATTTGATTAGAGGTATAATTGATAGATTGCACGTAGAATCAGCCATCATGAGGATATAAAACAGTGTGATTATCTTCACAATTCAGCTTGTAATACGAGACACCACATTCTTTTGAATCACTCTTTAGTCGAAACGGGTATCGTATATTGTGAATCTCACCACAGGATAAAACGCACTGCCGATTACTCTTGGCACTACAAGCTATCACTAGAAATAGAACAAGAGTGAGTAGCAACACCTGACAGATATTCATAGAACCGAGGGCGTTAACCATGCCTCCGTTTGTCTTCTGGCAAAGAGAAACTGGTAAAGAATCGCTTGATGGGTGTGGAGGGAGCAATATGAAAAGATTGAAAGATGATTAGACGATCCTTGTTTGATTGGAGACTTGAAGTTGCCAAGTCTTATAGAGAAGCCCAAGTCAACCTCACATATGGATGGAAAGTCAAGAAATTAAAGGAGTGGAACTAAACTTAGGTTCCATTTTTAGTGGAACGGCCAGTGGCCATCCCCATTCGAGACCACGCTTTAGTCACATAAAGAATTCAAGGAATCTTCTTTCACATTTGATCTTTCCTTCTCCACCATCTCTACTTTGCTTCCGCTTTCTCCCCATGATTCTTGGGTCCGCATTCCATCAACAAACAAGTCCACCTCCTTCTGATACACTCTCTATCTTCTTATTTTCTTCTTCGTTCTCTCCTCCCTTCTTCTCCACCTTTGAAATTTTTCTCCTCCATAGTCGACACTTAGTTGCTTGATATGTATTCCATATTTGCTAAATTAAGTCACAAAACTTTAGACATAATTGTGATTTCTTACGCCATCGAATCATTTCATGAAGTATATATTCAGTATAAGAAAAGCATCTTATATGGTAATGAATTTTTTGCATGGCATCATCTTCGATCTAGTCATGAATGAGTACGCGCTTTGTCATGCAAATCTGAAAAAAAATTTCTTATATGAAGTTATATTGTATAAATTTGCAATAGTTTATGTGAATAGTAATTACCTAAAATACCCACTCCTAGACTCCGCTTAAAAGCATATTCATATATACCTGTACTATAGTAGTATTCCTATAATGCACGGGCCAAGAATGAACGAGTTGCTAATACAGTTATGTAGAGATGGGATCCACGCAGGGACAATTCGAAGCAATAGTGGGTTCTAACGACTTTGTACATCACACAGACTTTACATCTTCTTTGTTGAAAAAATTTTCAACCCAATGATGGACAGGGCAGATAAGGGGGATATCGTTCTTAGCCAGAATCATAAGGGAGACCTGCTTAAAGAATCATTGAAGACAAAAGCAACCCAGATAGCCTTTGCTGTGAATTGGTGATTAGTGCGTGCAATCAATGCTATCACTTCAAACTGACAATATCTCTTTTGATCTCCACTTCTATTTAACTTTGTTGGATTGATACAATGAACCGATTTTGTTTAAAAAAGCTATCTAGATGCGGAAGAAAACTTTGGCGTGACTATTAAACAAGATTTGATAGAGGTTGATTTATTTTATTGGACCCTGCGGAAAAAGAGAGTTCGAAAGTATGAAAGCAGGAAGAGTGGACGGACTTGTTTTTTGCCAACCCACGAGAATCATGCTTTCTCATTTTTAAATTTAATTAGTAATAAGACTTTTGTCCTGTCTTATGTCGCTTTACTTTTGAGCTAATAAAAAGGAATGACATTGAAATAATTATAATAGCGCGTTCTTCATGATGCTCATTAAGAAGGCTAAGGTAATGACTGTACTTTATGTACAAAATACAAGTTGTAAATTGATCAGAAAATAGGATGTATATAATTTCCTGTCAGCACGTAGCTGAATTAGTTCCTTAATCAAACTGGCTGTTTTCTCATTCTCATTCTTGAAACTTTTTAAAAACATTTACTATATTACCCTTTTGAGTCTCGAGCATCTCTTTGATGCTTTGCGGCATGGTGGTCAGAGGGGTAAATTAGTTGCAAATGTGACAAGTGTGTATATCACTAAGAGCATCGTGCCCAGGACACAATAGACAATGTGCTAAAGCTCAGCCATTCAAGGGGTAACACAAGTCAATCTCGACTCAACCATTTCAATGCTTACAATGCTCTGCATGAAAGCCTTACTGGACGGACCCAAAAATCTTCAGTTCAGGATCTTGAAAAGAATTATTACAGAATGTGAAGCAGAGACGTTTGAAATTAAGGGAAGCTTCCCTCTTTCTTTCTCAGCTTTGGGACCAAATATTTTATGTTTGATTGCGACTGGGGGAAGGACAATGTGCTTTTTAGTTCGATAGAATTTTTAAGAGAGAACTTTGTGGCGAGTTGATGATGAGGATATGAACAAAAATGTTGATGTGGTTCTTAATCTTGATCCAAATAGAGCAGCTAATAATTCCAATAGTTTAGCTCTTATGCCCATCTAATGAGTCCTTAAGCTAGCCTATATTCTACTTTGATTGTATATGAGTTCTCATTGTATTTCAGTCTGATGGTTATATTTATTAAGGCATCGTAAATTTTAACCTATTTGAGTGTCAAAAACAAAAAACAAATCAATGCAAACAAGGAGAATTTTTTTCCGTTGTCAACATTTATGTATTCCCAAAAGAACAAATCGGTGGATTTATCCAAAAAAGTGCGAAATTTTTATGCTCCGTTCAATTTTTCACCTTCAAGAATTTGCAAGTAAGCAAAAAACATGCAATATCGTGCTGACATTTTGAATGAGCAAAGTCCCAAAACTTATCAAAATATCTCTATCTCCAGAAAAGATGAAACTCAATATCTAGATCAACTTGAGATTTTATGATTTGTGTCCAAGGACATAGCATTGCTACATCAAACAGTTTGGAGAGACGTTTTATTTGGCCTTTCTATTGAGTTTTATGCTGAACATGATATTATACACAAACCCCTGAGAATGTTAGCTTGGAAGCTTTATTTATCATTTCGCCAAGCATTTCGTTCCATCATCTTTAGATAAATTCTCACATGGCCTTTCTATAGAATTGTTTTCCTCGTAGCTCCCCGCCAAACTGATTTTTTTTTTTTTTTTTAATCGATATGAGTAAAATGGTCAGGCTGAGAAATGACGGTAAAAAGTATGAGTACTCCGTATCCCACGGCTTATCAGTTCTTTCTCTTCGCCTGTTACTATGCTAACTATGCTAACTATGCTAACCGTGGAAAATGTCGAATTAGCATCAATTACTGTTGACACCTAAATTTTGACTAATCATTTAGTAATCAATTGCATAAAAATTTAGGGATTAATCTTTAACCCCTAAGAAAAAAATTGCATCTCATGTAGTCGCATTTGCATCGGTACTAAGAGGACAACAAGAAGCGGGGCTCGCGGTCGATTGCATACACAAACTCGGTGGAGTGCGGATTTGGGAGAAATCTTCAACAAAGCAAAAGCCACTCACAACATACTATATAATATGCCCATATTGTGTTATTATAATATATCCATAATATTATACAATATGTCAGTTTTAGTAACACCAAGAAGAAACCTCCTCATTAATGCATCACCATGCACGCACGAAATGGGACAGCGTTTGCCTTGCTAAAGATCGGGGAGCAAAAAAAGAGAAAAATTTTCATTGGGAGGGCTTCTTCGGTCGGACAAGGGGAGAGAGAAAACAAAAAATTGTGGACTGTTCTTCTTCTTCGTGGGTTTCTTCTCCGCGAACACCCACGCCGTTTCACTGCAGCCCACGCCGCCGTGCCCCTGCGCCGCTGGACTGCCGGCTTCCATCTGCGGGCACCCGCACTAGCCCTGCCGCCGGTGCTCGTATCCGGGCCTCAGTCGTGCCTCTACAGCACAGCCCAATCGGCCATTGCACTAGCAACTCCGCCACGACGCCGATTTTTCCCCCTCGCCTCCTGCAGCAGCCGGCTGTCCGACGCCTGTCATCGCTGCTCGAGCCTCTGTATCCGACGACCCAGCCGCCAGCCGCCGTCCACGAAGCCTCCGCTGCTCCTGCATCTGCCCAACGTCTGCTGAGCCGCCAGTCTCTACCGCTTCTGCAGCCAAGACCCAGCGCCGACGCCCACCATTCCTGCAGACCCGTGATGCCAGGACCGGTGCAGACCCGTGACGCCAGGGCCGGTTGCTGAGCTCCCCGGTCGCCGGTCTCCTCCGCTCCGAGCTTCCTCGCCAACGCCTTTGCTGCCGGCCAAGCTTGCGAATCAGCTGCGGCTACCCCCCGACGTCAGTGCCTCCGCCTGTCCCCGAAGTCCAGCAGTGACGACTGCAGCAAGCCACCGCCACCAGCGACGACTGCAGCTCCAAATCAGTGTCCCCCCCCTCCGAACGACGGCGCCACAGCAGCCCGCTGAACGTTGTCCCTTGCTGCCGTGTCCTCCTCCGCCCGCCGCCGATCTCTTCGCCGGAGCCCGGAAGGGCGACTCACCACCCTTGGCTGCCGCCGCCGGTCCGCCCGCCGCCGGTCCACCTGCCGCCGGTCCTCGCCGGAGCTTTGAACGTCGGTGACCAGCTGCCCCCTCGGTGAACCACCACAAGTTGCCTAGCCGTGCGTGGGAGAAAACCAAAAAAAAAAGAAGAAAAAGACAGAAGGGGATTAGGTAGTTTTTTTTTATTATTATTATCTTATCTTTATTTTTTATATAGTTTATAGCTTGTTTTTACATAGTTTTTTTTAGTGTGGTTATTCATTAATGCGTGATTGAGGTTTCAATGTGAAATAACCCCTCAAACTAGGGATTAAGAGTTTGATTTTCGCGCCCGAAATCCGACTCATAATCACTTGAAATATCGCCAATCCGATCTCCCGCCCGAGATTCGATTTGCGATTTATTTAAAATTGGCCAACCCGATCTCATGCACGAGATATGGTTCGTCAATTTGGATATCAATCTTGCTCTGATTTGCTGTCGTGCCATTTAAGTTAATTTCGCTTTCATAAAAAATTGCATTTGCATTCCATGTAGGTTAGAATTAGGTTTATTTCCTTTTTATGGTTTGCATATTAAGAGTAGGAATTTTATTTCGAACCTTCAAAAAAAATACAAAAAATCAAATCAATTAATTCAGGTTGCTAGTTTAGTTTTTTCACTTAGGTTTCATGTTTAATCGCTTGACAATTTTTTTTTAATTTCGAAATCAATACAAAAACACGAAAAAATGCAAGTTAGATCAGGGCTAGGGTTGGCATATTTAGTCATTTCGTTTTTTTAAAATAATAATAAAAAATCCAAAAAATGCATTTAGGATATTAGTTTTTTAGAATTGCACGTGTCAATCTAGAATTAGACCTTTACTTCAATTTTTAAAGCAAAAAAAATTTAATTAATTAATTTAGGATGCTAGTTTTTTAGGTTGCATGTTTAATTGTGTGCAAATTTTTAAAATTTCGAATTTTATATAAAAAAAAACAAGAGAAAAACAAACAAACAAAAATCGTCATGCATTTTAGAATAGAATTGCATGTCTCATTTTAAGTTTAGATCAATTTGCATCTTAGGTTAGAAATTGTTAGATTAAAATAACGTCTTAGTTTAAATTAGGATTTAGCATGACTTAATCCTAAGTTTAAATTGGAGGGAATTTTAATTTAGCTAGGTAATTTTTGCATTTGTCTTAATTTCGAATATCGTGGAAAATTTCAAAAACTTGTCTTTAGATAAATTAGTTTCAATTTTTAGGATGAATTGCATTTTTAGGAATAGAAACATCATGTGTACGTCATGTGGGATTATGTTCATAAAATGTACGTCATGTAGAATTAGTTTCATTAAAAATTGCACGTCATTATAATTAGGTCATTTTGATTTGCATATTTGATTATTGCATGTTCATTAAGAAAACAAAAATTTTTTTACTCATGTCATGTAGTTTAGAACGCATTGTCATGCCATTTCATGTTAGATTAGATGCACTGCATGGTTCGCATTGAAAAAGTGAAAACAAAATAAAGAAATCGCGTGTTAATTAGAAATCATATCTAGGGTTGTTGATATGAATTCCGATCTAACATTGCAGATGCTTTCGTTGCTATGAGGTAATCCTGTCATTTATTCACTGATTTATCTGGGTGTTAAATTGGTGGTTTGTGCATTCGCATGATCACTTCACATGTTAGGGAGGTAAATTAAAATCAATTCAAGCTGCCTGCAAAACATTTTTAAAAAAGAAAAGGTACCG
Source organism: Eucalyptus fibrosa (assembly GCA_017140475.1). Taxonomy (NCBI): domain Eukaryota; kingdom Viridiplantae; phylum Streptophyta; class Magnoliopsida; order Myrtales; family Myrtaceae; genus Eucalyptus; species Eucalyptus fibrosa. The sequence goes on along the minus strand of CM029515.1, from coordinate 5,758,340 downwards.
AAAGGGCATTAGACAAGTCTAGTGTAACCAAGTCCCCGAACTCATTTAATCTCTGGTTCGTAGGAGTGAAGTAATTCTCCCATTACTTTACTTGGGTTTCTAATCGACCCACCAAAAATAGATTAGTGGCGACTCCTAATTGAAAATCAATTGCATGTTAAGAACTTAAACCCTAAGTCGCGAATTGGTATGGGCTTGGGAGAGCTCGAGCTAAGTCTAGGCTTAGCAATCCATTAGCCGAACCCTTAGGTGGTCCCAACCCGCTTCGGGGAGGTCGCGACAGCTTGGCGTCTCCACTGGGGACTTGAGTTGAAACTTTTAGTGGACTTAGGCCAATTTTCTTTTTGAAAAATATTTTTGTTTGGCAGCGAGGATCCCAGGTACGTCCCTAACATTTAAGGTGTTAAATGTTCTTGCAGAATGGGAGGTATAAGGGGAAGTGTTTGTTGACATTTGTTTTGCAGGGAGGTGTAGGAATGTATGGTTTACTTTCACTTATGAAGTGTTGCTTGATATAAATTGCCGTGCATGCCTTGCATCTAGCACTACACTATTGCACACACAACCCGCCGCCAGACCTGGGCCGCATAGGATCATCTAGGATGGTATTGAGATGGATACCACTTCGACCGCACGCCCGCGGTACGAGTCGCCCATCTCAATCCCGAAGTTTCTTTTCTGGTGTCAAGAGTACCCACCTCGGTTCGCATGCCCGCAACCCAGGTCGGCTCTTTGACCAAGCCGAAGTCATGAGGACCCGATTTAGTCCGCACGCCCGTGGCTAGTCTGATTATCCTTGTGGCTTCACTTCGTTAAGCCTTATAGACTAGAAATCGAGCCACTTACCATGCGTATGTCTATGTGATTGCCCTTTGTTTATTGGTAAAGTAAGTCTTCTAAATTCGCACTCTTGCAATCTACTTACTTTATTATATCATTTTGTCGGTCCATGGCATTAGGATTGTCCTGAGTCTTGATCAATATACAATGGGAATACCGGACATTCGAATTATTCTCCCTCCAAAAGAAGAGCTTAGCGCATGGTGGGACAAGTTAGACCAAGTTGGCCGTCAATTTGTAGAGTCACACATTAGTCGACTACTTCCATTGCTGCGTATCAACATCCATGGCAGCCTCATCCAAGCACTTGCTCATTGTTGGTGCCCTGAGACTTCTACTTTCATCTTCGGCGGTAAGCATGAACTCACGCCCACCTTGGAAGAGTATAGTATTGCCATAGGGAAACCTTTGAAAGCTGAATTAATTAGCCCACCTATCGGAATAGACCCCGTTGTGGCCTTATCCGATTTTCTGAGAATTAAGGAGGATAATGTAAGAAAGGTTCTAAAAGCTCACCGCAATACATGTCATTTATCTTTTCTAAAAGAATGTTTTGAAAATGGCAATTCATTTCAAATGAGAAGGGTTTTCCTTTTAGCTTTCTTTGGGTTTATACTTTTTCCTCATTGCAAGAATGCTATTAACCCTTTGATGGCTCACTTAGTTGAACAAGTGTTGGGAGGAAAAAATTTCATAAACACTATTTTGGCTGAAACCTTTCTTTCCCTCACTCGATTTAAAGGAAGCGGTGATAAGACCTTCCATTCCTCTCCTGAGCTTTTACAAATTTGGTTTCTTTCTCATATAAAAGGGTTTGGTGGTTCAATGACTATACTTGATGTTAATAACTCTAATCACCCTATTATGAGATTTGAGAACAACCAAAAACATGCACCGGATTACCATTATTCTAGATGGCTAGCTTTCATGAAAAAATCGACTTCCAAGGGTTTCCTATGGCATGCTAAGTGGTTCCAAGTTCGTGTGGCAAGACTTTCATGTGGAGGTGTTGGCCCAATCCCTCTACTGGGATTCACTGGAGCAACGGAATACTATCCAACTAGAGTGACCCGTCAGTATCAAGTTGTGCAAGAGCTTCCCCCGGCATTGCAAGCAGATCCATTCCGAGCCAACTTCATTGATGGAGACCGAGGCCATGAAGATTCCATTCTCACAATTAAATCAATGTGGGATATGTGCCAACCGCGAAAACTCAAGTGGCCCGAGGAGGAGCTCAAGGGCAAAGAAATGAAGTACTATGCCTCAATTAAATACATTCAACAACACAAGATTCCAGAGGAGTTACTTCCAAAGATACCAGAGCGCCCTTTGAAGATCACCAACCGCGCTGAAAATAAACGTCTCAAAAGGGTTGCTGAAAAAGCTCAAGAGGAGAATAAGCGATTGCGCCGAGTGGTGTCCCGAGTGTATATTGATCAAGCTAGATGAAGTGTTTGAGTCAATCTTGTTGTTTTCATTTCTAGATTAATGTTTAGGAAGTTAAGTCGTTTACTTTCCTAGTTTGTTTGTTTAAGGCATTTCGAGCTTCTATTTCATTAATGAAGTGCTTGAATCAATCTTGCTTCTATTTTGATAGGATTGTCAAAAACTCCATTAATGAATAAAAGTTTTAGACCATTGCCATGGACCGGTGTATTTCATATGAGATACTTAATTCTGTCCGTTTCTTCAATTTAGGTGATAACGGATCCTCCACGCTCGCCCATCATTACACGATCAAGAGCAAAAATGGCCGACCAAATCGAAATGCGTGATCGTATGACCGCTGTGGAAAATCAACTCCAGCAGTTGCTCACCTCTATGCAACTGATGACGGATCAAATGCAATCCCTCCAAGTGCATCAGACTCTTGCACCCGCTATCCCCGAGATAGTAGTCCCAAAGCAGACGAACAAGGCCCAAATAGGTGAGGATGACATGCCGGAACTGGAGGATGACCCACTTTGTTCATCACAAAAAAGGCTAAGCGACAATGTCCCTAAGGCGGAGCAAGATGAACGCTTCGCCAAACTTGAAGAGAAAGCTGAAACAATTGCAAGAATCGCAGAATTCACTCCCGTTCGACTTGTCGGTTTATGAGAAAGTCAAAGTGCCAAAGAAGTTTAAGATGCCGGAGTTCGAGAAATACAACGGTACTTCCTGCCCAAAAGCTCATTTGCAAATGTACCACGTACGCATGGCCCAATACGTCAAGAACGAGCCTCTCATGATCCAATCGTTTCATGCAAGCTTGACTGGGCCCGCACTCAACTGGTACATAATGAAAAATATAAACCTTCTCGACACCTGGAATGAAGTGGCTGATGCTTTCCTAAAGCAGTATAAGTTCAACATGGACATTGCACCTTCTCGAGAGGATCTTGAGCGGATGGAGAAGAAGAAAAGTGAGTCATTTAAGGAGTACGCTGTAAGGTGGCGAAACTTGGCGGCTCAAATCACTCCTGAGCCTACAAACAAGGAGTTGATGAAGTTGTTCGTCAAGACTCTCCCATATGAGTTCCGTAACCGGATGGCTAGCACATACGTTGAGAACTTCAACCAGCTTATCCCAGTAGGTGAACAGATCGAGATGGGGCTAAGGGAGGGATGGTTCAATGAACCAACTCTTCGGGCAAAAGGTTCACCATGAAGAAAGATAAAGAACCAGCCACTTGAAGTCAATGTTGCATATGTGCAACCAGCCCCTAATAAGCCTCCGATGGTTCGTATCCCGGAATCGGCAAGATGGAGGCCGAGTGCACCGCACGGCGGCAATTCACCAAAAGGCGGTTCTCTCCTCTTCCCCGGCCCTCTATCTCGAGTCTTACCGATACTCCGAAACAAGGGATTGATCTCCCACGAACCAAAGCGGCCCAATGCTGAAAAATTCTCCAACTATGACCCCTCCAAAAAATGTGAGTATCATATGGGAGAGGTCGGCCATTCAACTGATGAATGTTTGACTTTGAAACACAAGATTCAAAATTTGTTGGATACTAAGGCATTTTCTTTCCGTACTGCCCAACCGAATGTCAAGAAGAATCCGTTGCCAGAACATCAAGGAAGCGTGAATGCAATTTTTGAGTTCAATGCTAGCAAAAAGATGAACTTGAAGGTGTCTGTCAAAGATATCTATAATGGATTAGTTAGAGTTGGTTACTATCCGACAGATGAGAATCCTCCCTTGCCAACCATGAAGGAAAGGGTTCAAGAAATGGTTAAGACTGGTGTGATCGTGTATGCTGACCAAGCTGGAATAGTGTCAACTATCTCCGAAGTCGTCATCGATTGGGAGAAAGAATTCGCTAAGTTAAGTGCTGAAAAGAGTGAAGTAGATCCATTGATCGAGGACATGCCCCCACTTGAGGACGCCTCCGACCATGAAGGATTGATAGTGGAAGTGCCTTCAACTGATGAAGAAATAATTATTGAGATGCCCCAGCTGTATAAGTACAAGGATAACAAAGCAGTCCCTTGGTCATACGAGCTAGATGTTGACCTGATTACAAGGTCTGGTCGGACCTATGCTCAAGCTAATGCCCAACCCGCAAAGCCAATTACTGACGAAGAGGCCAAAGAATTTCTGGCTATAATCAAAGCAAGTGAGTATAACGTGGTCGACCGATTCGGAAATTGCCTGCTCAGATCTCTTTACTTGAACTCTTGCAAACATCTCCTACACATCAAAAGTCTCTAATGAAGGTTCTAAGCGAAGTTCGTGTACCAGAGACGATCGAGGTAGACAGGTTGGAGGAATTCGTAGGATCGATTCTTCTTAAGGATTTAATAGCCTTTTCTGATGAAGAATTCCCTCTTGAGGGGAGGGGGCATACCAAGGCATTATATATATCCGTCAAGTGCAAGGCTTCCCATGTGGCTCGAGTACTCATTGATAATGGGTCTGCCTTAAATATATGTCCATTGGCAACTCTTCACCGCCTGAAAATAGACCCTTCAAAAATAAGTGCTGCAAAGACCTCCGTCCGAGCTTTTGATGGTACAAGAAAGGAGGTGATAGGGGAGACCCACCTTGATCTGCAAATAGGGCCGGTGATGTTTAACGTCCTTTTCCAGGTGATGGACATTCCTACCGCATTCAATTTTCTATTAGGGCGTCCTTGGATTCACACTGCTGGAGCTGTGCCATCAAGTCTCCACCAAAGTGTGAAATTTGTTGTCAAAGGAAAGCTAGTCATTGTTCATGGCGAGGAGGATCATCGAATCTATCATGAGACGGCTATCCCCTATGTCGAGCCGGAACGTAGGGAGGAGTCGAGCTACCAATCGTTTGAGCTCGTATCCACTATCCATGCATCTCGAGGATCGAGAGCACTCATCCACGATGTGTCAAATGCAGCGTTATGGTAGCAAGAGTGATGGTTGGAAATGGCTTTATTCCTGGCCGTGGACTTGGTAGACAAGAACAGGGCATTCGGAATCCTATTGAAGCCCCTCGAAGGTTTCGTTCCGCCGGATTAGGGTACCATGGAAGAGGTGGAGGACATGAACAAGAGAGGAGAAACTCATTACTCCTCGATATCCGCGAGACATTCCCGGGCCCTGCTAGAATGATGCATGATGAGGGAGGAATGATCAATACCCGTGGTATCGCGCCTGATGGATCGAGTGGCATGGATGACCCTTCAAAGACAGAGGATCCAGATGATGGGATGGAAGGGATCACGACTCTATTCGATGATCTCCTCATAGGTGCCATTGATGAAGAACCATCGGAGGAAATGGGTGCTAGCCCGCAAGAGTAACACGTTTACTTTTCTGCACTCCCTTGCGTGGGAATCCTATCTCTTTTGGGATGTGATGTTTTCTAGGGTTTGCTTATCGTATTCTGTATGTCGTTTGTCAGGAGTTGATGTTTGTTAGGGTTTCGTTTCACTTTGATTGCCGTACTTTTCAATCCAATAAATGTAATTTGGTTGATGAATATCAATTATGATTACAAGTTTTATTTTGAGGGCATGATGGGGTATACCAAACCAGCCCGTTGATGATATCCAACCGATGAAAGAAAAGAAAAATCCAAGGAGAATTCTGAGGCCTGGGCTTCATCATGCTTCCTCGTGTCAAAAAGTTTTTCCAAAATATTTTGCCAAAATTCTTTAACTAAAATAAAAATTCAAAAAAAAAAAATCATCAATCAAAAAATTCAAAAGGAAGGAAAATTCGAAAAAAAAAATATAGAAAAGAAATTCATGCCTTTTAGCCCTGTTTGTCTTTCTGAACTATCCATTTTATGTTTCAGGAGCAGCCTTATGATAGGCAAAGAGGAGAGAATGGTCCAATCCAATGTCAGGAGCGATGACGATGATGACCCAGATGATCCAAATGGTGACTCCCTTGGAGTACAACAAAGTTGGGAGCAACATGAAAAACCTAAAGTTCTCACCTCTGAGCAAACCGTTACTATCAATCTGAGTGATGCCGAGGAGCCCAAAGAGATAAAGATTGGGGCAAATCTTCCCAAAGATGAGGCTGAACACCTGACTCAATTGCTAAAAGAATATCAAGATATCTTTGCTTGGACATACGCTGATATGCCGGGTTTAGATCCGTCGATTGTGGAACATTGTTTGCCCACTAATCCAGACGTGCATCCTAAAAAGCAGAAGCTCCGGAGGACTAAACCAGAGCTCTCAAAGAAGATAGAAGAGGAAGTAATGAAACTTCTCAAAGTGGGGTTCATTGAAGTCTCACAATACCCTGAATGGGTGGCCAACGTAGTACCGGTCATGAAGAAAGACGGTCGAGTCCGAGTATGTGTTGATTACCGAGATTTGAACAGGGCCAGCCCAAAGGACGACTTCCCATTGCCACATATCGATGTTCTCGTGGATAGTACTGCCGGATTTGAATTATTCTCTTTCATGGATGGTTTTTCTGGCTACAATCAGATAAGAATGAAGGATGAAGACAAAGAGAAGACAGCATTTATCACCCCGTGGGGAACCTTTCATTATAAGGTCATGCCCTTCGGACTCAAAAATGCAGGGGCAACTTACCAACGAGCCATGGTTACGTTGTTCCATGACATGATGCATGAAGAAATCGAGGTTTACGTTGACGATATGATTGCAAAAACCCGGCACAGGGAAAAGTCATGTTGAAACCCTCAAGAAGTTATTTGATCGACTCCGTGAATTCAAGCTCCGTTTAAACCCCGCCAAGTGCGTGTTCGGGGCAACGTCGGGTAAATTACTTGGGTTCATGGTGAGTAGCAAAGGGATCGAAATTGACCCATCTAAAGCCAAGGCAATATGCGAGTTGCAACCTCCGTCGACAGTGAAGGAGGTTCGGAGTCTCCTAGGGAGACTGAATTACATTGCACGATTCATTTCCCAACTTTTTGAGACCGCTAAGCCATTTTTCAAACTCTTGAGAAAAAACGTACGAGTTGAGTGGAATGATGAATGTCGAGAGGCGTTCGATAAGCTGAAGCAATATTTGAAGAATCCACCAGTTCTTGTCCCACCAATATCGGGGCATCCTTTGATTTTGTACCTCACAATCCATAGTGAGTTGCTTGGTGCGATGTTAGCTCAGAAAAGTCCCGTGGATCAGAAGGAACGAGCCATTTATTACCTCAGTAAAAAGTTCACTGTCTCAGAGCTAAAGTATTCTGAGGCTGAAAAAACTTGTGCTGCGTTAGTATGGGTATTGCATAGATATGACAAGTACACCTTGCATTACCGGACGTTTCTCGTGGATCGAGAACGATCCTATCAAGTATTTATTTAATCAACCAGCTTTGGTGGGTAAGCTAGCCAAATGGCAGGTCTTGATTTCGGAATTTGACGTGCAGTTCATGCCACAAAAATCAGTTAAAGGCCGAGTAATTGCTGATATATTGGCTGAGAATCCTAGAACCTTCAATGATGATGATTGCCCTTTAGATGATCGTATTTTGGCCATAAATGAAGATGCATGGTCCATGTTCTTCGATGGAGCTGTGAACTTGTCCGGTTCTGGTACTGGGGCAGTACTGATATCCCCAGACGGACAGCACCACCCAGTAGCCGCGAAATTAATATTTCCATGCACTAACAATATTGCTGAATACGAAGCTTGTATTCTCGGACTTCAGGCCGCAATTGAAATGGGAGTGGCCAAATTGAAAGTATATGGAGATTCTGCATTGATCATACTCCAAACCGTAGGTGAATGGAAAACCAGGGATGCCAAGTTACTGCCATATCATAAGTACCTCGAAGAGTTGGTGAAGGAGTTCGATGAAATTTCATTTGACTACTTGGCTAGATCCCATAATCGTTCGCGATGCCTTGGCAACGTTGTCATCTATGTTGCAAGTTACTGATGGTTTAGAAGTTAAGCCTTTGAAAATTGAGGTTCTAGCCAAACCTTCTTATTGCATGGCCGTGAATGAAGAGCTTGATGAGAAGCCATGGTATTATGACATCATGAACTATATTCAAAAGCGGGAATTTCCTGAAGGGAGCACTCCAGCCGATAGAAAATACATAATGAAGATGGCCTCAAAGTTCTTCATCAGTGGTAAGAATTTATACAAGAGATCTTATGATTCGGTTTTATTGAGATGCGTAGATGAAGCAGAAGCTACCCAAATCATGCATGAAGTGCATGAAGGAGTTTGTGGCCCACACATGAATGGGCACATGTTGGCCAAGAAGATCATGAGACTAGGTTACTATTGGCTTGCGCTTGAAAGTGACTGCATACAGCATGTTAGAAGTTGCCATCGTTGGCAAATTCATGGAGATAAAATAAATGTTCCTCCAATGGAGTTGCACCAGCTATCTGAGCCATGGCCTTTCTCAATGTGGGGGATCGATGTGATTGGCCCAATAAATCCCAAAGCTTCAAATGGGCACCGATTCATATTGGTGGCAATAGATTATTTTTTAAAGTGGATTGAAGCCGCATCATATGTTAATGTCACAGCTCGAAACGTGGTGAAATTTATTAGGCGTGACATAATCGCCCGTTATGGTGTCCACAGAAGCAATTGTCACTGACAATGGAACAAATCTGAATAACAAGTTCGTTGATGAGTTGTTCAGTGAGTTCAAAATCAAGCATTTGAATTCATCACCTTACCGCCCGCAAATGAATGGAGCTGTTGAGGCAGCTAATAAGAACATCAAGAAGATCCTGGCTAAGACAGCCGAGAATTATCGAGATTGGCATGACAGGTTACCCTTTGCTCTAATGGCGTATCGGACATCGATCCGAACATCTACCGGGGCAACCCCTTTCTCCTTAGTTTATGGCATGGAGGCAGTCTTGCCTGTGGAAGTAGAAATCCCCTCTTTGAGAGTCTTATCCCAAGTGGAATTGTCCGAAGCAGAATGGACACAACAAAGGTTCGAGCAGTTGAACCTGATTGATGAGAAAAGATTAAAAGCTCTTTGCCATGGTCAGACGTATCAACAGAGAGTAGCCAGGTCTTTTAATCGGAAGGTACGGCCGAGACACTTTGAAGTGAATGATCTAGTTCTAAGAAAGGTGTTGCCGATTTTCCGATCCCGGAGGCAAATTTGCTCCAAATTATAGCGGCCCGTATATGGTGAAGAGGGTACTCCCCGGAGGTGCCTTGATCCTTACGAAAATGGATGGTCGTGAGTTTTCTAATCCTGTTAACTCGATCTTTGTGAAGAAGTATTACCCTTGAAAAAATTTGTTGTGAATTGAAGGAACTCATTTCTTCGTTGAATTGTGTGGGAATGGATTGAATGAGATGAGAAGTAGGCCCTGTTCCATACACATATCGAATTCATTTGATTTGGTATGTCAGACGTGTTGACTCAGTGTCAGTTCAATTAAATAAAAAAGGAAACGCCCTGAGGACACCACCAGCGCCTCGGCCTGGTGGCACGGGGAATGAAAAGGTCCGAAAGCGACCAGGGTTCGATCCCTGGAAATGGCAACAAGTTTGCCGCAAAAAAAAAAAAAAAAAAAAAAAAAAATTTAACCAATCCTTTTCTTTCTTTTTGAGCTACAGACTCTTTGTGTTCGAAGCTGATGAGTTCATCAAGTAATCGTGACCCTTCAAAGGAGAATTTTGCATGATAGTTTTACCTGTTTAATTACCAATTTCACTGAGGATCGTCACCATCGATCAAGTTAATGAATGATGTGGAATGAATTGAACATGCTAAATGAGACATGTTAGGATGATGAAAGGCAAGCCCTATCCTATCCACAGTCCCTTGCTCATATACTGGTGAGACGAGTGTAGAAGTTCCATGTTTCTAAGGAAAAGAGTTTTCTCGCGAAAGGTACGATGATCGAAATGATGAGAGACGGTTCATTCTCTATCTCAAACACTATGTAATCATCCATTGTTTAAACCCTTTTGAGCCCACACACGTGGATAATTTTTAAATTACCCCTGTCAAGAACCACCCCACATTGGGGCAAGTTGGAGGTAAGACGACATCATGAGGTGAGGAATTTGATAGGAATATTCTTGCTCTCACTTGCATCAATCTTCAGGTATTGCTATTACATTGAATTCATACGATAATTCAAGTGCCTTAGGATGATGAAGAGCAGTTCTTTCTCTATCCTACACACTTTATCCATTGCATAGCCCCTTGAGCCTGTAAATTCGTTTCATTTAAACCCAATTGGTGATCATCCCCCACACCGGGGCAAGGCAAAAGGCAAATGTTCAAGCAGCAAAATCCCGAGTGCCGACAAAAAATGAAAAAATCCTCAAGAACCCAAATGTTAAAGCATTACGTGGTTATTTAAAAAAAACAAAAAAAAAAAAAACAAAACAAAGGAGGCATGAAAAAGTAGTATGCCTGGTAAAAGCAAGGCCAAGGCCCATGGGAGATGAAAGAAAGAGTCAAGATAAATGACTATCAATTGTAAAATGGTGTATTCCCAGTGGAGTGGTACTCAAAGAACTCAAATGCCAAGTTTTTATAGTACCTATGAGGAAAATCCCAATGATGAAGAAGAAGACCAGTGACAATGCCAAGATGATCACCAATTCTCATCCCCCTATACACATTTTGAGCCTAATGATCCGTTCACTTCCCAATCTATGAACTTAACCTACGCTACGTCCCTTACAAAGTCTCTTCAGATTAGGGCACTGAAATTAACGTAGGAATTCATATGCTTAAAAGCATCGCTCGAAGAAGTGCGAGCAAGACCATTTCTATCTCATTTCGCAGGTTCCTTGACTTGTAAACCTGAAGGTGATTGCGAAGTATTGTTCTTTCATTAGCCTTGACTCGAAGAGTCCCTCTTTGTTGAGCCATTGACCGAGCCTACATTACAGTCCTGATAAAGACCTCTCAAATTGACAATGTCGTACCGCTTGCGAGAATACTCGAACCCTTATTGACATGATGAAAGTAAGATTGAGTGATTCCTGTGATCCGACATTAATGGTCGAGACAAAATAGCCTTCGTAATGAGAGTGAGTGAAAGTCCTTTCTAACTGAAAGTCTCTCATTTGGTATTCTTGAAAATCCATGTCGTGAGTGAAAATTGTCATAAACGATGATTCTCCCCAGTGGAAGTTTGGTGGTGCAAATTTGGTAAAACCATCATGCATAAATCTTGATTGAATGGATAAAAACTTCAGTGGACTTTTGAGTGTGTTGAATTGCTTACTTCTTTGGCGAATGCATGTATTTTGCTCTAATCATGTCTGACAGGTAATGTTTCCTTGAAGACCCAAGAGCTCCTGACATTTATGTTGCCTTTCAGAAGCCCCGAGGTGAGAAACCTCCATGAATATTTGAAGTACATCCTCCTTGATGTTCCGAAATTTTTGTTTACCAAGAGGTAAGTGACCCTCACGAATATCCCAGGTTTGTCCTAGGTATTCCCAAATTCTTGATATCTTTTTCGTTATACCTTAGTCTGGATCTAGGTATTTCGAATCTTCTTAATCCAATATTCATCTCACCTAACATTGAGTGTTTATTGGTTAAGTCCCAAATTTCTTGACATCTCAGTCTGGATTTGGATGTCTCAAAACTCTTCGTTAAACATTTCACTCTGGATGCGAATGTTTTTTGATCTTTTTCGTTATACCTTAGTCTGGATCTAGGTATTTCGAATCATCTTAATCCAATATTCATCTCACCTAACATTGAGTGTCTATTGGTTAAGTTCCCAAAATTCTTGACATCTCGATCTGGATCTCGGATGTCTCAAAACTCTTCGTTAAACATTTCACTCGGATGTGAATGTTTTTCGATCTTTTCGTTATACCTTAGTCTGGATCTAGGTATTCCGACTCATCTTAATCCAATATTCATCTCACCTAACATTGAGTGTCTATTGGTTAAGTTCCCAAAATTCTTGACATCTCAGTCTGGATCTGGATGTCTCAAAACTCTTCGTTAAACATTTCACTCTGGATGAGAATGTTTTTCGATATCTTTCGTTATACCTTAGTCTGGATCTAGGTATTTCGAATCTTCTTAATCCAATATTCATCTCACCTAACATTGAGTGTCTATTGGTTAAGTTCACAAATTCTTGACATCTCAGGCTGGATCTGGATGTCTCAAAATTTTCCCCGTTTAGGCGACCGTAGAATGGTACGGGTCCTAGACACAACCAAGCAACGCCATACTGGGCGACCGTAGAATGGTACGGGTCCTAGGAAAGCACTTTCTTTGTGAAGTAGTGTTACTATTCTAGGCGACCGTAAAATGGTACGGGTCCTGGACGTGTAACACCAACTATCTCGAGTTACTCTACCCTCCTCGAAGGAAAGTTATTCCAGGTAAGTTCCTCTTATCACTGGCATAAGCATTTCCATGCATCATATAAATTGCATTAAAAAAAAAAAAAAAACAAAAACAAAAACAAAAACAAAACAAAAACAAAAATCCACGGCCTGCCAAAATATCATCCATTGCGTGTGCATGGTCAAAATTTAGGTATCATATTGTCTTTGAATGCAACCTCTGCGAGCTCACCTTCAAAGAGGGGCAGCTGTTGACACCTAAATTTTGACTAATCATTTAGTAATCAATTGCATAAAAATTTAGGGATTAATCTTTAACCCCTAAGAAAAAAATTGCATCTCATGTAGTCGCATTTGCATCGGTACTAAGAGGACAACAAGAAGCAGGGGCTCGCGGTCGATTGCATACACAAACTCGGTGGAGTGCGGATTTGGGAGAAATCTTCAACAAAGCAAAAGCCACTCACAACATACTATATAATATGCCCATATTGTGTTATTATAATATATCCATAATATTATACAATATGTCAGTTTTAGTAACACCAAGAAGAAACCTCCTCATTAATGCATCACCATGCACGCACGAAATGGGACAGGCGTTTGCCTTGCTAAAGATCAGGGGAGCAAAAAAAGAGAAAAATTTTCATTGGGAGGGCTTCTTCGGTCAGACAAGGGGGAGAGAGAAAAACAAAAAATTGTGGACTGTTCTTCTTCTTCGTGGGTTTCTTCTCCGCGAACACCCACGCCGTTTCACTGCAGCCCACGCCGCCGTGCCCCTGCGCCGCTGGACTGCCGGCTTCCATCTGCGGGCACCCGCACTAGCCCTGCCGCCGGTGCTCGTATCCGGGCCTCAGTCGTGCCTCTACAGCACAGCCCAATCGGCCATTGCACCAGCAACTCCGCCACGACGCCGATTTTTCCCGCTCCCTCAGCAGCCGGCTGTCCGACGCCTGTCATCGCTGCTCGAGCCTCTGTATCCGACGACCCAGCCGCCAGCCGCCGTCCACGAAGCCTCCGCTGCTCCTGCATCTGCCCAACGTCTGCTGAGCCGCCAGTCTCTACCGCTTCTGCAGCCAAGACCCAGCGCCGACGCCCACCATTCCTGCAGACCCGTGATGCTAGGACCGGTGCAGACCCGTGACGCCAGGGCCGGTTGCTGAGCTCCCCGGTCGCCGGTCTCCTCCGCTCCGAGCTTCCTCGCCAACGCCTTTGCTGCCGGCCAAGCTTTGCGAATCGCCCGCGGCTACCCCCGACGTCAGTGCCTCCGCCTGTCCCCGAAGTCCAGCAGTGACGACTGCAGCAAGCCACCGCCACCAGCGACGACTGCAGCTCCAAATCAGTGTCCCCCCCCTCCGAACGACGGCGCCACAGCAGCCCGCTGAACGTTGTCCCTTGCTGCCGTGTCCTCCTCCGCCCGCCGCCGATCTCTTCGCCGGAGCCCGGAAGGGCGACTCACCACCCTTGGCTGCCGCCGCCGTCCGCCCGCCGCCGGGTCCACTCCGCCGGTCCTCGCCGGAGCTTTGAACGTCGGTGACCAGCTGCCCCCTCGGTGAACCACCACAAGTTGCCTAGCCGTGCGTGGGAGAAAACCAAAAAAAAAAGAAGAAAAAGACAGAAGGGGATTAGGTAGTTTTTTTTTATTATTATTATCTTATCTTTATTTTTTATATAGTTTATAGCTTGTTTTTACATAGTTTTTTTTAGTGTGGTTATTCATTAATGCGTGATTGAGGTTTCAATGTGAAATAACCCCTCAAACTAGGGATTAAGAGTTTGATTTTCGCGCCCGAAATCCGACTCATAATCACTTGAAATATCGCCAATCCGATCTCCCGCCCGAGATTCGATTTGCGATTTATTTAAAATTGGCCAACCCGATCTCATGCACGAGATATGGTTCGTCAATTTGGATATCAATCTTGCTCTGATTTGCTGTCGTGCCATTTAAGTTAATTTCGCTTTCATAAAAAATTGCATTTGCATTCCATGTAGGTTAGAATTAGGTTTATTTCCTTTTTATGGTTTGCATATTAAGAGTAGGAATTTTATTTCGAACCTTCAAAAAAAATACAAAAAATCAAATCAATTAATTCAGGTTGCTAGTTTAGTTTTTTCACTTAGGTTTCATGTTTAATCGCTTGACAATTTTTTTTTTAATTTCGAAATCAATACAAAAACACGAAAAAATGCAAGTTAGATCAGGGCTAGGGTTGGCATATTTAGTCATTTCGTTTTTTTAAAATAATAATAAAAAATCCAAAAAATGCATTTAGGATATTAGTTTTTTAGAATTGCACGTGTCAATCTAGAATTAGACCTTTACTTCAATTTTTAAAGCAAAAAAATTTAATTAATTAATTTAGGATGCTAGTTTTTTAGGTTGCATGTTTAATTGTGTGCAAATTTTTAAAATTTCGAATTTTATATAAAAAAAAAAAGAGAAAAACAAACAAACAAAAATCGTCATGCATTTTAGAATAGAATTGCATGTCTCATTTTAAGTTTAGATCAATTTGCATCTTAGGTTAGAAATTGTTAGATTAAAATAACGTCTTAGTTTAAATTAGGATTTAGCATGACTTAATCCTAAGTTTAAATTGGAGGGAATTTTAATTTAGCTAGGTAATTTTTGCATTTGTCTTAATTTCGAATATCGTGGAAAATTTCAAAAACTTGTCTTTAGATAAATTAGTTTCAATTTTTAGGATGAATTGCATTTTTAGGAATAGAAACATCATGTGTACGTCATGTGGGATTATGTTCATAAAATGTACGTCATGTAGAATTAGTTTCATTAAAAATTGCACGTCATTATAATTAGGTCATTTTGATTTGCATATTTGATTATTGCATGTTCATTAAGAAAACAAAAAATTTTTTACTCATGTCATGTAGTTTAGAACGCATTGTCATGCCATTTCATGTTAGATTAGATGCACTGCATGGTTCGCATTGAAAAAGTGAAAACAAAATAAAGAAATCGCGTGTTAATTAGAAATCATATCTAGGGTTGTTGATATGAATTCCGATCTAACATTGCAGATGCTTTCGTTGCTATGAGGTAATCCTGTCATTTATTCACTGATTTATCTGGGTGTTAAATTGGTGGTTTGTGCATTCGCATGATCACTTCACATGTTAGGGAGGTAAATTAAAATCAATTCAAGCTGCCTGCAAAACATTTTTTAAAAAAGAAAAGGTACCGAAAGGGCATTAGACAAGTCTAGTGTAACCAAGTCCCCGAACTCATTTAATCTCTGGTTCGTAGGAGTGAAGTAATTCTCCCATTACTTTACTTGGGTTTCTAATCGACCCACCAAAAATAGATTAGTGGCGACTCCTAATTGAAAATCAATTGCATGTTAAGAACTTAAACCCTAAGTCGCGAATTGGTATGGGCTTGGGAGAGCTCGAGCTAAGTCTAGGCTTAGCAATCCATTAGCCGAACCCTTAGGTGGTCCCAACCCGCTTCGGGAGGTCGCGACAGCTTGGCGTCTCCACTCGGGGACTTGAGTTGAAACTTTTAGTGGACTTAGGCCAATTTTCTTTTTGAAAAATATTTTTGTTTGGCAGCGAGGATCCTGTGTACGTCCCTAACATTTAAGGTGTTAAATGTTCTTGCGAATGGGAGGTATAAGGGGAAGTGTTTGTTGACATTTGTTTTGCAGGGAGGTGTAGGAATGTATGGTTTACTTTCACTTATGAAGTGTTGCTTGATATAAATTGCCGTGCATGCCTTGCATCTAGCACTACACTATTGCACACACAACCCGCCGCTGCACCGGGCCGCATAGGATCATCTAGGATGGTATTGAGATGGATACCACTTCGACCGCACGCCCGCGGTACGAGTCGCCCATCTCAATCCCGAAGTTTCTTTTCTGGTGTCAAGAGTACCCACCTCGGTTCGCATGCCCGCAACCCAGGTCGGCTCTTTGACCAAGCCGAAGTCATGAGGACCCGATTTAGTCCGCACGCCCGTGGCTAGTCTGATTATCCTTGTGGCTTCACTTCGTTAAGCCTTATAGACTAGAAATCGAGCCACTTACCATGCGTATGTCTATGTGATTGCGACAAATAATAATCAACGTAAGACTGAGTAAAGAAAAGAGAGAATTGAACACGTGGTTTATAGTGGTTCAGCTTGATTCAAGCCTACGTCCACTCTTCTGCACTGACAGCCAATTGGCTGGATTCCACTATGAACAAAGAGATGTTACAGCGTTGATCTTCCTTGATTTCTAGGTGTAGATGATCTACCACACTCGCTCAAGGTATCACCAAGTATAGACACTCTCTGTGTATACAATTTCGCTCAAAATGTATCGACTAATAATCAAGGTACTTCGACTGAATTTCTCTATCGATCACATTCTCAAACAACTAGAACGTCTTCCTTTTTATACTCCTTTATGCCATCATACCCGTTGGCACTTTCCAAAGGAATTCCTCCAATCTACCCGTTGGACGGAATCAATGAAGAAGATCATTCGAGCTATTAAAGGAACCTGTCGATAGCCCATCAATCTTGTTCGCCCATACAATCAGGATATTGGTTTCCAAGAATAGAACATTCCAAGAATATTTCGTCAACCACCGGATCTTCAATTGATCTAGATACGAACAAAAGAATCCGTTATATTTATCCAACCAAGAGATCTTCTCCAGAGGATAGGATTAAATCCTCAACCATATACTTCGGCTCTGGATTTCCTTCGTCACTGGATTAGAAAGACTGTCAATGAGAATAGTCTTGAGTCTTGAGTCTTGAGTCTTGAGATCAGAAAGTCTTCAGACTTTAAACTAGACGGTCTGCAAATATCCAGACTAGACTGATAGAAACGTTTTGTCATCTTCAAAATATTCTAGAAAGATTTCTCCAACAATCTCCCCCTTTTTGATGGTGACAAAACTTTCCTGTAGATTTGAACAACTTTGACCCGCAAAAACATTTCTCAAGCAATATGGCTATCTCATAAAGATTAATAAAACAACCAGTCTCTGCATCCACAGAAAATTGGTTAGTTTTTCATGAGTAATACCATATAACAACACTTGATATAAATGCAAATAGTCAAGCATCAAAATCAACAGCCAATTCAGTCAAATTCAAGTTCACACCCAAGTTCACTCAAGTCATACTAAAAAAAAAATATAGCCACAAAAACAAATTTAAAGTCAAAGTTTAAAGTTGGTTGGTTCAAATTGCTTCTCCCCCCTTTTTGTCATCATTAAAAAAGGTGAGAAAGGAGTCAGGTCTGCTTGGGAATGCGCACGATTTGGAAATCTCCCATGGATTGGACTATGCCTTCTAGCCTCTTCAAGTCTTCCCTTAGCTGAGCTACCTCCTCTCCTTTGGCATTGGCTTGAAGTTGTAGAGCGAGGTCTTTCATTTTGTCCTCCAGGGTAACCGAAGATGCTTGTCCAGCATTCTTTATGGCTTGAATTTCATAGTCCAGGGCATAGATTTAGCCCCGCATTTCCAGAAGAACATCAAGAATACGACGAAAATCTGCTGAATTGTCCGTCTGTGTACTTGCATTTGCTTTCTTAGATGGATTGAATACAGACGATGGCGCTTCTGTATAATCTTGCAGATTTGGTGTTGACATATCGTGTCCTTCTTCAGGCAATTGAGAAGCCTGAAACTCTTCTAGATCTGCTGGAGATTGTCTTAAACCTTCACTATTGGCAGCATGAGGTGTGGACCTTTCTTGCTCGACAACTCCCCCTGTCTCTAGGACATCAAAAGGGGAAGAGTGATGATCATGCTCTTCTGTATCTTGATTCCCCTTCTCTCCGCATTCAGCCGCAGACTTTTCTTTCTCTTCTTCTCCTTCTTCTTCTTCAGCTTCTTTCTCCTTCTCTCGCCGCTCTTCTTCTTCTGTTGTTCTTGGCTTGCTCCTCTTCTTCTCTCTCGTTTCTTTTGATATTCGTCGATTAAGGTACGAACGTCTGGTCCTTATCAAGGCAGTGATTGTGAGATCTTCCTCCTCATCTTCATCCTCCAAGATGAGAGTTATCTTCTTTTTGGATGAGGCACCAATGGCCTCCTTCCCTTTTCTCTTTGAAGCAGACGGAACTAGAGTCTTCACTCTTAATTTCTCCATTGCCTTGGAAAGTTCTTTCAGACGCATCTTCGTCAACATCTTCAAACCTACCACCATCTTATCGCACGGTCGAACACAAAGTGTATGTGGCGGTTCAATATTCATGTGTCTGAAGATCTTGGTCACCAGACCTGGGTATGGCAATTGTCCCTTGTCCTTCGACATTGCTCTGTACATGTGAAAGAGAATAGTGTGAGAGAGAGAGAACTTCTTTCCTGAGTTGATTGCATACATCAATTTTGCCTCGGAATTAGACACATCAGTCTTTGATGTAGACTTGGGCCTGATGCAATTGATCACAATTTTGTGCAGCACGATATTGATGGCACGCATCCTTGAATAGATTATTCTTCCTTCTACATCTCTATCTTTGACAAGTTCCAATGAGGCACGAGCAATTGAGACTTTGATTGGTTGATAATGTCCTCGTTCAACTCCAATTATGTCCGCCAACATGTCCACGTCTACCACATAGTCCTAGTCTCGAACACTGAATGATATTCTATTCGCATCTAAAAAGCTGAGATTCGAATAGAAGTATGTTGTCAATTACGCATAACCGTCTGTGGTATCGGTGCAAAATTGCTCAAGTTGAAGCAGATTGAACTTCTCCCTTAAGTTCACACTAACGGCATCCAAGAAATCGAAATCAACACTCCTAGGGTTTATCACCCCTCGTTTCAAATAGATCAAGAACAAATTCTCCCTGTTCCTTCGATTTAAACAACTCCATCCTTTTTCCCTTCACCTTCGCAAAGAACACCCATTCTAGGTTGAAAATCACCGAACATTTTATCATCATCGTTCCCATCGGTCGAATTTGGTCCCGACATACGAGGGTCACTTGGAATGTTCGCAAGTGCTTCCTCGGCCTTTCCCTTGGGAGCAATTCCCAAATCCTCCATTTTTCTCGAAAGATATACTCATTCCCATAATTCTTATTTTTAAGAAAATCATCCACGTAGTTCAACAGAGTCCTAGTACTTTTCAACGCACGATAGAGTTTGTAAATATAAGAGGGTTTTTGGACTCTTACAGGGTCTGCGTCCTCGATTATCTCTTCCTCCGGTTGTTGACCCGCACCTTGTGGGGTAGATGGCGTTGAGTGACGTGGTGGAGAGTGAATCGGGCTCGTTTGCCGACTTGATAATTCTTCCTCTTTGGTGAGATCGAAATGGGTAGGTCCCTCCTTCATTCTCTCGTGGTCCCCCGTTCGCGATTCTTGAAGACTTCCTCGAAGAAGACATCCTTCCTTGTCGCCGAAAGATTCCTTTACTTGCTTTCCCAAGAAAAGATGACAACTTTCTCGAAGATGAGCACGAAGTAGAAACCGGATTGGGAGGAGAATGCTTTTTAGGGTTTTGAAGATTGGGTGAAAAAGAAAACTGTATATATAACTCAGTTTTGAAAAAGGGAAGTTCAATCGGCACAAGGAAAGTGTACGAACACTTCTTTTTAAAATCATTAACTGCCAAAATTAATCATTTTGAAAAGACAAGATTTCGTTTTTCACGGAGACTATAAAATAACTGAACGAAAGATCGTACCTTTTCGAGTTTAGATAAAATAGCAACTTACAGTCTATATCCATGAATGTCTGAGTCTGAGGATTTAGAGTCTGAGAGTTTAGAGTCTGAGGGTTGGTGAGTCTCTAGACTTTAACTTTTTCAAGCTTCAAAATGTTGAGTCTGGAACGGATAAAATCGAATTGATTTTTCTCTAAAGGCTTTGTGAATATATCCGCTAGTTGACTTTTTGAATCAACAAATTGAATCGAGATTTCTCCATTTTGAATATGATCTCTAATGAAGTGATGTCGAATCTTTATATGCTTTGCTCTTAAATGAAGAATTGGATTTTTGGTGAGATTGATTGCGCTGATGTTGTCACATTTGATTTCTGTGCATGAGTTTTCAATTCCAAAGTCTTGTAGCTATTGTTTTATCCATAGAATTTGCGAACAAAGCAGCTTCCAAGGGCTACATACTCGCTTCGTTGTTGAGAGAGCTACGTGCTTTGTTTCCTTGAAAACCAAGACACCGTCCCCGCTTCCAAGCAACCGGCAAGTTCCCCAAGTACTCTTTCTATCGACTCTACAACCGGTCGGATCTGCGTCTGAATATCCTTAAGATTAAAGTCTCCCTTCTTAGGATACCAAAGACCGATGCTTGAAGATGAAGCAATGTATTTAATAATACGTTTTGCAGCACTGAGATGGGATTCTCTAGGATCTGATTGAAACCTAGCACAGATGCAAACACTTAACAAAATGTCAGGTCTAGAAGCAGTAAGATAAAGAAGTGAACCAATGATGCTCCTGTACATCTTTTGATCAACTTTCTTCCCTTCTTCATCTTTGTCTATCTTCAAAGAACTTGACATTGGTATATCGATCTTTTTGCAATTTTCCAATCCAAATCTTTTGACAAGATCATTAGCATATTTTTCTTGGTAAATGAAAGTTCCTTCCTTCAATTGCTTTACTTGAAGACCAAGAAAGAATGTTAATTCTCCCATCATACTTATTTCAAACTCATCCTGCATAGACTTAGAAAATTTCTTGCATAGACTTTCATTAGAGGATCCAAAAATAATATCATCCACATATATTTGAACAAGTAAAAAGCTTTTGTTTTCCTTTTTAATAAATAAAGTAGTATCTATTTTACCTTTGACAAAACCATTTTGTAATAAGAACTTACTCAGTCTGTTGTACCAAGCTTGAGGTGCTTGCTTTAAACCATACAAGGCCTTTTTCAGTCTGAAGACTGAGTCTGGCTTCTTTGGGTCTTCAAACCCAGGTGGTTGTTCCACATAAACTTCCTCTTGGATAAATCCATTTAGGAAGGCACTTTTGATGTCCATTTGGAATAACCTCCAATACTCTGGGTTCTGGTTGGTCCGAAGAGATCCATATGCAGCAACTGTAGTACATGATTAGAAGAGACAGAATTTATTGGCTTAAATGAATTTCTTACCTGCTTTCCCAGAATACATGGTGTGCATGGATCGGACTTTTGGTATGGTAATTTGGGTAGACCTTGAACAAGCTGCTTTAATGAGATTTTGGCTAATTACTTCATGTTGACATGACCAAGCTTTCTGTGCCATAAACTTGCTTCATCTTGAATTGAGATTAGGCATTGTGATTCATTTAATTTCATGTCTAAGAGGTAGATATTTCCATGTCTTCGACCCATGAAAGATTGAGTAGAGTATTTACTGATTCCAGAGCATATTCCTTCTTGAAAGGAGATCTTGAAACCAGTATCACACAATTGGCCAATGCTGAGAAGGTTATAGTTGAGTCATTCCACTAGAGAAACATTGCTTATTGTGAGATTTCCAATTTTCACAGTTCCAAATCCCACAATGCTTCCTTTGCCGTTTCCTCCAAATAAAACTTTTCCACCATTTACTTGAACAAGCTTTATGAAGCAATTTGAGTCTCCTGTCATGTGTCTTGAATATCCACCGTCAAGATACCACTTTACCTTTTTCTTGACGGAGACCCGCATTTAAAAGAGAATCTCAAGCTTTCTTTGGTACCCAAATTTTCTTGGGTCCTTTGGTGTTAGTAGGATAAACATTATTAGGCCATACTTTCTTAACAGGTTTTCAAACCATTGGACACTCTTTTTCAAAGTGATCCCGATCAAGTTACACTTTGAACACCTGAGAGCATTTCGACCTACAGACTTTACAAAAATTTTCTTGAAATGATTTTTGTAAGCCTCTCTTGACGGTCTTTTCTTAATTCTTTCTTTTACTTTAGGAAAATCAATCAAGGGAATTGTTTCTGCTGTCATACCTAGACCAGACTTATTGAAGTAAGGTCTTTGAACTGAAAGAACTTTTTCAAGTTTTTCGGATCCTATCGAAAATTTCTTTGAAATATTTGATAAGTCAGTTTTTAAAAAGACATTTTCTTTGAAAAGATTATCTTCTTTTTCTTTAAGAGTAGAAACATTCAAGTCTAAACTTTTAACTCTTTTTTCTAAAATGTTTTCCTTTTGTTTTAGAGCTGAGTTTTCCTTTTTAAGTTCGGAAATTCTTTTGAGAGAAGTCTTAAGACTAAAACACAGTTCATCAATGTATTTAGAGACTTTGACAGGAATTTTAAAATCACTTACCTCAAATTCACTATCTGAGTCTAATCTAGAATCTGAGTCTGAGTCTGAATGTGCCATCAGACATATGTTGGCATATTCATTATCACTTTCTTCACACTCTGTATCACTCCAGGTTTCGGCTTTGAGAGCTTTTCGAAACTTTTCAGCTTTTCCTCTTTTCTTCCTCAGAAGAGGACAAATTGGGTCCGATGTGTCCCTTTTTCTTACATTCGGCGAGACTACATCTTTGTTTGGTTCCTCATTATCAACATACTTGGTCTGCTGTCTCTGGAAACTTTGTTTCTTTGAGTTGAACCTTCTATCTTTTCTATTCAGTTTTCTGAATCTTCTTATCATGAGAGCAAGCTCCTCGTCGTCCATATCATCTTCTGAATCTGTATCATCAGAATCATCATTTGATTTTAATGCAATGGATTTCTTACCTCTTGGATCTTCGTCTTCATTAATTCGTTCCACTTCATAAGACTGAAGAGTTCCAATCAGCTCGTCGACAGATAGTGGCATAATTCTTTGCGTCTCTCTTATTGAAGTCTTTATATGATTCCAATCCTTGGAGAGTCCACGCAGTAGCTTGTTCACCTTCATGGGATCAGAAATTTTTTGTCCTTGGTTCTCAAGACCATTGACAATATCTGTAAAACAACTAAACATGTCAGTTATAGATTCTCCTAGTTTCATTTTGAAGGCTTCATATTGACCGAGGAGAATGTTAATTCTGGTCTCCTTCACTCGATCTGTTCCTTCATAGATGATATGTAATCTGTCTCATACTTCTTTTGCTGTAACACAAGAAGATATTCTGTTATATTCAGTTGGTGACAAAGCACAATATAAAGAGTAAATTGCTTTTGCATCGAGTGTTTGTCTCTTGTTTATCTCTTCCTGAGTCATTCCGCTGGTCTCAACAATTTCTTTCCCTCTTTCAAAGACTGATGCAGCAGTAGGAGTGATTCCTCTTTCCACAACGTCCCATTCCAGAGGATCCTTTGATCGTAGGAAAGCTTTCATCTTGTTCTTCCAGATGTTGTAATCCTTTCCATCAAAGTAGGGTGGTCTGGTATTGCTTTGCCCTTCCACTAGCCCTGGTGCTAGCATACTAGCCATGGATCTTTTACTCTTAAGTAAAACACTTCAAATAAAGTAAGAACACAAACTCTGATACCAATTGATATAGCTAGTACGAGTACCTAGAGGGGGGTGAATAGGTATATAAAAGATTTTTCTTGATAATTGCGCAATACTTAGACAGTTGAAGGATTTGCGACAAATAATAATCAACGCAAGACTGAGTAAAGAAAAGAGAGAATTGAACACGCGGTTTATAGTGATTTGGCTTGATTCAAGCCTACGTCCACTCTTCTGCACTGATAGCCAATTGGCTGGATTCCACTATGAACAAAGAGATGTTACATCGTTGATCTTCCTTGATTTCTAGGTGTAGATGATCTACCACACTCGCTCAAGGTATCACCAAGTATAGACACTCTCTGTGTATACAATTTCCCTCAAAATGTATCGACTAATAATCAAGGTACTTCAGACTCTGGAATTTCTCTATCGATCACATTCTCAAACAACTAGAACGTCTTCCTTTTTATACTCCTTTATGCCATCATACCCGTTGGCACTTTCCAAAGGAATTCCTCCAATCTACCCGTTGGACGGAATCAATGAAGAAGATCATTCGAGCTATTAAAGGAACCTGACGATAGCCCATCAATCATATTCGCCCATACAATCAGGATATTGGTTTCCAAGAATAGAACATTCCAAGAATATTTCATCGACCACCGGATCTTCAATTGATCTATATACGAACAAAAGAATCCGTTATATTTATCCAACCAAGAGATCTTCTCCAGAGGATAGGATTAAATCATCAACCATATACTTCGGCTCTGGATTTTCTTCGTCACTGGATCAGAAAGAGTGTCAATGAGAATAGTCTTGAGTCTTGAGTCTTGAGTCTTGAGATCAGAAAGTCTTCAGACTTTAAACTAGACGGTCTGCAAATATCCAGACTAGACTAATAGAAATGTTTTGTCATCTTCAAAATATTCTGGAAAGATTTCTCCAACAAGCAGTCATGGGATGGCGGTGGATGAAGAAGAAGAAGAAAAGAGAAGAAGAAGAGTTTTGATTCTCAATTTTGTTCCCGGAACAAGAATCAACTTTTTTTTTTTTTTTATTCTTGATTCTCATCCCAAACTGATTCTGGGAACAAATTTGTTCTTGGAAACAAAAATTTTACCAAACGCGATTCTCGTCCCAAACTAATTCTGGGAACAAAAAATCAAAATCAGGCACTATTTAGATGGTTACCAAACAGTGCCTATATGACCAGGAAATTCCAACAAGAGCCAGTTTTTGTCCACGGAGCAGATGCGAAAATGTCATAGAATTCAAGAATAAGCAGAGACACTTGTATCTAGCACTTTAGCTTGCTCAATATGGAGCAAAACAAAGAGATCTTGCAGAGAATCCGTACCTGTATTTACTACATCGTGATGGAGGAAGTTCACCATGACGAGGAGCAATCTGTAAGGACATTGCTGCGTCAATAGTTAGCTCCTTCGCAAGAAGAATTGATATGCAATGTAGGCCCAAATTGTCCTTTACCCACCTTTGACTCAGAGACCTTTTTCGATGAATCTCCTCCAATAACTTGAGCCTCTTGTCGAGTCCCCTCATAGTGAGGCCATCTGTTCATTATTATTTGCTTCTGGAAGTTGGTTCATGCTGGTGGACATTACTTAAATTTCTGCATCCCGTCATTTGCCCTCCTTTAAATATATGCATCATTCGAGGGTGCAAGTGGCTTTTTAGGCTTATGGCATGATCTGTAACATAATGTAATTCGCCTCGTCAACTCTTGCTTCAGAGGGCATGAGTATTCTTTTGATAGGAATTGTATGTTTAGAAGATCATATTGCTACCGCTGATAAAACACATTGCCGGCAACAACATGATAGTTAAGGAGTGCATTATAGTCGAAAAGCTTTAGATTACATGCAGCCATTTGCTGAGGGGAAACTAGTAACGAGTACCCGTTGCTTTCCCCTGCTCTGACAAGTCCAAATGCTGTAATAGTAGAAGCCTTGCAGAGGAACAATATGGAGCTAAGATGTACAGCAGGAACGATGCCCCATTTGACAAAACATTTTCCTCACCAAAAAGTAGATGCAATACTTGCAATTGCTTGATCATTGCATGAGCCCCTCCAAGGTCATGCCTCTCGGTTTTAAACCAGTGTTTGCCCACGAAAGCTACTCTTGTTTCTTCTCATCGCTAATTTCCTAAATTTATCCACTCTGAAGCAGTTTGGGAAATGTTGTAGCGACTTATGGCATGTGTTACGAAATCGCACGTCGATTCCAGAAAAATAACGCTTGTAAACAATTCATCAGACAGAATATAGTAATAAAAGAGTAGAATCAGATGAACACGCCAGAAAATTTGTTATCGAAGTTCACCCAAACCTGGGCTACGTCTCCGCGCAGAGGCACTCTACAAATCCACTAGACTTCGAAAAAGTTGGAATACAACGACGATATTCTCTCAAGATCAGAGCACAAAGAAATTGAGAACCCTTATCAAGAAAAAACTCATTTTTTTCTTCTCTCTTTTTCTTGCCTCTCTATTTCCTTTTTCAGCGTCTTGACGGCTAGGGTTTTTTTTCATCGCTAATATAAAGGTATCACTTTTAACCTAAAAGGAAATATAATAGAAAAGACAAAAAAGCCCATAAAAAAAAATATTTGACTTTATCTATAACAATCTCCCACTTGAAGACAAATATACCCAAGAACCAAGCAACTTTGCATTCATCTTCTTCAAAAAATAGTAGTTGAAAAACTTGTGCCTTTGCGATACTCCTCATCAATCAACATGGAGTAATACCAATGGTAATTGTGACATCTAGATTTTTGGGTTCTAATTTCGACTGGATAAATAGGGCCGTTTTCATTCAGTTGAAGCCGGGATTGTGAAATTAAGAAGCATGAGGGATTCTTGGATGAAGAAAATAATCAATTTGATAATGGAAATATCAATTGATTTTTGTGAGAGTTATTTGAGAGAAATTAAGAGAGAAATTTAATGCAGATATGCAAGTGGGGATCAAGAACTCTAAATTGGAAAATCCTTTTGAGAGTCTATGAGCTTATTTTAAAGAAATTGGGATTAGGATTTTCTATTTGAGGAAATCCTTTTATTTTGTGATCTTCCCATTTCTTTTCCATTTTTAGCCAAACACTCTCTTTTTCCTTTTCTCTCTCTTTCTCTCTCTCTCTCTCTCTCTCTCTCTCTCTCTCTCTCTCTCTCTCTCTCTCTCTCTCTTTCTTTCTTCTTTTTCTTTTTCTCTCCCTCCCCCTCTCTTTTTCCCTCGTGCGTGAGCCTCTCCACCGAATGCCCCCTTGCTGTCTTCCACTTTGCTTCCTCCACTTTTGCTTTTTGACTTTTCAAACTTATCTACTCTCTCTCTTATCCTTATCTCTCTCCCTCGGTACTCTCTCTCTCGACACTCTCTCTTCCTCCTCCCGCTCGGTCTGTTCGAAGACAGCAGAAGCAGAACGAAAGCAACAACTGTTGGAGAAATCTTTCCAGAATATTTTGAAGCTGACAAAACGTTTCTTTCAGTCTAGTCTGGATATCTGCAGATCGTCTAGTTTAAAGTCTGAAGACTTTCTGATCACCAGACTCAATATTCAAGACTCGAGATTCAAGACTCAAGACTCAAGACTCAAGACTATTCTCATTGACAGTCTTTCTGATCCAGTGACGAAGGAAATCCAGAGACGAAGTATATGGTTGAGGATTTTATCCTATCGTCTGGAGAAGATCTTTTTGGTTGGATAAATACAACGGATTCTTTTGTTCGTATCTAGATCAATTGAAGATCCGATGGTCGACGAAGTATTCTTGGAATGTTCTATTCTTGGAAACCAAGATCCTGATTGTATGGGCGAACAGGATTGATGGGCTATCGTCAGGTTCCTTTTATAGCTCGAATGATCTTCTTGATTGATTCCGTCCAACGGGTAGATTGGAGGAATTCCTTTGGTAAGTGCCAACGGTATGATGGCATAAAGGAGTATAAAAAGGAAGTCGTTCTAGTTGTTTGAGGGAGTGATCGATAGAGAAATTCCAGAGTCTGAAGCACCTTGATTATTAGTCGATACAGTCTGAGCGAAATTGTATACACAAAGAGTGTTTGTACTTGGTGATACCTTGAGTGAGTGTGATAGATCATCTACACCGAGAAATCAAGGAAGATCAACACTGTAACATCTCTTTGTTCATAGTGGAATCCAGCCAAATTGGCTGTCAGTGTAGAAGAGTGGACGTAGGCTTGGATCAAGCCGAACCACTATAAACCGCGTGTTTAATTCTCTCTCTCCTTACTCAGTCTTACGTTGATTATTACTTAACGCAAATCCTTCAACTGTCTAAGTATTGCGCAAGTATACAGAAATTATCAAGAAAAATCTTTGTATACCTATTCACCCCCTCTAGGTACTCATACTAGCAATATCAATTGGTATCAGAGCCCGTGTTCTTACTTTGTTTGAAGTGTTTTACTTCAGAGTAAAAGATCCATGGCTAGTATGCTAGCACCAGGGCTGATGGAAGGGCAAAGCAATACCAGACCACCCTACTTCGATGGAAAGGATTACAACATCTCGGAAGAACAAGATGAAAGCTTTCCTACAATCAAAGGATCCTCCGGAATGGGACGTTGTGGAAAGAGGAATCACTCCTGCTGCTGCATCAATCTACGAAAGAGGGAAAGACATTATTGAAACCAATGAATGTCTCGGGAAGAGATAAACAAGAGACAAGCACTCAATGCGAAAGCAATTTACTCTTTATATTGTGCCTTATCTCCAACTGAATATAACAGAATATCTTCTTGTGTTACAGCAAAAAAGTATGGGATAGATTACACATCACCTATGAAGGGACAGATCGAGTGAAGGAGACCAGAATTAACATTCTCCTCGGTCAATATGAAGCCTTCAAAATGAAACCAGGAGACTTTATAACTGAAATGCTTAGTCGTTTTACGGATATTGTCAATGGTCTTGAGAACCAAGGACAAAAAATTTCTGATCCCATGAAGGTGAATAAGCTTCTGCGTGGACTCTCTAAGGATTGGAATCATATAAAGACTTCAATAAGAGAGACACAAAGAATTATGCCTCTATCTCGTCGACGAGCCGATTGGAACTCTTCGAGTCTTATGAAGTGGAACGGATTAATGAGGACGAAGATCCAAGAGGTAAGAAATCTATTGCACTAAAATCAAATGATGACTCTGATGATGCAGATTCTGAAGATGATATGGATGATGAGGAGCTCGCCCTCATGATAAGAAGATTCAGAAAACTGAATAGAAAAGGCAGAAGGTTCAACTCAAAGAAACAAAGTTTTTAGAGACAGCAGACCAAGTCTGTTGATGATGAGGAACCAAACAAAGATGTAGTTTGCTTCGAATGTAAGAAGAAGGGACACATCGAGACCAACCGTCCTCTTCGAAGAAGAAAAGAGGAAAAGCTGAGAAGTTTCGAAAGGCTCTCAAAGCCGAAACTGGAGTGATACGAGAATGTGAAGAGAGTGATAATGAATATGCCAACATATGTTTGATGGCACATTCGGACTCGGACTCAGATTCTGGATCGACTCGAACTGAATTTGAGGTAATTGATTTTAAAATTCCTGTCAAAGTCTCTAAATATATTAATGAACTGTGTTTCGATCTTAAGACTTCTCTCAAAAGGATTTCCGAACTTAAAAAGGAAAACTCAGCTCTAAAACAAAAGGAAGTCATTTTAGAAGAAAGTGTTAAAAGTCTAGACCTAAATGTTTATGCTCTTAAAGAAAAAGAAGATGATCTTTTGAAAGAAAATGTTTTCTTAAAATCGGACTTATCAAATATCTCAAAGAAGTTTTCGCTAGGATCCGAAAAGCTTGAAAAAGTTCTTTCGGTTCAAAGACCTTACTTCAATAAGTCTGGTTTAGGCATGACAGCAGAAACAATTCCCTTGATTGATTTTCCTAAAGTCAAAGAAAGAATTACGAAAAGACCGTCAAAAGAGGCTTACAAAAATCATTTCAATAAAGTTTTTGTAAAGTCTGTTGGTCGAAATGCTCTAAGGTGTTCAAAGTGTATCAGTAAGGATCACTTTGAAAAAGAATGTCCTATGGTTTGGAAACCTGTTAAGAAAGTATGGCCTAATAATGCTTATCCTACTAACACCAAAGGACCCAAGAAAATTTGGGTACCAAAGAAAACTTGAGATTCTCTTTTAAATGCGGGTCTTCGTCAAGAAAAAGATAAAATGGTATCTTGACAGCGGATGTTCAAGACACATGACAGGAGACTCAAAGTGCTTCGTAAAGCTTGTTCAAGTAAACGGTGGAAATGTTTCATTTGGAGGAAACGGCAAAGGAAGCATCATGGGATTTGGAATCTGTGAAAATTGGAAATCTCACAATAAGCAATGTTTCTCTAGTAGAAGGACTCAACTATAACCTTCTCGCATTAGCCAACCGTGTGATACTTGGTTTCAAGATCTCCTTTCAAGAAGGAATTTGCTATGGAATTAGTAAAGACTCTACTCGATCTTTCATGGGTCGAAGACATGGAAACATCTACCTCTTAGACATGAAATTGAATGAATCTCAATGTCTAATTTCAATACAAGATGAAGCAAGCTTATGGCACAGAAAGCTTGGCCATGTCAATATGAAGCAATTAGCCAAAATCTCATCAAAGCAGCTTGTTCGAGGTCTACCCAAATTACCATATCAAAAGTCCGATCCATGCACACCCTGTATTCTGGGAAAACAGGTAAGAAATTCATTTAAGCCAATAAATCATGTCTCTACTAATCATGTATTACAGTTACTGCATATGGATCTCTTCGGACCAACCAACTCGGAGTATTGGAGGTAAGAAATATTGTCTAGTAATTGTGGATGATTTCTCTCGCTTTACTTGGGCATATTTCCTTGCAAGTAAGTCAGAAACTTTTTCCTATTTTGAAAAATTTGCTAAAAAGGTTCAAAATGAGAAAGGATGTGTTATCTCAAGTATAAAAACAGATCATGGAGGTGAATTTGAAAATCAAGATTTCACAAAATTATGTGATGAATCTGGTTTTAAACATGTATTCTCTTCTCCATACACTCCTCAGCAAAATGGAGTTGTGGAAAGAAAGAATAGATCTCTTCAAGAAATGGCTAGAACACTTTTAATTGAAAGCAAAATTTCTTCACGATTTTGGGCTGAAGTCAAGTTTCAACAAAGATGCTATATCATCAATAGAGTCTTCCTAAGACCTATTCTTGAGAAAACCCCTTATGAATTATTCAAAGGTAAGAAGCCTATTGTTTCATACTTTCATGTGTTCGGTTGCAAATGCTTTATATTGAAAAATGCAAGAGATCGAGTTGGTAAGTTTGAAGAAAGATCGGATGAAGGCATCTTCCTTGGATATTCTACATCAAGCAAAGCCTACAGAGTCTACAACAAAAAGAGCCAGTCGGTGGAGGAGTCAATGAACATCAAATTTCAAGACTCTACGCAAGATGAATCCAGTCAGACTCAGTATGAAGAATCTGAATCTACTCCAGACCTTTCAAAACTCACAACTCAAGAAATGTTTCAGACTCTAGAAGATCAGCGTCAAGATGTTCATGAAGATTCAAATAAAGAAAGAGATCATCATCCAGAAAAATCAACCAGTAACTGGAAGCACAAGTCCAGTCATCCTAAAGATCTCATTATCGGCGAAATTAATGAAGGAATTCGTACCAGATCCAAAAGACGTGAAGAGTCTAGTGCTGTGGCTCTCATTTCTGAAATTGAACCAAAAAGCATAGAAGAAGCTTTATTTGATGAAAGCTGGATCAAAGCTATGCAAGAGGAGCTCAGACAGTTCAACATTAATGATGTCTGGGAATTGACATCTAAACCAAAAGGTAAAACTGTTATTGGAGCCAAATGGGTGTTCAGAAACAAGATGAACGAAAAAGGAAAAGTCATACGGAATAAAGCAAGACTCGTGGCCAAGGGATACACGCAAGAAGAAGGAATAGACTATGATGAGACTTACGCTCCTGTAGCAAGGTTAGAAGCTATTCGTCTATTACTTGCGTTTGCTTGTTACAAAAATTTCAGGTTATTCCAAATGAACGTCAAAAGTGCTTTCCTAAATGGATTTATCCAAGAGGAAGTTTATGTGGAACAACCGCCTGGATTTGAAGACCCAAAGAAGCCGACTCGGTCTTGGACTGAAAAAGGCTCTGTATGGTCTAAAGCAAGCACCTCGAGCTTGGTACGACGGACTAAGTAAGTTCTTATTACGAACGGCTTTGTTAAAGGTAAAGTAGATACTACTCTATTCATCAAAAAGGAAAACAAAAGCTTTTTACTCGTTCAAATATATGTTGATGACATTATTTTTGGATCCTCTAATGAAAGTCTATGCAAGAAATTTTCTAAGTCTATGCGGGATGAGTTTGAAATGAGTATGATGGGAGAATTAACATTCTTTCTTGGCCTTCAAATAAAGCAATTGAAGGAAGGAACTTTCATTTACCAAGAAAAATATGCTAATGATCTTGTCAAAAGATTTGGATTGGAAAATTGCAAGAAGACTGACATACCAATGTCAAGCTCCTTGAAGATAGACAAAGATGAAGAAGGGAAGAAAGTTGATCAAAAGCTGTACAGGAGCATCATCGGTTCACTTCTTTATCTAACTGCTTCTAGACCTGACATTTTGTTGAGTGTTTGCATCTGTGCTAGGTTTCAATCAGATCCTAGAGAATCTCATCTCAGTGCTGCAAAACGTATCATTAAATACGTTGCTTCATCTTCAAGCATGGGTCTTTGGTATCCTAAGAAGGGAGACTTTAATCTTCTGGGATATTCAGACGCAGATCTGGCCGGCTGCAGAGTCGATAGAAAGAGTACTTCAGGAACTTGCCAGTTGCTTGGAAGCAGGACAGTGTCTTGGTTTTCAAGAAAACAAAGCACTGTAGCTCTCTCAACAACAGAAGCAGAGTATGTTGCTCTTGGAAGCTGCTGTTCACAAATTCTATGGATAAAACAACAGCTACAAGACTTTGGAATTGAAGACTCATGCACATAAATCATATGTGACAACACCAGCGCAATCAATCTCACCAAAAATCCAATTCTTCATTCAAGAGCAAAGCATATAGAAATTCGACATCACTTTATTAGAGATCATATTCAAAGTGGAGAAATCTCGATTCAATTTGTTGATTCAAAAAGTCAACTAGCGGATATATTCACAAAGCTTTTGGAGAAAAATCATTCTGATTTTATCCGCTCCAGACTCAACATTTTGAAGCTCGAAGAAGTTAAAGTCTAGAGACTCTCCAACCTTCAGACTCAAAAAGTTGATAACCGTCAGACTCAAATATCTCAGACTCAAATCTCTACGACTCATACGTTGATGACTATAGACTGTAAGTTGTTACTTTATCTAAACTCGAAAAGGTATGATCTTTCGTTTAGTTATTTTGTAGTCTCCGTGAAAATCGAAAAACTTGTCTTTTCAAAAGGATTCATTTTGGCAGTTATTGATTTCGAAAAGAGGTAGTCGTACACTTTCCTTGTACCGATTGAACTTCCCCTTTTCAAAACTGAGTTATATATACACAGTTTTCTCTTTCAATCTTCGAAACCCTAAAAGCATTCTCCTCTCAATCCGGTTTCTACTTCGAAATTCATCCCCGAAAAAGTTGTCATCTTTTCTTGGGAAAGCAAGCAAAGGAATCTCTCAGCGACAAGAAGAATGTCTTCTTCGAGGAAGTCTTCAAGAATCGCGACAAGGGGACCACAGAAGATGAAGGAGGGACCTACCCACTTCGATCTAACAGAAGAGGAAGATCTATCGAGTCAGCATCAGAACCCGACTCATTCTCCACCACGTCATTCACCGCCTTCTACCCAACAAGGTGCGGATCAACATCCGGAGGAAGAGGTAATCGAGGACGCGAGACCGTAAGAGTCCAAAAACCCTCTTATATTTACAAACTCTACCGTGCATTGAAAAGTACGGGACTCCGATGAAATATGTGGATGATTTTCTTAAAGAAAAGAACTATGGAAATGAGTACATTTTTCTGAAGAAAATGGAGGATTTGGGAATTGCTCCCAAAGGTAAAGCAGAGGAAGCGCTTGCAAATATTCCGAGTGACCCTCGGATGTCGGGCCAAAATTTGATTGATGGGAACGACGATGACAAAATGTTCACTGATTTTCAACCGAGATTTGGTGTTGCTACGAAGGTGAAGGGAAAGAGGATAGAGTTATTTAAATCGAAGGAACAGGAAACTTTGTTCTTCAAACTGCTGAAGCAAGGGGTGATAAACCCTAGGAGTGTTGACTTCGATTTCCTGGATGCTGTGAATGTGAACTTGAGAGAAAAGTTCAGTCTGCTTCAACTGGAACATTTTTGCACTGACACCACGGATGGATATGCACAATCGATCGCATATTTCTATTCAAATCTTAGCTTTATCGATGCGAATAGAATATCTTTCGGTGTTCGAGATCGATTATGTGTTGGATGTGGACATATTGGCGGACATACTTGGAGTTGAACGGGCACGATATCAACCAGTCAAAGTCTCAGTTGCTCGTGCCACAATGGACCTTGTCGAAGATAGAAATATTGAGGGAAAAATCATCTATTCAAGGATGCGTGCCATCAACATTGTATTGCACAAAATTGTTATCAATTGCCTTATCCAGGTCTGGTGACCAGGATCTTCAGACACATGAATATTGAACCGCCACACACTCTCTGAGTTCGACCGTGCGATAAGATGGTGGTAGGTTTAAAGATGTTGACAAAGATGCGTTTGAAAGAGCTTTCAAAGGCAATGGAGAAATTCAGAGTGAAGACTCCAGTTCCGTCTGCTTCAAAAAGAAAGGGAAAGGAAGCCATTGGTGCTCCCACCAAAAAGAAGAGAACTCTCATCTTGGAAGATGAAGAGGAGGAGGAAGATCTTACAATCACTGCTCTGATAAGGACAAGACGTTCTGTTCCCCAACCATCAGAACAGCAGAAGAAACAGAGAGAAGAAGAAGAAGAAGATAAGAACAGAGAAGAAGAAGAGCAGAGAGAGAAGGAGACAGAAGCTGAAGAAGAAGGAGAAGAAGAGCAAGAAAAGTCTGCTGCTGAATCTGGAGAAAAGGATACAAAAGAGCATGATCATCACTCTTCTCCTCTTGATGTCCTCGAGACAGGGGGAGTTGGCGAGCAAGAGAGGTCCTCACCTCATGCTGCCAATAGTGAAGGTCTACGACAATCTCCAGCAGCACCAGAAGAATTTCAGGCTTCTCAATTGCCTGAAGAAGGTCACGATACGTCAGAACCAAATCTGCAAAACTTTACAGAAGCGCCATCGTCTGCATTCACTCCATCGGAAAAAGCCAATACTAGTACACAGACGGACAATTCTGCAGATTTTCGTCGTATCATGGATATTCTTCTGGAAATGCGTGGCCAGATATATGCTCTGGACTGTGAAATTCAAGCCATGAAGAATGCTGGACAAGCATCTTCAGTCACCCTGGAAGATAAAATGAAAGACCTCGCTCTACAACTTCAAGCCAATGCCAAGGGAGAAGAGGTAGCTCAACTGCGGGAAGACTTGAAGAAGCTCGAAGGAGTAGTCCAGTCCATGGGGGATTTCCAGATTGTGCGCATTCCCAAGCAGACATGACATCTTTCTCACATTTTTAATGTTGACAAAAAGGGGGAGAAAGCAATTTGAACCAATCAACCAACTTTCTTTGATTTTAAATTTGTTTGAATGTGTTTGTTTTTGAACTTGAGTGAACTTGGATATGAACTTGAATCTGATTTGAATTGGTGTGGATTTAAATGCTTGACTTTGTTTGCATTCATTTCAAGTATTGTTATATGGTATTACTCATGAAAGACTAACCAATTTTCTGTGGATGCGTAGTCTCGGTTGCTTTGTTAATTTTTATGAGATTGCCATATTGCTTGAGAAATGTTTTTGCGAGTCAAAGTGGTTCAAATCTACGGAAAGTTTTGTCACCATCAAAAAGGGGAGATTGTTGGAGAAATCTTTCCGAATATTTTGAAGGTGACAAAACGTTTCTTTCGATCTAGTCTCGGATATCTGCAGATCGTCTAGTTTAAAGTCTCGAAGACTTTCGATCACCGAGACTCAATATTCAAGACTCAAGATTCAAGACTCAAGACTCAAGACTCAAGACTATTCTCATTGACAGTCTTTCGATCCGTGTGACGAAGGAAATCCGAGAGACGAAGTATATGGTTGAGGATTTTATCCTATCGTCTGGAGAAGATCTTTTTGGTTGGATAAATACAACGGATTCTTTTGTTCGTATCTAGATCAATTGAAGATCCGATGGTCGACGAAGTATTCTTGGAATGTTCTATTCTTGGAAACCAAGATCCCGATTGTATGGGCGAACGAGTTGATGGGCTATCGTCAAGTTCCTTTTATAGCTCGAATGATCTTCTTGATTGATTCCGTCCAACGGGTAAATTGGAGGAATTCCTTTGGTAAGTGCCAACGGTATGATGGCATAAAGGAGTATAAAAAGGAAGTCGTTCTAGTTGTTTGAGGGAGTGATCGATAGAGAAATTCCAGAGTCTGAAGCACCTTGATTATTAGTCGATACGATCGAGCGAAATTGTATACACGAGAGAGTGTTTGTACTTGGTGATACCTTGAGTGAGTGTGATAGATCATCTACACCGAGAAATCAAGGAAGATCAACACTGTAACATCTCTTTGTTCATAGTGGAATCCAGCCAAATTGGCTGTTAGTGCAGAAGAGTGGACGTAGGCTTGGATCAAGCCAAACCACTATAAACCGCGTGTTTAATTCTCTCTCTCCTTACTCAGTCTTACGTTGATTATTACTTAACGCAAATCCTTCAACTGTCTAAGTATTGCGCAAGTATACAGAAATTATCAAGAAAAATCTTTGTATACCTATTCACCCCCTCTAAGTACTCATACTAGCAATATCAACAACCAGCGTCGGTTGAAGGAGCAGCAGGACAAAGCTGCCGTCGCCGTCGCCGTCGTGCTAGAGTATCGCCGCCGTCTGTCTCCCTCTCGCTCGCTTGAACGCCCTCCGTCCCAGCCTCTCTCTTCTTCTCCCTCTCAGTCATTCGAACACAGCAAAATAGAAGTAGAGATAGCATCACCGAGGGGAAGACCGGAGCAGCTCGCCGTCGCGTCAGGGCACCGTCGTCCCTCGTGAGCTTCGCCGCGCACCGCTCGCCCTTCGCCTTCCTCACCCCCTCGCGTCCTCGCCGCCCAGCAGCTCCGCCCAGCTCCCAACCACCTCTGTTCGACTCCGTTTTGGCCTACACAAGCCACGATTTGGCCACCTCCGGCCGCCACCTCGACCCGCCGAAGCTCCCTTCGCCCTCTACCGGCTTTGCTCTACCATCTCAGCCCCGAATCCACCCCTTCCAGCAACGATCAGAAAAGGCAGAAAATGGGTATCGCAGAGGGTTTTGGCCTGTTTTGGCCGTCTTCCCGAGCCCGGATGCTCGGCCCGCTTTGAGGAAAGTCGATCCTCGCGTCGAGCCCGTCGTTTTGAGTGAGTTTTACTCACTAATGCCTTCTTAGTGCGCTAATTATACTTAAAGGTTGATTAGTGTTAATTAAGTGTAATTAGGTTGTTAGATTAGAATTGATTAGTGATTATTAGTTAATTGCTTTGCATATTAGTTGTGTGATTAGTGTAATTAGATAGAGAATTGCCTGTAGTATTTATTGGATGCTTCTTGGGATTTTTTCCCGTCCCTTATCGGGTGTTAATTAAGTGATTCGGGCCTAATTGGAATTTTTAGGAATTAAATATTAATTTTCGAAATTAATTATTTAATTATTTATTTTCCGGAAATTCAACTGGGATGGCCAGTGACCGGGATTTTATGCTGATGATGGTGGCGCAGACCGTTTATTTAATTGAGCTTCATATGGTGCTAAATTGGAATTATTGTGTTTATTTATTTATTTTTCGGAATTAAATTAATTAATTATTTATTTTCCGAAAATTCAACTTGAATGGCCATTGACCGAAATATTATGCTGATGACCATGGTGAAGCCCATTTATTTAATCGGGCTTTATCTTGAGCTAAATTGAATTTTAATATTTATTAATTAATTTTCGAAATTATTTAATTATTTAATTATTTTTCGGAAATTAATGCTGAGGTGATCGACGACTAGAATCTCATGCTGATTGTCGTGGCGCAATCCGTTTATTTATTTGAACTCCACGTTGTGCTTAATTAAATTGAGTGTGCAATTTATGGAATTATTCCTTAATTGATTGAATTTGAGTGGAATTGAATGATTGATTCGTAAATGGCCGAGTTTGTTTATTTAACCTTTATAATGCTTTGATGAGCTGTAAAGTGGAGAAAGTGGTGAGAGCTAACTGAGAATTCTATTGGCTGAGACTGATCAAGTACGAAGTATAGACAGGCGTGGTTCGGTGATTAAGGATATCACTGTGCGAAAACGGCGCCTTAAAGAACACACGTAGACTGTCAGTGATTTGTGACCTATGATGGGCGTGGTTCGGTGATGAGGAATATCACTGTGCGAAAACGGCGCCTTAAAGAACGCACGTAGACTGTCTGATACTTATGTCACCTTGGCGAAAACGACGCCCGAAAGCATTGATGGAGCTCTGTGACTAAGTGTACTATTGGAGGTTATGTGGGATGGAGTAAATGACCTAG
This sequence comes from Eucalyptus fibrosa, assembly GCA_017140475.1. Classification (NCBI taxonomy): domain Eukaryota; kingdom Viridiplantae; phylum Streptophyta; class Magnoliopsida; order Myrtales; family Myrtaceae; genus Eucalyptus; species Eucalyptus fibrosa. The sequence continues at coordinate 5,719,721 of CM029515.1, read as the reverse complement.
AAATGATTCGACTGACTTGTAATCGACTAGGTCGATTGATCGATAATTCGATCTGAGTGTAATTCAATGTGATTGATCATTGCCTTGATTTGATGTTGTGAATTGATTGATTGAATGGAAATGACCGTGAGTGGTCTTGTTGGCGTGTAGTCGATTAAGTCGATTAGATCGATGCTTCGATCTGTGATGTTATTGCTTGGGTGCCTATTTGATTTGTGCTAATATGCAGGTGGAATCTGAGGCCAAGGTAAGTCCTCTGACTCATGTTGTGCATGGGCAGCCCTAAGGTGTATTAGTTTACTAATCGGGTCTTAAGGGGTAGAACTTGCTGAGACATTGTTTCAGTGGTTATTGAATAACCATTTCAGGACCTGGATGATGAGCTTAAGGAGCATGAATCTGATGAGGAGATCCCTGTTGAGGAGATCCCTATTGAGGAACCTGAAGAGGAGTACGTGGAGGAGGACCCCGAGGATAACCCCGAGTACGACCCGGATGAGGATTGAGATTCCGTCTTGTCTTGTCAAACCTTGTGTGCATGTGAATAGATGTTAGACCTGAAGTGTATATATGTACATAAGTATGTGGTTTTCAGGTTCAGGTTTCTAGTTCTACTGGTATATCCCATTGCTTTATTGTCTGGGGATTTTTATGACTGCTTCCGCATGTGCTATTAAAAAGGACAAGGTCGGCGATATGTAGCCCTGGGGATATCGCATAATAAAATCGACCAAGCTTGAATGATGGTCACGTGAACGAGAGTCGGGGCGTGACAATAATAGTACAAAAAATATGCTTTTCTCTGTCTACTACATTAGTCATCATGTCAGCTAGATTCTTCGAGCCATCAATCTTTTGTAGCTTTAATTCATTATCTTTCAATGCTGACCTAATAAAGTGATAACGCTTCTTAATATGTCTAGTCCTTGAGTGATAAGCTGCATTCTTTGCTAAGTGCACTGCACTTTGACTATCACTCCACAGTGTACTGACTGGCTGTTTTCGATGTAACTCTTCTATATAATCTTGTAACCACATGATTTCCTTGGAGGCTTCTATAATCATTACATATTCTGCCTCTGTTGTTGATAAAGCCACTACTTTTTGTAGTTGGGATACCCAACTCACTGCTGTACCTACGACTGTAAAGATATATCCAGTGGTAGTCTTACCAATATCTCGATCACCCGAATGATTTGCATCTACATAATCCTGCAACTCTAGAAATGTACCACCATAACAAAGTGAGTAATTGGAAGTATCTGCTAGATATCTCAATATCCATTTAACTGCATTCCAATGCTCTCTACCTGAGTTCTGCATATATCGACTCACAACTCCCATTGCTTGTGCAATGTCTGGTCTTGTGCTCACAATGGCATACATCAAACTCCCCACTGCTGATGCATATGGAACTACCGCCATCTCATCTTTCAAAGCTTGAATGCTTGGACACATATCCTTGGAAAGTTTGAAGTGATTCGTTAGAGGAGTTGCAACCGGTTTTGCCTTGTCCATGTTAAATCTCTTTAACACCTTTTCACATAGTCTTCCTGCAACAATAATAATTTCTTATTTTTCCTGTCTCTGATGATTTTCATGCCTAAAATATTCTTGGCCTCTCCCAAGTCTTTTATAGCAAACTGTGATGATAACATCTTTTTCACTTCTACGATTCTCTTCATATTGGAACTAGCCACTAGCATGTCATCCACATATAAAGATAGATACACAATGTCACCATCATCATATTTGCGAAAATAAACACAATGATCAGACTCACAGTGTGCAAATCCTTTTTCTTGCATGAAACCATCAAATTTTAGGTACCATTGCCGCGAAGCTTGTTTCAAGCCATACAAGTTTTTCTTCAAGTGACATACCATGTACTCCTTACCTTTGACTTCAAAACCCTTAGGCTGTGCCATGTATAATTCTTCATCTAAGTCACCATGTAAAAACGCTGTTTTTACGTCTAACTACTCAAGATGAAGATCCTCCATTACAACTATACTTAGCAGAACTCTAATTGATGTCATTTTCACTACAAGTGAAAATATCTCGGAGTAGTCGATCCCTTCTTTTTGAGAAAAGCCCTTGACTACAAGTCTCGCCTGGTATCTAATACTATCATTTGCTTCATTCTTAATCCTATACACCCATTTGTTTAATAAAGCTTTTTTACCTGTGGGCAACTTGGTCAACTCCCAAGTTTTTTTTTGAAGTAACGAGCTCATCTCGTCTTTCATAGCACACTCCCACTGCAAGTGAGACGTGTCTACCTTTGCCTCATCGTAAGTCTCCGGTTCTCCCGAATCTGTATATAAGACATGGCTCAGAACAGTATTAGCTGATGTATCAAAAATTACCTTTGGCTTTCTCACACATGTAGACCTTCTCAAGACAGGTACTTCAGGGTCATTCATTTGCTCTAAATCGCTACATTCTTCTTGAACTACCTCTTCATTGATAATAGGCTCATCTTGAATCTCTTTTTCAGGTGAACTTTGATCTACTGGAAACGTCTTCATGGGCATTGTGTCTAATTCAACATATTCTGGTTGTACTACCTTCTCATGCTTTGTCTCTGTCTGACGATCTTTGTATATCTTTTCTTCATGGAATACCACATTGCGACTGCGGATGACTTTGTTATTCTCATAATCCCAAAGTCTATAGCCATACTCGTCGCCACCGTATCTGATAAAGACGCATTTCTGGGACTTAGCATCAAGCTTTTTCCTATCCTCCTTGTCAATCAAAGCATATGCAATACAACCAAATACCTTTAGATGTGAATAATTAATCTTTTACCTGACCACTGCTCTTGTGGCATTTCTCCATCTAATGCACTAGATGGACTTCTGTTGATAAGATAAACAGCTACATCAACTGTGGCGGCCCATAAGTGTAGCAGGAGACCCGCGTGTAGTCTCATGCATCTCGCACGTTCTAGAATAGTCCTGTTCATTCTTTCAGCTACACCGTTCTCTTGAGGAGTTCTAGGAACAGTCTTTAACCTGTGTATGCCTTCTCGACTCAGATAATTTGCAAATTCTTTACTTGTGTATTCACCACCATTATCAGATTTCAAAGTTTTAATCTGATAACCTGTCTCTTATTCTACCATGGTCTTCCACATTCTGAACATCCCGAATACTTCTGATTTTTCTTTAAGAGCATAGACCCAAGTCTTTCTTGTTGCGTCATCAATGAATGTGACAAAATATCTCTTACCACCATAAGAGAGTTCTTGAGCAGGTCCCCATACATCAGTATGAACCAACTCTAGCTTCTGGCCTTTATTTTGTCGCCCATTCAATTGAAAACTAACAGCCTTCTGTTTTCCATAAATGCAACTTTCACAAAAATCCAACTCAACTTTTGCAAACCTGAGAGTAATTTTCTCGAGTGTAACTGCTTTATACCTTTTTCACTAAGATGTCCCAAATGATAATGCCAAAGAGTAGATAAATTACCTGTAGCCATTGTAGTTGCAACCATATCACTGATATTGTCTCCTTAGAGAAGGTAAAGTGTACCCATACGCTTTCCCTTTGCTACTACTCTTACCCCTAAGGTTATCTTCCACTCTCCGCAGCCAAAAGTTATTACCAAACCTTCTTGATCAAGTTTACTAGTCGAAATCAGATTTTTCTTTAATTCTGGAATATGCCTAGTTTCACGCAAAACTAGACGTCCTCCACCTGAGATGTTCACAGTCACGGTTCCTTTCCCAACAATTGGACACATGTGGCCGTTTCCCACAACCACTTGTCCAAAGTCTCCACTGGCATAATCATCAAATATGTCTCTTTGCGAGGTGCAATGAAAAGAAGCGCCATAATCAATAAACCATTTATCTGTTGTCAAGTCAAACTCTGCAAACAAACACAAGTTATCTAGCAAAGATTCATCGCTAACTACATTAGCACCTTGATTCTCATCTTGTTGCTTCTTTTTGTAGGCTTTACACTGAAACCTCCAGTGTCCGGTTTTGTGGCAAAACCAACACTCATCTTTTGCAACCTGTCTCTTACCCCTTGATTATGATCTGCCACGACCGCTGAAATTTCCTCTACTTTTACTTCTTCTACGGTTCTCCACTGCAAGTGCCGTTGAAGATGTAGATGTAGAAAAATTATCTCCACCTGAGGCTTTCCTTCGCATCTCTTCATCCATGATACTACTCACAGCATCATCAAGAGTTAAATCATCCTTTATGGTGCTCGAAATTCCCTACATTGTGGTATTGTAGCTTTCTGGAAGAGAACATAAAAATAATAAAGCTTGAAGCTTCATATCTAAATTTATGCCTGTGGATTCCAATTGACCCGTGACCTGCGTGAAACTATTAATATGCTCTGCCACAGAACCTCTATCAGATAACTTCATATTAACCAGTTTCTTTAGCAAAAATACCTGATTTGATGTGAATGGCTTCTAAAAAATATTCGTTAGAATATCCATGGCTTCTTTTGCAGTTTTGGCTTTCGCGATGTGGTACCCTGTCTTTTTCGTCAACCCTAGACGAATCACACCTAATGCCTTTCGATTAAGAATTTTCCATCCGGCTTCTGCTGTTGGATCCACTTTCGCCATCTCGGGTTTCCAACCCTCAAGTGGTGCATAGAGATCTTTTTGATAAAGATAATCCTCTATTTGTAGTTTCCACCATCCGAAATTCTCTCCATTGAACTTATCAATTCTGATTTTATCTTCTGACATCCTGTTTGCTTTCAATCGAACGTCACCGAAAACCCTCGATGTTTTCGATTAGCCAACCCAGGCTCTGATATCAGTTGTTATGAAATCGCACGTCGATTCTAGAAAAATAACGCTCATAAACAATTCACCAGACAGAATATAGTAATGAAATAACATAATCAGATGAACACGCCAGAAAATTTGTTATCGAAGTTCACCCAAACCTGGGCTACGTCTCCGCGCAGAGGCACTCTGCGAATCCACTAGACTTCGAAAAAGTTGGAATACAACGATGATCTTCTCTCAAGATCAAAGCACAAAGAGATTGAGAACCCTCATCAAGAAAAAACTCACTTTTTTCTTTTCTCTTTTTCTTGCCTCTCTATTTCCTTTTTCAGCGTCTTGATGGCTAGGGTTTTTTTTCATTGCTAATATAAAGGTATTACTTTTAACCTAAAAGGAAATCTAATAGAAAAGACAAAAAAGCCCCTAAAAACAAATATTTGGCTTTATCTATAACAGCATGAACTCGCATAGTTGAAGATAAAGCACAAGAAATTGCCACATCCGAAAATGTAGACTAACTAAAAGTCAGTCATTGGCCCAAAAAAAAAAAAATGAAGAAAAAGTCAGAGCCATTACGAGCAAAATTTCCAAAACAAAAATCTTACAGAATATTCGGCCAACGAATGAATTATGGGGCATCAGGACTGCATGTTGGGAACGCCCAGGATAGAACAAAACATAAATATGCAGTTTCCGAAAACAGCACGCTCCAAAAAAATCCAAAGGCAAAGCGTGACTGTTTTCGATTCCATGAATCATATTGCTGAAAGATTGCAAGCTTCATTTGAGGTCTTCTGCTTGGTCTCTCGACAGTAGGAGTGCCAAATCTATATAAATTTCAGGACATAATGTTTACATTGTTGGGCTTGCTAGGGAAATAATAGAATCCCAGTTCAAGTAACATAGAAAGAAAGGAGAATCAAAAACGGAGATTCAATTTACACAATGAATGAGACAATTTAAGAAGCATTGTGGCCGGTAGTCATTGTATGAGCATGTTTAGTCCGTAAAATGATGGAACCGGTTTGCATGCCTTACGACCATATATCTTCTGTTTGCCATGGAGATATTGTTCGCAGAATGACAATCTCCGCAAAATGTGGAGATTTTTAAACACCCTAACAGATTTCGGACTGGAGCACTTGTAAGGCCAAAAACAACAGCAATTTTTTTCGCCGTGCTGGAGCAAATATTGTTCCTTTTGTCCCTCCTCCACATCATCAAGAACAAATTCAAAACATTACCCGTTTTCTTTATTTGACTAGCCAATCAGTCCAGTTCGTGATAGATCACCCACTTAGAACTTGTGAACATTAATTTTCACTTGAATCAAGCTACAACCAGCTTCTTTTAAATATAAACTTCATAGAATTGTTCCATCTAGGACCTTCCTTTTTCCATTTTGATAAGAGTTATTTCTTGCATAGATGAGTAGTGTTTACTTTGTAAAACGGATACATGAATATTTTCTCTAAAAATGAATTTATAAGTTGAAACCAGCAGTTCTTGATATTGACAAATCATACGCCGACAGTGGCCTGTTAAGTAGCAAGATCGCATGTTATAGTTAGCTTTTAAATTGAATAGCCCTTAATCACATTATGAGGAAGGAAAATTCTCGATGTCTATCACCTTCCCTCACCGTTTTTGTCTTTGCTTTCTTGCCAATTTATTTATCCTGTTGAAGGAGGATGCAAGAGAGTTAAACCATATGAATTACAAGGACACAACATTAACCTAAGAGCTAGAAGAACACAATCTCGAAAATAAGTCCCTCCTCACATAATCCTAGGTTGCGGGGAATATAACAAGAATACAACCCTTTCCAATCAAACTAAGGACGGTACTCTAAACATTATCACTATCTCCAAATGGATGGAAATTGTAGGATCATTTAATGAAGTTGAGAATGTTTCTAGTTCCATCTTGGCTTTGTCATTGTTCACTGGCTCATCTAGTGGGTAAATAAGCGGTTTAGGAGGCATTTGAAGTTTACTAATATCTCCTTCAAGCATTTTCTAGGAATTTGCTCATTGAAGGCTAATGGTCAAGGTTAACTTTATACACCGAAGTCCAACTATTGTCATCTATTATTTCCCTAATGTAAGTATTCAATTCCTCTCTCCACCCCAAGAGCGATCTCACATATTTTCATGTAATCGAGAAACTTGTCACCTTCCTCAATGAAGATATGCCTATCCAAGAATCCATTTGACATGATATCATGCACAAGAACCTATTTCGAGCCTTCAAAGCAAAAATCAATGAGTTACACTGCATGTCGCGACCTACCTCTCAGGGAAGGGAATAGGTTTAGGAGTATTGCTTAAAGGGCGGACCTAAGACCCATGATTAGGCATGGGCTTTCCCCAGTCCATACCTTGCGCGACATTAGGGTGTTCTTAAGAATTTCGCAATAAGGAGCCTCTACTAGCCTATTGAGGTTGGTTAGAAACCAAGTAAGGTATAGGAGTATACCTCACTTGAATCTAGGGTTGGATATTTAATTACACTAATTAACCAATTAGTGCCATTTTAATACCTAATTTTGTTCATTTAAAAAAAAAAGATTTTTGTCAGGCAATTTGGAATAACTTTAAACTAATCCACTAACATGTAAAGTGATCATGCGGGTGCACAATCATTAAAATAACAATTAGCAATCAAGGAAAACGTTAAATAAATTGCATGGGAGAACAAAGAATTAATACTATAGAAAAGACAAATGTTAATCTTAACTAGACTAAAGAGAAGCTAAACTCAATATATCAATATTATGCATTCAAAGGCATTTGTCCTTAAGGACAATTAAAACCCTAAGGTAAAGCCTCTTAGTCAAACTTAAGCATAATTCTAAATTGGAATACTTCCATTTTTTAGGAGAAAATAGCCCAAGATTAATTTTAACAGTTTTGAAGATTTTTTTTTTTTTTAAATTTTTTTAGAACTTTTTCGGATTTTCAGTTTTTTTATGAAAAAATGAATTTTCGAATTTCCCCAAAAAACTAGATTTTACAATTTCTTGAAACTTTAAAAAAAAAATCGAATTTTTTTTATGTTTTCTGAATTTTTGAATTTTCGGAGGACTTTTTGAATTTTTATTATTTTTCGAATTTTTAATTTTTTTTTTTTTTTGAAATTTTTAATATTATAATATTCGAGGGAGCGGGTTCAAACCGGATGAACCCGATCCGAACCGCTGACCAAGCCCAAATCTGGATCCGACCCAGTAGGATAAAAAGACATTTTTTTTTTTTAATAATTTATAATTTTTAAAATTTAATATTTTTCTTTCTTTTTTTCTCCACGCCTTTTGGCTTCTTCCCTATTTCGTCCTTTCCCGAAGCCAACTTTCGCTTTCCTATTTTTTTTTTTTTTTTTTTTTCCTTTTGCCTTTTATTTTAATCTTTTCTTTCTTTCTTCTGGTCTTCTTCTTCTTCGTGAGTCCTCCGCACGCATGAAGCTTCCATTAAACTCAGAAGTTCCCACGAATTCAATCCCAACCTCACAAGGTCGAAACCACGATTTTGACGTATATCTTTTTTATCCCAAGCCGAGAACAGCGTGCGTCACTATTCAACAATCTCGAATATATATAAAATGTAAAACGCAGGATGGATGTGAGGTGCAACATGTGGCCATAAATTCGGACCTCGGTGAAACGAACGCGAAAACGGAAGAAATGAAGACGAAGGTTACTCTTCGAAAATGAAAGAGACACTCCCAAAGTCCATCCAGCCCACACAACGATCAAGATGGCTTATGGATTGATGTTATCTCTCTTTTCATTACTCTTTGTTTGTTTCTTTTATTTTATTTAATATTTCTATTCTTTATTTAATTTTCCCTTCCCCGGACGTTGTTTCCTTCCTCACCAAAAGTCCTATTTTCTAAGTTCTTTTCTTTGTCGAGAACAACACCATCGCCAGGATCTCTCTTTGGAGAAACGCCTCCGCTAAAACTCGCCAACCACTACCCACGATCAACGAGATAAGGCTTCATGGGAGACGATCTGTGTAAATAGTGATCAAAACAATGATACACGAGCTTCGGATACAGCAAAGGCAGTGACTATTTTACCAGAAGCACCTCAAGGGTATTTTATCAAACCCCTAGGCTGCGTCGGCTCAAGACAGCCACGGACAAGAATAAGACCCGAAACTAGATCAAAGCTTAACGAGAATGGCAAGGAATGCTCAACATCAACAAAGGACAGCATAAGCGAACTTGAAACGCACGCCCAGACTCGGTAATCTATGCAAAAAAATGTGAGAGAACGGGACAAGAGCAGGGCACCAAAAAAGGTCGGCGGGGGGCTTGCTACCCGACTTGGGGGTGGCGAACGATGGGCGAGTCTCTGTCTCTAGCTCTCTCTCTCTCTTTCCGCGAACCCCCCAAAAACCAACCCTCCAGCCCCCTTTTGATGGCTGGCGACCAGCCTGCTTGCCTTCTGCTACCGCCAGCCGTTGCTGCCGGTCTGCTCCCGGACCACCAACTCCGGTGCGATGCTCGCGCCTCCCCACTGCCGCTGTCCTTCCTCTCTCGTTCCCGTACCTTCTCTTTTCTGCAGAATGCGCGAAGGACAAAGAGGGAGAGGCCAAAAAAGGCTGGGCTCTCATGTTGGGCGAAATAAAAGAAAACTGGGCCGGTCAGGCGAATAGAAAGAAAAGGGAAAGAAAGAGGCTGGGTTGACCTGCTCCCGGCCCGGTCTCATTTTTCCCATTTTCCTTTCTTTTTTTTTTTTTTTATTAATTTCTTTAAATATTTTTTAAAATTTTTTTGTCCTTCTGATGACAATTTTTTTTTTGGAAAAATTTAAAAAAAAACCATTCAATATGCAGTGCCATAATAAAAACACAATACCTTTTAATGAAAATTTTTACTTTTCTTTCTTCTTCTTTTTTAACAATTACTCCTAATTTTGTATGCAATTAAATCATAAATAAAATGGTAAAACTTAGGTGTCAACACTGCATTAACATGGTGAATTCTTACTATAATAGCCACTTCACTAATAAAATCTTTTGCTTTAAAATCTTGATGGCTATCATGTTGCTACTTCCAAGCATTCCTTTGTACACGAAACTATAAGTCCCTTCACCTAGTTTGTAGTTAAAATTTATGGTGATCTTCATAAATTGAGTAAGAGTATTTTATGGGTAAAAAGTTGTTATGAGCTGGCAAGAATTCTTTGATCTTCTTGTCCATTGCTAAGTGTCTTCTTCTATATTTGTAGAATAGAAATATCATGGCAAATGGTGTCCCAATTACAAACTTCACTACGCAGAAAACATTGAGGAAAACTTTGATAGGTTAGAATAGCTTTTTCATTTTAATTATTTTAAGACAAAATTGTTTTTGTATACCTACTAGAAAGAAGTTGCTCAAAATGCAATATCATCTAGGACACCCGCTGAAGGGATGAAGAATGTAAAAAAGAACTGAAGCAAAATAAGTATGGAAAACAAAACTCACGAGGAAACATAAAGTAGGAAGCTACTTTGTACAAGTTTTTCCCAAAAGAATATGAGTAGTGGCATGCATGCATTTACAAATAAATGAAAATAATAACCTTCGTTTACATAGATTATAGACGATATAAGAAACACCATTTGATAGTTAGTAATCAACATATAAAGAGAAACAGTGATTTTCATTATGAATAAATAATTTCGTTCCTTATGTCGTGAGCCTCCAGCAAAGTCTCAGTAATTTGGCGCGACGATTCAGTGGCAGTGCCCGTGAGGCAACCGGCATGTTACACCTCAGCAGTAACGATGGTTCAGCAATAGCAGCGATCGTGCATGATGAGGATTGAATGAAGGCGGTGAGAAGGGGATGATTACATCCTTCGAGGAGGTAAGCAAACACCAGCAGAAGCATGAATGCCACCGTAGCTCTTGTCTAATGCGGAATAGACAAACTGAATCCATCTTCTCTTGAACTGTACAATTAGAGAACCAAACTCCTTAAACCCTTCAGGGACATCACTGCATAACATGCTTGCTCTCTTGTAAAGCAACGACTTACGAACTCAGCAAACCTCTGAGCTCAATAGCAACTCACCAGACAAATTCTGCTTGCTCAAAACAAGGGCAGTTAGCTCTATAAAAGATCACCCAAACCAACTGGAATTGGCTCTAAGAATCTATTTCCACTGAAGTCCAGTATAATCAAGATGCTCATTTCCGTCATTTGCTCCGGCACTCTACTAATGAAGCTATTGCTTCCTTTTTCAAAGCTTCAAGTCCCCATGAGAGATTACTGATACTTGCAGGAACTGAACTTGAGATCGGCTCCAAGAGAGGAAAAAACTCTCAAACCTCTGAATTCGCCTAAGAATTAAGTAACCTTCCCGGTAAGTCCATTCCCTTCGAGATAAAGCATTAGCAAAGCGCTGCAGTTTCTGTGTGTGTTCCGAGCGAAGCTATTCCTCTGAGGCATATCATCAAACGGTGTCCGTGCATTACCCATTTGGCCTCATTGGATCTATAGCTAAGAAAGCTTCGTCGTACCTCATAACAGAGAGAATAAAAACAATGTATTCCGCTGAAGAAGGCATATAGATTCCCATTACACGTGGTACATAGACGTATCCTGATTCGATCCGTAGTGCGATGAAGCCTTTGAAGCCGCGCGATGACGATTCCGCAGTCAAACATGTCAGGACGAGTAGTTTCGACTTCGTTGATGAAGATCCCATTGGTTTTGGTTGTGTGCGATGAGCGTGAGCCGTGGATCATCAATTTCTAGTATTGAGCTCGAGAGCTTCCTCTATGGAGGTTGAGCTTGCTGAGAAGAAGGTGACTCCTTTAAAAAGGAAACTTCAGTCCTGTAACTGAAATCCAGCCATGGAGAGAGAGCTTGAGTTGGAGATGGTGGTGGCACTGGAATTGTCGTCGTGTCTGGGCTACTGTGCTTGATGGGCTTAAAGGAATTGGATTTCACCAATTAGAGTTGATGGGCTGGATTGCCTTAAAAGCCCAAATGGAATGAATGTGGCCGGACTCTATAAATGGATCTTCCATTGATCTTTTTTTTTTTTTTTTTTTTTTTATTATCTATTCTATTTTTATTTTATTAAGTTTTTTTTTTAAAGAAAAAGTGCATATTCGATTAGTCTGTTAAAATTCAGGTCTCAACACCTACTATCGATACATGAAACGGAATACTATATTTCAAGGAAGTTGTCAAAAGAGTGTCTCTTGAATTATTAGTCAAGTGACTAATTAAGGATCTAATTCACGAAAATTAGAAAATCTAAACTCTATGCAAACATAAAAGTAGTCATGTGGCTACTCACGATACAGTCGCTTTAGTTTCTTTTCTTTTTACATTGGGAGTTCTAGCCCTTCCATAAAAAAAAGATACAATCTAGGCACATGTATATTTAGAGGTTGTGAAGCTCTAAAACGTTCAAACACACATATATTGACGTGGAGGGATTTAAAATATTTCTTAAGTTTTCAAGAGAAAGTATAACTTTAAAATGATATACTTAAGTGCCAATATCGGAGTAAATGGGACACTTAAGTGCCACTCCGATGAAAATCTGTTCAAATGGCTGACGTGGCGACTTTCCGGCGAGTTTGGTCCAAAATGGCGTCATTTTGCACGCTGACGACTTGGCGGAGAAAATGCAAAAACGACGCCGTTTCGTGTCTACGTGTAAATAATAATATATAAATTAATTAAATTAGATTTAAAATATTCAAAAAAAATTTTAAAAAAAAATTAAAAAAGAATTTTAAAATTTTAAAAAATTAAGAAAAATTTTAAAAATTAAGAAAAATTAAAAAAATTAAAAAATTAAAAAATTAAAAAAAGGGGGGGGGGAGGTCGAGGCGGGCGGCTCCCTCGCTGCCGCCGCCTCCCCGCCGTCACCGAGAAGGGCCGGCGACGAAGGGGGAGGGTCGGCGGGTCGCCGTCCCCGGCCGACTAACGGCGAGGGAGGCGGCGGCGATGAGGGAGCCGCCCCGTTCAACCTCCCCCCCCTTTTTTAAAAAAATCTTTTCTTAAATTTTTAATTGTTCTTAATTTTCTTAATTTTTTAAATTTTTTAAATTTTTCTTAATTTTTTATATTTTTAAATTTTTCTTATTTTTTAAAATTTTTTTAATATTTTTAATTTAATTTAATTAATTTTTATATTATTATTTACACGTAGACATGAAACGGCGTCGTTTTTGCATTTTCTCCACCACGTCAGCGTGCAAAACGACGCCGTTTTGGACCAAGCTCGCCGGAAAGTCGCCACTTAAGCCATTTGGCCGGATCTTCACCGGAGTGGCACTTAAGTGTCCCATTTAACTTCAAAACTGGCACTCAAGTGTACCATTTTAAAGTTATGGCACTTAAGTGTCTCTCGGTGCCAAGTTATGACACTTGGGCTGTACTTCTGCTCGTATATCGATGGTTGATGATGAATCCGTTTGGGGGTGATTTCAACTTTCCTTTCTTTTTTTTTTTTTTGTGGAAATCTCGCAACTCCTACTATTTGGTGTTCATAGGTAATGCGAAGCTCTAAAACCTTTCAAACACACATATAGTGATGTGTATTAACACGTACAATTTGTCATTATTTCGTGGATTTAAAATATTTCTGTCATTTTTTAGTTTAGAAGAGAAAGTAGTTAGTGAAAATGTGTGTAGAATCATGCAAGATTGCGGTTACATATCATCGCCAATCGATGCTTACTGCCCACTGCCCCCATAGTACTGGGATCCGCAAACCTGACCTCCAAAGATCCTATTGAAATCACTAGAGGCATAGCATCTAAAGTATATGAATCAAAGTAGCAAAAGAAAGTTGTCTTCCATGAGGTACTATCATAGAGTTGAGTCAACTCAGATGTCGTACCCCAAACAATGGAGTCAAAATCCTTACGGTTGGGTCATGTGTGTTAAATCCGAAGAGCGATTCCCTAATTGAATCTTCACATTGGGATGTGGAAGAAATTAGCGGAAATGCTAGATGAAGTTGATAGATTTTTCAGTTCAATCTCAGTTTCGCCATAGTCACAAGCCGGCGCATGATTGCTTGGGTATAGAAATGGCTTGGGAGATGTTATTAGCTTAACGGAAGGACTCATGCACAATAAAATTGCAAGTTTTAAGATTTAGATGAGCAAAATGGAAGTTTTAAGACTCAAATATGTTATGTTGACCAAATGAGAGTTTCAATTGTTTAAATTAGTGCTAATGTAACTTTCAAGACCATATGATGGCCCCATCTGTATTTTCTCAGGAATTTGATCGATTTTCAATCAAAGCAAATGAATTGTAAAGAAAATAAACTTTTGTTGCAACTAGTGAATAAAGAGTTTGAATTTTGGCAAGCCAAATGCTGAGCGGCCTCTAAATGATTAATACCAAGTCAACGAGGACATTGGACCACTGGCAAGTCTATGTAAGATGGCATGTTTCGCAGTGCTCTGTGGTGAATATTCTACATAAAACAAGTGATTTGGTTTATAGATGATTAACTGGATTAGCTAAAATTCACATTGGATGAACGTATAGAATGTGCTTCCCAAGCATGGTTATGAACCCCAACATACATCCCATTTAGGATATTATGGACCACACGTGGCAAAATTATATATGAAGTAAAATAACACTCCGACCCAAAAAAGAAGTACAATAACACAAAAGTTACCTAAAAGCTAGAAGAAGACAAAATGTAATCACTGTCAAACTAAACTAGCTCATCTCCCTCACAACATAATACCATATTGTGGGGAACAAAGCTTTTCCAGTTAAACTGTGCATGGTTCTAAACATCATTGCTACCTCCAAATGGAAAACTAGCAGAAATTATAGAAGTGCCTGATGAAGTTGAAAATGTTTCTAATTCTATCTCGGCTTTGTCATCATCAATTGGCTTATCTGGTGGGTAAAAAAGTGGTTTTGGAGGCATTTGAATATTATCAATATCTCCTTCAAGCATTTCTAAGACTTTGTTCATTGGAGGCCGATGGTCAGGATTTAATTGTATACACCAAAGTGCAACTATTATCATCTTTTTTATCACTTCCCTTTCCTCTTCTACAACTTCTTCCATTTCAACACTTTCTTTTGTATTGACTTGGTCATACACCCACAGCGGAAAATAAATTTGGCTTGAGTGTTCTACATTTGCATTTACATTTTTCCTTCTACCTGCCATTTCCATGAGTAACATCCCAAAGCTATAGACATCTGCTTTATAAGACACACCTCCGATATTTTTGTAGAACAGCTCAGGCGCCATATATCCCAAGGTTCCTCTTGCAGCAGTCACTGTGACTGTTCTATGATCGGTGGGATAAAGTTTTGCAAGTCCAAAATCAGAAACTTTTGGAGTGAAATTCTTGTCTAAAAGAATGTTGTGAGGTTTGATATCAAAGTGTAGTATTTGCATGTCACACCCTCGATGTAAATATCCAATCCCCTTCGCCACCCCAAGAGCGATCTCATATATTTTCTTGTAATCAAGAAATTTATCACATTCCTCTGTGAAAATGTGCTTATCCAAAGATCCATTCGACATGAAATCATATACGAGAGCTTGTTTCGAACCTTCAAAGCAAAAACCAATGAGTTGTACCACATTAACATGGTGAATTCTTCCAATAGTAGCCACTTCATTGATAAAATCTTGACCATTAGCCTTTGAATGCTTCAAAATCTTGATGGCCACTTCGATGCCACTTTTGAGTTTTCCTTTGTATACAGAACCATATCCCCCTTCACCTAGTTTGTGCTTAAAATTTCCGGTGATCTTCTTAATATTCGAGTAAGAATACCTTATGGGCAAAAAGTTGTTATGAGCTTGCAAAAATTCTTCGATGTTCTTGTCCATTGCTAAGTGCCTTCTTTTGTACTTGTAGATTAGAAATATCGCGACAAATGGCATCCCAATTAGGAACTTCATTACACAGAAAAGTACTGAAGAAAATTTTGATTGGTTAGAATAAATTTTTTTCTTCATAATTATTGTAAGAACAAGTAATTGCGGCTTACCTAATGGCATAAAATCCACAATAGTCCAAAATGCAATATCATCGAGGACACCTGTGGAAGTAATGATTGATGTGAAAAAAAAAAAAAAATTGAAGGAAAAGAAGTTCGGAAAGCAAAAGACACGAGGAAACAAAGTAGTAGCAAGCTACTTTGTACAAGTTGAATCTTGTCAAAAAGAATATGAGAAGCGGGATACGTGCATTTGCAAATAAAAGGAAATAATGAGCTTCATTTTTCATGTAGATGAGAGGATTCAAGAAACTCCTTTCGCGTAATTAGCCATCAACAAAATCTAGAAAAAATGTGCTTTTCATTTTTAATGAATAATTTTGTTCCTCCTATCAATACATGAGTACAATTTTTTTAAGGATTGTTAACGAGTGTCTCTTGGATTATTAATTGAGTGACTAATTAAAGAATTAATAAGAAAAATTCAAAAAAATGTAAATTCTTTGCCAACAACAAAAATCTAGTCACGTGGTTGGTGGCACAAGAATCCTTTTTTTGTTTTTTTCACAGTAGGAGATTTAGCCCTTTTGTGAAAGAAATTATAATCTACACATATATATGCATTGACGTACACCATCATGTATATTTTGTCATAATTTTCTTGGATATTAGATATTCCTTTCATTTTCTAGTTTTGAAGAGAAAGTAGCAAGTGAAAGAAGGTACAGAATCATGCAAAATATCGGTGAAATTTCATTGCCGATCAGTACTTACTGCCATAATAGTAGATGGATCCACAGCCCTGACCTCCGGTGTAGCTCATTGCCAAGCGTTTGGAAAAAAAGTAGCGATAGAGATGAAAGTAGCGATACCAATCAGAGTAGCAAAAGAAAGTTTTCTTCAGTGGAGATGGATAAAGCGCAGAACTAGGGTAGTCGAATACAAATCCATTGGCCATGATGCTATGAATTAGCTTGTAGTTATAGGAGCTACTGTTAACGTGTTCTCCAACTCCAAAATAATCTGTCCATGTCCAACCATAAATGTTGCAAAAATCCCCAACATCCAAAACTTTTGGATTGACCAAAGCATACAAGTTCCAATTTGATGATGTGTTGGAAGAGTACAACCCCTCGGTGCATGGACCAGTAGCGATGTAGAATGGAGAACTAACTGTCTTTGAGCAGTTCACAATGACCAATGCACTTTGGTTGTAGTATGAACTTTGCGACCATGAACTATGAGGAAGAGACGAGCAGTTATCCTTTTGCAGTCCATCGTTGACAAATCTGATTTGTCTAGTGGAATAATTGATAGACTGCACATAGTATCGGCCATCCTCAATGTACAAAACAGTCCGATTATCTTCACAAATCAGCTCGTAACCTGTGAGACCGCATCCTTTCGGATCTGTCTTTAGTCGAAACGGGTAGCTTATATTGTGAATGTTACCACAAGATGAAGTGAAGCACTGCTGCTTACTCTCAACACTGCAAGTCATCATTAGAACTAGAATAAGAGTGAGTAGCAACACTTGACAAATATTCATGGAGCGAAGAGCATTAACCATGCCTCTGTATATCTTTGGGCAAAGAGAAATTGGTAAAGATTGATGGGAGTGTGTGGAGGAGGCGCAATATAAAAAGATTGAAAGAAGATGGAACGATCCTTATTTGATTGGAGACTTGGAGTAGCCTGGTCTTATAGAGAAGCCCCCAAGTCAGTCAACGGAACAAATGGATGGAAAGTCAAGAAATTAAAGAGGTGAACTGAAACTGAGGATCCATTATTAGTGGAAGTCGTGGAACGGCCGGTTTCCATCCCTGTTTGATCTTTCCTTCTCCACTATCTCCACTTGGCTTCCGCTCTACTCCACGTGATTCTTGGGTCCACATCCTATTAACAAACAAATATACTCACCCACCCATGGGCAGCCACGTTGGTATTCGTTATCTCCTGCTTCAATGCGGTCGAGAGTTTGAATCCCCGCATTGCTATCATGATTTAAGTGGGGAGCCCTGGCGGTGGGTTGTCGGGCCAGCTTCCCCTAAGGTATAGTCGTCCAAATAGCTTCAGTGAGGTTTGTTGGTGCCACCGAGCACCAGAGGGCCGTGTGACCCTAACTAGCATAAGCGAAGGGGGCTCAAGCGGATCCTTGATTACCAAAAAAACAAACAAACAAACAAACATACTCACTATCTTTCCTCTTATTTTCTTCGGTTTTCCCCTCCTCCATTCTTCTTCTCTTCTTTGAAAATTCTTGGGTCCATCATCAGTGCTTAATCACTTGATATGTATTCAATATTTGCTAAATTACGTCACAAACTTTAGACGTAATTCCAATTTCTTACAGGATCGAATCATTTCTTTAAATAAATAATCGCTATAAGAAAATTGTCTCATATGGCTATGATATATTGCACCGCGTCATTGTCGACCTAGTCATCATCTATATCTTGAAAAAAAAATCCATATATGAAGCTAAAATGTATAATTTGCAATAGTTTATGTGCATGGTAGTTACTTAAAATACCCTCTCCTATTTATAAATAGTATTCTTGCAATGCACAGTGGCAAGAATGACTGTAGTTGCAAATACTGCCATATATGGATGGGATCCACGTAGGGCCAATTTGAAGCAATAGTGGGTCCGAAGACTTTGTACGTCATATAGACTTTACATCTTCTTTATTGGAAATTTTCTCACCCTAATGATGGTCGGGACAGATGAGGGGCCATCGCTCTTAGCCAGAATCATAAGGGAGACATGCTTCAAGAATTATTGAAGATAAAAAGCAACCCTAATAGCCTTTGATGTGGATTGGAGATTAGTGTGTGCAATTGGTTCAATAACTTTTGATATCTCTTTCTTAGCTAGAATTAAAAGGGACAGGTACTTTAATAATTCTTGAAGGCAAAAGCAAAGTCTTTTAAAAGAATCACGACATGTGATAGAGAAGTGTGTGACATTTGTGCAATCACGTCAAGCCCGTGGCATCTCTCCTTTCATCTCCACTTCACATTCATTTTGGTCGATTGAGGCAGTTAACCAATTTCTTAAAATATATATATATATATGGAAGAAAACTTTTGTTTGGCTACTAAAATAAGATTTGATTGGCGGTGTAAGGTTGAATAAGTTACTAAGTAAGGACATTTGTTGTAGTGTGGCCTCTTTATTTAGTTGAACTTTGCGCACAAAAGAGAGTCAAAAAGTAAGAAAACAGCTCGACAGATTTGCTTTTGGGAAGCCAACGAGAATCATGCTTTATAGCTTGTAAATTTAATTAGTTACTAGACTTTTGTCGTGTCTTATGTCATCGTTGCTTTTGAGCTAAAAAAAGGGTGTGACATTAATAGAATCATATTAGCGCGTCCTCCGTGACACTCGTTAACAACACTGAAAATAATGACTATACTTTATGCACAATATGCATGATGCGAACTGAACAGAAAATAGGACTTATGTATGTTCCTATTAGAATGTAATCAAAGTACCTTAATCAAATGGGCTATTTTTCCATTATGAAAGATAATTAGTAAATCCTAATCAATCCTTTCTTAGAAACTTTTTAGCAACATATACTATATTAGGGTATACTAATACATTGACTATTCAGCAAAACGATAGTTAGAGACTATCTTACCATTTTAAGTCTTAAGCATATCTTTGATACTTTGAGGCATGGTGGCTCAAGCGGTAAATCCGTCGCAAATTTGATAAGTGTGTTTATCACTAGAAGCATCATGCCCAGGACACGGTAGACGACATGCTAAAGCTTAGCCATTCGATAACCACTGCAATTCGAGGGGCGTCACAAGTCAATCCCGACTCAACCATTTCAATGCTTACAATCAAGCAATTTTGGCTTGACAAAGCCATATTGGATCTGACAAATCTTCAGGTTCAAGATATTGAAAAGGATATTACAGACTAGCAAGCAGAGACGTTTAAAATTAGGGCAGCCTCCCTCTTTTTTTAGTGCTTTTGAGATTTTTTTGGGTTTATCGGGCCCCTTAATCAACAAAAGCTGGTTGACCCCCATTTACTTTATTAATGATCTTTCACCTTCTCCTATTTTTAAAAAATTTGTTTTTGCCCTCTTTTTTGTACATTAGATTTTACTTTGGGACCAAATAAAGGGTCTCCTATGTTTGATTGTAGCAGGGGAGGTGTACAGACTCGGGCCCCACTATATAATATTGTTCGTTTTGGACACTAAGTTCTCACGGTTTTAAAACGCGTCACACAAATTAAAGGAGCTCAAGCTTTTATAAACTGGCCTAGGACTCCCCCCCCTAAGCGATGTGGGACTAGAGAGGGACCCCTTGCGCACGTTCGGGGACCGAGGCACGGACACACCGCCATCCCTCCTCCCCACACACCGTCGCTCGGGCTATCACACTCTCCCCCTCTTAGGAGCACAGCGTCCTCGCTCACACACGGTCGGGAGTCGGCTCTAATACCATTTGTAATGATCTAGGCCCCACTGTGTAATATTGTCCGATTTGGACACTGAGTCTTCAGTGTTTTAAAACGCATCACATAGATTAAAGGGGCCAAAGCCTTTATAGACTAGCCCAGGACTCCCCTCCCAAGCGATGTGGGACTAGAGAGGGACCCTTTCCCCTTGCGCACGTCCGGGGACCGAGGCACGGATGCACCGCCATCCCTCCTCCCCGCGCACCGTCGCTCGGGCTGTCACAGGAGGAAAGGCAATAAGCTTTTTAGTTCTATAGGATTTTGAGGAGGCAACTTTGTGGTGAATGGCGATGAGGATATGAACAACACGTTGATGTGGCTCTTCATCTTTAGCCAAGCGGAGCAGCTTATAATTGCTATGGTTGGGCTCTCAAATCTCTAGTCTATAGACGGTGCACAACCAGTACCTGCCCATTCAATGAGTCCTTATGCTAGCCGATTTTCTGCTCTCGGCATATATGAATATTCATGGTGTTTCAGTCTATGACACTTATATTTTTGCCAATTATTGTATCATGAATTTAGACTATTCGAGTATCGAAAGCATATAAGTAATCATAGCAGACACGAAGGAGAAATTTTTCCGTTCTCAACCTTTATTTATACCCAAAAGAATGAATCAGTGGATTTATTTAACAAGCAACAAAATTCTTGTTCCATTCAATTTTTCACCTTCAAGAACTAGCGAGTCGCAAAGAAACATGCAATCCCATGAAAGCACATGATGAGGCAAATAATGGTAGCATGCTTTAACTCGACAATACCACAACACAGGGAAGAGTAGTGATCACCTGGGCAAAAATTGTTTTGTAGCCTATGGATTTTTGTCATGTCCAGGGATCTCTTGTCCTATTGCCTCGGAACAGGGACAGTTCTTTTCCAGAGCCAATGCGTGACTCACAAAATGCATTTGACGTTAGAATCTGCGTGACCAGGAATTACCATCACCGGTCACGCCCTCTTAAGTGAACACTTGAAAAGAAATAATCTCCTAATCACTAGAATTACATTAAAACAGAGGTATTGTGTATAGATATCATCAATAAACGGCAACGCTCTCTTTTCCTTCCTAAATCTAATGGCATTTGGAATGGGCGATATCCCCAATTTATTGAAAAAACTTCGTTTCCAAAACTAAGTGAAACTCAATATCGGCTAATAAACTTGAGATTTTATGCTTTGTATCGAATGCCATTGCATTGTTACAGCAAATAATTTGGAGACATGTTTCAGCTAGTCTTTCCATGATATCGTACATAAACCACTTCAGTTAGTTTGTAACCTTTATTCCTTGTTTCGCTGAGCATGTCATTCCATCATCTTCAGATAAATTCTCCCAGCTCATTGACAAACTAAAAATTTTGATCCACATGAGTAAACAGTCAAGCCGAGAAATGACAGTAAAAATTATGAGACGCTCCCTAATATTCTAATGACTTATGGATTCTTGCAGAAGTTCTTCGCCTGTTACTACGCTAACCGTTGAAAATGTTGAATTAACATCAATTAACACTGTCTTTACTCGAAACAACTACACACCTATGTAAGAAAACGCGAAGAACGAGAGGAGAATCTCAAAGCTTTAGCCATTATATGACCAGGAAAATTAAGGGAGAACCAATTCGCCCGCAGAGCAGAAAACTACTGCAGAATTAAAGAATAACTAAAGGTACATCATGTCTAGCACTGTAGCTTGCTCAATATAAGGCAAAACAAAGGGATGAGCCTTGTTTGACGGGAGACTTGGAGTGGCCTTGTCCTATAGAAAAGTCCAAGTCAGGCACGTAACAAACGCATGCAAGTCAAGAAATTAAAGGAGGTGGACCCAAACTGTAGTTCCATTCCATTAGTGGAGTCGTGTCCAATCCTTCTCAATTGGTGACCCCCTTTATTGACCTACATATGCAGCACATCTCGGAAATTCCCATCTATTGAAAATTCAAAATATTTTGCTTCACATAAGATCTTTCTTTCTCCACGTTTCTTCCACTCTCTCCACATGACTGTTGGTTCCACATCCCATCAACGAGCAAATGCTTCTCTCTCCCTCTCTTTCTTATTTTCTTCTTCGTTGTTTTCCTCCTTCCTTCTTTTTCTCCATCTTCTTTCTTCGCCTGGCGAGTCACGATCATATGAAAATTCATGTATAGTTTCGATGAACAATCAAAAATGAAAAATGCATCCAAACTTCTTCTTCTCCATATCACGACATAGTACATCAATTTTGATGCGGTATCATGAAACCATGTTATACTAGTCCACCAGTCTCTTCTTTCAAATGAAACAATAATTCTCTTGAGTGTTAGATAAGTCCAAGGATTTGTTCTTGTGTGCGATGATTTCTTATATATTTTGGACACTAACAATAAAATAATTGCAGAAATAAAACTATCACGGTGTGAAATACAATGAGAATTCATATACAGTTAGAGTAGAAAATAGGTTAGCATAAGGAATCACTAAAAATAGTAGAAAATAGCTAGCCAGCCAGCGGTTGGTGGCAGCAGGTGGCGAGTGTGAGCGATAAGAAGAGGCTTTTTTCTTTTCAATTTTTATTTCAAAAAAAAAAAAAGAATTTCTCATTTTTGTTCCAAACCTATTTTTGTACCTAAAATTTGTATAGGAAAAAAAAATGAAGTTGCGTTTTCAAACGGATTTTTATTTCAAACTCATTCCCTAAACAGATAAATAGAAAAATAGAGAAACAAAATAGTTATCATGCGCGCCATTTACCTACTTAGAAATACAACTCAGGAGAAGATTCACGTCCAACTTTATTTTTGGGTGCTTTTGTCCCCAACATATGACTGTTAACATTACTAGAACGCCTTAAGAGATAAAAAAGAAACTTTATTTTTAATTAGAACCTTACAAGATTTTGACAACTCAGCACGTCTGTTTTTCTGTTCCGTCGAAAGTTACAGGACTACTCGAATTATTTAAGAAAAATTTTGAAATAATTATACGCAAAAAATACATGTTAATGTTTGTATATGATGAAAATTTTAGGTGTTTAGAGTTATTAGAGGTTATCTTACCCTTGCGAGTCTTAAGCATCTCTTTGATGCTTTGAGGCATGGCGCTTCAAGGGGTAAATCCATTTCAAATGTGATAAGCTGTTATCGTTGTTAGCTTTATATTGATTTTCCAACAATAAAAAGATCACTTTTTGGGTATTTATCACTAGAAGCACCGTGCTTGGTACACGATAGGTAACCCGTTGAAACTTGGCCATTCGACCCGAATACCAGGAACATAATTGATGTGGTTCAATGGGCAATACAAGTCAATTATTTCAATGTTTACAATGAAGCAAGCTCTGGCTTGGCAAAAGCCATATTGGACCCAACAGATCCTTAGGTTTAGGAACTTGAAAAGAATATTACAGATTGGGAAGAAGAGATGTTTGAGATTAGGGGAGCTTCCCTATTTTGTTCTAACTTTTTACTTTTTGAGTTTATTGAGCCCCTTAGTCAACTAAAGCTGGCTGACCCCCATTTACTTTGTTAATGATCTCTTCCCTTCACCTTTTTGTTTTTGTGTCTTCTTGCTCTCTCTTTCGTCCATTAGATTTTGCTTTGGCACCAAATAAAGGGTCTCTTGTGTTTGATTGCAAAAGGGGAAGAAACACAAAAAAAAAACAAAAAAACAAAAAAAAAACAAAAACAAAACAAAACAAAACAAAACCAAAACCAAAACCAAAACCAAAACCAAAACAAAAACAAAAACAAAACCAAAACAAAACATTAGTTGGATTGGATTTTTGGGAGATAACTTTGTGGTGAGTGTCGATGAGGATATGAACACCATGTTGATGTGGCTCATTGCTATGGTTGGACTCCTAAATCTTTAGCCTATGGGCAGTGCATAACCAAGAAAACATTCCCATCCAGCAAGTTTTGAATCTTCGGATTGAAACTAATAATGCAAATTCATGCATTACATCGCTTGCAAATAGAACAAGGAAGACTAGCAACACCAAGGAGATATTTATAGAGCTGAGGGCACTAATTATGTCTCCGATTGTCTTTGGGAAAAGAGATAGTGGTAAAGAATTGGTTGGTCTATGTGGAGGACAGAAGGAGGCACAACATTAAACGATTGAAAAAAGATTAGACGAATCTCGCTAGATTGGAGACTTAGGAGTTGCCTCAACCGATAGAAATGCCCAAGTTAGTCAACATAACAAAAGCATGCAAGTCAAGAAATTGAAAAGGAGGCCCCAAACCAAAGTTCCATTACCGTTGGAGTCACGTCTAACCCTTGGAAATTTTTACACCCATTGAAAATTCAAAAGTTTCTTCCAAACTCTCTTCACACGATTGTTGGCCCCACATTCCGTCAACAAACCAATCCATCTCTCTCCCCCATCACTCCCCCATCACTTCCTCCTGATATAGCGTGTTCCCTCACCATCTTTGAAGAGAATCTTATAGCGGGTTCAATAGTTTGGCATAATTAGAAGACTTCTATTTTATTAAAGTGATGCTATATAGTGTACATCAATCATTAATAAGTTTGAGAAAATACAAGTATCAATAATTAGAAGACTTCTATTTTATTAAAGCGACACTATATAGTGTACATCAGTCATTAATAAGTTCGATAATATGTTGGAAGATTACAACCCCTCAATACATGGACCCGAGGCAACATAGAATGGAGAACAAATCGGCTTCAAGCAATTCACAATGACCAATGGACCATCGCGGTCCATTTTGTATGGGTTGTTTGGGTCTATACAGTACTTGAAGTTATACGCCACCCATGAATGACAAGGGAGAGATGAGCAGTCGGCTAATCTAATTTGGTGGATGGAATAATTGATAGACTACACGTAGTAGTATTGATCATCACATAAGTATAGAACTATGCAATAATCTTCACAAGCCAACTCATTCTCCTGCTCACCGCACCTCTTTGGTTCATTCTTCAATCAAAATGAGTAGCTTATATTGTGAATGTCACCACAGGATGAAGCAACGTACTATGAATTACTCACTCGGAGCGACATTGCTAGTCATTACATGCAACAAAACAAGGAGGAGCGGCAACACTGCATAGACATCAGCGGAGCTGAAAGCATTAATCAAGTCAAATCAAGTCTTAGTTTGTCTTCGGGCAAAGCAAATTGTTAAAGAACTACTTGGGTTATGCAAAGATGGCACCATATGAAAAGATTGAAAAGAGGTTGGATGAATCTTGCTCAATTGTAGACTTTGGAGTCGCCTTGTCCTATACAAAAAACCAAGTCAGTCAATGGATCAAGTCAAGATATTAAAGTCGAAGTTGCCATTATTAGTGCAGTAATGGGCACGGCGTGACGAGCAACCTTGATTGAGAACACCCCCCCCCCTCCTAAATCACCTACATAGAAATTTTTGAACATCATTTAATGCATTTGATTGATTTTTCTTTCTCCACCAAATTGTTGGGTCCACATCCCATCAACAAACAAATCATCTCTCTCTCTCTCCAATCTCCATCACTCTCATCTTTTTCCTTTTTTTTTCTTCTTCGTTTGTTTCCTTCTCCCTTCTTCTCCAACTCCCTCCTTCACCGCCTGAGTCACGATCATAGGAAAATTCACATGTAGTTTCGAGGAACAATATCAAAAACAAAAACTAGCCTACCTCAAAACAACTTCTTCTCCATGTCATGACATAGCACATCGATTTTGATATAATACCATGAAACCGTGTTACATAAGTCCACTCATTTGTTCTTTCGAGTGCAACAATAACTCCGTTGCTTGTTAGAAAAGTTCAACGATTTGTTCTTGTCTGCAGTGATTTATTATGTTTTTTCGACACTTGCGATACAATAATCTGCAGAAATATACTTATGATAGAGTAAAGTAAAATGAGAATTCATAGACAGTTAAGAGTAGAAAATGGGTTAGCATAAGTACTCACTGAATGGGCATAAAAGGATTCACACCCAATATGTTATCTAGAAATTTCAGAAAGGTATCTGGTTAATTTGGCACTTCTACACTTTAGCGGGGCATGATCTTTTGATACTGTTTTATTGCTTCGTTTGGGAGAGGCAAGAAAGAGGAAAAAGGAGGTGGGTGAAGAAATTTTTTTCCTTTTTCCTCCAATTCACTATGGCAGAACATTCAAACTTTTCACAATTAATTTTCTTCTTGTCAATACAGAGTATATCAGTTTTGACACAATACAACGAGACCATGTCAGCATGTATCAGAATATTTTTTTTCTTATTTCTTCTCCCAGGACATTTATTTATAGAATGTAGAAATCCAATTCAGGATTACCAAATATGGGGTAATACTTAACAAATGCAGTAGAATGAGGTCACGCATTGCATATGATGAGCTTGCATAACTCAGTTATCGCTGCAATCTCGCTGATACCGGATTTCTCACTTTGCATGGTTATATTCCACCACCAAGCAGTATGCTACTTCAAATTAAGGCGACTTTCAATTCGTTAATCCAAAGACTAACCTGTGTTAAAGTCGCATAGGAGAAAGAATGGAGTTGCCAATGGTATCTATTATGCGTAAATGCCACGCCTTTGAAGATCTCTTGAGGATAATTGATTCTCAGTTTTGTTGATGATGATATGTCCAGAGGTAATCCTGAACTCACAGTCGTAACATTTATGGAAATGATGTAATTTAATCAAATAACAGATCGGAGAGAACTGAATTAACACTTATATGTTGTAGTTTCTATTGGTGAAATGACTTTTTTGATCATAGATTCCTTTCAATCAAGTTAACTCACTGATTCTGGCCATCCCTGTTCAATAAGTAGGAAATCTATCCTGAATTGCACAACAAAGGCAACCATGTCTTGACGCCTCATGCACATTGACAAGATTCTCTTCAGTTTCGAATCACATTTTTCAAGATTTCAAGACTAAGAACAGAAAAATGTGAGAACAACCAAAGAAATATTGCCATCAATTAAAAGGTGGACTCCATTAGAATCGACAGTTACACAAATACAAAGACGAGTAACCTTTCTTGTTGCTTAACATTTAAATTGAGAATACTCAGTCATTTCATTCAACTGGGTATCGACCATTTTCTTCAAACTTCATGATGGCTTTGCAAGTTTAGGGATGAAATAATGACTTTCAATAGGTAATCGTCCGGAACGATTACATATTTATTTTTGGGTGCTTTTCTTCCCTCAACTTATGGCTCTTAAGGGAACGCCTTAAAGAAAAACCTCAAAAATTTTTGAGAAGTCAGCGCGTTTGCTTTAACCTGCCCATCAAAAGTTAAAGTACTACTCGAATAATTTAAGAAAAATCATGAAATGATTATATATGAAATTACGTGCCAATGTTTGTATGCCATGAAAATTTAAGGTATTTAGAGTTTAAAAAGTTAAATCTAAGCGCACTGTAGAATTAGATTAAGTAACGTTATAGATATTTAGATATCTTGTAAAATGTAAAAGGTGTAAAGTTAATCTCCCTACTGCAATTATCTTATGGCCAAACCAAAGAAGCACAAGCCAGATATTTTCTTCTGGGATACGGGTTGTGAGTAGTTAAGGAAAAAACCGTTGGCCATCGCGTTAGGGAGTTGCTTGTTCGGTGCAAGCATACAATTATGACATGCCTATGTCGTCATGGGTGATGGTGCCAGATTCCTCAATAATCGATGAGTTTTCATCCATCACAACCCATGAATACCCATTCATTTTAGATATCTTAGACGATACGTCCGACGAGTATGCTCCTTCGATATATAAAGGAGAAAGCAACGGGTCTTCAGCACTTCACAAAGACCATTGAATTGACCAGAAACATGATAAACTCTCGTAACCAAAGTTCGAGTTCGTTAATGAATAACTAGGGAGGGAAAAGCAATTGGCCCTTTGCAATCCCACGTCGAACACGAGAGTATCACCAAAATTGACGGTGTCAATTATTCTTATCGATGGATTTGAAAAAGTAGTTTGTATGATTATTTTCACACACTCAAGTCTTGAGTCGCCACAACCTTTCACATCACTCTTCATTTGAAAGGGATAGGTCATCTTGGAAACTTCACTACAGGAGAGGTTGAATAGGGTTGTTCATTCGAGGCATTAGTGTCCCCAATGGCACGGCAAGAAAGACCAATGACACGAGGCACGGGTCTGGAATTGCAAGGAAAAGTCTTGAGTCAGCCACAACCTTTCATTTCACTCTTCGTTTGAAAGGGACAGGTCATCTTGGAAAGTTCACTGCAAGAGAGGCTGAACAGGGTCGTTCAGTCGGGGCATTAGTGTCCCCAGTAGCACGGCAAGAGAGACCAATGACACGAGGCACACGGGTCTGGAATTGCGAGGAAAAGTCTTGAGTCGCCACAACCTTTCATAACACTCTTCGTTTGAAAGGGACAGGTCATCTTGGAAAGTTCACTGCAAGAGAGGCTGAATAGGGTCGTTCATTCGGGGCATTAGTGTCCCCAGTAGCACGGCAAGAAAGACCAATGACACGAGGCACACAGGTCTAGAATCGCGAGGAAAAGTCGTGTCGTTCTCAACTTGTGAGCGATGGAAATTCGGGGCTTAATATGTGGTGGAGGATCAACAAAGATAAAAAGACGTCCATGTAATAATGGCGAGTGAGAGAGACTGTAAATATGAAGACCGGGAATCTTCTATTAAAAAGCCCATGTCAACCAATAAAACAAAGTGAATCAAGTTGAGAATACTACAGGAGTAGCGAATAGGACCCAACACCATCGCCTTCTCTTTGTGGCAAGAAACCATCGTATTGACAACCCCTAAATGTAGCCGTCCAACAAAATTATTCATGTTTTAGAGATTTTTGTTAGATAATTAAGTAATTTTAAATTGCCAAAGATATTTAGGATGTCAATGAGTTTCCTTTTTTTTTTTTTTTTTTTATTTATCAAAAGAGTTTCCTTTTTCTAATATGACAAGAGAGCCGTCTTAAGATTCCATTGTAGACTTTGAATTGAAGTCAACCAAATGAGTTAAGAATCGAGTGCATCCTGATAATTAAGGATTGCATAAATTCAATTCAAAAGAAAAAGAATGTTAAAAAATAAAAAGAATTATCCACTCTATTCTATTTTTATTGAAGAAAATTCTCCATAAGTTGTTAAAGTAACTTTATAGTTCCCTCGCTATCTTTAGGAGAAAATTTATCAAAGGTGTTTATTCTATTTTTTGTTTCGGGGGAAAAAAAAAGAACAGAAACAAGTGTTCCCCTAACGTTACCAAATAGCCCCTTAAAAGACTTGAAAGTCACCAATAACAAAAGGTATTAGGGTTCTTTGGGAAATTCAAGTTCAACGTATTTTTACTCGAGAATTGTGTATAAAGCAGCACTATATAAAGTGTATATGGTCATTAATAAGTTCAAGAAAATGCAAGTTCAATTCGAAATTTTGTAGGTTTTGTTTTTAATTATTATGATAACCTAAATCAGTATTGGGACAAGAGAATACTTGATGACGGTTGAAATTATGTCAAATCTTAAGTTTTTTCTTTTAGCTAGAATTTTTCCACTATAATTAAAGTTGGCTTCATCCATATTATATTTTTCTAAAAGATATAACTAAACAATGTATATTTTGCATACAAGGTGCATATCTAGTGTTAATTATAAATCACAATTTCTCACACAAAAAATAATACGATGCTGGAAATAATACAATGTCAATACATAAAAGCTGAGATGAGATTATGTCATCAGTGGACATCTTTGCCCACTAAATCAATCTGGCAAAAGAATGCTTCAAATACCAAAAGTTGGCACAAAAGAACACTTAAGTCTTAAACTTACAAAGTAACACTTAAGTCTACTTTTTATGAAAAATGGGACACTTGAGTGCCACATCCGGCGAACCCCACCAAAAATCCTATGTTACATTTTTTTTATTAATTTTCTCGCTTACGTGACTCGTCGGAAGACGGCTCAACAAAACACACACAAAAAAACGACATCGTTTTGGTATATTTTAAATTTTAATATAAAAATTAACTAAATTAAATTTAAAACATAATAATAATAATAATAATAATAATAATAATAATAATAATAATAATAGCAATAATTTATAATTAAAAAAAAGGTGGAGGGAGGCCGCTAAGGGTCAAGCCTTCGCCATTGCCGCCGAGAAAGGCCGGCGAAGGAGGGGTGAGGGTCGGCTAGGGTCACCAGGCCCTGGCCAAGGGCAGGGATCGTTGGGCCCTAGCTAGGGGCCGGGGACCCCAGCCGACCGGTGGCGAGGGCCCGCGACCCCTCCTCCCAATCTGGGGCGAGGGTCGCGGCCCTTGCCAAGATCCAGCAAGAGTCACAACCCTCACCTAAATCTAACAAGGGTCGTGACCCTCACCCAGATTCGATGAGGGTCGCAGCCCTCGCCCAGATCTGACAACCCTTGCCCCAGATCGAGGCGAGGGCTCATGGGCCCTCACCACCAGTCGATCGGGGTCGCCGGTCCTTGGCCAGGACCTGGTGACCCCAGCCGACCCTCCCCTCTCCATTGATGGCCCTTCTCGGCGGCGATGGAGAGGCGACAGCGACGAGGGCTCAACCCTCGTTACCTCCCTCCCTTTTTTCAATTTTTTTTAAATTTTAAATTTTTATTTTTAAATGTTTTAAATAAATTTAGTTTTAATTTAATTTAATTTAATTTTATATTAAATTTTTACCACTTCAGCACCAAAACGACGCTGTTTTGCACTTACTTTGCCGGAAAATCACTATGTCAGCATTTTGGCCGGATTGGCACTTAAGTGATCCATTTTACTTTAATTTTGGTACTTAAGTGTCACTTTCATAATTTTTGGCATTTAAGGGTGCGCATGATAAATTTTCTGGAACAAAAATTGATTTTTGGCCAGAAATTGATTTCTCAATTTCTATTTTAGAAATTGAAAAGTTAAAAATTTTAGCTTCTGATTTTTTCTTCAAATCTATTTCTGGAATAGAAATTTGTTCCAGAAATAGAAAAATCAAATTGCGTTACCAAACAAATTTTTGTTTCAAACTTGTTCCAAGAACGAGAGAAATAGAGAAATAGAGAAGTAGAAATTTTATTATGCGTGCCCTAAGCGTCCCTTCATGCCAATTTTTGGTACTCCATGGGTCTGGGTGTCGAATACAACGGTGGTGATCTACCTTAAGCAAAATTATAGGGGTTTTGATAGAAATTTCTGAAAAAAAAAAAAGTTTGAGCATCAAAATGAAGATGACATTAACAACAACTTCTTACATGGGAAAGTCGCGTCACTCTCAGCCAACGAGCAGTGGAAATTTGGGGCTTGATATATATATATAGACACACACACATGTAATAATGGCGAATGAGAGAGAAACTTAAAAATGAAGACTAGGGATCATCTATTGAAATGCTCCTATCAACCGATAAAACAAAGTCAATCAAGTCGAGATTGTTACAGGAATAAACATCACAATTAACAACCCTTATATTTAGTTGTCCAATGACACCATTTCATTGTAGGACCCAACATCATCCCCAATTTTTCTTGCAAGAAAACGTCACAGTTAACAACCCGTATATTTAGCTGCGCGATGATACAATTTCATAGTTTTGGAGATTTTTCTTAGATAAGTTATTTCAAATTCCTTGAGATATTTATGCTATTAATGAGTTTTCTATTTTCTAATATGACAAGAAAGTGATCTTAAGATTATAGTAGACTTTGAATCAAAATAAATCCAATGTGAGTTAAATGCATCTTGATAATTAAGGACTGCATAAATTCAGTTCAAAGGAAAAAAAATGTTAAGAAACCAAAAGAATCATCCACTGTCACGCCCCGATCCTCCGAGCGCACAAACATCCCACTCTGGTCGATACAAATGCGACTTCCCAGGACACGTCGCCGACCCATTCATTTTTATTGCACATGCGGAAGCGAAACAAGTCCCCTGACAACATTCAACTTGGGATAGAAAAGCAGGCAATCAATCACAACCAAACAAGATTTCTATAAACACATAGGTACTGTCCTATGACCAACTGGATGTCTACAAAATAGATAGGCTCAACAAAAAGGAACTGTCCTATGACCAACTTGTCAGACACGTTCGCCGATTCTTCAGCCTCCACCTTTCGAACTCCAGGACTTCCGGTCCTCCACGACCGTCATCTAAGGACCTGAAATATTATCCCACAACCGGGATGAGACTACGTCTCAGCGAGTCCTACCCTCTAAAACTCAATTAGGAAGAAAATACACCTCAGGGCGCTCTAGCCACACAAATAGGATAGAGGACTTACCTCGCCTCAATTCCTTCCTGCACGTCAGTTTAATCAATAAATATTGACAACCACGTCATCCAAACAATTCAATTACTCAGATCGATTCAGCGATCAATCGACTCAGTCGATTACATGTCATCGAAATCATCACACGATCATTCTGACTATTCATTCTCGACCCTCAATCACGGCCTTACAGGCAAGTCTATATGTAGTGGTATCACGGCCCTACTCGGCAATGTTATATGTAGTGGCATCACGGCCCCACTCGGCAATATTTTATGTAGTGGCATCACGGCCCCACTCGGCAATGTTTTATGTAGTGGCATCACGGCCCCACTCGGCAATATTTTATGTAGTGGCATCACGGCCCTACTCGGCATAATTTAGATTTAGTGGCTTTCTAGGTTCAACTCACAACCTCTCACAGTCATTTTCCCATCAAAACCAATACTAATCAACTTTGGGATAAATCCCCACATAAACATCCATTTAATCAATCGATACAAACTGGACCTACCAACCAATTACGGTGCCAAAAGCCAACACCGGGTATTTTCAAGTTAAGTACCAAAACTTCATCAATATCACTCAATTCCACACTTTTGGAATAATTAACCATAACCATCAATCACTCAATTTCTCAATTTAAGCTTACAATTAACACAAACCAACCGCACTGTCTTTGCGATCGTAAAATTCTAACGACCTAAGCCATCCCTAAGATAATTTTCGAAATTATTAAATAATTAAATTTAATTCCGAAAATTAAATAATTAAATATTATTTTATAATAATATGATTTAATAAAATAATATTTATAAATTCGAAATAATTATTTAATTAAAAATAATTAATTAGGGCTTAAACTAGATTACACTAATTTAAACATACAATTAGCCCTAATTAAATATCCATTAAGCTAATCATACAACTAATCTAATTTACATTAAAATAATCTAATCTAACCACCTAAACCTAATTAGACTAATCTAAACACCCCTTAAGCGTCATTAACTCACTAAGCAAGAATTAGAGGATAAACTCACCGGTTTTGCGCGCCGGTGAGTTCACGGCGACCACGACACCAAGGCGGTCGATAAACCCCAAAGCGGTGACACCAACGGAGGCCGGGAAGACACTGAAAACGGGCCTCGAAGACCTCACGGCTTTCTAGTTTTCTGCTTCTGATCTGGGCTGAACTGCAGAGGAGAAACCAACAACTTCAACGGCGAAAACGGGCCGATCGGAGCTCCGACAAGCGGGTGGTTGGCAACCGGCGGACCCCAGGGGTCTTGGGGATCTTGTAGGAGGTTGGGATAGGCAAAGGAAGGGTCGGAAAGGGGCGAAACAGCAAGAAAACGCGAAACAGGCGGAGCAGGGTGGAACCAGACGATCCGGCGAGCGGCAGCTTCTCTCAGGATTTCGGGACGGCCGGAGAATTGTTCCGGCGAGCGGCGGAATGCTCCGGAACGAGCTGGATGTCCTCATCACGGAAGTGGGTGGAGCGTTCGCTGATTCATCCGGGAAGTCGACTTTTAACTCGAATCTTTGGCGAAAGGTCGGCTGGAGCAGAAACTAGAACGAGGAGAAAACAGGGGAGGAAAACGGCCGACGATGGCCTTCCAGGCGTGCGACGATGGAGGGGCTGGTGAGCTCGGTTCCTCTGGTTTTTGCTGAGCTTCTCTCCTTCAACAACAATGGAGAAAGCCTTGGATTAAGGGAGAAGAAGCTGCTGAAGAGTGGGGGGTCTCCTTGGGCTCTCTAGAGCTCAACACTTGCCATCTTCTCATTGGCTTTGCCCCCACCATGACACCACATGACCTCAGCCACTCTCTCTTCTCCAAGCTTCCTCTACAAGCTTGGCAATAGGTGCAAAATGTGGTGTGCCATGGGAGCTACGAATTTTGGACATTCCCCCATTCAATCCATTCAATTCTCTCTCAATTCCATCCAATTGAAGCTCAGTTAAACCAACCCATGTGTCCTCAGCCTTCTCATGACATTTCCCTGTCAAATGATCCAACTTGCATCTCGAAGATTAGATTAAAAACGGCCCTCTGACAATCCCGAACAAAAACGGCATTACTTTGCTTTTCCGCCAAAAATCTCGGTTTGTAGAAAAATCTTCTGGAGATGAGTCGACATTCCTCAAATGAATTGTGACTTGACAGAACTTCCAATTTCTGTAATCGGGTTCAATTTCACGGTTAAATTCAATCTAGCGCGACTTTAGTGCGTCCTAATCTACCGGGTAGCTTTTAGGAATTTTCTATGCAATTGACCTGTGGTTGATTATTTTCAAGCCACAAAGTGCATCTTCGACACATTGGCGACTCTTGATTGTCGTAGAAATCTCGAGGTTTCAAATACGGACACAGGGTACCAAAACGATAGAGAAATCGGTCTAGTGTCGATCAACAAGAATTGTGCAATTAGGTGGAATCACCCATACTGAATTACATGGTTCTGTTGAATCGACTTATCTATGGTCTCTAATCGGTCTGTGCCATAATGACCCTTGTAGATTAGTACGGTCGAGCAGTCGTTTCCTGATCGAATTCTCAAGTCTATTGCGTTTAGATTCCTTAACGGCTTCTCCTGATAGACTAGTTATCTCGTGAGTGATCAGCTCAGAGAAGAAAGCTATAGACGCGAAGATAAAATGCCCGACTTATTTAATTGAAACCAAAATTGGAAAATCGGGATGTCACATCCACTCTATTATATTTTTATTGAAGAAAATTTTGCTAAAGTCATTAGAGTAAAATATTTGAATTTTATAATTCCCTTACAATCTTTGAAGAGAATCTTATAGCATGTTCAACAATTTGTCATAATTAGAAGACTTCAAAGTTGCCAATAACAAAAGGCGGCAAGGTTAATTAGGAGAATAAAGTTTTAATTTTTTTTACTCTAGAATTGTGAATAAAGTGACACTATATAGAGTTTACATCAGTCATTAATAAGTTCAAGAAAATACGAGTTCCAATTTAATGATATGTTGGAATATCACGACCCCTCAATACATGGACCGGTGGTGATGTAGAATGGAGAACTAATTGGCTTCAAGCAATTCACAGTGACCACTGGACCATCGTGGTCCATTTTGCATGGGTTGTTGGGTCAATACGGTGCTTGAAGTTATACACCACCCATGAATGATGGGGCAGAGAGAGCAGTTTTTTGTTTTTTTTTTTTTGCGACACTTCATCGGCTAATATGATTTGGTGGGTGGAATAATTGATAGACTGCTTGTAGTATCGGACATCATGCAAGTATAGTGCAATTATCTTCACAAGCCAGCTCATTCTTCCACTCACTGCATTCTTTGGGTCATTCTTCAATCGAAATAGTATTGCTCATAGTGGCATTACTAGTCATTGCATGCAACAAAACAAAAGAGCGACAACACTACATAGACATTTGCAAAGCTGAGAGCATAAATCATGTCTCTGCTTGTCTTTCGGCAAAGCGAAATTGTTAAAGAACTGATTGGTGTATGTGGCGATGGCACCATATGAAAAGATTGAAAAGAGATTTAATGAACCTTGTTTGATCAGAGACTTTGGAGTTGCTTTGTCCTATAGAAAATATCAAGTCAGTCAATGGAACAACTGCACTCGGGTCAAGACATTAAAGGGGACAACACAAGTCCAAGTTACATTATTAGTGGAGTCCCGAGCACGGCCCAATGGCCAACCTTGATTGAGACCCCCTGTAAAATCATCCACGCAAAAAATTTCAGAGCATCGTTTTATACATTTGATCTTTCTTTCTCCATGTAATTGTTGGGTCCACATCCCATCAACAAAAAAAAAATACATCCTTCTTGTTATTTTCTTTTGTTAGAATATTTAAATAATAAATCACACATTCGTCTAACAACTTAAATTTTTAGAACAGTTAGCAGTGATCTCACAAAATCTCACTTGGTATCAGAGCTGGAAGTCCTGAATTCAAATCTTACCAGGCCCCCTCCCTTATAATTCCATACTTAGTACTACGCAAAAGACCAGACTAAGCGTGAGAAAGAGTGTTAGAATATTTAAATAATAAATCATACATTCATCTAATAACTTAAATTTTTAGAACAGATAGCAGTAGTCCCACAAAATCTCACTTTCGTTTGTTTTCATCTCCATTCTTCTCCAACTCCCTCCTTCAACGCCCGAGTCATGATCATAGGAGATTTTACACCCATTGAAAATTCAAAAGTTTCTTCCAACTCTCTTCACGCGTTTATTGGCTCCACATTTCGTCAACAAACAAATCTATCTCTCTCCCCCAACACTTCCTTTTTATACACAATTTTTATTTCTTATAGCGTGTTCCCTCACCATCTTTGAAGAGAATCTTATAGCGTGTTCAGTGGTTTGGTATAATTAGAAGCCTTCTATTTTATTAAAGTGAGGCTATATAGAGTGTACATCAGTCATTAATTAACTCGAGAAACTACAAGTTCCAATTTAATAATGCGTTGGAAGATTACAACCCCTCAATACATGGACCAATGGTGATGTAGAATGGAGAACTAATCGGCTTCAAGCAATTCACAATGACCAATGGACCATCACGATCCATTTTGTATGGGTTGTTTGGGTCAATATGGTGTTTGAAGTTATACACTGCCCATGAATGACAAGGACGAGACAAGCAATTATCCTTTTGCAACCCACCGTCGACTAATCTGATTTGGTGGGTGGAATAATTGATAGACTGCATGAAGTATCGACCATCACACAAATATAGAACTATGCAATTATCTTCACAAGCCAACTCATTCTTCTCCTCCCCACACCCCTTCGATTCATTCTTCAATCGAAATGAGTAACTTATATTGTGAATGTCACCACATTATGAAGCAACGTACTGTGAATTACTTGGAGTGGCATTACTAGTCATCGCATGCAATAGAACAAGGAGGAGCGGCAACACTGCATAGACATCAGTGGAGCTAAGAGTACTAATCAGGCCTTTGTTTGTCTTTGGGCAAAGTGAAATTGGTAAAGAACTGCTTGGGGTATGTGAAGATGGCACCATACGAAAAGATTGAAAAGAAATTAGATGAACCTTATTTGATTGGGGACTTTGGAGTTGCCTTGTTCTATAAAAAAGGCCAAGTTAGTTGACGGATCAAGTCAAAAAATTAAAGCCGAAGTTAATATTACTAGAGGAGTAATGAGCATGGCTGGTGGCCAACCCCGATTGAGACCCCC
Organism: Eucalyptus fibrosa; assembly: GCA_017140475.1. Taxonomy (NCBI): domain Eukaryota; kingdom Viridiplantae; phylum Streptophyta; class Magnoliopsida; order Myrtales; family Myrtaceae; genus Eucalyptus; species Eucalyptus fibrosa. The sequence goes on along the minus strand of CM029515.1, from coordinate 5,682,059 downwards.
CTAATTACTTTCTAAGCAATAGTCTTTACATTTTCTATAAAAACAATAAATAATAATAATAATAATAATAATAATAATAATAATAATAATAATAATAATAATAATAATAATTAACCTAATGATTGATGGGCATGACACATAATGTCTTTTCTTAGCTAGAATTAAAAGGGACCCATACTTTTAGAATTATTGATGACAAAAGCAACCATAATCGTGTTTGATGTGGATTGGAGATTTGTGCATACAATTGGTGCAATCACTTCAAACTATTAATATCTCTTTTGGTCTCCACTTCTATTTAACTATGGTGGATTGATATAATGAACCAATTTTGTTTCAAAAAGCTATATAGATGTAGAATAAAAAAAAGGGTTAATACCTTGAAAAACCCCAAACCAAGTACACTTGTGACAAATTTACCCCAAACTATTTTTTTGACCATGAAAAACCCCAAACTGGTAAACTTGTGACAAATTTACCCCGGCTGATTATAAAAAACCCTAAATTAGTACATTTATGACAAATTTATCCCAAACTAATTTATTCAACTACAAAAAACCATAAACTGGTAAATTTGTGACAAATATACCCTATGCTAAATTGGATTAATACCACAAAAAAATCATAAAAATTGTAAACTGTGACAAACAGAACGTAAAATCCTAAATTGATATACTGGTTAACTGTCACGTGTCATTTAACTTAATAATTTGAGAATAAAATTTAATGAAAACTAACATAGGGTAAATTTGTCACAAGTGTATCAGTTTGTGATAAATTTGTCAAAAGTATACCAGTTTGGGGTTTTTGGTGGTCAAAAAAATAGTTTAGGGTAAATTTGTCACAAGTGTACCAGTTTGGGGTTTTTTAGGGTATTATCCCTAAAAAAAACCCAGGTTTGGCTATTAAATAAAATTTGATAGGGATGATTTACTTTGCGCAAAAAAGTGGTTCAAAGGTAAGAAAACAAGAAGAATTGACAGGCTTGCTTTTTGGAAGCTCGCGTGAATCATGCTTTCTCACTTTTAGATATAAGTTGTCACAAGACTCTTGACACTCACTAGAAATGTTGAAAAAGCAACTATACTTTATGTACAAAGTACATGTTGTAAATTGATCAAAAAATGGGACGTATATATGTTCCTATTAGCACATAACCGAACCATAACCTTATTCGAACGGGTTCATACAATTAATAAATCCTAATCGATACATTCTGAGAAACTTTTAACATTTACCATATGAAATTATACTGATCTATTGGCTATTCACTAAAATAGTAGTTGGAGACTCTTTTGAGTTTTGAGCATCTTTTTTGTTAGAGTTATTTAGGAAAATTAGGATGGTTTTTGTATCTTTCAAGATTATGTAAATATCCTCTATGATTTTACGTATCTTAATTGATATGTTATATTATTTAGTCTTTCATAAAACCTACAAAACGACTGATAATCCTCATTATGAATATATCAAAATATATAGAAAATTCCTTATTTCTCTCTTTCGCATTTTTCTTAACTTTTTTTTATGTTTTGAGGCACGGTGGCCTGAGTGGCAAATCTGTTTCGAATGTGATAAGTGTGTTCTTGTTGACATTATATTGATTGGCTGAATTTCATCACGAATTATGGGTGTTCATACGATAGACCATTTGCATCTCTAATTACAGTGGCTAAAGCGCTTTAGCAGAATATGGCGAAGGAGCTGCAGACTGAAACGGCTGCTTCCGTCGACGCTGATACAATGGCAAAAAGCGCTGTTGAGGATTGAGGAATTCAGCCAGTCGGCTCGTTTTCAGGAACTCTTGTATGAGATTTTTCTGACAAAACCACAGGCCAGTGGCTAAAGTGCTTTTTGTTATCTTCTTTTTCTGTTTTTCTTTTCTTTTTAAAATACATTTTCTGTATTACCCTTTATTCTTTTCTTTTTCGAGTTGGGTGTTATGGATGGCTGATAGTTTGGGAATTAGAATACTGCCTTATAAAGTGCTGGAGTTGAGCCAGCGCAGGATTTCATAGATACATAAAAAGAAAAAAATTACTAGATTGAAGAGAGTTATCCTTTTGAGTGAAACAAACTTGGGGGTCCTCGGGTGGTTCATGAAATTTAATGGTTAACTCTATTTTATGAAAAGTAGTTTTGGAAGGATAAAAAATGCGACGAAATCGTGCTTGTGTTTACATATATAAGTTGATATTTTATAAATTCTTGGGTCGGATCAATATAGCATTATTGCCCCCATCATTGTTCTCCCCGGTCGATTGTAGTAGGGGCGCAATCCCAACATTTTACGAAGAGAACCCATCCGAAAAAGACGATTTTCGTCGGAGCTGATTCTAAAGCAAATTCTATCCCCCTCGGTTTCCTGCTCTCGTTAGGCAGCAATAGAAAGGGGGAATTATTATGAGACTCGTTTCAGAAAATCCTTAACAAGTTCCAATAACATGAGTATCATCTCAAGATTGTGTTTCCACAAAACGGCACCAAAACTTTGATGCACAACTTAAGAATCACCGAATCAGCCAAAACTCTGCTGCATGAATCAATCTGCATCATGGAATTCATGTTAAGGCTGGATCGACCCACCAGTACTCGAATTAGTTCGTGCGAGAGGGAATTGTGGATCTCAATCGCACAAGAAGAGTAAGATTAGATAGTGAGGGAGCGTTTCATCTTATATAGGCGCTCCCCTTAGTGAGTTGTCAAGTCATGGTTGATAGATTGCAGCTTTGGGTGACGAATGGCAATGTACACGCACGAACGGCAATTAGTAAAGACACTTGGTACTCCAACAATAAGGATTGGTGCACGCTAGACTTTTAGTGAGTGGAGACAGTTTGATATTTCGCAGGTTTCTTTGAGGAATTTACGCGTTCCCAGTATGCAAGGGAGTGAAATTCCAGATTAACTAAATGAAGAGGAAGTGAGCTATGCGGTCCACGAAAACCCTGTTCACAGAGGTGTAGTCTTCTTCATCACCAGCGACTTTCCCAGAATATTTGAGAAATCATGTTCTCACAATTGTGGATAATCCAGGCAAAGATACTTAAAATGAGCACAGCTATCTCCAGCACTGCTTTGCCCTAGAAGGAAGTTTCGAAATTGGACGAAGATCAGGTTCACTCATGCCGATTCTCGGATTTCTACCCCTTGCTGTCCAAGTTGAAAGAGAAGGGCACAAAATTCAGGTGGCAAAGCAGAACCCATCATTTATTGCTGGAATTCAGCTGAAGTAACGTGGGGCACGTTCGATTTTCCAGAGAAACGATGACTTTGATGGAGATAAGCAGCAACGAGAGGATGGCTAATGGTCTTTATCAAAAAAGCTTGCCCAGTTTTTAACTCTGTAGTCGTCGCTTCAATTTGGTTTATAGTATGCCCCTGAAAAATAGAAGCAGAAAAGATTGAAGAGAAGGGAACAGGCTTTTGTTGGATTATAATGTCTCGAGGCTGCTGTTTTCTGTCTTGTTTTTTTCCTCTGTTTTACTCTGTTTTTTTTATTAAAAAACAGCCAAGTTCATTTAGTTACGTATTTAGTGTTTTTGCTATTTTCTAGGAAGTTAATAGCACGTTTGTGTGCAGTTATGTGTTGCACGTACGTGAGCAGTTTTTGTTTTGTATTTAGTGGTTGTACTTGACAGTTTTTTTCTTAAGCACAAGACATATGAAGTGCTCTGTCTTTTTTATCTTTTCTCTCTCTCAAAAACAGAAATTTTTTTGTTTTGATTGTTGTTTTTATGAGTTTTAACATTGGTATCAGAGCGTTTGTGGGATCTTAAGGGACTGTGAAGTGAGGGTAATTGAGTGAAGATTGCTTCCAATTTGCAAAGAAAAAGCTAATGGAGGCAGGATCGAGTGGATTCTCTACAATGGCAACTCCAGTCTTTACTGAGGAAAATTATCAGGCTTGGGCTGTCAAGATGACGGCATTCTTGGAGGGTCGTGATTTGTGGGAAGCTGTGGAGGATGATTATGAGATTGCTCCACTTCCAGACAATCCGACCTTGAATCAAATAAAGTACCATAAAGAGAGAATCACAAGAAAAGCCAAGGCAAAATCTTGCCTGTATGCTGCTGTCTCGCCTACCATCTTTACCAGAATTATGAAGTGTGACTCTGCAAAGGCCATATGGGACTTCTTGAAGGAAGAATATGAAGGAGATGAGAAGATAAGAGGTATGAAGGTGCTGAATCTCTTGAGAGAATTTGAGAGACGGCAGATGAAAGAGTCTGAGTCAGTGAAGGAATACTCTGATAGGCTAGTGGGGATAGCTGATAAAATTAGAGTTTTAGGGACTGACTTGAAGGATGAAAGGCTTGTTCAGAAGATCCTGGTGTCTCTTCTAGAGAATTTCGAAGCCACCATAGCGTCTCTGGAAAATACAAGAGACTTACCTGATATAAAGCTTGCAGAATTGTTAAATGCTCTGCAGGCACAGGAGCACTGAAGACTGATGAGAAGAGAAGAGTTTGTAGAGGGTGCGCTGCAAGCTAAAGTAAAGTCAAATGATGGAGGCAAAAGGAAGAAATGGATTCAGTCCAGAGAAAATGCTGGTGACTCCAAGTTTGTAGCAAAAGAAGGAAATTCTAGTGGGTTTAGCAAATGGAAGATGAACAAAAAGCCTTGTCAATACTGTGGTGGAACTAATCATCAGTTTTTTAGATGTTGGAGAAAGCCTGATGCTAGCTGTAGAAGATGTCACAAGTTGGGTCACATGGAAGCCATCTGCAAAGAGAAAAATTACCAGCAAGCAAGAAAAGCCCAAGTAGCAGTGAATGAAACTGAGGAAGAGCACTTGTTTGTAGCTTCTTTTTCTAAATCTTCCATTGGGAATGATGCATGGCTGGTGGATAATGACTGTACCAATCATATGACTGGCAATTCGAAGCTGTTTAGGAGTCTAGATAGGTCGATCGAGTCCAGTCGAATTGGCAATGCACGTATATCGAAGTGCAAGGGAAGGGTACAAAGTGGCTATTGAAGGAATCGGGAGGTGAAGCGATCGGTGATGTTCTCTTTGTGCCAAATATTGACCATAATCTGTTAAGTGTTGGTCAATTAGTTGAGAAGGGCTATAAAGTGAAGTTCGAAGGGAAGGAATGTCTTATTAATAATGCAGATAGCAAAGAAGTGCTAAGAATTCCAATGGAGGACAAGAGTTTCATGTTCAAGCCACAAGAGATACAACAAATGGCTTTAAAGTACAAAGAAGAAAATGCTGAGATATGGCATAAAAAGACTTGAGCATGTTCACAGGAAGAGCATGTCGTTTATGCAGAGAAATAGCTTGGCAGATGACTTGCCAAGTTTGGAGGAGGAATTTCCACAGTGCAGAACTTATCTTCTTGGTAAGCAAGCCAGATTTCCTTTCAAAGGAGGAGGTTGGAGAGCATGTGAGAAGCTGCAATTAGTCCACACAGATCTATGTGGACCTATGTCTGAGTCTTCTCTAAATGGTAGCAGGTATTTCATTACCTTCACTGATGATATGACTAGGATGAGTTGGATTTATTTTCTGCGAACCAAGTCTGAAGTTGCTGATGTGTTTGTGAAGTTTAAAGCCTTAGTTGAGAATCAGAGTGGGAAGAAAATTAAAATGCTCAGGTCTGATAATGGTTATGAGTATACTGCTCACAAGTTTAAGTTGAATTGTGAGCAAGCAAGAATTGTACAACAGTTCACTGCTCCCTATTCACCTCAACAGAATGAGGTCAGTGAAAGGAAAAACATAAGTATTATGGAGATGGCTAGATGTATGATGCAGGAGAAGAATTTACCTAAGAAGTTCTGGGCTGAAGCAGCTAACACTGCAGTGTTCTTGTTGAACAGATTGCCCACAAAGGCCTTAGAGAGGTCAACACCTTTTGAAGTCTGGTATGGTGTTAAACCTTATGTGAAAAATTTGAAGGTTTTTGGGTGTTTGTGTTACACTCATGTTCCTGAGGTCAAGAGGGACAAGCTGGATAAGAAGGCAGAGCTTGGAATCTTCATTGGGTACAGTTTCCAATCAAAGGCTTACAGAATTTTTTATCCTATGACAGGGAAGGTGACTGTAAGCAGAGATGTTGTTTTTCTAGAGGAAGATGAGTGGAATTGGATGGAAGGAAAGAGTGCAGAACAGCAACAGTTTGAAAAACAACCTGCAACAGATGTAGAGGTTGATGAAGTTATAGATGGATTGGAAGACAGTGTGGATGATTTACTAGTGAGAGGCACAAGGTCACTTGCTGAAATCTATGAAAGAAGCAATGTGGCAATGCTCGAACCATCTAACTTTGTGGAAGCTAAGGAGGATCAGAGGTGGATTGCAGCAATGCAGGAGGAGATTTCAATGATCTAGAAAAACCACACATGGGAGCTTGTTGACAGACCATCTGATAAGAATGTGATTGGGGTTAAGTGGGTGTTTAGAACAAAACTTAATCCTAATGGTTCTGTTAATAAATATAAAGCTACACTGGTGGTGAAAGGCTATGCACAAATATGGGGAGTAGACTATTCTGAAACATTTGCTCCTGTTGCACGACTTGATACAATAAGGTTACTATTAGCTATTGCAGCAGATAAGGGGTGGCTTATATTTCAATTAGATGTCAAGTATGCATTTCTGAATGGAGAGCTTGAGGAGGAGATTTTTATTGAACAACCTAAAGGCTTCAGTATCAAAGGGCAAGAAGAGAGTGTATACAGGTTGAAGAAAGCTCTATATGGACTGAAGCAGGCTCCAAGAGCTTGATATGGGAAGATAGATCGATATTTGCAGGATTTTGGCTTTGTAAAAAGCTTAAGTGAGTTCACTCTTTATGTCAAGAAGGTGAATCACAGTGTTGTAATTCTGTCACTTTATGTAGATGATTTATTACTGATGGGGAATGATATGAAATTGATAGAGAAGGTGAAGCAAGATCTATTTGCAGTTTTTGAGATGTTAGACTTGGGAAAGATGGCTTATTTTTTGGGTCTGGAAGTCAAACAGGCTTCATATGAGATCTTCATCTGTCAGAAAAAAAATACATGAAGGAAATTCTAAAGAAGTTTTAGATGGAAGATTGTCGAAGTGTAAGCATTCCTATGGCTGCTAAAGAGAAGCTGCAGAAGAATGAGGGAACAGATGCAGTAGATGCTTCTATGTATAGAAGTCTAATTGGGTGTCTCATGTATCTTACAGCAACCAGACTAGATATTCTATATGATGTGAGTGTTTTATCCAGGTTTATGAGTAGTCCTAGTCAGTTACATTTGATTGCAGCAAAAAGGCTATTGAGATATCTCAAAGGAACATTGTTCTTTGGTGTGAAGTTTAAGAAAGGTCAGAAGTTTAATTTACAAGGATTTTCTAATAGTGACTGGGCTGGTTCAGTGGATGACATGAAGAGTACGTCTGGATATTGTTTCAGTTTTGGTTCTAATTGTTTCTCCTGGTGTTCCAAAAAGCAAGAGATTGTAGCTCAATCCACAGCAGATGCTGAATTTATAGAAGCGACTGCAGCTGCAAATCAAGCTTTGTGGCTGAAAAAGATAATGAAGGATCTGTGGTTGAATTCTAGTGATTGCATTGAAGTTAATGTGGATAATCAGGCTGCGTTAGCAATATCTCAGAATCCAGTTTTCCATGGCAAAACCAAGCATTTTAAAGTCAAAATTTTCTTTCTGCGTGAGGTGCAACAAAGTGGCAAAGTTAAATTGGTCTATTGCAAATCTGAAGATCAGCTTGTAGATATGTTCACAAAACCACTTCAAGCTGGAAGATTTGAAGTATTAAGAAAGAAAATTGGAGTATGCAGCAGCAACTGATCCAAGGAGGAGTTTGTTGGATTATAATGTCTCGGTGCTGCTGTTTTCTGTCTTGTTTTTTCCTCTGTTTTTTTTATTAAAAAACAGCCAAGTTCATTTAGTTATGTATTTAGTGTTTTTGCTATTTTCTAGGAAGTTAATAGCACGTTTGTGTGCAGTTATGTGTTGCACGTACGTGAGCAGTTTTTGTTTTGTATTTAGTGGTTGTACTTGACAGTTTTTTTCTTAAGCACAAGACGTATGAAGTGCTCTGTTTTTTTTATCTTTTCTCTCTCTCAAAAACAGAAATTTTTCTGTTTTGATTGTTGTTTTTATGAGTTTTAACATCTTTCGCCTATCAATTTAAATTTGATTCCAGGAAACGAAATCTGAATATACCAGAAGCTCCCTTGTAAACTTGTAATTAAGATGAACTAGAGGGATCCTTATCTCTTGTTCGATTGTTTCGAACTCTGTTATTTTACACAGAGTGCTCCATTATATACATATCAACCTTTATTCTCTTGCAAAGTGTGAGCAGGTCTTTCTCAAATGGCTTTTTATGCTAATGGATGTGTAGAACTCGCTCTTTCTCAATGGTACTATCGAATATTCCCCTTAATACAAGCTCAAAGACAAAACTCCGGGAAAGGAGAAATCAAAACTCAGGCATAATTTGTTAACTGAACATGTGATAAAAAAGAGAAGAAGAGCCAAAAGATGTTAGAAAATGCTAACAACAGTATAACTAATGGCTTTCCAACAATTCTAACAGCAAGCACTTGGCCAACAAGAGTATATGAAACATCTATGATCACAGCAAGCATTTGGCCAAGTGATTGTTAATAACTATCATTACCAGCTCATCATAAAACAGCAAGTAATTGGCCAAGCAATCATCAACAACTTATCATTAAACACTTGAATTTCATTAAACTTGAATATTTGCATTAAAAAAAAAAAGAAATGAGTTTACAAGAAAATTAAACCGCCCACTGATTACATCCATTCGTCACTTACTGCTGCAGTTTTTGAATGAGCAGTTACCGAAAGTAGGATTACCAACCATGACTTCCACTACTGCAGTTGTATGCCAAACACCACAAGCAGCTCGAACAGTGCGAAGCCCTTTCAAGGGCTCCACTTCCTTGGGTATTGTTACACTTTTCCGATATCCATGGCCCAGAACCTTGAAGGCGCCATCACCGGAAGCAACTGGCCAGCATAAGTGATAACTACAGCGTGCCAAATTCAACAGGAGAGGGATGAGACATATACACCTTCCAAGGCTCCACTCACTCTTTGGTACCCAGTGGCTCACTTCATTCCCATGCCCAAGAAGACCAAAACTATAAGCTCCATCACCCCCGAGTGTATAAATCACCAGAACATGTATGATACTCGCTTCATATATCTATTGCTAAGAGCATCTATTAGCTTTCGATGCAAGACATAGAGTCACAGCCATTCCCCAGTCTCTCACCCCATCTCTCCCCTACGAAAAGCTATCTCCTTGCTTGGACTTTAAAGCAGCATGTCATCCACCACAAGCAATATTCTGGACATCAAGTCCAACTGCAGACTCCAAGTCCTTAGAAAGCGAGGAACCCATTTCTACTCCAACATTAGCTCGCAGTCCATGAAGCCCACCACCAAGAACACCATCACCTGTGCCTTCTTCCCCCCAAATAGAAACTTCCGCCATAGTAACACCTTCATCCTGACCAGAACAAACACCGGAAACTAAACTCATTCACGATCCCGCACCATCGCCCTCCCTCCACGCCTACACTGTCCACCCTCCAATCCAATCAAGTGAATCGAACAAACCAGAAGAACCAGAAGTAGAATCGAAAAATCCTAGCCTCTTTGAACTCCTTAGATGTAATCGACGCTCCTGCTCCTCCAGCTGGGGATGGAGCTTGCGGGTTAGAACTTGAAAGGTGTAAGGAGCGATTTGTTTTTGGCGGACAGCCTTGTGGTAACGGGGAAATTGTGGACGAAAATTGTTCAGCGATTGTTCTTCAAGGTAACGATCCTCTAGTTCATACACTTGTTCAGCATAAAACTAGAGGTAAAATCATAAAATTTTCGATGAGATTATCCGCCGATTGAAACTTTGGTTGGACATCAGTTCACTCATTTGAAATTACGATGGTTACTCATAGTTCTTATTTAAAACAAATTTCATTCCCCTCATTTTTTTATAAATTAAAAAAAAAAAATGCCCACTTCAGATTCGTAATTGAAAGTTTTGTTAATTTTTTTGGCGGGTAGAGGGTTGCCTCTCCTTCTCCCCCTTCCCTCCATGGCCAATATCGGGTATAGATGAATTTTCATTTATCGAAATCACCATAACCAAGTGATCTAAGAGAAAATTGTAATGTTTAGATATTATTACTCATTGATAATTTCATGTCAACTTTAAAAAGGATTATTGAGTTCTTTCAAAAATAAGCTTCATGGAGTTGTTTCATTTAAGAATATTTCTTTTCCATTTTGATAAAAATTGTTTTTAGCATAGATAGATGGTGCCCACTCTGCAAAACGTATGCATATATGTTTTCTTTGATAATGAATTTATAAGTTGAAATCAGTTATTTTCTATATTGAGAAATCATACGGTGCAATGGAGCATATAGGAGTAAGATCGCAGGTTATTGTTAGTTTTTTCATTGGCATTATCCAAAATCATATAACGAGGGAGGACAATTAACAATGGCCGTCACCTTCCTCCTCAATTTTTGTCTTGGCTTTCTGACAAATTTTTTGTCCTTATGAAGGTGCAAGAGAGTAAAACTATATGTACAATAACACAACATTAATATAAGAGCCACAAGAAGACAATCTCAAAGTAATTAGGGTCAAGATAAACTAGCTCAACTCCCTCCCAACATAATACTAGATTGTGGGCAAATGTATAAAGCTTTTCCAATGAAACAGCACAAGCTTCTCTAAACAACATTGTTATCTCTAAAAGGAGATATAGTTGAAATTACCGAAGCACTTGGTGGAGTAGAGAGTGTTTCTAGTTCCATCTCGAATTTTTCATTGTTAACTGACACATCTGGTGGGTAAATAAGCGTTTTTGGAGGCATATGAAGTTTACCAATATCTCCTTCCAGCATTTCTAGGACTTTGTTCATTGGAGGGCGATGGTCAGGGTTTAATTGTATGCACCAAAGTGCAACTATTATCATTTTCCTTATCACCTTCCTTTCCTCTTCTACAACCTCTTCCATTTCAACACTTGTACCTTCATTGACTTGGTCATACACCCACAATGGAAAATAAATTTGGCTTGAGCGTTCTGCATTTGCATTTATATTATTCCTTCTACTTGCCATTTCCATAAGCAACATCCCGAAGTTGTAGACATCCGCTTTATAAGATACGCCGCCAATGCTTTTGTAAAACAAATCAGGCGCCATATATCCCAAGGTTCCTCTTGCAGTAGTTAATGAAACTATGCTATGATCCATGGTATAAAGTTTCGCGAGTCCAAAATCAGAAACTTTCGGGTTGAAATTCTTGTCTCAAAGAATGTTATGAGGCTTGATATCAAAGTGTAGTATTTGCATGTCACACCCCCGATGTAAGTATCCAATCCCCCTCGCCACCCCAAGAGCGATCTCAAATATTTTCATGTAGTCAAGAAACTTATCAGCTTCCTCTGCAAAAATGTGCTTATCCAAAGACCCATTTGTCATGAGATCATACACAAGAGCTTGTTTCGAGCCTTCAAAGCAAAAATCGATGAGTTGCACTACATTAACATGGTGAATTCTTCGCCACTTCACTAATAAAATCTTGGCCATGGGCCTTGGACTGCTTCAAAATCTTGATGGCCACTTCGTTGCCGCTTCTAAGCATTCCTTTGTACGCAAAACCATACCCCCCTTCACCTAGTTTGTGCTTAAAGTTTTTGGTGATCTTCTTAATATTAGAGTAAAGAGTACCTTATGGGCAAAAAGTTATTCTGAGCTTGCAAAAATTCTTCAATATTCTTGTCCATTGCTAGGTGCCTTCTTCTATATTTGTAGATCAAAAATATTGTGACGGATGGCATCCCAATTGCGAATTTTGCTACACAAAAAGCACTGAAGAGATCTTTATTGGGTTAGAATAAGTTATTTTTATAATTATTGCAAGAACAGATCATTGCGGCTTACCTAGTGGTGCTATAAAATCTACAGTAGTCCAAATTTCAATATTTTTCAGCAGACCTATGGAAGGAATGAATGGTGTGAGAAGGAATTAAAGGAAAAGAAGTTTAAAAAACAGAACTCACAAGGAAAGAGTAATAGCCCGTCACTTTGTATAAGCTGACTTTTGTCCAAAAGAATATGAGTAGTGGCAGGCGTGAATTGACCAATAAATGAAAATAATGAGCTTCATGCATAGATGGTAGGCAATACAAAAAATTCTTTTCACTTTGTTAGATGTTAACAAATCCAGAGAAACAGTGATTTCCATGTTTAATTAATAGTTATGTTCCTCCTAGTGGTGCATGACTACAATTTTTTTAAGGAATATTAAGGAGCGTCTCCCGGATTATTAGTTAAGTGACTAATTAAAGAACCAATTAAGAAATTAAGAAATGGTATATTCTATGCCAACAAAAGCTAGTCATGTGGTTGCTCGCACAAGCATCTTCTTTCTTTTTTACAGTGGGAGTTCTAGCCCTTCAGTGGAAAGGAATTAGAGGTTGGGACACCTGGAGTGCCATAACTTGGCACGGAGGGACACTTAAGTGCCATAACTTTAAAATGGTACACTTAAGTGCCAATATCGGAGTAAAATGGGACACTTAAGTGCCACTCCGGTGAAAATCCGGCCAAATGGCTTACGTGGCGACTTTCCGGCGAGTTTGGTCTAAAACGGCGTCGTTTTGCACACTAACGTGACGAAGAAAATGCAAAAACGACGCCGTTTCGTGTCTGCGTGTAAATAATAATATAAAAATTAATTAAATTAGATTTAAAATTAAAAAAATTAAGAAAATTTTAAAAAATTAAGAAAAATTTTAAAAAATTAAGAAAAATTTTAAAATTTTTCTAGAAATTAAGAAATTTTTTTTTTTAAAAAAAAGGGGGGAGGTTGAACGGGGCGGCTAGGGGCTGAGCCCTCGCCACCACCGCCTCCCCGCTGTCGCCGGAAGGGCCGGCGAAGGAGGGGGAGGGTCGATCGGGGTAGCCGGCCCCGGCCCACCAACGGCGAGGGTTGCGAGCCCTCGCCGGATCGCAGCGAGGGCTGTGACCCTTGCCCCAGATCTGGGCGAGGGCTCGCCGGATCGCAGCGAGGGCCGCGACCCTTGCCCCAGATCTGGGCGAGGGCTCGCGGGCCCTTGCCGCCGGTCGGCCGGCCTCGCCAGCCCTTGGCCAGGGCCCAGCGACCCCGGCCGACCCTCCCCACTCCGTCGCCGACCCTTCCCAGCGGCGGCGGGAAGGTGGCGAGGGCCCGCGAGTCCTCACCGGATCTGGGCAAGGGCCACGACCCTCTCCCTAGATTTGGGTGCGGGCCACGACCCTCGCCCCAGATCTAGGGGAGGGCTTGCGTGGGGCGAGGGTTGCGGGCCCTCGCCGCCTCCCCGCCGCCGCCAAGAAGGGCCGGCGACAAAGTGGGGAGGGTCGGCCGGGGTTGCCGAGCCCTGGCCAGGGGTCGGCGAGGGCCCGCGAGCCCTCGCCCAGATCTGGGGTGAGGGCCGCGGCCCTCGCCGGATCGCGGCAAGGACTCGCAGCCCTAGCCGTCGGGCCGGGGGCGCGACCCCCGGCCGACCCTCCCCCCCGTCGCCAGCCCTTCCCCGGCGACGCGGGAGGCGGCGCCCGGCGAGGGGGCTCAGCCCTTAGTTGCCCCGTTCGACCTCAACCCCCCTTTAAAAAAAAAAAAAATTCTTAATTTTTTAAAATTTTTAAAATTTTTTATTTTTTAAAATTTTCTTAATTTTTTTAATTTTTTTGAATATTTTAAATAAAATTAATTTTAAATCTAATTTAATTAATTTTTATATTATTATTTACACGTTAGACACGAAACAACGTCGTTTTTGCATTTTCTCCGCCACGTCAACAAGCGTGCAAAATGACGCCGTTTAGACCAAACTTGCTGGAAAGTCGCCACATAAGCCATTTGGCCGGATTTTCGCCGGAGTGGCATTTAAGTGTCCCATTTAACTTTAAAACTGGCACTCAAGTGTACAATTTTAAAGTTATGACACTTAAGTGTCCTCCGTGCCAAGTTATGGCACTTGAGTCGTTTTCTTACACGCGTGCCAAGTTATGACACTTGGGCTATTCTTCAGTGGAAAGGAATTATAATCTAGACACTTGTATATGTGCAGCTGATCTGAGTCTGTTTGGGGGTGGCTTCTACCGTCACTTTTTCATTTTGTTTCGCGAATCTTGCAACTCCTTTAACTTAGAATTTATAAGTAATGCGATCCTCCCAAAAACTTTCAAATACACATAGTTGACGTACACTATCTTGTATATATGTCGTAAATTTAGTGGATATTAGATGTTTCTTTCATTTTCCAGTTTTGAAGATAAAGTGGGAAGTGAAACATTGTACAGAATCATGTAAAATTATGGTAAAATTTCATCGCTGACCAATACTTACCGTCGTCGTAGTACCAGGATCCGCAAACTTGACTGCTGTCTGTGTCATACATAGACAATCTATCAGAATAAAATAAGTTATAGATATGAAAGTAGTTATACAGATCAAAGTAGCAAAAGGAATTTTTCACCGTCCTTAATAGATCAAAGTAGAGAGTAAATCCATCAGCCATGATGTTATGGATTAGCTCGTATTTGTAGAAGCTACTATTGATCTGCTCATAACCGCTAAAATTGGGTGATATTGTCCAGCTGCTAATGGTGCAAAAGTCCCTAACGTCCAACGCTGATGGATTGAGCAAAGTATACAAGTTCCAATTTGATGATGTGTTGGAAGAGTACAAACCCTTAATGCATGGACTCATAGCGATGTAGATGGCAGAGTAAACTGCCTTTGAGCAGTTCACAATGAACAGTATGCCTCCATAGACCATGTAGTATGAATTATTTGGATCAGAGTGGTTCCCGAAGTTATAGAACGCCCAAGAATGACGAGGGAGAGATGAGCAGTTATCCTTTTTCAACCCATCATCAACCAATCTGATTTTGTGGCTGGAATAATTGATAGACTACACATAGAATCGGCCATCATAAAAATATAGAACAATACGATTATCTTCACACACCAGTTCATTTTTTGGGTCACTGCATCCCTTTGGGTCACTCTTCATTCGAGACAGGTGACTTATATTGCGAACATCACCACAAGATGAAGCAACGCATTGCGGATTACTCAGCCCGGCTTTGCTAGTCATGGCTTGCGATAGAACAAGAATGAGCAGAAACACTAGAGAGATATTCATGGAGCTGAGAGCATGAAACATGTCTCTGTTTGTCTTTGGGCAAAGAGAAATTGGTAAGGAATGGCTTGGTCTGCGTGGAGGAGAGGCGCAATTTGAAAAGATTCAGAAGAGATTGGGTGATCCTAATCTGACTAGAGGCTTGCGGTCCCCTGACCTATTGAGAAGCCCCAGTAGGTTAACGGAACAAATGCAAGCAAGTCCAGAATTTAAAGGAGGTGGAACCAAGCTGAAGCTCCATAATTAATGGAGTCGTGTCCAACTTTTTCACATCTCTCTCTCCCCATCACTTCCTTCTGACACATTCTTCTATTTTTGTACTTCGTTTTTTTTCTCCTCCCTTCTTCTCCACCTTTGAATTTTTTTTTTTCCGTTCCATCACTATTAATCACTTGATATTTATTCCATATTTGCCAAATTAAGTCTCAAAGGTTAGTCGTCATTCAATTTGTTACACAGTCGATCGTTCTTGAAATAAATAGTCACCATTACAAAATTATCTTATATGATAATAAGATATTGCACAACGCCATCGTCGACCCAATTATGAACGATTACATATTTTATCAAGTAAATCTGAGAAAATCCTTATCTAAAGTTAAAATGTATGAATTTGCAATAGCTTATGTGTGTATCGTTACATAAAATACCCTCTCCTCTTCTATACTCCACCTGAAAGCAAAATTGTATATATCCACCCTATTATTGTATTCTTGCTGTGCGCGTAGCTAGAATTACTATAGTTGCTTAAGTAAAAATTTTAGCTAGCACAGCTATATAAAGAAGGGATCCATGTGGGGACAACTCAAGTCCGCAGTGGGTCCTCATGACTTTCTATATCCTAGAGTCTTCACATTCTTTTTATAGAAAATTTTGTCCCCTAATAGTTGACGTGGGCTGATATAGGGAATATTATTCTTGGCAAGAATCATAAGGGAGACATCTTTCAAGAATTATTGAAGACAAAAGCAAACTCAATAGCCTGTCATGTGGATTTAGGGTGATCGAGTCTAGAGTGAGTAGGGTCTAGACCTAGACACTATACATTACCCTATTATAACCAGTTCTCCTTTTTTGAACCATATACTCAACCATATTTGTATTAGACCCTGTACCCGACTCACCATGTTTTTCCGATTCAGTTTTAGGGTCAACCCTGTTTCCACTAGAATCTGTTTTGCAATTACCCGATATTCTATACAACTTCGAATTTTACATTAATACGCGAAAAAATAACATAATCCTTATAATTTGTATTGAAACATTAAGTACTTGTAATGAATAAGTACATGAACGTTTTGACTAAACGAAAAATTAAGGATTCACAAGACTAATTATCATAAATAAAATCATTAGGCAAAGCAAAAATCATAACATTTCATAAACATGAGCAACAAACATGGGTTTAATATTAGTTCCATTCCCACAACTACTACATGAAGCTGTTCATTTATCTAAAACAATTAACAAATCTCTGCTACAAGCATAACTCTTCATCCAAAAGAGAAATTAGACGAGCAAATCCACATAGTACACAAGAATTTGGCGGCAACAGACGTTGTCTGTCTGTCAGACTGTGCAAGAGGGAGCTAGTGAGGGAGGGAAGCAAGTGAGGAAGAGGAATGACGGAGGAGGAGCGTCGTGCATGTCTGAGAGAGCCAGGAAGAAAAATGATGTACGATTGCAAGAATAAGAATATAAATTAGGAGAAAAAATAGGGTTTTGGACCTCTACTTACAAAATCGATTCCCAAACCGATTCCAAAACCAGTCCAGGAACTGGATCTAGGTAGGTAATCACTTAGACCCAATTCCCGGACCGATTCAAACCAATTCCGAATTTTGGGAACCTATTCCTAGACCAGTTTCAACAGGAACCGGTTCCCAACCTTTTTTTTCCGAGTGGACCGATCTAGTTGCACACCCCTAATGTGGATTGGAGATTGGTCTATATCAATGGGGCAATCACTTCAAATGAGTGACATCTCTCTTTTCACCTCCACTTTTGATTTACTCTGGTCGATTGATACAGCAAACCAATTTTGTTCAAAAAGCCGTATAGATATGGAAGAAGACTTTGGTTTGCCTATTAAAATAAGATTTGATTAGGAGTGTGAGGTTGATGAAGTTACGACGTAAGGAGATTTGTTGTCATGTAGCAAGAGAGTGTGGAAGTAAGAAAACACGAGGAATCTACAAACTTGCTTTCTGAAGCCCACGAGAAACATCCTTTGTCGCGTTCAAATTTAATGAGTTACAATATCTTTATTGCGTCTTATGTAACCATTACTTTTAAGCTAAGAAAAGGGCATAACATCGACAGAATCGCATTAGTGCGTCCTTCATGATTGTTGTGAAGAATGCTAATAAAGGGTAACTACACTTTAACAAGATATATATAGTCGAAAGATATGTAATAAATCCTAATCAATACATTCTCATAGACTTCTTAATATTTACCATATGAGACTGTATAGATAAACTGGATATTCGCCTAGACGATAATTAGAGGTTATATTACCATTTTGAGTCTTGAGCATCTCTTTGATGCTTTGAGACATGGCGTTTCAAGTGATAAATCCAATTCAAATGTGATAAGGCTGTTATTGTTGT
Organism: Eucalyptus fibrosa; assembly: GCA_017140475.1. Classification (NCBI taxonomy): domain Eukaryota; kingdom Viridiplantae; phylum Streptophyta; class Magnoliopsida; order Myrtales; family Myrtaceae; genus Eucalyptus; species Eucalyptus fibrosa. The sequence continues at coordinate 5,664,256 of CM029515.1, read as the reverse complement.
TAGCTTTATATTGATTTTCCAATAATAAAAAGATCAATTTTTGGGTATTTATCACTAGAATCACTGTGCCCGGTACACGACAGGTAACTGGTCGAAACTTGGCCATTCGACCCGAATACCAGGAACATAATTGATGCGGCTTAATGGGCAATACAAGTCAATTCCAAGTCAATTATTTCAACACATACAATGAAGCAAGCTCTAGCTTAACAAAGCCATATTGGACCCAACAGATCTTTAGGTTTAGGAACTTGAAAAGAATATTACAGATTGGGAAGCAGAGACGTTTGAAATTAGGGGAGCTTCCCTCTTTTGTTCTAACTTTGTACTTTTTGAGTTTATTAAGCCCCTTAATCAACAAAAGCCGGCTGACGCCCATTTACTTTGTTAATGATCTCTTCCCTTCACCTTTTTATTTTTGTGTTTTCTTGCTCTCTCTTTTGTCCATTAAAATTTGCTTTGGCACCAAATAAAGGGTCTCCTATGTTTGATTGCAACAGGAGAAGAAACACAAAAAAAAAAAAAAAAACCTTTTAGTTGGATTGGATTTTTGGGAGATAACTTTGTGGTGAGTGGCGATGAGGATATGAACACCATGTTGATGTGGCTCATTGCTATGGTTAAACTCCTAAATTTTTAGCCTATGGGCAGTGCATAACCAAGAAAACATTCCCATCCAGTAAGTTTTGAATCTTCAGATTGAAAAAAATAATGCAAATTCATGCATTACATCGCTTGCAAAAAGAACAAGAAAGACTAGCAACACTAGAGAGATATTCATGGAACCGAGAGTATTAATTATGTCTTTGATTGTCTTTGGGAAAAGAGAAATTGGTAACGAGTTGGTTGGTCTATGTGGAGGATAGAAGGAGTCACAACATTAAACGATTGAAAATAGATTGGACGAATCTCATTAGACTAGAGACTTAGGAGTCGCCTCAACTGATAGTAATGCCCAATTCAGTCAACATAACAAAAGCCTGCAAGTTAAAAAATTAAAAAAGGGGACCTAAACTAAAGTTCCATTATTAGTGGAGTCAAGTCCAACCCTCGGAAATTTCACACCCATTGAAAATTCAAAAGTTTCTTCCAAACTCTCTTCACATGATTGTTGGCTCCACATTCCATCCACAAACAAATCCATCTCTCTCCCCCATCACTTTCTTCTGATACACAATTTGTATTTGTTATAGCGTGTTCCCTCACCATCTTTGAAGAGAATCTTATAGCATGTTCAACAGTTTGGCATAATTAGAAGACTTCTATTTTATCAAAGTGACCCCATATAGAGTGTACATCAGTCATTAATAAGTTCGAGAAAATATAAGTTCCAATGGACCCGTGGCAATGTAGAATGGAGAACTAATTGGCTTCAAGCAATTCACAATGACCAATGGACCATCACAATCCGTTTTGTATGGGTTGTTTGGGTCAATACGATGCTTGAAGCTATACATTGCCCATGAATGAAGAGGGAGAGACGAGCGATCGACTAATCTGATTTGGTGGATGGAATAATTGATGGACTACATGTAGTATCAGTCATCACACAAGTATAAAACTGTGCAATTATCTTCACAAGCCACCTCATTATCCTACTCACTACACTCCTTTGTTTCATTCTTCAATGAAATGAGTAGCTTATATTGCGAATATCACCACAGGATGGAGCGACGTACTACAAATTACTCAAAGCAGCATTGCTAGTCATTGCATGCAATAAAATAAGGAGGAGCGGCAACACTGCATAGACATTGGAGGAGTTGAAAGCATTAATCAGGTCACTATTTGTCTTTGGGCAAAGCAAAGTTGTTAAAGAACTGCTTGGGACATGTGAAGATGGCACCATATGAAAAGATTGAAAAGAGATTAGATGGACCTTGTTCAATTGGAGACTTTGGAGTCGCTTTGTCCTATAGAAAAGACCAAGTTAGTCAATGGATCAAGTTAAGAAATTAAAGCCAAAGTTAACATTATTAGTGAAGTAACAAGCACATGGCGCAACGGCCAACCTTGATTGAGACCCTCTGTAATCACCTACATAAAAATTTCTGAACATCATTTAATACATTTGATTGATTTGTTTTTTCTCCACGTAATTATTGGGTCCACATCCCATCAACAAACAAATCTCTCTCTCTCTCTCTCTCTCTCTCTCTCTCTCTCTCTCATCTTTTTTCTTATTTTCTTCTTCCTTTGTTTCCTTCTCCCTTCTTCTCCAACTTCCCCCCTCACCGCCCAAGTCACGATCATAGGAAAATTGACATATAGTTTCGAGGAACAAGATCAAAAACAAAAACTAGCCTGCCTCAAAACAACTTATTCTCCATGTCATGACATAGCACATCAATTTTGATACGGTACCACGAAACTGTGTTACGTAAGTCCACTCGTTTGTTCTTTTGAGTGCAACAATAACTCCGTTACTTGTTAGATAAGTTCAACGATCTGTTCTTGTCTGTAGTGATTTCTTATGTTTTTTGACACTTGCAATACAATAATCTACAAAAATATAACTAGGACTAAGTAAAATAAAATGAGAATTCATATACAGTTAAAGTAGAAAATAGGATAGCATAAAGACTCACTGAATGGGCATAAAAGGATTCACACCCCATATGTTATCTGGAAATTTCAAGAAAGTTACGTGGCACTTCTACACTTTAGCGAGGCATGATCTTTTGATACTATTTTAATGCTTCGTTTGGGAGAGGCGGGAAAGAGGAAAAAGGAGGTGGGTGAAGAAATTTTTTTCCCTTTTTCCTCCAATTCACTCTGGGAGAACATTCAAACTTTTCAAAATTAATTTTTCTTCATGTCAATACGTAGTATATCAGTTTTGACACAATACCACGAGACCATGTTAGCATGTATCAGAATATTTTTTTCTTATTTCTTTTCCCAGGACAGTTATTCATAGAATGTAGAAATCCAATTCAGGATTACCAAATGTAGGATAATAGTTAACAAATGCAGTAGAATGACTTAACAAATGCCATAGAATGAGGTCACGCACTAAGAATATCAATGTGTAGAACTGCATATGATGAGTTTGCATAACTCAGTTATCGCTACAATCTCACTGATACCGGATTTCTTACCTTGCATGGTTATATTCCACCACCAAGCAGTATGGCTACTTCAACTTAAGGCGCCTTTCAATCCGTTAATCCATAGACTAACCTGTGTTGAAGTCGCATAGGAGAAAGAATGGAGTTGCCAATGGTATCTATTGTGCGTAAATGCCACACCTTTGGAGATCTCTTGAGGATAATTGATTCTCAATTTTGTTGATGATGATATGTGCAGAGGTAATCTTGAACTCACAGTGGTAACATTTATGGAAATGATGTAATTTAATCAAATAACAGATCGGAGAGAACTGAATTAACACTTATATGTTGTAGTTTCTATTGGTGAAATGACTCTCTTGATCATAGATTCCTTTCGAGCAAGTTAACTCACTGATTCCGGCCATCTCTGTTCAATAAGTAGGAAATCCATCCTGAATCGCCTCATGCACATTGACAAGATTCTCTTTGGTTTCGAATCACGTTTTTCAAGATTTCAGGACTAAGAACAGAAAAATGTGAGAACAACCAAAGAAATATTGCCATAAATTAAAACGTGGATTCCATTAGAATCGACAGTTACACAAATACAAAGATGAGCCACTGTTCTTGTTGGTTAACATTCAAATTGAGAATATTCAGTTATTTCATTCAACTGGGTATCGACCATTTTCTTCAAACTTCATGATGGCTTTGCAAGTTTAGGGATGAAATAATGACTTTCTATCTTCACCTAAGGAAGTCCCAGCCAAAATTTTACCTTAGGGGAAAAGCAAAACCTTGAAATTGTAAAGCTTTGAGAAAATTCCGTACAATTTCCATCAATTTGGCCAAGAACCTCTGCGGATGAAACTTAGCAAGCCTTTACTATTTAGGCTTTGCGTGCCAGCTCTTCTAGCTTCTCTGCAAATCTCTTTGACGAAACACATAGAAGCTTGTTGAGCGACTATGACATCCTGATTTTCAAGTTTGATTTCGATGAGATAAAAATGGGCTTTTCATCGATGTGCTAATGGCCTTATTCTCTAAGAGGGCCCCTCACGAGATAAGTAGCCTATTGGGTGAAACCATTAAGGGATTTTAACGCAATAGACTTGAGAATTCGACTAGAAATCGACTGCTCGACTGTGTTGATCTGCAAGGGTCATTACGACACTTTCAAAAATCAATCAGAGACCAAAGATAAGTCGATTTGATTGAGATATGTAATCAAAGTGTGAATGATTCCACCTGATTACAAAATACTCGTCGATCGGCACTAGACCGATTTTTCTATTGTTTTGGTATCCGATGCCCGTAATTGATATCTTGAGATTTTCACGACAATCGAGAGTCGTCAATGTGTCCAAGATGTACAATGTGACTCGAGATAAATCGATCATGGGTCAATTGCACCAAAAATTCTTAAAAGTTACCCAGTAGACTAGGTCATGCTAAAAAGCGCGCCGGATTGAAATTAACCGCGAACTGGAATTCGATTTCAGAAATCGAAAGTTCTGTCATGTCACGATCTATTTTAGGAACGTCGACTCATCCTCCGAAGATTTTTCAGAGATTCTGGAGTTTTTGCGGAAAATCAGTTCGGACGTTGCGGAAAATTAACAGAAATTCATTTGGACTGAATTTAAGCGAGTTTGAACTTTCAAGCCAAGCCTGTGAGTGTCGGGGATTTATAGTTCGAGATTTTTCTTCATCAAGATTGGATCTCAATTTGGGAAATTGAGTGAAGAAATTGAAGAAAAAAAAAGAAAAATGGAAATTCGGAGCATGAGTTGGGGCTGTGTTTTTGGCATCCATTTGTGCTAATTTTAGCTTCAATTCATCCTAAAAAGTATTAGGGACAAGAAGATATTTGTGTGGGCTTTTGGGGAGACCAAACATTTAATGTTTGGCTAAGGGTTTAAGACTTTTGCTCCCCTCTTAGCTGGCTTCTCCCTCGTACTCATCCATTTCCCCACCCCACGCGAGCAAAATTGGCACGCCTCTTCTGCCTTCATCCTTCGTTGCTCTCTTCACTTTCCTACATTCACCGAAACCCCACTCAAGTCAGCATCTCAATCTTCTCTTGCCACGAAGTCCGAAGTTCCATGCGGTTTCAAAACCCCAGCGAAGCCCACGAAGCCTCAAATTGAAGCCACGCGGTCAATCCCTCTTTCCCCACCGAAATCTCTCCTTGTCCGTGTCTCTCACTGCCACGCGAATTCAGCTGCCAGCGAAGCCCCCATCATCGGCCAACAACCCAAGCTCTCCCTCTCCTTAGTTGACCACCGAGTGCAGCAACCGAAGCCACGTCCACGCGCATGTCTCCACTACTCCATCTTCGGCTAGGAAACCCCACCGTCGTTCCTCTCTCCTTCAACCGCAAGTTCGTCCATCATTTAGCCGAGATTCGGCCCAGCAGTCTTCAATCCACAAACTGCCGTCCCAGTCAACCGCCAGCTTCAACGACTGCTTCGCTGCTTCGGTTTCTCCCAGCAACGACCGAAATTTCGGTCTCCACCGAAGGCCCATTAGCCCACGCAAACCAGCAGCCTGCAACAGCCCAATCTCCAGCGTCTTCAACGTCCATAGCCCAGCAAAGCCCAGTGGAATCAGCGAAGCCCACAGTTCAGCCCACACAAAATTCCAGCCCAAACTCAGGCCAATTCGCAATTGTTTCAGCAGGCCTAGCCCAACTTGGGTCCAGCCCAAAATTAAGAATAAACCTCAGCTTGGGCTGAGATTTATTGGGCCAGTTCTAGGCCCGGTCTGAGCTCCGTCGACGCCGTTGCAAACTCAAGGCAAACTCAAGTTTCGGTCGCCGTCGCGCCGTCGTCGCGGTGAATCGGTTTCCGCAATAAACCGGTGAGTTTATACTCTAAACTCTGCTTAGTAGGTTAATGACGTTTAAGCGGTGTCTATATTTATTTAATTAGCGATTAGGTGATTAATTAGATTAAATTAGAAATTTAATTATTTAATTGAGCATGTTAGGTGGTTAGCATGATTTAGCTAAGGCCTAAATAAGTTGTACTGTTTATCTAGAAAGGCTCAGAAATTTTCCTATCCGTATTGGTATTTAATTTAATAATTTTGGCCAAGGTTAGTATTTTTAGAAATTAAATCAAACTAATTAATTAATTTTCGAAATTAATTAATTATTAATTATTTTTCCGAAATTTAGGCGGGATAGCCAAAGTGACCAGAATTTCATCGATTGCAATGGCGTAGCTAATTTTTGCAATTGAGTGCTTATTGTAATTTTGAATATCTAATTCCAAAATTGGTGGATTTTGATATTTATTTAGAAAATCTCAGGTGTCGGGTTTTAATACCGAAAATGGATTTTAAGTACTATATCAAATAGTGGGGTTTGAAAAAGATAGGTATCAGTCTTCTGGCTCGAATTAACCGTGTACCCACACAACTATTTTCGGAATGTTTTTAATACGAAGAAAATATACCATGATCACTATCTTAATGGAGGCATTTGAGTGCAATGCACAGTGTCCTGGGTTGAGATTGAGTGGTCGTGTGTTGGTTAAGAGAAACCGTCATAAGCTGTTAAGCCGGACGGTGTCCATTCATTGGGACTCGGGTCGCAGTAGATTCTGGACTTACGCCCCTTCGGGGAAGTCGTCTCTGAGAGAGACATAACTGTGCTCAATGGGGTGAGACAATGCTTGGCTACGCCGGTAGACCGCCGAACTTCTAGTAAGCCGTACCCTCGAGTAGGTGAAATTATCAATTGGAATGCATGTTGAGTGAAATACATGCGCTAGATTATGGGACAAAATTGTGTCACATGGTATGGGACGTGTCATAACGATTTGACCATATAATCTGGACCCTTGTGATTCATTAAGTTGAGTGATGTGTTTCATATGCTAGATGTATCGATTCTATACATAATGTATATGAATTGTGCTGACCTGCAGGGTGGAACTAAGGCGAGGTAAGTTCTCTATGCTAATTGTATGATTGCGTGATTAGAACGCTTTTTGGTGTATTTTTCTCCTAATTGGGGTTTAGAGCTTAGACTTGCTGAGATTTTATCTCACCCCGTTGTGGAACAATATTTTCAAGGTCGTCGAGTGGAGGACCGGGAGCCGAGATGAAGTGATGTGAAGTGTAGGTTAGCTAGGGCCATCTCTTTTTGGAAAGTTAGTTTTTGTGGCATTTTGGTCATAAACCTTGTGTTTGACATTATGTGAATGTTTGTTTTGTGAATTCGTATCCTACTTTTCTATCTCAAGATGATTACTATCAAGGGATTTTTTTCGCTTCCGTATGTGCAATAAAATGGAAAGGGTTGGCGACTCATCCTAGGAAGTCGCAAATTATTATCGACCAGACAGAGATAGGCACGCGCTCGGGGTTCGAGGCGTGACATCCCCATTAAGTGGTATCAAAGCAAAGTTTGAGTTTGGAGTGATAAGGTACGATGGGTTCTTGGGATAGTTAATAGGAATAACCTCTATTTCCATGCTAATGCATGTGAGTGATAATTGTTTGGTAAATTGTTTGTGGTGATCACTCAATTTCTAATTCTGTATGGAATTGGGAATCGGTTATGTAGAGAGTCTACGGCATGAGTGATTAGGAGTCGAGAACTCCTAGGCAGAGGACCTTATCCTTAGTGACTCGGGCTAGAACGCCGACAAGGATCGATGCCCAAGGTTGTTGTGGCAGAGCGCTAGCTCAGGCCAGCGCGAGTATAAGAGTACCGCCGTAGGTCGGTACTGAGAGTGTAGCAGCACCGAGGGATCTTAAGTTTGATGGGATCATTCAGGCGCTAATATTCCTTGGAATTTGGTTGAGCCAGCAAGCTCAGGACAAAGCCGCCTCTGTTATCGCTGTCACTACCACCGTTAGAGCAACAACCGCCGTTACTGCCACACCTTCTGAGGTCTAGTTTGGAGATGTAATCTGGGAGCGAGCCGTTGCATCCGAGTCGAGGTACAGATCTAGGAGAGATGGAAACCAGTTTGGGAAAGAGCCCATGACCGAAAAAATGTATTATATTCCGCCCAACAGGAAGAGTTGGATATACAAGTCAGCACTGACACTAAGTGTCGTGTGTTGCGGAAGGCGACATGGATCGGTCCCGTGCCAACTTAGGACGGGTAGTAATTCTTAGTGCGACCAATAGGGTCACCTGGCTAGAAACTGTTCTAGAAGGTCGATAGGACCATAGCAACGATTGCCATCATCGCTCATGGAATAGAACAAAGAGAATGTGTCGCAGAACGCACAGTGGGGTGTTTGAAACCAGCCCCGGATGCATGTAAGGGTGCATGTTGTTATCCGATGGGAGACAGAGGATTCACCAGACAGGTGTCGAGTTAAGGAAGGAAATGTGGATCAATCCAATGTCCTAGTAGGACTGGAGTGTGTTATGGATGTGGCCAGCACAGCCATCAGGTGAGAGACTGCCAGTGCGAGTCCAAGGGAATGCGAGCACCGCTACCATGGGTAGGGCACAGGACAAGAATGAAATCGACTATACACCGATCAGAGGAAGAATGTTTTTGGGATGATTTTATCAGAGTAGCGCAACAGAGTTTTGGGGATTAAGTTTGTGGAATTTCAGTTTGTTGTGTTAAGGTTGTGGGAGAAGAACCACTGACTAGAGTTGTGCTCGACTAGTTATTGAGGCATAACTTTGATGTCATTTATGAATAGAGTGGGCTCATAGAGCATCTTATGGTAATGAATTATAGTCATGAGGTAACCTAGTTCAACCTATTAGTATGTCGAAGTGTCGAGTTTATTAAGAGTCGAGAAGGACCATCGATTTCATTAATCTCGTCGCTTAAAGGCAACATGTATGTTAGATGGGGGTTGCCAAGGTTACTTGGAGATTGTCATGGATAAGACAGATTGAAGAACTGAAGATTGAGGACATCTTGGTAGTCCAAGAAATTCTAAATGTGTTTCCATAGGAATTGTTAGGCATGCCGCCAAAAAGTAAGATTGGATGTGTGATTGAGTCAACACCCAGGATAGAGCCACTCACTAAAACTTCTTACCAGTTGTCGCTGTCTGAGTTAAAATGACTAATGGTGCAGATGTGAGAATCACTAGATAAGGGATTTGTACATACCAGTGCAACACCTTGGGGAGCACTAGTTTCATTTGTAAAGAAAGATGGATCGTTGTACATGTGCATCAATTATCGACAACTCAATCAAGTGAGGATCAAGAACAAATATCCATTGCTGATGATTGATAACTTGTTTGACTAGTTGCAAGGAGTGTCGATATTCTCTAAGATCGACCTGAGGATGGGATATCATCAGTTAAGGATAAGAAATGAGTACATACCTAAGTCAGTGTTTCGTCCTCGATACGGTTATTATGAGTTCACAATAATGCCATTCGGACTGACGAACGCTCTAGCTGCTTTTATGGATCTGATGAATTGTGTGTTCAAGGAATACCTGGATCAGTTTGTGATTGTTTTCATCGACAACATCCTAGTGTACTTTAGAAGTCCAGAATAGCATGAAGGGCATTTGAGATTGGTACTACAGACTCCGAGGACTCATGGCGGTACGCCAAGTTGAGCAAGTGCGAGTTTTGGCTAACTCGTGTTGCTTTCTTAGGTCACACAATTTCAGGCGAAGAAATCTCTGTGGACCCCACCAAGATCAAAGTAGTTATGGTTGGCTAAGACCAACAGCAGTATCAGAGATCAGAAGCTTTTTGGGTTTAGCCGAATACTATAGAAAGTTCGTGGAGGAATTTTCAGCAATAGCTCCGCCTTTAACTCGATTGCTGATGAAGGAAAAAGAGTTTGTGTGGACAAACAAGTACGAGCGTAGTTCCAAGAGCTTAAGCAGAAACTGAATACTACACATGTGCTGACCATTCCATCTACTCCTGGAGGATACGAGGTTGTTGATGCACTGAATTAGGAGTCTTTAGTTGCACATATACTGGTTAAAGAATGAACCTTACTTGACAAAGTTCGAGATTCAGTTTCAAATTTAAGAGGGGCTATCTTTTAAATCTTATAGCTACCCTCAGAATTGAGCCAGATGCTCAGGTTTGAATTAAGGCACTTCAGTTGACAGACCCAGACATTCAGAAAATCCTGCAAGAGGATACCGATAAGAAAAATGTTGATTTTTAGATTTCTGAAAACGAAATATTAAAGTTTCGAGGATGATTGTGTGTATTTGACAATGTAGCACTCAGGAGGAGAGTTTGTCAAAAGCTTATCGTAGCAATTACAACATTCATCGTAACAATACGAAGGTGTGTCAGAATCCAAGTCAACACTATTGGTGGTCTAGTATGAGGATGGACATCACCAATCATGTCGCTAAGTATCAGACGTGTCCGTGAGTGAAGGCACATCTTTGTCAGTTGAGAGGACTTTTGCAACCTCTCAAGATTCCCAAGTGGGAAAAGGGATTATGTTACGGTGGACCTTGTGACGAGCTTGTCAAGGAACCAGAGGGGTAATGATTCGAATTGAAATATGGGTTAACAAATGGATGAAGCCGACTCACTTTAATGCAATACGAAAAGATCTTGATTTGAGTAGGCATACAGAAGAGTATGTGTGTTAGATAGTTCGTCTGTATGGAGTGCCAGTGACGAATTTATATCAGATCAAGACCCGAGGATTCCCAGTTTCAGCAGAACAGTTTGATGGTTCCTTTTAAAGCAAGACAGAGCAAAGTGTACAGAACTTTAGTTTGTTGAGATGAGGTCAGAGAAAGATAGATCGCAGGCCAGAGTTAGTCTAGTAGTCAGTGGACACAATTGCTTATATCAGTGACAGATTAAGTATATCAGTGACAGATTAAGGACCGCTTAGAGCCGTCAGAATGGTTACTTAGATAAGCGTTAAGGGCGGGAATTCCAAGTTGGTGATTGCGTCTTTCGGAAGGTGTCACCAATGAGGAATGCCTTGCGCTTCGGCAAAGAGAAAAAACTGAGTCCGAGGTACGTAAGTTAATTTGAGATTCTTGAAAGAATCGGGATTCTAGTGTATTGTCTTGCATTATCGCAATGTTGGTGAAAGTGCATGACGTCTTTCTCGTGTCGAGGTTGAGGACATATGAGCCTAACCCGACTTACATGCTAAATCTTGAAGAATTAGACATGAGTGACAGAGTGTCGTACGTGGAAAGCTTGGTTCAGATTGTGGATCAGTAAGAACATATTCTATGTACCAAGAAGGTCCCATTGGTCAAGTGGTCTGACAACACCACGGGACTGAAGAAGCGATCGAGGGAAGTAAGATTAGATGAGACGACGATACTCCCACCTTTTGTATAAGGATTGGTAAAGGTTTAAATTTCGAGGACGAAATTTTTATAAGACAAGAAGAGTTGTGACATCCTGATTTTCAAGTCTGATTTCGATGAGATAAAATGGGTTTTTCATCTACGCACTAATGGCCTTATTATCTGAGAGAGCCCCTCACGAGATAACTAGCCTATCAGGTGAAACCATTAAGGACTTTTAACACAATAGACTTGAGAATTCGACTAGGAATCGACTGCTCGACCGTGTTGATCTGCAAGGATCATTACGGTACTGTCCAAAATCAATGAGAGACCGGCGATAGGTTGATTCGATTGAGATATGTAATCAAAGTGTGGATGATTCCACCTGATTGCAAAATACTCGTCGATCGGCACTAGACCGATTTTTCTATTATTTTAGTATCCGGTGCCCGTAATTGATATCTCAAGATTTTCACGACAATCGAGAGTCGCTAATGTGTCGAAGATGTACAATGTGACTCGAGATGAATTGATCACGGGTCAATTGCACCAAAAATTCATAAAAGTTACCCAATAGACTAGGTCACGCTAAAAGCGCGGCGAGTTGAAATTAACCGTGAACTGGAATCCGATTTCAAAAATCGAAAGTTCTGTCATGTCACGATCTATTTTAGGAATATCGACTCATCCTCCGAAGATTTTTCAGAGATTCTAGGATTTTTGCGGAAAATCAGTTCGGACATTGCGGAAAATTAACAGAAATTCATTTGGACTGAATTTAAGCAGGTTTGGACTTTCATGCCAAGAGTGTCGAGATTTATAGAAAATTGTTCGAGATTTTTCTTTATCGAGATTGAATCTCAATTTGGGAAATTGAGTGAAGAAATTGAAGAAAAAAAAAAAGAAAAATGGAAATTCGTAGCATGAGTTGGGGCTGTGTTTTTGGCATCCATTTGTGCTAATTTTGGCTTCAATTCATCCTAGAAAGTATTAGGGACAAGAAGATATTTGTGTGGGCTGTGGGGGAGACCAAACATTTAATGTTTGGCTAAGGGTTTAAGACTTTTGCTCCCCTCTTAGCTAGCTTCTCCCTCGTACTCATCCATTTCCCCACCCCACGCGAGCAAAATTGGCACGCCTCTTCTGCCTTCATCCTTCGTTGCTCTCTTCATTTTCCTACATTCACCGATACCCCACTCAAGTCAGCATCTCAATCTTCTCTTGCCACGAAGTCCGAAGTTCCACACAGTTTCAAAACCCCAGACAAGCCCACAAAGCCTCAAATTGAAGCCACGCAGTCAATCCCTCTTCCCCCACCGAAATCTCTCCTTGTCCGTGTCTCTCACTGCCACGCGAATTTAGCTGCCAGCGAAGCCCCCATCATCGGCCAACAACCCAAGCTCTCCCTCTTCTTAGTTGACCACCGAGTGCAACACCCGAAGCCACGTCCACACGCAGGTCTCCACTACTCCATCTTCGGCCAGGAAACCCCACCGTCGTTCCTCTCTCCTTCACCCGCAAGTTCGTCCATCATTTAGCCAAGATTCGGCCCAGCAGTCTTCAATCCACGAACTGCCATCCCAGTCAACCGCCAGCTTCAACGACTGCTTCGCTGCTTCGGTTTCTCCCAGCAACGACCGAAATTTTGGTCTCCACCGAAGGCCCATTAGCCCACGCAAACCAGCAGCCTGCAACAGCCCAATCTCCAGCGTCTTCAACGTCCATAGCCCAGCAAAGCCCAGTGGAATCAGCGAAGCCCACAGTTCAGCCCACACAAAATTCCAGACCAAACTCAAGCCAATTCGCAATTGTTTCAGCAGGCCCAGCCCAACTTAGGTCCAGCCCAAAATCAAGAATAAACCTCAGCTTGGGTTGAGATTTATTGGGCTGGTTCTAGGCCCGGTCCGAGCTCCGTCGACGCTATCGCAAACTCAAGTTTCGACCACTGTCTCGCCGTCGTCACGGTGAATCGGTTTCCGCAATAAACCAGTGAGTTTATACTCTAAACTCTGCTTAGTAGATTAATGACGTTTAATGGGTGTCTAGATTTATTTAATTAGCGATTAGGTGGTTAGTTAGATTAAATTAGAAATTTAATTATTTAATTGAGCATGTTAGGTAGTTAGCATGGTTTAGCTAAGGCCTAAATAAGTTGTACTGTTTATCTAGAAGGGTTTGGGAATTTTCCAGATCAGTATTGGTATTTAATTTAATAATTTTGGCCAAGGTTAGTATTTTTAGAAATTAAATAGAATTAATTAATTAATTTTCGAAATTAATTAATTATTAATTATTTTTTCGGAATTTAGGCTAGGATAGCCGATAATCGAAATTTCAAACTGATTGCAATGATGTGATTAATTTCTGCAATTGAGTGCTGATTGAAATTTCGAGTATTTAATTCCAAAATTAGTGGATTTTGCTATTTATTTAGAAAATCCCGAGTGTCGAGTTTTAACACCGAAAATAGATTTTAAGTACTATATCAAATAGTGGGGTTTGAAAAAGATAGGTATCAATTTCCTGGTTCGAATTGACCGTGGACCCACACACGACTATTTTCGAGATGTTTTTAATACGAAGAAAATAGGTCGGGATCATTATCTTAATAGAGGCATTTGAGTGTACTACACAGTGTCCTGGGTCGAGATGGAGTGGTTGTGTGTTGGTTAAGAAAAACTGTCCTAGGCTGTTAAGCCAAACGTTACCCATTCATTGGGACTCGAGTCGCAGTAGATTTTGAACCTACGCCCCTTCGGGGAAGTCGTCTCTGAGAAAGACGTAATCGTGCTCAATGGGGTGAGACAATGCCTAGCTACGCTAGTAGACCGCCGAACTTCTAGTAGGCCGTACCCTCGAGGGATGAAATTATCAATTGGAATGCATGTGAGTGAATAGATGTGCCGGATTATGGGACAAAATTGTGTGACATGGTATAGAACGTGTCATAACGATTTGGCCCTATAATCTGGGCCCCTGTGATCTATTGAATTGAGAGATGCGTTTCAATTGCTGGATGTATCGATTATATACATAATGTATATGAACTGTGCTGACCTATAAGGTGAAATTGAGACGAGGTAAGTCATCTATGCTAATTGTATGATTACGTGGTTAAAACGCTTCTAGGTGTATTTCCCTCCTAATTATGGTTTAGAGCTTAGACTTGCTGAGATTTTATCTCACCCCGTTGTTGGACAATATTTTCAGGGTCATTGAGTGGCGGACTGGGAGCCGAGATGAAGTGATGTGAAGTGTAGGTCAGCTAGGGCCGTCTCTTTTTGGGAAGTTAGTTTTTGTGACCTTTTGGTCATAGACATTTTATCTCACCCCGTTGTTGGACAATATTTTCAGGGTCGTCGAGTGACAGACCGAAGCCGAGATGAAGTGATGTGAAGTGTAGGTCAGCTAGGGCCGTCTCTTTTTGGGAAGTTAGTTTTTGTGACCTTTTGGTCATAGACCTTGTGCTTGACATTATGTGAATGTAAAAGTATGTTTTGTGAATTCGTATCCTGCTTTTCTATCCCGAGATGATTACTGTCAAGGGATTTCTTTTCGCTTCCGCATGTATAATAAAATGGAAAGGGTCGGCGACTTATCCTGAGAAGTCGCAAATTATTATTGACCAGATAGGAATGGGCACACGCTCGGGGTTCGGGGCGTGACAGCGACGTTCCTTCACCTCACCTATAATCTTCTTCTTCCCCTCGTACCTGTGCTTAATTCTACTATCAAGTTTATGATCAAGGAATGCAAGGAAATCTAATTGCTCGTCAAGGCCATGTCCGATCCACCCTACCAAATACCGCACTTACTCCTTCAGAGAATCAGGATTGCATTGAAGTGTCTGAGGAGGCTTCTTACTCATGAGGAGCACGTCTTCACAAGAAAACTCATAACTCAAGAAGAGCTCCATCACCTTTTGCATATTCTCACCACTTGTCCTAGTCACAGCGCCTATTGCAATTGTGAATTCTTTCGTTCTATACTTGTAATCAATTTTCACCAAAAAAACCAAGCTTATAAGCAATGTTCCCCCCCCCCCCCAAAAGATAGACCCAAAAACAAAGGGGCTTTTGTCAAGAACTTGAAAATCTCCCTGGAGTTCAGTCCACAGTGCCAATGATGTTAGGAAACACAAGTATGATCCTAAATATTTCTTGATAATGACCTCAATATCTCTACATGACTTTCCAAGCGTTCCACCTAGTATTTCGAAACAATAGGAAGTTTGCGCAACACTACCCTGGCGGCATCCTCATCTCCTCCACTAAGTTCTAGGAGAAACTCCACTCTGAGAATCAATTGGCCATATAATCAATAACTCTGTTGCTTGTTAGATAAGTCCAATGGTTTATTATTGTCTATGATGATTTCTTATGTTTTTTTGACATCCGTGATACAATAATCTGTAAGTGAAATAACAATAAGAATTTATTTGCATTTAGAGTAGAAAATAGGCTAGCATAAATCTAGCATAAGGACTCACTAATGAGCATAAAAGAATTCACACCCCATCTATTATCCGGAAATTTCAAGAAAGTTATATGATCAACTTGACACTTTTACAATTGAGCGGGCCATGAATGCTTTTTTTGGGAGAGGGAGGAAAGAGGAAAAAGGAGGTGCGTGAAGAATTTTTCTTCCTTTTTCCTCCAATTCACTCTCGCAGACAATTCTAAATTTTCAAAATTAATTTTTCTTCATGTCAGGATATAGTATATTAGTTTTGACAGGATACCACGAAACCTTGTCAGCATCTATCAGAATAGTTTGTTCATATTTCTTCTCCATTGACATTTATTTATAGAATGTAGAAATTCAATCCAAGATTACCAAACATAGGATAAAACTTAAGAAACGCCATAGAATGAGGCCACACACTAAGAATACCAATGTTCGGACCTGAATATGATTAGTTTGCATGACTCAATGATTACTAAAATCTCGAAGATATAGGAATTCTTACCTTGCCATGGTTGTACTCCAGCATCGAAGCAGTGTGACTATTCATCTTAAGGTTTCTTGGAATTCACCATTCCAAAGTATAACCTCATGTTGCATGGGAGAAAGAATGAAGTTGCCAACGACACCTATTATGCATAAAGCCACACCTTTGCAGATCTTTTGAGGATAATAGATCCTCGGTTTTGTTAATGATCATAATGTCCTGTGAGGTAATCCTGAACTAACAATCGTAATAATTTACGGAATGTAATTTAATCAAAGAACGAATTGGAGACAACAGAATTAACACTCAATTATTTGTTGCAATTTCTACGGATGTAATGACTGTCCTAATCATAGATGCCTTGCAATCAAGTTAACTTATTGATTTTGACCATCCCAATTAGGAAATCTATTGCATAACAAGGGCAACCATGTCTTGATGCCTCATGCACATTGACAAGATTATTTTCAATGTCAAATTACGTTTTTAAAGATTTCAGGACTAAGAACAGAAAAATGTGGGAGCAACCAAAGAAACATTGCCATCAACTCAAGGTGGATTCCTTCGTAAATGACGGTTACACAAATACAAAGATCAGCCACTTTTCTTCTTGCTTTAACCTTAAAATGGAGCATACTCAGTCATTTCATTCAACTGGGTATCAACCATTTTCTTCAAACTTAATAATGGCTTTGCAGGTTTAGGGATGAAAAATATGACTTTCTATCTTCACCTAAGGAAGTCAAGCTAGAATTTCACCCGAAAAAACCAAAAGCCTTCAACTGATGAAGCTTTGAGAATACTCAGTAACTATGCAATTTCCATCAATTTTGCCATGAACTTCTGCTGATGAAATTGAGCAACCCCTAATTTTTAGGCTTTGTGCACCAACTTTTCTACCTTCTTCTTTGCAAATCTCTCAGACGAAACATTAAGCAGCTTGTCCCCTTCTGTATATTCTCATGAGAAGCACATCTTCACAAGAAAACCCATAACTCAAGAAGAGCTCAATCCCCTTCTGCATATTCTCACAACTTGTCCTAGTCATAGCACCTATTGCAACTGCAAATTCCTTCGTTCTGTAGCTGTAAACAATTTTCACCAAAAACCCTAGCTTATAAGTAATGTTCCCCTCAAAATATGGACCCAAAAACAAAGGGGCTTTTGTCTAGAACTCAAAAATCTCATTGGAGTTGAGTCCACATTCTTTGAGATTCCTCTCCTTGCTTGAGCTGACAATGTTAGGAAACACAAGAATGATCCTGAACATTGCCCCCGGTGGCATCCTCATCTCCTCTGCTAAACTCTAGGAGAAACTCTACTCTCACAATCAATTAGCTATCCATATCGAAGTTAAGAATGGGAATATGCCTCACAATCAAATCAACCCCACCATAGCGGCTCAAGAAATTAATGAGCCTTTCAATTTCTTCAGACGGCTTACGAGACGAAGCCTTCGTTAAATTCACATTGTTGAGAACATGAATAATCTTTTCTCTAGGAATCCCACTGTCAATCAGCAAATTTACACCCATCAAACTTTCAAAATAAGTTTTCTTCACATATGATCTTTCTTTCTCGGCTATCTCCACCTTTCTTCCACTCTTGTCCACTTGATTGTTCGTTCCACATACCATCAATGCACAAGTACGCTTCCTTCTGATACACGATCCTTCTTATTTTTTACTTCATTCTTTCCCTCCTCCCTTCTTCTTCTCCAACTTCCTTCTTCACCGCAATACCATGAAACCGTATTTTATAAGTCCAGCGACTTGTTCTTTCATATGGAACAATAATTTTGGTCACCTGTTATATAAGTTCGCTGATTTGTCCTTTGTTTGTAGTGATTTCTTATTTGTTTTCAACTCTCAAATAGATTAATTCACGATCCAATCATCTGTGGAAATACAAATATCACAGACTGAAATACAGTTGAAAATTCATATACGATTAGAGTAGAAAAAGGCTAGCATGAGGACTCATTATATGGGCATAAGAGGATTCACCCCCCAATCTGAGCGGGACCTGATCTTTGTGATACTATTTTAATGCTTTGTTTGGAAGAGGGAGGAAAGAGAAAAAAGGAGTTGGGTAAAGAAAAATTTCACTTTATTTCCAGTTCACTCTCACAGAAAATTCGTAAGATTCAAAATTAGTTTTTCTCCATGGTACATCAGTTTTGATGCTTAATCATAAAACCATGTCACCATGCAGGAGAAAATTTTGTTCTTATTTCTCCTGCAATGACATCTATTTATAGAATGTAGAAATGCAATGTAGGATTACCAAATATAGGATAGAAATGCAGAAGAATGAGACCACGTACTGGGAATATCAATGTCCATCCCTGAATATGATGAGTTTGCAGCATTCAGTAATCACTGTGATTTTGTGGGTATAAGAATTCTTACCTCCCCAAGGTCATATTCCACCATCGCAGTATGGTTACTTCATCGTAAGGTGTCTTTCAATTTGCCACTTCAAAGACTAACCTGCATAAGGTCACACAGGAGAAAGAAGAAAGTTGCTAGTGGAACCTATCATGCATAAATGCCATGCCTTTGTAGATCTCTTGAGGATAATTGATCCTCAGCTTTGTTGCCAATGAAAATGCCCTGTGAGGTAATCCTGACCTCACAGTCATATATTTTACAGGAAGTAATTTAATCAAAGAACAAACCGGAGAGAACTACAATTAACACTCAATTATACTTTGTTTCTATTGGTGAAAAGACTTTCTTAATCATAGATGCCTATGTTGACTCATTGATTCTGACCATCCCCCTTAGGAAGTCTATCTGGATTGCATAACAAGGGCAACCACATCTTGATGCCTCATGCACATTGACTAGATTATTTTCAATGTCAGATCATATTTTTCAACATTTCAGGAATAAGAACAGAAAAATGTGAGAGCAAAGAAGCATTGCTAGCAACTTAGGGTGGATTCCTTTGTAATTGACAGTTACACAAATACAAAGATCAGCCACTTTTCTTGTCGCTTTTACCATAAAATGGAGCATACTCAGTCATTTTCATTCAACTGGGTATCGACCATTTTCCTCAAACTTCATAATGGCTTTGCAGGTTTAGGGATGAAAAAAATGACTCTCTATCTTCACCTAAGGAAATCAAGCCAGAATTTCACCTGAAAGAAAGCATAAGCCCTTGAGCTTTGAGAAAACTCAGTGACTAAACAATTTTCGTCAATTTTGCCATCTACTTCTGCTTATGAAACTTAGCAACTCTTAATTTTTAGGCTTTGTGTGCCAACTTTTCTAGCTTCTTCTTCGCAAATCTCATAGACAAAACACTGAGCAGCTTGTTGATCGACATTCCTTCACCTATAATCTTCTTCTTCACCTCGTACCTATGCTTAATTCTACTATCGAGTTTGTAACCAAGAAATGCAGGGAAATCCAATAGCTCGTCAAGGTCACGTCCCATCTCCCCCACCGAATATTCCACTTTCTCTGCCAGAGAATCAGGATTGTATTGAAGTATTTGAGGATGCTTCTTACTCATGAGAAGCACGTCTTCACAAGAAAACCCATAACTCAAGAAGAGCTCAATCACCTTCTGCATATTCTCACAACTTGTCCTAGTCACAGCACCTATTGCAACTGTGAATTCCTTCGTTCTGTATTTGTAACCAATCTTCACCTAAAAACCCAGCTTATAAGCAATGTTGCCCTCAAAAGATAGACCCAAAAACAAAGGAGCTTTTGTCAAGAACTTGAAAATCTCATTGGAGTTGAGTCCACATTCTTTGAGAAAACTAATTCTGGGACGCAATTTCCTCTCCCTGCTCGCACTAACAATGTTAGGAAACACAAGAATGATCCTGAATATTTCTTGATCATCTAATCCCGCAAATGACCCCAAGAACTCTACATGGCTTTCCAAGTGTTCCACACGGTATTTCAAAAAGATAGGCAGTTTGTGCAACACTGCCCCGGTCGCATCCTCATCTCCTCCGCTAAGTTCTAGGAGAAACTCCACTCTCGGAATCAATTGGCTATCCATATCGAAGTTAAGAATGGGGGGATGCCTCACAATCAAATCAACCCCACCATAGCGGCTCAAGAAATTAAGGAGCCTTTCAATTTCTCCAAACGGCTTAAGAGACAAACCCTTCGTTAAATTCACATTGTTGAGAACATGAACAATCTTTTCTCTAGGAATCCCACTGTCGGTCAGCAAATTAACCTTTTCCTCGAATCCAGCTAGCAATCGCAGCTCAGTTGACATAAAGAGACGCTTAAGCTGCATAGGGTCAACCTTTCCATCTAATTTGTCGCGCACGAAGAGTATAAAGGGATCGATTTCACCTGCTGCCAACACAGAAGGGCATTTCGCAACCAAATGGCAGAGCTCAAGGCCACTGATTCCGACCGATTTCAAAGAGGCGACGCGAGCCCGCAACGAACCGATAGACTTTAGCCTCAAATCGGGGTCCCTGGTCAAGAGAGATTCGGCCTCTCTCTCGTTGAGCCCGAGTTCTTGAAATAATATCTACAACGCCCCTGAAAAGGCAAGACTTTTAACGAGGAGTTCGATCAAATATTTCAAATTGCGTTCAAGGACATCAACCGTTCGATGAATTGTCTCTGAGAGCCACTCACCCGGTTCGAACTCGACATTAGGTGACGAGATGACGCGGCGGCATTGCACGTGAAGCGATGGCGCTCTCATTCGATTCCGGACGGTTGACTCGAGTCCAGCAAAAGGGACGACGTGGGGGAAGAGAAGGTGGCGGAGCAAGGGACGGAAGCTGAAGATGGGGAGCGCTGCGAGTGGAGAAAGAAAGCAGGAGGTCGAGGGCTCCTCAACATCAGCTCGAGCGAGAGAGAGAGAGAGAGCAGTCGATTACAGCTCTCTGCACAGTGCGTTTCCCGGTAGCAGAACGAAGGATAGATGGAGATGATAAGAGCTCGGGCGAAATTTTACAAAATATTGCAAATTGATCCCTCAACTTTCGGAAATTGTATTTTGACTCCAACTTGCAATTTTAATTACAATTTGACCTCCTGAGCTTCACATTCAGATCATCAACTCCAATTTTCTTCCTCTTCTTCTTCTTATAGATTTTTTTTATCTTTATCTCTTTTATTTTTTATTTTTTTATATCAGGAAAATAAATGCATTTAAAAACTATACTAAATGGCAAATGCCTAGGTAATCTTTGTGCAATAATTTGACAAGAAATATTTTTGTGGAAAAATAAGTTTTCATTTTTTTTAAATGATCTTTGGGCAAAAAATTTAATGTGTCAACAACACAACTCAACAAGGCTGCCAAGAAACTTTGGAACACTACCATAGTGTGGGAATAGTGGGGTTGTTTTAAAAACAATATCATTTGCAGGCTTGTCGAGGCGTAAGAGAATGTCGACGAATGGGTTGGGTTCTACTGGGGAAAGCATCTCCATCCACCAAGCAACGAAGATTCATGGCACACTAGTTATCGACTCCACGAAGCAAATCGACTCCACGAAGCAAACACTGCATGCGTAACCATCCGTCCACCCGGGGGTTTCCCCTCGGACCTTTCATTTCCCTGTACCACGCCCCTGTGTTTCAAGGAGGAAGGCGGCGCAGGGATCCAGGCTGACCCCCCTAACCCCCCGAAGGGGGCTTGTGGACAGGTAGGTCAATGGGGGTTGAATCTTTCTCGAGGCCAACCCCGGCTTCTACCCAAACTTTTCTGGTGGTCAGAGCCTTTTAAGGTTCTGCTCATGACCAAAATGCTTACTAATACTACTTAGTTGAGACTCATCACATGATGACCATTTGCAAAAGCAACGTAAGAAAGTATAAACAATGGTGAACACAGAGGCTAAAATCCCAACACATTACCTCACCCAATTCACCAACCTCAGAACCCGAAACCTTGAGTTTCTTCTTCCCACCCACAATCCTCCTCAATTCCATCCCCTAATTTCCTCTTCTTCCTCCCAATGCTGCTCCTCACCTGCCCCTTCCTGTTCCCGACCTTCCACACATTCTGAAAATAAGGACTATACTTTATATACAAAATACATTATGTGAATTGAACAGAAAATAGGACTTATATATATGTTCCTATTAGAATGTAACCAAAATATTACCTTAATCAAATAGGCTATTTCCTCATTTATGTAAGAAAATTAGTAAATCCTTATCAATCCATTCTTAAAATCTTTTCAACAACATTTACTATATTAGACTGTACTGATACATTGACCATTCACCAAAACGATAGTTAGAGGATATCTTATCCTTTTAAGTCTTAAGCATATTTGAGGAATGGCGGCTCAAGCAGTAAATCTGTAGTAAATTTGGTAAGTGTGTTATATCACTAGAAGCATCATGCCCGGGACACGGGAGACAACATGCTAAAGCTCAGCCATTAGATAATCAATGCGGTTCGAGGGGTGACACAAGTCAATCCCAAGTCAACCATTTCAATGCTTACAATCGAGCAATTTCGGTTTGACAAAGCCATATTGGATCCAACAAATCTTCAGGCTCAAGATCTTGAAAAGGATATTACAGACTGGCAAGCAGAGACGTTTAAAATTAGGGGAGTTTCCCCCTTTTTTTTTTTTTGTTGCTCTTGAGACTTTTTGCGTTTATCGGACCCTTAATCAACAAAAGCCGGTTGACCTCATTTACTTTATTAATGATCCCTCATCTTCTCCTTTTCTTTAAAAAAATCATTTTTTCCCTCTCTTTAGTCCATTAGATTTTGCTTTGAGACCAAATAAAAGGTCTCCTATGTTTGATTGCAACAGGGGAATAAATACAATAAGCTTTATAGTTTGATTGGATTTTGAGGAGATGACTTTATGGTGAGTGGTGATGAGGATATGAAAAAACACGTTGATGTGCTCTTCATCTTTAGCCCAGTGGGGCAGCTCATAATTTGCTATGGTTAGCTTCTCAGATCTTTAGTCAACAGACAGTGCAAAACCCAGAAAGATACCTACGCATTCAATGAGTCAGTATGCTAGCCTATATTCTACTCTAGTTGTACGTGAATTCTCATGGTATTTCAGTCTGTGATAATTACATTTCCATAGATTATTGCATTATGATTTTAATCTATTTGAGCGTCGCAGAAATATAAGCAATGATTGCAGACAAGATAGAGAAATTTTTTCCATTCTCGACATTTGTTTATACCCATGAAGAACAAATCAGTGGATTTATTCAGCAAGGAACGAATTATTGCTCCTTTCTATTTTTCACCTTCAAGAACTTGCAAGTAGCAAAGAACACGCAATTCCGCGAAAGCGCATGATGACGCAAACAATTGTAGACATCCTTTGATTCGACCAAGAGCACAACACAGAGAAGAGAGGACATCACCTGTACACGAATTGTTTTGTAGCCGATGAATTTTTGTCATGTCCAAGGATCTCATATCCTACTGCCTTAGAATGGTAACTGTTCTTTTCCAAAGCCAGTGCATGACTGACAAGATGAAATTGAAGTTTAAATCGGCGTCACTAGGAGTTATCATCACCGGTCACGCCCTCTTAAGTGAACACTTAAAAAAGAAAAAATCTCTTAATGATTAGAATTGTATTAAAACATAGGTATTGTGTATAGATATCATCAATAAATAGCAACACTCTATTCCTTGCTAATTCTGATGGCATTTTGAACAGGCAATGTCCCAATTTATTTGAAAGATCTCTATCTCCAAAAGGAAATGAAACTCAATATTGAGTATAAACTTAAGATTTTATGATTTGTATCCAGTGACATAGCATTGTTACAGCAGATAATTTGGAGACATGTTTCAGCTGTCTTTCAATTAAGGTTTATGCTGCACATGATATCATACACAAACCACTGAGAAGGTTAGTTTGTAACCTTTATTCATCATTTTGCTAAGCACATTGTTTCATCATCTTCAGATAAATTCTAAAATGGCCTTTGTGAAAAAATGTATTCCTCACAGCTCACTGACAAACTAAAAATTTCAATCGATATGAGTAACAGTCATGCAGAGAAATGAGCTTAAAAAGTACAAGCACTCCCTAATATTCCCATAACTTATCAGTTCTTGTGAAAATTCTTCGTGCATACTTGTGCTAACCGTTGAACATGTTGAATTAACATCAATTAACCTTGCCTTTACTCGAACAACTGCAGAACTATGTAAGAAAACACAAAGAACAAAATAAGAATACCAAAGCTCTAGACATTATATGACCAGGAAAATCCAGGGAGAACAGGTTTGTCCACAGAGCAGAAAATTGTTGCAAAATTAAAGAATAAGCGGAGATACTTCATATCTAGCATTGTAGCTTGTTCAATATAAGGAAAAACAAAGAGATCTTGCATAGAATTTGTACCTGTATTTACATCATTGTGATGGAGAAAGTTCAAGATGATGGGGAGCGATCACGTGCCACATGACCTCAAATTAAGTTCATCGCCGTGTCAATATGCGTTCTTCGGTAAGCGGATCGATACGCAAATTATGCCCAAATTGTCCTTTACACACCTTTTAATTGGGGACATTTTTCCATGAATCTCTTCTGGCTCCTGGATCCTCTTCCATGATAATGATCAGTTTTATATTGTTAAGACAACTCAAAGAGATCTCACAACCATGCTTAAAACTTGGTGGATATGATGTAAATGACTAAGGATATAAGAGATCTTTAGCCCCTAAATTGTAGAATCTCATATCGAGGACTGAAATTAATCTTTCCAAGGCACTTTTATAGTAATAAATTTATAGAGCAACTGGGATAAGATTTTTGACGGAATTTTCAGAAAGATTCATCTCTAATGACAGAAATATTTTCTTGCATCATGTTCTAGTGAAGAACTGGTATACTTTAGAAGATGGTGTCTATCGT
This sequence comes from Eucalyptus fibrosa, assembly GCA_017140475.1. Taxonomy (NCBI): domain Eukaryota; kingdom Viridiplantae; phylum Streptophyta; class Magnoliopsida; order Myrtales; family Myrtaceae; genus Eucalyptus; species Eucalyptus fibrosa. The sequence continues at coordinate 5,639,149 of CM029515.1, read as the reverse complement.
AGATGCTCCAATTATGTCAAAGAGCTTCCCTAAAAGAATGATTGTTGCATTACAATCTACAAAATCCTCGGTGGCAACATTTCTATTTTCTTCCTCTATATCGAATTGACGTCCTTGCTAAGATGAAGAGTACCATATGGTCGAGAGCAGTCAAAGGCCGTCCTTTTAGGACAGGCGATAAGAAACAAATGCTTCCAGGCGAACACCCAGGATGATACCAAATTGAACTAGTCACAGGTCGTATGTTATCAACTGCTATTTCTTGCATGGACTGGGTGTGCCACTTTTCATTTTTGCAACTTAATATCAAAACAACAGTTTTTCTCCATGTTACCACATAGTACATTAGTTTTGGCATAGCATCATGAAACCATGTTATGCATCAGAATTCTGTTCTTACTTCTTCTCCTATGACATATATTTACAGAATGTAGAGATGCAAGGCTGGGTCACTAAACATAGGGTTATACTCAAGAAATGTTATATAATGAGGCCACGCACTAAGAATATCAATGTCCAGACCTTACTACAATGAGTTTCCATAACTCAATGATCACTGCAATCTCACAGAGCATTTATTAGCTTGCAGTGGTTATTTTCCACCATCAAAGCATTATGGCTACTCCATCTTAAGGTGTCTTGCAACACGCCTTTCCAAAGCCTAACCTGTGTCAAGTCATTAAGAGAAAGAATGAAGTTGCCAATGGCACCTGTTATGCATATATCCATGCCTTATGCGATCCCTTGATGATAATCAATCTTCGCAGTATTTTTACAATGGATATGTCCTTTGTGGTTATCCTAATCATAACATTTGTGGAAATGATGTAATTCAATCAAAGAACGAACCAAAGAGAGCTGAATCTCAGTTATTATGTGTTGTGTTTTCTATTGGTGAAATGATTTTCCTGACCGATTAATTCACTGATTCTGGCCATTCCTGTTCAATAAGTAGGAAATCATCTTGATTTGCACAACGGGCTATAAGGTCTTCATGCCTCATGGCAATTGACAGGATTATTTTCTGAGATTTCAGGTCAAAGAACAGAAAAATATGAGAGCAACCGAAGAAACTTTGCCATCGATTCAAGGTGGATTCCTTTGTAATCAAGTCATACAGATGCATAAAGATATGAGCCACTTTTCTTGTTGCTTTAACATTGAAGCGGGGAATACTCGGTCATTTCATTCAACTGGGTGTCGACCATTTCCTTCAAACTTCAAGCTAAGGGATAGAACAAAATGACTTTGTCTCTTCACTTAAGGAAGCCGGCGCCAGAATCCCTCCTGTAAAAGGGCATACCTTGAACTCATAAAGCTTAGGGGAAGACGCTTTCATGACAGGTGCCGTGCCGCTGCAGCCCAGCCAAGGCCCCTCACTGGGCTTAGCAAGCGCAATGGGACCCAGCTAATTGCCCAAGCGTTGGGCTTGGCTAGCGTAACGTGTCTCTGGGTCCTGGGGCGCCATAAAAGCCTTGACAGGAGCACTCTGCAGGGAAGCTTTTGGGCACGTGGCCCACTCCAAATAGGAGGTCCGTCGGCTCAACGCCTTGCTGACGGTTGCAAGCGCTTTAGCAGAAGACGGTGAAGGAGCTACACGCTGAAACGGCAGCTCGCGTCAACGCTTCTAAGAAGGCAACAAGCGCTGTTGAGGAATTCAGCCGGCAGGCTCGTTTTCAAGAACTCTTCTGAGTTTTTTTTTTTCTGACAAAGCCGCAGACCAGATGATTGCAATGACGGCGAAGATGTGCTTTTTGTTGTCTTCTTTTTCTGTTTTTCTTTTCTTTTTAAAATACATCATCTGTATTGCCCTTCATTCTTTTCTTTTCAAATTGGGTGTTACGGATGGCTAATAGTTTGGAATTTAGAATACTTCTCTATTACGTGCTGGAGTTGAGCCAGCACAGAATTTCATAGATATGTAAAAAAGAAAAATTTTAGATAGAATAGAGTTATCCTTTTTTAGTGCAGCAAACTTGGGGCTACTCGGGTGGTTCATGAAATTTTGATGGTTAACTCTATTTTCCAAAAAGTTGTTTTCGAAGGATAAAAAATGTGAAGATGTCGTGCTTGTTTTTTCATGTATAAGTTGATATTTTATAAATTCTTGGTTCGGATCAATATAGCATTATTGCCCCCGTCCCATGCCCTCCCCGGTCGATTGTAGTAAGGGTGCAATCCCAACAATTTACGAAGAGAACCCATCCCAAAAAGACGATTTCATCGAGCTGATTCTAATGCAAATTCTATCCCCCTTGGTTTCCAGCTCTGCTTAGGCAGCAATAGAAAAGGGGAATTGTTACGAGACTCATTTCAGAACATCCTTAGCAACTTCCAAGAACATAAGTATCATCTCAAGATCGTGTTTCCACAAAACGGCATCAAAACTTTGATCCATCTTCCGTTGAACTGTACAATTAGAGAAACAAACTACTTAAACCCTTCGGGGACATCACCGCATAACATGCTTGCTCTCTTGTAAAGCAACGACTTACAGACTCGGCAAACCCATGAGCTCAAGTGGCCACTCACCAGACAAATTCTACTTGCTCAAACCAAGGGCAGTTAGCTTGAAAAAAGATCACTCCAACCAACTGGAATTTGGTCCAAGAATCTATTTCCACTGAAGTCCAGAATGATCAAAGATGCTCATCTCCATCGTTTGCTCCGGCAAACTACCAATGAAGCTATTGCTTCTTAAATTTCAAAGCTTCAAGTCCCCATGAGAGATTACTGATACTTGCAGGAACTAAACTCGAGAAAAAATTACCTCCAAGAGACAAAAAAATTCTCAAAACTCTGAATTCACCTGAGAATTAAGAAACCTTCCAGGTAATTCCATTCACTTCGAGATAAAGCATTTGCAAAGCACTGCAGTTTCGCATCTCAGCGGAAATGGGCTCCACTAAAAAAGTCATTCCTCATACTCAGGTCCTTCAGTCCGTGTCTGCTCCGAGCGAAGCTATTCCTCCGAGGCATATCATCAGACAGTCACCGTGCAGTACCCATTTGGCCTCGTTAGATCAATAGCTAAGAAAGCTTCCTCATACCTCATCACAGAGAGAACATGTCTTCCCCTGAAGGAGGCATATAGATTCCTATTAGTCGCGGTAGATAGACGTGCCCCGGTTCAATCAATAGAGCTGTACCCGTTTCGAATGTCCACAGCCGCTTCATTTGCCACTATAATAACTTCCGCCTGAAGGTTTGATAAGAATGGATAAATCATGCGATGGTAAGGATCATGGAGTTGTGAAGATCCAACCGTTCAGGTTACTTAATCATTTCTCGCCAATGCCAGAAGGCCGAACCCGGTAGCACAGAGTCGCGATGCCACGTCGCGCAACATCAGGCGCGTAAGAGGCGAAGGAGAATAAGGATATCGGCGGCTGGAACGCGAGAACGCTTGAGCGTGCGATGAGCGTGAGGCGCGGATCGTCAAACTCCTACCATTGAGCTCGAGAGCTTCGTCTATGGAGGCTGAGCTTGCTGAGGAGAAGATGACCCCATTAAAAAAGGAAATTTTCAGTCCCGTAACTGAAATCCGGCGATGGAGAGAGCTTGAGTTGGAGACGGTGGATGGTCGTCGTTGTCTGGGCTGGAGCTACTGTGCTTGATGGGCTTAACGGAATTGGATCTCACCATTTGCGTTAAAGCCCAAATGGAATGAATGTGGCCGGACTCCATAAATGAATCGTTCCTTGAAAATGTATATTCGATTCGTTTGTAAAAATTCATGTGTCAATACCTACTATAGTTGCATAAATACAATTTTTCAAGGAAATTGTCAAAAGAGTGTCTCATGAATTATAAGTTGAGCGACTAGTTAAGGAACATATTAAGACAAAAGGAAAATCTAAACTCTATGCCAACATGAAAGTTGTCATGATTGCTCTTGCTGATGAAATACATTGCTCGAAACAACATGACGATTACAGTGCACATTCTAGTCCACTACCTTCGGATTATATGCAGCCTTTTGCTGAGTAAAAACTAGTGACGAAGACCTATTGCTTTCCCCGCTCTGACAAGTGCAATGTCGTATGAGGAGAAGCCTTGCAGAGGAACAATATGGAGCTAAGACGTACAGCAGGAACGATGCCCCATTTGACAGAAAACATTTTCCTAACCAAAAAGTCGATGCAATACTTGCGATTGCTTGATCATTGCATGAACCCCTTAAGGATCGTGCCTCTTGGTTTCAAACCGTTGTTTGCTCACAAAATCTTCTCTTGTTTCTTCTCAATCACCAATTTCCTAAATTTATCCACTCAGCAACATACTGCATGAACTCACATGGTTGAACTTGACGATGTAAAAGCACAAGAAATTGCCACATCCAAAAATGTAGACTAACTATAAGTCGGAGGCATTACAAGCAAAATTTCCAAAACAAAAACCATACAGAATATTCAGCTAATGAATGAATTATGGGGCATCAGGACTCCATATCGGGAACGCTCACGATAGAACAAACATACATATCTAGCGTCCCGAAAACGCACATTCCAGGAAAATCCAAAGGCGAAGCATGACCGTTTTCAATTCCATAAATTATATTGCTGAGATATTGCGAGCTTCATTTGAGGTCTTCTCGCTTGGTATTTCCAATGGTAGGAGTACCAAATATATATACATTTCAGGACATGATATTTACAATGTTGGGCTTGCTAGGGAAATAATAGAATCCCAATTCAAGTAACATAGGAACAAAGGAGAAAATCTAAAATGGAGATTCAATTTACACAATGAATGAGACAATTTAAGAAGCATTGTCGTCAGTAGTCATTGCATGAGCATGTTTAGTCTATAAAATGGTGGATCTGGTTTGCATCCCTTATGACCATACATCTTTTAGTTACCATGGAGATATACTTGATTGGAGAATGACAATCTCCGCAAATGCGGAGATTCTTAAACACCCTAATAGATTTTGGACTGGAATGTTTATAAGGCTAAAAACAACATCAATTTTTTCACTGTTCTGGAGAAAATATTGTTCCCTTTGTCCCTCGTCCACATCATGAAGAACAAATTCAGTAGTCAGAACATTACCCAGTTTCTTTATTCGACTGGCCAATCGATCTTGTCATAAATCTCCTGTGCCTTTGGGCATGAAGCGTCACCCACGTATGTTACTTGTGAACATTATTTTTCACTTGAATCCAACTACAACTGGCTTCTTTTGAGATATTCCAGTTTCATCTTCTTTTTGATTGCTGCTGCATCTTCCCAAGACCAGCCGAGGCATAAATATTTGATAGCAAAACATAAGCAGCAGGGTAGTCTGGTTCCTACTAAAGTATCGTTGCTGTAGCTTGTTTTGCAAGTTCAACATTGCCGTGAAATCAGCAAGCTCCAAAAAATGTACGTCAAACCTGACTAGTGTATCCGCCCCGAAAGGCATTAAATTTATAATCTCATGGTAAGGATTCCGATCCACCCAATAAGTCAACAACGCATGCATAGTGGTTAATTCTCTCATCTCACGGAAAACTCGAAAAGTAGCTTCTAGGAGGATGCATGACAACTGACTATTTCTATTTTAGAAACAATTTTTCTATTCCAGACTTATTTCTGAAATAGAAATCTGTTTGATAAATTTATTCAATTTTTCTATTTCTGAAATAGATTTTTGTTCTACAAATAGGTTTAGAATAAAAATCAGAAGTAGGAATTTTCTACTTTTCTATTTCTAGTAGGGGTGTGCAACCGGTCCGGGTCAACCCGGTTCCCGGATCGGCCCACCCGGAAAACAGGGTCGGGAACCGGTTCCGGTTGAAACCGGTCCGAGAATCGGTTCCCAAATATCAGACCCTGTTTGAACCGGTCCGGGAACCGGTTCCGAGGGATTACCCACCCGGGAACCGGATCGCCCGGACCGGTTTTGGAACCGGTTTGGGAACCGGTTTGAAGCCCCCAAAACACACGAGCAAAACAAAACCTAATCTGCTGTCTGTGTCTTTCTCCTTTCCTTTATCTCTGCCGAAACGAAATCCCTAAATCGCGAAGCACCCAAGCACCGACGCCGCTCTGCTGCTCTCGTCAGTCGTCACCCCCCTCGCGCTCGCACCACCGCTGCCATTCCGCCGGTCATCTGAAGCTTTGCTGAGCTGCTGACCCCCGCCAAGCTCCACCGGTTTTGCCCGCGAAGTCGCTGACCCCCGCCGAGCTCGCACTTGAGCACTGACGCCGCCTCCGTTCGATCGCCTCATCCCACCTGCTGCTGTTGCCTCACCGACGCCCTTGACCCGCAAATCTCCGTTCGATGGCCCCTCGCCGCGAAGTCGCTGACCCCCGCAAATCTCGCGTTCGCAAATCTCCCCTGCTGCTGATCTACCGACGCCCGAACGACGCCCCCTTGCTCTGCTCGCTGACACCAGCTGAAGCCGCGTCCCACCGAGCCCCTTGCTGCAGTACCAATTTGTCTCTCATCTTGTCACATTTGGATCAATACAGAAGCTATATTTAGAATATCGATTTTATGGTTAACTCTATAACCCTAGTATAACAACAGCTTGTTGTTTTAAATCAGATTTGGGAGTGCTTCTGTTCTGTTTTCTGGGATCCAAGCCATTCTGAATCTCTGATTGTGCTGTCCATCAGGTAACATTAGTCATTTTGTATTCTTTTTTCACACTAGCATTATTTCTTTCCTTAAATCTGCATCCAACTGTTGCTGTCTTCCTTGATCTTGTCTGCATTCACAACACACTTTTAAGCATTTCATCAGCATCAATAGAGTTTACGGCAGGAAGAGCGTCCTGCTTATCAAGCTTCTTCATGATAGAATTGGCAGAGTTAATATCACTAGAGTTAAGCTCAGTGAAATGAGGGAGAGAAGACACTAGTGGGATTAGTTAGGGATAGGACGAGTCTCTTTGCTAATTTTCTGTTTATTTAGGTCGGTTTTTTCAAACATCAAGATCGACACGTAGCTATTGGGATCAGCTATGTCAACGCTGACGTGCTTTCTTAAATAGTCAAATGAAGAACAGGGAGAGATCCGAGCTAGATTAGGTGCAAGCAGGCCTAGGAGCACCCAACGGCGCTGTAGGTGAATGCGTGCGCCAGTTCCGATTAGAAAATTCTTCAGTCTTATTTTAGTTCTTTATGCGTCTTCCATTGCTTTGCGATTAGAAATGAAATTCCGGGTTTGGTGGTGAACCTAGGTCGACACATTTTTTCTGACCTCATGCCCGCGGTGTTAATAATTGAGTAATTAGCATAAATTACTTAGAGATCTGGTGAACTGTTTGCTTGAAATATATTATATATCATCAAAGAAAAGATTAAGTGCAAATTTAGTTCTTTAAATTTTAGCACTTGTGCAAATTTGATTTTCTAACTTTCATTTTGTGTAACCAAGTCTTCTAAATTTTTGGATTTGTGCAATTCAGTGTCCCCTAATTCTTTTTTTGGCCAACCAAGTACTTTGTTTACCCATTAAAACTAATACTATCAAATTTGAACATCTTTTTTTCTTTTGCTATTTTTTATGCTTGTTTTCTGCTCATTTAGCACGAGATTAGCATCGCTTGTCATTTTTTGGCACTTAAACAGTTGCCACGTCACTAACTCGTTTCAACAGATTAGTTAAAAATAAGAAAATCAAATTGCACAAATTCAAAAAGTTAGAGGAATCACTAAAACAAAGCAAAAGTTGGAGGACGGAATCTCACAAACGCTAAAAATTTAAAGGATTAAACATGCACCCAACCCTTGAAAAAATAGAATAGTTTCGTGAGGCCAAGAGGAAAACTTTAAAAAAGAAAAAAAAATGGTAAACGGTACAAAATAAAACTTGCGAAAACGAAGGTGGGTTGGGTCCCTCAAGGTTTATCAATTTTTATTTAAATTATATAGTTAGCCTTGACTAAAATTGGCCGCTTGACATAATATGAGGAGGCCCATTACATGTCAACGTTTATGAATTTTCTTTATTTATGCATGTAATCCAATACCTTGCAAAAGATGATTGATTTGAATAGACAAGAATATTCTTTTCCTATAGAGCGCCTAAACATTCATGCAAGATGATTGATTTGAATAGACAAGAATATTCTTTTCCAATAGAGCGCCTAAACATTCATGCTTTATGTGGCTGGTGAAATGATGATGCATAACAATTATTGGTTACCAATAAGAATGATTTGAGATGAACTATTTGATGCAAAATTAATGAGACAAGCTTATATGTGTTCGCGGGAATTATTCTATCAAAAATTTTAAATATCATGTAATACAAAACAAGACGGTGAAAATTTGCAAAAGAACATTTAAGTTTTGTAATTCATTGGAGGTCCTTTAAAAAGTTTACACTTGTGGTACTTACAACTCACAATCATTAGTTACATAGACAGTTACTAAGAAATTAAACATGCTTTACGTGACTTTTTCTACTTAGCAACACTAATTTACAAAGGGTTACATTCGTGATTGACACCAAAGATGCATTGTAAGCATTGTAAGCATGTCTTTCTTGAGCAGTCCTCATGCTTCAACTTTGTGGAATCATAATGTTATATATACATATATATTTTTTTTTTCAGTTTTCAGTCAATGGATCAAGACCAAAACATATCAATGGAAGTAGAGGGACATGATGAAATGAGTCCACTCATGGAATTGCCATTCCATGGAGCTGATGAAGTGGAATCTGCAACCATGGGCACGACAGACAAGGTGAGGGTACCTAATTCTCATACTGCTTCGGGTAAAAAGCGAGCTAATCAATCAAATTGTTGGGATCATTTTTCGAGAATTATAGATAAGAAAACACAGAAAACAGTTAAGGTGAAGTGCATTCATTGCGGGATGGATTATGTGTATAATGTTGATCATGGAACCTCTACTATGTGGAAGCACTTGAGAAAGTGCAAAAAGTATTCTCACACAGATAAAAAGCAAATGTTGTTTGCATCACGTGACAAAAGTGTAGTTGGCGAGATTGGGGAAAACACTACTAGTGATAGTGTCTTAACGACATGGAAGTTTGATCAAGAACGTTGTAGGCATATGCTTGCTCGAATGATTATTATTGATGAGCAGCCATTTTCCATGGTTGAACGTGTTGGTTTTCGGGATTTTATTACTGAATTGCAACCTCTTTTCCATCATCTTTCACGATTTACAATGGCAAGAGATTGTATGAAGTTATAATTGAGTGAAAGGACTTGTTTGAAAGCTTACTTTGGTAAGCTTAAATCTAGGATTGCACTCACAACGGATATGTAGAGTTCCATTCAAAACTTGAACTATTTGTGTCTTACTGCACATTATATTGATGAAAATTGGCAGTTACAAAAAAGAATAATCAATTTTGTGATGATGCATAGTCACAAGGGTAAGGAGATTGGTAAAATGGTGGGGAAATGCATTTATGATTGGGGAATAGAAAGGAAGGTGTCCACAATAACAGTGGATAATGCCAGTTCAAATGATGTGGCTGTTAGTTATTTGAAAGAAAAATTTTCAGAAGAAGGATTTTTGATCTTGAATGGTGATGCTTTACATATGAGATGCACTGCTCATATACTTAACTTGATAGTAAGAGACGGATTGAATGAGGTGCGTGATTCTATTGCACACATCCGAAACATGGTTAGGTATGTAAGGAGTTCTTCGGCTAGAGCTAAGACATTCAAAGGTTGCATTGAGAGTGAGAGGATTGCATACAATGGTTCGGTCTGTCTTGATGTTGCCACTAGATGGAACTCCACTTATATGATGCTAGACACCGCCATAAAGTTCAAGAAAGCTTTTAAAAGAATGGAAGAAGAAGATTTATATTTCTTAAGGGAAATTGACAATGATCCTCCTGAAGATGAAGATTGGGAAAATGCCATCATTATTTATAAATTTCTGAAACGGTTTTATGATGCAACCAAAAGGATGTCGGGTAGTTTATATGTTACTTCAAATCATTATTTTGAGGAGATAGCTAAGTTGTACAAGTATTTGAATAATGCGACGAATTCTTTAGACCCAAAGCTTCAAGCTATGGGTTTAAAAATGAAAGAGAAGTTTGACAAGTATTATGGGAGTTTGGATAAAGTTAATATGATGGCATTGATTGCGGTTGCATTGGATCCTACAAAGAAGTTGAACTATGTAAAGTTCTGTTTTGAACAAATCTATGATGATGAAGCAAAAATTGATGAGATGCATGATAAGGTGAAGGTCGTTTTGGAGAATTTGTATAAATCTTATGAGCGATCTTTTGTTGGCTCTTCTGGTAAAGGAAAATTTGGTGATTCAAGTGTGAGTAACAGTAGTAGTGCTTCTAATGTTGATATTGATGACAATGATTGTGAATTCGATGCTTGGCATAAAAGCTTTCTCCATGCGAAGAAAAAAGTATTGGATGAAAACAAATCTGAGCTTGATCGGTATCTTATATCCTTAATATTGATCTTTTGATGTGGTGGAAGACTACTGGGTCAAAGTATAAAATCGTATCTTTGATGGCTCGAGATGTTTTGTCTATTCCCGTGACTACCGTTGCTTCAGAGTCGGCTTTTAGTACATCGGGACGTGTACTTGATGGCTTTCGAAGTTCTTTGACTCCTAGAGTGGTGGAAGGTTTAATTTGTACTCAAGATTGGTTGAGAGCTGTTCGTGTGCCAATTAATGTTGAAGAGTGCATCGAGAATGCGGAACAATTTGAGGCGGGTAAGTTATATATATATATATATATATATATATATATATATATATATATATATATATATATATATATATATTTCTTCTTTGTATTTTGTAATTCATTCGCATAACTATCTATTAAGTGCATGCCTTATTTAATCTCTCTTTTTTTTTTTTTTTTTTTTATAGATTTGGATTGTCTTACCAAGGACATTATCATTGGAAAATAAACTTCATTTTGTCGAAACTCCAATTTTGTGGTAAGTAAATAGACTTTATTAAATCCTATAGTATGGATTATTGTTGATTTTTCTTTATATATGAATTTTAGGTTTTTGTCAGAGATTTTGTACCATGTGGAACGCAAGGCCGAAGAAGGAGAAGAAGATCGAGCACATGAAGGACAAGGTTGATATGGAATATGAGAAACTCGATGTATTTTGTGGGATATGGGGATGCGAGATGGTCGAATTATATACTTGGTTGTTTTTTTTCAAGAGAAGTCCAAATTTTATACATGTTCCCAATGAGTTTGGTCGAAGGATGTGCTTGGTCCGGCCTTTTTGTTTAAGCGAATAACTTATCTAGAATTGTTTTTCTAAGGTTAATTTTTATGCAAAACAGGGTCCAATGAAAATAGGGTAGGGAATAGGGTCCAAAAAATGAGAACCGGTTATAACAGGGTAGGGAACAGGGTCTAGGTCTAGACCCTACCCACCCTGGACCCGCTCACCCCTAATTTCTAGAACAAAAATGAGAAATAAAAATTATTCTCATCGTTCGTCAATCGGTCCTTCATCCATCGCCATTGACCATCGTCCGTCGGTCGCCGACCACCACCGGTCGCCGGCTGGCCGGTCGTTATCAAATGAATTTTAATTTTTAGAGTAGAAATTTTGTGTCGTTATCAAACGATTATTTTTGCTTAGAAACTCTTCTAGAAATAGAAATAGAAAAATCTATTTCTCTTCTAGAATCTATTTCTGGAACAGAATGGTTATCATTCACTCCCTAGGTTTCCCCACCTTGAATACACAGTGATCAAAGCATTGGAAATGCACTGATTTGAGTCCAGTGCTGAATTTATCATCTCCCATGGATTTGCTCCCTTTCACCAATAGTGCCGATACAGGCAGCTCCACCTAAAAGGCTGGCAAATGTAGAAGCACCCCTTCTGATTCCTCTCTCCTCAATTTCATGTAGCAATTCAAAGGCTTATTGGACTCCAAGCTCTTGGCATAGGCATCCACAAGGGCATTATGAGAAATTAAATTCTTTTCAAATAATGTATCAAAAGCTCTCTGAGTGTCTTCAATGTGGTGCAACTAAGAATATGTGCTAATAAGAGAATAACCCATGAAAGTGTCACCAGCAAAGCCCAATCTTGTAGCTAGCGTGTATATTTGTATCCCCATATCTACATCACAATTGCTTCCACATGCCTTGAGAACACTAGCAAATGTGAAATGGTTTGGCCTCATGGGACCTTTTATCATTTCCAAAAAGAGTTTGATACTTCCCGTGATTATCGCTGTCTAAGACATCACGTTATGATCTTGCACCCGATCAAACACCTTTCTCCAATCATTAAGCAATCCACTAGCTACACACTTCGCGTACATGTCCCCCGAGCTGCATCTAACACAGACATCCGAAGCCAATCCAGACTGTATAACCCAGCATTGCAACTGCAACCCCAGCGATTGGAACTCCAACTCCGAACTTGCTGACAAAACAGCTTCGAGTGTAGATCTATCTGCCGCCGTCCCACTCACAAGCATATCGAGAAACAAATCAACAGCTCTCTTGGACAACCCACCAGAGTACATCTTGTCATCATCAAAGTCCCAGCAACCACACTCCTCACGGGCCTTTTCTCGAACACCTTACGAGCTGAAACAAAATCAGCACTACCCTTTGCAAACATGTCAATTAAAATGCACACCCAACGCACACATCAGAATTTACGTAGCCGCTTTTGATTATAAACCCGAAAATTGTATCACCAATTGATGCATTCTCCGGAACTGAACAAGCCCGAATAACTGCCGCGAAACAATAATCGTTAGGTAAAAAAGCCATCTTCAAGCATATGAAGGAAAGTTTCAACCGCTTCAAACTCCAAGAAACCAAGTCCCTTTTCTGACCCATGTCCATAAATATCCTCTCGGCCTCGGCCCAGTCATTGCATATCGAGTAGAGACTGATGAGCGAGTTGAGAATCCCCGAGTGGGCCTCGAGCTCGTACCGAGCCAGCGCGCGATGGACCCGCCTCCGAGAGCGAACAGACTTGAGGAGGAGAGAGAATGTGCGGAGGTCGGGATGGGACCCGTCACGGGACATGAGGTCGGGGTGGGAGATTGCTCCACGGAGGTCGCCGCCACGGTGGTGGGGGTGATGAGGCGGCGGTCGAGGAGCGAGAGGGGGAGAGGTTTTGGCGGGAAGGATGGAGCTTTGATATTGGACGGTGGAGGGAAGAGAGAAAGAGGCGCATTGCTCCATGTCAAGAGAGCCCACTCAGGAAACGAGAAATGTAAATAGATAGCCACGAAGGCAATTCTTCTGCAAAATGCAGGAATTAACAAACGCTAAAATCAATCCGCTTATTTTGCTTTTCATTCGTACGTGGAGAAAAAGAAAATCAATCAATGCATGATTTCGTCATTGGTAGGTGATGGTAATGTTTTGTCATTCTTTTGTTTTATTGATTCCACAAATTTATTTCTCAAAAAAATCAAGAGGAATTGCTTTTTCCCGTAAAAAATATGACTACTAAGTGTTCTCAATTAAAATGCAATCAACTCATAATATCTTTAAACGGAACAAATCAATACTTAAAATTATTGAATTCGTATGTACATGTGGGCATTACATAATATGACGAACCAAAACTAAAAAGAAACAAAAAAGATAATCCAAAAAAAAAATTGAAGAAGAAAAAATGTGAAATTAAAATGAAAAAGAAAAATGGAACACAGAGATGGTTGGAGAAGTCTTAAAGAGGCGCTGAGCCTCGGAAAAGACTCCTACTCAACCAAAGGTCTGAGTTGTTGGTCATCACCATGCAAGTGCTCAGATCCATGAGGGTCGGCCAACCCTAGAATGGTGGTAGCAAGGGCCAATCAACCCTCACACGATGGTAACGAGAGATGAGGTTTTTATTCTTTTCTTAGTCCGGCGCATGGAGCTTCTCCAATGTACCAAACCATTTTCAAGCCTATCCAACTAATCGTATGCCATAAGCGGGTTCCACAAGTCGGGCGGGTTTGGGTGCCATGCCACCAGTGGCGCTCACGGGCTTGCATTCCAATTCCCTGACTCCCTCTGATGCAACCCAAACAGAAGAAGATAGGTTTGCCTTCCCCAAGATCCATGTATTACGAGAACACCACCCCAAGATACATTATGTGTGATTCACCTGTTGCATTTTTATTATTTTTTTCAAAACCAACGTGTCATCGGTGTCACATTGATTAAATGGGAAGGATCATCCTCAATTAAACTCAATCTCATCGTCACATTGGGATGAAGAAGAAATTAGTGGAACACCGGATAAAGTTGACCAATTTTCCAATTCAATCAAGGTTTCACCTTTGTCATACGCAGGCACATGATGGCTTGGGTATTGAAGTGGCTTGGGAGGCATTCGCAGCTTAACGGAAGGATCATGCGCACCAAGTTACAAATTTTAAGACTTAGACAAATAAAATGAAAGTTTTAAAACTCAAATGTATTATGTTGACAAGTTGCGAGACTTTTCTAAGTAATTGTCTCATTTTCTCTTGATCATTTAAAATTTAGAGCTAATGTGACCTTCAAGACCATATGATCACCCCATCGCTATTTTCTCAAGAATTTTATCAATTTTCAATCCAAGTAAATGAATTGCGAAGAAAATAAAATTTTGTTGCAATTGGTGAATAAAGAATTTGAATTTGGGCGAGCCAATTGCTGTGCGACTTCTAAATGCAATAACCACAAATAAAAACTATAACCACAAATAAAAACTACTCTGCAACCTGAGCAATTGAGGAAAAAAGAATGATTTACACCGAGTCAAAGAGGACACGGGCCACTGGCAAGTATATGTAAGACGGCACATTTTGCAGCCTTCTTTGATGAATATTCTACAAAAAACGGGTGATTTGGTTTATAGATGATTAACTGAAGTAGCTAGAATTCACATTGGATGAACATATAGAATACACTTCCTAAACACAGTTACATCCCATATAAGAGATTGTATGGACCACACATGGTGAAACTATACATGAAGTACAATAATACTCCGACCCAAAAAAAAAAAAAGTACAATATCACAACAGTAAGCTAAGAACTAGAAGAAGAAGAATTGTAATCACTGGCAAACTAAACTAGCTCACCTCATTCCCAACATAATACTATGCTGTGGGGAACAAAGCTTTTCCAATTAAACTGTGCGTGGTTCTAGACACCACTTGCTATATCCAAATGGAAAACTAGCGGAAATTATGGGAGTACTTGATGAAGTTGAAAATGTTTCTAATTCCATTTCAACCCTGTCGTCGCCAATTGGCTCATTTGGTGGGTAAATAAGCGGTTTTGGAGGTGTCGCGACCAAATTTTTGGGGTTTGGACCACCTAGGTTTTGGCTAATGGATTGTTAAGCCTAGACTTAACGCGGGCTCCCCCAAGCCCATACCAATTCACGACTTAGGTTTGAATTGTTAACATGCAAATTTTTTAATTAGGAGTCGCCACTAATCTATTTTTGGTGGGTCGATTAGAAACCCTAGTAAAGTAACGGGAGATTCACTTTACTCCTACGAACCAGAGACTAGGGGTACGGGGACTTGATTACGTTAGATTTCTCTAACACCATTTCGGTACCTTTCATTTTATTTTGAAAAATGTTTGGCAAGCAATTTGGATTGATTTTAAATCTATTTCTCTAACATGTGAGGTGTTCATGCAGGTGCGCAAACCACCAATTTAACACCCAAGAAAGCAATTAAATGATGCAGAACTTACCTCAAAGCAAACGAAAGCATCTGCAGTGTTAAATTAAAATCCACATCAACAATCCTAAATATGGTTTCTAATTAACATGCAATTTCTTTTCTTTTCGTTTTCACTTATTAAACGAGACTATAATCCCTATGCAATGCAATGCTTTTAATCTAATATGAAGTGATATGGCATGGCAACATGTCCTAAACATATGAATAAAATTTTTATGATCTCTTAATGAACATGCAATTGTTAAATATGCAATTTAAATTAACCAAAATGACTTAATTCTAATGACGTGCAATGCAATGCAATGACGTACAAAATTATTTAAACTAAAATGACATGCAACATTGCAATTTAATATGCGAGCTATATGTCACGCGACATTTATTAAATACCTAATCCAATGACGGACAATTTCTAATTAGAAATGAACCTAACAATAATCACTAAAATGACAAGCATTTCATGAGCCTAATTCTATATGACATGCAAATGGCATTTTTTATTTTAAAAATGCAATCTATCCTAGAAATTGCAACTAATTTATCCTAAGACAAATTTTTTATGAAATTTGAAATGATCTAGCTAGATTAAGATTCTATGTAATTTAAACTAGGGATTAAGTCATATTAAATCCTAATTTAAACTAAGACATTATCTAAATCTAAAATGTAATTTATCTAAAAAAGATGATCTAAATTTAAAATGAAACATGCAATTCTAATCTAATATGCACAATGATTTTTTTTGTGTTTTTCTTTAAGAAATTCGAAATTAAAACTAACACATAATTAAACATGCAATTCAAATAAAAAACTAACAACCTAAATGATTGCACTTTTTTTTTTTTTTAATTCGATTTTTTATTTAAAAATTCATAATAAGATTGCAATCCTAAATATGCAAGGTGACAACAAACCTAATCCTAATTGAGAAATTTTTTTAAGATTTTTTATTTTACGAAAATAAGATTCAACTCAATCAACTTGACGATAGCAATTCAAACAAAAGATAAGATTGATATCCAAAAATTAGCGAACCATATCTTGCATGAGATCGGGTTAGCCAATTTTAAATTAAATCGCGAATCGAATCTCGGGCTTGAGATTGGATTGTCGATTTTGTAAGGAATTGCGAGTCGGATTCCGGCGCGAAAATCGGACTGTCAATCCCTAGCTTGAGGGACTATTTCATGTTGGAATTCAACCATTCATTCAGGAATAATCCTACTAAAAAAACAAAGTAAATAAATGAAACTAACATAAAAAATAATAATAAAGTAAATAAAAAAGAAAAACTACCTAATTGATTTTCCTTTTTTTTTTTTTTTTTTGTTTTTCTTTTCCCTTCCCAAGCATGGATTGCTCCAAGTGGTAGGTCACCTCGATCAACTAGCGTCGGTCCGAAAGGGCAACCGGCGAAGGGAAGGCACGGTTGGTCGCAGGTTAGGCGGGACGGGAATGGAACTCGGAGCAAGACGGCAACGGGGAGGCTCGGAGCAGCACAGCAACTTCGGAAAGGCGGCGTCACGGGTGGAGGCGTTGCGGGGGCATGGACGGACGGGCTAGAGCGGATCACCGGTGATGCGAGGCGCGTTGTCGACAATCGGAAGGTTCGGGTGGTCAGGGGCGGAACTAGAAAGGCTTGAGTCCTATTCTGGCGATTTGCGTGTGGGCGGCGTCCGGAGTCGAACAGGGCGTCGCGAGTCTGCCTGGCGGAGTGGCTCGACTCGAGCTCGGGTCGTCGCGAGGAGGTGATCGGCGATTGCTGGTGTCGTGTCGCCGCGGGTGGAGCGACGGGCGGTGATGGGCAGATCTGGCTCGAGTTTGGTCTCGACAAAGCTTTGGTGGACCGGAGTGGTCGCGGGTCATCGAAATCGTGGGTCGACGCGGCACGAAGGGAGAGCGGTGGCGGTGCGGCGCGAGGGGGCGATCGAGCGGGCTGAGCGGGCGCGCGGCCGGTGGAGGTGCGACGCGTCGCGGGTCGGCATGGCAAGGCGTCGGACTCCGTGTCCGGCGGACAACGTCGGCGCTGGGTTGTGGGCCGGAGAAGGCGAAGAGCGGTGGTGGTCACGAGCAGGGGCGGTGTTCGCGGACGGACGCTCCCAAGGAGGGTGAGCGGCGAGGGAGACGATGAACAGTCGTCTCCTCTGCCCCCTCGTACTTTCTCCTCTCCCTTTTTTTCTTTTCTCTCTCTCTCACCTGTCTCTCTCACGTCACCTCCCCTCTGTTTTCCCTTTTTCCTTTGACTTTTTTCTTTCTTTTTCACCAACACACCTCCACGGACGGCTTCCCTTTTGGCCTTTTTTGTGCTTTTTTTTTAGTCTCCCCTCTTGACCTCTTCGTACGCATCCTTTTATAGGCGAAACAAAACATGATCTTTTTTGTTAATATTTTCATCTCACGAATATCGCTTATAACCTCTTGGTCACAAAAATCCTTATCTCAAAAATATTCTCCGCCGATTTCATCATCTATTGATAAAGATAAGATTACAATGCGATTTTTTTAATTTCCAAAAATCATCATAATATCGCATCAAATCTTAAATTTTCACAAGATAATTAATTAAACATAACGACGGGCTTGGGTTAATTTTCTCCTTTTGTGGGCCTAGCCCAGCCTGCTAATTTAAAACCCAAAACCACTAATTCGACCCATCCGCCACCGGTCCAATAAATAAATGTAAAAAAATGCAAATTAAAAACAAATGCACCTAAATCTATATGCTATGCAATTAATATTTTTTCAAGGATAAAATTAATCCCTAATTTTTTAAGGAGATAAATGACTAAATGGGTCGCCAAAATGTAGGTGTCAACAGCTGCCCCTCTTTGAAGGTGAGCTCGTAGAGGTTGCCTTAAAAGATAAATTGAGACCTAAATTTTGACTATGCACATGCATTGAATGATTTTTTTGATTTTTTTGATGATTTTTTTTTGTCGGGAAATGAATCCCATTTTTTTTTTAAAAAATGCAACTCATATGATGCATGTAAATGCTAATGCAAATGCATGATGTGAAAGGAAAGAGCGTACCTACAATTACTTACCAGTCAGTGCGGTAGAGCATCTTGAGGTACATGATAAGTCCCTGTTTACTCTACAAGTACCCAACTCTCACTCAGGTTCCTTGAAAAGCGTAACAGGTAAGAACATTCACATCCAAAGTGAAATGTTCAACAGAAAAAATTAAGACATCCAGATCCAAACTGAGATGTCAAAATTTTTGAAAAACTCAAAATACCTAGATCCAGACTAAGGTATAATGAAAAGGATTGACAAACATTCACATCCAGAGTAAAATGTTTGAATGAAAATAATCAAGACATCCAGGTCCAGACTGAGATGTCAAGGTTTTTGTAAGCTCGAAATACCTAGATCCAAACTAAGGTATAACGAGGAAAGCTGAAGAACATTCACATCCAGAGTGCAACATTCAACGAAGAGAATTGAGACATCCAGATCCAGACTGAGATGTCAAAATTTTGGAATGCAATTTGTATGCAAATGGTAAAGGAACCTACCTGGAATACCTTACCTTCATGGAGGGTAGAGTGATTCAAGATAGTCGGTGTTACATGTTCAGGACCCGTACCTTTCTACGATCGCCTTAAATAGTGACGGAGAGACTACTTTCCTAGGACCCGTACCTTTCTACGGTCGCCTAGTAGGGCAGCAAGGTCTTCTAAGGAAACTACTTTCCTAGGACCCGTACCTTTGTACAGTCGCCTTGACGAAAAAATTGATTTTCCAGGACCCGTACCTTTCTACGGTTGCCTGAATGGAGAAATTGCTTTTCCAAGACTCGTACCTTTCTACGGTCGCCTATTAGAGCAATAATTGTTGTCTAGAACCCGTACCTTTCTACGGTCGCCTAAACGGGGATTCACTTTCCAAGACCCATACCTATCTACGGTCGCCTGAATAAGGAATCATTTTCCAGGACCCGTACCTTTCTACGGTCGCCTGAACTGAGGTAATTTCTTTTCACAGGGCCCGTACCTTTCTACGGTCGCCTGTTAGAGCAATAAGGTTGTCTAGGACCTGTACCTTTCTACGGTCGCCTAAACTGAGGTTTTGCTTGGCTAGGACCCGAATCTTTCTTCGGTCGCCTAACGTGGCAGCATAGATTATCTGACCAAGACCCGAACCTTTGTTTGGTCGCCTTAATCAGACTGAATCTGGAGGAAAAATCTTTAGGGGACAACTCCATTGAGTGTCGGTGTAAAGGACTCTGGGCTACGAAAGCACGCCAGATCGATAAAAGAAATCCAGGCTACGGAAGCACGCCGATTCGATAAAATGGACTCTTGGCTACGAAAGCACGCCAGGTCAGGAACTCCGGGCTACGGAAGCACGCCGAGTCTATTAAAAGGGACACTGGGCTACGAAAGCACGCCAGGTCAGGAACTCCGGGCTACAGAAGCACGCCGGGTCAATGAAGGAGACTCTGGGCTTTGAAAGCACACCAGGTCGATATAAAGGACACCGGGCTACGAAAGCATGCCGGGTCAATGAAAGGGACTCTGGGCTACGAAAGTACGTCAGGTCAATATAAATGGACATCTTGACCAAGTCAAGTGTCGATAATGGGTAGATATATACTCACTTGATGATATCTCTAATTCTTGGGGATATGTCTTCTGGAATTCAGATATCTTGTGGAAGTCTCTCACCCCTCAATAGAAATAAATCAAGGATGCACCTTGAATATTCGTGATGGTTTCTCTTCTTGAAAAGAGCCTGAATGTCAAGAGCTCTTGGGTCTTTGAGATACGTTTTAGAGCAAAAATGCATTTACCAAATAAATAAGCAATTACGGCTATTCTAGAATGCACACTTCAAAATCTACTGAAGTTTTTATCAATTCAATTGGGGTTCATGCATAATGACATTTGCATCACTCAAATTTCCATTGGAGACATTTCAAAAGAATATTCCAATGTGAATACATGAGTGTCATGGATGTGTCAAATGAGAGATCTTTCGATCAGAAAGGACTTTTCACTCCCTGATTAAAATGGCCATTTCATCCTGACCTTTGATGCAGGATTTTTAACAGTCACTCTATCTCACTGTCATCATGCCAAACAAGGGTTCGAGTAATCTCGCAAGTGGTATGAACTTACCAATCTGAGAGGTCTTTAACAGGGACTGTAATGCGGGCTTGGTCAATGGCTTAGCAAAGGAGACTCTTTGAGTCGAGGCTATTGAAAAATGAGTGATATTTCACAATCATCTTAGGGTTTACAAATCAAGAAACATGAGAAATGAAGCAGAAATTATCTTACTCACACTTCTTCAAGCGATGCTTTCAAACATATGAACTTTTACGTTAATTCAAGTGCCCTAATCTAAGAGACTTTGTAAGGGACGTAACGTAAGCTAAGTTCATGGGTTGAGAAACAAAAAGATGATTAGGCTCAAAAAGTGTTTAGGGGGTCAAAGTTGGTGATCATCTTGACATTTCCAACAAATTTCATCCCAATCATCGAAGATTTTCTTCACATCACAACTCCATTGATTGCAACATCTCAACATTTGAGTTTTTTTTTCTTTTTTGGGTACCACCTTGTTGGGGATATGACTCACATCATCAAGTGTTTGATTTTTCTTTGGGCATTGGCCTTGCTTTTACCAGGTACACTGCTTTTTCATGCCCCATTTTTTGCACTTTTTTTTTACTTGCACAGCCTTCATCTTTTATCAGCATTGTAAACTATGCTAGTTGAGTGGTTTGATTTTTCTTTTCTTGCCCCAGTGTGGGGGATGATCATCAACTGTGTTTA
The DNA here is from genome assembly GCA_017140475.1 of Eucalyptus fibrosa. Lineage (NCBI taxonomy): Eukaryota > Viridiplantae > Streptophyta > Magnoliopsida > Myrtales > Myrtaceae > Eucalyptus > Eucalyptus fibrosa. The sequence continues at coordinate 5,617,717 of CM029515.1, read as the reverse complement.
ACATGAAATGAATTCATAGTCTCAAGGGGGCTATGCAATGGACAAAGTGTATAGGATAGAGAAAGAACCACTCTTCGTCGTCCTAAGGCACTTTAAATTATCATACAAGTCACACTGTAAAAGCAATACTCGAAGATTGATGCAAGTGTGAGTAAGAAAATTCCTATCGTTCATTTCAAATCTTGTCCCAGTATGGGACGACTCTTGATAGGGATAATTTAAAAGCTCTTTATGTGTGTGGGCTCAAAGGGCTGAACAATGGATATACCTGAAGTGTTTTAGGTAGTAGAAGAAAATGCCTCTCATCACCTTGGTTGACATACCCTTTGTGAGATCATCCTTTTCCTCATGGGCATGGAATTTTTCACACAACTCATTGGGGCTCTGTGTATGAAATAGTGTATGGAATATGGTTTGCCTTTCATCATTCCAAAATATCCCATTTCACATATTCAATCCATCTCACACAATTCATCAAGGAAGAAAAATGCAAGATGTGCAACAAATTTGAACAATTCAATTCACTGAGGAAATTTACTGATCATAGAAATGCTTGCAGCTCAAATCATGACATGGCAAATTCTATCATGGATAATACTTCTTGAAAGCATTAGAATTAATTGGAGTAGAAAACTCATGACTACCCATTTATGCTAGAACGGCACCTCCTGAAAGTACCTTCCTTACCACATATAGGCTGTTGGAGCAAACTTGCCCTCAGGATCTTCCACTGAAGAATGATGGTTCTCTTTTACTTGCCCCAAATCTTTTTTCATTGCAAGTGTGCTCTAAACCTGTTGATCACAAGTTAAGTATATGATTATTGAAACTTGATACGCTATTCTCAGATGTCCCTTGTCATAACAAGTTATAGAATTATGCTCTGAGACAAGAAGCAAATGAGTCAGACAAACAAACAGGTTTAATATGCTACAAGTTTTGGAAAAATGTTTTTCTTTTCTTTCTTTTTAACAATGAAATGCTTTTTCTTTCAAAAAAGTTTTTGGGAGGAAGCATGAAAAAGTCCAGCCCTCAGGATTTATCCGTGGATGATATTTTTCTTTTTCATGGTTGGATATCGTCATTGGACTGGTTTGGAGTACCCCGTCATGTCCTCAAAATTTGAAATAAAATTGTAATTTCATTGAATAGAATCAAATGAATTACATTATTGGAATGGAAATTGTGATTCCTAAACCCCTAAAAAGAGAAAAAATCGAAAACGATTCCTAAAAAGCGGAAACCAATCCTAAAAAGTGATAAAAAAAAAAACTCCTAGAAAGAGATAAAAAAATTCCCGCGCAGGGAAATGTGCAACAGTAAGAAGTTACTCTTGCAGGCTAACGTCCATGTCTTCCGAAGGTCCTTCGTCAGAGGCTCCTATGAAGAGGTCATCGAACAGACCTGTAATTCCTTCCAGGGTGTCATCAGAGTTCTCTGTCTTTGGAGGCGTCAGATCGTCCATGTCATCCCATCCACTTGGAACTATGTTGCGGGAGTCAAAGTAAAAGCTGGGAGGAGCTGAATACTTCACCAGGTAATCAAACTTGCCACTAGGCTGCCCTAGAGTGTCCATCACTTCCACTTCATCTTGTTTTGTCTTAGGGACATTGTCAAGTTTGGCAATGACTAGTGGGTTATCCTCCAGTTCAGGCATGTCATTATTGCTCATTTGGGTCTCGTATTCCTGTTTCGAAACTACTACCTCAGGGAAAGCAGGTGCAGGAGTCAAATCCGCTCGGAGGGATTGGATTTGGGCTGTCATGAGTTGCATAGAGGTGAGCAATTATTGGAGTTGGTATTCCATAGCGGAGATACGATCATGCATTTCAATTTGGTCGGCCATTTTAGCTCTTGATTGCGTAATACATGGCAAATTCGTTATCACCTAATTCAAATGAATGAAAATATATAAGTACGAGGTGCAAATAAAGAATCAATCCATGACAATGATCTATCAACTTTTTTCATTTTTTTTTTTTTTATGAAAAGCTCTTACAAAAAGAGAATTTTCTAAAGAGAGCTAGAAAAATAGACATCCTAGCAAGATCAAATTTCCTAGACATGAATTGAAAACAAATTCTCCAAAAAAATTTTTTTTTTTATTCTCCAAATGATTTATTGCATGGCAATTTCCTCATTTCATTCTTGACAGGAATTAGATCAAATGACTATCCTAAATTGTTATGGACAAACCAAAAGCATGACAAAATAAATTGCATGGTATAGGGATAGAAAACTTACTTTACCAAGAAAAAAATCAATGGCAATCACATAGACATGCGCATGGTAAGTGGCTCGATTTCTAATCTATATGGCTTATCAAAGTGAAGCCTCAAGGATGATCAGACTAGCCACGGGCTTGTGGACTATGTCGGGTCCTCATGAGTCCGGCTTGGTCAAAGAGCCGACTCGAGTCGCGAGCATGCAAACCGAGGTGGGTACTCTTGACATCATGAAAGAAACTTCGGGATTGAGATGGGCGACTCGTACCACGAGCATGCGGTTGGAGTGGTATCCATCTCAACACCATCCTAAATGATCATGTGCAGCCCAGGTCCGACGGCAAGCTATGTGTGCAATAGTGTAGTGCTAGATGCAAGGCATGCATGACAGTTTATATCAAGCAACACTTTGTTCATGAAAATAAACCATACATTCCTACACCTTCCTGCAAAACAAAGGTTAACAAACACTTCCCCTTATACCTCCCATCCTGCAAGAATATTTAACACCTTAAATGTTAGAGGCGTAACTGGGATCCTTGCTGCCAAACAAAAACATTTTTCAAAATATAAAATTGGCCTAAGTCCACTAAGAGTTTCCACTCAAGTCCCCAGCGGAGTCGCCAAGCTGTCACGACCCAATTTTTCGAGTGTGTGAACCACCTAGGTTTTGGCTAATGGATTGTTAAGCCTAGACTTAACGCGAGCTCTCCCAAGCCCATACCAATTCGCGACTTAGGTTTGAATTCTTAACATGTAATTGATTTTAAACTAGGAGTCGCCACTAATCTATTTTTGGTGGGTCGATTAGAAACCCAAGTAAAGTAATGGGATATTTACTTTACTCCTACGAACCAGAGATTTGGGTACGGAGACTTGATTACGCTAGATTTCTCTAACGCCCTTTCGGTACCATTTCTTTTATTTAAAAAAAAATGTTTTTGCAAGCAGTTTGGATTAATTTTAAATCTAATTCCCTAACATATGAGGTGTTCATGCGGGTGCGAAACCACCAATTTAACACCCAAGGAAGCAATTAAATAATGCATGACTTACCTCAAAGCAACGAAAGCATCTGCAGTGTTAAATTAAAATCCACATCAACAACCCTAAATATGGTTTCTAATTAACAAGCAATTACTCAATTTTTGTTTTCTCTTTTCCAACAAAAATATAGTCCATATGCAATGCAATGCAATGCAATGCTTCTAATCTAATATGAAATGATATGACATGATAATATGTCCTAAACTATATGACATAAATAAGCATGCATTCTATTATAAAGAAATGTAATAATTAAATATGCAATTTCAAATTGACCCAAATGACTTAATTCTAATGACGTGCAATGCAATGCAATGACGTACAAAATTATTTCAATTAAAATGACATGCATATTGCAATTTAATATGTGAGCTATATGTCACGCGTCATTTATTAAATGACCTAATCTAAAGACGGACAATTTCTAATTAGAAATGAACCTAACAATAATCACTAAATGACATGCATTTCATGGAGCTAATTCTGTGTGACGTGCACATGATTTTTCTATTCTAAAAATGCAATCTGTCCTAGAAATTGCAACTAATTTATCCTAAGAAAAATTTTATTTTTTATGGAGTGCAAAACATAACTATCTAGATTAAAATTCTATCTAGCCTATATTAGGGATTAAGTCATACTAAATCTTAATTTAAACTAAGATACTATCTTAACTAAAGCTCTAACCTAAGATGCAAAAATCAATCTAAAAAAATATGCAATTTTATCCTAATATGTCATGACGTGCAAGGATGCCCTAATCTAATATGCATGCATGATGATTTTTTTTGTGTTTTTATTTAATTTCGAAATTAAAACTAATACATAATTAACATGCAATTCAAATAAAAAAACTAACAACCTAAATGAATGCACTTTTTTTATTTATTTAATAATTCGAAATAAGATTGCAATCCTAAATATGCGAGATAATAAAAAAACAAACCTAATCCTTATTCAGATTTTTTATTTAAAATTCGAAATAAGATTGAGATTTTAAACCTAAGACTAGGAATATTCTAAAGCAAATCTATTCCTAACTTAAGTATTTTTTGGATTTTTCTTTTACGAAAATAAGATTGACTCAACTAACTTGACGATGGCAAATCAAACAAGATAAGATTGATATCCAAAAATTAGCGAACCATATCTCGCACATGAGATCGAGTTGGCCAATTTTAAATTAAATCGCGAATCGAATCTCGGGCTTGAGATTGGATTGTCGATTTTTGTAAGGAATTGCGAGTCGGATTTCGGGCGCGAAAATCGGACTGTCAATCCCTAGCTTGAGGGACTATTTCATATTGGGATATCAATAACATATTAAGGAACAAATCCACTAAAACAGAATATTTTAAAAGAAAGGTAAAATAAAAGAAAAGAAAAACCACCTAATCAGATTTTCTTTTTGTTTTTCTGTTTTTCTTCTTTTCCAGGCACCGCTCGTGGATCTCCAAGGGGAGAGGATCGATCAATCCGGCGAAGGGGCTCCGGCGAAGGAAAATTCCGACAGCAGCAGGCGGTGGAGCACGGGAATGGAACTCGGAGCAAGACTGGCAACAGGATCAGCAACAGCAGCAACTTCAAAGGCGGAGCAGAGATGGTGCGGGTGGTGCTCGGGCTTGGCTGCAGACGGATGCACGGCGTCGACGATCAAGTGCGAGCGCGACGGGACGAGCTCCTGCGGGTCGCTCGGAGGTGCGGAGGGAGCGGTGCTGGAGCACGGTCGTCGGACGTGGGCTGTTAGCTTCGGGTGCAGGGCACTGGCGTCGGGCAAATCTGGCTCATGTAGAAGACTCCGGTTCGCAGCACGGCAGAGTAGCAGGTCGTCGCGGCGTAGTTGGAGCGGTCGTCGAGTCACCGAAATCGTGGGTCGGCGCGGCACGAACGAGAGAGCTTAGACGGACACCGGTGGGGCTTCGAGCGAGGCGGTCGCAGCTAGCCTCGGCTTCCAGGCGGCGTCAGCGTGGCGAGACAATAGTGTCTGGCGGACAACGTCGATGACCGGTCGAGATGGCGAAGGAGCGGCGGCAAGCATGGAGTCTTCGCGGATGGAAGTTACAGAGGGGTGAGCGGCGAGGGAGACGATGAACAGTGTCCCCCTGCCGCTTGTACTTTTCCCTTCTACTTTTCTTTTCTCTCACCTGTCTCTCTCATGTCACTTTCCCTCTTTTTCCTCTTTTTCCTTTGACTTTTCCTTCTTTTTTCTCAACACACCTCCACGGACGGCTTCCCTTTTGGCCTTTTTTGTGTTTTTTTTTTTTAGTCTCCCCTTTTGACCTCTTCGTACACATCCTTTTATAGGCGAAACAAAACATGATCTTTTTTGTTAATATTTTCATCTCACGAATATCACTTATAACCTCTTGGTCACAAAAATCCTTATCTCAAAAATATTCTCCGCCGATTTCATCATCTATTGATAAAGATAAGATTACAATGCGATTTTTTTAATTTCCAAAAATCATCATAATATCGCATCAAATCTTAAATTTTCACAAGATAATTAATTAACATAACGACGGTCTTGTGTCAATTTTCTCCTTTTGTGGGCCTAGCCCAGCCTGCTAATTTAAAACCCAAAACCACTAATTCGACTCATCCGCCACCGGTCCAATAAATAAATGTAAAAAAATGCAAATTAAAAACAAATGCACCTAAATCTATATGCTATGCAATTAATATTTTTTCAAGGATAAAATTAATCCCTAATTTTTTAAGGCGATAAATAACTAAATGGGTCGCCAAAATTTAGGTGTCAACAGGAGGCATTTGAAAATTACCAATATCTCTTTCAAGCATTTCTAAGACTTTGTTCATTGGAGGCCGATGGTCGGGAATTAATTGTATACACCAAAGTGCAACTATTATCATCTTTTTTATCACCTCCCTTTCCTCTCCTACCATTTCATCCATTTCAACACTTTCTCCTTCATTGACGTGATCATATACCCACAGCGGAAAATAAATTTGGCTTGAGCGTTCCGCATTTGCATTTAAATTTTTCCTTCTACCTGCCATTTCCATGAGCAACATCCCGAAGCTATAGACATATGCTTTATAAGATACACCACCGGGGGTTTTGTAGAACAACTCAGGTGCCATATATCCCAAAGTTCCTCTTGCAGCGGTCATTGGAACTATGCTATGATCAATGGGATAAAGTTTCGCGAGTCTAAAATCAGAAACTTTTGGCATGAAATTCTTATCTAAAAGAATGTTGTGAGGCTTGATATCAAAGTGGAGTATTTGCTTGTCACACCCCCGATGTAAATATTCAATCCCCCTTGCCACCCCAAGAGCAATCTCATATGTTTTCTTATAATCAAGAAACTTATCACCTTCCTTTGTGAAAATACGCTTATCTAAAGATCCATTTGACATGAAGTCGTACACGAGAGCTTGTTTCGAGCCTTCAAAGCAAAAACCAATGAGTTGCACTATATTAACATGGTGAATTCTTCCAATAGTAACTACTTCACTAATAAAATCTTGGCCATCGGCCTTAGACTGCTTTAAAATCTTGATGGCTACCTCGTTGCCGCTTCTGAGCGTTCCTTTGTATACAGAACCATAACCTCCTTCACCTAGTTTGTGCTTAAATTTTCCAGTGATCTTCTTGATATTCGAGTAAGAGTATCTTATGGGCAAAAAGTTATTATGAGTCTGCAAGAATTCTTCAATGTTCTTGCTCATTGATAAATGCCTTCTTCTGTACTTGTAGATTAGAAATATGGCGACAAATGGCATTCCGAATACAAATTTCACTACACAGAAAAGAACTGAAGAAAATTTTGATAGGTTAGAATAGGGTTTTTTTTTTTTTATTTCCATAATTATTGTGAGAATAAATCATTGTGGCTTACTTAATAGTACTAGTAAATCCCAAGTTGTCCAAAATGCAATATCATCTAGGACACCTGCGGTAGGAATGAATGATGTGAAAAATAATTGAAGGAAAAAAAAAGTTTGGAAAGCAAAAATCATAAGGAACATAGTAGTAGCAAGCCCACGAGCTGAAATAATAAAGTGAAATAATCGACTGACTTGCTTTTTAAAAGCCCACGAGCATCATGCTTTCTCTCTTTTAATTATAATTAGATAGAAAACTTTTATCTTGTCGTATGTAGCCGTTACTTTTAAGCTGAAAAAAGGGTGTAATATTTGATAGAATCACATTAGTGCATCCCGACACTCGTTAAGAATGTTGAAAATAACGATTATACTTTATATACGAAATGCAAGCTGTAAATTGAACAGAAAATAGGAATTATATATTCCTATCAGCATGTAACCAAACTTTTACCTTAATCAAACCAATTGTTTTCTAATTCTTGATAGGTAATCAGTAAATCCGAATCGATCTATTTTGAGAAACTTTTTAACAACATTGTTACATGAGACTATACTAATATACTGACTATTCGCCAAAGTGGTATATTTTTAACCAAAAGAATGAATCAGTGGGTTTATTCGACAAGTAAATCCTTGCTTCATTCAATTTTTCACCTTCAATAACTAGCGATTAGCAAAGAAACATGCGATTCCATGAAAGCACAATGATGATGCAAATGATGGTAGACATCCTTTGATTCGACAAGACCACAACACGGAGAAGAGTGGGCGTCAACAGTGCACGAATTGTTTTAAAGCGAATGAATTTTTGTCATGTCCAGGGATCTCATGTTCTATTACCCTTAGAATGGTACCTGTTCTTTTCCAGAGCCAACGCGAGACTGGCAAGATGATGGAGTTGACGTGAATCTTTATCACCACCGATCACACCCTCTTAAGAGAACACTTAAATAGAATTAGTCTATCACTGGAATTGCTTTAAAACAGAGGTATTGTGTATAGATATCATCAACAAAGCCTAAATTAAGTCACAAACTTTATACGTAATTCTAATTTCTTATATGATTGAATCATTTCATGAAATAAATAATTGCTTTAAGAAAGGCATCTCATATGACAATAACATATCGCACGGGTCATTGTTGACCTAGCCATGAACGACTACGTGTTTTGTCATGCGAATCATTATATTTATGTACAAAGAAGTTACATTAAACATCCTCTCCTATTCTCTGTTGAAAAGGTAAAATCATGTACTATAATTTTATTCTTGCAATGCACTTGGCAAGAATAACTATGGTGCTTTAGTATAAATTTAAGCTAGTACAGCTATATAAAGATGGGATTTATGTAGGGACAATTTGAAGCGACAGTGGGTCCTAATGACTTTCCTTATTGAAAATTTCATCTCCTTGATCGACGGGGCACGATACTTTCAGTTGCCTTGTTCTATAGAAAAACCGAAGTCAAGCACGTAATAAATGCACGCAAGTCAAGAAATTAAAGGAGGTGGACCCAAACTGAAGTTCCATTCCATTATTAGTGGAGTCATGTCCAACCCTTCTCTATTGATGACCCCCTTTTATTGACCTAGACATATAGCACATCTTGAAGTTTCCACCCATTGAAAATTCAAAAGATTTTGCTTCGCATAAGATCTTTCTCCACATCTCTCCACGTGAACGTTGGTTTCAAGTTCCGTCAACGAACAAATCCACCCCTCTCCCCATCACTTCCTTTTGATACGTTATCTTTCTTCTTGTTCTCTTCTTTATGTTTTTTTTTACCTCCTCCCTTCTTCATCTCTATCTTCTTTCTTCGCCCCATGAGTCACGATTCATAGGAAAATTGATTTATAGTTTCAAGGAACAATATCATGAAAAAAAATTGGCTATTCACAAAACTACTCTTTCTCCATGTCATGACACAGGACATCAATTTTGACGCAGTACCATCAAACCATGTTATAAAGGTTCACTGATCTCTTCTTTTGGATTGAATAATAATTCCGTTGATTGTTTGATAAGTCCAAGGATTTGTTCTTGTGTGCAATGATTTCTTATATTTTTTGGACACTCACGATACAATAATTGCAAAATTATACTATCATAGAATGAAATAAAACAAGAATTCATATATAGTTAGAGCAGAAAATAGGCTAGCATAAGGACTCACTAAATGGGCATAAAGGGTTTCGCACCCCAGCTGTTATTTGAAAAAATATCAAGAACATTATACGGTTAATTAAGAACTTCTACACATGAACGATGCATGATCTTTCAATACTATTTTAATGCTTTGTTTGGGAGAGGGAGGAAAGAGGCAAAAAGAAGGGGGGTGAAGAAAAAATTTCCTTTTTCCTCCAATCCACTCTCGCAGAAAATTTAGACTTTTCAAAATTAGTTATTCTTCATGTCACTACATAGCACATCAGATTTGACATGATACCATAAAACCATATTAGCATGCATCCGAATAGTTTGTTCTAATTTCTTCTCCAAAGACATTTATTTATAGAATGTGGAAATTCCATGTAGGATTACCAAATATAGGATAATACTTAAGAAACGCAATAGAATGAGGCCACACACTAAGAATATCGATGTTCAAACTTGAATATGATGAGTTTGCATAACTCAATGATCGCTGCAATCTCGCATATTAGGAATTCATACCTTGCTATGGTTATATTCCACAGTCAAAGCATTACGGCTACTTCATCTTAAGGTGTCTTGCAATTCGACATTCCAAAACATAACCTGTGTCAAGTCACATAGGAGAAAGAATGAAGTTGCCAATGGCACCTATTATGAGTTGATGCCCCCTCTTTGCATATCACTTGAGGATAATGGATCCTTGGTTTTATTGACTATGAATATGTCCGGAGGTGACAACAGGCAATGGGCATGGACAAATGTCCAAAACTGAAAACTCTAGACACTCCGACAATATTTAGTGATCTTATAAATCTACACTGGTAAAGCCAATCTGAGTATCAATGCAAACTGGACCATTTAGTTAATGGAGGCACCTCTTTAGCTGTCAATTAGACGGGATTTAAGTGATGTCTAATCTAAGATTTAATATTGACAGGTATGTTCAATTTCCCAATGGCTTGATCATCAAGTTGGTCTAGTTGCTTTAACACGTGGGATCTTTTGATAAGTCATTCAAAAACCCCTTGATGAGTTTACCCAAAGAAATAACGACCATCCAAGTGATGGGATAAGGAACCAACCTGAATACACAACCCTTATTTTAAAGACTAGACCATAAAGATTGAGCGATGTAATTGTAGATTCCGTGCTCTTTCATCAGTTGCAGGACATATATTAGCCCCCTTGGAAGCACAACTCTGTAGAGGATTCCCGTCCAACTTTATTTTTGGGTGCTTTTCTTCCCTCAACTTATGACTCTTAAGGGAACGCCTTAAAGAAAAACCTCAAAAAATTTTGAGAAGTAACCTTCCCATCAAAAATTAAAGTACTACTCGAATAATTTAAGAAAAATCATGAAATTTTTATTTATGAAATTACGTGTCAATGTTTGTATGCCATGAAAATTTAAGGTATTTAGAGTTTAAAAATTTAAACTAAGCGCACCGTAGAATTAGATTAAGTAACGTTATAGATATTTAGATATCTTGTAAAATGTAAAAGGTGTAAAGTAAATCTCCTACTGCAATTATCTTATGGCCAAACCAAAGGAGCACAAGCCAGATATTTTCTTCTGCGATACGGGTTGTGAGTAGTTGAGGAAAAAACCGTTGGCCATCGCGTCAGGGAGTTGCTTGTTCGGTGCAAGCATACAATCATGACATGCCTATGTCGTCATGGGTGATGGTGCCAGATTCCTCAATAACCGATGAGTTTTCATCCATCACAGCCCATGAATACCCATTCATTTTAGATATCTTAGACGATACGTCCGAGGAGTATGCTCCTTCGATATATAAAGGAGAAAGCAACGGGTCTTCAGCACTTCACAAAGACCATTGAATTTACCAGAAACATGAAACTCTCGTAACTGAAGTTCGAGTTCGTTAATGAATAACTAGGGAGGGAAGAGCAATTGGCCCTTTGCCATTCACGTCGAACATGTGGATATCACCAAAATTGATGGTGTCATTATTTTTATAGATGGATGTGAAAAAGTAGTTCGTATGATTATTTTCACGCGCTAACTCAAGTCTTGAGTCGCCACAACCTTTCCCATCACTCTTCGTTTGAAAAGGACAGGTCATCTTGGAAACTTCACTGCAGGAGAGGCTGAACAGGGTCGTTCATTCGTCGGAGGCATTAGTGTCCCCAGTAGCACGGCAAGAAAGACCAATGACACGAGGCCCACGGGTCTAGAATTGCGAGGAAAAGTCTTGAGTTGCCACAACCTTTCATATCACTCTTTGTTTGAAAGGGACAGGTCATCTTGGAAACTTCACTGCAGGAGAGGCTGAACAGGATCGTCCATTCGTCGCTTCGGAGAGGCATTAGTGTCCCCAGTAGCACGGCAAGAAAGACCAATGACACGAGGCACACGTGTCTGGAATTGCGAGGGAAAGTCTTGAGTCGCCACAACCTTTCATATCATTCTTCGTTTGAAAGGAACGGGTCATCTTGGAAACTTCACTGCAGGAGAGGCTGAACAGGGTCGTTCATTCGTCGCTTCGGAGAGGCATTAGTGTCCCTAGTAGCACGGCAAGAAAGACCAATGACAAGAGGCACACAGGTCTGGAATTGCGAGGAAAAGTGGTGTTGTTCTCAGCCTGTGAGCGATGGAAATTCGGGGCTTAATATGTGGTAGAGGATCAACAAAGATAAAAAGACGTCCATGTAATAATGGCGAATGAGAGAGACCTTAAATATGAAGACTGGGGATCTTCTATTAAAAAGCCCATGTCAACCAATAAAACAAAGTCAATCAAGTTGAGAATATTACAGGAGTAGGGAATCGGACCCAACACCATCGCCATTTCTTTTTGACACGAAACCATCGTATTAACAACCCATAAATGTAGCCGTCCAACAATATTATTTCATGTTTTAGAGATTTTTGTTAGATAAGTAAGTTATTTTAAATGCCCAAAGATATTTAGGATGTTAATGAGTTTCCTTTTTTCTAATATGACAAGAAAGCCATCTTAAGATTCCATTACAAACTTTAAATTGAAGTCAACCCAAATGAGTTAAGAATCGAATGCATCCTAATAATTAAGGATTGCATAAATTCAATTTAAAGGAAAAAGAATGTTAAGAAATAAAAAGAATTATCCACTCTATTCTATTTTTATTGAAGAAAATTCTCCAAAAAAGTAACTTTATAGTTCCCTCGCTATCTTTGGAGAGAATCTTATAGAGTGTTCAATAGTTTGGCATAATTAGAAATTTGAAAGTCACAATAACAAAAGATATTAGGGTTCTTTAGGAAATTCAAGTTCAACTTATTTTTACTCGAGAATTGTAAATAAAGAGACACTATATTAAGTGTATATAGTCATTAACAAGTTCAAGAAAATGCAAGTTCAATTCAAAATTTTGTAGGTTTTGTTCTCCATTCTTTATAATAACCTAAATCAATATTGGGAAAAGAGAATACTTGATAACGGTTAAAATTATGTCATATCTTAAGTTTTTTCTTTTAGCTAGAACTTTTCCACTATAATTAAAGTTGGCTTCATCCATATTATATTTTTCTAAAAGATATAACTAAACAATGTATATTTTGCATACAAGGCGCATATGTAGTGTTAATTAGAAATTACAATTTCTTACACGAAAAATAGTACGACGATGGAAATAATACAATGTCAATACATAAAAGCTGAGATGAGATTATGTCATCAGTGGACGTCTTTTCCCACTGATAACAACAGTAGCGATCTACCGTAAGCAAACTTTTGATAGAAATTTCTTGGAAAAAAAAAAAGTTTGAGCATCAAAGTCAAGATGACATTAATAACAATTTCTTACATGGAAAAGTAGCGTCACGCTCAGCCAACGAGCAGTGGAAATTTAGGGCTTGATATGTGGTGGAGAATCAACAAGGATTAAAAACAAATGTACACGTAATAATGGCGAATGAGAGAGAAACTTAAAAATGAAGGCTAGGGGTCGTCTACTGAAATGCCCCTATCAACCGATAAAACAAAGTCAATCAAGTCGAGATTGTTACAGGAGTAAACATCACAATTGACAACCCATATATTTAGCTGTCCAATGACACCATTTCATTGTAGGACCCAACATCATCCCCAATTTTTCTTGCAAGAAAACGTCTCAGTTAACAACCCATATATTTAGCTGTGCAATGATACAATTTCATAGTTTTGGAGATTTTCGTAGATAAGTTATTTCAAATTCCTTGAGATATTTATGCTATTAATGAGCTTTCTATTTTCTAATATGACAAGAAAGTCATCTTAAGATTAGATAGTAGACTTTGAATCAAAATGAATCCAATGTGAGTTAAATGCATCTTGATAATTAAGGACTGCATAAATTCAGTTCAAAGGAAAAAAAATGTTAAGAAACCAAAAGAATCATCCACTCTATTCTATTTTTATTGAAGAAAATTCTGCTGAAGTCATTTGAGTAAAATATTTTAATTTCATAATTCCCTCACCATCTTTGAAGAGAATCTTGTAGCGTGTTCAACAATTTGGCATAATTAGAAGACTTCAAAGTTGCCGATAACAAAAGGCAGCAAGGTTCATTAGGAGACTAAAATTTTAATTTTTTACTCTAGAATTGTGAATAAAGTGACACTATGTAGAGTTTGCATCAGTCATTAATAAGTTCGAGAAAATACGAGTTCCAATTCGATGATATGTTGGAATATTACAACCCCTCAATACATGGACCGGTGGTGATGTAGAATGGAGAACTAATTGGCTTCAAGCAATTCACAATGACCATTGGACCATCACGGTCCATTTTGCATGGGTTGTTGGATCAATATGGTGCTTGAAGTTATACACCACCCATGAATGATGGGGGAGAAAGAGCAGTTTTTTTTTTTTTTTTTTTTTTGCAACACGTCATCGGCTAATATGATTTGGTGTGTGAAATCATTGATAGACTGCACGTAGTATCGGACATCATGCAAGTATAGAACTATGCAATTATCTTCACAAGCCAACTCATTCTTCCACTCACCGCATCCCTTTTGTTCATTCTTCAGTCGAAATAGCATTGCTCGGAGTGGCATTACTAGTCATTGCATGTAACAAAACAAAAGAGCGACAACACTGCATAGACATTTGCAAAGCTGAAAGCATAAATCATGTCTCTTTTTGTCTTTGGGCAAAGCAAAATCGTTAAAGAACTACTTGGTGTATGTGGCGACGGCACCATACGAAAAGATTGAAAAGAGATTTGATGAACCTTATTTGATCAAAGACTTTGGAGTCGCTTTGTCCTATAGAAAATATAAAGTCAATCAACGGAACAAATGCACTTAGGTCAAGACATTAAAAGGGACAACACAAGCCCAAGCTACATTATTAGTGGAGTCCCGGGCCTAGTGGCCAACCTTGATTGAGACCCCCTGTAAAATCATCCATGCAAAAAATTTCAGAGCATCATTTTATACATTTGATTTTTCTTTCTCCACATAACTGTTGGGTCCACATCCCATCAACAAACAAATCCATCTTTCTTGTTATTTTCTTTTATTATAAAATTTAAATAATAAATCGCACATTCATCTAATAACTTAAATTTTTGGAACGGTTAGTAATGATCTCACAAAATCTCACTTGATATCGGAGCTAGAAGTCCTAAGTTCAAATCTTACCAGGCCCCATTTATCTCCCCAATAATTCCATGCTTAGTACTACGCAAAAGACCAGACTAAGCATGAGAAAGAGTGTTAACATATTTAAATAATAAATCATGCATTCAACTAATAACTTAAATTTTTAGAACATATAGTAGTAGTCCCACAAAAACTCACTTTCGCTCGTTTTCATCTCCCTTCTTTTCCAACTCCCTCCTTCAACGCCTGAGTCATGATCATAGGAAATTTTACACCCATTGAATATTCAAAAGTTTCTTCCAAACTCTCTTCACGTGATTGTTGGCTCCACATTTTGTCAACAAACAAATCCGTCTCTCTCCCCCATCACTTCCTTTTTATACATAATCTTTATTTCTTATAGCGTGTTCCCTCACCATCTTTGAGGAGAATCTTATAGCGTGTTCAATGGTTTGGTATAATTAGAAGCCTTCTATTTTATTAAAGTGAGGCTATAAAGAGTGTACATTAGTCATTAATAAGTTCGAGAAAGTACAAGTTCCAATTCAATAATGTGTTGGAAGATTACAACCCCTTAATACATGGACCGTTGGTGATGTAGAATGGAGAACTAATCGGCTTCAAGCATTTCACAATGACCAATGGACCATCACAGTCCATTTTGTATGGGTTGTTTGGGTCAATATGGTGTTTGAAGTTATTCACTGCCAATGAATGACAAGGATGAGACAAGCAGTTATCCTTTCACAACCCGTTGTCGACTAATTTGATTTGGTGGGTGGAATAATTGATAGACTGTACGAAGTATCAACCATCACACAAATATAAAAACTATGCAATTATCTTCACAAGCCAGCTCATTCTTCTGCTCACTGTACCCCTTCAATTTATTCTTCAATCAAAATGAGTAACTTATATTGCGAATGTCACCACAATATGAGCGATGTACTGCGAATTACTTGGAGTGGCATTGCTAGTCATCACATGCAACAAAACAAGGAGGAGCAACAACACTACATAGACGTCAATGGAGCTAACAATATTAATTAGGTCTCTATTTGTCTTTGGGCAAAGCAAAATTGCTAAAGAACTACTTATGAAAAGATTGAAAAGAAATTGGATGAACCTTGTTCGATTGGAGAATTCGGAGTCGCCTAGTCCTATAAAAAAGGCCAAGTCAATCAACAGATCAGGTAAAAAAATTAAAGCTAAAGTTAATTACACTAGTGGAGTAACAGGCACAGCCCGGCAGCCAACCCTGATTGAGACCCCCCTAATTACTTTCTAAGCAATAGTCTTTACATTTTCTATCAATAAAATAAAATAAAATTAACCTAATGATTGACGGGCACAATACGGAATACATCTTTCTTAGATAGAATCAAAAGGGACCCATACTTTTAGAATTGTTGACGACAAAAGCAACCATAATCGTGTTTGATGTGGAATGGAGATTTGTGCGTGCAATTGGTACAATCACTTCAAACTATTGATATCTCTTTTGGTCTCCACTTCCATTTAACTATGGTGGATTGATACAATAAACCAATTTTGTTTCAGAAAGCTATATAGATGCAAAATAAAAAACCCAGGTTTGGCTATTAAATAAAATTTGATAGTGTTGATTTACTTTGCGCAAGAAAGTGGGTCAAATGTAAGAAAACAAGAAGAATTGACAGACTTGCTTTTTGGAAGCTCGCGCGAATCATGCTTTCTCGCTTTTAGATTTAAGTAGTCACGGAGACTTGTCTTATGACCTTTGCACTAAGAATAAGATGACATTGAAAGAATCATATAAGTGTGTTTGTTGCTAGAAATGTTGAAAAAGCAACTATACTTTATGCACAAAGTACATGTTGTAAATTGATCAAAAAATGGGATGTGTATATGTTCCTATTAGCACATAACCGAACTATTACCTTATTCGAACGAGCTCATCCAATTAATAAATTCTAATTGATTACCATATGAAATTATACTGATCTATCGGCTATTCACTAAAATAGTAGTTGAAGACCCTTTTGAGTTTTGAGCATCTTTTTTGTTTATTTAGGAAAATTAGGATGGTTTTTATATTTTTCAAGACTATATGAATATCCTCTGTGATTTTACGTGTCTTAATTGATATGTTATCTTATTTAGTCTTTCATAAAGCCTACAAAAGGCTGATAATCCTCATTATGAATATATCAAAATATATAGAAAATTCATTATTTCTCTCTTTCGCATTCTTCTTAGCTTTTTTTATGCTTTGAGGCACGGTGGCTTGAGTGGCAAATCTGTTTCAAATGTGATGAGTGTGTTCTTTTTGGCATTATATCGATTTGCTGGATTTCATCACGAATTATGGGTGTTTATATATGATAGACCATTTGCATATCTAATTACAGTGGCTAAAGCGCATTAGCAGAATATGGCGAAGGAGCTGCAGACTGAAACGGCTGCTTGCGTCGACGCTGATAAGATGGCAAAAAGCGCTGTTGAGGAATTCAGCCAGTCGGCTCGTTTTCAGGAACTCTTGTATGAGATTTTTCTGACAAAGCCACAGACCAGATGATTGCAATGACGGTGAAGATGTGCTTTTTGTTGTCTTCTTTTTCTGTTTTTCTTTTCTTTTTCAAGTTGGGTGTTGTGGATGGCTGATAGTTGGAAATTAGAATACGTCCTTATAAAGTGCTGGAGTCGAGCCAGCGCAGAATTTCATAGATACATAAAAAGAAAAAAATTACTAAATTGAAGAGAGTTATCCTTTTGAGTGAAACAAACTTGGGCGTCCTCGGGTGGTTCAAGAAATTTAATGATTAACTCTATTTTATAAAAAATAATTTTGGAATGATAAAAAATGCGACGAAATCGTGCTTGTTTTCACACACACACACACACACACATTTTACATATATGAGTTGATATTTTATAAATTCTTGGGTCGGATCAATATAGCATTATTGCCCCATCATTGCTCCCCGGTCGATTGTAGTAGGGGCGCAACCCCAACAATTTACGAAGAGAACCCATCCAAAAAAGACGATTTCCGTCGAAGCTGATTCTAATGCAAATTCTATCCCCCCCCGGTTTCCTGCTCTCGTTAGGCAGCAATAGAAAGGGGGAATTATTACGAGACTCGTTTCAGAAAATCCTTAACAAGTTCCAAGAACATGAATATCATCTCAAGATTGTGTTTCCACAACTTAAGAATCACCGAATCAGTCAAAACTCTGCTGCATGAATCAATCTGCATCACGGAATTCATGTTAAGGCCGGATCGGCCCACCGGTACTCAAATTAGTTCCCGCGAGAGGGAATTGAGGATCTCAATCGCACAAGAAAAGTAAGATTAGATAGTGAGGGGGCGTTTCATCTTATATAGGCGCTCCCCTTAGTGAGTTGTCAAGTCGTGGTTGATAGATTGCAGCTTTGGGTGACGAATGGCAATGTACTCGCACAAACGTCAATTTGTAAAGACACTTGGTACTCCAACAATATATAGTGTTCTCCGGTGGTAAAACTGATTTAAGGATTGATGCACGCTAGACTTTTAGTGAGTGGAGACAGTTTGATATTTCGCAGGTTTCTTTGAGGAATTTACGCGTTCCCAGTATGCAAGGGAGTGAAATTCCAGATTAACTAAATGAAGAGGAAGTGAGCTATGCGGTCCACGAAAACCCTGTTCACGGAGGTGTAGTCTTCTTCATCACCAGCGACTTTCCCAGAATATTTGAGAAATCATGTTCTCACAATTGTGGATAATCCAGGCAAAGATACTTAAAATGAGCACAACTATCTCCAGCACTGCTTTGCCCTAGAAGGATGTTTCAAAATTGGACGAAGATCAGGTTCACTCATGCCGGTTCTCGGATTTCTACCCCTTGGTTTCCAAGTTGAAAGAGAAGGGCACAAAATTCAGGTGGCAAAGCAGAACCCACCATTTATTGCTGGAATTCAGCTGAAGTAACGTGGGGCACGTTCGATTTTCCAGAGAAACGATGACTTTGATGGAGATAAGCAGCAACGAGATGATGGCTAATGGTCTTTATCAAAAAAGCTTGCCCAATTTTTAACTCTAGTTGTCGCTTCAATTTGGTTTTTAACTCTGTAGAAGCAGAAAAGATTATAAATTTCGCCTATCAATTTAAATTTGATTCCAGGAAACGAAATCTGAATATAACAGAAGCTCCCTTGTAAACTTGTAATGAAGATGGACTAGAGGATCCTTATCTCTTGTTCAGTTGTTTCGAACTCTGTTATTTTACCCAGAGTGCTCCATTATATTCATATCCACCTTTATTATCTTGCAAAGCGTGAGCAGGTCTTTCTCAAATGGCTTTTTATGTTAATGGATGTGTAGAACTCGCTCTTTCTCAATGGTACTATCGAATATTCCCCTTAATACAAGCTCAAAGACAGAACTACGGGAAAGGAGAAATCAAAACTCAGGCATAATTTGTTAACTGAACATGTAATAAAAAAAGAGAAGAAGAGCCAAAAGATGATTGAAAATACTAACAACAGTATAACTAATGGCTTTCCAACAATTCTAACAGCAAGCATTTGGCCAACAAGATTATATGAAACATCTATGATCACAGCAAGCATTTGGCCAAGTGATTGTTAATAATCATCATTACCAACTCATCATAAAACAGCGAGTAATTGGCCAAGCAACCATCATCAACTTATCATTAAACACTTGAATTTCATTAAACTTGAATATTTGCATTTAAAAAAAAAAGAAATGAGTTTACAAAAAAATTAAACCGCCCACTGATCACATCCATTAGTCACTACTGCAGTTTTCGAATGAGCAGTTACCGAAAGTAGGACTACCAACCATGACTTCCACTACTGCAGTTGTATGCCAAACACCGCAAGCAGCTCGAACAATGCGAAGCCCTTTCAAGGGCTCCACTTCCTTGGGTATTGATACACTTTTCCAATCTCCATGGCCTAGAACACCGAAGGCGCCATCACCGGAAGCAAGTAACTGGCCAGCAGAAGTGACAACTACAGCGTGCCAAATTCAACAGGAGAGGGACGAGACATATACACCTTCCAAGGCTCCACTCACTCTTTTTGATACCCAGTGGCTCACTTCATTCCCATGCCCAAGAAGACCAAAACTATAAGCTCCATCACCCCCGAGTGTATAAATCACCAGAACATGTATGATACTCGCTTCATATATGTATTGCTGAGAGCATCTATTAGCTTTCGATGCAAGACATAAGAGTCCAGCCATGCCCCAGTCTCTCACCCCATCTCTCCCCTAGGGAAAGCTCTCTCCTTGCTTGGTCATTAAAGCAGCATGTTACCCACCACAAGCAATATTCTGGACATCAAGTCCAACTGCAGAGTCCAAGTCCTTAGAAAGCGAGGAACCCATTTCCACTCCAACATCAGTTCGCAGTCCACGAAGCCCACCACCAAGAACACCATCACCAGTGCCTTCTCCCCCCCCAAATAGAAACGTCCGCCATAGCAACACCTTCATCATGACCAGAACAAACACCAGAAACTAAACTCATTCACGATCCCGCACCATCACCCTCCCTCCGCACCTACACTGTCGACCCTCCACTCCAATCGAGTGAACAGAACAAACTAAAAGAACCAGAAGTAGAATCGAAGAATCCTAGCCTCTTTAAACTCTTTAAATGTAATCGACGCTCCTGCTCCTCCAGCTGGGGATGGAGCTCGCGGGTTAGAACTTGAAAGGTATAATGGAGCGATTTGTTTTCTGCGGACGGCCATGTGGAAACGGGGAAATTTTGGACGAAAATTGTTCAGCGATTGTTCTTCAAGGTTCCGATCCTCTAGTTCATACATTTGTTCAGCATAAATCTAGAGGTAAAATCATAAAATTTTGGATGAGATTATCCGCCGATTGAAAATTTGGCTGGACATCAGTTCACCCATTTGAAATTACGATGGTTACTCATACTTCTTATTTAAAACAAATTTCATTCCCCTCATTTTTTTATTAAAAAAAATGCCCACTTCATATTCGTAATTGAAAATTTTGTTAATTTTTTTTGGCAGGTAGAGGGTTGCCTCTTCTTCTCCCCCTTCCCTCCATGGCCAATATCGGGTAATGATGAATTTTCATTTATTGAAATCACCATAACTGAGTGATCTAAGAGAAAATTGTAATCTTTAGATATTATTACTCGTTGATAATTTCATGTCAACTTTAAAATGGATTATGAGTTCTTTCAAATATAAGCTTCATTGAGTTGTTTCATTTAAGATCATTTATTTTCCATTTTGATGAAAATTGTTTCTAGCATAGATAGATGGTGTCCACTTTGCAAAACATATACATATATGTTTTCTTTGATAATAAATTCATAAGTCAAAATCCATTATTTTCTATATCGAGAAATCATATGGCAATGGAGCATATAGGAGTAAGATCACAGGTCATCGTTAGTTTTTTGATTGGCATTATCCAAAATCACGTAACAAGGGAGAACAATTCACAATGGCTGTCACCTTCCTCCTCTGTTTTTGTCCTAGCTTTCTGACAATTTTTTTGTCCTTATGTAGGTGCAAGAGAGTAAAGCTGTATGTACAATAACACAACATTAATATAAGAGCCACGAGAAGACAATCTCAAAGTAATTAGGGTCGAGATAAACTAGCTCAACTCCCTCCCAACATAATGCTAGATTGTGGGCAAATGTATAAAGCTTTTCCAATGATACAGCACAAGCTTCTCTAAACAACATCATTATCTCTAAAAGGAGAACTAGTTGAAATTACCGAAGCACTCAGTGAAGTAGAGAGTGTTTCTAGTTCCATCTCAAATTTTTCATTGTTAACTGACACATCTGGTGGGTAAATAAGCGGTTTTGGAGGCATATGAAGTTTGCCAATATCTCCTTCCAGCATTTCTAGGACTTTGTTCATTGGAGGGCGGTGATCAGGGTTTAATTGTATGCACCAAAGTGCAACTATTATCATTTTTTTTTATCACCTTCCTTTCCTCTTCTGCAACTTCTTCCATTTCAACACTTGTGCCTTCACTGACTTGGTCATACACCCACAATGGAAAATAAATTTGGCTTGAGCGTTCTGCATTTGCATTTATATTCTTCCTTCTACTTGCCATTTCCATGAGCAACATCCCGAAGCTGTAGACATCTGCTTTATAAGATACACCGCCAATGTTTTTGTAAAACAATTCAGGTGCCATATAACCCAAAGTTCCTCTTGCAGCAGTCAATGAAACTATGCTATGATCCGTAGGATAAAGTTTCGCGAGTCCAAAATCAGAAACTTTCGGGGTGAAATTATTGTCTAAAAGAATGTTATGAGGCTTGGTATCAAAGTGTAGTATTTGCATAGCACACCCCCGATGTAAGTATCCAATCCCCCTCGCCACCCCAAGAGCGATCTCAAATATTTTCATGTAGTCAAGAAACTTATCAGCTTCCTCCGCAAAAATGTGCTTATCCAAAGACCCATTCGTCATGAGATCATACACTAGAGCTTGTTTCGAGCCTTCAAAGCAAAAACCGACGAGTTGCACTACATTAACATGGTGAATTCTTCCAATAGTAGCCACTTCACTAATAAAATCTTGGCCATGGGCCTTGGACTGCTTCAAAATCTTGATGGCCACTTCGTTGCCGCTTCTAAGCATTCCTTTGTACACGGAACCATACCCCCCTTCACCTAGTTTGTGCTTAAAGTTTTTGGTGATCTTCTTAATATTAGAGTAAGAGTACCTTATGGGCAAAAAGTTATTTTGAGCTTGCAACAATTCTTCAATATTCTTGTCCATTGCTAAGTGCCTTCTTCTATACTTGTAGATCATAAATATTGTGACAAATGGCATCCCAATTATGAATTTCGCTACACAAAAAGACACTGAAGAGATTTTTATTGGGTTAGAATATGTTATTTTTATAATTATTGAAAGAACAAATCATTGCAGCTTACCTAGTAGTGCTATAAAATCTCCAGTAGTCCAAATTACAATATTTTTCAGCAGACCTGTGGAAGGAATGAGTGGTGTGAGAAGGAATTGAAGGAAAAGAAGTTTGGAAAACAAAACTCACAAGGAAATAGAGTAGTAGCCTGTCACTTTGTATAAGTTGACTTTTGTCCAAAAGAATATGAGTAGTGGCATGCGTGAATTGACAAATAAATGAAAATAATGAGCTTCATACATAGATGGTAGGCAATACAAAAAACTCTTTCACTTCGTTAGATGTTAACAAATCTAGAGAAACAGTGATTTCCATGTTTAATTAATAATTTTGTTCCTCCTAGTGGTGCATGACTACAATTTTTTTAAGGAATGTTAAGGAGCGTCTCCCGGATTATTAGTTAAGTGACTAATTAAAGAACTAATTAAGAAATTAAGAAAATGTATATTCTATGCCAACAAAAGCTAGTCATGTGGTTGCTCGCACAAGCATCTTCTTTCTTTTTTACAGTGGGAGTTCTAGCCCTTCTGTGGAAAGGAATTATCTGATCTGAGTCTGTTTGGGGGTGGCTTCTACCGTCACTTTTTCAATTTGTTTCGCGAATCTTGCAACTCCTTCAACTTAGAATTTATAAGTAATGCGATCCTCCCAAAAACTTTCAAATACACATAGTTGACGCACACTATCTTGTATATTTGTCGTAAGTTTCATGGATATTGCATGTTTCTTTCATTTTCCAGTTTTGAAGAGAAAGTGGGAAGTGAACACTGTGCAGAATCATGCAAAATTATGGTAAAATTTCATCGCTGACCAATACTTACCGTCGTAGTACTTCCAGGATCCGCAAACTTGACTGCTGTCGGTGATATACGTAGACAATCTATCAGAATTAATTAAGTTATAGAAATGAAAGTAGTTATACAGATCAAAGTAGCAAAAGAAATTTTTCGCCAACCACCATTGACCAAAGTAGAGAGTAAATCCATCAGCCATGATGTTATGGATTAGCTTGTAGTTGTAGAAGCTACTATTGATCTGCTCATAACTGCTAAGATTGGGTAATATTGTCCAGCTGCTAATGGTGCAAAAGTCCCTAACGTCCGATGCTGATGGATTGAGCAAAGCATACAAGTTCCAATTCGATGATGTGTTGGAAGAGTACAAACCCTTAATGCATGGACTCATAGTGCTGTAGATAGGAGAGTTAATTGCCTTTGAGCAGCTCACAATGACCAATAAAGCTCCGTAGGACAATTCGTAGGAACGATTTGGATCGAGCCGGTTCATGAAGTTATAGGACGCCCATGAATGACGAGGGAGAGATGAGCAGTCATTCTTTTTCAACCCATCATCAACCAATCTAATTTCGAGGCTGGAATAATTGATAGACTGTACATAAAATCGGCCATCATAGTAGTATAGAACAGTACGATTATCTTCACAAACCAGTTCTTTTTTCGGGTCACCGCATCCCTTTGGGTCACTCTTCAATCGAAATGGGTGACTTATGTTGCGAATATCACCACAGGATGAAGCGACGCATCGTGGATTACTCGGCCTAGCTTTGCTAGTCATGGCTCGCAATAGAACAAGAATGAGCAGCAACACTAGAGAGATATTCATGGAGGTGAGAGCATGAAACATGTCTCTGTTTGTCTTTGGGGAAAGAGAAATTGGTGAGGAATGGCTTGGTCTGCGTGGAGGAGAGGCGCAATTTGAAAAGATTCAGAAGAGACTGGGTGATCCTAATCTGACTGGAGGCTTGCGGTCGCCTGGCCTATAGAGAAGCCCCAGTCGGTTAACGGAACAAATGCAAGCAAGTCAAGAATTTAAAGGAGGTGGACCCAAGCTGAAGCTCCATAATTAGTGGAGTCGTGTCCAAGCTTTTCACATCTCTCTCTCCCCGTCACTTCCTTCTGACACATTCTTCTATTTTTGTACTTTGTTTTTTTCTTCCTCCCTTCTTCTCCACGTTTGAAATTTTTTTTTTTTTTCCGTTCCATCGCGCTTAATCACTTGATATATATTCCATATTTGCTAAATTACGTCTCGAAAGTTAGTCGTCATTCAATTTGTTACACAGTGATCATTCTTGAAATAAATAGTCACCATTAAAAAAAATTATCTTATATGATAATAAGATATTGGACAACGCCATCATCAACTTAGCTATGAAGGGAAAATTACCAAAAAATCATTGTATTGCAATTATATTAATTTAGTCTTAAATTTTTTTTTTTACCAATTTAGTCCTAAACTTTTTTATAATTGTCTTAATTCAGTCCATCCGACTAAAATTATCCGGGCCGCGACAGACGGACGCCGAAAAGACAGCTTTGGCCGACGAACGCTGATGTGATTTTTAATTTTTTTAATTTTTTTTCGAATTTTTTTATTTAAAAAAAAATTATTTTTTTCCCTTCTTCTCCTTCCTTTGGCCGGCGTTGGCCAGCCAAAGGCGAGGGTTGGCGTGGTCAGCCTTGCCAAGGAAACAAAGAAAAAATTCAAAAATTCAAAAAACAATTCAAAAATTCAAAAGAAATCTTTAAAAAATATTTAAAATTTGCAACATCAGTGTTCGCCGGCCAGCTGTCCCCGACCAGCGTCCACGTCAGCCAACTGCAATTTTGACTAGATGGACTGAATTGGCATAATTGTAAAAAGTTTTGAACTAAATTGACTAAAAAAAAAAAGTTTAAAACCTGAATTAAGACAATCACGAAGAGGTTTAGGACTTTTTGATAATTATCCCTTTTGTTATTGTTAACTTTCAAATCTTCTAATTATGCCAAACTGTTGAACACTCTATAAGATTCTCTCCAAAGATAGCAAGGGAACTATAAAATTACTTTAACAACTTTTGTAGAATTTTCTTCAATAAAAATAGAATAGAGTGGATAATTCTTTTTATTTCTTAACATTTTTTTCCTTTAAATTGAATTTATACAATCCTTAATTATCAGGATGCATTCGATTATTAACTCATTTGGGTTGACTTCAATTTAAAGTTTGTAATGGAATCTTAAGATGGCTTTCTTGTCATATTAGAAAAATGGAAACTCATTAACATCCTAAATATCTTTGGGAATTTAAAATAACTTACTTATCTAATAAAAATCTCTAAATCATGAAATAATATTGTTGGACGGCTATATTTATGGGTTGTCAACACGATGGTTTCGTGCTAGAAAGAATTGGCGATGGTGTTGGGTCCTACTCGCTACTTCTGTAATATTCTCAACTTGATTGACTTTGTTTTATTGGTTGACATGGTCTTTTTAATAGAAGATCCCTAGTCTTCATATTTAAGGTCTCTCTCATTTGCCATTATTACATGGACGTCTTTTTATCTTTGTTGATCCTCCACCACATATTAAGCCCCGAATTTCCATCGCTCACAAGCTGAGAACGACACAACTTTTCCTCGCAATTTCAAACCTGTGTGCCTCTTGTCATTGGTCTTTCTTGCCGTGCTACTGGGGACACTAATGCCCCGAATGAACGGCCCTGTTTAGCCTCTCCTGCAGTGAAGTTTCCAAGATGACCTGTCCCTTTCAAACGAAGAGTGATATGAAAGGTTGTGGCGACTCAAGACTTTTCCTCGCAATTCCAAACCCGTGTGCCTCGTGTCATTGGTCTTTCTTGCCGTGCTACTGGGGACACTAATGCCCCGAATGAACGGCCCTATTCAGCCTCTCCTGCAGTGAAGTTTCCAAGATGACTTGTCCCATTCAAACGAAGAGTGATATGAAAGGTTGTGGCGACTCAAGACTTTTCCTCGCAATTCCAAACCCGTGTGCCTCGTGTCATTGGTCTTTCTTGCTGTGCTAATGGGGACACTAATGCCCCGAATGAACGACCTTGTTCAGCCTCTCCTGCAGTGAAGTTTCCAAGATGACATGTCCCTTTCAAACGATGAGTGATGTGAAAGATTGTGGCGACTCAAGACTTGAGTTAGCATGTGAAAATAATCATACAAACTACTTTTTACATCCATCAATTTTGGTGATATCCACATGTTCGACGTGGGATGGCAAAGGGCCAATTGCTCTTCCCTCCCTAGTTATTCATTAACGAACTCGAACTTTAGTTACGAGAGTTTCATGTTTCTGGTAAATTCAATGGTCTTTGTGAAGTGCTGAAGACCCGTTGCTTTCTCCTTTATATATCGAAGGAGCATACTCCTCGGACGTATCGTCTAAGATATCTAAAATGAATGGGTATTCATGGGCTGTGATGGATGAAAACTTATCGGTTATTGAGGAATCTGACACCATCACCCATGACGACATGGGCATGTCATGATTGTATGCTTGCACCGAACAAGCAACTCCCTAACGCGATGGCCAACGGTTTTTTCCTTATCTACTCACAACCCGTATCGCAGAAGAAAATATGTGGCTTGTGCTTCTTTGGCTTGGCCATAAGATAATTGCAGTAGGGAGATTAACTTTACACCTTTTACATTTTACAAGATATCTAAATATCTATAACGCTACTTAATCTAATTCAACGGTGCGCTTAGTTTTAATGTTTTAAACTCTAAATACCTTAAATTTTCATGGCATACAAACATTGACACGTAATTTTATATATAATCATTTCATGATTTTTCTTAAATTATTCGAGTAGTACTTTAACTTTTGATGGGAAGGTTAAAGTAAACGCCCTGACTTCTCAAAATTTTTTGAGGTTTTTCTTTAAACCGTTCCCTTAAGAGTCATAAGTTGAGAGAAGAAAGCACCCAAAAATAAAGTTGGACGGGAATCCTCTACAGAGTTGTGCTTCCAAGGGGGCTAGTATATGTCCTGCAACTTATGAAAGAGCACGGAATCTACAATTACATCGCTCAATCTTTATAGTCTAGTCTTTAAAATAAGGGTTGTGTATTCAGGTTGCTTCCTTATCCCATCACTTGGATGGTCGTTATTTCTTTGGGTAAACTATTCAAGGGGTTTTTGAATGACTTATCAAAAGATCCCACGTGTTAAAGCAACTAGACTAACTTGATGATCAAGCCATTGGGAAGTTGAACATACCTGTCGATATGGCCGATTGGCAATTACTAAAAAGGTCCTAAACTTATTATGTCGAATTCAGTCCTAAATTATTATTTTTTTGCCAATTTAGTCCTAAACATTTTTACAATTGTACTAATTCAATTCATCCGACCAAAATTGGCCGATCGATGCTTACATGGACGCTGGCTAACGACAAATGAGGCGAATGCTGATGTGGCAATTTTTTTAATTTTTTTTCAATTTTTTTCAATTTTTTTCTTTTTTTCCCTTCTTCTCCTTCATCTGGCCGACCGAGGGCCGGGCTATGGCAGCCTCGCCATCGCCAGTGGCCGGCGAGGACGAGCCTCACCAATGGCCGACGAGGTGAAAGGAGAAGAAGGGGATAAGAAGAAAAAAATTCAAAAATTCAAAAAAAAAAATCGAAAAAAGGTATTTAAAAATCGCTACATCGCGTTCACCGGCTAGTTGTCCCTGACCAAAGATCCACATCGCACCAACCGGCCGGATGGACTAAAGTGGCACAATTGTAAAAGATTTATGACTAAATTGGCCACACACAAAAAAAAAAAAAAAAAGTTTAGCACTGAATTGGCACAATTGCAATAGGTTTAGAACTTTTTTGGTAATTCTCCTCAGCCCATAAATGATTACATATTTTATCGAGTAAATTTGGGAAAATCCTTATCTAAAATTAAATGTATAAATTTGCAATAGTTTATGTGTGTATCGTTATATAAAACACCCTCTCCTCTTCTATACTCCACATGAAAGCAAAATCATATATATCCACCCTAATATTGTATTCTTGCTATGCGCGTAGCTAGAATTACTATAGTTGCTTAAGTACAAATTTTAGCTAGCACAGCTATATAAAGAAGGGATCCTTGTGGGGACAACTCGAGTCCATAGTGGGTCCTCATGACTTTCTATATCATATGGTCTTCACATTTTTTTTATGGAAAATTTTGTCCCCCTAATAATTGACATGGCCCGATATAGGGAATATTATTCTTGGCGAGAATCAAAAGGGAGACATCTTTCAAGAATTATTGAAGACAAAAGCATACTCAACAGCCTTTCATGTGGATTGGAGATTGGTCTATATCAATGGGGCAATCACTTCAAACTAGTGACATCTCTATTTTCACCTCCACTTCTGATTTACTCTGGTCGATTGATACAACAAACAAATTTTGTTCAAAAGGCCGTATAGATATGGAAGAAGACTTTGGTTTGGCTATTAAAATAAGATTTGATTAGGGGTGTGAGGTTGATGAAGTTACGACGTAAGGAGATTTGTTGTCATGTAGCAAGAGAGTGCAGAAGTTAGAAAACATGAGGAATCTACAGACTTGCTTTTTAAAGCCCACGAGAAACATCCTTTGTCGTGTTCAAATTTAATTAGTTACACTATTTTTGTTGTGTCTTATGTAGCCATTACTTTTAAGCTAAGAAAGGGACATAACATCGATAGAATCACATTAGTGCCTCCTTCGTGACAGTCGCGAAGAATGCTAATAAATGATAACTACACTTTAGCAAGATATATATAGTCGAAAGATATGTAATAAATCCTAATCAATACATTCTTATAAACTCGAGTGCTGTGCGATTTCCTAATGATGATGGGATGTGAGCTGTGAGGACATTGTTGGAAAGATTCAATCCCTCCAGTCCCTTAGTTCGCCTATGATGCCTGGTATCTCTGCTTCAAAAAAATTGCTGGAGAGGTCTACGTTCGTGAAGACACGTGAGATCTTCTGGTAATACCTTTCCAGTCCTTTGTAGGTCAATGTAATCATCAGAGCGTAATCATAACCACCGACGAAAGAGGAAAGGTACCATTTTGGCTGTACATTCCTACCCGTGTAGGAAAGGGAAAAATAATTGTAGTCATTTGTGGTTCTTTGATAATAATTATTGTCATCAATGGTTCTTTGAGTGTACGTAAAGCTTCCTGTTGCAGATCTTATTGCATTCCAAGACTAAAAGAATTCCCTTGGCAACTTACCAAAGCATGCATTATTAGAAAGGTCAAGTATCCGTAGCTTAAGGACTGTGGAACTAAATTTAGGCATCTTTATGGCACCGTGGAATTTATTGGATCACAAAATAAGGAGATGGAGCTCTGATCCCAACCATGACGGGAAGGTGTCTACAATAAGATTGCTGCCTAAGTTGATGAACTCAAGCATTTTGCAATTGGCTAGGGACCTCAGTAACTTGCCTTGCAACTGATTGTAACTCAAATCAAGCATCGTCAGTTGCATCCTCTTGACCAATAGCTCAAGAATGCTGCCTTGAAAATTGTTGCCCTTGAGGTTCAAATTCATAAGAGACTTGTTGATATTGCCCAAACAATTTGGAAGCACACTAGTCAAGTTGTTAGAAGACAAGTCTAGTGTGATTGAACTCAAATTGTAGATCCATGGTGGCAATGCTCCTGTCAGTCTATAGTGGGATACTATATAGGACATTATGGACGGTGGTGCTTCAGGGGGTGGACATTACTTTTAAGCTAAGAAAGGGGCATAACATCGATAGAATCACATTAGTGCGTCCTTCATGACAGTTGCGAAGAATGCTAATAAATGATAACTACACTTTAGCAAGATATATATAGTCGAAAGATATGTAATAAATCCTAATCAATACATTCTTATAAACTTGTTAATATTTACCTTATGAGATTGTATATATAAATTGGATATTCGCCTCTTTACAGATTGGGAAGCAGAGACATTTGAAATTAGGAGAGCTTCCCTCTTTTGTTCTAACTTTTTACTGGTTGAGTTTATTGAGCCCCTTAATCAACAAAAGCTAGCTGACCCCCATTTACTTTGTTAATGATCAACTAAACTTAAGGGGTCTCCTATGTTTGATTGCAACAAGAGAAGAAACAACAACAACAACAACAACAAACTTTTAAGTTGGATTGAATTTTTAGGAGATAACTTTGTGGTGAGTGGCGATGAGGATATGAACACCATGTTGATGTGGCTCATTGCTATGGTTGGACCCCTAAATTTTTAGCCTATGGGCAGTGCATAACCAAGAAAACATTCCCATCCTGCAAGTTTTGAATCTTCAGATTGAAAAAAATAATGCAAATTCATGCATTACATCGCTTGCAAATAGAACAAGAAAGACCAGCACTACTAGAGAGATATTCATGGAGCTGAGAGTATTAATTATGTCCCCGATTGTCTTTTGGAAAAAGGAAATTGGTAAAGAATTGGATGGTGTGTGTGGACAAAAGGACGCCCAACATTAAATGAGTGAAAAAGGATTGGACGAACCTCGTTAGATTGGAGACTTAGGAGTTGCTTTGACCGATAGAAATGCCCAAATCAATCAACGTAACAAAAGCATGCAAGTCAAGAAATTAAAAAGGGAGACCCAAACTAAAGTTCCATTATTAGTGGAGTCACATCCAATCCTTGGAAATTTTACACCCATTGAAAATTCAAAAGTTTCTTCCAAAACTCCCTGCACGTGATTGTTGGCTCCACATTCTGTCAACAAACAAATCCATCTCTCTCTCCCGTCACTTTCTTCTGATACACAATTTTTATTTCTTATGGCATGTTCACCCACCAT
Organism: Eucalyptus fibrosa; assembly: GCA_017140475.1. NCBI lineage: Eukaryota > Viridiplantae > Streptophyta > Magnoliopsida > Myrtales > Myrtaceae > Eucalyptus > Eucalyptus fibrosa. Next base: position 5,586,286 of record CM029515.1, on the reverse strand, counting down.
CTTTGAAGAGAATCTTATAGCGTGTTTAACAATTTGGCATAATTAGAAGACCTCTATTTTATTAAAGTGACACTATATAGTGTGTACATAAGTCATTAATAAGTTCGAAAAAATACAAGTTCCAATTCAATAATGTGTTGGAAGATTACACCCGCTCAATACATGGACCTGTGGTGATGTAGAATGGAGAGCTAATCGGCTTCAAGCAGTTCACAATGACCAATAGACCATCACGGGGTTGTTTGGTCAATATGATGCTTGAAGTTAAACACCACCCATGAATGACAAGGCAGAGACGAGTAGTCGACTAATCTAATTTGGTGGATGGAATAATTGATAGACTGCACGTAGTATCGGTCATCACACAAGTGTAAAATTGTGCAATTATCTTCACAAGCCAGCTCATTCTCCTTTTCACTACACCTCTTCAATTCATTCTTCAATCAAAATGAGTACCTTATATTGAGAATGTCACCACAGGATGAAGCGACATACTACGAATTTCTCGGAGCCACATCGCTAGTCATCACATGCAACAGAACAAGGAGGAGCGGCAACACTGCAAAGACATCAGCAAAGCTGAAAGCATTAATCAGGTCTCTATTTGTCTTTGGGCAAAGTGAAATTATTAAAGAACTACTTGGGGTATGTGGAGATGGCATCATATGAAAAGATTGAAAAGAGATTGATAAACCTTGTTCGATTGGAGACTTTGGAGTCGCCTTGTCCTATAGGAAAGACCAAGTCAGTCAACGGATCAAGTCAAGAAATTAAAGCTAAAGTTAACATTATTAGTGGAGTAACGGGCACGGCGCAACGACCAACCCTGATTGAGACCCCCCGTAATCACCTACGTAAAAATTTCTGAACATCATTTAATACATTTGATTGATTTTTCTTCTCCGCAAAATTGTTGGGTCCACATCCCATCAACAAACAAATCTCTCTCTCTCTCTCTCTCTCTCTAGTCTCCATCACTACCATCTTTTTTCTTATTTTTTGAACATCGTTTAATACATTTGATTGATTTTTCTTCTCCACAAAATTGTTGGTCCACATCCCATCAACAAACAAATCTCTCTCTAGTCTCCATCACTAACATCTTTTTTCTTATTTTCTTCTTCATTTGTTTCCTTCTCCCTTCTTCTCCAACTCCCTCCTTCACCGCTCGTGTCACAATCATAAGAAAACTGACATATAGTTTCGAGGAACAAGATCAAAAACAAAAACTAGCCTACCTCAAAACAACTTCTGATGTAACACATCAATTTTGATATAGCACCACAAAACCGTGTTACATAGGTCCACTCGTTTGTTCTTTCGAGTGCAATAGTAACTCCGTTGCTTGTTATATAAGTTCAATGATCTGTTCTTGTCTGCAGTGATTTCTTATGTTTTTTCAACACTTGCGATACAATCATCTGCAAAAATGATTTCTTATGTTTTTTCAACATTTGCGATACAATCATCTGCAAAAATATAACTAGGACAGAGTAAAATAAAATGAGAATTTGTATACAGTTAAAGTAGAAAATAGGTTAGCATAAGGACTCACTGAATGGGCATAAAAGGATTCACACCCCATATGTTATCTGGAAATTTCAAGAAAGTTATCTGGTTAATTTGGCACTTCTACACTTTAGCGGGGCATGATCTTTTGATACTATTTTAATGCTTCGTTTGGGAGAGGCAGGAAAGAGGAAAAAGGAGGTGGGTGAAGAAATTTCTTTCCTTTTTCCTCCAATTCACTCTGGCAGAACATTCAAACTTTTCAAAATTAATTTTTCTTCATGTCAATACATAGTATATCAGTTTTGACGCAACACCACGCGACCATGTCAGCATGTATCAGAATATATTTTTTTTCTTATTTCTTCTCCCAGGACATCCAATTCAGGATTACCAAATATAGGATAATTCTTAACAAATGCAGTAGACTGAGGTCACGCACTAAGAATATCAATGTGCAAAACTGCATATGATGAGTTTGCATAACTCAGTTATCGTGGCAATCTCACTAATACCAGATTTCTTACCTTGCATGGTTATATTCCACCACCAAGCAATATGGCTACTTCAACTTAAGGCGTCTTTCAATTCGTTAATCCAAAGACTAACCTGTGTTGAAGTCGCATAGGAGAAAGAATGGACTTGCCAATGGTATCGATTATGTATAAATGCCACGCCTTTGAAGATCTCTTGAGGATAATTGATTCTCAGTGTTGTTGATGATGATATGTCCAGAGGTAATCCTGAAATCAGTCATAACGTTTATGGAAATAATGTAATTTAATCAAATAACAGATCGGAGAGAACTGTATTAACACTTATATATTGTAGTTTCTATTGGTGAAATGACTCTTGATCAATGATTCCTTTCAATCAAGTTAACTCACTGATTCTGGCCATCCCTGTTCAATAAGTAGGAAGTCTATCCTGGATTGCATAACAAAGGCAACCATGTCTTGACGCCTCATGCACATTGACAAGATTCTCTTCAGTTTCAAATCACATTTTTCAAGATTTCAGGACTAGGAACAGAAAAATGTGAGAACAACCAAAGAAATATTGCCATCAATTAAACGGTGGATTCCATTAGAATCGACAATTACACAAATACAACAATGAGCCACTTTTCTTGTTGCTTAACATTCAAATTGAGAATACTCAGTCATTTCATTCAACTGGATATCGACCATTTTCTTCAAACTTCATGATGGCTTTGCAAGTTTAGGGATGAAATAATGACTTCCTATCTTCACCTAAGGAAGCCCCAGCCAGTATTTTACCCTGGGAGAAAATAAAACAGCAAAACCTTGAAATTGTAAAGCTTTGAGAAAATTCAGTACAATTTCCATCACTTTGGCCATGAACTTCTGCGGATGAAACTTAGCAACCTTTTACTTTCTAGGCTTTGTGGGCCAGCTCTTCTAGCTTCTCTGCAAATCTCTCAGATGAAACACATAGCAGCTTGTTGAGTGACATTCCTGCACCTCACCTATAATCTTCTTCTTCCCCTCGTACCTGTGCTTAATTCCACTGTTGAGTTTATGATCAAGGAATGCAGGGAAATCTAATTGCTCGTCAAGGCTGTGTCCGATCCACCCTACCAAATACTGCACTTAATCCTCCAGAGAATCAGGATTGCATTGAAGTATCTGAGGATGCTTCTTACTCATGAGAAGCACATCTTCATAGGAAAACTCGTAACTCTAGAAGAGCTCAATCACCTTCTGCATATTGTCACAACTTGTCCTAGTCACAGTGCCATGAGCATAAAAGGATTAACACCCCATCTATTATCCGGAAATTTCAAGTAAATTATCTGATCAATTTGACACTTTTACACATGAGCAGGTCATGATCTTTTGATACTATTTTAATGCTTTGTTTGGGAGAGGGAGGAAAGAGGAAAAAGGAGGTGGGTGAAGAAAAATTTTGCCTTTTTCCTCCAATTCACTCTCACGGACAATTCAAACTTTTCAAACTATCAGGAAATAATATATTAGTTTTGACGTGATACCATCAAACCTTGTCAGCATCTATGGGAATAGTTTGTTCATATTTCTTCTCCATTGACATTCATTTATAGAATGTGGAAATTCAATGCAGGATTACCAAACATAGGATAAAACTTAAGAAACGCCATAGAATGAGGCCACCTATTAAGAATACCAATGTTCAGACCTGAATATGATGAATTTGCATAACTCAATGATTACTACAATCTCGCAGATATAGGAATTCTTACCTTGCCATGGTTATATTCCACCATCGAAGCAGTATGGCTATTCATCTTAAGGTGTCTTGGACTTCACCATTCCAAAGTGTAACCTCATGTTGCATGGGAGAAAGAATGAAGTTGCCAATGGCACCTATTATGCATAAATGCCACACCTTTGCAGATTTCTTGAGGATAATAGATCCTCGGTTTTGTTGATGATCATAATGTCCTGTGAGATAATCCTGAACTAACAGTCGTAATAATTTACGGAATGTAATTTAATCAAAGAACGAACCAGAGACAACAGAATTAACACTCAATTATTTGTTGCAATTTCTACAGGTGAAATGACCATCCTGATCATAGATGCCTTGCAATCAAGTTAACTTAGTGATTTTGACCATCCTGGTTAGGAAATCTATTGCATAACAAGGGCAACCATGTCTTGATGCCTCATGCACATTGACAAGATTATTTTCAACATCAGATCACGTTTTTTAAAGATTTCAGGACTAAGAACAGAAAAATGTGAGAGGAACCAAAAAAATATTGCTATCAACTCAAGGTGGATTCCTTTGTAAATGACAGTTACACATATACAAAGATCAGCCACTTTTCTTGTTGCTTTAACCTTAAGATGGAGCGTACTCAATCATTTCATTTAACTGGGTACCTACCGACCATTTTCTTCGAACTTAACAATGGCTTTGCGGGTTTAGGGATGAAAAATATGACTTTCTATCTTCACCTAAGGAAGTCAAGCCAGAATTTCACCTGAAAAAAGCAAAAGCCTTCAACTGATGAAGCTTTGAGAAAACTCAGTAACTATACAATTTCCATCAGTTTTGCCATAAACTTCTGCTGATGAAATTGAGCAACCCCTAATTTTTAGGCTTTGTGCACCAACTTTTCTACCTTCTTCTTTGCAAATTTCTCAGACAAAACATTGAGCAGCTTGTTGATCGACATCCCTTCACCTATAATCTTCTTCTTCACCTCGTACCTATGCTTGATTCCACTGTCGAGTTTGTACCAAGAAATGCAGGGAAATTCAATAAGTCATCAAGGTCACGTCCTATCTCCCCCACCAAATATTCCACTTTTTCCTCCAAAGAATCAGGATTGTATTGAAGTATCTGAGGATGCTTCTTACTCATGAGAAGCACGTCTTCACAAGAAAACCCATAACTCAAGAAGAGCTCAATCCCCTTCTGCATATTCTCACAACTTGTCCTAGTCATGGCACCTATTGCAACTGCAAATTCCTTCGCTCTGTAGCTGTAAACAATTTTCACCAAAAACCCTAGCTTATAAGTAATGTTCCCCTCAAAATATAGACCCAAAAACCAAGGGCTTTTGTCAAGAACTCAAAAATCTCATTGGAGTTGAGTCCACATTCTTTGAGATTCCTCTCCTTGCTCGCGCTGACAATGTTAGGAAACACAAGAATGATCCTGAACATTGCCCCCGGTGGCATCCTCATCTCCTCTGCTAAACTCTAGGAGAAACTCTACTCTCGCAATCAATTAGCTATCCATGTCGAAGTTAAGAATGGGAATATGCCTCACAATCAAATCAACCCCACCATAGCGGCTCAAGAAATTAATGAGCCTTTCAATTTCTTCAGACGGCTTACAAGATGAAGCCTTCGTTAAATTCACATTGTTAAGAACATGAACAATCTTTTCTCTAGGAATTCCACTGTCAATCAGCAAATTTACACCCATCAAACTTTCAAAATAAGTTTTCTTCACATCTGATCTTTCTTTCTCGGCTATCTCCACCTTTCTTCCACTCTTGTCCACTTGATTGTTCATTCCACATTCCATCAACGCACAAGCACACTTCCTTCTGATACACAATCCTTCTTATTTTCTACTTCGTTCTTTCCCTCCTCCCTTCTTCTTCTCCAACTTCCTTCTTCACCGCAATACCATGAAACCGTATTTTATAAGTCCAGTGACTCGTTCTTTCATATGGAACGATAATTTGGTCACCTGTTAGATAAGTTCGCTGATTTGTCCTTTGTTTGTAGTGATTTCTTATTTGTTTTCGACTCTCAAATAGATTAAAATCACGATCCAATCATCTGTGGAAATACAAATATCACAGACTGAAATACAGTTGAAAATTCAGATACAATTAGAGTAGAAAAAGGCTAGCATGAGGACTCATTATATGGGCATAAGAGGATTCACCCCACAATCTGAGCAGGACCTGATCTTTGTGATACTATTTTAATGCTTTGTTTGGGAGAGGGAGGAAAGAGAAAAAAGGAGTTGGGTAAAGAAAAAATTTCACTTTATTTCCAGTTCACTCTCACAGAAAATTTGTAAGATTCAAAATTAGTTTTTCTCCATAGTACATCAGTTTTGACGCTTAATCATGAAACCATGTCACCATGCATGAGAAAATTTTGTTCTTATTTCTCCTGCAATGACATCTATTTATAGAATGTAGAAATGCAATGCAGGATTACCAAATATAGGATAGAAATGCAGAAGAATGAGACCACGTGCTGGGAATATCAATGTCCATCCCTGAATATGATGAGTTTGCAGCATTCAGTAATCACTGTGATTTTGTGGGTATAAGAATTTTTACCTCCCCAAGGTCATATTCCACCATCGCAGTATGGTTACTTCATCGTAAGGTGTCTTTCAATTTGCCATTTCAAAGACTAACCTGCGGAAGGTCGCACAGGAGAAAGAAGAGAGTTGCTAGTGGAACCTATCATGCATAAATGCCATGCCTTTGCAGATCTCTTGAGGATAATTGATCCTCAGCTTTGTTCCCAATGAAAATGCCCTGTGAGGTAATCCTGAACTCAGAGTCATATATTTTACAGGAAGTAATTTAATCAAAGAACAAAATGGAGAGAACTACAATTAACACTCAATTATATGTTGTTTCTATTGGTGAAAAGACTTTCTTGATCATAGATGCCTATGTTGACTCATTGATTCTGACCATCCCACTTAGGAAGTTTATCTGGATTGCATAACAAGGGCAACCACATCTTGATGCCTCATGCACATTGACTAGATTATTTTCAATGTCAGATCACATTTTTCAACATTTCAGGAATAAGAACAGAAAAATGTGAGAGCAAAGAAGCATTGCTATCAACTTAGGGTGGATTCCTTTGTAATTGACAGTTACACAAATACAAAGATCAGCCACTTTTCTTGTCGCTTTTACCATAAAATGGAGCATACTCAGTCATTTCATTCAACTGGGTATCGACCATTTTCTTCAAACTTCATAATGGCTTTGCAGGTTTAGGGATGAAAAAATGACTCTCTATCTTCACCTAAGGAAATCAAGCCAGAATTTCACCTGAAAGAAAGCAAAAGCCCTCAAGCTTTGAGAAAACTCAGTGACTAAACAATTTTCGTCAATTTTGCCATCTACTTCTGCTTATGAAACTTAGCAACCCTTAATTTTTAGGCTTTGTGCGCCAACTTTTCTAGCTTCTTCTTCGCAAATCTCGTAGACGAAACACTGAGCAGCTTGTTGATCGACATTCCTTCACCTATAATCTTCTTCTTCACCTCATACCTATGCTTAATTCTACTATCGAGTTTGTAACCAAGAAATGCAGGGAAATCCAATTGCTTGTCAAGGTTGCGTCCCATCTCCCCCACCAAATATTCCACTTTCTCTGCCAGAGAATCAGGATTGTATTGAAGTATTTGAGGATGCTTCTTACTCATGAGAAGCACGTCTTCGCAAGAAAACCTATAACTCAAGAAGAGCTCAATCACCTTCTGCATATTCTCACAACTTGTCCTAGTCACAGCGCCTATTGCAACTGCGAATTCCTTTGTTCTGTACTTGTAACCAATCTTCACCAAAAAACCCAGCTTATAAGCAATGTTGCCCTCAAAAGATAGACCCAAAAACAAAGGGGCTTTTGTCAAGAACTTGAAAATCTCATTGGAGTTGAGTCCACATTCTTTGAGAAAACTAATTCTGGGACGCAATTTCCTCTCCCTGCTCGCACTAACAATGTTAGGAAACACAAGAATGATCCTGAATATTTCGTGATCATCTAATCCTGCAAATGACTCAAGAACTCTACGTGGCTTTCCAAGTGTTCCACACGATATTTCAGAAAGGGAGGCAGTTTGCGCAACACTGCCCCAGTTGCATCTAAGTTCTAGGAGAAACTCCACTCTCGGAATCAATTGGGTATCCATATTGAAGTTAAGAATGGGGGGATGCCTCACGATCAAAGCAACCCCACCATAGCGGCTCAAGAAATTAAGGAGCCTTTCAATTTCTTCAAACGGCTTAAGAGACAAAGCCTTCGTTAAATTCACATTGTTGAGAACATGAACAATCTTTTCTCTAGGAATCCCACTGTCGGTCAGCAAATTAACCTTTTCCTCAAATCCAGCCAGGAATCACGGCTCAGTTGACATAAAGAGACGCTTTCCATCTAATTGGTCGCGCACAAAGAGTATAAAGGGATCGATTTCACCTGCTGCCAACACAGAAGGGCATTTCGCAACCAAATGGCAGAGCTCAAGGCCACTGATTCCGAGATTTCAAAGAGGCGACGCGAGCCCGCAACGAACGGATAGACTTCAGCCTCAAATCCGGGTTCCTGGTCAAGAGAGATTCGGTCTCTCTCTCGTTGAGCCCGAGTTCTTGAATAACACATCCAACGCCCCTGAAAAGGCAAGACTTTTAACGAGGAGTTCGATCAAATATTTCAAATTGCGTTCAAGGACATCAACCGTTTGATGAATTGTCTCTGAGAGCCACTCACCCGGTTCGAACTCGACGTTAGGTGACGAGATGACGCGGCGGCATTGCACGTGAAGAGATGGCGCCCTCAATCCGATTCCCGACGGTTCACTCGAAGCCAGCAAAGGGGACGACTTGGGGGAAGAGAACGTGGCGGAGCGCTGCGAGTGGAGAAAGAAAGCGGGAGGGAGAGAGAGAGAGCAGTCGATTACAGCTCTCTGCACAGTGCGTTTCCCGGTAGCAGAATGAAGGATGGATGGAGATGATGAGAGGCGTAGAGCTAATGGCCCTTTTTTTTCTTTCTATTTTTTCCCAGAACTTTGAGCGGGACCTTTTTCTCCGAAGCAACTTGCCCGGATCCGACCATTAACGTGGTCTCATCGTATCTCACCTAAATAAAATGACGAAAATAATTATATCCGTTGAAAAGAAAATTTAATAAAAAATATTCATTTTTGATAATAATATATATCTATACATTTCGGTTTCGCAAGGATATAAACAATCATTTTTCAAGAAGATATTTTACAATCATTCATTTTTCACGAAATAAACGAAATATTAATCTAATGTATTTTACATGATCAATAATTTATCCATATGAATACTACACTATTTATATAAATGACTAGCTTTATTCATAATTATGATAATGATTTTATTTTTATAATAAATAGTACTTTGCCATCAAAGTAATTGACATAATGATAACGGAGACACTTATCTTTTACAAGGTCATAATCACAATTCTCATCGTAGGTAAATCTTTAAACGAGTGAGATTTTTTAACTACTAGCGACAGGTTTGTTAACCGTACACTTTCAAGCCAAGTGGTGCAAAATAACCATGCCTCTAAATCGAACACTCCATAGTGGACATGAAAACTGCTATAGTAACGTTTAGAGGGAGTCACTACATTAGTCACTCATTTTCTCTTGACCGTTTAAGTATAGGAGTGAGGCACTAATAGTTCTTAAACTTTTACAGAATGTCAATCAAATGTTGCATTTGCATTTACTTGGTAATTACAAATGTTAAAAAAATGTATCACAAGATAAATATTTTTAAGATATCAATAAAAGCAAACGTTATGAAACCACGTAAACAAAGAGAGAGTGGCGAGAGAAAGATGCTTACTTACACTACTTTGTCGAGACTCAGCACATGATGACCATTTGCAAAAGCAACGTAAGAAAGTATAAACAATGGTGAACACAGAGGCTAAAACCCCAGCACATTACCTCACCCAATTCATCAACCTCGGAACCCGAAACCTTAAGTTTCTTCTTCCCACCCACAATCCCATCCCTCACTCCCACCCCCTAATTTCCTCTTCTTCCTCCCAATGCTGCTCCTCACCTGCGCCTTCCTGTTCCCGACCTTCCACGCATTCTGAAAATAAGGATCATACTTTATATACAAAATGCATTATGTGAATTGAACAGAAAAAAGGACTTTATATATATGTTCCTATTAGAATGTAGCCAAAATATTACCTTAATCAAATAGGCTATTTCCTCATTTATGTAAGATAATTAGTAAATCATTATCAATCCATTCTTATAAACTTTTCAAAAACATTTACTATATTAGACTATACTAACACATTGACCACTCACCAAAACGATAGTTAGAGGCCATCATACCCCTTTTATGTCTTAAGCATATTTGAGGCACGGCGGTTCAAGCAGTATATTTGTAGCAAATTTGATAAGTGTGTTTATCATTAGAAGCATCGTGCCTAGGACACGGTAGACAACGTGCTAAAGCTCAGCCATTAGATAACCAATGCGGTTCGAGGGGTGACACAAGTCAATCCCAAGTCAACCATTTCAATTCTTACAATCGAGCAATTTCGGCTTGACAAAGCCATACTGGATCCAACAAATCTTCAAGTTCAGGATCTTGAAAAGGATATTATAGACTGGGAAGCAGAGACATTTAAAATTAGGGAAGTTTTCCCCTTCTTTTTTTTTTTTGTTGCTCTTGAGACTTTTTGCGTTTATCGGGCCCTTGATCAACAAAAGCTGGTTGACCCCATTTACTTTATTAATGATCTCCCATCTTCTCCTTTTTTTTTTTAAAGAAAAAATTTATTTTTTCTCTCTCTTTAGTCCATTAGATTTTGCCTTGAGACCAAATAAAAGGTCTCCTATGTTTGATTGCAACAGGGGAATAAATACAATAAGCTTTATAGTTTGATTGGATTTTGAGAGGATATGAAAAACACGTTGATGTGCTCTTCATCTTTAGCCCAGTGGGGCAGCTCATAATTTGCTATGGTTAGCTTCTCAGATCTTTAGTCAACAGACAGTGCAAAACCAAAAAAGATACCTGCGCATTCAATGAGTCAGTATGCTAGCCTATATTCTACTCTAGTTGTACGTGAATCCTCATGGTATTTCAGTCTGTGATAATTACATTTCTATAGATTATTGCATTATGATTTTAATCTATTTGACCGTCGCAGAAATATAAGCAATGATTGCAGACAAGAAGGAGAAATTTTTTCCATTCTCGACATTTGTTTATACCCATGAAGAACAAATCAGTGGATTTATTCAACAAGCAACGAATTATTGCTCCTTTCTATTTTTCACCTTCAAGAACTTGCAAGTAGCAAGGAACACGCAATTCCGCGAAAGCGCATGATGACGCAAACAATTGTAGACATCCTTTGATTCGACCAAGAGCACAACACAGAGAAGAGAGGACATATCACCTGTACACGAATTGTTTTGTAGCCGATGAATTTTTGTCATGTCAAGGATCTCATATCCTATTGCCTTAGAATGGCAACTGTTCTTTTCCAAAGCCAATGCATGACTGACAAGATGAAATTGAAGTTTAAATCCGCGTCACTCGGAGTTATCATCACCGGTCACGCCCTCTTAAGTGAACACTTAAAAAAGAAAAAATCTCTTAATGATTAGAATTGTATTAAAACATAGGTATTGTGTATAGATATCATCAATAAATAGCAACACTCTATTCCTTGCTAATTCTGATGGCATTTTGAACAGGCAATGTCCCAATTTATTTGAAAGATCTCTATCTCCAAAAGGAAATGAAACTCAATATCGAGTATAAACTTAAGATTTTATGATTTGTATCCAGTGACATAGCATTGTTACAGCAGATAATTTGGAGACATGTTTCAGCTGTCTTTCAATTAAGGTTGATGCTGCCCATGATATCATACACAAACCACTGAGAAGGTTAGTTTGTAACCTTTATTCATCATTTCGCTGAGCATATTGTTCCATCATCTTCAGATAAATTCTAAAATGGCCTTTGTGAAAAAATGTATTCCTCACAGCGCACCGACAAACTAAAAATTTCAATCGATATGAGTAACTTGATCGCAGAGAAATGAGCTTAAAAAGTACAAGCACTCCCTAATATTCCCATAACTTATCAGTTCTTGTGAAAGTTCTTCGTCTTCTTGTGCTAACCGTTGAACATGTTGAATTAACATCAATTAACCTTGCCTTTACTCGAACAACTGCAGAACTATGTAAGAAAACACAAAGAACAAAAAAAGAATCCCAAAGCTCTAGACATTATATGACCAGGAAAATCCAGGGAGAACAGGTTTGTCCACAGAGCAGAAGATTGTTGCAAAATTAAAGAATAAGCAGAGATACTTCATATCTAGCATTGTAGCTTGTTCAATACAAGGAAAAACAAAGAGATCTTGCATAGAATTTGTACCTGTATTTACATCATTGTGATGGAGAAAGTTCAAGATGATGGGGAGCGATCTGTGCCACATGACCTAAAATTAAGTTCATCGCCGTGTCAATATGCAGTTCTTCAAGGAGAGCAGGATCGATACGCAATTTATGCCCAAATTGTCCTTTACACACCTTTTAATTGGGGACATTTTTCCATGAATCTCTTCTGGCTCCTGGATCCTCTTCCATGATAATGATCAGTTTTATATTGTTAAGACAACTCAAAGAGATCTCACAACCATGCTTAAAACTTGGTGGATATGATGTAAATGACTAAGGATATAAGAGATCTTTAGCCCCTAAATTGTGGAATCTCATATCGAGGACTGAAATTAATCTTTCCAAGGCGCTTTTATGGTAATAAATTTATAGAGCAACTGGGATAAGATTTTTGATGGAATGTTCGAAAGATTCATCTCTAATGACAGAAATATTTTCTTGCATCATGTTCTAGTGAAGAACTGATATACTTTAGAAGTCGGTGTCTATCAGAGATGCTCCAATTATGTCAGTAGCTTCCCTAAAAGAACGATTGTTGCATTACAATCTACACAATCCTCAGTGGCAACATTTCTATTTTCTTCCTCTATATCAGAATTGACGTCCTTGCTAAGATGAAGAGTACCATATGGTCCAGAGCAGTCAAAGGCCAGTCCTTTTTAGCTATGAAGCACGGGCACGTTGCCGAGCCTTCCGAGTCGTGTCCGACACGTGTCGACGTGTCCGACACGCTCGGACACGCTCGGACACGCGGTCAACGCGTGTCGAGAAATCCGACACGTGGTCAACTTTTCTCGACACGCGTGTCCGAGAGAGAGATTGTTGAAGAAGACGATGGTGGGTAGAGAGGTGAGGTCGAGGAAGAGGCCGAGGAAGCGGAGGTGAGGCCGCGACGGTGAGAGGAAGAGCTAAACTGAGGCGACGGCGAGGCTGCAGCTGCAGCGAAGGAGGAAGGGTGAAGGCGACAGCGATGAGGCGACCGAAAGAGCTGAGAAGATCGTGAGGAAGAAACTGAGGGGCGGGCGGTGAGAAGGTGGTGGCATGGGGGAGGGGAGGGAGGGGGGGAGAGAGAGCATGGGAAGAACGGGGATGGAAGGGATTGATGGGGGCGCAGCCTTGCGGGGGAGCAGGTGGTGGCGTGGGGGGGAAAGGGAGGGGGAGGGGAGAGGAGAGAGGAGAGAAGGGGAAGAAATCGAGGGGGATGAGGGCGATTGATGGGGGCGCAGGGAGCAGGTGGTGGCGTAGGGGGAGAGAGAGAGAGAGAGAGAAGGGGAAGAGACCGAGGGGCGCAGGGGAGCAAGTGGGCGAAGGGGGAAGGGGAGGGGGAGAGAGAGAGTGGGGGCGATCTGTAGAAATCAAAGGGGAGGATTTTGGGGGTGGTGGCGTGGGAAAAGAGGGGAAGAGAGAAACGAGGAGAGAGAATTTGAGGGAAAATTTTTTGTTAAAATAAAAAATATATTTTTAAATATGCACACGTAATAATTATAAAATGTTTTTTAAATTTTTTTATGAATAAATTTATTAATATTATTAGTGTTATTGTAAGTTCTTATTTATTTATTTATTTGTGAATTTGAATCAAATTAATTAAAAATAAAAATATTTATTTAATATATAACGTATCGAAACGTGTTTAATTCTCTACTTTTTAAAAAATGACGTATTGCGTGTCGTGTCGTGTCGTGTCACGTGTCGCGTGTCGCGTGTCCGTGCTACATAGCTTTTTAGGACAGCTGACAAGAAACAGATGCTTCCAGGCAGAACACCCAGGATGATACCAAATTGAACTAGTCACAGGTCGTCTGTTATCAACTGCTATTTCTTGCATGGACTGGGTGTGCCACTTTTCATTTTTGCAACTTAATATCAAAACAACAGTTTTTTTCCATGTTACCACATAGTACATCAGTTTTGGCATAGCATCATGAAACCATGTTAGCATGCATCAGAATTCTGTTCTTACTTCTTCTCCTATGACATGTATTTACAGAATGTAGAGATGCAAGGCTAGGTCACTAAACATAGGGTTATACTCAAGAAATGTTATATAATGAGGCCACGCACTAAGAATATCAATGTCCAGACCTTACTACAATGAGTTTTCATAACTCAATGATCACTGCAATCTCGCAGAGCATTTTTTAGCTTGCAGTGGTTATTTTCCACCATCAAAGCATTACGGCTACTCCATCTTAAGGTGTCTTGCAACACACCTTTCCAAAGCCTAACCTGTGTCAAGTCATTAAGAGAAAGAATGAAGTTGCCAATGGCACCTGTTATGCATATATCCATGCCTTATGCAGATCCCTTGATGATAATCAATCTTCAGTATTTTTTTACAATGGATATGTCCTTTGTGGTTATCCTAATCATAACATTTGTGGAAATGATGTAATTCAGTTAAAGAACGAACCAAAGAGAGCTGAATCTCAGTTATTATGTGTTGTGTTTTTTATTGGTGAAATGATTTTCCTGACCAATTAATTCACTGATTCTGGCCATTCCTGTTCAATAAGTAGGAAATCATCTTGATTTGCACAACGGGCAATAAGGTCTTCATGCCTCATGGACATTGACAGGATTATTTTCTGAGATTTCAGGTCAAAGAACAGAAAAATATGAGAGCAACCGAAGAAACTTTGCCATCAATTCAAGGTGGATTCCTTTGTAATCAAGTCATACAGATGCATAAAGATATGAGCCACTTTTCTTGTTGCTTTAACATTGAAGCGGGGAATACTCGGTCATTTCATTCAACTGGGTGTCGACCATTTCCTTCAAACTTCAAGCTAAGGAATAGAACAAAATGACTTTGTCTCTTCACTTAAGGAAGCCGGCGCCAGAATCCCCCCTGTAAAAGGGCATACCTTGAACTCATAAAGCTTAGGGGAGGACGCTTTCATGGCAGGTGCCATGCCGCTGCAGCCCAGCCAAGCCCCCTCACTGGGCTTAGCAAGCGCAATGGGACCCAGCTAATTGCCCAAGCGTTGGGCTTGGCTAGCGTAACGTGTCTCTGGGTCCTGGTGCGCCATAAAAGCCTTGACAGGAGCACTCTGCAGGGTGTCCAATGTCAGTGCGTTCGTCTGGAGAGCCAGGTGGCCGCATTGAAAAAGACTAAAGCTGCATTTGGTCGTTCAAATTTCTAAACAACCAGGCTCAAGCCAGGGCTGTAAATGTCAGCTGAAGGGGAAGCTTTTGGGCACGTGGCCCACTCCAAATAGGAGGTCCGTCGGCTCAACGCCTTGCCGCCAGTTGCAAGCGCTTTAGCAGAAGACGGCGAAGGAGCTACACACTGAAACGGCAGCTCGCGTCAACGCTTCTAAGAAGGCAACAAGCGCTGTCGAGGAATTCAGCTGGTAGGCTCGTTTCCAAGAACTCTTCTATGAGTTTTTTTTCTGACAAAGCCGCAGACCAGATGATTGCAATGACGGCGAAGATGTGCTTTTTGTTGTCTTCTTTTTCTGTTTTTCTTTTCTTTTTAAAATACATCATCTGTATTGCCCTTCATTCTTTTCTTTTCAAATTGGGTGTTACGGATGGCTAATAGTTTGGAATTTAGAATACTTCTCTGTTACGTGCTGGAGTTGAGCCAGCACAGAATTTCATAGATATGTAAAAAAGAAAAATTTTAGATAGAATAGAGTCATCCTTTTTTAGTGCAGCAAACTTGGGGCTACTCGGGTGGTTCATGAAATTTTGATGGTTAACTCTATTTTCCAAAAAGTTGTTTTCGAAGGATAAAAAATGTGAAGATGTCGTGCTTGTTTTTTCATGTATAAGTTGATATTTTATAAATTCTTGGTTCGGATCAATATAGCATTATTGCCCCGTCCCATGCCCTCCCGGTCGATTGTAGTAAGGGTGCAATCCCAACAATTTACGAAGAGAACCCATCCCAAAAAGACGATTTCCATCGAGCTGATTCTAATGCAAATTCTATCCCCCTTGGTTTCCAGCTCTGCTTAGGCAGCAATAGAAAAGGGGAATTGTTACGAGACTCATTTCAGAACATCCTTAGCAACTTCCAAGAACATAAGTATCATCTCAAGATCGTGTTTCCACAAAACGGCATCAAAACTTTGATCCATCTTCCGTTGAACTGTACAATTAGAGAAACAAACTACTTAAACCCTTCGGGGACATCACCGCATAACATGCTTGTTCTCTTGTAAAGCAACGACTTACAGACTCGGCAAACCTATGAGCTCAAGTGGCCACTCACCAGACAAATTCTACTTGCTCAAACCAAGGGCAGTTAGCTTGAAAAAAGATCACTCCAACCAACTGGAATTTGCTCCAAGAATCTATTTCCACTGAAGTCCAGAATGATCAAAGATGCTCATCTCCATCGTTTGCTCCAGCAAACTACCAATGAAGCTATTGCTTCTTAAATTTCAAAGCTTCAAGTGCCCATGAGAGATTACTGATACTTGCAGGAACTAAACTGGAGAAAAGATTACCTCCAAGAGACAAAAAAATTCTCAAACCTCTGAATTCACCTGAGAATTAAGAAACCTTCCTGGTAATTCCATTCACTTCGAGATAAAGCATTTGCAAAGCACTGCAGTTTCGCATCTTAGCGGAAATGGGCTCCACTAAAAAAGTCATTCCTCATACTCAGGTCCTTCAGTCCGTGTCTGCTCCGAGCGAAGCTATTCCTCCGAAGCATATCATCAGACAGTCACCGTGCAGTACCCATTTGGCCTCGTTGGATCAATAGCTAAGAAAGCTTCCTCATACCTCATCACAGAGAGAACATGTCTTCCCCTGAAGGAGGCATATAGATTCCTATTAGTCGCGGTAGATAGACGTGCCCCGGTTCAATCAATAGAGCTGTACCCGTTTTGAATGTCCACAGCCGCTTCATTTGCCACTATAATAACTTCCGCCTGAAGGTTTGATAAGAATGGATAAATCATGCGATGGTAAGGATCATGGAGTTGAGAAGATCCAACCGTTCAGGTTACTTAATCATTTCTCGCCAATGCCAGAAGGCCGAACCCGGTAGCACAGAGTCGCGATGCCACGTCGCGCAACATCAGGCGCGTAAGAGGCGAAGGAGAGTAAGAATATCGGCGGCTGGAACGCGAGAACGCTTGAGCGTGCGATGAGCGTGAGCCGCGGATCGTCAAACTCCTACCATTGAGCTCGAGAGCTTCGTCTATGGAGGCTGAGCTTGCTGAGGAGAAGATGACCCCATTAAAAAAGGAAATTTTCAGTCCCGTAACTGAAATCCGGCGATGGAGAGAGAGCTTGAGTTGGAGACGGTGGATGGTCGTCGTTGTCTGGGCTGGAGCTACTGTGCTTGATGGGCTTAACGGAATTGGATCTCACCATTTGCGTTAAAGCCCAAATGGAATGAATGTGGCCGGACCCCATAAATGAATCGTTCCTTGAAAATGTATATTCGATTCGTTTGTAAAAATTCATGTGTCAATACCTACTATAGTTGCATAAATACAATTTTTCAGGGAAATTGTCAAAAGAGTGTCTCATGAATTATAAGTTGAGCGACTAGTTAAGGAACATATTAAGACAAAAGGAAAATCTAAACTCTATGCCAACATGAAAGTTGTCATGATTGCTCTCGCCGATGAAATACATTGCTCGAAACAACATGACGCTACGGTGCACATTCTAGTCCACTACCTTCGGATTAGATGCAGCCTTTTGCTGAGTAAAAACTAGTGACGAAGACCTATTGCTTTCCCTCGCTCTAACAAGTGCAATGCCGTATGAGGAGAAGCCTTGCGAGGAACAATATGGAGCTAAGATGTACAGCAGGAACGATGCCCCATTTGACTGAA
Source organism: Eucalyptus fibrosa (assembly GCA_017140475.1). Classification (NCBI taxonomy): domain Eukaryota; kingdom Viridiplantae; phylum Streptophyta; class Magnoliopsida; order Myrtales; family Myrtaceae; genus Eucalyptus; species Eucalyptus fibrosa. Next base: position 5,568,263 of record CM029515.1, on the reverse strand, counting down.
AACATTTTCCTAACCAAAAAGTCGATGCAATACTTGCGATTGCTTGATCATTGCATGAACCTCTTAAGGATCGTGCCTCTTGGTTTCAAACCGTTGTTTGCTCACGAAGTCTTCTCTTGTTTCTTCTCAATCACCAATTTCCTAAATTTATCCACTCGCAACGCTACGGGAAATGTTGAAGCAACATATGGCATGAACTCACATAGTTGAACTTGACGATGTAAAAGCACAAGAAATTGCCACATCCAAAAATGTAAACTAACTATAAGTCAGAGGCATTACAAGCAAAATTTCCAAAACAAAAACCAAACAGAATATTCAGTTAATGAATGAATTATCGGGCATCGATCGCATATCTGGAACGCTCACGATAGAACAGAACATACATATCTAGCATCTGAAAACTGCACATTCCAGGAAAATCCAAAGGCGAAGCATGACTGTTTTCAATTCCATAAATTATATTGCTGAGATATTGCGAGCTTCATTTGAGGTCTTCTGCTTGGTATTTCCAACGGTAGGAGTACCAAATCTATATACATTTCAGGACATGATATTTACATTGTTGGGCTTGCTAGGGAAATAATAGAATCCCGCAAGTAACATAGGAACAAAGGAGAAAATCTAAAATGGAGATTCAATTTACACAATGAATGAGACAATTTAAGAAGCATTGTTGTCGTAGTCATTGCATGAGCATGTTTAGTCCGTAAAATGGTGGATCTGGTTTACATCCCTTATGACCATACATCTTCTAGTTACCATGGAGATATACTTGATTGGAGAATGACAATCTCCGCAAATGCGGAGATTCTTAAACACCCTAATAGATTTTGGACTGGAATGTTTATAAGGCTAAAAACAACAGCAATTTTTTCACTGTTCTCGGAGCAAATATTGTTCCTTTTGTCCCTCGTCCACATCATGAAGAACAAATTCAGTAGTCGAACATCACCCAGCTTTCATTATTCGACTAGCTAATCGCCTTGTCATAAATCTCCTGTGCCTTTGGGCATGAAGCGTCACCCACGTATGTTACTTGTGAACATTATTTTTCACTTGAATCCAACTACAACTCGGCTTCTTTTGAGATATTTCAGTTTCATCTTCTTTTCGATTGCTGCTGCATCTTCCCAAGACCAGCCAAGGCATAAATATTTGATAGCAAAACATAAGCAACAGGGTAGTCTCGTTCCTACTAAAGTATCATTGCTGCAGCTTGTTTTGCAAGTTCAACATTGCCGTGAACTCAAAGAAGCTCCAAAAATGTACGTCGACCTGACTAGTGTATCCGCCCGAAAGGCATTAAATTTATAATCTCATGGTAAGGATTCTCGATCCACCCAATAAGTCAACAATGCATGCATAGTGGTCAATTCTCTCATCTCACGTAAAACTCGAAAAGCAGCTTCTAGGGGGGTGCATGATAACTGCTTATTTCTATTCCAGAAACAATTTTTCTATTTCAGACCTATTTCTGAAATAAAAATCCGTTTGATAAACCTATTTAATTTTTCTATTTCTGAAATAAATTATTGTTCCAGAAATAGGTTTGGAATAGAAATCAGAAATATAAATTTTCTACTTTTCTATTTTTGGAATAAAAATGAGAAATAAAAATTCTTCTCATCATTCGTCAATCGATCCTTCATCCATCGCCATTGACCACCGTCCATTGGTCGCCGGCCGCTACCGGCCGCCGCCTGGCGGTTGTTATCAAATAAATTTCTATTTTTAGAGTAGAAATCTTGTGTCGTTATCAAATGGTTATTTTTGCTTAAAACTCTTCTAGAAATAAAAATAGAAAAATCTATTTCTCTTCCGTAACCTATGTCTAGAACAGAATGGTTATCATTCACTCCTAGGTTTCCCCACCTTGAATACATAGTGATCAAAGCATTGGAAATGCACTGATTTGAGTCCAAAGTGCTGATTTTATCATCTCCCATGGATTTGCTCCCTTTCACCAATAGTGCCAATACAGGCAGCTCCACCTAAAAGGCTGGCAAATGTAGAAGCACCCCTTCGATTCCTCTCTCCTCAATTTCATGTAGCAGTTCAAAGGCTTATTGGACTCCAAGCTCTTGGCATAGGCATCCACAAGGGCATTATGAGAAATTAATTCTTTTCAAATAGTGTATCAAAAGCTCTCTGAGTGTCTTCAATGTGGTGCAACTGAGAATATGTGCTAATAAGAGAATAACCCATGAAAGTGTCACCAGCAAAGCCCAATCTTGTAGCTAGCGTGTATATTTGTATCCCCATATCTACATCACAAGTACTTCCACATGCCTTGAGAACACTAGCATATGTGAAATGGTTTGGTCTCATGGGACCTTTTATTATTTCCAAAAAGAATTTGATACTTCCCGTGATTATCGCCGTCTAAGACATCACGTTATGATCTTGCACCCGATCAAACACCTTTCTCCAATCATTAAGCAATCCACTAGCTACGCACTTCACGTACATGTCCACTGAGCCGCATCTAACACAGACATCCGAAGCCAATGCAGACTGTATAACCCAGCATTGCAACTGCAACCCCAGCGATTCTATCTGCCACAGTCCCACTCACAAGCATATCGAGAAACAAATCAACAGCTCTATTGGACAACCCACCAGAGTACATCTTGTCATCATCAAAGTCCAAGCAACCACACTCCTCTCGGGCCTTTTCTCGAACACCTTACGAGCTGAAACAAAATCAGCACTACCCTTTGCAAACATGTCAATTAAAATGCACACATCATAATTTACGAAGCCGCTTTTGATTATAAACCCGAAAATTGTATCACCGATTGATGCATTCTCCGGAACTGAACAAGCCCGAATAACCGCCGCGGAACAATAATCGTTAGGTAAAAAAAGCCATCTTCAAGCATATGAAGGAAAGTTTCAACCGCTTCAAACTCCAAGAAACCGAGTCCCTTTCTGACCCATGTCCACAAATATCCTCTCGGCCTCGGCCCAGTCATTGCACTTTGAGTAGAGACCGATGAGCGAGTTGAGAATCCCCGAGTGGGCCTCGAGCTCGTAGCGAGCCAGCGCGCGATGGGCCCGCCTCCGAGAGCGAACAGACTTGAGGAGGAGAGAGAAGGCGCGGAGGTCGGGAGGGGACCTATCACGGGACGTGAGGTCGGGGTGGGAGATTGCTCCAGGAAGGTCGCCGCCACGGTGGTGGGGGTGATGAGGGGCGGTCGAGGGGCGAGAGGGGGAGAAATTTTGGCGGGAAGGAGAGAGCTTTGATATTGGACGGTGGATGGAAGAGAGAAAGAGACGCCTTGCTCCATGTCAAGAGAGCACACTCAGGAAACAAGAAATGTAAATAGATAGCCACGAAGGCAATTCTTCTGCAAAATACAGGAATTAACAAACTACGCTAAAGTCAATCCGCTTATTTTGCTTTTCATTCGTACATGGAGAAAAATAAATTAATCAATGCATGATTTCGTCATCGAAAGGTGATGGTAATGAATCTCATCTTCACATTGGGATGAAGAAAAAAGTAGTGGAACAACTGATAAAGTTGACCAATTTTCCAATTCAATCAAGGTTTCACCTTAGTCATACGCAGGCACATGATGGCCTGGGTATAGAAGCGGCTCGGGTGGCATCGCAGCTTAACGGAAGGATCACGCACACCAAGTTACAAGTTTTAAGACTTAGATGAACAAAATGAAAGTTTTAAGACAAATGCAATATGTTGACAAGTTAAAAGACTTTTCTAAATAATTGTCCCATTTTCTTTTGGTCATTTAAAATTTAGAGATGATGTGAGCTTCAAGACCTTATGATCGTCCCATTGCTATTTTCTCAAGAATTTGATCAATTTTCAATCCAAGTAAATGAATTGCGAAGAAAATAAAATTTTGTTGCAATTGGTGAATAAAGAATTTGAATCTGGGCGAGCCATATGCTGAGCGACTTCTAAATGCAATGACCACAAATAAAAACTACTCTACGACCTGACCAATCGAGGAAAAAATAATGATTTATACCGAGTCAAAGAGGACACAGGCCACTAGCAAGTATATGTAAGATGGCACATTTTGCAACCCTCTTTGGTGAATATTCTACATAAACTGAGTGATTTGGTTTATAGATGATTAATTGGATTAGCTAGAATTCACTTGGATGAACGTACAAAATATGCTGCCCAAACACGATTATGTCCCATTTAAGAGACTGTATGGACCACACATGGTGAAACCATATATGAAGTACAATAACACTCCGACCAAATAATAATAATAATAATAATAATAATAATAATAATAATAATACAATAACACAACAGTAAACTAAGGGCTAGAAGAAAAAATGTAATCACTGGCAAACTAAACCAGCTCACCTCCCTTCCAACATAATACTATGTTGTGGGGAACAAAGCTTTTCCAATTAAAGTGCGTGGTTCTAGACACCATTGCTATCTCCAAATGGAAAACTAGTGGAAGTTATGGGAGTACTTGATGAAGTTGAAAATGTTTCTAATTCCATTTTGGCATTGTCATCGTCAACTGGATCATCTGATGGGTAAATAAGCGGTTTTAGAGGCATTTGAATATCACCAATATCTTCTTCAAACATTTCTACGACTTTGTTCATTGGAGGCCGATGGTCAGGAACTAATTGTATACACCAAAGTGCATCTATTATCATCTTTTTTGTCACCTCCCTTTCCTCTTCTATAACTTTGTCCATTTCAACACTTTCTCCTTTATTGATGTGGTCATACACCCACAGTGGAAAATAAATTTGGCTTGAGTGTTCCGCATTTGCATTTACATTTTTCCTTCTACCAGCCATTTCCATGAGCAACATCCCGAAGCTATAGACATCCACTTTATAAGATACACTACCAAGGTTTTTGTAGAACAACTCAAGCGCCATATATCCCAAAGTTCCTCTTGCAGCAATCACTGAGACTATGCTATGATCAATGGGATAAAGCTTTGCAAGTCCAAAATCAGAGACTTTTGGAGTTAAATTCTTGTCTAAAAGAACGTTGTAAGGTTTGATATCAAAGTGTAGTATTTGCATGTCACACCCCGATGTAAATATTCAATCCCCTTTGCCACCCCAAGAGCAATCTCATAAATTTTCTTATAATCAAGAAATTTATCACCTTCCTTAGTGAAAATATGCTTATCCAAAGATCCATTTGACATGACATCATACATGAGAGCTTGTTTTGAACCTTCAAAGCAAAAACCAATAAGTTGCACTACATTAAAATGGTGAATTCTTCCAATAGTAGCCACTTCACTTATAAAATCTTGGCCATGGGTCTTGGATTGCTTTAAAATCTTGATGGCTACCTTGTTGCCGCTTCTAAGTGTTCCTTTGTACACAGAACCATAACCTCCTTCACCTAGTTTCTGCTTAAAATTTCTAGTGATCTTCTTGATATTGGAGTAAGAGTACCTTATGGGTATAAATTTGTTATGAGCTTGCAAGAATTCTTCAATGTTCTTGTCCATTGCTACGTGCCTTCTTTTGTACTTGTAGATTAGAAATATCGTGACAAATGGCATCCCGATTACAAATTTCACTACACAAAAAGGATTTGAAGAATATTTGGATAGGTTAGAATAGTTTTTTTTTCATAATTATTGTAAGAATAAATCATTGTGGATTACTTAATAGTACTAGTAAATCCCAAGTTGTCCAAAATGCAATATCATCTAGGATACCTATGGAAGGAATGAATGATGTGAAAAAGAATTGAAGGAAAAAAAAAAGTTTGGAAAGCAAAAGTCATGAGGAAACAAAGTAGTAGCAAGCTACTTTGTATAAGTTGAATTTCTTGTCTACAAATCAAGAAAAAATACAGCTTTTCATTTTTAATGAATAATTTTGTTCCTCCTACCGATACATGACTACAATTTTTTTATGGATTGTTAAAGAGTGGCTCTTGTATTATTAATGAAATGACTAATTAAAGAACTAATTGAGAGAATTTTAAAAAAAATGTAAATTCTATGCCAACAAAAAACTACTCATGTGGTTGGTCGCGCAAAAATCCTTTTTTTTTTTTTTTTTACAAACAAAGTACACCCCAAGTGCCAAAAACTTGGCACGGATGGACACTTAAGTGTCAAAACTTTGGAAATGTACACTTAAGTGCCAAAATCGGAGTAAAATAAAACACTTAAATACCATTTCGGCCAAATGGCTAATGTGACAATTTTCCAAATGAGTTAGACACAAAACGGGCGTCATTTGGTCTTTGAAGTGTTAAAAAAATTAATATAAAAATTAATTAAATTAAATTAAAAACGAAATTTATTTAATTTTTTTAAAAATAAAAATATTAAAAAAATAATATAAAAATTAAAAACTAAAAATATTAAAAAAAATAAAAATATTAAAAAAATAATTAAAAAACTAAAAATAAAAATATTAAAAACTAAAATTTTTAAAAAAACTAAACTTATTTAAAACATTTAAATATTAAATAAAAATATTTAAAAATAATTTTAAAAACTCAAAATTCAAAAAATTAAACTTATTTAAAAAATTTAAAAATAAAATAAAAATATTTAAAAAAATAAAAAATTAAATATATATATATTAAAAAAACATTTAAAACATTTAAAAACTAAACTTATTTAAAACATTTAAAAATAAGATAAAAATATTTAAAAATTATAAAAAGGGGGGCCTTCCAACGACGGCGGCCAGGGCCGCCCTCACCGCCGCCCCTCTTTTTAATTTTTATTTTTTTTCTTAATTTTTTAATTTTATTTTAAAATGTTTTAAATAAGTTTAGTTTTTAAATGTTATAAATTTTTATTTTTTTAATATATATATTTATTATTTTTTTAATTTTTAATTTTTAATTTTTATTTATTTTAAATGTTTTAAATAATTTTAGTTTTTAAATGGTATAAATTTTTAGTTTTTATAATATTTTTTAAAAATTAGTTTTTTATTTTTTAAAATATTTTTATTTTATTTTAAATGTTTTAAATAAATTCATTTTTTTAATGTTATAAATTTTTAGTTTTTTAATTTTTTAATTTTTTAATTTTTTAATTTTAAATGTTTTAAATAAGTTTAGTTTTTAAATGTTATAAATTTTTATTTTTTATAATATTTTTTCAAAAAAATTATTTTTTAATTTTAATTTTAAATATTTAAATAAATTTAGTTTTAAATTTAATTTAATTACTTTTTATATTAATTTTTTAAATACGTATGCACCAAAATGACGTCGTTTTTGTATTGTTAAGCCATGTTAACGTGTAAAAGAACGCCGTTTTGCACTCAACTCGCCGGAAAATTACCACGTCAGTCATTTGGCAGGATTTTGACCGAAGTGGCATTTAAGTGTTTCACTTTACTCCGAAAGTGGCATTTAAGTGTACCTTTCCAAAATTTTGGTATTTAAGTGTCCTTCCGTGCCAAGCTTTGGCACTTGGGGTGTATTTTGTCCTTTTTTTTACAGTACAGATTTAGGCCTTTTGTGAAAGGAAATTATAATCTAGACACATGTATACATTGACATACACTGTCATGTGTATTTGTTCATATTTTTCTTGTATATTAGATATTCCTTTCATTTTCCAATTCCAAAGAGAAAGTAGCAAGTGAAAGAATGTATGAATCATGCAAAATTACAATGAAATTTCAATGTCGATCAATACTTACCGCCATAATAGTACGTGGATGTGCAAGCCTGACCGCCGTTGATGCTAATACCTAAGCGCTCGGAATAAAAGTAACGATAGAGCTGAAAGTGGCCATAGATATCAAAGTAGCAAAAGAAAGTTTCCTTCGCCTTATTCCATGAAAATATATAATAATCGAGAACGAATCCATCGGCCATGATGTTATGGATTTGCTTGTAGTGGAAAGACCTATTATGAGCCTAGCCACTCCCAAAATCATGTGATGCCCATGTCCAACTACTAATGGTGCAAAAATCCCTAGCATCCGATATAGTTGGATTAACCAAAGCATACAAGTTCCAATTCGATGACGTGTTGGTAGAGTACAACCCCTTAATGCATGGATCAGTAGCAATGTAGAATGGAGAACTAACTGGTTTTGAGCAATTCACAATGACCGATATATCGTTGATGTCTTGGATGAAGTACAAGATGAAGTATGTGAAGTGATGTCTATTGAAGTCACTCCGTGACCATGGATGATGGGGGAGAGATGAGCAGTCATCCCTTTGTAGCTTGCTGTCGACCAATCTAATTTGTTGTTCGGTATAATTGATAAACTGCACATAGTATTGACCATTAAGGAAGTTTAGAACATTGCAATTATCTTCACAAGCCAGCTCAAATGTTAATACACATCCCTGTGGGTTGCTCTTCAATCGAAACGGGGAACTTATATTACGAATGTCACCACAGGCTAAAGGAATGCACTATTGATTGCTTGACTCAACATTGTTAGTCATCGCTAGAAATAAGACAAGAGTGAGTAGCAACACTTGACAGAGATTGATGGAGCCAAGAGTATTAATCATGCCTCTATATCTGGGCAAAGAGAAATTGGTAAAGAATTGCTTGGTGTGTGTGGAGGAGGCACAGTGTAAAAAGATTAGATAATCTGTGTTAGATTTGGAGACTTGTGATTCACCCGGTCTTAATAGAAAAAGCCCAAGTCAATCAACAAAACAAATGTATAAAGTCAAGCAATTAAAGAGGTTAACCCAAACTAAAGTTACATTATTAAGGGGTACTTGGATAGCAGTCGGTTAAGGAACCTTGCCGTAAGGCGTGCCACTGAGTAGAGAGCCTTTCACCCTTCCTCACTCATCCCAGGTGTGGTAGGCTATTATACCTGCCTACCTACCTGATGGTAGCAAAATTGAAGTCCTGATGTAGTGTCTACCTTCGCCATTATGAAACCCCCAAATTCCCTCATGTTTCTTTGTCTTCCTCATGGATAAGAATACAAGGGTGACATTGTAGGTTCTCCAATCTTAGGGTGAATCTCCCGCCTATTTCTTCTCCTCAAGCATTTTAAGAACCAAAGTTTCATTATTAGGGGAACCTATTCAAAGGATCTTCTTACACATTTGATCTTTCCTTCTCCACTATCTCCACTTTGCTTCCACTTTCTCTCCGTGATTGTTGGGTCTACGTCCCATCACTATCTTTTCACTTCTTCTCCACCTTCTAAGAAATTTTTACATTCCATCATTAGTGCTTGATCACTTAGATATCTATTCCATGTTTGCTAACTTAAGTCACAAACTTTTAATGTAATTCCAATTTCTTACAAGGTCGAATCATTTCATGAAATAAATTATCTCTATTAAAAAAAAAATAAGGCATCTCATATAACAATGATATATATAGACACTGTTGGAGAAATCTTTCCAGAATATTTTGAAGCTGACAAAACGTTTCTATCAGTCTAAGTCTGGATGTTCGGAGACCGACAGTTTAAAGTCTGAAGACTTTGTATTCTCAAGACTCAAGACTCAAGACTTAAGACTCAAGACTCAAGACTTAAGACTCAAGACTCAAGACTTAAGTCTCATTCTCACCGACGATCTTTCCAATCCAAAGGACGAAGGAAATCCAAAGCCGAGGTCTATGGTTGAGGATTCGATCCTATCCTCTCGGAAAAGATTCTTTGGTTGGATAATTATTTCGGATTATTTAATTCTTATCTAAGATCGATTGAAGATCCGATGGTCGACGAACTAATCTTGGAATGTTCTATTCTTGGAAACCGAGATCCCGATTGTATGGGCGAACGGGATTGATGGGCTATCATCGATTCCTTAAATAGCTCGGATGATCTTCTTGATTGATTCCGTCCAACGGGTAGATTGGAGGAATTCCTTTGGTAAGTGCCAACGGCTATGATGGCATGAAGGAGTATAAAAGGAAGACGTTCTAGTTGTTTTAAGTGTGTGATTGATAGAAAAATTCCGCAGTCCGAAGACCCTTGATTATTAGTCGAGACTGTTTGAGCGAAATCGTATACGAGAGTGTTTGTACTTGGCGAGACCTTGAGTGAGTGTGGTAGATCATCTACACCTAGAATTCAAGGAAGATCAACACGTAACAGCTCGTGATTATAGTGGAATCCAGCCAATCGGGTCGGTGCGTGCGAGAGTGGACGTAGGCTTGAATCAAGCCGAACCACTATAAACCGAGTGTTCAATTCTCTCTTTCCCTTACTCAGTCTCTCGATTGATATTTAATTATTGCAAATTCTTTAACTGTCTAAAGTATTGTGCAATCTTCAAGAAAATTCGTTGTATACCTATTCACCCCCCTCTAGGTACTCATACTAGCAATATCAATTGGTATCAGAGCCCGTGTTCTTACTTTGTTTGAAGTATTTTACTTCAGAGTAAAAGATCCATGGCTAGTATGTTAGCACCGGGGCTGATGGAAGGGCAAAGCAATACCAGACCTCCCTACTTCGATGGAAAGGATTACAAGATCTGGAAGAACAAGATGAAAGCTTTCCTTCGATCAAAGGATCCTCGGAATGGGACGTTGTGGAAAGAGGAATCACTCCTGGGGCGCTGCATCAATCTCTCGAAAGAGGGAAAGACACCATTGAAACCAGCGGAATGTCTCAGGAAGAGATAAACAAGAGACAAGCACTCGATGCAAAAGCAATTTACTCCTTATATTGTGCTTTATCTCCAACTGAATATAATAGAATATCTTCTTGTGTTACAGCAAAAGAAGTATGGGATAGATTACACATCACCTATGAAGGGACGGTCATCGAGTGAAGGAGACCAGAATTAACATTCTTCTTGGTCAATATGAAGCCTTCAAAATGAAACCAGGAGAATCTATAACTGACATGTTTAGTCGTTTTTGAGATATTGTCAATGGTCTAGAGAACCAAGGACAAAAAATTTCTGATCCCATGAAGGTGAACAAGCTTCTACGTGGACTCTCCAAGGATTGGAATCATATAAAAACTTCAATAAGAGAGACGCAAAGAATCATGCCATTATCTGTAGACGAGCTGATTGGAACTCTTCGATCTTACGAAGTGGAACGAATTAATGAAGACGAAGATCCAAGAGGTAAGAAATCTATTGCACTAAAATCAAATGACGATTCTGATGATGCAGATTCTGAAGATGATATGGATGATGAGGAGCTCGCTCTCATGATAAGAAGATTCAGAAAACTGAATAGAAAAGGCAGAAGGTTCATTCCAAGGAAACAAAGTTTTCAGAGACAGCAGACTAAGTCTGTTGATGATGAGGAACCAAACAAAGATGTAGTTTGCTTCGAATGTAAGAAGAAGGGACACATCAGACCCAACTGTCCTCTTCTAAAAAAGAAAAGAGGAAAAGCTGAGAAGTTTCGAAAGGCTCTCAAAGCCGAAACTTGGAGTGATACAGAATGTGAAGAGAGTGATAATGAATATGCCAACATATGCTTGATGGCACAATCAGACTCAGACTCAGAGTCTGGTTCAGACTCAGACAGTGAATTTGAGGTAAGTGATTTTAAAATTCCTGTCAAAGTCTCTAAATATATTGATGAACCGTGTTTTCGCCTCTTAAGACTTCTCTCAAAAGAATTTCCGAACTTAAAAAGGAAAACTCAATTCTAAAACAAAAGGAAGTTATTTTAGAAGAAAAAGTTAAAAGTCTAGACCTAAATGTTTCTGCTCTTAAAGAAAAAGAAGATGATCTTTTGAAAGAAAATGTTTTCTTAAAAACAGACTTATCAAATATTTCAAAGAAGTTTTCGATAGGATCCGAAAAGCTTGAAAAAGTGCTTTCAGTTCAAAGACCCTATTTCAATAAGTCTGGGTTAGGCATGACAGCGGAAACAATTCACTTGATTGACTTTCCTAAAGTTAAAGAAAGAATTAAGAAAAGACCGTCAAGAGAAGCTTACAAAAATCATTTCAAGAAAGTTTTCGTAAAGTCTGTTGGTCGAAATGCTCTAAGGTGTTCAAAGTGTAACAGTCTAGATCATTTTGAAAAAGACTGTCCTATGGTTTGGAAACCCGTTAAGAAAGCATGGCCCAATAATGCTTATCCTACTAACTCCAAAGGACCCAAGAAAATTTGGGTACCAAAGAAAGCTTGAGACTTTCACTTGAATGCGAGGTCTCCGTCAAGAGAAAGATAAAATGGTATCTTGACAGCGGATGCTCAAGACACATGACGGGAGACTCAAAGTGCTTCATAAAGCTTGTTCAAGTAAACGGCGGAAATGTTTCATTTGGAGGAAACGGTAAAGGAAGCATCGTGGGGTTTGGAACTGTGAAAATTGGAAATCTCACAATAAGCAATGTTTCTCTAGTAGAAGGACTCAACTATAACCTTTTCAGCATTAGCCAATTGTGTGATACCGGTTTCAAGATCTCCTTTCAAGAAGGAATTTGTTATGGAATTAGTAAAGATTCTACTTGAGTCTTTCATGGGTCGAAGACATGGAAACATCTACCTCTTAGACATGAAATTGAATAAATCTCAATGTCTAATTTCAATCCAAGATGAAGCAAGCATATGGCACGAAAGCTTGGCCATGTCAATATGAAGCAATTAGCCAAAATCTCATCAAAGCGGCTTGTTCGAGGACTACCCAAATTGCCATACCAAAAGTCGACTCATGCACTCCATGCATTAAGGGGAAAGCAGGTAAGAAATTCATTTAAGCAAACAAATCATGTCTCTACTAATCATGTACTGCGTTGCTTCATATGGATCTCTTCGGACCAACAAGAACCCGAGCATTGGAGGTAAGAAGTATTGTCTAGTAATTGTAGACGATTACTCTCGCTTTACACAGGTATATTTTCTTGCAAGTAAGTCGAAACCTTTTCGTACTTTGAGAAATTTGCTAAAAAGGTTCAAAATGAAAAAGGATGTGCTATTTCAAGTATAAGAACAGATCATGGAGGTGAATTTGAAAATCAAGATTTCACAAAATTGTGTGATGAATCTGGTTTTAAACATGTATTCTCCTCTCCATACACTCCTCAGCAAAATGGAGTTGTGGAAAGAAAGAATAGATCTCTTCAAGAAATGGCTAGAACACTTTTAATTGAAAGCAAAATTTCTTCACGGTTTTGGGCTGAAGCTGTTTCAACAGCATGCTATATAATCAATAGAGTCTTCCTAAGACCTATTCTTGAGAAAACCCCTTATGAACTATTCAAAGGTAAGAAACCTATTGTTTCATACTTTCATGTGTTTGGTTGCAAATGCTTTATTTTGAAAAATGCAAGCGATCGAGTTGGTAAGTTTGAAGAAAGATCGATGAAGGCATCTTCCTTGGATATTCTACATCAAGCAAAGCCTACGAGTCTATAACAAGAAAAGCCAGTCTGTGGAAGAATCAATGAATGTCAAATTCCAAGACTCAGCGCAAGTTGAATCCAGCCAGACTCAATATGAAGAGTCTGAACTCACTCTAGACCTTCCAAAGTCTTCAACTCAAGAAGCATCTCAGACTTTGGAAGTCCAACATCAAGAAGCTCATGAAGATTCAAATAAAGAAAGAGATCATCAACCAAGCAAATCAACCAAGAATCGGAAACACAAATCCAGTCATCCTAAAGATCTCATTATTGGCGAAATCAATGAAGGAATCCGCACCGAGATCAAAAGGCACGAAGAGTCTAGTGCTGTTGCTCTCATTTCTGAAATTGAACCAAAAAGCATAGAAGAAGCCTTATCGATGAAAGCTGGATCGAAGCTATGCAAGAGGAGCTCGACAGTTCAATATTAATGATGTCTCGGGAATTGACATCTAAACCAAAAGGTAAAACTGTTATTGGAGCTAAATGGGTGTTCGTAAACAAGATGAACGAAGAAGGAAAAGTCGTACGCAATAAAGCAAGACTCGTGGCCAAGGGATACACGCAAGAAGAAGGAATAGACTATGACGAGACTTACGCACCGCTTGCAAGGTTAGAAGCTATTCGTCTATTACTTGCGTTTGCTTGTTACAAAAATTTCAGGTTATTCCAAATGGACGTCAAAAGTGCTTTCCGAATGGATTTATCCAAGAGGAAGTTTATGTGGAACAACCGCCTGGATTTGAAGACCCAAAGAAGCCGGACTCGGTCTTTAGGCCGAAAAAGGCTCTGTATGGTCTAAAGCAAGCACCTCGAGCTTGGTACGATAGACTAAGTAAGTTCTTATTACGAACGGATTTGTCAAAGGTAAAGTAGATACTACTCTGTTCATCAAAAAGGAAAACAAAAGTTTCTTACTCGTTCAAATATATGTTGATGACATTATTTTTGGATCCTCTAATGAAAGTCTTTGCAAGAAATTTTCTAAGTCTATGCGGACGAATTTGAAATGAGTATGATGGGAGAATTAACATTATTTCTTGGTCTTCAAATAAAGCAATTGAAGGAAGGAACTTTTATCTTCCAAGAAAAATATGCTAATGATCTTGTCAAAAGATTTGGATTGGAAAGGTGCAAAAAGACCGACATACCAATGTCATGTTCTCGAAAGATAGACAAGGATGAAGAAGGGAAGAAAGTAGATCAAAAGCATGTACAGGAGCATGATCGGTTCACTTCTTTATCTTACTGCTTCTAGACCGATATTTTGTTGAGTGTTTGCATCTCGTGCTAGGTTTCAATCAGACCTAGAGAATCACATCTCATTGCCGTGAAACGTATTATCAAATACGTTGCCTCATCTTCAAGCATCGGTCTTTGGTATCCAAAGAGGGGAGACTTTAATCTTCTAGGATACTCGAATACGATCGCGGGTTGCGAGTCGATAGAAAGAGCACTTCGGAACGTGTCAATCGCTTGGAAACGGGACGGTGTCTTGGTTCTCAAGGAAGCAAAGCACTGTAGCTCTCTCAACGACAGAAGTAGAGTATGTAGCTCTTGGAAGCTGCTGTTCGCAAATTCTATGGATAAAACAACAGCTACAAGACTTTGGCATTGAAGACTCATGCACGAAATCGAGATGTGACAACACCAAATACATCAATCTCACCAAAAATCCAATTCTTCATTCAAGAGCAAAGCATATTGAGATTCGACATCACTTCATTAGAGATCATATTCAAAATGGAGAAATCTCGATTCAATTTGTTGATTCGAAGAGTCAACTAGCGGATATATTCACAAAGCCTTTGGAGAAAAATCAATTCGACTTTATCCGCTCAAGACTCAACATTTTGAAGCTTGAAGAAGTTAAAGTCTAGAGACTCACCATCTCTAAGACTCTGATCTCTTAGACTTTGAATCATGAGACTCAATCATTCATGAGACTGTAAGTTGCTATTTTATCTCGAAAAGGTACGTTCTTTCATTCGATATAATTTGTGTGAAATTTGAAAACTTGTCTTGTTTAAGGAATTAATTTTGGCAGTTATTGATTTTGAAAAGAAGTGTTCGTACACTTTCCTTGTACCGATTAAACTTCTCTTTTCAAATCCGAGGTATATATATAGATACAGTCTTTCTTCGCTCAATTTTCAAAACCCTAAAAGGCACTCTCCTCCCGATACTGTTTCTTGTTCATCGTCGAGAAAGTGGTCATTTTTCTTGGGAAAAGCAAGTGAAGGAATCTTCCAATAGACAAAGAAAGATGTCGTCTTCAAGGAAATCATCAAGAATCGCAAAGCGGGGACCACAAAGAATGGAGAAGGGACCGACTCACTTCGATCTTGCGAAGAAGAAGACTTATCAAGTCGGCGACAAAGTCCGATTCGCTCTCCTCCACGTCATTCATCGTCTCCTGCCCACAAGGTGGAAGTCAATATCTGGAAGAAGAGATAATCGAGGATGCCGACCCAGTAAGAGTCCAAAAACCCTCTGTTATCTATAAACTTTATCGTGCGTTGAAAAGCACCGGTTCTTCATTAAAGTATATAGATGACTTTCTTAAGGACAAAAATTATGGGAATGAGTATCTTTTTCTTCGGAAAATGGAGGAATTGGGAATTGCTCCTAAAGGAAGGGCAGAGGAGGCTCTTGAGAACATTCCCGGTGATCCTCGTATGCCGGACAAAATCGATTGACGGGAACGATGACGACAAAATGTTCCTTGAATTTAAACCTAGACTGGGTGTGGCAGCAAAGGTGAAAGGAAATCGGTTGGATTTGTTTAAATCCAAGGATCGGAAAAAGCGTATTTCGGAGAATGTTGAAAAGAGGGGTGATAAACCCTAGAAGTGTCGATTTTGATTTCTGGACACCATCAACGTGAACTTAAGAGAAAAGTTGAATTTGCTTCAACTTGAGACTTTTTTTCGACTCTACGGATGGATATGCTCAATCGACCGCTTATTTCTATTCAAATCTTAGCTTTTGGATGCGAATAGAATCTCATTCGGTGTTCGAGACCAAGTCTACATGGTAGATGTGAATATGTTGGCGGACATAGTTGGAGTTGAGCGAGGACGTTATCTTCCAATCAAAGTCTCACTGCTCGTACTACTCGGATCTTGTTAAAGATAGGGACGTAGAGAAGAAAATTACCTATTCCGGATGAATGCCATCAACATTGTGCTTCATAAGATTGTGATTAACTGTCTCGGACCAAAGTCTACATCAAAGACTTCGTGTCTCTTTACGAAGCAAAATTGATGTATGCGATCAACTCGGGACGGAAGTTTTCTCTCCCGCACACTATTCTCTTCCATATGTACGAAAGTGTCAAAAGACAAAGGACAATTGCCTTATCCTCGTGCGTGACCAAGATCTTCGAGACATCGAACATTGATCTCGCCACATACATTTTGTGTTCGACCGTGTGATAAGATGGTGGTAGGATTGAAAATGTTAATGAAGATGCGTTTGCAAGAACTCTCCAAGGCAATGGAGAAATTCAAAGTGAAATCTCCGATCCGATCTGCTTCAAAAGGAAAGGAAAGGAGGCCATGGGTGCTCCATCGAAGAAGAAGAAAAGAACTCTCATCCTTGAGGATGAAGATGAAGATGATGAAGATCCTTCTATCCAAGCGGCGACAAGAACAAGACGTTCGTGTCTCATCCGACGCACTTCAGCGAACGAGAAGAAGAAAAGCGAACAGAGAAGAGGAAGAACAAGAGAGAGAAGGAGAAAGAAGAAGAAGAAGAAGGAGAAAAAGAAAAGTCTGCTGACAAATCTGGAGAGAAGGGAAATGAAGAGCATGATCATCACTCTTCCCCTTTCGATGTCCTAGAGACAGGGGGAGTTAGCGAGCAAGAGAGGTCTACACCTCATGCTGCTGTCAGTGAAGATCTAAGACAATCTCCAGAAGACCCAGAAGAAGTTCAGGTCTCTCAATTGCCTGAAGAAGGTGATGCATCGATTCCAAATCTGCCAGACCATACTGAAGCGCCATCGTCTGAATTCACACCATCTGAGACAGCCAATGCCAGTACACAGACGGATGATTCTGCAGATTTTCATAGCATCATGAATATTCTTCTGGAAATGCGTAGCCAGATATATGTTCTGGACTGTGAAATCCAAGCTTTGAAGAATCTTTGGACAAGCATCTTCGATCTCTCGGAGGATAAATTCAAAGACCTCGCTCTGCAACTTCAAGCCAATGCCAAGGGAGAAGAGGTAGCTCATCTGAGAGAAGATCTGAAGAAGCTCGAAGGAGTAGTCCAGTCCATTGGGGATTTCCAGATCGTGCGCATTCCCAAGCAGACATGACTCCTTTCTCACCCTTTTCAATCTTTGACAAAAAGGGGAGAACAAATTTGAACCAACATCTTTTAAAAACTTTTTAATGGTTATGTTTATTTTTGAGTATGACTTGAGACTTGAGAACTTGAACTTGGGTGTTATTTTGACTGAATTGACTGTGGATTGTGATGCTTGGTGGTTTGCATTTATTCAAGTGTTGTTATATGGTGTTTCTCATGAAAGTCTAACCAATTTTCTGTGGATGCAGAGTCTGGTTGATTTATTAATCTTTATGAGTTAGCCATATTGCTTGAGAAATGTTTTTGCAGGTCAAAGTTGTTCAAATCTACAAGAAAGTTTTGTCACCATCAAAAAGGGGGAGATTGTTGGAGAAATCTTTCCAGAATATTTTGAAGCTGACAAAACGTTTCTATCAGTCTAAGTCTGGATGTTCGGAGACCGACAGTTTAAAGTCTGAAGACTTTGTATTCTCAAGACTCAAGACTCAAGACTTAAGACTCAAGACTCAAGACTTAAGACTCAAGACTCAAGACTTAAGTCTGTTCTCACTGACAGTCTTTCCAATCCAGTGACGAAGGAAATCCAAAGCCGAGGTCTATGGTTGAGGATTCGATCCTATCCTCTGGAAAAGATTCTTTGGTTGGATAATTATTTCGGATTCTTTAATTCTTATCTAAGATCGATTGAAGATCCGATGGTCGACGAACTAATCTTGGAATGTTCTATTCTTGGAAACCGAGATCCTGATTGTATGGGCGAACAGGATTGATGGGCTATCATCAAATTCCTTAAATAGCTCGGATGATCTTCTTGATTGATTCCGTCCAACGGGTAGATTGGAGGAATTCCTTTGGTAAGTGCCAACGGCTATGATGGCATGAAGGAGTATAAAAGGAAGACGTTCTAGTTGTTTTAAGTGTGTGATTGATAGAAAAATTCCAGAGTCTGAAGACCCTTGATTATTAGTCGAGACTGTTTGAGCGAAATCGTATACAGAGAGTGTTTGTACTTGGCGAGACCTTGAGTGAGTGTGGTAGATCATCTACACCTAGAATTCAAGGAAGATCAACACTGTAACAGCTCTGTGATTATAGTGGAATCCAGCCAATCGGCTGTCAGTGCAGAAGAGTGGACGTAGGCTTGAATCAAGCCGAACCACTATAAACCGAGTGTTCAATTCTCTCTTTCCCTTACTCAGTCTCTCGATTGATATTTAATTATTGCAAATTCTTTAACTGTCTAAAGTATTGTGCAATCTTCAAGAAAATTCGTTGTATACCTATTCACCCCCTCTAGGTACTCATACTAGCAATATCGACAACAGCATCGTCCACCTAACCGCGAACGCATATTTGTCGCGCAAATTTTTTTATATAAAAAAATCCTTATATGAAGCTAAAATGTATAAATTATAGTAGTTACCTAAAATACCCTCTCTTATACACCGCTTAAAAGCATAATATATATATATATATATCCATACTAAAGCATTCTTGCAATGCACATGGCAAGAATGACAGTAGTTGCTAATACAGCTATATAAAGATGGGACCCATGAAGCAATAGTGGGTGGTAATGACTTTGTTCATCATACAGACTTTACATCTTCTTTATTGAGAATTTTCTCACCTAAATGATGGACGTGGCAGATAAGGGGGATATAATTGTTAGCCATGCTTCAAGAATTATTGAAGACAAAAAACAACCCCAGTAACCTTTGATGTGTAGTACTGACCAAAAAAAAAAAACCTTTGATGTGTAGTGAACATTAGTGCGTGCAATTAGTGCAATAATTTCAAACTAGTGATATCTCTTTCGATCTCCACTTCTATTTAACTCTGGTCGATTGCTACAATGAACAAAATCAGCTATGTGAATACGGAAAAAAACTTCTGTTTGACTATTAAATAAGAATTGATGAGCGGTGCGAGGGTGAGTTATTTATTGAACTTTGTGCAAAAAAAGGAGTTTTTATTAATTGGAAAGTGATAAAGCGAAAGAATCGACAAACTTGCTTTTTGAAAGCTTACAAGCATCATGCTTTCTCTCTTTTAATTATAATTAGTTGCAAGACTTTTATCATGTCGTACGTAGCATTTCCAATCGAGTGAATCGAACGGACCAGAAGAAGCAGAAGTAGAATCGAGGAATCCTAGCCTCTTCAAACTCCTTAGATGTAATCGACGCTTCTGCTCCTCCAGCTGGGGATGGACCTCGCGAGGAAGAACTTGAAAGGTGTAAGGAGCGATTTGTTGTGGGCGAACAGACTTGAGGTTACGGGGAAATTATGGACGAAAATTGTTCAGTGATTGTTCTTCAAGGTAACGATCCTCTAGTTCATACAGTTGTTCAGCATAAATCTAGAGGTAAAATCACAAAAAAATTTATGAAATCATCCGCCGATAATAAATTGGCTGGACATCAGTTCACTCATTTGAAATTGTGATGGTTATTCAGAGGTTCCATTTACAACAGACTTCATTCCAGACCTTTTTTCTTTTTAAAAATGCCCCTATTTCAGGTCCGTAAGTGAAATTTTCCTGAATCTCTTTGACGGGTAAGGGATTGCCTCTCCTTCTCCACCTTCCCTCCATGGCCAATATTGGGTATATAAGCCAGGTTGATGAATTTTCATTAAAGTACCTTGAAATTCTAAGAAAAAACCCGTTAATTGAAATCACCATAACCGAGTGATTTAAGAGAAAACTGTATTTCGATATTACTGCTCATTGATAATTTCATGTCAACTTTGAAACGGACTATGGGTTCTTCCAAATATAAACTTCATTGAATTGTTACATTTAAGATCATGTTTTTTTCCATTTTGATAAAAATTGTTTCTGACATAGATAGATGGTGTCCACCTTGTTAAATGTATACGTATATGTTTTCTTTGAAGATGGATTTATAAGTCGAAATCAGTTGTTTTTCATATCAAGAAATCATATGGTGGCAGTGGCATGCATAAGAGCGAGATCATGGGTTATTGTTACTTTTTACAGTGGCATAATCCAAAATCACGTAACAAGGAAGGACAATTCACAATGGCCGTTACCTTCCTCCTCTGTTTTTGTCCTTGCTTTCTGACCAATTTTTTTTTGTCTTTTTAAGGGTGCAACAGAGTAAAACTATATGAAGTATGATGGCACAACATTCATATAATAGCCAGAAGAAGACAATCTCAAAGCAATTAGGGTCGAGATAAACTAGCTCAAGTCCTTCCCAACATAATACTAGATTGTGGGTAGATGTACAAAGCTTTTCCAATCAAACAGTGCATGGTTCTCTAAACAACATTGCTATCACTAAAAGGAAAACTAGCTGAAAGTAACGAAGCACTTGGTGAAGTCGAGAGTGTTTCTAGTTCCATCTCGGATTTGTCATTGTCAACGGACACATCCGGTGGATAAATAAGCGGCTTTGGAGGCATATGGAGTTTAGCAATATCTCCTTCCAGCATTTCTAGCACTTTGTTCATTGGAGGGCGATGGTCAGGGTTTAATTGTATGCACCAAAGTGCAACTATTATCATTTTTTTTATCACCTTCCTTTCCTCTTCTATAATGTCTTCCATTTCAACACTTGTACCTTCATTGACTTGGTCATACACCCACAATGGAAAATACATTTGGCTTGAATGTTCTGCATTTGCATTTATATTCTTCCTTCTACTTGCCATTTCCATGAGCAACATCCCGAAGCTGTAGACATCTGCTTTATAAGATATGCCGCCAATGCTTCTGTAGAACAATTCTGGCGCCATATATCCCAAGGTTCCTCTTGCAACAGTTAATGAAACTATGCTATGATCCGTGGGATAAAGTTTCGCGAGTCCAAAATCAGAAACTTTTGGAATAAAATTCTTGTCTAAAAGAATGTTATGAGGCTTGATATCAAAGTGTAGTATTTGCATGTCACACCCCCGATGTAAGTATTCAATCCCTCTCGCCACCCCAAGAGCAATCTCATATATTTTCATGTAATCAAGAAACTTATCACCTTCCTCAGCAAAAATGTGCTTATCCAAAGACCCATTTGTCATGAGATCATACACTAGAGCTTGTTCTGAGCCTTCAAAGCAAAAACCGATGAGTTGCACAACATTAATATGGTGAATTCTACCAATAGTAGCCACTTCACTAATAAAATCTTGGCCGTTGGCCTTGGACTTCTTCAAAATCTTGATGGCCACTTCATTGCCGCTTTTGAGCATTCCTTTGTACACAGAACCATAGCCCCCTTCACCTAGTTTGTGCTGAAAATTTCTGGTGATCTTCTTAATATTTGAGTAAGAGTACCTTATTGGTAAAAAGTTGTTATGAGCTTGCAAAAAAGCTTCAATGTTCTTGTCCATTGCCAAATGCCTTCTTCCATACTTGCGGATTAGAAATTTGGCGATGAATGGGATCCCAATTACAAATTTCGCTACACAAAAAAACACTGAAGAAATTTTGATAGGTTAGAATGAGTAAACTTTACAAATATTGTAAGAATATATCATTGCGGCTTACCTAGTAGTACTATAAAATCTGCAGCAGTCCAAATTGCAATATCATCGAGGACACCTGTTGAAGGAATGAATAGTGTGAAAATGAATTGAAGGAAAAGAAGTGTAGAAAACAAAATTCACCAGAAAACAGAGTAGCGGCAAGCTACTTTGTCCAAAAGAATATGAGAAGTGGAATGCATCATTCATTTGCAAATAGATGGAAATAATAAACTTTGTTTCACGTGGATGATAAACAATACCAGAAACTCCTTTCGCATGGTTAGCGTCAATAAATCTAGAGAAACGGTGCTTTTCATTTTTAATTAACAATTTTATTCCTCCAATCGATACATGACTAAAGTTTTTTAAGGAATGTTTACGAGCGTTTCTTCGATTATTAGTTAAGTGAGTAATTAAAGAACTCATTAAGAAAATAATAAAATGTATATTCTATGCCAAGAAAAAACTAGTCAGGTGGGTTCTCGCACAATAATCCCTAATTCATTTTTACAGTGGGAGTTGTAGCCCTTTCGTGGAGAGGAGTTATAATCTACGCAAACGTACATGTGCAGCTACTGTGGGTCTGTTCGGGGGTGCCTTCTACCAGTCATTTTTCATTTTCTTGCGAATCTTGCAACTCCTTCAATTTGATAGTCATAATCAATGCGAAGCTCTCGAAACCTTTCAAATACTCAACATTGTTGACGTACGCTATCATGTATATTTTGTCATTATTTTTTTCATATTATATATTCTCTCATTTTCCAGTTTTGAAGAGAAAGTGGCAAGTGAATAAATGTCCAGAACCATCCAAAATTACAATAAAATTTTGTTGACGACCGATACTTACCACCCTCGTAGAACCTGGATGCGCAAACTTGACTTCGTCTTCCGCGTAAGATACCATACATAACAAATCTATCAGAATAAAAGTGTTTAGAGATATTAAAGTTAGAGAAATTAAAGTAGTTATAGAAATCAAGGTAGCAAAAAAAAGCTCTCTTCTCCCACGTGAGAGCAAATCCATCGGCCATGACTCTGTGGATTCGCTCGTAGTTGAAGGAGCTACTATTGATTTGCTCCAATTGTAGCTTTGATGTCCACGTCCAACTGTGGATGTTGCAAAAATCCTTAACATCCGATGTTGTTGGACGTTGCAAAGCATACAATTTCCAATTTGATGATGTGTTGGAAGAGTGCGACCCCTCAATGCATGGACTAACAGTGATGTAGAAGGGAGAATCAACTGGCTTTGAACAATTCACAATAACAAATTCCCCGTAGTCAACCCAGCTGTATGAGGAGTTTTGGCTGGACTTCAAGTGATAGAGGCCCCATGAATGACGGGGAAGAGATAAACAATTATCCTTTTGCAGACCATCATCGACCAATCTTATTTGCCTGGTGATATAATTGATAGACTGCACATAAAATCGGCCACCAAACAAGTATAATATAGTGCGATTATATTCACAATCCAGCTCTCTCGTTGGATTACCGCATCCCTGAAGGTCACTCTTCAGTCGAAACGGGTGATGTATGTCGCCAATGTCACCACATGATGAAGCAACGCACTTCAAATTATTTGACCGGGCATCAGTAGTCATCGATTGAAATAGAACAAGAATGAGGATCAACACTGCATAGACATTCATGGAGCTGAGAGCATCGATCATGTTTCTGTTGGTCTTTGGGCGAAGGGAAATTGGTAAGGAATTGCTTGGTGTGGGTAGAGGAGTGGTGCAATATATAAAGACGGAAAAAAGATGAGACGATCCTTGTTAATTGAAGATTTTGGAGTCTGCCTTGTAGTAGAGGGAAGTCCAAGTCAGTCAACGGAACAAATGCATGCAAATCAAGAAATTAAAAGTGGTGGACCCAAACCGACGTTGCATTATCAGAAGGACGGCTGGCGGCCATCCCTTTGAGCTTTCCTTCTCCCCTTTACTTCCACTTTCTCCACGTGATTGTCGCAGCCCACTCCCATCAATAGACAAGTCCACTTTCTTCTGATTGGCTCACTATGTTTCTTCTTATTTTCTTCCTCGTTTTTTCCCCTGCTCCCTTCTTCTTCTCCGCCTATTCCATGCTATGTGTATTCCATATTTGCTAAATCACGTCACAAACTTTATATGTAATTCTAATTTTTTACACGGTTGAATCATTTCATGAAATAAAAAATCACTATGAAAAAAATATCTCACGTGATAATGATATATTGCATGACGTTATCGTCAATCTAATCAAGAATGACTACATGTTTTGTAGTGTAAATCCCCCCCCAAAAAAAAAACCTTTATATAAGGCTAAAATCTTTGCAATAGTATATGTGCATAATAGTTACATCAAATACCCTCTCTTATACTTTGCTTGAAAGCAAAATCATACATATATATATATATATATGTGTGTGTGTGTGTGTGTGTGTGTGTGTGTGTGTGTGTACTACAATCATATTCTTGCAAAGCACGAGGCAACAATAGCTTTAGTTGCTAAAGTAAAACTTTAGCTAGTACAACTATATAGATATAGGATTTATGTAGGGACAATTTGAAGTGACACTAGGTCTTAATAACTCTCTTTATTGAAAATTTAATTAACCTAATGATTGATGGGGGACTATACTTTTAATCATCAACCACTCTAATTTGATTGGTGGAATAATTGATAGACTATACATAAAATCGGCCATTATAGAAGTAAAAAATAATGGTATTATCTGAAAGGGCTAGTAAGAACACCTAGAGGGGGGGTGAATAGGTGTTAAAAGAACTTTTCGCAAGACTTAATAAATCAAATCGTCTTTAGAAGATAATAGACTAAAGATGTAAACGACTATAAGCAGTTATATAAAGTTACGAATTAAAGTAAGGAGTTCAGGGAAAGATAATTGAAACACAAAGTTTATAATTGTTCGACTTAGATTAAGCCTATGCCCACTCTCCCGCACTAACAGCCCATTGGCTGGATTTCACTATGAACCAAAAGAGATTTTACAGTTTCACGTCCTTGACTTCACAGTGTAGAAACTCTATTACATTTCTTCAAAGTCTCACAAGTGTTTGATCTCTCTTTTGAGTACAAGTTAAGCTCAACGATTGAAATAGTAAAGAACTAAGGGCTTCAAACTTTGGAATTTTTCTTTTACGCACACACTCGAACAACTTGAGAGTCTTTCTTATATACTCCTCCATGCCTCTATAACCGTTGGCATTTTTCAAATGAGTTCTTCCAATCTACCCGTTGGACAAAATCAATCAAGGAGATCTCGAGTCGTTTAAGGAATGTTATGATAGCCCACCAATCCTGCTCGCCTATACAATTAGGATCTTGGTTTCCATAAGTAGAACCTTTCAAGTATACTTCGCCTTTCAAAAGATCTGATTATCTGAATCAATTTCAATAAGAATAATTAATCACAAGGTGCTATCTCCAGCCGTAAGATCTTTCACAAACCGTACGAACCGAATCCTTGAAAATAAACTCGCATCTAGATAAGTTTTCTCTCGTCGGTCTGGAAACTGTCAGTGAGGTCAGACTTTGAGGTTAAAGTCTAACGGTCTTCAAACTTTGATAGATAAGTTTTGAGTTCTTTAGACTATAACACTTGAGTCTGCAAGTCTTCAGACTAGACTTTTGGAAAGATTTTGTCAGCTTCAAAACAATTAATGAGTTTTCTCCAACAATCTCCCCATTTTTTATAATGACAAAACTTTCTTGTAGATTTGCAAAATTTTTAACCTGCAACACTTAAAGAAATCGTGAAGTCTTTTAAAGATAAATTAATTAGGGTCTGGATAGTATTGATTCTGCAACCATAAAAAACACATTAGTCCCGCATAATAAATAACTATCCATCCATAATTAAAATCACAAACTTAGTTGCTGCAATTCAAACCAAATAAAATCACAGAAATCTAAAGTCTGTCAATCCAAAATCATCTCATCAAAATCAAACCAAAGTCAAATCAAGCAAAAAGTCATCAAAAGATAAGATCACATCAAATATGTACAAACTTTCTCCCCCTTTTTGTCAAAAACAAAAAGTGGAGAAAAACTAGAAAGAGTTGAGTAAAAATCATGGCTATTTGGGGATGTGAGCAATCTGGAAATCCCCCATAGACTTGACAATCTCCTCTAGCTTCCTTAGGTCCTTCTTCAGTTGCTCAAAATCTTCACCCTTTACAGTAGCTTGAACTTGAAGCTTAAGGGCTTGTACATGATCGTGCAAAGAAACTGAAGTGGCTTGATGTGTGGACTACATGTTTTGAAATTCACACTCCAATCCATAAAGCCGAGCTTTAATCTCCAAAAGAAGCTCAAGCAGTCTCTTAAAGTCTATTGTATTATTTGTTTGAGTACTAGCTTCAGCATGAGTGGTTTGAGGAGTGTTGATTGATGATGGAACCTTAGCAAGAACATTCAGACTTGGAGATAAAGCCTCATTACCATCTTCAAGAAATTGAGAGGCATACACATCCTCTGGATCAGCAAGAGAACAACTAACATCATCACTAGTAAAAGCAAAAGAAGAAGTACCTCTTTTATCAGCAGCTCCCCTTGTTTCTATCCCTTCGGGTAGAGAAAATTATTATTCTTCCTATTCTTGCTCTTCTTCAGCATCAATGTGATGTTGTCCCTCTTCTTCTGCATGAGAATCATCATGACCCTCGTCTTCTTCTTGTTCTCCTCATCTCTCTTCTTCCGTTGTTCTTCCTTCCTCTTTCTCTGTCCTCATCACTTCTCTTTCCTCATCTCTCTATTGGAGAAATCTTCTTGAAGTGTTTTGAAGCTGACAAAACATTTCCATCAGTCTAGTCTGAAGGTTTGTAGACTCAGCTATTTAAAGTCTGAAGACCTCCGAACAGCCAGACTCAAGACTCAAAGTCTATCATCATTGACAGTCTCTAATCCGTTGAAGAAAGGTTATCCAAAACTAGATGTTTCGTTAAGGATTCAACCTTATCAACTGGAGAAGATCTTGTGGCTAGAAAAGACTTAACGAAATTCTTTGATTGATCGAGATTGACTCGATGATTGAAGATTCAATAATTGCCTAAATATTCTTGGAAGGTTCTACTTATGGAAACCGAGATCCTGATTGTATGGGCGAACATGATTGATGGGCTATCGACACGTTCCTTTAATAGCTCGAATAATCTTCCTAATTGATTCCGTCCAACGGGTAGATTGGAGGAATTCCTTTGGTAAGTGCCAACGGGTATGATGGCATAAAGGAGTATATAAGGAAGACGTTATAAGTTGTTCGAGGTGTGCGCGATAGAAGAATTCCAAACTGTGAAGCTCCTTGTTGTTTAGACAATTCCTTTGAGCGAAACATTGTATTCAAAAGAGAGTATATATTTGTGAGAAACCTTGAGGAGGTGTGGTAGAATATCTACACTATGGAATCAAGAAAAAGCTGTGCTGTAACTACTCTTTTGTTCATAGTGAAATCCAGCTGGTGGGCTGTTAGTGCCGAAGAGTGGACGTAGGCTTGGAATAAGCCGAACCACTATAAACCCTGTGTTCAATTTTCTCTTCCTTACTCTCTTTACCTTGATCGTACTTCATTTTTGATAATCAATAGTAAACCTCCTTTCTATCGTTTGCCAAGAATTGCTTTCGTATCTCGATAAATTGTTTGTGCACCTATTCATCCCCCTCTAGGTGCTTATACTAGCTATCTCAATTGGTATCAGAGCTCGTGTACTCACTTTGTTTGAAGTGTTTTACTTCAGAGTAAAAGATCCATGGCTAGTATGTTGGCTCCAGGGCTGGTAGAAGGGCAAAGCAACACCAGACCGCCTTACTTTGATTGAAAGGATTACAACATATGGAAGAACAAGATGAAGGCGTTCTTAAGATCAAAGGATCCTCTGGAATGGGATGTTGTAGAAAAAGGAATCATTCCTAAAGCTGCATCTGTCTTAGAAAGAGGAAATGACACTGTTGAGTCCAGTGAAATGAGTCAGGAAGAGATAATCAAGAGATAAGCTCTTGATGCAAAAGCAATTTATTCTTTATATTGTGCTTTATCACCTACTGAATATAACAGAATATCTTCTTGTGATACAGCCAAAGAAGTCTGGGATATATTACACATTACCTATGAAGGAACCGATCGAGTGAAAGAGACTAGAATCAACATTCTTCTCGATCAATACGAAGCCTTCAGAATGAAACCAGGAGAATCTATAACTGACATGTTTAGTCGTTTTACAGAAATCGTGAATGGTCTTGAAAATCAAGGTCAACCAATTTATGATCCCATGAAAGTGAACAAGCTACTGCGTGGACTCTCCAAGGATTGGAATCATATAAAGACCTCAATCAGAAGACCCAAAGAATCATGCCACTGTTTGTCGATGAGTTGGTTGGGACCCTTCAGTCTTATGAAGTGGAACGAATCAATGAAGACGAAGATCCTAAAGGTAAGAAATCTATTGCATTAAAATCTAATGATGATTCTGATGTAACAGATTCTGAAGACGACATTGATGATGAAGAACTTGCTCTCATGATAAGAAGATTCAGAAAGCTGAATAGAAAAGGAAGAAAATTCAATGCAAAGAAACAAAGTTTTCAAAAGCAATAGACCAAGTCTGCTGAAGATGATGAATCAAACAAAGATGTAGTCTGCTTTGAATGCAAGAAAAAGGGACACATTAGACCCAACTGTCCTCTTCTGAGGAAGAAGAAAGGAAAAACTGAAAAGTATCGAAAAACTCTCAAAGCTGAAACTTGGAGTGATACGGAGTGCGAAGATAGTGATGATGATTATGCCAACATATGTCTAATGGCACAATCAGACTCAGAATCAAACTCCGAGACTGATTCAGATTCGGAAAGTGAATTCGAGGTAAGTAACTTCAAAATCCCTATTAAAGTTTCAAAATACATTAATGAATTATGTTTTAGTCTTAAGACGTCTCTTCAAAGAACTTCCGAACTCAAAAAGGAAAATTCTGCTTTAAAACAACAAGAGAATGTTTTGGAAGAAAAAGTGAAATGCTTAGACCAGAATGTTTCTTCTCTCAGAGAAAGTAAAGATAATCTTTTAAAAGAAAATGCATTTTTGAAAAATGATATTTCAAATATTTCCAAAAGATTTTCTATAGGATCTGAGAAACTAGAAAAAATACTTTCTGTTCAAAGACCGTATTTCAATAAATCTGGTTTGGGAATGAATGCTGAAACTATTCCTTTAATCGATTTTCCTAAAGTGAAAGAAAGAATCAAACAAAGACCCACAAGAAATGCTTACAAAAATCATTATGAAAGGAACTTTGTAAAACCAGTAGGTCATAATGCTCTTAGATGTTCAAAATGCAATAGTGCCGATCACTTTGAGAAAGAATGTCCTATGGTTTGGAGACATGTCAATAAAGTTTGGGCAAAAACCGTATATTAGACTAACTCAAAAGGACCCAAGAAAATATGGGTACCAAAGAAAGCTTGAGTTTCGTTTTAAATGCAGGTCACTATCAATAAAAAATGTGAAATGGTATCTGGATAGTGGATGCTCGAGACACATGACAGGAGACTCAAATTGCTTCATAAAGATTGTTCAAGTGAATGGTGGAAAAGTCTCATTTAGAGGAAACAGTAAAGGAAAAATAGTGGGATTTGGAACTGTAAAGATTGGGAACCTCACAATAAGCAATGTTTCTTTAGTTGAAGGGCTCAATTACAATCTACTCAGTGTTAGTCAGCTGTGTGATGCCGGTTTTAAAATCAACTTTCAAGAGGGTATTTGTTCAGGAACCAGTAAAGACTCTACTTAGTCATTCATGGGTCGAAGACATGGAAATATCTACCTCTTGGACGTGAAACCAGATGAATCGCAATGTCTAATCTCAATCCAAGATGAAGCAAACTTATGGCACAAAAAGCTTGGGCATATCAACATGAAGCAGATAGCCAAGATCTCAGCAAAGAAGCTTGTTCGTGGTCTACCCAATTTATCATACCAAAAGTCTGATCTATGTACACCATGTATATTGGGAAAACAGGTAAGAAATTCCTTTAAGCCAATAAATCAAGTTTCCACTAACCGTGTACTACAGCTCTTGTATATGGATCTCTTCAGACCAACAAGAACGCAGAGCATTGGAGGTAAGAAATATTGCCTAGTAATTGTGAATGACTACTCACGATTTACTTGGGTATATTTCTTGGCAAGTAAGTCTGAAACCTTCTCTTACTTTGAAAAATTTGCTAAGAAGGTTCAAAATGAAAAGGGGTATGTTATTTCAAGTATAAAAACAGAACATGGAGGTGAATTTGAAAATCAAGATTTTGCTAAATTTTGTGAAGAATATGGTTTTCAGCATTTGTTCTCCTCTCCATATACTCCAGAGCAAAACGGAGTTGTGAAAAGGAAGAATAGATCTCTTCAAGAAATGGCTAGAACCCTCTTAATTGAAAGCAATATCTCTTTACGGTTTTGGGCTGAAGCAGTTTCAATATCATGTTATATTATCAATAGAGTTTTTCTAAAACCTATTCTAGAAAAAACCCTCTATGAACTATTTAAAGAAAAGAAGCCCATTGTTTCATAT
The DNA here is from genome assembly GCA_017140475.1 of Eucalyptus fibrosa. Taxonomy (NCBI): domain Eukaryota; kingdom Viridiplantae; phylum Streptophyta; class Magnoliopsida; order Myrtales; family Myrtaceae; genus Eucalyptus; species Eucalyptus fibrosa. Next base: position 5,537,617 of record CM029515.1, on the reverse strand, counting down.
TTTCATGTATTCGGATGTAAATGTTTCATATTGAAAAATGCAAATGATCGAGTTGGTAAGTTTGAAGAAAAGTCAGATGAAGGCATCTTCCTCGGATATTCAACCACGAGCAAAGTGTACAGAGTCTACAACAAGAAGACTCAAACTGTGGAAGAATCAATGAATGTCAAATTCCAAGACTCTATTCAAAATGAATCTATTCAGACTCATCTTGAAGAGACTAAATCTGCTCCATACTCTACAATGTCTAAATCTCAAGAAGCAGCTTAGACTTTGAAGGACCAGCAACAAGTGACTGTTGAAGATTCAAGTGAAGGAAGTGACCATCAATCTGACAAATTAACAAGCAACTGGAAACATAAGTCCAGTCATCCCAAAGATCTTATTATTGGCGACATCAATGAAGGAATCCGCACAAGATCCAAAAGGTGAGAAGAGTCTAGTGCTGTGGCTCTTATTTCTGAAATAGAACCCAAGAGTATAGAAGAAGCTTTATCCGATGAGAGCTGGATTGAAGCTATGCAAGAAGAACTCAGACAATTCAGAATTAATGATGTTTGGGAGCTGACTCCTAAACCAAAAGGTAAATCAATTATTGGAGCTAAATGGGTTTTCAGGAACAAGATGGATGAGAAAGGAAAAGTCATAAGAAACAAGGCTAGACTCGTAGCCAAGGGATACACACAAGAAAAAAGGGATCGACAATGACGAGACTTATGCACCGGTAGCAAGGTTAGAAGCAATTCGTTTATTACTTGCATTTGCTTGTCATAAAAATTTCAGGTTATTTCAAATGGACGTCAAAAGTGCTTTCCTAAATGGATTCATCTATGAGGAAGTCTATGTGGAACAACCGATAGGGTTTGAAGACCCAAAGAAACCAGACTCAGTATTCAGACTCAAAAAGGCCTTGTATGGCTTAAAGCAAGCACCTTGAGCTTGGTACGACATATTAAGTAAGTTTTTAATTCGAAATGGATTTGTTAAAGGTAAAGTAGACACTACTCTTTTTATTAAAAGAGAAAGCAAAAGTTTTCTACTTGTTCAAATATATGTCGATGATATTATCTTTGGATCCTCTAATGAAAGTCTGTGCAAGAAATTTTCTAAGATTATGCATGATGAATTTGAAATGAGCATGATGGGTGAGTTAACCTTCTTTCTTGGACTTCAAATAAAACAACTGGAGGAAGGAACTTTCATTCATCAAGAAAAGTATGCAAATGATCTTGTCAAAAAGTTTGGACTGGACAATTGCAAAAAGGCTGACATACCAATGTCAAGTTCCTTGAAGATAGACAAAGATGAAGAAGGAAAGAAAGTAGATCAAAAGCTGTACAGGAGTATCATCGGATCTCTTCTTTATCTTACTGCTTCTAGACCTGGCATTCTATTTAGTGTTTGCATTTGTGCCAGATTTCAATCAGACCCAAAAGAATCTCATTTGAATGCTGCGAAGCGTATTATTAAATATGTTTCATCAACTTCAAGCTTTGGTCTCTAGTATCCAAAAAGGGGAGACTTTACTTTTCTTGGATATTCAGACGCAGACCTTGCTGGATGCAGAGTCGATAGAAAGAGCACCTTGGGTACCTGTCAACTACTTGGAGGCAGGACAATGTCTTGGTTTTCAAGAAAGCAAAGTACAGTTGCTCTCTCTACAGCAGAAGCAGAGTATATAGCTCTCGGGAGTTGTTGTTCGCAAATTCTGTGGATAAAACAACAGCTAATAGACTTTGGAATTGAAGACTCATACACGGAGATTAATTGCAACAACACCAGCACTATCAACCTCACCAAAAATCCAATTCTCCACTCAAGAGCAAAGCATATAGAGATTCGACATCACTTTATTAGAGACCATGTTCAAAATGGAGACGTTTCAATTCAATTTGTTGATTCAAAGAACCAACTGGCGGATATATTTACAAAGCCTTTGGAGAAAAATCAATTTGAAACCATCCGTTCCAGACTCAACATTTTAAGGTATGAGGAGATCAAAGTCTAAAGACTGTCAGACTCAGACATACAAGACTTCAACTATAAGTTAGTCTTGGTACGACCGTCAGACTGTAAGTTAGTCTTTCTCTCTCTCGAATCTTATCTTGAAAAGGTATGATTGTGAACCGTGTTTTATTGCTATCTTTAATCGGCTTAATTATTGCATCGTTTCCTTTTCGAAAAAGAAGTTATTTTTTGAAATAACTATTTTCGCGGAAAAAGGACAATTATTTTGAAAATGCATCTTTTTATTTCCTTTGTGACGGTTCGTTTATCTCTCTTTTTAACCGATCGTGCACTGTTGATTTCTCTTCACTTTACTCTCAAAAACCCTAGAAAGCATCGATCCTCCATTCCCGTTTTCTTCCCTTGTTTAATCTTCAAAAAGTTGTCATCTTTCTTGGGAATGTCAAGCAAGGAATCTTCCAAAAACTGAGAAAGATGACATCTTCAAGGAAGTCTTCGAGAATCACAAGCAGGGGACCACGGCGAATGAGTGAGGGGCCTACGCACTTCGATCTCACTGAAGAAGAAGTGTCTCCAGAACAGTGACAGAGCCCACAACATTCTCAGCAGTGTCATTCTCCTCCATCTAGTCCTCAAGGCGTTGATCATCAACAAGAGGAAGAAATCATTGAGGATGCAGATCTGGTAAGAGTTCAAAAGCCCGCTTATATTTATAAGCTATATCGTGCTTTAAAAGGAACTCGTACTCCCTTGAACTATGTCGATAATTTTCTTAAAGACAAAGGATATGGGAACGAATATATCTTTTTGCGGAAAATGGAAAGTTTGGGAATTGCTTGTAAAGGGGTGGCTGAGGAAACCCTTGCGAATATCCCAAGTGATCCTCGTGATTGGGGACTGAATCCTGTAGATGGGAATGATGATGATAAATTGTACAGCCAATTTCAACCGAGAATGGGTATTGCGGTTGAAAGTCGAGTAAAAATTGGAGATTTGTTCAGATCGAAGGAACAAAAGGATTTGTACTTGAAATTGCTGAAGCGTGGGGTGATAAACCCTAGAAGTGTGGATTTTGATTTTCTAGATGCTGTGAATGTGAACTTGAGGGGAAAGTTCGGTTATTTTCAACTGGAAAAGTTATGCTCCGACACTACAGAGGCCTATGCTGAATTAACCGCATATTTCTATTCAAATCTTAGCTTTTTGGATGCGAATAGATTCTCTTTCAGTGTCAAAGATCAAGACTATGTTTTGGATATGGATATGCTGGCAGATGTGTTAGGAGTTGAAAGAGGAAGATATCAATCGATCAAAGTTTCCATTGCTCGGGCCACACTGGAACTGGTGAAGGACAGGAGAACAGAGGAGAAGATCACCTACTTAAGGATGAGTACATTCAACATCTTGCTTCACAAGATTGTGATCAATTGCCTCCGACCAAAATCAACTTCCAAGACTGATGTTTCAAGCTCAGAGGCAAAGCTGATGTATGCCATCCTCACTGGGAAAAGGTTTTCTCTCCCTCACACTATCATGTTCCACATGTATAGAGCGATGATGAAGGACAGAGGTCAACTTCCTTACCCAAGCCTTGTTACGAAGTTATTCAGACATCTGAATATTCAGCCTTCGCAAATATTTTGTGTTCGATCGTGCGATCATATGGTGGTAGGACTGAAGATGGTGACCAAAATGCATCTGAAGGAACTGAACAATGAGTTGGAGAAATTCAAGGAGAAGACTCCAGTCAAAGCTCATCAAATCTCTTCTTCAAAACGGAAAGGAAAGGAGCCCTTGGTTGCTTCAAAACCGAAAAGGAGAGCTCTTATTGTGGAAGATGAAGAAGATGATGACCTTACCATTTCGGCCATAGCTTTGAAGAAGCTAAGTCGTACTGTTCCAGAGTCAATGGAACAACGTGAGACAGAAGGAAAGGAAAGAGAAGGCCAAGAGGAAAGAGAAGGTCAAGAAGAAGAAAAGAAAGGAGAAGAAAAAGAAGAAGAAGAGAAAGAAGAAGAAAGAGCAGTTGGCAAAAAAGAAGCAAAGGAGGAAAGACCTGAAGAAGAAAGAAGAGAAGAAGGAGAACCTGAGGAACACTCTTCTCCATCTGTAGGCATGGAAACAGGGGGAGATCAAGAAAAAGGAGGGAAGTCCTCATATCCTGATGCAAGTGAAGGAGTCAATCGCTCACCTGTAAACCCAGAGGACGTTTATACCTCTCAATTTCCAGAAGAAGGTCATGAAGTTTCATCGCCAAACCTGCGAGATTATTCTGATATGCCATCATCTACAGAAGGTGCTAAAGCTAGTATGTAGACCGATAGCTCAGCCGATTTTCGCAGAATCATGGATATTTTCTTGGAGATGCGAGGTCAAATTTATGCCTTGGGATGCGAGGTTCAAAACTTGCAAAATGCGGGTCAAGTTTCTTCATGTACATTGAATGATAAAATCCAAGCCCTCTCTGTTCAGATTCAGGCCAATGCCAAGGGTGAGGAGATTGCACAACTGAAGGAAGACTTGAAAAGGCTGGAAGGCATCGTTTAGTCTACGGGAGATTTCCAGCTTGTCCGGGTTCCTAAGCCATCTTGACTTTATTCCATTTTTATCTCAACCTTTTTATATGCTGACAAAAAGGGGGAGAGATACAAGATTTGAACAATTTGACTTTTAATCGTATGGTTTGTTGGACTGTTGGATTGTTTTGATGTTTGAACTCTGTATGTTTGACTTTGTTTTTGTGTCTGGATGAGAACTGAACTAGACTTGGACTTGACTGCTTTTATTTACTATCATTGGTATCTTATGGATGGCTTTATCACTTATTAGACTAACCTATTTTCTGTGGTTGCAGATTCTAGTGTTATTCATTTAGCAATTTATCTATATAAGATATGCATATGTGTTTGAGAAATGTTTTGCGGGTCAAAGTTGTTCAAATCTGCGGAAAGTTTTGTCACCATAAAAAAGGGGAGATTGTTGGAGAAATCTTCTTGAAGTGTTTTGAAGCTGACAAAACGTTTCCATCAGTCTAGTCTGAAGGTTTGCAGACTCAGCTATTTAAAGTCTGAAGACCTCCGGACAGCCAGACTCAAAGTCTATCCTCATTGACAGTCTCTAATCTGTTGAAGAAAGGTTATCCAGGACTGGATGTTTCGTTAAGGATTCAACCTTATCAACTGAAGAAGATCTCGTGGCTGGAAAAGACTTAACGGAATTCTTTGATTGATCGAGATTGACTCGATGATTGAAGATTCGATAATTGCCTAAATATTCTTGGAAGGTTCTACTTATGGAAACCGAGATCCTGATTGTATGGGCGAACATGATTGATGGGCTATCGACATGTTCCTTTAATAGCTCGAATAATCTTCCTAATTGATTCCGTCCAACGGGTAGATTGGAGGAATTCCTTTGGTAAGTGCCAACGGGTATGATGGTATAAAGGAGTATATAAGGAAGACGTTCTAAGTTGTTCGAGGTTTGCGCGATAGAAGAATTCCAAAGTGTGAAGCTCCTTGTTGTTTAGACAATTCCTTTGAGCGAAACATTGTATTCAAAAGAGAGTATATATTTGTGAGAAACCTTGAGGAGGTGTGGTAGAATATCTACACTGTGGAATCAAGGAAAAGCTGTGCTGTAACTACTCTTTTATTCATAGTGAAATCCAGCCGGTGGGCTGTTAGTGCGGAAGAGTGGACGTAGGCTTGGAATAAGCCGAACCACTATAAACCCTGTGTTCAATTTTCTCTTCCTTACTCTCTTTACCTTGATCGTACTTCATTTTTGATAATCAATAGTGAACCTCCTTTCTATCGTTTGCCAAGAATTGCTTCCGTATCTCGATAAATTGTTTGTGCACCTATTCACCCCCTCTAGGTGCTTATACTAGCTATCTCACTCTCTGCTTTGTCTCTTCTCTTTCTCTGTTCTCTTGAGCCTCTATCCCTAGAAAGCTAACAAAACTCTGTAAATTCTTTAAGGCAAAAGTAGAGAGAGTGATGTCATCCTCATCTTCTTCATCCTGCAAGATGAGTGCTCTCATCTTCTTAGTTGATTTTGTCATGGGCTCTTTGCCTTTCCTTTTTCCCGCTGCATAGTCTTGTCTTGCCTTGACAGGGGTCTTCACCTTAATGCTCTCCAAAACCTTGTTCAGCTCCTTCAGACGCATCTAGGAAACCATCTTCAATCCCACTACCATTGGATCAATGGTTCGAACACAGAGAATTTTGGAAGGCTGAATGTTGAAGTGTCTGAATAATCGAGTAACAAGAGCATAATAAGGAAGTTGCCCATTGTCCTTCACCACTGTCCTATACATGTGCATAAGGATAGTGCGAGGTAGAGAAAACTTGTAACCAATGTTGATGGCATACATCAGCTTCGCTTTAGAGTTTGAGACATCAGTCTTTGATGTGGATTTGGGTCTGAGACAGTTAATCACAATCTTATGGAGCAAGATATTAGAGACATTCATTCTAGAGTAAGAAATCTTGCCTTCAACAATTCTATCCCGAACAAGCTCCAAAGTAGTGTGAGCAATAGACACACCGATTGGTTGGAAACTCCCATTTCCACCCTAATCACATCAGCTAGAGTGTCCACGTCGACCACAAAATCCTTGTCTCTAACACTAAAGGAAAATCTATTCACATCTAAAAAGGATAGATTTGAATAAAAATAAGCTGTAAGTTCTGGGTGAGCAACAGTCGTCTCAAAGCAAAAATGTTTAAGTTGAAGGAGTGCAAACTTCTCCCTCACTTTTACTTTCAATGAATTAAGAAAATCAAAATCGACGCTCCTAGGGTTTATCACCCCTCGCTTCAGCAGTTTAGAATGAGTTCTCTTGTGGTCCTTGGAATGAAAAAGATCCGTCCTTTCACCATGAATATTTGCAGTGATGCCCATCCTAGGCTTAAAATTGTGAACATCCTCTCATTGTTGTCTTTCCCTTCAAGCTGATTAAATGATCCAAACTATGGATCATTTGGAAAATTCGCAAAAGCTCTTGCTGCCAAACCAGTAGGCACAATGCCCATACTTTCCATCGTCCTCAGAAAATGAGTTTCATTTCTATACCCTTTCTCACTCAAAAACTCATCAATGGAAGACATTGCAGTACCACCTTCCTTCAAAGTATAGTAGAGTTTGAAAAGAAATTCGGGCTTAAGAGTCCTTACATGTTTGACATTTTCAATAATCTATTCTTCAGTTTGTTATGGAGGATCTTGAGTCCTAGGCTGAGAAGAGTGACAAGGTTGAGAATATTGTTGTTGACTTTGCTGCTGCTATTATGGAGAGTCTTCTTCCTCGATCAGATCAAAGTGTGTAGGACCCTTATGCATATGCTATGGTCCTCTGCTCGCGATTCTAAAAGACTTTCTTTGAGAAGACATTGTCACTGTCTTTGGGAGATTCCTCAAACTCAATCGCGAAAAAAGATGAAATCTTTTTGGACTAAACTAGAGAAAAAGTGAGAAAGTGAAGTTCTGTATTCTAGGGTTTGTGAATGAAAACGAGGAAGAAGAGAATTGACGTATATAAAGCGAGACGAAATGAGATATATGGATCGTCATAAAGGAAAAATAAAAATTGCCTTTTTGAAAATAAACAACTGCCTTTTGAAAATGAAAAACTGCCATAAATTCAAAATTTTAAAGATAATTGCTAAAAATAAAATAAGAGAGTAACGATTCAAAAAGTAAACTTGTCTTTTCAAATTTTCACTCGAAATTAAATTACTAATACAGAATTAACTTACAGTCGCAACTTTTGGTTATTCTGAGTCTGATCATCTTTAAACTTTAGCTGATAGAAGATATGATGTTCAGTCTGGTGCAGATAAACTCAAATAGATTTTTCTCTAATGGCTTTGTAAATATGTTTGCCAACTGATTCTTCGAGTCAATGAACTGTATCATAACTTCTCCATTATTAATATGATTTCTAATGAAATGGTGTCGAATTTTTATGTGCTTTGCTCTTAAATGAAGAATTTGATTCTTTGTGAGATTGATAACACTGGTGTTGTTGCATTTGATCTCGGTGCATAAGTCTTTGAATCCAAAGTCTCTTAGTTGTTGCTTTATCCACAAGATTTGAGAATAACACATTCCAAGAGCCACATACTCTGCTTCTGCTGTTAAAAGAGCTACAGTATTCTGTTTCCTTGAGAACCAAGATACTGTCCTGTTTCCTAGCAATTGACAAGAATCAGAAATATTCTTTCTATCAACTCTACAACCTGCTAAATCTGAGTCTGAATATCCAAGGAGAGTAAAGTCTTATTCTTTGGGATACCACAAACCTAGCTTTGAAGTTGTTGCAACGTATTTGATGATGCGTTTTACAACGCTTAGATGAGATTCTTTGGGATTTGATTAAAATCTAGCACAAATGCAAACACTAAACAAAATGTCAGGTCTAAAAGTAGTAAGATAAAGAAGCGAATCAATAATATTCATGTAGAGCTTCGGTCAACTTTCTTTCATCATTCGTCTTTGTCCAACTTTGAAGAACTTGACATTGGTATCTCAGTCTTTTTACAATTCTCCAATCCGAACTTCTTGATGAAGTCTTTTGCATATTTTTCTTGGTTGATGAAAATTCCTTCCTTTAATTGTTTCACTTGTAATCCGAGAAAGAAAAATAGTTCACCCATCATGCTCATCTTAAATTCATCCTACATAGACTTAGAAAACTCCTTGCACAAGTTTTCATTAGATGATCCAAAGATAATGTCATCAACATAAATTTGAACGAGTAGAAAATCTTTACCTTCATTTTTAATGAACAAAGTAGTATCCAATTTTCCTTTAACAAAACCATTTTTAGTTAGAAATTTACTTAACCTGTCATACCAAGCTCAATGCGCTTGCTTTAATCCATATAGGCATTTTTTAGTCTGAAAACTGAGTTTGGTCTTTTTGGATCTTCAAATCCATGTGGTTGTTCCACATAAACTTCTTCTTGAATAAATCCAATTAGGAATGCACTTCTGACGTCCATTTGGAATAACATGAAATTTTTATAGCAAGCAAAAGCAAGTAATAATCTAGTTGTTTCTAACATTGCCACTAGTGTATAGGTCTTATCATAGTCTATCCCTTCTTCTTGTGTATATTCTTTGACCACGAGTTCTTCTTTATTTCTAACCACTTTTCCTTTCTTGTCCATTTTGTTCTTGAAAACCCATTTAGCTCCAATAATAGATTTACCTTTTGGTTTATAAATTAGCTCCCAAATATCGTTGATGCTGAACTATCTGAGTTTTTCTTGCATAGCTTCAATCCAACTTTTGTCAGCTAAGGCTTCATCTATGCTTTTGGGTTTTATCTCAGAAATAAGTGCTAGAGCACTAGACTCTTCGTGCCTTTCGGATCTAGTGCGAATCCCTTCATCAATGTTGCCGATGATGAGTTCCTTGGGATGACTAGACTTATGCTTCCAGTTACTGGTCAATCTAACAGTCTGCTAATCTTCTACTTCAGTTGAGTCTTCAACTTTTGTTCGTTGTTGTTCTTCAGAAGTTTAAACCGCTTTAGGGGAGGTAGACTTTGTAAGGTCTAGAGCTAATTCAAAATCTTCAAGTTGAGTTTGATTCAGTTGGTTCTACATAGAGTCTTGGAATTTGACATTCATATATTCTTTCACATAATGAGTCTTCTTGTTGAATATTCTATAGGCTTTGCTTGAGGTTGAGTAGTCAAGAAAAATTTCTTCTTCTGATTTTTCCTCAAACTTACTAGTTTGATCATTTGCATTTTTCAAAACAAAACACTTACAACAAAACACATGAAAATAAGAAATATTGACTTTTTCTCTTTAAATACTTCATAAGAGGTTTTCTCTATAATAGGCCTTAAAAATACTCTGTTAATAATATAACAAGTTGTAGAAACTGCTTCAGCCCAAAATTGAGAAGAAATATTGCTTTCAATTAAAAGAGTCATTGTCATTTCCTACAAAGATCTATTTTCCATTTTCACAACTCCATTCTATTTTGGAGTATACGGAGAAGAGAAAACATGCTGGAAACCAAATTCATCATAGAATTTAGCAAAATCTTGATTTTCAAACTAACATCCATGGTCTGTCCTATGCTTGAAATAACATATCATTTCTCATTCTAAACTTTTTTGGCAAACTCTGAAAAGTGAGAAAATGTTTCAGACTTACTTGCTAGAAAGTAAACCCAAGTAAATCGAGAATAATCATCCATAATTACTAGACAGTATCTCTTTCCACCAATGCTTTGAGTCATGATTGGTCCAAAAAGATTCATATGCAGAAGCTGCAAAACACAATTAGTATAAACTTGATTTATAGGTTTAAAAGAACTTCTAACATATTTCCCCAAAACAGATGGTGTACATAGATCAGACTTTTGATAAGTCAGACTGGGAATTCCACGAACGAGTTTCTTAAAAGAGACCTTGGCAATTTGCTTCATATTGACATGATCAAGCTTTTGATGCCAAAGGTTTACTTCATTTTGAATGGATATTAGACACTGAGAACTTTCTAATTTTATATCTAAAAGATAAATATTCCCATGTCTTCGTTCAATGAAAGACTGAGAAAAATCTTTACTAATTCCTAAACAAATTCCTTCTTGGAAGTTGATTTTGAATTCATGTCGCATAGTTGATTGATGTTGAGTAGATTGTAATACAATATTTCCACCAAGGAAACATTGTTGATTGTGAGACTTCCAATTTTTACAATTCCACATCCAACAATTCTTCTTTTGCTGTTTCCGCCAAAAAAAACTTTTCCACAATTTATTTACGCAAGCTTAATGAAGCAACTTGAATTTCTAGTCATGTGTCTCGAATAACCACTATCTAAATACCACTTGATCTTTTTCTTGATAGTGACATGTATTTACAAAAAGAACTCTCGGTTTCTTTGGTACCCATATCTTCTTGGATCCAGGGGAGTTAGTTTTAAAGACAGTCTTTGCCCAATCCTTCTTAATAGGTCTCCAAACTATAGGACATTCTTTCTCGAAATGTTCTGAGCTATTACACTTTGAACATTTGAGAGCACTTCGACCAATAGGTTTTACAAGTATTCTTTGAAAATGATTTATGTACAACGTTTTTGTAGGTCTTTGTTTGATTCTTCCTTTACTTTTGGAAAATCAATTAGAGGAATAGTTTCTAGAGTCATTCCCAAACTAGATTTGTTGAAATAAGGTCTTTGTACTGAAAGAATCTTTTCCAACTTATTAGATCTTATTGAAAACCTTTTTGTAATATTTGATATGTCTTCTTTTAAAAATATATTTTTTTTGAAAGAAAATTTGCATTTTCTTTCAAATTGGCAAAATTTTCTTTCCAAGAAATTTCCTGTTGCTTAAGTGTAGATTTCTCCATCTTTAGCTCGGAAATCCTTTTTAAAAGATATTTTGAGACTGAGACAAAGTTCATCTATGTATTTTGAGACTTTAGCAAGAACTTTTAAATTATTCACATCGATTTTGCTATCTGAGTCTGAGTTTGAGTTTAAATATGTTTTAGAATCTAAATCTGATTATGAATTTGCCATTAGATATATATTGGCATATTTTTCATCATTTTCTTCACATTCAGTATCACTCCATGTCTCTGCTTTGAGAGCCTTTCCGTATTTCGCAGTTTTTCCCTTCTTTTTCTTCAATAGAGGACAATTGGGTCTGATGTACCGTTTTTTCTTGCATTCAAAACAAATCACATTTTTGTTAACTTCATCATCCTCGGTTGAATTGTTTTGAAACTTTAGAGAGCCTTGTTTCTTCCAGTTGAATCTTCTTCTCTTTATGTTTAGCTTTCTAAACTTCCTTATCATTAGTGTTAGCTCTTCATCGTCCATGTCATCTTTAGAATCTGTATCATCAGAATCATGGTTAGATTTTAAGGCAACTGACTTCTTACTTTTACGATCTTCTTCCTCATTGATTTACTCCACTTCATATGATTGAAGTGTGCCAACTAATTCATCTATAGAAAGCAGCATGATCCTCTAGGTTTCTATTATTGAAGTCTTCATGTGATTCCAGTCTTTGGAGAGTGCACGCAGCAATTTGTTAACCTTCATTGGTCCTGAGATTGGTTGTCCTTGATATGCTAGTCCATTTACAATTTCTGTAAAACGACTAAACATGTTAGTGATATATTTTCCTAACTTCATCTTGAAGGCTTCATACTATCCGAGTAGAATATTGATTTTTGTTTCTTTAACTCAATCAGTTCTTTCATAGGTAACGTGCAACCTATCCCAGACTTCTTTGGCTGTTTCACAAAATGAAATTCTGTTATACTCAGTAGGAGATAAAGCACAGTATAAAGAGTAGATAGCTTTAGCATCAAGAGCTTGTCTCTTGGTTATCTTTTCTTGAGCCATTTCGCTAGCATCTACAACTTCTTTTCCTCTTTCTGAGGTTCATGTAGCTTTAGGAATGATTCCTTTTTCTACTACATCCCATTCTAGGGGATCTTTCGATCTCAAGAATGTCTTCATCTTGTTTTTCCACACATTGTATTCCTTCCCATTAAAGTAAGGAGGTATGTTGTTACTCTAGCCTTCAACTAAACCTGGAGCCAAAATATTAGCCATAGATCTTTAACTTAAAAGTAAAAGCACTTCAATAAAATGAGCACACAAGCTTTAATATCAATTGAAAGCGCTAGTAAGAACACCTAGATGGGGGTGAATAGGTGTTAAAAGAAATTTTCGCAAGACTTAATAAATCAAATCATCTTTAGAAGATAATAGACTGAAGATATAAATGACTATAAATGACTATAAGCAATTATATAAAGCTACGAATTAAATTAAAGAGTTCAGAGAAAGAAAATTGAAATATAAGGTTTATAGTGGTTCAGCTTAGATCAAACATACGTCCACTCTTCCGCACTAATAGCCTATTGGCTGGATTTCACTATGAAGCAAAAGAGATTTTACAATCTCACGTCATTGACTTCACAGTGTAGAAATTCTATTACACTCCTTCAAAGTCTCACAAGTGTTTGATCTCTCTTTTGAGTACAAGTTAAGCTCAACGATTGAAATAGCAAAGAACTAAAAGTTTCAAACTTTGGAATGTTTCTTTCACGCACACACTCAAACAACTTGAGAGTCTTCCTTATATACTCTTCCATACCTTTATAACCATTGGCACTTTCCAAAGGAGTTATTATAATCTACTCGTTGGACAAAATCAATCAAGGAGATCTCGAGTCGTTTAAGGAATGTGATGATAGCCCACCAATCATGCTTGCCCATACAATCAGAATCTTGGTTTTCATAAGTAGAACCTTCCAAATATACTTCATCTTTCAACAAATTTGGTTATCTGAATTGATTTCAATAAGAATAATTAATCACAAGGTGCTATCTCAAGCCGTAAGATCTTCCACAAACCTAGAGACCTTAAATATGAAGACTTGGGGTCTTCTATTGAAAAGTCCATGTCAACTAATAAAACAAAATCAATCAAGTCGAGAATGTTACAAGAGTAACAAATGGCACCCGACACCATCTCCATTTCTTTCTGATGAGACACCATCGTAATGACAACCCATGTATTTAGCCGTCCAACTATATCATTTCATGCTTTTAGAGATTTTTTTTTATTTTTAAGATAAGTAAGTTATTTCAAATTCCCAAAGATATTTAGGATGTTAATGAGTTTCCTATTTTCTATTTTGACAAGAAACCCGTCCTAAGATTTCATTGCAGACTTTGAATCAAAATGAGTTGAAAATTGAATGCATGCTCATAATTAAGGATTGCGTTAATTCCATTCAAAGGAAAAAGAAATGTTAAGAAATAGAAATTGTCCACTCTATTCTATTTTTACTGGAGAAAATTCTCAAAAAGTCCTTTCAATAAAATACTTGAACTTAATAGTCACCTCACTATCTTTGAAGAGAATCTTATAGTGTGTTCAATAGTTTGTCATAATTTGAAAAAGACTTCAAAGTCACCAATAACAAAAGGTATCAAGGTTTGTTGGGAAAATTCAAGTTCAATTTTTTTTTTACTTGAGAATTGTGAATAAAGTAACACTATATAGAGTGTACATTAGTCATTAATAAGTTCAAGAAAATACGAGTTCAATTCGAAATTTTATAGATTCTATTCTTGATTCTTTATAGTAACCCAAATAAGTATTTGGGATAAAAATTATGTCAAATTATATTGTTTAGCTTGTACTTTTCCACTACAATTAAGGTTAGGTTTCATCCATATTAAATTTTTCTACAAGATATAATTAAACAATATGTATTTTGCATACAGGACGTATATATAGCGTTAATTAGAAATCACAATTTCTTACATGAAAAATAATGCGAAGAAAGAGATAATACAACGTCAATACATACAAGGTGAGATGAGATTAAGTCATCAGTTGACATCTTTGCCCCCCGAATACAACAGTAGCAATCTACTTTAAGCAAACTTACAGGGGTTTTGATAGAAATTTCTGGAAGAAAAAAAAAGTAAAAGAAAAGGTTTGAGCATCAAACTGAAGACGACATTAATCTCTATATAGTAGTGATTTATAATTTTTTTCCTATATATCTGTATAGTATACACAAATTTCAGGAGGGGACGCCCCCGCCCATCCCCTTGTCCCGTATTTCATGGTTGATGCCGGGTATATAAACCAGGTCGATGAAGTTTTATCAAAGTGCAGGGAAATTATACAAGCCCATCAATTATAATCATGTGATCAATTTTAAGAGGAAATTATAGTTTTTGGATCTTATTACTCGTTAGAAATTTTAAGTTAGCTTTAAAACGGAATATGAATTCTTTCAAATATAAACTTCATTGAATTGTTTCATCTAAGATCTTATTATTTTCAACTTTGATAGAATTTTAAAAGCTCAACTACCTTCTCTTCTACCGCTATGGTAGTTTTCTCTCTCGAAATGCAGAGTCCCCTTCTACCGTTATGGTAGTTTCCGTCAAGACCCTCTTTCCCAAATTGTTTCCTTCCAAATCTGCTATATCGCAGTAATTCCAGCGCTGAATCCTCTCTACCCCTTGATAATTGACCCATTCCAATCGGCGATGAGGGCTTTGAGCGAGTCTTCCCGACGTTGATGTTATCCATTGGTCGCTGGGGCTTCGTGCGCGTTTTGGCCCTCTCTGCTTAAAGAACCACTCGGCATCTAATCTTCTGGCCATGGATTTCAGTTGCTGCATGTCCCCGATGGTGCGATTTCAGTTGGTCCCAGGTACTTCAGCTTAGAAATTTGTTTTTTCAACTAGCATCGGATTAGGGTGGGTTGTATACAACCAGCTAAAGGACAATTTGCAAGAAATGACAAGTTTTACCTCATTTGATGACAAGAGTGTCAAGCTGGTCGACGACTAGTAGTGTTGGTTTTCGAGTACCTCTGTGCTTCGGTTGGCCTTTGTCGGTATAGTCTGTCCGTAACTAGTCACGAGCCTCAATCCATCCTCTTATCCCTTCGCTCCTGTCCTCATGGCTGATGAAGTCAGGAAATGGGCTGAGATGGCTTGCCCGGAAAAGCCATCAGTAGCAAAATGAAATTTCTATGTTGGAACTGTCAAGGACTCGGCTCACCCTTGACGGTTCAAGCCCTAAAGACCCTAGTGGTCAAAGAGAAGCCAGATGTGATTTTTTTTTTTTTTTTTTTTTTATGGAAACAAAGAATAGAGAGCAAGTTATTTCACGGGTTCGGCGCAGAATTCAGTTTTCTCACTCCTATGTAATTAACCCAGAGGGCAAGGCAGGAGGGCTGACCTTGTTATGGCAGTCTAATATATCTATAAGTGTAGAACTAGCGACTCCAGACTTCATCGACACTATCTGTACAGACACGGGGAAAGGTATACCAATGAGACTGACCTATGTCCATGCCTCAGCAACTCCTCAATTGCGCCTACCATTATGGACAACACTTCGCAGAATTGCAGAGACTAATTCCTTACCTTGGGTCTGTGCCGAGGACTTCAATGAAATCACCTATCCATGGGAGAAGTTAGGTCAGAGATCCCCTGACTTTTCTCGTATGCATTCATTTCGAGATGTCCTACATGATTGTGCATTGCTGGAAATTGAAAGCAAGGGCTGCGCGTTTACCTGGACGAATCAACGTGAGGGGGATGAGTTGGTGAAAGAAAGATTGGACCGAGTTCTTTGTACTCGGAACTGGAGCATCTTATTTCCAGAGGCTGAAGTCTTCGCTTTACCTGCAGTTAGATCTCCCCTAGTGCTAAATACTGAAGGTAGAAAACCTCGTACTGGCAAGACCTTCAAATTTGAAGCATATTGGTTAGAGAACCAAACCTGTCGGGATGTCATTGCCAAAGCCTGGTCTTCCGTTTCAGCTAGGGGTAACACCCTACAATATAAATTAACACAGGTTAGAAGGGCTCTTTTGCAGTGGAGTAAAGGTACATTCTCTCAAGCTCATGAACAGATTGCAGATCTACAACAACAGTTACAATTGTTAACAAATCAGACCCATCCTTCCAACGACAAACAGCTAGTCCATGAATTGAAAGCAAAGTTACACAATGTGTGGAAGCAGGAGGAACAGAACTGGGCTATGCGTTCAAGGATAAACTGGCTTCGGTGGGGTGACAGAAATACTAAATTCTTTCATGCGACTACCATTCAACACAGAAATAGAAACAGAATTAGAATGTTGCTAGATGACAATCAACAATGGGTTCGTAATGACAATTGTCTTAAAGACATGACACTGGAGTTCTTCTCCAAGCTATACCAAACTAAAGGCTCTCGAGCTTATGTACCAATTCTCGAGAAGTGTGACAGTATGGTAACCTCCGTGATGAATGATCACCTCATCTCAAATGTTACTTGCGAGGAAGTGAAACAAGCCGCTTTTCAGTTGGGGAAAACTCAAGCATCGGGTCCTGATGGTTTTAATGGTCTCTTTTATTAACATCACTGGGATATCTTAGAAGATCAGGTATTTTCTACAGTACAGCAATTTTTTCAATCTGGTACCTTGTCCCCGGAGCTAAACCGCACCAATCTAACACTAGTGCCTAAAGTTCCCACTCCATAAGGTCTCGACTAGTACCGTCCTATCAGTGTTTGCAACTATGCATACAAGATAATATCCAAGGTGCTAGCCAACAGACTGAAACCTTTTCTTCTTGATCTCATCTCAAAAGAACAAAGTGCTTTTGTAAGCGGACGTCAAATACAAGACAATATTTTAATTGTACAGGAAGTCCTTCATCAACTCAAGACAAGAAAATGTAAGTGAAAATTTCAGGCTATTGTCAAAATGGACTTGAAAAAGGCCTATGATCGTGTTGAATGGGACTTTCTTAGAGATTATCTACTCAAGATAGGCTTTCACTCCACATGGGTACAATGGGTTATGTAGTGCATCACTACGGCCTCCATTAGTGTCAAATTTAATGGGGAACAACTGAACTACTTTCATCCGACGCGTGGCCTTCGACAGGGAGATCCTCTTTCCCCTTATCTGTTTATTCTATTGGCAAATTTATTGACTACCCTTATTCACCAAGCTGTCCGGATGGGAAACTTAAAAGGTATAAAGCTTAACAGGTGGTGTCCAACTCTAACTCATTTGTTTTTTTGCTGACGACGCTATTTTCTTCCTAGATGGGTCAGTATTGGAATGCCAAGAATTGGCCAATATCCTCAATCAGTATTGTCTTGCAACGGGACAGGCAATTAATAGAAATAAGTCTGGTATCTTTTTCAGCAAACCTTGCCCAGATGTTCTTAAAATTAGATTGGCACAGGAACTCAGAATCCCCGTGCTGGACAAAACTGGTAAATACCTAGGTATTCCGTCGGACTGGGGAAGATCTAAACGTGATATGTTTGCGTGGATTCTAGGGAAAGTCAATGCTAAGCTAGATGGATGGAAAGAAAATCTTATGTCGAAAGGTGGAAAGGAGATTCTGATAAAAAGTGTAGTACAAGCAATTCCCCAATATGCTATGTCAATTTTTAAAATCCCTGTGTCGCTTTGCAAAAGTATTGAAAGCAAGATTGCACGCTTTTGGTGGCAAAATGATAGTAAAAGATCAGGAATACACTGGAAGAGTTGGGAGGCACTGAAGATTAGGAAGGAATTGGGAGGACTTGGGTTTAGAGACCTTGTCGACTTCAATAAAGCTATGTTGGGTAAACAGGCCTGGCGGCTACTGCAACAACCTACTTCATTATGGGCTACTCTATTTAAAGGCTTGTATTATCCTAACTAGGATTTTTTAAAGGCCTTACCGAGTTCTAAGCCTTCTTGGGGTTGGCGGAGTCTCCTGGCAGGACGGGACACTATATCATCAAAAATCCAATGGTCGATGGCACTAAAATAAAGATTCGAGACCACTGTTGGCTTCCGACAGGTAAGTTAAGAGGAAATGCAACTGTAGACGAACCTGAGAGAGTTGCTGATCTGATTGTTCCAGAATCAAATCAATGGAATAGGCCATTACTAGATCATCTCTTTGATGTTGAGACCATTACTGAAATTCTGAAGATTCCTATCTGACCTCAGTATATGATTGATCATATCATTTGGCCGTGCACAGCTAGTGGTAAGTATACTGTTAAAAGTGCTTATAGTTTTCTTCAACAGGATCAAAATACTTATATTCAAAATAGAGCTTCCTCATCCTATCAACCACCACCAAGCCTCTGGAAAAAACTCTGGAAACTTCAGATCCCCCCCAAACTTAATTTTTTCCTTTGGTCCTTACACCAGAATGCATTGCCCACTAAAGACAATCTCTTCCGCAGAAACATTTGTGCTGATCCTATCTGCTCCCTCTGTTCAACTCAACAACCAGAAACCCTGGAGCACTTATTTTTACTATGTCCATGGACATCACAAGTGTGGTCTCATCCCCAGATCAATATACCAATTCTTCCCACAGAAGTTCACCGAATAGAAGAATGGCTAGCAAGTCATATGAATGTAGGGTAGAGTGTACTTGGCATGGAGTTTCTCCTCAATCTAGTATGGCAAATATGGAAATCGCGCAATAGATTTATCTTCTACCAGCAAACTCTTGATCCTCTTCAAATTGTCGCAACCGCAACTGAACAAGCTCGACTGGCCCGCGATGTCTTCTCCCATGTTCCAGTGGATAGCTCAGGTTGTAGAGATCCCCATTCTCGCACAAGCAGCTCGACAGGATTAGCAACACAGTTGCCTACCGTGGTACCAACCAGTGGAGATTCGGCTGCCTCAACGCGACGAGAACCCGATCCTGGTTCAGCTTGGAGGCCCCCCGATCCAGGTGCCCTGAAAATTAATATTGATGGGGCTTTTAACCCAGGAAGCACTACTGGATCAACTGCCTATATCTGTCGTGATCACGAAGGGAAGTTGATTAAAGGTTTCACACGAACACTATCTGCTCATTCGGCATTAGAGGTAGAAATCCAGACGTTGATAGTTGCCCTGCAGCACTTGAAGCATGAGAATCACACTGAGACTTCTCTTATCTTTGAAACTGACTGCTTGGCGCTGGTAATGGCGATGAATGTCCCTCAGACGTCTCCATGGTTGGTCAAAACCTTGATTGCTGAAGCCGCAGCTTTGCTGCTCTGTTTTGCCCATGCTTCTGTTAGGTTTTGCAGAAGAGCAGCGAATGCCCCTGCTGACTGGGCTGTTAAGGCCCAAAACAATGGCCATTTGCCTTCTAACTGGGCTGCTTTCCCTCCCCCTGCTTTGTTACATCTTCTAGTTTTTGATGTATGTGAAGCTGATTGAAACTTTCGGTCTTAGCTAATGAATCGTTTATTTCACGACCAAAAAAAAAAAAAAAAGATCTTATTATTTTCCATTTTGATGAAAGTTATTTCTCTTATAGACAAATGATATTGCTACTTTGCAAAACATATACATGTATGTTTTCTTTGAAAATGAATTTATAAATCGAAACCAGTTGTTTATTATATCGAGAAGTCATATGCGGTAGTAGCATGTTAAGGAGCAAGATTGCGGGTTATTGCTAGCTTATAGGATGTGAATATGTTCTAATTAGCATGTAGCCAAACTAATACCTTAATCAAAAAGGCTGTTTTTTCACTCTCATTCTTGAAAGATAATTAACATATTTTAGTCGATATATTTTGAGGAACTTTTCAACATTTACCATATGAAACCATATAAAGGCTCCCTTCATTTTGAGGAAAATGTGGTGTTTTTGGAAATTGTTTTTCAGTAAGCCATTTTTCAAGAAATAACCATACTTTCCGATGTTCAACTGAAATTTGAAAAATCAACTAGAAAATATTTTTATTATTATTTTTTTAAATCTCTTTTTTATTTTTAATTCTTTTCCTTTTTTTTTATTCCTTCCCTTCTACTTTGGCCTTAACCAGTCGCTGACCACAAGGAGAAGGAAAGACAGAAAAGACAAAAAAGAGAAAGAAATTATAAACTTAATTTTAAAAAAATAAAAAAGAAAAAGAAAACATAAAAATGAAATGAAAATGTGTTTGGTGAAAGAAAGAAAGTGAGGTGGAAGAAATTATGAAAAAAAATTTCCACTTTTGAAATGTGGAAATATTTTCCCCACTTTTGAATGTGTTTTTTCTAATAGTAGAAAATGTTTTCCTTGATTAATTCATTTTTGTAAAAAGTGTTCAAAAAATCATAAACATTTTGCATTTATGCTAATTTAGTTATAAACATTTTTACTTAATACCAATTCAGTCCTTCCCGACTAACTTTGGTCGAATTTTGCTGATTAGGCATCGGCCGGTTGACATGGCACAATCGGTGCTAACATAGACAATTTTTAATAATATTTTAATATTTTTGAATTTTTTATTCTTTTTATTCTTCTTCTTCTTTTTCTTCTTTCTTTTTTTCCTTCTCCTCCTTCCTCTAGCCGATTGCTAGATCTCGGTAATCGGTTAGAGGCGACAGCCAATGAGGTAGAGGTCAACCTCGCCGGCCATTAGCAAGGCCGTGAGGGCAACCTCGCGATGGTTGACCAAGCTCACCCTCGTCAAATCTGGTGAGGTCAAGTCTCGCCCAGCCTTTGGCGAGCCGAACTTGCAACCACTAAGGCTCGCTAGTGGCTAGCGATGTGACATCTCAAAACATCATTGGCACGTGTATTTTATATTACTAATGTTTTTTATTGTGCAGAAGCAAAAACAAACATTTGCAAATATTCTTTTAACAATTAAAGCTTTACAATTATAACCAACATACTTTTGTTTCTTCTATTTATACCACATGTGAGTTCATAAGTTCATTACATCATGAGCAAAAGATAGAAATCTAGGTAAGGATAAGAAGACATATCTCCAGATTATACTATAATTCCAAAAGTCTGCCTATACAAATGACCAGACTGAGTCACGGGTCAATAACTTGTCCGTTTGCTACGTCTCCAAGTTCAAATCGAAGCTACTCCATGGACTAACTCTCCATCAAGTTTTCAGTACTAAGCAACGAATTGAAAAGGAACCCACTACATGAAAGTTCATATATCAACCCATATCATAAAAATATACTTGGTATATATTATTCTGGATTCTAGTTCAAGCACACTTTCACAAAAAGCTTAATTATACACAAGACTCCACAGTGCAAGGGTTGAAGGGTGTCCATCCTACACGTCTGAAAGATAAAAGAAATGAAATCTCTAGTTTTAAGTTAGAAAAATCATCCTACCACTTCACCTAGTATACACAAAATGAAGGCATAATCATCTGGTAAGTATGATACCAACATAAATAGACTTTACCTTTTATGTTTATTTACCATAGAAATTGTCAACCAACAGAACATCTATCTAGACTTATGCATGGGCATACCATATTTCACACAATGATTTGGTTCTATACATAATAATTCATTTTATTCATTAATACTTCATCATCTTGATATACGAGGCATCCCAACCCACGGGGCATCTCAATTTCAAGGCATCCTGCAAACTTCCATCACAGGGTATCCCGACTCATGAGGCATCTCTACTCTCGATGCATCCTGAAACACTTCATGGGGTATCCCAACACATGGGGCATTGCCACTCATTGTTATATGTGTGATGGAGTTACATTAATTTCATTCAAGCCATGATATATGCATACTCTCAAACATAGCACACATATCTCAAATCAATTTAATGCATTTGTTAAATAACCAAATGTGAAATAACATATAGACAAATTATGTTTATTAAAGTCTAGACATTCAAATGAGTACATTCTAACTTTGGACATTGAGTAGGTTCTACATATCAAAATCTAGTAAATCAAATTGATATATTTTGAATATGAATGAATATGAACATTCTAGAGATAAAGTCTAAACAATCAAAATGGTAAATTCCGACTTGATAAAAGCTTATAAAACAAAAGAATAGATCCAACAATGAGTAGACTTACAAATGGACAAATTAGCAATGGACAAAATCAATAGATAAACGGATTCAATGAGAAGTAGATTCATATTCAATAAAGTATGCTTGAACCAATAAATAGACTATTCAATGAACATATTCACAAGTCGGCAAATTCAACAAGTGAACAGACTCACCAATGAACAAATTTGAATAGACTCACAAATGGATAGATTTTGCCTTAGGAAATTCCAGAATAAACAAATGACACAAATAGATTATGACTAGTAGAATTCTAGCAAAACAAAGCAAAACAAACATACAATGAGTCATCGAGATAACTACAACAGAATGACCAGATTCTAACTACTCAAAATGAAGCAAAAAGAACCAGAATGAAAAGTGCAATGGGTTATCAAGACAAAGATAGCAAAATGGCTGGATTCTAACTACCTAGAATGAGGCAAAAAAAAAAAAAAAAAAACAAAACAAAACAAACATGCAATAAGTCATTAAGACAAAGATGACTGAATGGTTAGATTCTAATTACCCAAAATGAGGCAGAAAGAAGTATAATGAACATGTAATAAGTCATCAAGATAAAGATGGTAGAATAACTAGATTCTAACTATTTAGAATGAAGCAAAAAGAGGCAGAATGGACATACAATGGATTATCAGAACAAATATAGCATAATGATCAAATTCTAACTATCTAAAATGAGGTAGAACGAACATACAATGGATTATTAAGAAAAATGCAATATAATGAGCAGATTCTAACTATCTAGAATGAGATAGAAAAAAAAAAGCAAAACGAATATGCAATAAGTCATCAAGACAAAGATGGCAGAATGCCTAGATTCTAATTACCCAAAATGAGGCAGAAAGAAGTAGAATGAACATGCAATAAATCATTGAGACAAAGATGGCAAAATGACTAGATTCTAACTATCTAGAATGAAGCAAAAAGAGGTAAAATGAACATACGGTGGATTATCAAAACAAATACAGCATAATGACTAGATTCTAACTATCTAAAATGAGGCAGAATGAACATGCAATAGATTATTAAGACAAATACAGCATAACGACCAGTTCTAACTACCTAGATTAAAGCAAAAAGAAGCATAATGAACTTGCGAAAAGTCATCAAGACAAATATGGTAGAATGGTCAAATTCTAACTACTCATAATGAGGCATAAAAAGGCAGAATGAACATGCAATAGATTAACAAGACAAATACAATATAATGACCAAATTCAGACTACCTAGAATGAGGCATTAAGAGGCAAAACGAACATGCAATGAATTATCGAGACAAATACAACATAATGACTAGATTATAACTACCCAAAATAAGATAGAAAGAAATAGAGTGAACTTGTAATAAGTCATCAAGACAAAGATAGCATAATGACCAGATTTTAACTATCCAGAATGAGGCAGAAAGAGACAGAATGAACATGCAATGGATTATCAAGACAAATACAACACGATGACCAGATTCTAACTATCCATAATGAGGCAGAAAGAGGTAAAACGAGCATGTAAAGGATTATTAAGACAAATATAGCATAATAACCAAATTTTAACTTTCCAAAATGAGGTAAAAAGAAACGGAATGAGCTTGCTAGAAATTATCAAGCCACTTAACAACCATCATACCCACATCAAAACTTCACCTCTCACCCAATCAACCAAAATGGAAGTAACTAAATAGATTTAAGCTAACTTAACACTAGAAATTTCACTTACCTCGAATGAACGCAAACCGCAAACCACTAATTGTCTTTACCACCCTAATTGCACTCGAATACGAAGATTTGCTTTGGAAATTCTTGAATTGAAAAGTGGAAAATAACACATGTAGCTTCTGTTTAGAATTTTGGAAGGACCAAAAATGGGTTCTTTGGCAAGATCAAATGAGTTTTGTTAAAATTAATTAAGATAATTTAATTTATTGCAATGCTAGATGTAAATTTACATGTTAATCTTTAGCTTGATGTGGCAATAATGAAAAGCAAGGTAATGCAAAGCAAGACCCTTGCATGTGGCCAATAAAAATGCATGAAAAGAAATGAGTCATTTTGGAATTCATGATTTAATCCTTGGTGTCAAAATTAGTAATAAAATATTTTGTCTTGGAGATATATGGCCATGCAATATATGATATAAAGACAAGTGGCACTTAAAAATTCAGATTAATAAATCTTTGCAAGGTAAACATAGTAGGTTACGTAGTCCTCTTCCCACAACCTTCATTAGCATAGATTAACCACTATTATCAATAATTAACTAAGTTTACACAATTTACAGCACCCATCAACCATTAAAACAACAATAATTTAATTAATATTGTTTTGTTATTAGCACACACATAATTCGATTTACACATCGAACCCAAAAAGATTTACGTTCATGAAAATTATTGGTTGCATCTCACGAAATTTACGAATTCGATTAAAGTTTTTGTGTGCTTGTCCGAACATTAAGGCAAGCAATACTTAACTCAAAATCTAAGTATCATTATCACAACATGAATTTCCGAATGATACATAATTATAAATACGGAAATTTCGGATGTCATAGGCAAGGTCGACCTCGACCTCGCCAACCATCACCTCTGGCCGGTTGCCCGTGTTCGACGATTAGTTGGAGGAAAGAGAAGGAGAAGGAAAAAAAAGAGAAAAGAGAAAGAAAAATAAAAAATAAAATAAAAATAAAAAATATTAAATATTAAATAATTATTAAAAATTGTCACGTTAGTCTTGATTGTGACATGTCATCCGACCGGTGCCCACTCAGCAAAATCCAACCAAAAAGAATTAAATTGGTATCAGTGAAAATGTTTAGAACTAAATTGACACAAATACAAAATGTTTAGAACTTTTAACATTTTCCCTATTCATTTTTCCTGAAACGAAAGCTGGAAAATCCGAAAAATGTTTCCTGGAAGTTATTTTTCATGAAATAAACATAACCTAAAATATTGACTATTCACTGAAATCATAGTTGGAGACTCTTTTGAGTTTTGAGCATCTTTTTTATGCTTTGAGGCATGATGGCCCAAGTCATAGATCCTTTTCAAATGTGATTAAGTCTGTTCTTTTTATTGGCTTTATATTGATTTGCTGAAGTTCATCACGAATAGAGTGTTTATCAGTAGGAGCGTTGTGCCCAGGATACGATAGACAATCCGTTGAATCTGGGCCATTCGATAACCAACATGGTTCGAGGGGCAACACAAGTCAATCCCAAGTAAACCATTTCAATGCTTACAATGCTCGGCTTGACAAAGCCATGCGGGACCCAACAAGCTTCCGTTTCAGAATCTTGAAAATAATATTATAGACCGGAAAGCAGAGACGTTTGAAATTGGGGGAGCCTCCGCCTTTCTTTCTAGTTTCTGACACTTTTGGCGTTTATTCAGCCCCTCAATCAACAAAAACTGGTTGGCCCCATTTACTCTATTATTGTTTTCTCACCTTTTCCCTTCTTTTTCTTAATCTATTTTGGCTCTCTCTTTCGTCCGTTAGATTTTGCTTTGGGACCAATTTAAGGTCTATCATGTTTGACTGCAACAGGGGAAGAAAGATAATAAGCTTTCAAGTTCGATTGGATATTGAGGGGACAACTTTTTAGTGAGTGGCGATGAGGATATGAACAACATGTTGATGTGGCTCTTCATCTTTAGCCAAATGGAGCAGCTAATAGTTCCAATGGTTAGGCTCTTATACCCATTTAATGAGTCCTTTTGCTAGCCTATTTCTACTCTAATTGGATATGAATTCTCATTGTAACTCAGTCTAATAGTCATATTTCTGTAGATTATTATATCGTAATTTTAATTTATTTGAATGTCTAAAACAAATAAGAATTCCTTGCAGAGAAAGAGACTTTTTGTCCATTGTCAAAATTTATTTCTATCCAAAAGAAAAAATCAGTGGATTTACTATCTGTGATAGTTATATTTCTACAGATTATTGTATCATGATTTTAAATTATTTGAGTGTCAAAAACAAATAAGGAATCATTGCAGAAAAAGAGAATTTTATTTTCCATTATCAATATTTATTTCTACCCAAAAGAACAAATCGGTGGATTTATGCAACAAGGCACGAAATTATTGCTCCATTCAATTTTTCACGTTCAAGAACTTGCGAGTAAGCAAACAACATGCAATTCCTTGAAAGCACATGAAGACAAAAATAATTGTAGGCATCCTTTAATTCGACAAGACCCCAGCACTGAGCGGAGTCGACATCAACTTTACATAAATTGTTTTGTAGCCTCTGGACTTTTGTTATGTTTAGCATTTCATGTTATATTGCCTTAGAATGGTTAACTATTCTTCTCCAGACCAAATGCATGGCCGACAAGGTGGACTTGACGTAATTCGGCGTGATGACGAGTTACCATCACAACTCGCACCCTCTTAAGTGGACATCGAAAAATGGTTCGTATCTCCTAATCACTAAAATTGTTCTAAAAGAGAGATACTGCATAGAGATATCGTTAATAAATAGCACCGCTCTCTTTTCCTTCCTAATTATTCCTTCCTAGTTCCGATGACATTTGAACTGGCAAAGTCCCAAACTTATTGGAAGATCACTGTCTCCAGAGAAGATGAACTCAATTTCTAGTATCAACTTGATTATTGTTACTGCAGATGGTTTGGAGAGATGTTTTAGCCTGTCTTTCTACTCAGGTTTATGCTAAACATGATTTCATAATCAAACGGCTGAGAATTTTAGCTTGGAACCTTTATATATCCTTTCACCAACCATTTCGCTTCATCATCTTTAGATAAATTCTCTAGTGGCCTTTGTAAAGAAATGTTCTCCTTGAGGCTTCGTGACAAACTGAAAATCTTAATTGATACGAGTGAACGGTCAAGCTGAGAAATGACGGTAAAAAATATGAGCACTCCATAATTTTCAATCGCTTATTAGTTCTTGCGAAAGTGCTTCGCCTGTTACTAGGCTAACCGTGGAAAATTTCGAATTAACATCAATTAACACCATCTTTACTCGAACAACTACGGGAGTATGTAAAGAAAACATAAAAACCGAGAAGAGAATCCCAATGCTCTAGATATTATGGATGCGTTTAATAATATTTCTGTTTCGAAAAACAATTTATTTTAGAAATAGTTATTTTTTTATGTTTGTTCCCTAAAATAATTTATGAGTAAGAAAACGTGTTTAGTAATTATAGAAAATTTATATTCTCAAAATAAGAAAAAAATAGGAATGTACTTGATACAACTCACAATTTTTGTAAAATTCGGAGGCTACAAAACAATTTATGTAATCTTGATGTCGACTCTGCTCAGTGCTGGGGTCTTGTCGATTCAAAGGATGCCTACAATTTTTGTCTTCATGTGCTTTCAAGGAATTGCATGTTGTTTGCTTACTCGCATGTTCTTGAACGTGAAAATTTGAATGGAGCAATAATTTCGTGCCTTGTTGCATAAATCCACCGATTTGTTCTTTTGGGTAGAAATAAATATTGATAATGGAAAAAAAAATTCTCTTTTTGTCCATTGTCAAAATTGATTTCTATCCAAAAGAAAAATTCAGTGGATTTATTATCTGTGATAATTATATTTCTACAGATTATCGTATCATGATTTTAAATTATTTGAGTGTCAAAAAAAAAATAGAAATCATTGCAAAAAAAGAGGATTTTTTTTCCCATTATCAATATTTATTTCTACCCAAAAGAATAAATCGGTGGATTTATGCAACATGGCACGAAATTATTGCTCCATTCAGTTTTTCACGTTCAAGAACTTGCGAGTAAGCAAGCAACATGCAATTCCTTGAAAGCACATGAAGACAAAAATAATTGTAGGCATCCTTTAATTCGACAAGACCCCAGCACTGAGCGGAGTCGACATCAACTTCACATAAATTGTTTTGTAGCCTCTGGACTTTTGTTATGTTTAGCATTTCATGTTATATTGCCTTAGAATGGTTAACTATTCTTCTCCAGACCAAATGCATGGCCGACAAGGTGGACTTGACGTAATTCGGCGTGATGACGAGTTACCATCACCACTCGCACCCTCTTAAGTGGACATCGAAAAATGGTTCGTATCTCCTAATCACTAAAATTGTTCTAAAAGAGAGATACTGCATAGAGATATCGTTAATAAATAGCACCGCTCTCTTTTCCTTCCTAATTAGTCCTTCCTAGTTCCGATGACATTTGAACTGGCAAAGTCCCAAACTTATTGAACGATCACTGTCTCCAGAAAAGATGAACTCAATTTCTAGTATCAACTTGATTATTGTTACCGCAGATAGTTTGCAGAGATGTTTTAGCCTGTCTTTCTACTCAGGTTTATGCTAAACATGATTTCATAATCAAACGGCTGAGAATTTTAGCTTGGAACCTTTATATATCCTTTCACCAACCATTTCGCTTCATCATCTTTAGATAAATTCTCTAGTGGCCTTTGTAAAGAAATGTTCTCCTTGAGGCTTCGTGACAAACTGAAAATCTTAATTGATACGAGTGAACGGTCAAGCTGAGAAATGACGGTAAAAAATATGAGCACTCCATAATTTTCAATCGCTTATTAGTTCTTGCGAAAGTGCTTCGCCTATTACTAGGCTAACCGTGGAAAATTTCGAATTAACATCAATTAACACCATCTTTACTCGAACAACTACGGGAGTATGTAAAGAAAACATAAAAACCGAGAAGAGAATCCCAATGCTCTAGATATTATGGATGCGTTTAATAATATTTCTGTTTCGAAAAACAATTTATTTTAGAAATAGTTATTTTTTTATGTTTGTTCCCTAAAATAATTTATGAGTAAGAAAACGTGTTTAGTAATTATAGAAAATTTATATTCTCAAAATAAGAAAAAAATAGGAATGTACTTGATACAACTCACAATTTTTGTAAAATTCGGAGGCTACAAAACAATTTATGTAATCTTGATGTCGACTCTGCTCAGTGCTGGGGTCTTGTCGATTCAAAGGATGCCTACAATTTTTGTCTTCATGTGCTTTCAAGGAATTGCATGTTGTTTGCTTACTCGCATGTTCTTGAACGTGAAAATTTGAATGGAGCAATAATTTCGTGCCTTGTTGCATAAATCCACCGATTTGTTCTTTTGGGTAGAAATAAATATTGATAATGGAAAAAAAATTCTCTTTTTGTCCATTGTCAAAATTGATTTCTATCCAAAAGAAAAATTCAGTGGATTTATTATCTGTGATAATTATATTTCTACAGATTATCGTATCATGATTTTAAATTATTTGAGTGTCAAAAAAATAAGAAATCATTGCAAAAAAAGAGGATTTTTTTCCCATTATCAATATTTATTTCTACCCAAAAGAATAAATCGGTGGATTTATGCAACATGGCACGAAATTATTGCTCCATTCAGTTTTTCACGTTCAAGAACTTGCGAGTAAGCAAGCAACATGCAATTCCTTGAAAGCACATGAAGACAAAAATAATTGTAGGCATCCTTTAATTCGACAAGACCCCAGCACTGAGCGGAGTCGACATCAACTTCACATAAATTGTTTTGTAGCCTCTGGACTTTTGTTATGTTTAGCATTTCATGTTATATTGCCTTAGAATGGTTAACTATTCTTCTCCAGACCAAATGCATGGCCGACAAGGTGGACTTGACGTAATTCGGCGTGATGACGAGTTACCATCACCACTCGCACCCTCTTAAGTGGACATCGAAAAATGGTTCGTATCTCCTAATCACTAAAATTGTTCTAAAAGAGAGATACTGCATAGAGATATCGTTAATAAATAGCACCGCTCTCTTTTCCTTCCTAATTATTCCTTCCTAGTTCCGATGACATTTGAACTGGCAAAGTCCCAAACTTATTGAACGATCACTGTCTCCAGAAAAGATGAACTCAATTTCTAGTATCAACTTGATTATTGTTACCGCAGATAATTTGCAGAGATGTTTTAGCCTGTCTTTCTACTCAGGTTTATGCTAAACATGATTTCATAATCAAACGGCTGAGAATTTTAGCTTGGAACCTTTATATATCCTTTCACCAACCATTTCGCTTCATCATCTTTAGATAAATTCTCTAGTGGCCTTTGTAAAGAAATGTTCTCCTTGAGGCTTCGTGACAAACTGAAAATCTTAATTGATACGAGTGAACGGTCAAGCTGAGAAATGACGGTAAAAAATATGAGCACTCCATAATTTTCAATCGCTTATTAGTTCTTGCGAAAGTGCTTCGCCTGTTACTAGGCTAACCGTGGAAAATTTCGAATTAACATCAATTAACACCATCTTTACTCGAACAACTACGGGAGTATGTAAAGAAAACATAAAAACCGAGAAGAGAATCCCAATGCTCTAGATATTATGGATGCGTTTAATAATATCTCTGTTTCGAAAAACAATTTATTTTAGAAATAGTTATTTTTTTATGTTTGTTCCCTAAAATAATTTATGAGTAAGAAAACGTGTTTAGTAATTATAGAAAATTTATATTCTCAAAATAAGAAAAAAATAGGAATGTACTTGATACAACTCACAATTTTTGTAAAATTCGGAGGCTACAAAACAATTTATGTAATCTTGATGTCGACTCTGCTCAGTGCTGGGGTCTTGTCGATTCAAAGGATGCCTACAATTTTTGTCTTCATGTGCTTTCAAGGAATTGCATGTTGTTTGCTTACTCGCATGTTCTTGAACGTGAAAATTTGAATGGAGCAATAATTTCGTGCCTTGTTGCATAAATCCACCGATTTGTTCTTTTGGGTAGAAATAAATATTGATAATGGAAAAAAAATTCTCTTTTTGTCCATTGTCAAAATTGATTTCTATCCAAAAGAAAAATTCAGTGGATTTATTATCTGTGATAATTATATTTCTACAGATTATCGTATCATGATTTTAAATTATTTGAGTGTCAAAAAAAATAAGAAATCATTGCAAAAAAAGAGGATTTTTTTTCCCATTATCAATATTTATTTCTACCCAAAAGAATAAATCGGTGGATTTATGCAACATGGCACGAAATTATTGCTCCATTCAGTTTTTCACGTTCAAGAACTTGCGAGTAAGCAAGCAACATGCAATTCCTTGAAAGCACATGAAGACAAAAATAATTGTAGGCATCCTTTAATTCGACAAGACCCCAGCACTGAGCGGAGTCGACATCAACTTCACATAAATTGTTTTGTAGCCTCTGGACTTTTGTTATGTTTAGCATTTCATGTTATATTGCCTTAGAATGGTTAACTATTCTTCTCCAGACCAAATGCATGGCCGACAAGGTGGACTTGACGTAATTCGGCGTGATGACGAGTTACCATCACCACTCGCACCCTCTTAAGTGGACATCGAAAAATGGTTCGTATCTCCTAATCACTAAAATTGTTCTAAAAGAGAGATACTGCATAGAGATATCGTTAATAAATAGCACCGCTCTCTTTTCCTTCCTAATTATTCCTTCCTAGTTCCGATGACATTTGAACTGGCAAAGTCCCAAACTTATTGAACGATCACTGTCTCCAGAAAAGATGAACTCAATTTCTAGTATCAACTTGATTATTGTTACCGCAGATAGTTTGCAGAGATGTTTTAGCCTGTCTTTCTACTCAGGTTTATGCTAAACATGATTTCATAATCAAACGGCTGAGAATTTTAGCTTGGAACCTTTATATATCCTTTCACCAACCATTTCGCTTCATCATCTTTAGATAAATTCTCTAGTGGCCTTTGTAAAGAAATGTTCTCCTTGAGGCTTCGTGACAAACTGAAAATCTTAATTGATATGATTGAACGGTCAAGCTGAGAAATGACGGTAAAAAATATGAGCACTCCATAATTTTTCACTCACTTATCAGTTCTTGCGAAAGTGCTTCGCCCGTTACTAGGCTAACAGTGGAAAATTTCGAATTAACATCAATTAACACCATCTTTACTCGAACAACTACAGGAGTATGTAGAGAAAACATAAAAACCGAGAAGAGAATCCCAATGCTTTAGACATTATGAATGCGTTTGATAATATTTCTATTCCGAAAAACAATTTCTTTTTAGAAATAGTCATTTTTTATTTTTATTCTCTGGAACAATTGATGAGTAAAAAAACGTGTTTGGTAATTATAGAAAATTTCCATTCTCGGAACAAGAAAAAAATAGGAATGTGTTTGGTACAACTCACAATTTTTTATGTAATGTATAATTTCTCTTAATTTTTTTAATAATTTTTTTAGATTTTTCTTTTTCTCTCTTCTTCTTCTTGCTCCTCCTCTAGTGGGTAGCCGCAGCAACTGATGACCAGTAGAGGTCGGCGACATATGATAGGGTGAGACCAGCAGAGGCAGGAACTATGAGTGGCGGGGGCGACAAACGGTGGGGAAGAAGAAGAAAAGAAGAAAAGAAATGACTTATTTCTAGGAATTATTCCCGGGAACAAGAAGCTACTTTTTTCTATTTTTGGTTTCTGTTCCAAATTTATTTCTTAGGTACTTTTCTATTTCAAGGATTATAAAAATTAATTGGCATTACCAAAGGGATTTATGTTCTAGTGAGCATGAAGAACCTTGAGAATCAGTAAGAAACTCAATTCATCTAAAAGCTACTTACCTACCTTTTAAGATTCTTTATTCAAATTACCTGATTGTGCACATTATTTACCTTTGCGAACTCTGTTATCTACAATAGTTTAAACAAATGCATCGTTCGAGAGCGCGAGTGGCTTTGTCAGCTTATGACATGAGGCGTGGCATAACTTTGTTTGCCCCGTCGAGAGGCGTGGCATAACTTTGTCTGCCTCGTCGATTCTTGCTTGAGAGGACAATGAAGATGCTTTTGATAGGAATTGTATTTTAGATGATCATAATTGCCACATTGCCAAAAACAACATGACAATTTCAGTGCGCATTCTAGTTGAACACCCATGGATTATATGCAGGCATTTGCTGGGGGGAAACCAGTAACGAGTACATGTTGGTTTCCCTGCTCTGACAAGTCCATATGGAGCTAATATGGACATCAGGGACGATGCCCCATTTGACGAAAAACATTTTTTTCCGGACAAGTAGATGCAATACTTCCGAGTGCTTGATCCCTGCATGAACCTCTCAAGTATCATGCCTCTCAGTTTTAAACCGTTGTTTGCACACGAAAGTTACTTTTGATTCATCTCAATCACCACTTTCCTAAAATTATCCATCTGCAACAGACTGGGAAATGTTGTAGCAACATTCGGCATGATAGCATGGTTGAACTTGAAGATAAAAAAGCAAAAGAAATCGCCACGCCCGAAAATGTAGACTAACTAATAGTTGGAGGTATTGGGATCAGGACTGCAAACTATGGGGCATCAGGACTGCATATCGGGAAAGCTAGCAATAGAACAGAACATACATATCTAGTATCCAAAAACCGCACGCTCCAGGAAAATCCAAAGGCAAAAGTGTGTTTTCAATTTCATGAATCATATTGCTGAAAGTTACCGAGATCCATTTTGAGGTCTTCTGCTTGGTATTTTGACAGCACGAGTACAAACTCCATATACATTTCAAAACATGATATTTACATTGTTGGGCTTGCTAGGGAAATGATAGAATCCCGGTTCAAGTAACATAGGAACAAGGGGGAAAAATCTAAAACAGAGATTCGTTTTACACAATGAATGAGACAAGTTAAGAGGCATTGTCACCAGAGGTAAGCATGTTCCGTCCGTAAAATGATGGAACTGGTTTGCATCCCTTACGACTATAAATTTTCCGGTTGCCATTGAGATATCTTGATCACAGAATGACAATCTCTGCAAATGTGGAGATTCTTAAACACCCTGACAAATATCAGACTGGAGGTGCCTATAAGGCCAAAAACAACAGCAATTTTATCACTGTGCTGGAGCAAAATATTATTCCTTTTGTCCCTCCTCCACATCATAAAGAACAAATTCGGTATTCAGAACATAACCCAGTTTCTTTATTCTACTAGCCAATCGGTCCAGTTTGTCATAGATCTCCCGTGCCTTTGGATGTGAAGTGTCTCCCACATAGAACTTGTGAACTATATTTTTCATTTGAATCTAAGTACAACCGGCTTGTAAGATTTTTCAGTTTTATCTTGTTTCTGATTGCTGCTGTATATTCGCATAGACCAGCTGAGGCACACATATTTGATAGCAAAACATAAGAAGCAGGGTCGGCCGGTTCCTGCCCAAAAATCATTGCCACAGCTTGTTTTGCAAGTTCAACATTGCTGTGAACTCGGCAAGCTCCAAGATATGTACACCAGACCAGTGTATCAGCCCTGAAAAGCATTGAATTTATAAACTGAAGAGCATCAACAAGGGATCCTGATCTGCCCAATAAGTCCACCGTGCACACATGTATTGTCCAATTCTAGGCAACATTCCATGCTCCGTGTACATTGACCTGAAGTGTTTTGATCCATCAGAAATCAAACCCACATAGCTACAAGAGGATAAAACAGCAACATAGGTGATCTCATTTGGTCTCACACCGGCCTCGAGCATTTTAGAGAATGTGTCCAGAGTTCTCGCCACAAATCCATATTTTGTGAAATTAGTGATTATTGAAGCCCAAGCTATAATAATTTTCTCTCTTCTCCCACAGAAAACTCGAAAAGCAGCTTCTATGTTCCAGAGCTTGAATACATAGTGTCAAAGTATTGGAAATGTATTGACTTGAGTCCAGCCCTGATTTTACCATCCTCGCATGGATTTGCTTACCCTTACTGCTAGCGCCGATATAGGCAGCTCCACTTAAAAGACTGGCAAATGTAAAAGCACTTGTTCCGATTCCTCTCTCAATCTCATGTAGTAGTTCAAAGGCTTGAGATCAGACTCCAAACTTTTGGCATAGGCATCTACAAGGGTATTATAAAAAATCAATTTCTCTTCAAATAGGGCATCAAAAGCTCTCTGAGCGTCTTCCATGGGGCCCAACCGAGAATACATAGCAACAACAGAATTACCCACACAAGTATCATTGGCAAAGCCCAATTTTATAGCTAGCGCGTATATTTGTATCCCCAAATCTACATCACAAGTACTTTCGCATGCCTTGAGGACACTAGCAAATGCAAAATGGTTTGGCCTCACTGGACCTTTTATCATTTCTGAAAAGAGTTTGATCCTACTTGTTCCCTTCAGTTTGAGCATATCCTGTGTTTAATGCTGTCTAAGTTATCACGTTATGATCTTGCATCCGATCAAACACCTTTCTCGAATCATGAGGTGATGCACCAGCTACACACTTCACGTACATGTCTGCCAAGCTGCATCCAACACTGACATAAGAAGCCAATCCAGACCGGATAACCCAGGAATGCAATTGCACCTCCAGCAATTGTAACGCCAACTTTGAACATGCCAAAAAAACAGCTTTGGGGGTAAATCTATCTGCTACAGTTCCACTCACAAGCATATCCAGAAATATATCAACAGCTTTCTTCGGACAATCCAACTGAGTACATCTTGTCATCATCAATGTCCAAGCAACCACGTTCCTTTTGGACATTTTCACCAACACCTTATGAGCTGAAACAAAATCAGCACTACCCTTTGCAAAACTGTCAATTAAAATGCACACCCAACACATACATCAGAATCGACGTAGCCGCTTTTGATTATAAACCCAAAAATTGTGTCACCAATTACTGCATCCTTCGGAACCGAACAAGCCCGAATAAGCGCCGCGAAACCATAATCGATAAGGGAAAAAACTATCCTCAAGCATATGCGTGAAAGTTTCGACCACTTCAAACGCCATATGATTATTGGCATAGCAAGAGATCATGCAACTCCAAGAAACCAATTCCCTTTTCTACCCATGTCCATAAATATCCTCTCGGCGTCGGCCCAGTCATTGGATTTTGAGTAGAGACTGACGAGCGAGTTGAGAATCACCGAGTCGGGCTCGAGCTGGGACCAACCCACAGCGCGCGATGGACGCGCCTCCCGAGCGCGAACACTCGGCAGCGAATGCAGGACTAAAGGAGAAGAGAGAAGGTGAGGAGGCCGGGATGGGACCCATCACGGACACGAGGTCGAGGTGGGAGATTGCTCCAGGGAGGTCGCCGCCGTGGTGGTGGGGTGATGAGGCGGCGGTCGAGGGGCGAGCGGGGAGAGGTTTCTGCGGGAAGGAGAGAACTCCGATATCGGACGGTGGAGAGAAGACGGGGAGACTCATTGCCCCACATCAAGAGCACAACGCTCAGGAAACAAGAAACGTAAATAGAATGCCATGACCATGAGGCAATTGTTCTGCAAAAAACAGGAATTAACAAACGCTGAAATCATGTTAAGGTTCACGAATTACATCGTCAATCCGCTTATTTTGCGTTTCATTCGTGCATGGAGAAAAAGAAGATCAATCAATGCGCGATTTCTTCATCGTTACGTGATGGGAATGTTTAGTCGTTCTTATTTTATTTTATTTTTATTTTGTTGATCCAACAAATTTAGCTTGTCAATAGTTAAGAGGAATGGCTTTGTTCCCGTCAACTATTGCAAATTCATATAAGAATTTTTTTCAGATTTGCATGACAAAGCACGTACTCGTTCATGACTAGATCGAAGATGATGCCGTGCAAAAAATTCATCACCATATAAGATGCTTTTCTTATAGTGAATATATACTTCAAGAAATGATTCATAAGAAATCACAATTACGTCTAAAGTTTTGTGACTTAATTTAGCATATATGGAATACATATCAAGCAACTAAGTGTCGACTATGGAGGAGAAAAAATTGAAGTTGTTCAAAAGGCAACATCATCTAGGACAGCCACGGAAGGGATGAAGAATGTGAAAAAGAATTGAAGGAAAAGAAGTATGGAAAAAAAAAAAATCACGAGGAAACAGAAAAGTATGAAGCTACTTTGTACAAGTTTTGTCCAAAAGAATATGAGTAGTGGCATGCATGCATTTACAAATAAATGAAAATAATAACCTTCGTTTACATAGATGATAGAGATATAAGAAACACCATTTGCTTTGTTAGTAATCAACATATAAAGAGAAATGGTGATTTTCATTATGAATAAATAATTTTGTTCCTTATGTCGTGAGCCTCCAGCAAAGTCTCAGTAATTTGGCACGACGATTCAGTGGCAGTGTCCGTGAGGCAACCGGCATGTTACACCTCAGCAGTAACGATGGTTCAGCAATAGCAGCGATCGTGCATGATGAGGATTGAGTGAAGGCGGTGAGAAGGGGATGATTACATCCTTCCAGTGGGTAAGCAAACACCAGCAGAAGCATGAATGCCACCGTAGTTCTTGTCTAATGTGGAATAGACAAACTGAATCCATCTTCTCTTGAACTGTACAATTAGAGAACGAAACTACTTAAACCCTTCAGGGACATCACTGCATAACACGCTTGCTCTCTTCTAAAGCAACGACATACGAACTCAGCAAACCTCTGAGCTCAATGGCAACTCGCCAGACAAATTCTGCTTGCTCAAAACAAGGGCAGTTAGCTCAATAAAAGATCACTCAAACCAACTGGAATTGGCTCTAAGAATCTATTTCCACTGAAGTCCAGTATAATCAAGATGCTCATTTCCATTATTTGCTCCGGCAAACTACCAACGAAGCTATTGCTTCCTTTTTCAAAGCTTCAAGTCCCCATGAGAGATTACTGATGCTTACAGGAACTGAACTTGAGAGCAGATCGCCTCCAAGAGACGAAAAAACTCTCAAACCTCTGAATTCACCTTAGAATTAAGAAACCTTCCCAGTAAGTCCATTCCCTTCGAGATAAGGCATTTGCAATGCACTGCAGCTTCGGATCTCAGCAGAACTGGGCTCCACCAAAGGAGTTATGCCTCATACTCATACTCAGGTCCTTCAGTCTGTGTGTGTTCCGAGCGAAGCTATTCCTCTGAGGCATATCATCAAACAGCGTCCGTGCATTATCCATTTGGACATACCTCATAACAGAGAGAATAAAAACAATGTATTCCGCTGAAGAAGGCATATAGATTCCTATTACACGTGGTACGTAAACGTATCCTGATTCGATCCGTACTGCGATGAAGCCTTTGAAGCCGCGCACGATGACGATTCCGCAATCAAACATGTCAGGACGAGTAGTTTCGACTTCGTTGATGAAAGATCCTTTTGGTTTTGGTTGTGTGCGATGAGCGTGAGCCGTGGATCATCAATTCCTAGTATTGAGCTCGAGAGCTTCGTCCATGGAGATTGAGCTTGCTGAGAAGAAGGTGAGTCCATCAAAAAGGAAACTTTCAGTCCTGTAACTGAAATCCAGCGATGGAGAGAGAGCTTGAGTTGGAGATGGCGGTGGCACTGGATTGTCGTCGTGTCTGGGCTACTGTGTTTGATGGGCTTAAAGGAATTGGATTTCACCAATTAGAGATGATGGGCTGGATTGCCTTAAGCCCAAATGGAATGAATGTGGCCGGACTCCATTGATGGATCTTCCATTGATCATTTTTTTTATTCTCTATTCTATATTTATTAATTAAGTTTTTTTTAAAGAAAAAGTGCATATTCGATTAGTCTGTTAAAATTCAGGTCTCAACGCCTACTATCGATACATGAAATGGAATACTATCTTTCAAGGAAGTTGTCAAAAGAGTGTCTCTTGAATTATTAGTCAAGTGACTAATTAAGGAACTAATTCACGAAATGTAGAACATCTAACGAAAATTAGAAAATTTAAACTCTATGCAAACAAAAAAGTAGTCATGTGGTTACTCACACAACGCTCTCTTTAATTTCTTTTCTTTTTACATTGGGAGTTCTAGCCCTTCCAAGGAAAGGAGATACAATCTAGGCACATGTATAACTACAAACATAATGAATCCGTTTGGGGGTGATTTCAACTGTCCCGTTTTTCTTTTTTTTCTTTTTTCTGGAAATCTTGCAACTCTTACTATTAAAATTATGTCTCGAGTTTTTCGCTGGAAAAGAGGAAATATAAAATAAAATAAATTGAAGAAAAATTTCTTCTTGGGAAGCTTGCGGAATCAAAAGGCGTGGAGATGAAGTCCCTGTACGAAGAGGTCTCTCTCTTTTGGCGTGAGGAACAAGTCCACGCGTGAAGCTCTTAGCCGAAATCCTTTATGGATAAAGTCTTCTGCTTCGCCGAATCAAAAGAGGAAAGGTGGGGCCCAAGGTCAAAG
Organism: Eucalyptus fibrosa; assembly: GCA_017140475.1. Classification (NCBI taxonomy): domain Eukaryota; kingdom Viridiplantae; phylum Streptophyta; class Magnoliopsida; order Myrtales; family Myrtaceae; genus Eucalyptus; species Eucalyptus fibrosa. The sequence continues at coordinate 5,498,143 of CM029515.1, read as the reverse complement.
TTTTGACCTTGGGCACACACGTAAACACAATTTTTTGCAGGTGAAAGAGAAGCCGTCGAAGCCTATGCGAAGGAAACCCTACGTAGCAGCGCGTACGTGACCTTTGAAGCCGCAAGTCGCGTGAAGCGTTGAAGAGACTCGCGAAGTCGTACGTAGAGCATTTCGTCGCATGGTAATTTGTGCCGTGAGTTTATTCCCAATTGAGTTGTTATTTATACACTTAGGGTTTGAGGTTAAATCTAGGTGCGGGAAACACTTGAGTGATTGAGCGATTATAAACTCCGATTCTCCGATTTTAGTGGATTATTTGCTGCTGGCTCTCCCCGTGGACGTAGGTACCGATACTCGGACCGAACCACGTAAATTTCTGGTGTCCTAATTTTCTCGTTTATTTCTCTGGTGATTTCGTATTGACGTAAATTGCAAGATCCTGTCGTTTTCGCGTATTATATCCCAACAATTGGTATCAGAGCACTTAAGGTTGGATTTCTTGATTCTGATTTGGAGCTTTTGCTTGTCTGATTATTATCTGGAAATTCTGTTATTGCAATTATGTCTGAGAGGAAATCTGAGATTGAGAAGTTTGATGGGAGAAATAATTTTGTGTTATGGAGCATCAAGATGCGGGCTTTATTGACAACACAAGGTTTGGCTAAGGCACTAGATGGCGAAGATGAGTTGCCGATTATAATGAAAGCCTCAGAGAGGGTAGAGCTTATGCAAAAAGCAAAGAGCATAATCCTATTAAATTTGTCGGATGAGGTCTTACTAGAGGTTATTGAGGAGAAGGATGCCGCGGCATTATGGGCAAAACTTCAAACACTCTATGTGAAGACAGGTTTGAACAATCGCTTGTATATGCTAAAGAAGATGTTTCAATTTAGATATACTGAAAGTACGTCTATCAGAACCCACCTGGATGAATTTAATAAACTCATGTTGGATCTGAAGAACGTTGGTAAGATACTTGATGATGAAGAGCAGGGCATGATGTTGTTAGCCTCTTTACCAGAGTCATGGGAGCACTTTACTGATTCACTGTTGCAGGGGCATACTACTATTACCTCAGAGGAGGTAAAGTCCGCCTTATTCTCTAAGGAATGGCAGAGAAAGTTGCGAGATGACGGTTTGGCGAAAGGGGCAACACAAGCACTGACAATTCGGGGTAGAGAACAACATCGAGAGCCTAGCAGTAGCAGAGGTAAAAGCAGATCAAAATCACGCAATAGAAAGTCCAAAGGATGCGTGAAGTGCTTTGAGTGTCACGAGGAGGGGCACATCCGGAGAGATTGTCCAAAGCGGAGAAATAAAGTTGATAAGCAAAATGCTACAAGCAGTGTGACAAACGTTGCTGAGGGAAGCAATAGGGATGCAGAAGCTATCTTATGTGTGACTGCTACTTCGTCAGGTGACGAATGGGTGCTAGATTTGGGGTGTTCTTATCACATGACGCCTCATAAGAACTGGTTTACTACTTATCAAGCTGTAGATGGTGGTAGGGTTCTTTTGGGGAATAATGCAGTCTGTAAAGCTATGGGGATAGGGACAATCCGGATCCGGATGCACGATGGGATGGTTCGCACATTGACAGATGTGAGGCATGTACCGGAGCTCAAGAAGAACCTTATTTCTCTGGGGACACTCGATGACATCGGGTGTAGGTACACCGCTGAAGGTGGAGTACTAAAAATCTCTCGAGGTGCTATGATAGTGATGAAAGGGAGGAAAGTGAATACTCTCTATCATCTACTGGGAGAGACCGTGACTAGAAGTGCTGCTGTTTCATCAGGTGAGTCAAATTCTAACTTAACTCAGTTATGGCATATGCGTTTGGGGCACATGAGTGAGGCAAGTATGACGATGCTAAGTGAAAGGGGGTTGTTGAGTGGTCAGAAAACAGGAAAGCTGGACTTATGTGAGTATTGCATCTATGGGAAGCAGCACCGAGTTAAATTTACAACAGCTATTCATTCGACCAAACGACCAGCTGAATATATTCATTCAGACGTCTGGGGCCCATCTTCAGTTCCTTCGAAAGGAGGTGCTCGATATATGTTGACTTTTATCGACGATTATTCGATGAAGGTATGGATATACTTTCTGAAGCACAAATATGACATGTTTGATTGGTTCAAGAAATTTAAGGCATTGATTGAGAAGCAGTTAGATAAGCAAATCAAGTGTTTGAGAACCGATAATGGCATGGAGTTCTGTGGTAAAGATTTTACCGAGTTCTGCGAAAAAGAAAGTATTCTAAGACACCGCACAATACCTGGGACACCACAGCAGAATGGCGTGGCAGAACAGAAGAACAGAATCTTGCTTGAGCGAGCTCGATGCATGCTTTCGCATGCAGGACTTGGCAAGGAATTTTGGACTGAAGCAGTGAACATGTCATGTTACCTGGTAAATTGATCTCCATCATCTGCTATCGAGTGGAAGAATCCTGAGGAAGTATGGTCGGGGAAACCTGTTGATTATTCCAGATTATGAATATTCGGATGTCCTGCGTATACTCATGCGACTGATGGTAAGCTTGAGCCGAGGGCAAAGAAGTGCATATTTCTGGGTTATGCACAAGGGGTGAAAGGCTACCGGCTGTGGTGCACCGATCCTAGATCACCCGGTTTTCTAATCAGCAGAGATGTGATCTTCGACGAGACTGCAATGCTTCAACAGAGGAGTTCTGAGACACAACAAACGGAGAATACAGATCATGGTGTCATAAGTGAGGTGGAGCCTCAAGTGTAGACTCCGGAGACCTCGAAGGTAACAGAGGTTGAGACTGCAGATGAAGCCGCAGTTCCTGAAATCGATGATAGTGAACAACCAGTAAAGCCGCAGCAGACTATAGTCGCAGATAGAGAGAGAAGGCAAATTAAACCACCAGTACGTTATGGTTATACAGATATTGCTTATGCATTTGACTGCAGGCGATGAGGTGAAGACAGATGAGCCTTCGTCTTACTCTGAGGCGATGGCTAGTTCGGAGTCGTCACAGTGGCTAAGGGCTATGAGTGAAGAGATGGAATCTCTCCATCGAAATTAGACATGGGAGCTGGTCAAAGTACCCAAGAGCCAAAAGATTGTCAGAAGTAAATGGGTCTTTAAACAGAAATAGGGCATTCCTAGTGTCGAGGCAGCGAGGTATAAGGCGAGACTTGTGGCGAAGGGATATACACAACGTGAGGGCATTGACTACAATGAGGTGTTCTCTCATGTGGTAAGACGTACTTCTATTCGTGTTTTACGTGCTTTAATTGCTTCGCAGGATCTCGAGTTAGAGCAGCTAGATGTGAAAACTGCGTTTCTTCACGGTGAGTTGGAGGAGCAAATTTACATGAGGCAACCAGAGGGATTTGCTATTCCGAGTAAGGAAGATCATGTTTGCTTGTTAAAGAAATCTTTGTATGGTCTAAAACAGTCTCCTAGGTAGTGGTATAAACGTTTTGATGCTTTTATGGTTAGTCAAGACTATTCAAAAAGTCAGATGGACAGCTGCGTTTACTTTAGGAGATTGGAGAATGGTTCTTTGATTTATCTACTCTTATATGTTGATGATATGCTGATAGCAGCTAAGGATATGTTTGATATTGATGTGCTGAAGAGGCAGTTGAATGCTGAATTTGAGATGAAAGATTTAGGTGCTGCAAAGAAAATTTTGGGTATGGAGATTTTGCGTGACAGGACTGCAGGAGTTTTATGTCTGTCTCAAAAGAAATACATTGAGAAGATTGTGGCGCGTTTTAACATGCAGTCAGCGAAATCTGTAAGTACACCTTTAGCGAAGCACTTTAAACTTTCAGAAAAATTATCACCGCAGACTAAGGAGGAGGAGGAGGAGGAGCATATGTCCCGTGTTCCTTATTCTAGTGCCGTGAGTAGTATTATGTATGCTATGGTGTGCACTAGGCCTGATATTTCACAAGCTGTGAGCGTAGTTAGTTGCTATATGAAGTGTGACATCCAGATTTTCGGGTTTTAATTTTGACTGGATAAATAGAGCCGTTTTTGTTCAGTCGAAGTTAGGGATTGCAAAATTGAGATGGAATATGGGCTCAAAGATTCGAAAAAAAATGCCGGGGTAATCGATGGATGACCAATTGAATTATTGGAGGTCAATTGAGATGAAATTCAAGTGGATCAAGTCACCAATTGGAGCCAATTCTTACAAAATTCGTAATTCCCCCTAAGCCTAGCAAGATTGGACCAATTGAAATGTCATTTGGGGTGTTGGTGTGGCTCATTGTGAGCCAAGGATGATACTTGGCCAAGATGGAGTCTAAAGGGATAGACTTGTGAAAAATATCAAGCCAAGGGTCCCTCATCTCTCATCCCTATCTCCTGGCTTTCTCCCTCCTCTCTTCCCTTCGTGCGACGCCTCCTGCTCCTCCTTTTCACCGAATGCAACTGCTTCTTCCTCTCATCTCACTGCCACCTCCATGGAATTGGCTGTTCCACCTTCTTCGTGTCCTTACTTGAACAGCGAGATCAAGGCCCCAACCGAAGGCCCAATGTTGACACCTAAATTTTGGCGATCCATTTAGTCATTAAAAATTAGGGTTTAATTTAATTACATAGCATATAGATTTAGGTGCATTTTATTTTAATTGGCATATTATTTATTGGACCGGTGGCGAGATGGGTCGAATGGGTGGTTTTGAATTTTAAATTAATAGGCCGGGCTAGGCCCATGAAATGATAAAATTAACCCAAGCCCGTCGTTATTTTTAATTGATTATCTTGCGAAAAATTAAGATTTGATGCGATATTATGGTTTTTGAAAATTTAAAAAAAATCGCATTGTAATCTTATTTTTTATCAATAGATGATGAAATCGGGGAGAATATTTTTGAGATAAGGATTTGGGTGATTGGGAGGTTATAGATTATCTTCGTGTATATTGAAAAAACGAGATAAAATATTCTATGAAGATTACCTATTTTCACCTATAAAAAGCAATCGGGTATGTGGAGATGGGGGGCTTCTCTGGAGAAAAAAATTCAGAAAAGAAAAGAGAAAGAGAAGAAATTTTTCCTGCAGAAAGTACACGAGGAAAAAGTAAAAGAGAGAAGTGAGTTTGAAGGGGAAGCGGCTGAAACAAAAAAGGTTGATTTGACCTTTACCGTTCATCATCTTCCCCAAATCCTCTCGCCTCTGCAATTTTGTTTTCAGCCGAGTCCTCCGCCCGTGACCCGCGAGCCCGACGGCCCCTCACGTCTCGCCGTTGTCCGAGCACCGGCCCCCGCACCAACTCGCGACGCCCAGCACTCGCACCGCCCGGCGCGGTCCATCGCGCTAGCGCCAGCCACCTCGCCGATCACCGCCGCGCTGCCGGCCCGCGCTTGCCTCTCGCCGAGCGCCAACGCGCGCTCGTCCTTCGCGTTTGCTGCGGTAGTACCCGACGCCGATGCTCTGCGCCACTCACAACCTCCGAGATCCCGCGCCTCGCTCCGCCCATGACCTGTAGTAGCCGAGCCCTTGCTCGCCGTCTCCGAGCACCACCGCGGCTGCGACCCGACGCTAGAAATCGCCGCACCACCGTAACATCTCCGGCTGATCCCAAGCATCCCAAGCAGCACCACGAATTGCTACTACTCTATGTTTTTGCGGGTTTACCGGTGCCTTTGTCTATGTCCAGCAACAAAGCCGTGGCGTCTCACGTATTCGAAAAGGAGGGATAAAGTTGCCGCGGGTGGAAAAAGATCACAATTTGGTCAAATAAGTGCAAGCGGTGAATTTGTCTTCGTTGACTTTTGTCTCGTTTATACAACTGGTGGATTTTATGGTTTCACTTCATGCAAGAAGAAGATTAATTTTAGCCCGAGGAGTTCATGAAGAAATTTGACGGGTGGAGATATTCTTTAGTGGAAGAATAAAGAATAGACTTCGGGTCTCCCGATTGCTAGTACACCGCTGGCCAATCTTGGTTGTGGGTCGTGAAGCCGTGTTCATCATCGAGCCACGCCGAGCCACCGTTACGAGCCTCCGTTGGCTAACCTAGGAGTCCAAAATCTCAATTAGGTAGATTTCTTATTTATTTATTTATTTGTTATTTATCTTGTTTATTTATTTGAAATAATCATCAAAGTATGATTGAGATTCCAACATGAAAAAGTCCCTCAAGCTAAGGATTGAAAGTCCGATTTTCATGCCCGAAATCCGACTCGCAATCCTTTACAAAAATCGACAATCTAATCTCAAGCCCGAGATTCGATTCACGATTTAATTTAAAATTGGCCAACCCGATCTCATGCGCGGGATATGGTTCGTCAATTTTTGGATATCAATCTTATCTTGTTTGATTTGCTGTCGTCAAGTTGGTTGAGTCAATCTTATTTTTGTAAAAAAATCCAACAGATATTTGAGTTAGGATTAGATTTGCTTTAGAATATTTCCTATTAAAATTGCAATCTTATTTCGACTTTTAAATAAGAAAACCCAAAAAAATGTTGAATTAAGATTAGGTTTGGTTATTATCTTTTATATTTAAAATAAGAATTTTATTTTGAATCATGGAAAAGAAAACCAAAAAAGAAAGCACCTTCATTTAGGATGTTAGTGAAATTTTAATTTCTCAAAGAAAAACACAAAAAAAAATCATTGTGCATATTAGATTAAAATTGCATGTTTCATTTAGATCATCTTTTTCAGATAAATTGCATTTTAGATTTAGATTAGGATTTAATATGACTTAATCCCTAGTTTAAATTAGATAGAATCTTAATCTAGCTAGATCATTTCAAATTTCATAAAATTTGTCTTAGGATAAATTAGTTGCAATTTTTAGGATAGATTGCATTTTTTTTTAAAATAAAAAATGTCATTTGCATGTCATATAGATTTAGGTTCATGAAATGCATGTCATTTTAATGATTATAGTTAGGTTCATTTCTAATTAGAAATTGTCCGTCATTAGATTAGGTCATTTGATGAATGTTGCGTGACATATAGTTTGCATATTAAATTATACGTCGCATGTCATTTTAGTTGAAATAATTTTGCACGTCATTGCATTGCATTGCACGTCATTAGAATTAAGTCACTTTGGTTAATTTAGATTGCATATTTAACAATTGCATGTTCATTAAGAGATCATAGAATTTTTATTCACATGTTTAGGACATGTTGCCATGCCACATCATTTCATATTAGATTAAAAGCATTGCATTGCATATGGATTATAGTCTCGTTAAAAAATGAAAACAAAAATTGAGTAATTGCTTGTTAATTAGAAACCATATCTAGGGTTGCTGATGTGGATTTTAATTTAACACTGCAGATGCTTTCGTTGCTTTGAGGTAAGTCCTGCATTATTTAATTGCTTTCTTGGGTGTTAAATTGGTGGTTTGTGCACCCGCATGAACACCTCACATGTTAGGGAAATAGATTTAAAATCAATCCAAATTGCTTGCCAAACATTTTTCAAAAATAAAAAGAAAGGTACCGAAAGGGCGTTAGAGAAATCTAACGTAACCAAGTCCCCGTACCCTTAATCTCTGGTTCGTAGGAGTAAAGTAAATCTCCCATTACTTTACTAGGGTTTCTAATCGACCCACCAAAAATAGATTAGTGGCGACTCCTAGTTAAAATTCAATTGCATGTTAACAATTCAAACCTAAGTCGCGAATTGGTATGGGCTTGGGAGAGCCCGAGTTAAGTCTAGGCTTAATAATCCATTAGCCAAACCCTAGGTGGTCCACACCTCGAAGAAATTGGTCGCGACAGCTTGGCGACTCCACTGGGGACTTGAGTTAAAACTCTTAGTGGACTTAGGCCAATTTTCCTTTTCTTTTGAAAAATATTTTTTGTTTGGCAGCGAGGATCCCAAGTACGTCCCTAACATTTAGGTGTTAAATGTTCTTGCAGATTGGGAGGTATAAGGGGAAGTGATTGCTAACCCTTGCCTTGCAGGGAGGTGTAGGAATGTATGGTTTATTTTCATGAATGAAGTGTTGTTTGATTTAAATTGATGTGCATGCTTTGCATTTATCACTACACTTTGCACACACAACCTGCCGCCGGACCTGGGCTGCATAGGATCATTTAGGATGGTATTGAGATGGATACTACTCCGACCGCATGCTCGCGGTACGAGTCGCCCATCTCAATCCCGAAGTTTCTTTCATGGTGTCAAGAGTACCCACCTCGGTCCGCATGCCCGCGACCCGGGTCGGCTCTTTGACCAAGCCGGATTCATGAGGACCCGACATAGTCCACAAGCCCGTGGCTAGTCTGATCATCCTTGTGGCTTCACTTTGCTAAGCCTGTCTAGAGTAGAAATCGAGCTTCACATCTCACGTGCATGTCTGTGTGGTTGCCATTTATTTGGTGAAGTAAGTCTTCTATCCCTATACTATGCAATTTACTTAGTTTGTCATATTTTTGGTCGGTCCATGACAATTTAGGTCAATCATTGATTTAATTCATTCGTCAATTATGAATGAAATGAGGAAACTGCCATGCAATGAATCATTTGAAAAATTGGAAATTTGTTTTCAATTCGTGTCTTGGCTCTTCCTAGTTCATGTTTAGGAAATTTCGTCCTTACTCGGGGCATCCCATGTCTTTGTTTTCTTAATCCATTTTTAGGAAATCCTTTTCATGTGTGAACTTTTCTTGACTAAAATAGATTGTTGTCATGGATTGGCTCTCTATTTACACCTCGTGTTTACATATTTTTGTTCATTTGGATTAGGTTATAACGGATCCGTCACGTTCGCCCATCATCACGCAATTAAGAGCTAGAATGGCCGAACAAACTGAAATGCGTGATCGTGTCTCCGCTGTGGAGACTCAACTCCAACAAGTACTCGCCTCTATACAGCTTGTGACGGATCAACTCCAATTCCTCCAAGCAAATCCAACAACTGCACCCGCTCTTCCTGAAGTAGTTATCCCGAAGCAAGCAAACAAGGTTCAAATGATTGATGACGACATGCCTGGGCTGGAAGATGACCCAATCATTGTTGGAAAGACCAAGCTTGACGGCATTCCCAAGACAGATCAGGATGAGCGTGTTGCGAAGCTGGAAGAGAAAATGAGACAATTGCAAGAGTCACAAAGCTCCCTCCCATTCGACCTCTCAGTCTATGAGAAGGTCAAAATGCCGAGCAAGTTCAAAATGCCAGAGTTTGAGAAGTATGATGGCACATCTTGCCCAAAATCTCATATGCAGATGTACCACGTGCGCATGGCCCAGCACGTCAAAAATGAGCCTCTCATGATCCAATCATTCCATGCGAGTTTGACTGGACCCGCACTAAACTGGTACATGATGAAGAATGTGAACCTGCTCGACACCTGGAGCGAAGTGGCTGACGCATTCCTCAAACAATACAAATTCAACATGGACATCGCACCTTCCCGAGAAGACCTGGAGCGGATGGAAAAGAAAAGGAGCGAATCATTTAAAGAATATGCTGTAAGATGGAGAAACCTGGCAGCTCAAATCACTCCTGAGCCTACCAACAAGGAGCTGATGAAGTTGTTTGTGAAGACCCTCCCATCTGAGTTTCGTAACAGAATGGCCAGTACATACGTCGAAAGCTTCAATCGCTTATTCTGTAGGAGAACAAATTGAGATGGGGATAAGAGAAGGGTGGTTTACTTTGAGCCATCTAACAAGAGGTTTTCTACCAAGAAGGAGAGAGACCACGAAGCTGAGATTAATATGGCCTACTCTCAATTGAATCGTGATACATCCAATCGCGCTCCGAATTAAGATTTCTGCGAGCAACAAGTGGAGGATATCAGTTCTCGGGTCAACGACGTAATGTTAGGAGGCAGCTTACACCTCTTCCTGGACCCCTATCCAAAGTTTTGCCTATTCTCCAAAAGAAGGGATTACTCTCTACTGAGCCAAAGCGACCAAATCCCAAGCGTTATCCTGCATATAATCCCTCCGAGAAGTGTGGCTATCACATGGGAGAGATTGGTCACTCTACTAATGATTGCTATGTTTTGAAGCATAAGGTCCAAGACCTCTTGGATACAAGGGCGTTCTCTTTCAGTAGTAATCAGAAAAATCCTCAGCCCCACCATGATGAAGGCGCAAATGCTGTCCTTTGAGTGAAGAAGTTCCTATCTCCTAGGATTTCAAGTTTTGTTTAGGATTATCTGAAATTTCAATTATTGCTTTCGCTTTTAGGGTTTGGCTTGTTTGCAATTTTCATTCCAATAATGTAATTCATTTGATTCTATTCAATGAAATTACAATTTTATTTCCAATTTTGAGGACATGATGGAGTATACCAAACCAGGTCAATGACGATATCCAACCATGAAAAAAGAAAATATCATCCACGGAGAAATCCCGAGGGCTGAACTTTCTCATGCTTCCTCCAAAAAACTTTTTGAAAACAAAAGCGTTTCATTGCTATAAAAAAAAAAAAAAAAAAAAAAAAAAAAAACATTTTCCCAAAGCTTGTAGCAGATTAAACCCGTTTGTTTGTCTGACTCATTTGCTTCTTGTCCCAGAACATGATTCTATAACTTGTTATGACAAGGGACATCTGATAATGGTGTATCAAGTTTCAATGATCATAAACTTGACTTGTGATCAACAGGTTTAGAGCGCACTTGTAATGAAAAAGATTTGAGGCAAGTAAAAGAGGACTATCATTCCTTGGTGGAAGAGTTGACAAATTGATGGCATGATAGGTTTTGGTAGTGCCCGACCGGGACAAAGTCTTAACCCGAGCCAAAATGGATGTGCAATTTGAATTTACTTTTATGTTGCATAGTATCATACGATGCACGTTCTCTTGTGCGGGGCAAAAGTGGATTTTCAATCTTGAATGATAGGGACAATCCAAATACATCAACTGCTAAGGCAATTCCCATTGTAGAGGAATCCTTGAATGAATGTTTAAAACCATTTTGCAGTATAGAAAACTGTTTGAATTTGACATGCTTAAAGTTGTTAAGTTTTTGCATGATGACTCTTACATGTTCCACTAAAGAACATCAAGATGGACTAATTTAATAAATGATGTGGAATTGGTTGAGCATACTAAATGAGACGAGTCGGGATGATGAAAGACAAACCCTATCCTATACACAGTCCGATATTCATACACTTGTGAGATGAGTGCAGGAAGGTTTATATCCATAAGGTAAAGAGTTCTCTCGCAAAAGGTACGGCAACCGAAGTGATGAGAGGCAATTCATTTCTCTTTCCCAAACACTACAAGTGATCCGTTGCTTAACCCTTTTGAGCCCATACACTTACGGACATTCTTTTCAAATCACCCCTGTCAAGAATCACCCCATATCGGGGCAACTAAGAGATCAAATGGCATCATGAGGTGAGGAAAATGGATTGAAATTTTCTTGCTCTCACTTGCATCAATCTTCAAGTCATGCTATTACATTGAATTCATGTGTTAATTTAAGTGCCTTAAGATGATGAAGAGCATTTCTTTCTCTATCCCATACACTTATATCCTTTGCATAGCCCACTTGAGCCTGCAATTTCATTTCTTTTAAACCCGAGTTGATGATCATCCCCCACACTTTGGGCAAGGCAAAAGGCAGATGAAGACTCTTAAAAAGTTCGAGTGTCATTCAAAGTGTAATTGCTTGACGCATGCATTGTGCGCAAGAATTGAATTCAAAATAGAATTAAGGGGCATAAAAAAACAGTGTGTTTGGTAAAAGTAAGGCTGATGCCCATGAAAAGAAGTGAAGAAAAAATGCATGAGAACTAGGGGCATGAAAAAGCGAAAGTGTGCCTGGTAAAAGCAAGGCCAATGCCCATAGATGAAAAAAAAAAAAAAAAAAAAAAAGTCAAGATAGGTGACTGTCAATTAGAAGAATTGAATCCCAATGGAGCAATAGTCAAAGAACTCAAATGCTGAGTTTCTACAATCAATGGGGGACTTCACGAAGACAATCCCCGATGGTGAAAAAGAAAACTGGTGGCAATGCCAAGATGATCATCAATTCACACCTTTTACACACATTTTGAGCCTAATGATCCTTTTATTTCTCAACCCATGAACCCAACCTACGTTACGTCCCTTACGAAGTCTCTTCAGATTAGGGCATTTGAATTAACGTATGAGTTCATATGTTTATAAGCATCGCTCGAAGAAGTGCGAGCAAGATTATTTCTTTGTCATTTTGCAGGGTTCTTGACTTGTAAACCCGGAGATGATTACAAGACAATTCATTCAATAGCCTTGACTCAAAGAGTCCATTTGTTAAGCCGTTGACCAAGCCCTCATTATGGTCCCTGTTAAGAACCTCTCAGATTGGTAAGATCGTACCGCTTGCGAGAATACTCGGACCCATGTCGATATGATAAAATTGAGTGATTCTCATAAAATAGCCATCCTAAATGAGAGTGAGTGAAAGTCCTTTCTAACCGAAAGTCTCTCATTTAGTATTTTTAAGAAATCCATGTCGTGAGTGAAGATTGTCTTGAATGATAATTCTCTCCAGTGGAAATTTGGGTGATGCAAAAGTCATTATGCATAAACCCCGATTGAGTTGATGAAAACCTCACTGAATTTTGAAATGTGCATTCTAGAGTAGCTTAGATTGCTTACCTCTTTGATGAATGCATATCAGTTTTTGCTCTAAATCATGTCTGATAGGTAATTCAAGTTCCTTTCAGAATGTTTCATGATATGAGAAACCTCCACCATGAGGTGAAAGAATTCCACAGAATATCTAAATTCCAAAAGGCATATCCCGAAGAATTAGAGATATCACCAGGTAAGTATCTCTACCATACTTTAAAATACTTGTCATTGTGCAGGTATTCTCCCTTGAGTGCATCGACACTTAACTTGCTCAAGCTGTTCCTTTATATTGACCTGGCGTGCTTTCGTAGCCCAGAGTCCCTCTTTACTGACCTGGCGTGCTTTCGTAGCCCAGAGTCCCTCTTTACTGACCTGGCGTGCTTTCGTAGCCCAGTGTCCTTATATTGACCTGGCGTGCTTTCATAGCCCAGAGTCCCTTTATATTGACCTGGCGTGCTTTCGTAGCCCAAAGTCCCTCTTTATCGACTTGGCGTGCTTTTGTAGCCCGAAGTCCCTTTATATTGACCTGGCGTGCTTTCGTAGCCCAGAGTCCCTCTTTATCGACTCGGCGTGCTTTTGTAGCCCGAAGTCCCTTTATATTGACCTGGCGTGCTTTCGTAGCCCAGAGTCCCTCTTTATCGACTCGGCGTGCTTTTGTAGCCCGATGTCCCTTTATATTGACCTGGCGTGCTTTCGTAGCCCAGAGTCCCTCTTTATCGACTCGGCGTGCTTTTGTAGCCCGATGTCCCTTTATATTGACCTGGCGTGCTTTCGTAGCCCAGAGTCTCTCTTTATTGACTCGGCGTGCTTTTGTAGCCCGATGTCCCTTTATATTGACCTGGCGTGCTTTCGTAGCCCAGAGTTCCTTTAATCGACACTCGATGGAGTTGTCCCCCAAAGATTTTTCTCCAGATTCAATCTGATTAAGGCGACCGAAGAATGGTTCGAGTCCTGGTCGGATGATTTCTGTCGCAAGGCTGGGCGACCGAAGAATGGTTCGGGTCCTAGCCAAGCAAAACCTCAGTTTAGGCGACCGTAGAATGGTACGGGTCCTAGACAACATTTATTGCTCTAACAGGCGACCGTAGAATGGTACGGGTCCTAGAAAAGCAATTTCCCCATTCAGGCGACCGTAGAATGGTACGGGTCCTGAAAAAAAAATCAATTTTTCGTCAAGGCGACCGTAGAATGGTACGAGTCCTCGACAACACCTATTCCCTATTTTAGGCGACCGTAGAATGGTACGGGTCCTAGAAAGTGAATCCCCGTTTAGGCGACCGTAGAATGGTACGGGTCCTAGACAAAACCTATTTCCCTATTCAGGCGACCGTAGAATGGTACGGGTCCTAAACACAACCAAACACTGTCATACTAGGCGACCGTAGAATGGTACGGGTCCTAGGAAAGTAGCCTTTTTGTAAAGCCATGTTACTATTCTGGGCGACCGTAGAATGGTACGAGTCCTGGACATGTAACACCAACTATCTTGAATCACTCTACCCTCCTTGAAGGTAAGTCATTCCGGGAAGCTTCCTTTATCATCTGCATTAGCATTTCCATGCATCATATAAGTTGCATTTCAAAATGGGATTCATCTTTTTTTAAAAAAAAGAGTCATTCACTGCATTTGCATAGTCAAAATTTAGGTCTCAATTTGTCTTTGAAGGCAACCTCTACGAGCTCACCTTCAAAGAGGGGCAGTGTTGACACCTAAATTTTGGCGATCCATTTAGTCATTAAAAATTAGGGTTTAATTTAATTACATAGCATATAGATTTAGGTGCATTTTATTTTAATTGGCATTTTATTTATTGGACCGGTGGCGAGATGGGTCGAATGGGTGGTTTTGAATTTTAAATTAATAGGCCGGGCTAGGCCCATGAAATGATAAAATTAACCCAAGCCCGTCGTTATTTTTAATTGATTATCTTGCGAAAAATTAAGATTTGATGCGATATTATGGTTTTTGAAAATTTAAAAAAAATCGCATTGTAATCTTATTTTTTATCAATAGATGATGAAATCGGGGGAGAATATTTTTGAGATAAGGATTTGGGTGATTGGGAGGTTATAGATTATCTTCGTGTATATTGAAAAAACGAGATAAAATATTCTATGAAGATTACCTATTTTCACCTATAAAAAGCAATCGGGTATGTGGAGATGGGGGCTTCTTTTGGAGAAAAAAATTCAGAAAAGAAAAGAGAAAGAGAAGAAATTTTTCCTGCAGAAAGTACACGAGGAAAAAGTAAAAGAGAGAAGTGAGTTTGAAGGGGAAGCGGCTGAAACAAAGTAAAGGTTGATTTGACCTTTACTGTTCATCATCTTCCCCAAATCCTCTGCCTACGCAATTTTGTTTTCAGCCGAGTCCTCTCGCCCGTGACTGCCGGTGCTCCGACGGCCCCTCTGTCTCTCCGTTGTCCGAGCACCGCCCCCCCATCGCACCAACTCGCGACGCCCGGCCTCGCACCGCCCGCGCCGGTCATCGCGCTAGCGCCAGCCACCTCGCCGATCACCGCCGCGCTGCGGCCCGCGCTTGCCTCTGCCCGAGCGCCAACGCGCGCTCGTCCCTTCGCGTTTGCTGCGGTAGTACCCCGACGCCGATGCTCTGCGCCACTCACAACCTCCGGATCCCGCGCCTCTGCTCCGCCCATGACCCGTAGTAGCCGAGCCCTTGCTCGCCGTCTCCGAGCACCACCGCGGCTGCGACCCGACGCTAGAAATCGCCGCACCACCGTAACATCTCCGGCTGATCCCAAGCATCCCAGCGGCACCACGAATTGCTACTACTCTATGTTTTTGCGGGTTTACCGGTGCCTTTGTCTATGTCCAGCAACAAAGCCGTGGCGTCTCACGTATTCGAAAAGGAGGGATAAAGTTGCCGCAGTGGAAAAAGATCACAATTTGGTCAAATAAGTGCAAGCGGTGAATTTGTCTTCTGTTGACTTTTGTCTCGTTTATACAACCGGGTGGATTTTATGGTTTCACTTCATGCAAGAAGAAGATTAATTTTAGCCCAGGAGTTCATGAAGAAATTTGACGGGTGGAGATATTCTTTAGTGGAAGAATAAAGAATAGACTTCGGGTCTCGATTGCTAGTACACCGCTGGCCAATCTTGGTTGTGGGTCGTGAAGCCGTGTTCATCATCGAGCCACGCTGAGCCACCGTTACGAGCCTCCGTTGGCTAACCCTAGGAGTCCAAAATCTCAATTAGGTAGATTTCTTATTTATTTATTTATTTGTTATTTATCTTGTTTATTTATTTGAAATAATCATCAAAGTATGATTGAGATTCCAACATGAAAAAGTCCCTCAAGCTAAGGATTGAAAGTCCGATTTTCGTGCCCGAAATCCGACTCGCAATCCCTTACAAAAATCGACAATCTAATCTCAAGCCCGAGATTCGATTCACGATTTAATTTAAAATTGGCCAACCCGATCTCATGCGCGAGATATGGTTCGTCAATTTTTGGATATCAATCTTATCTTGTTTGATTTGCTGTCGTCAAGTTGGTTGAGTCAATCTTATTTTTGTAAAAAAATCCAACAGATATTTGAGTTAGGATTAGATTTGCTTTAGAATATTTCCTATTAAAATTGCAATCTTATTTCGACTTTTAAATAAGAAAACCCAAAAAAATGTTGAATTAAGATTAGGTTTGGTTATTATCTTTTATATTTAAAATAAGAATTTTATTTTGAATCATGGAAAAGAAAACCAAAAAAGAAAGCACCTTCATTTAGGATGTTAGTGAAATTTTAATTTCTCAAAGAAAAACACAAAAAAAAATCATTGTGCATATTAGATTAAAATTGCATGTTTCATTTAGATCATCTTTTTCAGATAAATTGCATTTTAGATTTAGATTAGGATTTAATATGACTTAATCCCTAGTTTAAATTAGATAGAATCTTAATCTAGCTAGATCATTTCAAATTTCATAAAATTTGTCTTAGGATAAATTAGTTGCAATTTTTAGGATAGATTGCATTTTTTTAAAATAAAAAAAATGTCATTTGCATGTCATATAGATTTAGGTTCATGAAATGCATGTCATTTTAATGATTATAGTTAGGTTCATTTCTAATTAGAAATTGTCCGTCATTAGATTAGGTCATTTGATGAATGTTGCGTGACATATAGTTTGCATATTAAATTATACGTCGCATGTCATTTTAGTTGAAATAATTTTGCACGTCATTGCATTGCATTGCACGTCATTAGAATTAAGTCACTTTGGTTAATTTAGATTGCATATTTAACAATTGCATGTTCATTAAGAGATCATAGAATTTTTATTCACATGTTTAGGACATGTTGCCATGCCACATCATTTCATATTAGATTAAAAGCATTGCATTGCATATGGATTATAGTCTCGTTAAAAAATGAAAACAAAAATTGAGTAATTGCTTGTTAATTAGAAACCATATCTAGGGTTGCTGATGTGGATTTTAATTTAACACTTGCAGATGCTTTCGTTGCTTTGAGGTAAGTCCTGCATTATTTAATTGCTTTCTTGGGTGTTAAATTGGTGGTTTGTGCACCCGCATGAACACCTCACATGTTAGGGAAATAGATTTAAAATCAATCCAAATTGCTTGCCAAACATTTTTCAAAAATAAAAAGAAAGGTACCGAAAGGGCGTTAGAGAAATCTAACGTAACCAAGTCCCCGTACCCTTAATCTCTGGTTCGTAGGAGTAAAGTAAATCTCCCATTACTTTACTAGGGTTTCTAATCAACCCACCAAAAATAGATTAGTGGCGACTCCTAGTTAAAATTCAATTGCATGTTGACAATTCAAACCTAAGTCGCGAATTGGTATGGGCTTGGGAGAGCCCGAGTTAAGTCTAGGCTTAATAATCCATTAGCCAAATCCTAGGTAGTTCACCCCCCCGAAAAAAATTGGTCGCGACAGCTTGGCGACTCCGCTGGGGAATTGAGTTAAAACTCTTAGTGGACTTAGGCCAATTTTCCTTTTCTTTTGAAAAATATTTTTGTTTGGCAGCGAGGATCCCAGGTACGTCCCTAACATTTAGGTGTTAAATGTTCTTGCAGATTGGGAGGTATAAGGGGAAGTGATTGCTAACCCTTGCCTTGTAGGGAGGTGTAGGAATGTATGGTTTATTTTCATGAACGAAGTGTTGTTTGATTTAAACTGATGTGCATGCTTTGCATTTATCACTACACTTTGCATACACAACCTGCCGCCGGACCTGGGCTGCATAGGATCATTTAGGATGGTATTGAGATGGATACTACTCCGACCGCATGCTCGCGGTACGAGTCGCCCATCTCAATCCCGAAGTTTCTTTCATGGTGTCAAGAGTACCCACCTCGGTCCGCATGCCCGCGACCCGGGTCGGCTCTTTGACCAAGCCGGATTCATGAGGACCCGACATAGTCCACAAGCCCGTGGCTAGTCTGATCATCCTTGTGGCTCCACTTTGCTAAGCCTGTCTCTAGAGTAGAAATCGAGCTTCACATCTCACGTGCATGTCTCGTGTGGTTGCCATTTATTTGGTGAAGTAAGTCTTCTATCCCTATACTATGCAATTTACTTAGTTTGTCATATTTTTGGTCGGTCCATGACAATTTAGGTCAATCATTGATTTAATTCATTCGTCAATTATGAATGAAATGAGGAAACGCCATGCAATGAATCATTTGAAAAATTGGAAATTTGTTTTCAATTCGTGTCTTGGCTCTTCCTAGTTCATGTTTAGGAAATTTCGTCCTTACTCGGGGCATCCCATGTCTTTGTTTTCTTAATCCATTTTTAGGAAATCCTTTTCATGTGTGAACTTTTCTTGACTAAAATAGATTGTTGTCATGGATTGGCTCTCTATTTACACCTCGTGTTTACATATTTTTGTTCATTTGGATTAGGTTATAACAGATCTGTCACGTTCGCCCATCATCACGCGATTAAGAGCTAGAATGGCCGAACAAACTGAAATGCGTGATCGTGTCTCCGCTGTGGAGACTCAACTCCAACAAGTACTCGCCTCTATACAGCTTGTGACGGATCAACTCCAGTTACTCCAAGCAAATCCAACAACTGCACCCGCTCTTCCTGAAGTAGTTATCCCGAAGCAAGCAAACAAGGTTCAAATGATTGATGACGACATGCCTGGGCTGGAAGATGACCCAATCATTGTTGGAAAGACCAAGCTTGACGGCATTCCCAAGACAGATCAGGATGAGCGTGTTGCGAAGCTGGAAGAGAAAATGAGACAATTGCAAGAGTCACAAAGCTCCCTCCCATTCGACCTCTCGATCTATGAGAAGGTCAAAATGCCGAGCAAGTTCAAAATGCCGAGTTTGAGAAGTATGATGGCACATCTTGCCCAAAATCTCATATGCAGATGTACCACGTGCGCATGGCCCAGCATGTGAAAAATGAGCCCCTCATGATCCAATCAGTCCATGCGAGTTTGACTGGACCCGCACTAAACTGATACGTGATGAAGAATGTGAACCTGCTTGACACTTGGAACGAAGTGGCTAACGCATTCCTCAAACAATACAAGTTCAACATGGACATCGCACCTTCCCGAGAAGACCTGGAGCGGATGGAAAAGAAAAGGAGCGAATCATTTAAAGAATATGCTGTAAGATGGAGAAACCTGGCAGCTCAAATCACTCCTGAGCCTACCAACAAGGAGCTGATGAAGTTGTTTGTGAAGACCCTCCCATCTGAGTTTCGTAACAGAATGGCCAGTACATACGTCGAAAGCTTCAATCAGCTTATTCCTGTAGGAGAACAAATTGAGATGGGGATAAGAGAAGGGTGGTTTACTGAGCCATCTAACAAGAGGTTTTCTACCAAGAAGGAGAGAGACCCTGAAGCTGAGATTAATATGGCCTACTCTCAATTGAATCGTGATACATCCAATCGCGCTCCAGTAATTAAGATTTCTACTGAGCAACAGCGTGGAGGATATCGCTTCTCGGGTCAACGACGTAATGTTAGGAGGCAGCTTACACCTCTTCCCGGACCCCTATCCAAAGTTTTGCCTATTCTCCAAAAGAAGGGATTACTCTCCTCGAGCCAAAGCGACCAAATCCCAAGCGTTATCCCGCATATAATCCCTCCGAGAAGTGTGGCTATCACATGGGAGAGATTGGTCACTCTACTAATGATTGCTATGTTTTGAAGCATAAGGTCCAAGACCTCTTGGATACAAGGGCGTTCTCTTTCAGTAGTAATCAGAAAAATCCTCAGCCCCACCATGATGAAGGCGCAAATGCTGTCACTGAGTGAAGAAGTTCCTATCTCCTAGGATTTCAAGTTTTGTTTAGGATTATCTGAAATTTCAATTATTGCTTTCGCTTTTAGGGTTTGGCTTGTTTGCAATTTTCATTCCAATAATGTAATTCATTTGATTCTATTCAATGAAATTACAATTTTATTTCCAATTTTGAGGACATGATGGAGTATACCAAACCAGTCCAATGACGATATCCAACCATGAAAAAAGAAAAATATCATCCACGGAGAAATCCTGAGGGCTGAACTTTCTCATGCTTCCTCCAAAAAACTTTTTTGAAAACAAAAGCGTTTCATTGCTATAAAAAAAAAAAAAAAAAAAAAAAACATTTTCCCAAAGCTTGTAGCAGATTAAACCTGTTTGTTTGTCTGACTCATTTGCTTCTTGTCTCAGAACATGATTCTATAACTTGTTATGACAAGGGACATCTGATAATGGTGTATCAAGTTTCAATGATCATAAACTTGACTTGTGATCAACAGGTTTAGAGCGCACTTGTAATGAAAAAGATTTGAGGCAAGTAAAAGAGGACTATCATTCCTTGGTGGAAGAGTTGACAAATTGATGGCATGATAGGTTTTGGTAGTGCCAGACTGGGACAAAGTCTTAACCTGAGCCAAAATGGATGTGCAATTTGAATTTACTTTTATGTTGCATAGTATCATACGATGCACGTTCTCTTGTGCAGGGACAAAAGTGGATTTTCAGTCTTGAATGATAGGGACAATCCAAAGACATCAACTGCTGAGGCAATTCCCATTGTAGAGGAATCCTTGAATAAATGTTTAAAACCATTTTGCAGTATAGAAAACTGTTTGAATTTGACATGCTTAAAGTTGTTGAGTTTTTGCATGATGACTCTTACATGTTCCACTAAAGAACATCAAGATGGACTAATTTAATAAATGATGTGGAATTGGTTGAGCATACTAAATGAGACGAGTCGGGATGATGAAAGACAAACCCTATCCTATACACAAATCCGATATTCATACACTTGTGAGATGAGTGCAGGAAGGTTTATATCCATAAGGTAAAGAGTTCTCTCGCAAAAGGTACGGCAACCGAAGTGATGAGAGGCAATTCATTTCTCTTTCCCAAACACTACAAGTGATCCGTTGCTTAACCCTTTTGAGCCCATACACTTACGGATATTCTTTTCAAATCACCCCTGTCAAGAATCACCCCATATCGGGGCAACTAAGAGATCAAATGGCATCATGAGGTGAGGAAAATGGATTGAAATTTTCTTGCTCTCACTTGCATCAATCTTCAAGTCATGCTATTACATTGAATTCATGTGTTAATTTAAGTGCCTTAAGATGATGAAGAGCATTTCTTTCTCTATCCCATACACTTATATCCTTTGCATAGCCCACTTGAGCCTGCAATTTCATTTCTTTTAAACCCAGTTGATGATCATCCCCCACACTGGGGCAAGGCAAAAGGCAGATGAAGACTCTTAAAAAGTTCGAGTGTCATTCAAAGTGTAATTGCTTGACGCATGCATTGTGCGCAAGAATTGAATTCAAAATAGAATTAAGGGGCATAAAAAAACAGTGTGTTTGGTAAAAGTAAGGCTGATGCCCATGAAAAGAAGTGAAGAAAAAATGCATGAGAACTAGGGGCATGAAAAAGCAGTGTGCCTGGTAAAAGCAAGGCCAATGCCCATAGATGAAAAAAAAAAAAAAGTCAAGATAGGTGACTGTCAATTAGAAGAATTGAATCCCAATGGAGCAATAGTCAAAGAACTCAAATGCTGAGTTTCTACAATCAATGGGGGACTTCACGAAGACAATCCCCGATGGTGAAAAAGAAAACTGGTGGCAATGCCAAGATGATCATCAATTCACACCTTTTACACACATTTTGAGCCTAATGATCCTTTTATTTCTCAACCCATGAACCCAACCTACGTTACGTCCCTTACGAAGTCTCTTCAGATTAGGGCATTTGAATTAACGTATGAGTTCATATGTTTATAAGCATCGCTCGAAGAAGTGCGAGCAAGATTATTTCTTTGTCATTTTGCAGGGTTCTTGACTTGTAAACCCGGAGATGATTACAAGACAATTCATTCAATAGCCTTGACTCAAAGAGTCCATTTGTTAAGCCGTTGACCAAGCCCTCATTATGGTCCCTGTTAAAGACCTCTCAGATTGGTAAGATCGTACCGCTTGCAAGAATACTCGGACCCATGTCGATATGATAAAATTGAGTGATTCTCATAAAATAGCCATCCTAAATGAGAGTGAGTGAAAGTCCTTTCTAACCGAAAGTCTCTCATTTAGTATTTTTAAGAAATCCATGTCGTGAGTGAAGATTGTCTTGAATGATAATTCTCTCCACTGGAAATTTGGGTGATGCAAAAGTCATTATGCATAAACCCCGATTGAGTTGATGAAAACCTCACTGAATTTTGAAATGTGCATTCTAGAGTAGCTTAGATTGCTTACCTCTTTGATGAATGCATATCAAGTTTTTGCTCTAAATCATGTCTGATAGGTAATTCAAGTTCCTTTCAGAATGTTTCATGATATGAGAAACCTCCACCATGAGGTGAAAGAATTCCACAGAATATCTAAATTCCAAAAGGCATATCCCGAAGAATTAGAGATATCACCAGGTAAGTATCTCTACCATACTTTAAAATACTTGTCATTGTGCAGGTATTCTCCCTTGAGTGCATCGACACTTAACTTGCTCAAGCTGTTCCTTTATATTGACTTGGCGTGCTTTCGTAGCCCAGAGTCCCTCTTTACTGACCTGGCGTGCTTTCGTAGCCCAGTGTCCTTATATTGACCTGGCGTGCTTTCGTAGCCCAGAGTCCCTTTATATTGACCTGGCGTGCTTTCGTAGCCCAGAGTCCCTCTTTATCGACTCGGCGTGCTTTTGTAGCCCGAAGTCCCTTTATATTGACCTGGCGTGCTTTCGTAGCCCAGAGTCCCTCTTTATCGACTCGGCGTGCTTTTGTAGCCCGAGGTCCTTATATTGACCCGGCGTGCTTTCGTAGCCCAGAGTCCCTCTTTATCGACTCGGCGTGCTTTTGTAGCCCGATGTCCTTATATTGACTTGGCGTGCTTTCGTAGCCCAGAGTCCCTCTTTATCGACTCGGCGTGCTTTTGTAGCCCGATGTCCCTTTATATTGACCTGGCGTGCTTTCGTAGCCCAGAATCTCTCTTTATTGACTCGGCGTGCTTTTGTAGCCCGATGTCCCTTTATATTGACCTGGCGTGCTTTCGTAGCCCAGAGTTCCTTTAATCGACACTCGATGGAGTTGTCCCCCAAAGATTTTTCTCCAGATTCAATCTGATTAAGGCGACCGAAGAATGGTTCGGGTCCTGGTCGGATGATTTCTGTCGCAAGGCTGGGCGACCGAAGAATGGTTCGGGTCCTAGCCAAGCAAAACCTCAGTTTAGGCGACCGTAGAATGGTACGGGTCCTAGACAACATTTATTGCTCTAACAGGCGACCGTAGAATGGTACGGGTCCTGGAAAAGCAATTTCCCCATTCAGGCGACCGTAGAATGGTACGGGTCCTGAAAAATCAATTTTTCGTCAAGGCGACCGTAGAATGGTACGAGTCCTCGACAACACCTATTCCCTATTTTAGGCGACCGTAGAATGGTACGGGTCCTAGAAAGTGAATCCCCGTTTAGGCGACCGTAGAATGGTACGGGTCCTAGACAAAACCTATTTCCCTATTCAGGCAACCGTAGAATGGTACGGGTCCTAGACACAACCAAACACTGTCATACTAGGCGACCGTAGAATGGTACGGGTCCTAGGAAGCAGTCTCTTTGCAAAACCATGTTACTGTTCTGGGCGACCGTAGAATGGTACGAGTCCTTGACATGTAACACCAACTATCTTGAATCACTCTACCCTCCTTGAAGGTAAGTCATTCCAGGTAAGTCTTTTATCATCTGCATTAGCATTTCCATGCATCATATAAATTGCATTAAAAAATGGAATTCATTTTCTGACAAAAAAATCATTCAGTGCATTTGCATGGTCAAAATTTAGATCTCACTTTGTCTTTGAAGGCAACCTCTTCGAGCTCACCTTCAAAGAGGGGCAGCTGTTGACACCTAAATTTTGGCGATCCATTTAGTCATTAAAAATTAGGGTTTAATTTAATTACATAGCATATAGATTTAGGTGCATTTTATTTTAATTGGCATTTTATTTATTGGACCGGTGGCGAGATGGGTCGAATGGGTGGTTTTGAATTTTAAATTAATAGGCCGGGCTAGGCCCATGAAATGATAAAATTAACCCAAGCCCGTCGTTATTTTTAATTGATTATCTTGCGAAAAATTAAGATTTGATGCGATATTATGGTTTTTGAAAATTTAAAAAAAATCGCATTGTAATCTTATTTTTTATCAATAGATGATGAAATCGGGGAGAATATTTTTGAGATAAGGATTTGGGTGATTGGGAGGTTATAGATTATCTTCGTGTATATTGAAAAAACGAGATAAAATATTCTATGAAGATTACCTATTTTCACCTATAAAAAGCAATCGGGTATGTGGAGATGGGGGCTTCTCGGAGAAAAAAATTCAGAAAAGAAAAGAGAAAGAGAAGAAATTTTTCCTGCAGAAAGTACACGAGGAAAAAGTAAAAGAGAGAAGTGAGTTTGAAGGGAAGCGGCTGAAACAAGAAAGGTTGATTTGACCTTTACCGTTCATCATCTTCCCCAAATCCTCTCGCCTCGCAATTTTGTTTTCAGCCGAGTCCTCCGCCCGTGACTGCAGTGCCCGACGGCCCCTCTGTCTCTCGCCGTTGTCCGAGCACCGGCCCCCTGCACCAACTCGCGACGCCAGCCACTCGCACCGCCCGCGCCGGTCATCGCGCTAGCGCCAGCCACCTCGCCGATCACCGCCGCGCTGCCGGCCCGCGCTTGCCTCTCGCCCGAGCGCCAACGCGCGCTCGTCCCTTCGCGTTTGCTGCGGTAGTACCCCGACGCCGATGCTCTGCGCCACTCACAACCTCCCGGATCCCGCGCCTCTCTCCGCCCATGACCTGTAGTAGCCGAGCCCTTGCTCGCCGTCTCCGAGCACCACCGCGGCTGCGACCCGACGCTAGAAATCGCCGCACCACCGTAACATCTCCGGCTGATCCCAAGCATCCCGGCACCACGAATTGCTACTACTCTATGTTTTTGCAGGTTTACCGGTGCCTTTGTCTACGTCCAGCAACAAAGCCGTGGCGTCTCACGTATTCGGAAAGGAGGGATAAAGTTGCCGCAGGTGGAAAAAGATCACAATTTGGTCAAATAAGTGCAAGCGGTGAATTTGTCTTCTGTTGACTTTTGTCTCGTTTATACAACTGGTGGATTTTATGGTTTCACTTCATGCAAGAAGAAGATTAATTTTAGCCCAGGAGTTCATGAAGAAATTTGACGGGTGGAGATATTCTTTAGTGGAAGAATAAAGAATAGACTTCGGGTCTCCTGATTGCTAGTACACCGCTGGCCAATCTTGGTTGTGGGTCGTGAAGCCGTGTTCATCATCGAGCCACGCTGAGCCACCGTTACGAGCCTCCGTTGGCTAACCCTAGGAGTCCAAAATCTCAATTAGGTAGATTTCTTATTTATTTATTTATTTGTTATTTATCTTGTTTATTTATTTGAAATAATCATCAAAGTATGATTGAGATTCCAACATGAAAAAGTCCCTCAAGCTAAGGATTGAAAGTCCGATTTTCATGCCCGAAATCCGACTCGCAATCCTTTACAAAAATCGACAATCTAATCTCAAGCCCGAGATTCGATTCACGATTTAATTTAAAATTGGCCAACCCGATCTCATGCGCGGATATGGTTCGTCAATTTTTGGATATCAATCTTATCTTGTTTGATTTGCTGTCGTCAAGTTGGTTGAGTCAATCTTATTTTTGTAAAAAAATCCAACAGATATTTGAGTTAGGATTAGATTTGCTTTATAATATTTCCTATTAAAATTGCAATCTTATTTCGACTTTTAAATAAGAAAACCCAAAAAAATGTTGAATTAAGATTAGGTTTGGTTATTATCTTTTATATTTAAAATAAGAATTTTATTTTGAATCATGGAAAAGAAAACCAAAAAAGAAAGCACCTTCATTTAGGATGTTAGTGAAATTTTAATTTCTCAAAGAAAAACACAAAAAAATCATTGTGCATATTAGATTAAAATTGCATGTTTCATTTAGATCATCTTTTTCAGATAAATTGCATTTTAGATTTAGATTAGGATTTAATATGACTTAATCCCTAGTTTAAATTAGATAGAATCTTAATCTAGCTAGATCATTTCAAATTTCATAAAATTTGTCTTAGGATAAATTAGTTGCAATTTTTAGGATAGATTGCATTTTTTTTTAAAATAAAAAAAATGTCATTTGCATGTCATATAGATTTAGGTTCATGAAATGCATGTCATTTTAATGATTATAGTTAGGTTCATTTCTAATTAGAAATTGTCCGTCATTAGATTAGGTCATTTGATGAATGTTGCGTGACATATAGTTTGCATATTAAATTATACGTCGCATGTCATTTTAGTTGAAATAATTTTGCACGTCATTGCATTGCATTGCACGTCATTAGAATTAAGTCACTTTGGTTAATTTAGATTGCATATTTAACAATTGCATGTTCATTAAGAGATCATAGAATTTTTATTCACATGTTTAGGACATGTTGCCATGCCACATCATTTCATATTAGATTAAAAGCATTGCATTGCATATGGATTATAGTCTCGTTAAAAAATGAAAACAAAAATTGAGTAATTGCTTGTTAATTAGAAACCATATCTAGGGTTGCTGATGTGGATTTTAATTTAACACTGCAGATGCTTTCGTTGCTTTGAGGTAAGTCCTGCATTATTTAATTGCTTTCTTGGGTGTTAAATTGGTGGTTTGTGCACCCGCATGAACACCTCACATGTTAGGGAAATAGATTTAAAATCAATCCAAATTGCTTGCCAAACATTTTTCAAAAATAAAAAGAAAGGTACCGAAAGGGCGTTAGAGAAATCTAACGTAACCAAGTCCCCGTACCCTTAATCTCTGGTTCGTAGGAGTAAAGTAAATCTCCCATTACTTTACTAGGGTTTCTAATCAACCCACCAAAAATAGATTAGTGGCGACTCCTAGTTAAAATTCAATTGCATGTTGACAATTCAAACCTAAGTCGCGAATTGGTATGGGCTTGGGAGAGCCCGAGTTAAGTCTAGGCTTAATAATCCATTAGCCAAATCCTAGGTAGTTCACCCCCCCGAAAAAAATTGGTCGCGACACCCAACATGGACTCTTCTCCTGCAGTAACGATCGGACGTCTGTTGCCCTTCTTTTCTTTTAGTTTTGTGCGTTGTTCAGCAACGATCAAAGACCTCAGCGAAGCGGCCACACGTCCGAAGCAGCGTGTCTCCATCTCCATGTCCACACGCCACTCCACCGAAACACCCAGCGGCAAACCGAAGTTCCTCTCCCCTGCCACTCGTCCAGCATCGAGCGGCCCACCTCCATGAAGCAAAACCCACCGAAGCTGCCACATCCAGCGTGTCTCTCTCTCTCTCGCTCCTCACGCTGCTGCTCCACTACCGTTTGCTTCTCCACGCGTTCAAGCTCAGCTCCGGTCAACACTCAATAGCACAAAGCCACCGGTGTTGACCCAAGCATCCACGTGGCCAGCGACCTTCAGCCTTTGGGAGTCCCGGGTGTCGACCAAAACAACACCGAACGAAGCAACTTGAAGACTCCACCGTCTTCTGCTCCTCCACGCATCCACGGCCCGGCCCGTCTTGGTCAGCATCAGCAACCACGAAACCTCCGGTTGACTGAAGCCAGTGAAGCTGGAGCTGCACGCGTCTTCCCCAGCTCGACGCTGCTTCCTTCGTCCACCGAGCTTCCATCTTCAACGCCCGAAGTCCTGGTCCGAAGCCAGCTGCTGCCAGCGAAGTCCCGAATCCTGCAGCAATTCGGCCCACAGTCTGGCCCATCGCAGCAGCTCGCCAACGGAGCCAACCTCGCCAGTAGCTGCTCGGGATTTGTCCGTCCGAGTCAACGAAACCAGCCAGCGCCTCCATTTTTCTCGTCGAAGCAGCCAACCCAGCGAAGTTCGCATCTTGAAGCTGCGACAAGACAGGCCCGGTTAAGTTGTGTTTCGGCCCAGCTTCTCCAAACAAGACCAGCAGCCTTTGGGCTTTCTTGTTCAGCCCACAAGCATTGGACTCCAGCCCAGCAAGTTGTTATTTGCTCAGTTTAGCCCATCTTGAAGCCCAATTCAGTTTAGTTTCAAGTCCAGCACCATTTGTATTTCAGCGAGGCCCAGCAAGTTTAGCCCATCTTGGGCCCGTGAAGCAAGTCGGCCCAAGTTTGGCCGTCGCCGCGTTGCCGTCGCGGTTTTCAATCTTCGCTGTGCCAAGTGAGTTTTACTCACTAATGCCTCCTTAGTGTGCTAATTACACTTAAAGGTTGATTAGTTTTAATTAAATGTAATTAGGTTGTTAGATTAGAATTGATTAGTGTTTATTAGTTAATTGCTTTGCATGTTAGTTGTGTGGTTAGTGTAATTAGATAGAGAATTGCCTGTAGTATTTATTGGATGCTTCTTGGGATTTTTCCCGTCCCTTATCGGGTGTTAATTAAGCAAATCGGGCCTAGGTGGAATTTTTAGGAATTAAATATTAATTTTCGAAATTAATTATTTAATTATTTATTTCTCGAAAATTCAACTGGGATGGCCAGTGACCGGGATTTTATGCTGATGATCGTGGCGCAGTCCGTTTATTTAATTGAGCTTTACATTGTGCTAAATTGAATTTATTGTATTTATTTATTTAATTTTCGAAATTAATTATTTAATTATTTATTTTCCGGAAATTCAACCGGATGGCCGGTGACCGAAATTTCGTGCTGATTGTCGTGGAGCAGTTCGTTTATTTATTTGAGCTTTAATTCGTGTCGAATTGATTTAATGATGCATTTTTAAGCATGTTGTTAAATAATGCAATTTTGGCCTTGTGATTGAGGATTGGTCGAGTAACGGTTGTCAGTATCGAAAGTGCGTTGGTAAATCACCTGGAGAATGCCCGTGACCCGGTGAATTGGAGTGTCACCTGGGAAGGACACGTGGCTCGGTGATTAGATATGTCATCTTGGCGAAAAGGTAGCCTTAGAGAATGCACGTGGCTCGGAGACTCGGTATGTCTTCCTAGAGAATGCACGTGGCTCGGTGACATAGTCTGGCATCTTGAAAAGGTCGGGTGGGACCATAAAGCCACTAGATATTGATAAGGTCGGGTGGGACCGTAAAGCCACTAGATATTGATAAGGTCGGGTGGGACCATAAAGCCACTAAATCTTGGAAAGGTCGGGTGGGACCGTAAAGCCACTAGATATTGATAAGGTCGGGTGGGACCGTAAAGCCACTAAACCTAAGGAATTGCTTGGTATTGGATGAATGACCTAGAAATGGTCCGACTGACTTATAATCGACTAGGTCGATTGATCAATGATTCGATCTGAGAGTGATTTGATGTGATTCATTGTCTTGGTTTGATGTTGTGAATTGAATGACTGAATAGAGATGATCGTGAGGGGTCTTCTTGGTGTGTAATCGACTAGGTCGATTAGATCGATGCTTCGATATATAATATGATTGCTTGGGTGCATGTATGATCTGTGCTAATATGTAGGTGGAATCTGAGGCCAAGGTAAGTCCTCTGACTCATGTTGTGCATAGGCAGCCCTAAGGTGTATTAGTTTACTAATCGGGTCTTAGAGGGTAGAACTTGCTGAGACGTTGTCTCAGTGGTTATTGAATAACCATTTCAGGGCCTGGATGAGGAGCCTAAGGAGCATGGATCTGATGAGGAGATCCTTGTTGAGGAACCTGAAGAGGAGTACGTGAAGGAGGACCCCGAGGATGATCCAGAGTAGGATCCTGATGACGTTTGCTATAGAATCAATTTGAGTAGAAACCAATCGTTTTAGTATGGCTTGTATATGATCATAAGGATGTGGTTTTCAGGTTCAGGTTTCTAGTCCTACTTGTATATCCCATTGCTTTATTGTATGGGGATTTTTATAACTGCTTCCGCATGTGCATATATAAATGAAAGGGTCGGCGATATGTAGTCCTGGGGATATCGCATAATAAAATCGACCAAAAAGTTAAGGGATGTGCGCGTGCCTGAGGATCGGGGCGTGACATGAAGCGTCCTGGTAAAGCTCATTAGGAAGTTGTGAAGTGGATCCTCAGATGTTTGAAGGGGACAACAGACGTGGTTATAGTATACCGGAGGGACAGCAATGGCAGTGAGACCACTGGTTATGTGGATTCGGATCACGCCGGTGACTTGGATGATCGCAGATCTTTAGCAGGGTACGTGTTTATGCTAGCGGATGGTGCAGTTAGTTGGAAAGCGTCCTTACAAGATCATATTGCCTTGTCTTCGACTGAGGCAGAGTACATAGCACTGACCTTTGTAGCGAAAGAGGCGATATGGTTACAAAGTTTGCTCTTGGACTTTGGGTTAGAATAGAAAAGTGTGGATATACACTGTGATAACCAAGATGCAATATATTTGGCGTATAATCCAGTTTATCACGAGCGAACGAAGCATATCAACATCAGGTACCACTTCATCCGAGATGTCTTAGCTAAGGGTATTATTATTGTTAAAAAGATTGCTACAGCAGATAACCCAGCAGACATGATGAGTAAGTCTGTTCCTTTGGCGAAGCTCAAGCTCTGCTTGAGCTCTATTGGCGTCTGTGGAGAGTGAGCGCCCGTCGGGGCGTTGGGAGAGCAACATGGGTGATGAGCACTATGACTTGGCTTTAAACATCGAGCCAAGGTGGAGAATTGTTAAAATTATATCTCGAGTTTTTCACTGGAAAAGAGGAAATATAAAATAAAATAAATTGAAGGAAAATTTCTTCTTGGGAAGCTTGCGGAATCAAAAGGCGTGGAGATGAAGTCCCTGTACGAAGAGGTCTCTCTCTTTTGGCGTGAGGAACAAGTCCACGCGTGAAGCTCTTAGCCGAAATCCTTTATGGATAAAGTCTTCTGCTTTGCCGAATCAAAAGAGGAAAGGTGGGGCCCAAGGTCAAATTTTTGACCTTGGGCACACACGTAAACATATATAAACAGAATTTTTTGCAGGTGAAAGAGAAGCCGTCGAAGCCTATGCGAAGGAAACCCTACGTAGCAGTGCGTACATGACCTTTGAAGCCGCAAGTCGCGTGAAGCGTTGAAGAGACTCGCGAAGTCGTACGTAGAGCGTTTCGTCGCACGGTAATTATTCCCAATTGAGTTGTTATTTATACACTTAGGGTTTGGGGTTAAATCTAGGTGCGGGAAACACTTGAGCGATTAAGCGATTATAAACTCCGATTCTCCGATTTTAGTGGATTATTTGCTGCTAGCTCTCCCCGTGGACGTAGGTACCAATACTCGGACCGAACCACGTAAATTTCTGGTGTCCTAATTTTCTCATTTATTTCTCTGGTGATTTCGTATTGACGT
This sequence comes from Eucalyptus fibrosa, assembly GCA_017140475.1. Lineage (NCBI taxonomy): Eukaryota > Viridiplantae > Streptophyta > Magnoliopsida > Myrtales > Myrtaceae > Eucalyptus > Eucalyptus fibrosa. Next base: position 5,466,808 of record CM029515.1, on the reverse strand, counting down.
AAATTGCAAGATCCTGTCGTTTCCGCGTATTATATCCCAACACCTACCATTTGGTTTTCATAAGTAATGCAAAGCTCTAAAATGTTTCAAACACACATATATTGACATGTATTAACGCGCACAACTTGTCATTATTTCATGGATTTAAAATATTTCTGTCAATTTTTAGTTTTGAAGAGAAAGTAGTTAGTGGAAGTGTGTGCAGAATCATGCAATATTGCTGTTACATATCATTGCCAACAGATGCTTACTACCCCCATAGTACTGGGATCCGCAAACTTGACCTTCGAAGATCCTACTGAGATCATTGGAGGCATAGTATCTAAAGTATATGAATCAAAGTAGCAAAAGAAATTTGTCTTCCATGAGGTACTATCATAGAGATGTGTCAACTCAGAGGTCGTACCCCAAACAATGGAGTCAAAATCCTCACGGTTGGGTCATGTGTGTTAAATCTGAAGAATGATTCCTTAATTGAATCTTCACATTGGGACGTGGAAGAAATTAGTGGAACGCTGGATGAAGTTGATAGAGTTTTCAGTTCAATCTCGGTTTCGCCATAGTCACAAGCTGGCACATGATTGCTCAAGCATGGAAATGGCTTGGGAGACGTTCTTAGCTTAACAAAAGGACTCCCGCACAATAAAGTTGCAAGTTTTAAGACTTAGATGAGCAAAATGGAAGTTTTAAGACTCAAATACATTATGCTGACCAAATGAAAGTTTCAATCGTTTAAATTAGCGCTAATATAACTTTGAAGACCATATGATGGCCCATCGGTATTTTCTTAGGAATTTGATCGATTTTCGATCAAAGCAAATGAATTGTAAAGAAAATAAACTTTTGTTGCAACTGGTGAATAAAGAGTTTGAATTTTGGCAAGCCAAATGCTGAGCGACCTCTAAATGATTAATACCAAGTCAACGAGGACATTGGACCACTGGCAAGCCTATGTAAGATGGCATGTTTCGTAGTGCTTTGTGGTTAATATTCTACATAAAACAAGTGATTTGGTTTCTAGATAATTAACTGGATTAGCTGAAATTCACATTGGATGAACATATAGAATATGCTTCCCAAAGCACGGTTATGAACCCAAACACACATCCCATTTAGGAGATTGTATGGACTACACATGGCAAAACTATATATGAAGTAAAATAACACTCCGACCAAAAAAAAGAAGTACAACTAAACTAGCTCACCTCCCTCCCAACATAATACCATATTATGGGGAACAAAGCTTTTCCAATTAAATTGTGCATGGTTCTAAACATCATTGCGACCTCCAAATGGAAAACTAGCAGAAATTATGGAAGCGCCTGTTGAAGTTGAAAATGTTTCTAATTCCATCTCTGCTTTGTCATCGTCAATCGACTCATCTGTTGGGTAAAAAAGTGGTTTTGGAGGCATTTGAATATTACCAATATCTCCTTCAAGCATTTCTAAGACTTTGTTCATTGGAGGTCGATGGTCAGGGTAAAATTGTATACACCAAAGTGCAACTATTATCATCTTTTTTATAACTGCCCTTTCCTCTTCTACAACTTCTTCCATTTCAACACTTTCTTTTTCATTGACTTGGTCATACACCCACAGTGGAAAATAAATTTGGCTTGATTGCTCCGCATTTGCATTTATATTTTTCCTTCTAGCTGCCATTTCCATGAGCAACATCCCGAAGCTATAGACATCTGCTTTATAAGATACACCACCAATATTTTTGTAGAACAACTCAGGCGCCATATATCCCAAGGTTCCTCTTGCAATAGTCATCGAGACTATGCTATGATCTGTGGGATAGAGTTTCGCGAGTCCAAAATCAGAAACTTTCGGGGTGAAATTCTTGTCTAAAAGAATGTTGTGAGGCTTGATATCGAAGTGTAGTATTTGCATGTCACACCCCCGATGTAAGTATCCAATCCCCCTCGCCACCCCAAGAGCGATCTCATATATTTTCAGTAGTCAAGAAACTTATCAGCTTCCTCCGCAAAAATGTGCTTATCCAAAGACCCATTTGTCATGAGATCATACACGAGAGCTTGTTTCGAGCCTTCAAAGCAAAAACCGATGAGTTGCACTACATTAACATGGTGAATTCTTCCAATGGTAGCCACTTCATTGATAAAATCTTGGCCATGGGCCTTGGACTGCTTCAAAATCTTGATGGCCACTTCATTGCCGCTTCTAAGCATTCCTTTGTACACGGAACCATACCCCCCTTCACCTAGTTTGTGCTTAAAGTTTTTGGTGATCTTCTTAATATTAGAGTACGAGTACCTTATGGGCAAAAAGTTATTCTGAGCTTGCAAAAATTCTTCAATATTCTTGTCCATTGCTAGGTGCCTTCTTCTATACTTGTAGATCAGAAATGTTGTGACAAATGGTATCCCAATTATGAATTTCGCTACACAAAAAGGCACTGAAGAGATTTTTATTGGGTTAGAAAATGTTATTTGTATAATTATTGAAAGAACGAATCGTTGCGGCTTACCTAGTAGTGCTATAAAATCTCCAGTAGTCCAAATTGCAATATTTTCTAGCACACCCACACCTGTGGAAGGAATGAATGGTGTGAACAGGAATTGAAGGAAAAGAAGTTTAACAAAACTCACAATTAGAGTAGTAGCCCGTCACTTTGTATAAGTTGACTTTTGTCCAAAAGAATATGAGTAGTGGCACGCGCGAATTGACAACTAAATGAAAATAATGAGCTTCATTCATAGATGGTATGCAATACAAACTCATTTCACTTTGTTAGATGTTAACAAATCTAGAAAAACAGTGATTTCCATGTTTAATTAATAATTTTGTTCCTCCTAGTGGTGCATGACTACAATTTTTTTAAGGAATGTTAAGGAGCGTCTCCCGGATTATTAGTTAAGTGACTAATTAAAGAACCAATTAAGAAATTAAGAAAATGTATATTCTATGCCAACAAAAGCTAGTCATGCGGTTGCTCGCACAAGCATCTTCTTTCTTTTTTACAGTGGGAGTTCTAGCCCTTCAGTGGAAAGGAATAATAATCTAGACACTTGTATATGTGCAGCTGATCTGAGTCTGCTTGGGGGTGGCTTCTACCGTCACTTTTTCATTTTTTTTTTTCCGCGAATCTTGCAACTACTTCAACTTATAATTTATAAGTAATGCGATCCTCCCAAAAACTTTCAAACACACATAGTTGACGTACACTAACTTGTATATTTGTCATAAGTTTCTTGGATATTGGCTGTTTCTTTCATTTTCCAGTTGAAGAGAAAGTGGGAAGTGAAACATTGTACAGAATCATGCAAAATTATGGTAAAATTCATTCTTGACCAAATACTTACCGCCCTCGTAGTACCTGGATCCGCAAACTTGACTGCTGTAGAAGAAGAAGCTATTCGTATCCAATGTACCAGAATAAAATAAGTTATGAAAGTAGCTATACAGATCAAAGTAGCAAAAGAAAATTGTCTTCTCCCTGGATGGACTGTCTGAAGAAAAGGAGAGAGTAGATCCATCAGCCATGATTTTATGGATTAGCTCGAACTTGTCGGAGCTACTATCGATCTGCTCATAAACCATAAAATCATCTAACTTCATCCAGCCGCTAATGGTGCAAAAGTCCCTAACATCTGATGCAGCTGGATTGAACAAAGCATACAAGTTCCAATTTGATAATGTGTTGGAGGAGTGCAAACCCTTAATGCATAGACTCGTGGCAATGTAGATGACAGAGTTAACTACCTTTGAACAGTTCACAATGACCAGTGAACTATCATGATAGGAGGACATGAAGTATGTATCGAAACTGTTCCTTAAGCCATACAACGCCCATGAATAACGAGCAAGAGATGAGCAGTTATCCTTTTCCAACCCGTCATAAACTAATCTAATATGATTGTTGGAATAATTGATAGACTGCACATAAAATCGATTATCATGGAAGTATAGAACGGTATGATTATCTTCACAAACCAGCTCATATTTTGGATCACCGCATCCGTTCGGATCACTCTTCAGTCGAAACGGTTGACTTATATTGCGAACATCACCACAGGATGAAGCAACACATCGCAGATTATTTGGCTCGGCATTGCTAATCATGGCTCGCAATAGAACAAGAATGAGCAGCAACACTAGGCAGATATTCATGGAGCTGAGACCATGAAACATGTCTCTGATCGGCTTTGGGCAAAGAGGAATTGGTAAAGAGTGGCTTGGTCTGCGTGGAGGAGAGGCGCAATTTGTAAAGATTCGGAAGAGATCGGGTGATCCTAATCTGATTGGAGGCTTGGAGTTGTCTGGTCTACAGAGAAGCCCCAGTCAATTAACGGAACAAATGCAAGCAAGTCAAGAAATTAAAGGAGGTGGACTCAAGCTGAAGCTCCATTGTTAGGGGAGTCGAGTCCAACTTTTTCACATCTCTCTCTCCCCATCACTTCCGTCCGATACTCTCGCCATCTTTCTTATATTTTTCCACTTTGTTATTTTTCCTTCTTCCTTCCTCTCCACCTTTGATTTTTTCTGTTCCATCGTCCGCGCTTAACCACTCGATATTTATTCCATATTTGCTAAATTAAGTCACAAACGTTAGACATCATTCAATTTGTTAGACAGTCCATCATTCATAGAATGAATAATCACTATTAAAAAAATTATCTCATATGATAATGAGATATTACAAAACGTCATCGTTGACCCAACCATAAACAACTACATATTTTGTCAAGCAAGTCTGAAAAAATCCTTATCTAAAGTTAAAATGTATAGATTTGCAATAGTTTGTGTGTATTGTTACGTAAACTACCCTCTCCTATCCTCCACCTAAAAGCAAAGTCGTATATATCCACCCTATTATGGTACTCTTGCTATGCATGTGGCTAGAATAACTATAGTTGCTTAAGTACAAATTTTAGCTAGCACAACTATAAGGCAAATTATCAAAAAAATCTTAAATTTATTGTAATTATACTAATTCAATCCATCCAGCCAATTTTGACCAGCTAGTGCTAACAAAAACAAACCCAGTAGCCTTTCATGGGGATTGGAGATTAGTCTATGACAATGGGGCAATCACTTCAAACTAGTGTCATCTCTCTTTTCACCTCCACTTCTATTTTACTCTGGTGGATTGATGCAGCGAACCAATTTTGTTTCAAAAGCTGTATAATTATGGAAGAAGAATTTGGTTTGGCTGTTAAAACAAGACTTGATTAGCGGTATGAGGTTGATTGAGTCACTAAGTAAGGAGACTTGTTGTCATGTGGCCTCTTTATTTTGTTGAACTTTGCGCAAAAGAGGGTGCAGAAGTAAGAAAACACAAAGAGTTCACAGACTTGCTTTTTGAAGCCCACAAGAAACATCCTTTCTCGCGTTCAAATTTAATTATTTACAAGATCTTTGTTGTAAACGTAGCTGTTACTTTTAAGCTAATAAAAAGGGCATGACATTGATAAAATCACAATAGCGCCTACTTCGTGACATTTGTTAAGAATGCTGAAAATGGCAACTATACTTTAACAAAATATATTAAGTTGAAAGATATTACTAATCAATACATTCCGAGAAACTTCTTAAAATTATTTACTGGCTATTCACCTAGACAATAGTCATAGGTTATATTACTCTTTTGAGTCTTGAGCATCTCTATGATGCTTTGAGGCATGGCACTCAAGTGGTAAATCCATTTCAAATGTGATAAGGCTGTTATTGTTGTTGGCCTTGTATTGATTTGCCAACAATAAAAAGATCGATTTTTGGGTGTTTATCACTAGAAGCATTGTGCCCAGGAAACGATAGACAACTCGTTGAAGCTTGGCCATTCAACCCAAATAATGGGAACATAACCGATGTGGTTTGATGGGCGATACAAGTCAATCCCAAGTTAACCATTCCAATGCTTACAATGAAGCAAGCTCTGACTTGACAAAACCTTATCGAACCCAACGGATCTGTAGGTCTAGGAACTTGAAAAGAATATTACAGATTGGGAAGCAGAGACGTTTGGAATTAGGGGAGCTTCCCACTTTTGTTCTAACTTTTGACTCTTTGAGTTTATTGAGCCCCTTAATCAACAAAAGCTGGTCGACCCCCATTTACTTTGTTAATGATCTCTCCCCTTCTCCTTTTTGTTTTTGTGTTATTTTGCTCTCTTTCATCCATTAGATTTTGCTTTGGCACCAAATAAAGGGTCTCCTATGATTGCAACAAGGGAAGAAAGACAACGAACTTTTTAGTTGGATTGGATTTTTGGAAGATGACTTCATGCTAGTGGCGATGAGGACATGAACACCATGTTGATGTGGCTCTTAATCTTTACCCAAGTGGAGCAGCTAATAATTGCAATGGTGGGGCTCATAAATCTTTAGTCTATGGACAGTGCATAACCAAAAGAACCATTCCCATCCAGCAAGTTTTGAATCTTGAGATTGAAACAAATAATGCAAATTCATGCATTACACCACTTGCAAAAGAACGAGTAGCAATACTATAGAGATATTCATGCAGCTGAGAGTATCAATCGCATGGAGCTGAGAGTATCAATCGTGGCTTCGTTTGTCTTTAGGCAAAGAGAAATTGGTAAAGAATTGTTTGATGTGTGTGGAGGAGAGGAGGAGCCACAACATAAAATGATTGAAAAAGGATCGGACGAACCTCACTTGATTGGAGACTTTGGAGTCACCTCGACCGATAAAAAAGCCCAAGTCAGTCAACGCAACAAATGCACTCAAGTCAAGAATTTAAAAAGTTGGACCCAAACTAACGTTCCGTTATTAGTGGAGTTACGTTCAACCCTTGGAAATTTTACACCCATTGAAAATTCAAAAGTTTCTTCCAAACTCTCCCCGTCACTTCCTTCTGATACACAATCTTTCTTTCTTATTTTCTTCTTCCTTTTTTTCGTCCTCCTTTCTTCTTATCTTTTTTCTTTGGCCCGCCAGTCACGGTCATAGGAAAAATGACGTGTAGTTTCGAGAAACAATATCAACAATAAAAACTAGCTTGCCGCAAAGCTACTTTTTCTCTATGTCATGACATAGTACCTCAGTTTTTATGCAATACCATGAAACCATGCCAGTATGCATTGGAATAGTTTGTTCTTTAAAAAAAAAAAATTCCAAGAATGGAATAGTTTGTTCTTATCTCTTCTTCAATGACGTTTATTTAAAGAATGTGGAAATTCAGTGCAGGATTACCAAGCACGGGATCAAACTTAGAAACGCAGTAGAATGAGATCACACACTTAAGAATATCAATGTCGAGACCCAAATATGATGAGTTTGCATAAGTCAATGATCACTGCAATCTTGTAGCTATAAGATTTCTTACCTTGCCATGATTAAATTCCTTCATCAAAGCAGTATGGCTATTTCATCTTAACGTGTCTTGCAATTCACCATTCCAAAGTCTAACTTGGGCCAAATCACATGGGAGAAAAAATGAAGTTGCCAATGGCATCTATCATGAGTAAATGCCATGCCTTTGCGGATCTACTGAGGATAATTCTCTTCAGTTTTGTTGATGATGAATTTGTCCTTTGGGGGTGACTATCGGCAATGTGCATGGACAAATGTCCAAAACTGAAAATACTTAACACTCCGACGATATGTAGTGATCTCCAGTGATTTTACAATCTTCAGTGGTACAATCAAATTGAGAATCAATGCATGCCGGACCATTTAGTCGGGGGAGGCACAGCTGTGGCCGTCAATTAATTGAGGTTTGAATGATGTCCAATCAACATTTAATACCGTCAAGTACGTTTAGCTTCCCGATGGGTTGATCATCAAGGTGGTCAATTTGCTTTAACCCTTGGGATCCTAGGGACACGGCCGTTCATTCTGGGCGTTACAAGTACATACCCAAGTAGCACGACAAGAAAGACCAGAGATGCAAGCTTCATTGGCGTGGAATTCAGAGGAAAAATCATGTCCTTCTCATCCTGAGAGCAATGGCAATTTGGCTCTTGATACGTGGCGAGGATCAACAAGGATAGGATGCATATGTAATAGTGGTGAAAGATGGAGATCTTGAATGCGAAAATTTGGGGTCATCTATTGAAAAGTTCGTATCAAATTGAGAATGTTACGGGAGTAGTGAGTAGGACCCAACAGCATCACCATCTTTGTCTGGCAAGATCATTATTATTGACAACCCATATATTTAGCCGTATGACATTATTTCAATTTTTTGGAAGATTTATTTTTTAGATAAGTAATTTAATTCATAATTTCCAAGATACTTATGATATTAATGGATTAAGTGAAGTAATTGTCGATTACGTCCCATGCTCTTTCATTAGTTGGAGGACATATATACTAGCCTTCTCGGAAGCACTACTCTGTACAGGATTCATTTCTAACTTTATTTTGGAGTGCATTTCTTCCCTCAAGTAATGACTCTTAACGGAACGCCCTAAAGAGCTCCAAACAAAAAACATGATTTATAACTAGAACCTTAAAAAAATTTTAGAAGTCAGCATGTTTGCTTTTACCTTTCCGTCAAAAGTTAAAGTACTACTCGAATTATTTAAGAAAAACTATGAAATGATTATATGTGATATCATGTGTCATTATCTGTATGCGGTACAAATTTTAGATATTAAACTGTACACTTCTACCAAAAAAAATTAAAACTGTGCACACTGTAAAATTAGAATAAGTAAAATGTAAAAAGTGTAATAGTAACGTCCCCACTGTAATTATCTTATGGCCAAGCCAAGGAAAACCAAGCTAGATGCTTTCTTCTGCGATACAGGCGGTGAGTAGATAATGAAAATACCGTTGCCATCGCGTCGTGGAGTTGCTCGTGTAGTGAAAGCACACGACGAAAACATGCCCATGTTGTCATGGGTGATGGTGCTAGATTATTCAGTAACCGATGTGCTTTCATCCATCACAGCCCATGAATAACCACTCATTTTAAATATCTTAGACGATGTGTCCAAGGAGTATGCTCCACGACATATAAAGGAGTAAGCAACAGGTCTGCAGCACTTCACGAAGAACCCTGATTTACCAGAGACGTGATAGCCCTCGTAACTGAAGTTAGAGTTTGTCAGTGAAACGAGGGAGGGAAGAGTAATTGCCCTTTTGCAAACCCACATGAAAGACAAGGATGTTGCTAGAATTGACGGTGTCATTATTTCTATAGGTGGATTCAACAGTGTAGTTCGTATGACTATTTTCATGTGCTAGCTCAAGTCTAGAGTCACCACAACCTTTCAAATCACTCCTTAATCGAAAGGATGGCTCATCTTGCAAACTTCGCTGCAAGAAAGGCGGGACAGGATCATTCCTTCCGGGCATTACGGGTCCCTAGTAGCACGACAAGGAAGACCACTGACACGAGATACACAGGCTGTTCTTATCCTGTGACAAATGGAAATTTGGGGCTTAATATGTGGTGGAGGATCAACAAGGACAGAAAGACGTCCATGTAATAAGGGCGAACGAGAGAGACATGAATATGAAGACTTGGGGTCTTCTATTGAAAAGCCCATGTCAACTAATAAAACAAAGTCAATCAACTAAAAAAAGTAGTGAGGAGAACCCAACACTATCACCATTTCTTTCTAGCAAGAAACCATCGTCTTGACAACCCATATATCTAGCCGTCCAACAAAACCATTTCATGATTTTAGAGATTTTTCTTAGATAAGTAAGTTTTTCGAATTCCTGAAGATATTTAAGATGATAATGAGTCTCCTATTTTCTAATATGACAAGAAAGTCATTTTAAGATTCCATTGCAGACTTTGAATCGAAGTCAATGCAAATGAATTAAGGATCGAATGTATCCTGATAATTAAGGATTGCATAAATTCAATTCAAAGGAAAATTAAATGTTAAGAAATCAAAAGAATTATCCACTCTATTCTATTTTTATTGAAGAAAATGTTGTTAAAGTAACTTTATGGTTCTCTCAGTATTTTTGGAGATAATCTTATAGCATGTTCAATAGTTTGGCATAATTAGAAGACTTGAAAATCACCAATAACAAAAGATACCAGGGTTCATCGGGAAAATTCGAGTTCAATTTTTTTTACTCGAGAATTGGGAATAAAGTGACACTACATGGAGTGTACATTAGTCATTAACAAGTTCAATTCGAAATTTTGTAGATTATGTTCTTGATTCTTTGTAGTAACATAAAAAAGTATTGGGACAAGAGAATACTTCATGACGGTTAAAATTATGTCAAATCGTACGTTTTATCTTATAGCTTGAACTTTTTCACTATAATTAAGGTTGGGTCATGCATATTATATTTTTCTAAAAGATATAACTAAGCAATATATATTTTGCATACGAGGCACATATATAGTGCTAATTAGAAATTATAATTTCTTACATGAAAAATAATACGAAGAAAGAGATAATACAATGTCAATACATATAAGGTGAGATGAGATTATGTCATCAGATTACATCTTTGCCCACTGAATACAACAGTTGCGATCCACGTTACGCAAACTTACAGGGGTTTTGACAGAAATTTCTGAAAAAAAAAAATAGTTGTGGGTGTATGACCAAGTCACAGGAGGTACAAGTGTTGAAATTGAAGAAGTTATAGAAAAGGAAGGAAGGTCATAAAAAAGATGATAATAGTAGCACTTTGGTGCATACAATTAAATCCTGACCATTGGCCTTGAATGAGCAAAGTCCTAGAAATGCTCGAAGGAGATATTGGTAAACTTCAAATGACTCCAAAATCATTTATTTACCCGCCGGATGTGCTGTTTAACAATGACAAATTCGAGATGGAACTAGAAACTTTCTCAACTTTATCAAGCACTCCAGTAATTTTAGCTAGTTTTCCTTCTAGAGATAGCAATGATGTTTAGAGAACCATGCACAATTTGATTGGAAAAGCTTTGTGTATATGCCCACATTCTAATATTATGTTGGGAGGGACTTGAGTTTGTTTAGCTCGACACTAATTACTTTTGATGTTGTCTTCTTGAGGCTTTTAGCTTGTTGTCTTACCGTATTACATACGGCTTTACTCTCTTGCATCCCCCTTCAAAAGAATATACAAAAAAAAAAAAAAATAGTCAGATAGCAAGGACGAAAACAGAGGTGGAAGGTGACGGACATTGTGAATTTCCGTCCTCATCATGTGACTTTGGATAATGCCAATGGAAAAGCTAACTACAACCCGCGACCTTGCTCCTTAAGGTGCTACTATGTGCAAATGACTTCTCGACATAATAAACAACTATTTTCGACTTATGAATTCATTTTCAGAGAAAACAGACATGTATATGTTTTACAAAGTAGAAACATCATTTGTCTATGCGAGAAACAACTTTTATCAAAACGGAAAATATTAAGATCTTAGATGAAAGGATTCAATGAAGTTTATATCTGAAAGAACTCACATTCCGTTTTAAAGCTAACATAAAATTTCTAACGAGTAACAAGATCCAAAAATATAATTTCCTCTTAAAAATGATCACATGATTATAATTGATGGGCTTGTATAATTTCCGTGCGCTTTAATAAAGCTTCATCAACCTCGTTTATATACCCGGCATCAACCGTGGAAGAGGGGGCGAGGGGCTGGACGCGGCCCCCAACCCAACCAACACCAAAAAAATAATAATTTGTGTATACTGTACAGATATACGGAAAAAAATAAAATATATTTCACTACCATATAGAGATTAATGTCGCCATATCTCCCAAGGTTCCTCTTGCAGTAGTCAATGAAACTATGCTATGATCTGAGGGATTTATTGCCAGTCCAAAATCAGAAATTTTCAGAGTGAAATTCTTGTCTAAAAGAATATTATGAGGCTTGATATCAAAGTGTAGTATTTGCATGTCATACCCCCGATGTAAGTATTCAATCCCCCTCTAGCAATCTCATATAGTTTCATGTAATCAAGAAACTTATCACCTTCCTTGGTAAAAATGTGTTTATCCAAAGATCCATTTGTCATGAGATCATACATGAGAACTTTAAAGCAAAAACCGATAAGTTGCACTACATTAACATGTTGAATTCTTCCAATAGTAGCCACTTCACTGATAAAATCTTGGCCATGGGCCTTGGACTGCTTTAAGATCTCGATGGCCACTTCGTTTCCGCTTCTAAGCATTCTTTTGTACATAGAACCATATCCTCCTTCACCTAGTTTGTGCTGAGAATTTTTAGTGATTTTCTTGATATTTAAGTAAGAGTACCTTATGGGAAAAAATTTGCTATGAGCTTGCAAGAATTCTTCAATGTTCTTACTTATTGCTATGTGCCTTCTTCTATACTTGTAGATCATAAATATTGCAACAAATGATGTCCCGATTACAAATTTCACTACACTAAAAAACACTAAAGAAAATTTTGATAGGTTAGAATAAGTTCTTCTATGAATCATTTTAAGAACAGATCATTGTGGCTTACCTAGTAAGGCTGAAGACTCTAAAGTTGTCCAAAATGCAAAAAAGTTGACACCTGTGGAAGGAAGGAATTATCTGTAAAGGAATTGAAGGAATATAGTTCGGAAAAAGAATATCACTAGGAATCATAGTAGCAAGCTACTCTGTATAAGTTGAATTTTGTCCAAAAGAATATGAGAAGTGGGATACGTGCATTTACAAATAAATGGAAATTATAAGAGTCGTTTCCCATAGATAATAGATGGTATAAGAAACTCCATTTCATTGTTAGCAGTCAACAATTATAGAGAAAGTGATTTTCATTTTTAATTAATAATTTTCTTCCTCATATTGATACATGAATATAATTTTTTAACGACTTTATTAACAAGCGTCTCTTGAATTATTAGTTAAATGACTAATTAAGGAACTAATTAAGAAAATAAGAAAATCTGAACCCTATGCCAACGAAAAACTAGTCATATAGCTGCTCGCACAATCTAGGCACATGCATATGTGCAGCTGATAACTGTGTGGGATGTCTTCCACGGTCACCATTTTTAGATGATGGCGAATCTTGCAACTCCTATATTTTGATTTTAAAATGTAATGCAAAGCTCCTAAAACCTTTCAAACACGCGAATGTTGATACTATAATATGCAAATTCTATCATTATTTTCTTGGATTTTAAATATTTCTTTTGTTTTCCAGTTTAGAAGATAAAGTAGCAAGTGAAAGAGTGTACAGAATCGTACAAAATTGCGATAAAATTTCATTGTCAACCGATGCTTACCACTAGTGTAGAAAATGGGTCCGCAACCCTGATAGCCTTTGTAGATGCTATAGAAATCAAAGAAGCACAAGAAAGTTGGCTTCCAAGTTGCATTCCGAAAAGTTTGACCAAAGTAGACAACAAATCCATCGGCCAAGATGTTATGGATGCGCTCGTAATTGTAGAAGCTACTATTAATCTACTTTTTACCCCCAAAGTCAGCTGATACCCATATCCATTTGCTAATGGTGCAAAAATCCCTAACATCTAGTGCTTTTGGATTGACCAAAGCGTGCAAGTTCTAATTTCATGATGTGTTGAAAGAGTTCGACCCCTCAATACATGGACTGGTGGCAATGTAGACTAGAAAGCTAACTGACTTTGAGCAATTCACAATGATCAATGGACCACCGTGGGCCACGTGGTATGAGTTGCTTGGATCAGAACGGATCTTCAAGTTGTACAGTGCCCACAAATAACTGGGGAGAGACAAGCAGTTATCCTTTTGCAACCCATCATCAATTAATCTAATTTAGTGGGTGGAATAATTGATCGACATTCCTTCACCTATAATCTTCTTCTTCACCTCGTACCTATGCTTAATTCTACTATTGAGTTTGTAACCAAGAAATGCAGGGAAATCCAATAGCTCGTCAAGGTCGCGTCCCATCTCCCCCACCAAATATTCCACTTTCTCTGCCAGAGAATCAGGATTGTATTGAAGTATTTGAGGATGCTTCTTACTCATGAGAAGCACGTCTTCGCAAGAAAACCCGTAACTCAAGAAGAGCTCAATCAACTTCTGCATATTCTCACAACTTGTCCTAGTCACAGCGCCTATTGCAACTGTGAATTCCTTCGTTCTGTACTTGTAACCAATCTTCACCAAAATACCCAGCTTATAAGCAATGCTGCCCTCAAAAGATAGACCCAAAAACAAAGGAGCTTTTGTCAAGAACTTGAAAATCTCATTGGAGTTGAGTCCACATTCTTTGAGAAAACTAATTCTGGGACGCAATTTCCTCTCCCTGCTCGCACTAACAATGTTAGGAAACACAAGAATGATCCTGAATATTTCTTGATCATCTAATCCCACAAATGACCTCAAGAACTCTACATGGCTTTCCAAGTGTTCCACACGGTATTTCAGAAAGGTAGGCAGTTTGCGCAACACTGCCCCGGTTGCATCCTCATCTCCTCCGCTAAGTTCTAGGAGAAACTCCACTCTCAGAATCAATTGGCTATCCATATCAAAGTTAAGAATGGGGGGATGCCTCACAATCAAATCAACCCCACCATAGCGGCTCGAGAAATTAAGGAGCCTTTCAATTTCTCCAAACGGCTTAAGAGACAAAGCCTTCGTTAAATTCACATTGTTGAGAACATGAACAATCTTTTCTCTAGGAATCCCACTGTCAGTCAGCAAATTAACTTTTTCCTCAAATCCAGCTAGGAATCGCGGCTCAGTTGACATAAAGAGACGCTTAAGCTGCATCGGGTCAACCTTTCCATATAATTGGTCGCGCACAAAGAGTAGAAAGGGATCGATTTCACCTGCTGCCAACACAGAAGGGCATTTCGCAACTAAATGGCAGAGCTCAAGGCCACTGATTCCGACCGATTTCAAAGAGGCGACGCGAGCCCGCAACGAACGGATAGACTTCAGCCTCAAATCCGGGTCCCTGGTCAAGAGAGATTCGGTCTCTTTCTCGTTGAGCCCGAGTTCTTGAAATAACACATCCAACGCCCCTGAAAAGGCAAGACTTTCAACGAGGAGTTCGATCAAACATTTCAAATGGCGTTCAAGGACATCAACCGTTTGATGAATTGTCTCTGAGAGCCACTCACCCGGTTCGAACTCGACATTAGGTGATGAGATGACGCGGCGGCATTGCACGTGAAGCAACGGCGCTCTCGATCCGATTCCGGACGGTTGACTCGAATCCAGCAAAAGGGACGACTTGGGGGAAGAGAATGTGGCGGAGCGAGGGACGGAAGCTAAAGATGGCGAGTGCTGCGAGTGGAGAAAGAAAGCGGGGGATCGAGGGCTCCTCAACATCAGCTCGAGCAAGAGAGAGTGAGAGCAGTCGATTACAGCTCTCTGCACAGTGCATTTCCCAATAGCAGAATGGAGGACGGATGGAGAGGACAGAGGCGTAGAGCTAATGGCGGGTGTTTTTTTCGTAACATTTTTTTTTTTTTTTTTGATCATCAAACATCCTCGCTTGATTTACTATTTAATGCAAGGGAAAATTACACTCATAGCGTCAGTGCAAAGAAGATCAAATAAGGGAGGGGGAGGATTAGAAATCCAGTGCTGGGGTAGGCTACTTGTTCGGCATGCCTTCGCTATCCAATCCGCGGGTCGGTTCGTGCTCCCCGTTCATGGGCCAAAGTTAGGCCCGGTAGATGATTTAGGTGTGCTCGGGCCCGGTTCAAAAGTGGTTCCAGTTCTCAACTCAGTTCAGTTGAAGTCTTCAACGCGTGCACCAAAGGCAAGCAGTCAGAATGTACTTGAGGAGAGAGAAATCGGCGGCTTCGAGCGAACTTTAGGGTTTCCTCCATCGCGATCGCTTCCGCGTGAAGAGGCGAAGAGGCATCGACTTTTTTGGCGAATCCATCGACGAGGAACCCCCTGTGATCTCTGCAAACTCCGGCGATGGCTGCTCTGTGCCGGGGAGTTTCTCTTTCTTCGCTGAGGGCTTCGTTTCTGTCCGGATCTGGTTCAAAGGATGCGTCAAGGTTGATTCGTATCGATCCCGGAGGAGGTGGACACCACACTTCAGATAAGGCTTCAGATCTGTTCTTGCTTGTCAATTTTTTGTTTAGTTCTGTGAAACTCTCTACGAACGCCTCTGCTCTGGCTATTGTTTCTTGAGATCTGGGAATTTGATGGTTAAAGATGCTCCGATTTCGTTCCTTCCATATGCTCCACAGTACGACCGCTATGTAGTTAAAAGTTCCCGATGTAACTGGGTTTCGTTTGATGTTACAGATCCACTCTTCGAGTCGGGTAAGTCCAAATCTGGAGATTCGTAGATGCAGAGGAGCGGCCTTCCAAACCGTGGCTGTCCATGAGCAGAGGAGGAGCGTGTGTTCAAGTGTTTCAACTTCCAATTTGCACGGGGACGGATCGGGAAGGTACGATCCTTCGGTGGTGTAGATTTTCCATAGTTGCTAGGGCGTTGTTGCATGCGTTCCGAGAGGAAATTTTTACTTTGGGTGGGGTTGTGGATTGCCGATAAATTTCCGTGGTATCGGGATCGGCTGTGAAAGATGCTGTTGCTTGTGTGTTCTGTGATGGGACTGAGACGTTTCTGAATGTGAAATAACCACTTTTTACTGAATAAGTACCTGATTTTGTGTGCATCCAGACCAGTTGATCCTCCTCATCAGGTAAGCCTATGGGTGTGGTTAGGATTTCACGTACCGTTGTTTCTTCAAACATTGAGTGTATCAGAGGCTCATTCCATGTTCCTATGTCTTGGTTAATTATATCCGCTACTTTGTTTGGTTCATGGTCTGATGCTTCTCCTCTTATAATGCCGCTTTTCAACCACCTCTCTGTTCGGTGCATCACCTGAGGAGCGAGTGAATCCCTTGCTTTGATGAGGCTCTGCCATCCCCACGAGGGCCTTGAGCCTCTGCCAGTGTGCCAGAAGTCTCCTTGTGAGTAATAGAGACCTTTTAATAGTTGAGTTACCAGTAGATTTGGATTAGTGATTATCCGCCACATCTGTTTTGCTAGCATTGCCATATTGAAAGTTTGTAGATCCTTGAAACCCATGCCCCCTTCACTTTTCCTGGTTTTTAGCAAGTCCCACTTCCTCCAGTGAATACCAGCCTTTTGTTCATTGCTTTTCCACCAAAACGCTGCAACTTTTTTCTCAATTGCTTTACATATCGACGTTGGAATCTTAAAGATTGACATAACATATTGTGGGATTGCTTGAATTACAGCTTTCGGAAGTACTTCCTTCCCTGCTTTTGACAACAGTTTTTCCTTCCAGCTATCCAGTTTGGAGTGGACCCGAGCTAAGATCCATGCGAACACGTCTTTCTTGGATTGCCCCCAATCTGAAGGTATGCCCAAATACTTTCCTGTTTTTGTAATTTCTGGCACTCGAAGAGTTGATGCCATATTTCTCCTTAGGGCTGTGGGACATCCTTTACTGAAATATATGCCTGATTTGTTTAGGTTTATTACCTGGCCAGAGGCGAAACAGTATTGATTTAAGATGCCAGCCAAGTTCTGACACTCAACAATTGTTCCGTGCAGGAAAAAGATGGAGTCATCGGCAAAGAGGAGGTGCGATAAGGTAGGGCAGTGGTTGTTCAACTTTATCCCAGTAAGGGTGCCTTCCTGGACTGCTTTCTTCATCAGAATGGAGAGCACATTGGCGACAATAATGAAGAGGTAAGGTGAGAGGGGGTCACCTTGGCGCAATCCACGGGTAGGTTTGAATGATGGTAAAGGATCTCCGTTTAGGTTTATGCTGAAAGTTACTGTGCTGACGCATTGCATGATCCTCTGAATCCAGAAATCACAGAAACCTAATTTTGTTAGACAAGCCTGTAGGAAGTCCCACTCGATGCGATCGTACGCCTTTTGCATGTCTAGTTTTAGGACTGCTTGAAATTTTTTCTTCCTGTTACTAGTTCGCAGTCTGTGCAGCACCTCCTGAACCATCAGTATGTTGTCCTGAATCTGCCTACCTCCCACAAATGCGCTCTGTTCCTCTGCAATTAGGTGTGGTAGAATGGGTTTGAGTCTGTTTGTGAGTACCGTGGAGATGATTTTATATAGGAAGTTGCATAGGCTAATTGGGCGGTATTGCTCTAGTTTTTCAGGCTGTGGGACTTTTGGTATCAGTGTAATGAGTGTTTTGTTCAATGCAGGATCAAGCTTACCGGAGTTGAAGAAGGCCTGTATCTCTTGAATCACTCCCTGGGAGATTGCTGGCCAGTTGTCTTTATAGAAGATTCCATGGAATCCGTCAGGGCCAGGAGCCTTTAAAGCTCCTAGCTGTAGCATTGCTGCGGTAATTTCCTCCTCAGTGAGTGGGGCTGTCAAGGTAATGTTCATTTGCTCATCAACTAGAGTAGGGATGTTCTGTATTATTGGTTGCCAGTCACGGAAGCCCACTGAGTTGTATAGATTCTGGTAATATTGTGCTATCATCCCCTGTATTTGTTGTTCCCCACGAATCCATTCTTCATTCTCATTTTTCAGCATTGTGATTTGGTTTCTCCTTCTCCTCTGAACTGTTGTCGCATGAAAGAACCGTGTATTTCTATCTCCCCATTTTAGCCAGCTAATTCGTGATCGCATACCCCAAAACATCTCCTCTTGACGCCATAGTTGATCTATTTCTTTGATTATCTCTTTCTGTTTACTAACTTCTCCGATGATTTGTGTTCTGTTCATCAGGTCTTGGAGTTCGCCTTTTAGCTAGTTAACCCTGTTCCTTGCATGGCCGAACTTTTGCTTACTCCATTGCGTCAACCTCTTCTGTGCCTGCTTCAGTTTCTCAGCTACGGTAAGATCCTTTGTTAGAGGGTCGTTCCATACTTCTTTGACTATGTTTTTGCTTTCTCCATCTTCACTCCAGAATGCTTCATACTTAAATTGCTTTCTCTTCCTTCTCTTAGGTTGAGCCAGTGATAACAAGAGAGGGGTGTGATCAGAACCTACTGCCGGAAGAGCAGTGCATTCGGCCTCTGGGTAAGTGAGTCTCCATTGAAGTGAGCAAAAAGCCCTGTCTAATCTTTCTTTGACCAAACTGTCTTCCTCACGTTTATTTGACCAGGTGTAGGAACACCCTTTGCTTTCAAGATCCATGAGGGAGCATTGATTGACGAAGCTTCTGAAAGCAGTTAGCCTGTAATTTTCAACTCTGTGTTTGCCTACCTTCTCCCAGTGGTTTAGTATCTCGTTAAAATCTCCTAGGCACAACCAAGGTATTCGGTAATGCATACTGACTGAGGAGATCTGTTCCCATAACTCAATTCTTTCCCTAAATACAGTTGGAGCATGGACGAAAATAATTTGCATTTCTTGGTTGCTGTTTTGCAGGTAGCATCGTGTAAATATGGCCGTGGCTGAGGAGGAGTCAATTGTTACCTGCAGTTGATCATCCCAGAATAGAGCTAAGCCCCCTGCTATTCCCTCCGGATTGACTATATAGCTGTTTCGAAACTTTAGCCTCCTTTTTATCCTGAGCACTTTCGTTCGAGTTTTTAGTTTCCATAATGAAAACGAGATTGGGCCGTTCCTGAGTCACAATGACTCGCAATTCCTGGAATGTCAGGGGATTGCCCAACCCCTGACAATTCCAGCTTAACATCTTCATGGGTAAGCTGGTGGCTTATTAGGGCTAGCCACCAGAGCCCATTGGTCTGACTTCTCTGCCACCCGAATAGGTGCATCCACTAGTTGAATTGTTTTCTCTGACAATTGAGCTGATGTTTGTGCTCCATAGGGACAGAATCGCTTCACTTTTTTTGAATTTGTTGTTTTCACACTCTTTCCTTTTAACTTTGCAGGAAGGGTCATCTCCATTTCAATCCCAGCTTCCTTCATTTGTTCCTCTTGTAGTGTCAAGACTGATTCTTCATCGATACAAGTATTTCCTCTCTTCTGAGGACTTCTTTCTTCCATTAGAACTAGGGCTCGAGCTGAGGAGACAGGACCTTTTTCTTCGAAACAACTTGCCCGATCCGACCATGAACGTGGTCTCATCGTATCCCACCTAAATAATATAACGATGCTTTTAGGCTCCAATTGAAAAATGAATAATTTAAAAAATATTTCTTAAAATAATTATATCCCTTGCAATAAACATTTAATAAAAAGTATTTGTTATTTATAGCAATTTATGTCTATATATTTACATGCACTCATTTTGTAAGAATATAAACAATCATTTTTCAAGAAAATATTTTATAATCATTTACTTTCTATAAAACAAATGAAATATTAATTTAATATATTGTACATAATCAATAACTTACCCATGTGAATACTACACTAACTATTTATATAAATGACTGGCTTTATTCATAATTACGATGATGATTTTAATTTAATTATAAATAGCATTTTGCCATCAATGTAATTGACATAATGATAAATGAGACACTTATCTTTTACGAAATCATAATCGCAATTCTCGTTGTAGGCAAACTTCTAAATGACTAAAATTTCTTAACTATTAGCATCTCAGTGAGACTACAGTAACAGGTTTGTCAACCATAAACTTTCAGCCTAGGCGGTGCAAAATAACTATCCCTCAAAATCAAACACTTCATAATGGACGTGGAAACTATTTCAGTAACGTTTAGAGGGAGTCACTACATTGGTCACTCCTTTTCTCTTGACTATTTAAGCATAGGAGTCAGGAAGAGTGGACGGACTTGTTTTTTGCCAACCCACGAGAATCATGCTTTCTCATTTTAAATTTAATTAGTTATAAGACTTTTGTCCTGTCTTATGTCGCTTTACTTTTGAGCTAATAAACGGGAATGTCGACATAATTATATTTGTGCATTCTTCATGATGCTCGTTAAGAAGGCTAAGATAACGATTGTATTTTATGTACAAAATACAAGTTGTAAATTGATTAGAAAATAGGATGTATATAAGTCCCTGTCAATACGTAACTGAACTATTACCTTAATCAAACTGGCCACTTTCTCATTCTCATTCTTGAAACATAATTAATAAATCTTAGTCGATACATTTTGAGAAATTTTTTAAAAACATTTACTATATTACCCTTTTGAGTCTTGAGCATCTCTTTGATGCTTTGAGGCATGGTGGTCCGATTGGTAAATTAGTTGCAAATGTGACGAGTGTGTATATCACTAAGAGCATCGTGCCTAAGACACAATAAACAATGTGCCAAAGCTCGGCCATTCGAGGGGCAACATAAGTCAATCTCGACTCAACCATTTCGATGCTTACAATGCTCGGCTTGACAAAGCCTTACCGGACGGAACCAAAAATCTTCAGTTCAGGATCTTGAAAAGAATTATTACAGAATGGGAAGCAGAGACGTTTGAAATTAAGGGGAGCTTCCCTCTTTCTTTCTCAGCTTTGGGACCAAATATTTTATGTTTGATTTCGACTGGGGGAAGGACAATATGCTTTTTAGTTCGATGGGATTTTTAAGAGAGAACTTTGTGGCGAGTTGATGATGAGGATATGAACAAAAATGTTGATGTGGTTCATAATCTTTAGCCAAATAGAGCAGCTAATAATTCCAATAGTTTAGCTCTTATGCCCATCTAATGAGTCCTTAAGCTAGCCTATATTCTACTTTGATTGTATATGAGTTCTCATTGTATTTCAGTCTGATGGCTATGTTTATGTAGATTATGGCATCGTAAATTTTAACCTATTTGAGTGTCAAATAAATAACAAATCAATGCTAACAAGAACTTTTTTCCATTGTCAACATTTATGGAAAGAAATACCAAAAAAATCATAAACCTTTTGCAGTTGTGTCAATTTAGTCCTAAACTTATTATTTTTTTTAGCCAATTGAGTCTTAAACATTTTATAATTGTGTCAATTCAGTCCTTCCGAATAAATTGGCCGACCGGTGCTGACATGGCCACCGGTCGGCGCCACTATTAAATTTTTTAATAATATTTTATTTTTTCAAATTATTTTATTAATTTATTAATCTTTTTTTTTTTTACCTTTTTTCTCTCTTTTTTTTTTTATTCCTCACTCCTTCTTCCTTTTGGCTCTAGCGACCGGCCAACCTTTGCCGATCACCGGACTGAGGCGGCTGGGCAAGCTCACCTTGCCGTCGTTAGGCGAGGGCAAGCTCGCCCAGCCACTAGCAGGATGAACTCCTACCAAATTTGGCAAGGGCTCTCCTTGCTAGACCTAGTGATGGCAAGGCCCCCTTCGTTGTCCTTGGGTGAGGGCGACCTCGCCCAACCACTAACTGGGCAAGCCCTTGTTAGATCTAGCGAGGCTTCGCCTCGCCATCGCTGGGTAAGGACTCCCCCTCCATTGCTGGCAAGGGCTCACCCCGTCAATGTTTGGGCAAGCTTGCCCTCGCCCAGCGACGCGAGGCGAGCCCTCGCTAGATCCGGCAAGGCCAGCTCGCCCAACTGCCTCAGTCTGACAATTGATGAGGTTGGTCAGTTGCTAAAGCCAAAGGAAGAAGGAGGGAGGAGGAAGGAGAAGGGAGGGGGGAAAAAGAAAGAGAAAAAAGGTAAAAAATATTGAAAAATTAATAAAATAATTCGGAAAAATAAAAATATTATTAAAAAATTTATCGACGGAATCAACCAATAGCTACATCGTTGTCGACCGCCAATTTTGACCGGAATAACTGAATTGGCACAATTGTAAAAAGTTTAGGACTCTTGGTAAAAAAAAAATAAGTTTATGACTGAATTGACATAATTGCAAAATGTTTTAAGACTTTTTTAGTAATTTCCCAACATTTATGTATTTCAGACAAATCAGTGGATTTATTCAAAAAATTACCAAATTCTATGCTCCGTTCAATTTTTCACCTCCAAGAATTTGCAAGCAAGCAAAGAACATGCAATTCCGTGATGACATTTTGAACGAGCAAAGTCCCAAAACCTATCGAAAGATCTCTATCTCCAGAAAAGATGAAACTTAATATCTAGATCAACTTGAGATATTATGATTTGTGTCCAAGGATGTGGCATTGCCACATCAAATAGTCTGGAGAGATGTTTTATTTGGCCTTTCTATTGCGGTCCATGCTGAACATGATATTATACACAAACCACTGAGAATGTTAGCTCGGAAGCTTTATTTATCATTTCACCAAGCATTTCGTTCCACCATCTTTAGATAAATTCTCAAATGGCCTTTGTAAAGAATTGTTTTCCTCGTAGCTCCCCGCCAAACTGATTTTTTTTAATCGATATGAGTAAATGGTCAGGCTGAGAAATGACTGTAAAAAGTATGAGTACTCCGTAATTTTCCCACGGCTTATCAGTTCTTTCTCTTCGCCTGTTACTATGCTAACTATGCTAACCGTGGAAAATGTCGAATTAGCATTAGTTACGCTATCTTTTCTCAAATATAGAAGTATGTAAAGAAAACATAAAAAACCGAGAATAGAATCCCAAAGCTCTAGACATTATATGACCAGGAAATTCCAGCAAGAGCCAGTTTTTGTCCATGGAGCAGATGCGAAAATGTTGCAGAATTAAAGAATAAGCTGTCACGCCCCAATCCTCAGGCACACGCACATCCCTTATCTTTGGTCGATTTTGAAAGCGATATCCCAAGACGTATCGCCGACTATTTTCATTTTAATATGCACATGTGGAAGCAGTTATAAATCCCCAGACAATAAAGCAACGAAATAGAAAAGTAGTGCCATATTTTTTCATACCGAAATTCACAACTACTCTTTTATACAAGCACCTCATAGTATATAATGCAATACTATTCACAGGGGTTTGACCTAACACTTATCCACATATAATCAAGGTCTGACAAAACAGGATGGGATCTCAGTCCTCATCCGGGTCGTACTCAGGATCCTCCTCATGGTCATCTTCTTCTCCAAATTCTTCCTTCTCATTTGGTTCCACATTAGGGTTCTCCTCTTCAGATTCCTCCTCCTCAGGTTCCTCATCAGGGTCCTAAAATGGTTATTCAATAACTATTGAGACCACATCTCAGCAAGTTCTACCCCCTAAGACCCGATTAGTAAACTAATACACCTTCGGGCTGCCTATGCACAACATGAGTCAAAGGACTTACCTTGGCCTCAGATTCCACCTGTATATTAGCACAGATCAAATAGGCATCCAAGCAATCATATCACTGATCGAAGCATCAATCAAATCAACCCAGTCGATTACATACTAACAAGACCACTCATGGTCATTTCCATTCGATCAATCAATTCACAACGTCAGATCAAAGCAATGATCAATCGACCTAGTCGATTACATGTCAATGATGACCATTCCCTAGCCAATTCAGCTCAATCAATCAATTCATGACAAATGGATCAAATCATATTGGTGATTTCATCTATACTTGATAATTATTCTCAATGTTCCAATTCAACATTCCCACTCAAAAGTATACTCAAGGCTCTAGAGGTGACCCAACACGAAGTCTTGTCATCGTGCGGTACTTAGTCCTTAACCACCAATAACAACAGTATAAGGCGCTAGAGATAACTCACACGAAATCTCGTTATCGTGTAGTACTTAGTCATTCACTACAAAAAGCAATAGCATAAGGCACTAGAGGTAATTCACACGGGACCTTTCTATCATATAGCACTTAGCCCTTCACTATGCATGACAATACTGCAAGGCCCTAGAGGTAATTCCCATGTGACTCAGGTCGCCATGTAACACTTCGCCTTTGACTACAATAAGCAATGGTATGAGGCACTAGAGGTGACTCACACGAAGTCTTCTACTCGCGTAGTACTTAGTACTTTACCTGCTCATGGCCTCCCTCAACACAACACACATCGCATTAACTTCCAATAATCATCTTGCTTCAACTATAAACCAACACACGATTAATCCCTACAATGTGCCTCGCACTTAAATTCCTCAATTAAAGTAATGTCTTGGCCTAATTTCTTTGTGTTAAAAGTACTCGATAAAATATCATGCATGGGCACATGGCTTGCCTGAGCCAAAATATAATATTTTCCTTTCCATAACTTCCATATTTTTTGTAGTCCATTCACATATTTTTGGCATTATCAACCGATGCCCGGTTATTTTTCAATTAATAACCAAAGATTATTTAGTTAAAGAATAATTCCTAATTTCACAAATAATTTAATTCAGCACAAAATAAAGCTCAATTAAATAAACGGACTGTGCCACAACAACAGCATAAAATTTTGGTCACCGGCCATCTCAATTGAATTTCCGAAAAAATAAATAATTAAATAATTAATTTCGAAAAATAAATAAATAAATATTAAAAATCCAATTTAGGCCCGTGATGCCTAATTGGAACCCGAAACGGGTCGGGAAAACCCCGAGATGCATTCAATAAATATTAGAAGCTCTCTACTTGCTAATGACTAGGTCTAACCACCTAACATGCATCATTAAGTCACTAATTTAATTGTCCTAAACTAATCTAACCACCTAATTGCACTTAATAAAATCTAATCAACTTTTAAGTATAATTAGCAAACTAAGAAGGCATTAGTGAGCAAAACTCACTTGACAAAGCGAAGACCGGAACACTGCAATGGCAACGCGACGGCGGATACTCGGGCCGGGCCTACTAGCCTTGCAAGCCCACAGAAAATTCTGGGTTTGGACTGAACCTGCAGTTGGGCTTGGCCTCGCGGGCTTGGGCTTGGAATTGGGCTTCCAATGGGCTGGACTCCAAAGCTGAAGATCGGCTTGGGCCGAATTTCACATGGCCTGATCTTCGGCTTCAAATGGACTGAACAAGAAAGCCCAATGGAACTACATAATTCCTAGGCCGAGCTGAGGCCTTCGAAGAAGGATTGCAAGCTTGCTGATGCGAGCTGAAATCCACTGATCCATGGACTGAATTGCTGGTCTGTTCTTGGGCCGAAACTTGTTGGACTGAAATTGGAAGTGGGTTGCTGGGCCCAATGAAATTCGCTGGGCTGGAAAGAAATCGTGGCTTGCTCGGTTGAAAATTACGGGGCTCCTGGGCCCGTGAAATTGAAGATTGCTGGGCCGAAATCCATCGGCTTCGTGCGGGGCAGCAAGTCTGGTCAACAGAGATAGCGAAGGAGTTGAGGAAGCTGGACTTGGTGGCCGCGAGCTAGAGAAGACCACGCATGGCAAGATCGAAGGAGAGAGCAGCTTCGGCCGCTTGCTGGAGTCAACACACGGGCAGGGGATCAACTGGTGTTGACTGGATGCATGGCTTCGGTGGAGCAATGGACGACACGGGCAGCTGCAGCAATTTTACTGGTCTTCGGTGGCCGCTTGAAGATGAACGTTGACTGGAGAAGCAGCCGTTGGTGGACGAAGAGAGCTGCCGAGGAATTGACACGTGAGGCTGAGGAGCTGCTTCGGTGGCTTCGGTTCGGTGGACTCCGCGGGATGCACGAGAAGGCTTCGGTCAACAAACCAAAGTTTGTTGCTGAGTGTTGACCCCAGAGCAGGCTGGAGGAAAAGAAACGAACACGTGGGCTTTGGGCTGCACGATGGAATGAGCAGGGCTGGTCTTTGAACGCGCGGCAGAGAGAAAGAGAGAGAGAGAAATGAAAGGATGAAGTTGCCAAGAAGAGGAAGATTGAGGCTGAAGTCGTCGATGCAGGGGTTGTCCACGCGAGAAGATGGAAGCCAGCTGCTGGGACGTGCTCAACAAGCCAAGGAAAAGGAGGAAAAATCAACACAAATATCCCTTCCATTAATTGCTTGGTCCCCCCTTTGGCTTGCAAAAAATATCCCAATGTCCCCTATTTCTTTCTTGCCCTTTTTATCCACAAATAAATCAAATTGATATCAAATGTTGCACCCCCACCATGCTCCGAATTTCTTCCATTTAAGCTTCAATTTCTCCAACAAGTTCCCTAATTGAGGTCCAAATTTTGTAGAAGAAAATGCCATAAAATTTCTACAAGTCCTCATCGCCAACAAATAGGCGGCTTGAAAGTCAAAACTCCCTTAAATTCGCCAAGATGAATTTCCGTTATTTTCCGAATTGCTAGATACGATTTTCCGTAAAAATCCCGAACTCGATGGAATTTCTCCAAAGGACAAGACGACGCTCTATACATGAACCGTGACATGCTCCAATTTCCGATTCCCGAAACCGAATTCTATTTTGTGGTTAAAATCGATTGAACACGATTTTAGTCCGATCCGACCTACCGGGTAGCTATTAGGGATTTTACTGCGATTATATCTCTTAACGGCTTCACCTAATAGATTGGTTAACTTATGAGTGATCGGCTCAGAGAAAATAAATCATAGGCGTGCCGGCGAGATGCCCATTTCATATATTCAGGACGGGTCGAAAATTCAGGATGTCACATAAGCAGAGACACTTGTATCTAGCACTTTAGCTTGCTCAATATGGAGAAAAACAAAGAGATCTTGCATAGAATCCGTACCTGTATTTACTACATTGTGATGAAGGAAGTTCACGATGACGAGGAGCAATCGGTAAGTACATCGCTGAGTCAATAGTCAGCTCCTTCGCAAGAGGAATTGATATGCAATGTAGGCCCAAATTGTCCTTTACCCACCTCTGACTCAGAGACCTTTTTCGACGAATCTCCTCCAATAACTCGAGCCTCTGGTCGAGTCCCCTCCTAAGTGAGGCCATCTGTTCATTATTATTTGCTTCTGGAAGTTGGTTCATGTAGACCTTGAAGTTCAGCCTATGAATTCTGCCATCCATTGGGCGGGTCTGGCTGTCGTACTTTGAACACTTCGTTATGTGAGATTTCAAAGGTTCTAGCCCTCCTTTCATGATGCAGTGGAGCAACGAACGTCAATGGAACTGAAAGAGACAGCTCTACAGCCTCCTGTCACAACGAGTAGTCTTTCTCATCAGGATGATTCTCCAGTGAGCATGAAAAACCTCGAGAATGAGTAAGAAACTCAATTCATCTTAAAGCTACTCACCTACTTTATAGGATTCTTAACTCAAATTACATGCTGGTGGACATTACTTAAATTTCTGCATCCTGTCATCTGCCCTCCTTTAAATATATGCATCATTCGAGAGTGCAAGTGGCTTTTTAGGCTTATGGCATGATGTGTAGCATAATGTAATTCGCCTCGTCAACTCTTGCTTAAGAGGGCATGAGTATTCTTTTGATAGGAATTGTATGTTTAGAAGATCATATTGCTACCACTGATAAAACACATTGCCGGCAACAACATGACAGTTGAGGTGTGCATTGTAGTCGAAAAGCTTTAGATTACATGCAGCCATTTGCTGAGGGGAAACTAGTAACGAGTACCTGTTGCTTTCCCCTGCTCTGACAGGTCCAAATGCTGCAATAGTAGAGGCCTTGCAGAGGAACAATATGGAGCTAAGATGTACAGCAGGAACGATGCCCCATTTGACAGAAAATATTTTCCTCACCAAAAAGTAGATGCAATACTTGCGATTGCTTGATCATTGCATGAACCCCTCCAGGATCATGCCTCTCGGTTTTAAACCAGTGTTTGCCCATGAAAGCTGCTCTTGTTTCTTCTCATCGCCAATTTCCTAAATTTATCCACTCTGAAGCAGTTTGGGAAATGTTGTAGCAACTTATGGCATGAACTCACATAGTTGAAGATAAAGCACAAGAAATTGCCACATCCGAAAATGTAGAATAACTAAAAGTCAGAGTCATTGGCCCAAAAAGAAAAAAAGAAAGAAAGAAAAGAAAAAGTCAGAGCCATTACGAGCAAAATTTCCAAAACAAAAATCATACAGAATATTCGGCCAATGAATGAATTATGGGGCATCAGGACTGCATGTTGGGAACGCCTAGGATAGAACAGAACATAAATATGCAGTGTCCGAAAACGGCACACTCCAAAAAAATCCAAGGCAAAGCGTGACTGTATTCGATTCCTTGAATCATATTGCTGAAAGATTGCAAGCTTCATTTGAGGTCTTCTGCTTGGTCTCTCGACAGTAGGAGTGCCACATCTATATAAATTTCAGGACATAATATTTACGTTGTTGGGCTTGCTAGGGAAATAATAGAATCCCAGTTCAAGTAACATAGAAAGAAAGGAGAATAAAAAACGGAGATTCAATTTACACAATGAATGAGACAATTTAAGAAGCATTGTGGCCGGTAGTCATTGTATGAGCATGTTTAGTCCGTAAAATGGTGGAACTGATTTGCATCCCTTACGACCATATATCTTCTGTTTGCCATGTATCGTAGATTGACAATCTCCGCAAAATGTGGAGATTTTTAACACCCCAACAGATTTCGGACTGGAGTACTTGTAAGGCCAAAAACAACAGCAATTTTTTCCGCTGTGCTGGAGCAAATATTGTTCCTTTTGTCCCTCCTCCACACCACTAAAGAACAAATTCAAAACATTACCCGTTTTCTTTATTTGACTAGCCAATAGGTCCAGTTCGTGATAGATCACCCACATAGAACTTGTGAACATTAATCGTCACTTGAATCAAGCTACAACCAGCTTCTTTTAAA
The DNA here is from genome assembly GCA_017140475.1 of Eucalyptus fibrosa. Lineage (NCBI taxonomy): Eukaryota > Viridiplantae > Streptophyta > Magnoliopsida > Myrtales > Myrtaceae > Eucalyptus > Eucalyptus fibrosa. The sequence goes on along the minus strand of CM029515.1, from coordinate 5,437,511 downwards.
TATAAACTTCATAGAATTGTTCCATCTAGGACCTTCCTTTTCCCATTTTGATAAGAGTTATTTCTTGCGTAGATGAGTAGTGTTTACTTTGTAAAATGGATACATGTATGTTTTCTCTAAAAATGAATTTATAAGTTGAAACCAGCAGTTCTTGATATCGACAAATCATACGCCGACAGTGACCTGTTAAGTAGCAAGATCGCATGTTATAGTTAGCTTTTAAATTGAATAATCACATTATAAGGAAGGAAAATTCTCGATGTCCATCACCTTCCCTCACCTTCCCTCACCTTTTTTGTCTTTGCTTTCTTGCCAATTTGTTTATCCTGTTGAAGGAGGATGCAAGAGAGTTAAACCATATGAATTACAAGGACACAACATTAACCTAAGAGCTAGAAGAACACAATCTCGAAAATAAGTCCCACCTAACATAATCCTAGGTTGCGGGGAATGTAACAAGTATACAACCTTTTCCAATCAAACTAAGGATGGTTCTCTAAACATTGTCTTCTGCTTTAAAATCTTGATGGCCATCATGTTGCTACTTCCAAGCATTCCTTTGTACACGAAACTGTAACTCCCTTCACCTAGTTTGTGGTTAAAATTTCTGGTGATCTTTATAAATTGAGTAATAGTACCTTATGGGTTAGAATAGCTTTTTTTTATGGTGATCTTCATAAATTGTAATGAGCTTGCAAGAATTCTTCAATGTTCTTGTCCATTGTTAAGTGCCTGTTTTTATACTTGTAGATTAGAAATGTCATGACAAATGGTGTTCCGATTATGAACTTCACTACGCAGAAAACATTGAGGAAAACTTTGATAGGTTAGAATAGCTTTTTTTAAGAAATTATTTTAAGAACAAATCATTTCTGCATTCCTACTAGAAAGATAAAATCTAAAGTTGTTCAAAATGGAATATCATCTAGGACACCCGTGGAAGGGATGTGAAAAAGAATTGAAGGAAAACAAGTATGGAAAACAAAACTCACGAGGAAACAGAGAAGTAGGAAGCTACTTTGTACAAGTTTTCTCTAGAAGAATATGAGCAGTGGCATGCATGGATTTACAAACAAATGAAAATAATGAGCTTCGTTTGCATAGATGATAGACGATATAAGAAACACCATTTGCTTTGTTAGTAATCAACATATAAAGAGAAACAGTGATTTTCATTATGAATAAATAATTTCGTTCCTTATGTCGTGAGCCTCCAGCAAAGTCTCAGTAATTAGGCTCGACGATTAAGTGGCAGTGGCCGTGAGGCAACCGGCATGTTACACCTCAGACGTAACGATGGTTCAGCAATGGCAACGATCGTGCATGATGAGGATTGAATGAAGGCGGTGAGAAGGGGATGATTGTTGGATGTATGCCCTAAAGCTATTATGTAATAGTTACATATTAGGGATTTCAGTTGTACTTTTATTATTATCATTAATGGCAATGACGTATTCATTCATTTGTCCAATTATTTTATATTTATGAATGATTCCATAAGATTAGTTGCAACTAGACCTATTCTTGAGACGACAAGCATATATGTGACGGGTTCATAGTTAGACTGAATCTTTAAATCATTCCCGGTCGATGGATTACTGTTGAGACCGGTGTATTCTTCGCTATTAAGTATTGGATACTTAAGGGAATGATGAGTCACATGTCATTGGGTATTATGATGCCTGAGTTAGAACACAGGTGTTTGTATTAGACAAGTTCACTGAACATGACGCATATGGCACGATTAGCGACATGGAAGCTTTTAGCGTGGTCAATGTCTAATTATTCATGCTTTGGTCTTGTGTAAATAATCCTTAGACCTGAGGCACAGTGTTGACTTGTGTATTGAATAACTATGGTTCACAGGTGTACATAATGCCAGGTCGTTGATCCGTCTTTATACCTAATGGTCATAGTTCGTTCATATACGAAGTTGTACGTGTGTGCAATATGGAATCTGTCTTCTTGTTATATTCAAGGTATAATAATGATGTCCTATGCGATCTAATTATGACACTGCATTGAAATCCTCGGTCGGGGTTGTAACTGAGAATAAATTGTTTATGTCTTAAATAAAATGCATGTCAATTATATTTGTGCACATGATTGAATTAGTGACTTGACAAATATTCCATGGTCTCTGTTTGATCAGGACATAGTAAGACAGAGGGATTGAATTACATTGTAGTCAAAGCTGACAGGTTCATTATGTTCTTAAAGTACTCACACTATCTGGGTAGCCATGACATATTGCTAGATGTCAATTATGGCTTGTAGGATCGAAAAAATTAATCGGGACAATTAATTCTTTTGGAAGTACTAATGTGTTAGTACAAGTCTTACTATTAGCTTAGTGATGAACCTAGGGATGTCACACACCATAAACAATTTGGATAACGTGGAACAATAGAGAAATAATGTTGCAAATGTGTTTGCAATTACTGCAATCGAATTGTGTCGATTTGAAATTAAATTAAATGAGATTTAATATAATTTGTATTATAGTCACGAGCCTATTTGCATATGATGCACACGCATGCCCGAAGTGGATACATGTTAATGTATTCCATTTGTACATATAAAGATTATGTTCTCTTTATTTTTAAAAGGGATTGATTAATTAATTATTTGTCCGTTTAATTAATTAATAAATTAATTAATACCTTTTAATAACCAATAATAAAATAATATATAAAGCTTCTTGCATGTGCACGAAGCACATGCATGAAACTTGGATGGTTTGCAACCGCTGACCATCATCCACGAAATCGTGCATGAACGGTCAGCAGTTGCTGACCATCATGCACGAAGTCGTGCATGAGCAGGGACGATCAGCAACGGTTGCTGATTGTCCATCGATCAGCAACCGTTGTTGATCAGTTTATATCTTTATTTTTAAAAGGTTTGTTTTTGCGACAAAAACAAGGGTTGAAAAACCGAGAAAGGTGGGCGTGCGTTTTGTGTTTTAGAGAGAAAATGGGTTGCTGAAAATAAAGAGAGATGTGCGTGTTCTTGTGTTCTTCGAGAGACGCGAGAAAGTAGAGTGTTTTCTCGTTTGGGCCGTAACTATAATACATCGAGGATACGGCGGATCATTTCCACAAGATTGCTAGCACGATCATCGTGGTGAATATCCGAAAGTTCTCTCTTCCGTTCGATGTTCGTTGTTGGTGTGTCTAAACTAGAGGTCCGACGCTTGTGGGACTCGAACTGTAGAACATCCGAACCAATTCGTTTCAAAGCGCGCTTCGAGAGGTAATTCATTTAACTCCCTATTTATATTCAGATTTTTGATTAAAACGCACGAACAACGCCTTAGGAGAATCATGTGTTGGGAAAATATGGCTTCGAATTGGGTAGAGCAATAAAGTCAGATCTTTAGAGTAATCAAGTCGGCTTTTGAGGCGTGATATCACTTTCTTTAAGGATTTATTTGCCCCACAACGTTACTAATGGTCACTGACAAATTTCTCCAAGATACAACAAAGTCTCAAAATGAGAATACTAGATAGCAATTCTAGTATTTCTCCAGGGTCTCTCATGGGAAACAATTGAAAATAATGGCTGTAGTTTCTTTCGAAAGAAGATGAAAAATGGAAGAAGATAATCATTTGATCTCAAAACAAATGTACTTATATATGTCTTTCGAATAAATGCAACTCTTCAAAAGATTGCAAAAAGAACAAAGGCAACGTTTCAGAAAAGGTTACAAAATGAATAAGTACGTCTCAAAGGCTACGTTGAAAGGACATAAGAAATTCGGAATTAAATAAATAAAAAATAATTGTAACTTTTCGTGAACAATCGCACTGTTTCAACAAGACTTTATAGTTAATTTTTTTTTATAGAAATAAATCCGAATTTTTTTTTCAATAAATAAAAATAATGATCGTTGGTTAGTGTCAAATCTCGTCACGTGCGCACTCACATCTTTTCGATATGAGACAAGACACCTTTTCATTTGTTTTATAAACAAATTACCAACATCATGTATAAAATATATCTTTCTTTTCGCTGCGTTCTTTTTGTTAATTTTTCTTATACATGATTCATGAAACCCCAACAATGACTACATCCTTCCCCCAACAATGACTACATCCTTCCAGGGGTAAGCAAACACCAGCAGAAGCATGAATCCCACCGTAGCTCTTGTCTAATGTGGAATAGACAAACTGAATTCATCTTCTCTTGAACTGTACAATTAGAGAACCAAACCACTTAAACCCTTCAGGGACATCACTGCATAACATGCTTGCTCTCTTGTAAAGGAACGACTTATGAACTCAGCAAACCTCTGAGCTCAATGGCAACTCGCCAGACAAATTCTGCTTTGTCAAAACTATGGCAGTTAGCTCAATAAGAGATCACTCAAACCAACTGGAATTGGCTCTAAGAATCTATTTCCGCTGAAGTCCAGTATAATCAAGATGCTGATTTCCGTTATTTGCTCCGGTAAACTACCAATGAAGCCATTGCTTCCTTTTTCAAAGCTTCAAGTCCCCATGAGAGATTACTGATACTTACAGGAACTGAACTTGAGAGCAGATCGCCTCCAAGAGATGAAAAAACTCTCAAACTTCTGAATTTACCCACGAATCAAGAAACCTTCCCGGTAAGTCCATTCCCTTCGAGATAAAGCATTTGCAAAGCACTGCAGTTTCTGAACTCAGCAGAAATGGGCTCCACCAAAGGAGTTATGCCTCATACTCATACTCAGGTCCTTCAGTCTGCGTGTGTTCCGAGCGAAGCTATTCCTCTGAGGCATATCATCAAACAGCGTCCGTGCATTATCCATTTGGACTTACCTCATAACAGAGAGAATAAAAACAATGTATTCCGCTGAAGAAGGCATATAGATTCCTATTACACGTGGTACATAGACGTATCCTGATTCAATCCGTAGTGCGATGAAGCCTTTGAAGCCGCGCAGTTGACGATTCCGCAATCAAACATGTCAGGACGAGTAGTTTCGACTTTAGATCCTTTTGGTTTTGGTTGTGTGCGATGAGCATGAGCCGTGGATCATCAATTCCTAGTATTGAGCTTGAGAGTTTCATCTATGGAGGTTGAGCTTGCTGAGAAGAAGGTGAATCTGTCAAAAAGGAAACTTTTAGTCCTATAACTGAAATCCAGCGATGGAGAGAGAGCTTGAGTTGGAGATGGCGGTGGCATTGGATTGTCGTCGTGTTTGGGCTACTGTGCTTGATGGGCTTAGGGTGCGAATGATAACACTTCTTAGCTGGGGAAGAGTTTTTTTTTTTTTTTTGAGAAATAGTTCTTTTTTATTTTTATTCTGGGGAACAATTTCTGAGTAAAAGAATCTGTTTGGTAACTACACAAAATTTTTACTCTTGAAATAGAAAAAGAATAGAAATGTGTTTGGTAACGCAACAGTTTCTTTTTTGTATTTATTCATTTTTTATTCTTGCTCATGGATCGCCGACCGTCAACCGCCGGCCGCTGTCACCCCGCTGCTGCCACTGCATGACTACCGGCCGTCGACTGTCACCACCGACCGTCGCCGCACAACCCATCGGCCGCAGATGGGCTGTGCGGTGGCGGGCGGGCAGCAGCCCGACGGCGACGGCCGGGACCAGCGGTGGTGGATCAGATCGTGACTGCGGCAACGACTGGCAACGGTGGCGGCGACGGCCAACACAACGCGGTGGCTCCGAAGCGATTGAAGGTGGCCACGGCAAGAGAGAGAAATAAAAGAAAAATAAAAAATAAAATTAGCTTATTTCTAGAAATTGTTCCTGGGAACAAGAAACAACTTTTTTTTGCTTCTCGTTTCTACTCCATATCTATTCCTGGGCTAACTTTCTATTTCCGGTAATAGAAAGACAACTTGGCATTACCAAACAGGTTTCTATTCTTTTTTTGTTCCAGGGAACAAAAGAATAGAAATTCCAAGGAACAAAAATGTTGTCATGCAATGCCTTAAAAGGAATTGGATTTCACCAATTTGAGGTGATGGGCTGGATTGCCTTAAGCCCAAATGGAGTGAATGTGGCCGGACTCCATTGATGGATCTTCCATTGATCTTTTTCTTTTTTTTTTTCAATTCTCTATTCTATATTTATTTATTAAGTTTTTTAAAAGAAAAGGTGCATATTCGATTAGTCTGTTAAAATTCTGGTCTCAACACCTACTATCGATACATGAAATGGAATACTATGTTTCAAGGAAGTTGTCAAAAGAGTGTCTCTTGAATTAGTCAAGTGACTAATTAAGGAACTAATTCACGAAAATTAGAAAATCTAAACTCTAGGCAAACATAAAAGTAGTCATGTGGCTACTCACGATACAGTCGCTTTAGTTTCTTTCTTTTTTTTTTTTTTTTACATTGGGAGTTCTAGCCCTTCCATGGAAAGGAGATACAATCTTGGCACACATATATCTACAGCTGATGATGAATCCGTTTGCGAGTGACTTCAACTGTCCCTTTTTTATCCTAGAAATCTCGCAACTCCTACAATTTGGTTTTCATAGGTAATGTGAAGCTCTAGAACGTTTCAAACACACATATATTGATGTGTATTAACGCGTACAACTTGTCATTATTTCATGGATTTAAAATATTTCTGTCATTTTTTAGTTTTGAAGAGAAAGTAGTTAGTGAAAGTGTGTGCAGAATCATGCAAAATTGCTGTTACATATCATTGCCAACCGATGCTTACCGCCCCATGGTACTGGGATCCACAAACCTGACCTTCGAAGATCCTACTGAAATCACTGGAGGCATAGCATCTAAAGTATATGAATCAAAGTAGCAAAAGAAAGTTGTCTTCCATGAGGTGCTATCATAGAGATGAGTCAACTCAAATGTCGTACCCCAAATAGTGGAGTGAAAATCTCTACGGTTGGGTCATGTGTGTTAAATCCGAAGAATGATTGCCTAGTTGAATCTTCACATTGGGATGTGGAAGAAATTAGCGGAATGCTAGATGAAGTTGATAGAGTTTTCAGTTCAATCTCAGTTTCGCCATAGTCACAAGCCGGCACATGATTGCTCGGGTATAGAAATGGCTTGGGAGATGTTATTAGCTTAACGGAAGGACTCATGCACAATAAAATTGCAAGTTTTAAGATTTAGACAAGCAAAATGGAAGTTTTAAGACTCAAATACATTATGTTGACCAAATTAAAGTTTCAATTGTTTAAATTAGTGCTAATGTAACTTTCAAGACCACATGATGGCCCCATCTGTATTTTCTCAGGAATTTCATCGATTTTCGATCAAAGCAAATGAATTGTATGGAAAATAAACTTTTGTTGCAACTCATGAATAAAGAGTTTGAATTTTGGCGAGCCAAATGCTGAGTGACCTCTAAATGATTAATACCAAGTCAACGAGGACATTGGACCACTGGCAAGTCTATGTAAGATGGCATGTTTCGCAACACTCTGTGGTGAATAGTCTACATAAAACAAGTGATTTGGTTTATAGATGATTAACTAGATTACCTAAAATTCACATTGGATGAACATATAGAATATGCTTCCCAAGCACGGTTATGAACCCCAACATACATCCCATTTAGGATATTATATGGACTACACGTGGCAAAACTATATATGAAGTAAAATAACACTCCGACCCAAAAAAGAAGTACAATAACACAATAGTAACCTAAGAGCTAGAAGAAGACAAAATGTAATCACTGGCAAACTAAACTAGCTCACCTCCCTCCCAACATAATACCATATTGTGGGGAACAAAGCTTTTCCAATTAAACTGTGCATGGCTCTAAACATCATTGCTACCTCCAAATGGAAAACTAGCAGAAATTATAGAAGCGCCTGAAGTTGAAAATGTTTCTAATTCCATCTCGGCTTTGTCATCATCAATGGGCTCATCTGGTGGGTAAAAAAGTGGTTTTGGAGGCATTTGAATATTACCAATATCTCCTTCAAGCATTTCTGAGACTTTGTTCATTGGAGGCCGATGGTTAGGATTTAATTGTATACACCAAAGTGCAATTATTATCATCTTTTTTATCACTTCCCCTTCCTCTTTTACAACTTCTTCCATTTCAACACTTTCTTGTTTATTGACTTGGTCATACACCCACAGCGGAAAATAAATTTGGCTTGAGTGTTCTACATTTGCATTTACATTTTTCCTTCTACCTGCCATTTCCATGAGTAACATCCCAAAGCTATAGACATCCGCTTTATAAGACACACCTCCAATATTTTTGTAGAATAGCTCAGGTGCCATATATCCCGAGGTTCCTCTTGCAGTAGTCACTGAGACTATGCTATGATCAATGGGATAAAGTTTTGCGAGTCCAAAATCAGAAACTTTTGGAGTGAAATTCTTGTCTAAAAGAATGTTGTGAGGTTTGATATCAAAGTGTAGTATTTGCATATCACACCCTCGATGTAAATATTCGATCCCCTTCGCCACCCCAAGAGCGATCTCATATATTTTCTTGTAATCAAGAAATTTATCACATTTCTTTGTGAAAATGTGCTTATCCAAAGATCCATTTGACATGAAATCATATACGAGAGCTTGTTTCGAACCTTCAAAGCAAAAACCAATGAGTTGTACTACATTAACATGGTGAATTCTTCCAATAGTAGCCACTTCACTGATAAAATCTTGGCCATTAGCCTTTGAATGCTTCAAAATCTTGATGGCCACTTCGATGCCGCTTCTGAGTTTTCCTTTGTATACAGAACCATATCCCCCTTCACCTAGTTTGTGCTTAAAATTTCCGGTGATCTTCTTAATATTCGAGTAAGAATACCTTATGGGCAAAAAGTTGTTATGAGCTTGCAAAAATTGTGACATCCAGAATTTTCAACCCTGTCTTCTACTGAATAAATCGGGCATTTCATTGACGCATCTATAGGGTTATTCTTAGAGCCGATCACTCTCGAGATAACTAGACTATCTGGGGAAATGATTAAGGAATTTTAAAGCAATAGACTTGAGAACTCGATCAAGAATCGACTTCTTGACCGTGTCCCTCTTTAGAGGTCTCTACGGCACGATTAAAAATCGATTTGAAATCGAGAGATAGACTGGATCGATAGAGATATGTGACTAATCGTGGGTGACACCACTGAATTAGAAAATTCTCGTCGACCAACACTAGACGATTTTCTTATTGTTTTGGTACCTGTGTCCGTAATTGAATCCTTGAGATTTTAACGACAATCAAGAGTCGCCAATGAGTCGAGTGGGTTCACGGTGGTTCGAAGAAAATCGACCACGGTCATTTGCCTTAAAAAGTTCTAAAACTACCCGATAGTCTAGGTCACGCTAAAAACGCGCCGAATGAAAATTAACCGCCAATTCGAGTCCGATTTCAGAAATTGAAGTTTTGGCCATGTCACAATAAATTTTAGGAGCATCAACTCGGTCTTAGAAGATTTTTGGAGATTCGGGAAATTTTACGGAAAACCGTTTCGGACGTCGCGGAAATTTGACGGAAGTTCAGATTGGCTAAATTAAAGGGAAATTTGACTTTCAAGCTGAGCCGTTGTGTGTCGGGGATTTATAGAAAATCATGTGGGATTTTTCTACGCATGTCAAAATCGACCTCAATTTGGGAATTTATTGGAGAAATTGAATTCATTTAAGCCAATTCCCTCCCCAAATTCGTGTCTGCACCAAGCACAACAATGGACCATTTGGGCTTCTGAAGAGTGCATGGGCTGTCGTGGCAAAAGAAATTATACATGGCCTAGATTGATTTTGTGAAAGATATTTTGTGAAATATCAAGCCAAAAGGGCCCCCACCTCTTCCTCATCCTCTCCATCTTGCTGCCGTGAACTACTCCTCTCTCCTTTTCATCCTTTTATTTGTTTCGTGCGACACTCCCAACTGAAGAAGACGAAACCGCTTGCTGAAGAAACCCCCTACCGCTGCACGCCACCGCTCCATCTCCACGAAGCCACTTGGCCGCGTCTGCCCATTGCTCGGTCAACAAACGAGCGTTTGAAGACCACCGAGTGAAGCCGCAAGATCCACCGAAGCTGCCCGCGTCCCACCGAAGCTCTCTCCTCTCCACGCTGTCACTTGGCCGCGTCTGCTGGTTGTTTAGTCAACAAACCAGCGTTGAAGACCACTCATCTTCGTGTCTTCATCCGCAGGTCAGCAAACCAGCCCATCTCTAAAGACCGAAGCCCCACATGGCTTCACGCAGCTGATTCCCTTCAATTTCTTGTCATCCGCAAGCCTCCACCAGCGAATTCCTTTTTCATTCGTTGACTCCACCGTTCGTGTCTTCAACTCAGCCGAGCATATCGTGGAGTCCACGAAGAGAGAGAGAGCAGCGAGCAGCACCGAACGAAGACTCCACCGTTTCTGCTTCAGTCTTGCCGCGCCAGCCTCAAACGAAGGAGCTCCCTTCGTCCGCGCCTTCAGTCCACGAACCTCACGCCCATTCAAAGCCCAACGAATTTTGGCCCATCAGCTTGTAAGTTCCAGCATCAGTTTGGCCCAAGTTCAAGCCCAGTCCAATTCTGTCTTAGTCTTGAAGCCCAGCATCAATTGGATTGGAAAGCCCAGCAATTTCAAATTTTTGGGCCCAGCAAAGACAGGCCCAATTCAGTTTTATTTCAGCCCAAGAGTCCAGGAAGTTGCAAGCCCAAGCAAGTTCAGCTCAGTCCAAAGGAAGCCCAGTCCGGTGCAAGAACAAATCTCAGTTGGGCTGAGATTTGTTGGGCCAAAGTCGAGGCCCGGTCCAAGCCCGCCGGTGTCGTCGAAAGTCCGATTTCGGCCGTCCGTGTGATTCGATCCCCGTTTTTAATCAAGTGAGTTTTACTCACTAAAGCTTTATTAATTTGCTAATATGCTTAGGGTTGGTTAGATTTAATTAAATGCAATTAGGTGGTTAGATTAGTTTAGGTCAATTAAATTAGAGACTTAATGATGCATGTTAGGTGGTTAGAAATAGATATTAACAAGTAGACATGCCATGTTATTTATGGAACGAGTCTCGGTAATTTTCCGGGCTCGTCTTGGTGTCCAATTCGGCATTACAAGCCTAAATTGGATTTTTCATGATTATTTATTTAATTTTCGAAATTAATTATTTAATTATTTATTTTTCCGGAAATTCAACTGGGATGGCCAGTGACCGGAATCTCGTGCTGATTGTCGTGGTGCAGTCCGTTTATTTATTTGAGCTTTATTTGGTGCTAATTTATGAATGGATTTAAGGTTTATTCCTAAATTGAATCTGGAGAGGGTCGGGTGGGACCGTAAAGCCACTAGTTCTTGAGAGGGTCGGGTGGGACCGTAAAGCCACTAGTTCTTGAGAGGGTCGGGTGGGACCGTAAAGCCACTAAATCTAAGGAATTGCTTGGTGTAGGATGAATGACCTAGAAATGGTCTGTCTGACATGAAATCGACTAGGTCGATTCGATCGATACTTCGATCGGTGATGTGATTATTTGAATACCTATTGAACTGTACTAATATGCAGATGGAATCTGAGGCCAAGGTAAGTCCTCTAACTCGTGCCGTGTTTAGGCAGCCCATAGTGTATTGGCTTACTAATCGAGTCTTAGGGGGTAGGACTCGGCGAGACGTGGTCTCATTGGTTATTGAATAACCATTTCGGACCCCGAGGAGAAGCTAAGGAAGAGGAACTTTGAAGGGGAGAAAGACTTTTGAAGAAGTAGATGATCCGGAGAGGGATCTTGAATATAACTCGGATGTGGACTAAATCCCATCTCTTTTGTAAATCTGTCTTAGCATAGATAGGTGTGAGACAAGTATGTTTTGAATAGTATTGTAAATATACTATGAGTTGTGCTGTTAATGAAAGTGTGGTTGTGAATTTCAATATGAAAAATATGGCCTACTTTCCTATCCCATTGTTTTATTGTGCGGGGATTTATAATCGCCCGCATGTGCTTAATAAAAAGAAAGGGTCGGCGATACATAGTCCTGGGATATCGCATTCTAAAATCGACCAAGTAGAAGGATGTGCGCGCGTCCGAGGATCGGGGCGTGACAAAAATTCTTCGATGTTCTTGTCCATTGCTAAGTGCCTTCTTTTGTACTTGTAGATTAGAAATATCACGACAAATGGCATCCCAATTATGAACTTCATTACACGAACAGTACTGAAGAAAATTTTGATTGGTTAGAATAAGTTTTTTTCTTCATAATTATTGTAAGAATGAGTAATTGCGGCTTACCTAATGGCATTGTAAAATCCATAGTAGTCCAAAATGCAATATCATCGAGGACACCTGTGGAAGTAATGATTGATGTTAAAAAAAAAATTAAAGGAAAAGAAGTTCGGAAAGCAAAAGACACGAGGAAACATAGTGGCAGCAAGCTACTTTGTACAAGTTGAATCTTGTCCAAAAGAATATGAGAAGTGGGATACGTGCATTTGCAAATAAAAGGAAATAATGAGCTTCATTTTTCATGTAGATGAGAGGATTCAAGAAACTCCTTTCGCGTAATTAGCCATCAACAAATCTAGAAAAAAATGTGCTTTCCATTTTTAATGAATAATTTTGTCCCGCCTATCAATACATGACTACAAATTTTTTTAAGGATTGTTAACGAGTGTCTCTTGGATTATTAGTTAAGTGACTAATTAAAGAATAAATAAGAAAATTAAAAAAATGTAAATTCTTTGCCAACAAAAATCTAGTCATGTGGTTGGTGGCACAAGAATCCTTTTTTCGTTTTTTTCACAGTAGGAGATTTAGCCCTTTTGTGAAAGAAATTACAATCTACACACACACATATATATGCATTGACGTACACCATCATGTATATTTTGTCATAATTTTCTTGGATATTATATATTCCTTTCATTTTCCAGTTTTAAAGAGAAAGTAGCAAGTGAAAGAGGATACAGGTCAAATTTCATTGCCGATCAATACTTACTGCCATAATAGTAGATGGATCTGCAAAACTGACCTCCGGTGGCGCTAATTGCTAAGCGGCGGGAATAAAAGTAGCGATCGAGATGAAAGTAGCTATACCAATCAGAGTAGCAAAAGAAAGCTGTCTTCAGTGAAGATCGATATGGCATATTGTAGTGGACAACAAATCCATCAGCCATGATGCTATGAATTAGCTTGTAATTGTAGAAGCTACGGTTAATGTGTTCTCCAACTTCAAAATAGTCTGTCCATGTCCAACTGTAAATGTTGCAAAAATCCCTAACATCTGAAACTTTTGGATTGACCAAAGCATACAAGTTCCAATTCGATGATGTGTTGGAAGAGTACAACCCCTTGGTGCATGGACCAGTAGTGATGTAGGATGGAGAACTAACCGTCTTTGAGCAGTTCACAATGACCACTCTACTTTGGTTGGAGTCTGAGCCGGGCCACAATGAATCACGAGGAAGAGATGAGCAGTTATCCTTTTGCAGTCCATCGTCAACCAATTTGATTTGTCTAGTGGAATAATTGATAGAGTGCACATAGTATCGGTCATCACCATCATATAAAACAGCCCGATCATCTTCACAAACCATCTCGAAACCCATGTTACCGCATCCTTTCGGATCAGTGTTTAGTTGAAACGGGTAGCTTATATTGTGAATGTTACCACATGACGAAGTGAGGCACTGCTGTTTACTCTCAACACTGCAAGTCATCACTAGAACAAGAATAAGAGTGAGTAGCAACACTCGACAACTATTCATGGAGCAGAGAGCATTAACCATGCCTCTGTATATCTTTGGGCATAGAGAAATTGGTAAAGAATTGCTGGGAGTGTGTGGAGGAGGCGCAACATAAAAAGATTGAAAGAAGATGGAACGATCCTTATTTGATTGGGGACTTGGAGTCACCTGGTCTTATACAGAAGCCCCCAAGTCAGTCAACGGAACAAATGGATGGAAAGTCAAGAAATTAGTGAAACGGCCGGTTTCCATCCCTGTTTGATCTTTCCTTCTCCACTATCTCCACTTTGCTTCCGCTCTACTTGACGTGATTCTTGGGTCCACATCCTATTAACAAACAAATATACTCACTATCTTTCCTCTTATTTTCTTCTTCGTTTTCCCCTCCTCCATTCTTCTTCTCTTCTTCTTTGAAAATTCTCTGGTCCATCATCGGTGCTTAATCACTTGATATGTATTCAATATTTGCTAAATTACGTCACAAACTTTAGACGTAATTCCAATTTCTTACACGGTCGAATCATTTCTTTAAATAAATAATCGCTATAAGAAAATTGTCTCATATGGCTATGATATATTACACCGCGTCATTGTCGACCTAGTCATCATGTATATCTTGAAAAAAAAAAATCCTTTTATGAAGCTAAAATGTATAATTTGCAATAGTTTATGTGCATGGTAGTTACATAAAATACCCTCTCCTATTTATAAATAGTATTCTTGCAATGCACAGTGGCAAGAATGACTGTACTTGCAAATACAGCCATATATGGATGGGATCCACGTAGGGCCAATTCGAAGCAATAGTGGGTCCTAGAGACTTTGTACGTCATATAGACTTTATATCTTCTTTATTGGAAATTTTCTCACCCTAATGATGGACGGGACAGATGAGGGGTTATCGCTCTTAGCCAGAATCATAAGGGAGACATGCTTCAAGAATTATTGAAGATAAAAAGCAACCCTAATAGCCTTTGATGTGGATTGGAGATTAGTGTGTGCAATTGGTTCAATCACTTTTCATATCTCTTTCTTAGCTAGAATTAAAAGGGATAGGTACTTTAATAATTCTTGAAGGCAAAAGCAAAGTCTTCTAAAACAGTCACGACATGTAATAGAGAATTGTGTGACATTTGTGCAATCACGTCAAGCCCGTGGCATCTCTCCTTTCATCTCCACTTCATATTCATTTTGGTCGATTGATGCAGTTAACCAATTTCTTAAAATATATATATGGAATAAAACTTTTGTTTGGCTACTAAAATGAGATTTGATTAGCAGTGTAAGGTTGAATAAGTTACCAAGTAAAGACATTTGTTGTAGTGTGGCCTCTTTATTTAGTCGAACTTCGCGCACAAAAGAGAGTCAAAAGGTAATAAAACAGCTCAACAGATTTGCTTTTTGGAAGCCAACGAGAATCATGCTTTCTAGCTTGTAAATTTAATTAGCTACTAGACTTTTGTCGTGTCTTATGTCATCGTTACCTTTGAGCTTAAAAAAGGGTGTAACATTGATAGAATCATATTAGTGTGTCCTCCGTGACACTCGTTAAGAACACTGAAAATAATGACTATACTTTATGCACAATATGCATGATGTGAATTGAACAGAAAGTAGGACTTATACATGTTCCTATTAGAATGTAACCAAAATATTACCTTAATCAAACAGGCTCTTTTTCCATTTATGAAAGATAATTAGTAAATCCTAATCAATCCTTTCTTAGAAACTTTTTAACAACATATACTATTTTAGGGTATACTAATACATTGACTATTCACCAAAACAATAGTTAGAGGCAATCTTACTCTTTTAAGCCTTAAGCATATCTTTGATACTTTCAGGTATGGTGCCTCACGCGGTAAATCCGTCGCAAATTTGATAAGTATGTTCATCACTAGAAGCATCGGGCCTGGGACACAGTAGACAGCATGCTAAAGCTCAGCCATTCGATAACCACTGCAGTTCGAGGGGCATCACAAGTCAATCCCAACTCAAACCATTTCAATGCTTACAATCGAGTAATTTCGGCTTGACAAAGCCATATTGGATCTAATAAATCTTCAGGTTCAAGATACTGAAAAGGATATTACAGACTGGGAAGTAGAGGCGTTTAAAATTAGGGGAGCTTCCCTCTTTTTTTATTGCTTTTGAGATTTTTTGGGTTTATCAGGCCCCTTAATCAACAAAAGCTGGTTGACCCCCATTTACTTTATTAATTGTCTCTCACCTTCTCCTTTTTTTTTAAAATTTATTTTTTCCCTCTCTTTCGTACAATACATTTTGCTTTGGGACCAAATAAGGGTCTCCTATGTTTGATTGCAACAGGGAAGGAAAGGCAATGAGCTTTTTAGTTCGATTGGATTTTGAGGAGACGACTTTGTGGTGAATGGCGATGAGGATATGAACAACACGTTGATCTGGCTCTTCATCTTTAGCCAAGTGGAGCAGGTTATAATTGCCATGGTTGGGCTCTCAAATCTCTAGTCTATAGACAGTGCACAACCAGTACCTGCCCATTCAATGAGTCCTTATGCTAGCCGATTTTCTACTCTAGGAGTATATGGATATTCATGTCGTTTCAGTCTATGACACCTATATTTTTGCAGATTATTGTATCATGAATTTAGACTGTTCGAGTATCGAAAGCATATAAGTGATCATAGCAGACACGAAGGAGAAATTTTTCCGTTCTCAACATTTATTTATACCCAAAAGAATGAATCAGTGGATTTATTTAACAAGCAATAAAATTCTAGTTCCATTCAATTTTTCACCTTCAAGAACTAGCAAGTAGCAAAGAAACATGCAATCCCGTGAAAGCACATGATGAGGCAAATAATGGTAGCATGCTTTAACTCGACAATACCACACCACAGAGAAGAGTAGACATCACCTGGGCAAAAATTGTTTTGTAGCCTATGGATTTTTGTCATGTCCGGGGATCTCTTGTCCTATTGCCTCAGAACAGTGACAGTTCTTTTCCAGAGCCAATGCGTGACTCACAAAATGCATTTGACGTTAGAATCTGCGTGACCAGGAATTACCATCACCGGTCACACCCTCTTAAGTGAACACTTGAAAAGAAATAATCTCCTAATCACTAGAATTACATTAAAACAGAGGTATTGTGTATAGATATCATCAATAAACGGCAACGCTCTCTTTTCCTTCCTAAATCTAATGGCATTTGGAGCAGGCGATATCCCAAATTTATTGAAAAAACTTCGTTTCCAAAACTAAGTGAAACTCAATATCGTATAAACTTAAAATTTTATGCTTTGTATCCAATGACATTGCATTGTTACAGCAAATAATTTGGAGACATGTTTCAGCTAGTCTTTCCATTAAGGATTATGCTACACATGATATCGTACACAAACCACTTCAGTTAGTTTGTAACCTTTATTCATTGTTTCGCTGAGCATGTCGTTCCATCATCTTCCAATAAATTCTCGCAGCTCATTGACAAACTAAAAATTTTGATCCATATGAGTAAACAGTCAAGCCGAGAAATGACAGTAAAACGTACGAGATACTCCCTAATATTCCAATGACTTATCGATTCTTGTGGAAGTTCTTTGCCTGTTACTGTGCTAGCGGTTGAAAATGTTGAATTAACATCAATTAATACTGTCTTTACTCGAAACAATTACACACCTATGTAAGAAAACACAAAGAACGAGAGGAGAATCTCAAAGCTTTAGCCATTATAAGAGCAGGAAAATCTAGGGAGAACAGTTCGCCCGCAGAGCAGAAAACTATTGCAGAATTAAAGAATAAGCAGAGATACATCATGTCTAGCACTGTAGTTCGCTCAATATAAGGCAAAACAAAGAGATCTTGCATAGAATTTGTGCCTGCATGTACAACATGGTGATGGAGGAAGTTCAAGATGATGGGGAGCAATCTGTGCCACATGACCTAAAATTTACTGCATCACTGTGTCAATAATCAGTTCTTCAGCAAACAGAATCCACACGCAATTTATGTCCGAATTTTCCTTTGCTCACTGTTTACTTGGGGACGTTTTTCCATGAATTCCTTCCAGCTCCTGGATCCTCTTCCATGATAATGATCAGTTTCAAATTGTTAAAGACAACTCACAACCACGCTTAGAACTTGGTGGATATGATGTAAATGACTAAGGAATTGCAGAGATCTTTAGCCCCCAAAGTGTGAAATCTCATAACTAGACTGAAACTAATCTTTGGAAGGTGCCTTTATATTAATAAATTTGTAGAGCATCAGGATAAGAACTTTGAGGGAAAGATAGGAAAGATCCAGCTCCAATGACAGAAATATTTTCTTGCACCATGTTCTAGTGAATAAATGATATACTTTACAAGTCAGTGTTTATCAGAGACGCTCCAATTATGTCAGTAGCTTCCTTACAAGATAAATTTGTACATTCCAATCTAAACAATCCTCAGTAGCAACATTTCTATTTCCTTCCTACATGTCAGGACTGACTTCCTTGCTAAAAGGAAGAGTACCGTATAGTCCAGAGCAGTCAAATGCTAGTCCTGCTTTTTAAGACAACTGATTAAATTCAGATGCTAGCGGGCAGGACACGCAGGATGATACCAAATTGTACTAGTCTCAGGTCGTATATTATCAACTGCTATATCTCGCATGGACTGGGTGTGCTCCTTATCATTTTTACAACTTAATATCGAAACATTAGTTTTTCTCCATGTCACAGCATAGTACATTAGTTTTGAAGCAGCATCATGAAACCATGTTAGCATTCATTGGAATTGTTCGTATTTCTTCTCCAATAACATTTATTTACTTAATGTAGAAATACAATGCAGGGTTACCAAACATAGGATGATACTCCAGGAAATTAGTAGAATGAGGCCATGCACTAAGAACATCAATGTCTAGACATGACTATAATGAGTTTCAGAACTCAATGAACACTGCAATCTCACAGATATAGGATTTCTTAGCTTGCGATGCTGATATTCCACCATCAAAGTATTATGGCTACTCCATCTTAAGGTGTCTTGCAATTCACTACTCCAAAGCCTAAAATAAGTCACAAACTTTAGATCTAATTCCAATTTCTTACATGGTCGAATCATTTCATGAAATAAATAATCACTATGGGAAAAGTATCTCATATGACAATGATATATTGCGCAGTATCATTATTGACCTACCCATGAACGACTACGTGCTTTATCATGCAAATCTGAAAAAATCCTTAAATGAAGCTAAAATGTATAAATTTACAGTAGCTTATTTGCATAGTGGTTACATGTGATATTGCTAGTATGAGTACCTAGAGGGGGGTGAATAGGTATACAAAGATTTTTCTTGATAATTTCTGTATACTTGCGCAATACTTAGACAGTTGAAGGATTTGCTAAGAGTAATAATCAACGTAAGACTAAGTGAAGGAAAGAGAGAATTAAACACGCGGTTTATAGTGGTTCGGCTTGATCCAAGCCTACGTCCACTCTTCTGCACTGACAGCCAATTTGGCTGGATTCCACTATGAACAAAGAGATGTTACAGTGTTGATCTTCCTTGATTTCTCGGTGTAGATGATCTACCACACTCACTCAAGGTATCACCAAGTACAAACACTCTCTGTGTATACAATTTCGCTCAGACTGTATTGACTAATAATCAAGGTGCTTCAGACTCTGGAATTTTTCTATCGATCATGCACTCAAACAACTAGAACGACTTCCTTTTTATACTCCTTTATGCCATCATACCGTTGGCACTTACCAAAGGAATTCCTCCAATCTACCCGTTGGACGGAATCAATTAAGAAGATCATTCGAGTTATAAAAGGAACCTGACGATAGCCCATCAATCCTGTTCGCCCATACAATCAGGATCTTGGTTTCCAAGAATAGAACATTTCAAGAATACTTCGTCGACCATCGGATCTTCAATTGATCTAGATACGAACAAAAGAATCCGTTATGATTATCCAGCCAAAAAGATCTTCTCCAGAGGATAGGATTAAATCATTAACCATATACTTCGGCTCTGGATTTCCTTCGCCACTGGATCAGAAAGACTGTCAATGAGAATAGTCTTGAGTCTTGAGTCTTAAGTCTTGAATCTTGAGTCTTGAATCTTGAGTCTTGAATCTTGAGTCTGGTGATCAGAAAGTCTTCAGACTTTAAACTAGACGATCTGCAAATAT
The DNA here is from genome assembly GCA_017140475.1 of Eucalyptus fibrosa. Classification (NCBI taxonomy): domain Eukaryota; kingdom Viridiplantae; phylum Streptophyta; class Magnoliopsida; order Myrtales; family Myrtaceae; genus Eucalyptus; species Eucalyptus fibrosa. The sequence goes on along the minus strand of CM029515.1, from coordinate 5,417,716 downwards.
CCAGACTAGACTGAAAGAAACGTTTTGTCAGCTTCAAAATATTCTAGAAAGATTTCTCCAATAATCTCCCCCTTTTTGATGGTGACAAAACTTTCCTGTAGATTTGAACCACTTTGACCTGCAAAAACATTTCTCAAGCAATATGGCAATCTCATAAAGATTAACAAAGCAACCAGACTCTGCATCCACAGAAAATTGGTTAGTCTTTCATGAGTAATACCATATAACAATACTTGAAATGAATGCAAACAGTCAAGCATTTAAATCCACAACCAATTCAGTCAGATTCAAGTTCATATCCAAGTTCACTCAAGTTCAAAACAAACACATTCAAACAAATTTAAAGTCAAAGAAAGTTGAGTTGGTTGGTTGGTTGGTTCAAATTGCTTTCTCCCCCTTTTTGTCAACATTAAAAATGTGAGAAAGATGTCATGTCTGCTTGGGAATGCGCACAATCTGGAAATCCCCCATGGACTGGACTACTCCTTCGAGCTTCTTCAAGTCTTCCCTCAGTTGAGCTACCTCTTCTCCCTTGGCATTGGCTTGAAGTTGCAGAGCGAGGTCTTTCATTTTATCCTCCAGGGTGACTGAAGATGCTTGTCCAGCATTCTTCATGGCTTGAATTTCACAGTCCAGGCATATATTTGGCCACGCATTTCCGAAAGAATATCCATGATACGACGAAAATCTGCAGAATTGTCCGTCGTGTATTAGCATTGGCTTTCTCAGATGGAGTGAACGCAGACGATGGCGCTTCTGTAAAGTCTTGCAGATTTGGTTCTGACGTATCGTGACCTTCTTCGGCAATTGAGAAGCCTGAAATTCTTCTGGTGCTGCTGGAGATTGTCGTAGACCTTCACTATTGGCAGCATGAGGTGAGGACCTCTCTTGCTCACCAACTCCCCCTATCTTTAGGACATCAAGAGGAGAAGAGTGATGATCATGCTCTTCTGTATCCTTTTCTCCAAATTCAGCTGCAGACTTTTCTTGCTCTTCTTCTCCTTCTTCTTCAGCTTCTGTCTCCTTCTCTCTCTGCTCTTCTTCTTCTTCTCTGTTCTTGTCTTCTTCTTCTTCTTCTCGCTGTTTCTTCTGCTGTTCTGATGGTTGGGTAACAGAACGTCTTGTCCTTATCAGAGCAGTGATTGTAAGATCTTCCTCCTCCTCTTCATCTTCCAAGATGAGAGTTCTCTTCTTTTTGGTGGGAGCACCAATGGCTTCCTTTCCCTTTCTTTTTGAAGCAGATGGAACTGGAGTCTTCACTTTGAATTTCTCCATTGCCTTTGAAAGTTCTTTCAGACGCATTTTTGTCAACATCTTTAAACCTACCACCATCTTATCGCACGGTCGAACACAGAGAGTGTGTGGCGGTTCAATATTCATGTGTCTGAAGATCCTGGTCACCAGACCTGGATAAGGCAATTGTCCCTTGTCTTTCGACATTGCTCTGTACATGTGGAAGAGAATAGTGTGAGGGAGAGAGAACTTCTTCCCAGAGTTGATTGCGTACATTAATTTTGCTTCAGAATTAGACACATCAGTCTTTGATGTAGACTTCGGCCTAATGCAATTGATAACAATTTTGTGCAACACAATGTTGATGGCACGCATCCTTGAATAGATGATTTTTCCCTCAATATTTCTATTTTCGACAAGGTCCATTGTGGCGCGAGCAACTGAGACTTTGACTGGTTGATATCGTGCCCGTTCAACTCCAAGTATGTCCGCCAATATATCCACATCCAACACATAATCCTGATCTCGAACACTGAAAGATATTCTATTCACATCAATAAAGCTAAGATTTGAATAGAAATATGCGATCGAGTTGTGCATATCCGTCCGTGGTGTCGGTGCAAAAACGTTCCGGTTGAAGCGGTGAACTTTTCTCTCAAGTTCACATTCACGGCATCTAGGAAATCGAAGTCAACACTCCTAGGGTTTATCACCCCTCGCTTCAGCAGTTTGAAGAACAAAGTTTCCTGTTCCTTCGATTTAAATAACTCCATCCTCTTTCCCTTCACCTTCGCAGCAACACCCAATCTCGGTTGAAAATCAGTGAACATTTTGTCATCGTCGTTTCCATCAATCAAATTTGGGCCCGTCATCCGAGGGTCACTCGGAATATTTGCAAGTGCTTCCTCTGCTTTACCTTTGGGAGCAATTCCCAAATCCTCCATTTTCTTCAGAAAAATGTACTCATTTCCATAGTTCTTTTCTTTAAGAAAATCATCCACATATTTCATCGGAGTCCCAGTACTTTTCAATGCACGGTAGAGTTTGTAAATATAGGAGGGTTTTTGGACTCTTACAGGGTCTGCGTCCTCGATGACCTCTTCCTCCGGATGTTGACCCGCACCTTGTGGGGTAGAAGGCGGTGAATGACGTGGTGGAGAATGAGTCGGGTTCTGATGCTGACTCGATAGTTCTTCCTCTTCTGTGAGATCGAAGTGGGTAGGTCCCTCCTTCATCTTCTGTGGTCCCCTTGTCGCGATTCTTGAAGACTTCCTTGAAGAAGACATTCTTCTTGTCGCTGAGAGATTCCTTTGCTTACTTTCCCAAGAAAAAATGACAACTTTTTCAAGGATGAATTCGAAGTAGAAACCGGATTGAGAGGAGAATGCTTTTAGGGTTTTGAAGATTGAAAGAGAAAACTGTGTATATATAACTCAGTTTTGAAAAGGGGAAGTTCAATCGGTACAAGGAAAGTGTACGAATACCTCTTTTCGAAATCGATAACTGCCAAAATTAATCCTTTTGAAAAGACATGTTTTTCGATTTTCACGGAGACTACAAAATAACTAAACGAAAGATCATACCTTTTCGAGTTTAGATAAAATAACAACTTACAGTCTATAGTGATCAAAGTCTGAGTCTGAGAGATTAGAGTCTGACTGATTTGAGTTTGACGATCAACTTTCTGAGTCTGAAGGTTGGAGAGTCTCTAGACTTTAACTTCTTCGAGCTTCAAAATGTTGAGTCGGAGCGGATAAAATCAAAATGATTTTTCTCCAAAGGCTTTGTGAATATATCCGCTAGTTGACTTTTTGAATCAACAAATTGAATCGAGATTTCTCCACTTTGAATATGATCTCTAATGAAGTGATGTCGAATTTCTATATGCTTTGCTCTTGAATGAAGAATTGGATTTTTGGTGAGATTGATTGCGCTTTGGTGTTGTCACATTTGATTTACGTTCATGAGTCTTCAATTCCAAAGTCTTGTAGCTGTTGTTTTATCCATAGAATTTGTGAACAGCAGCTTCCAAGGGCAACATACTGCGCTTGTTGTTGAGAGAGCTACGGTGCTTTGTTTTCTTGAAAACCAAGACAGCATCCCCTTCTAAGCAACTGGCAAGTTCTGAAGTACTCTTTCTATCGACTCTGCAGCCGGCCCGGATCGTGTCTGAATATCCCGGAAGATTAAAGTCTCCCTTCTTAGGATACTAAAGACCCATGCTTGAAGATGAAGCAACGTATTTAATAATACGTTTTGCAGCACTTGAGATGGGATTCTCTAGGATCGATTGAAACCTAGCACAGATACAAACACTCAACAAAATGTCGGTCTAGAAGCGATAAGATAAAGAAGTGAACCGATGATGCTCTGTACAGCTTTTGATCAACTTTCTTCCCTTCCTCATCTTTGTCTATCTTCAAAGAACTTGACATTGGTATATCGGTCTTCTTGCAATTTTCCAATCCAAATCTTTTGACAAGATCATTAGCATATCTTTCTTGGTAAATGAAGTTCCTTCCTTCAATTGCTTTATTTGAAGGCCAAGAAAGAATGTTAATTCTCCCATCATACTCATTTCAAACTCATCCCGCATAGACTTAGAAAATTTCTTGCATAGACTTTCATTAGAGGATCCAAAAATAATGTCATCAACATATATTTGAACGAGTAAAAAGCTTTTGTTTTCCTTTTTGATGAATAGAGTAGTATCTACTTTACCTTTAACAAAGCCGTTACGTAATAAGAACTTACTTAGTCTGTCGTACCAAGCTCGAGGTGCTTGCTTTAGACCATACGAGCCTTTTTCAGTCGAAGACGAGTCGGCTTCTTTGGGTCTTCAAATCCAGCGGTTATTCCACATAAACTTCCTCTTGGATAAATCCATTTAGGAAAGCATTTTTGACGTCCATTTGGAATAACCTGAAATTTTTGTAACAAGCAAACGCAAGTAATAGACGAATAGCTTCTAACCTTGCTACGGGAGCGTAAGTCTCATCATAGTCTATTCCTTCTTCTTGCGTGTATCCCTTGGCCACGAGTCTTGCTTTATTCCGTACGACTTTTCCTTTTTCGTTCATCTTGTTTCTGAACACCCATTTGGCTCCAATAACAGTTTTACCTTTTGGTTTAGATGTCAATTCCCAACATCGTTAATGTTGAACTGTCGAGCTCCTCTTGCATAGCTTCGATCTAGCTTTCATCAGATAAAGCTTCTTCTATGCTTTTTGGTTCAATTTCAGAAATGAGAGCCACAGCACTAGACTCTTCACGTCTTTTGGATCTGATGCGAATTTCTTCATTAATTTCGCCGATAATGAGATCCTTAGGATGACTGGACTTGTGCTTCCAGTTACTGGTTGATTTGTCTGGATGATGATCTCTTTCTTTATTTGAATCTTCATGAACATCTTGACGCTGGTCTTCCAGAGTCTGAGATAATTTTTGAGTAGTAAGCTTTGGAAGGTCTGGAGCAGGTTCAGACTCTTCATATTGAGTCTGACTGGGTTCATCTTGCGTAGAGTCTTGAAATTTGACGTTCATTGACTCTTCCACCGACTGGCTCTTCTTATTGTAGACTCTGTATGCTTTGCTTGATGTAGAATATCCAAGGAAGATGCCTTCATCGATCTTTCTTCAAACTTACCAACTCGATCTTTTGCATTTTTCAATATAAAGCATTTGCAACCGAACACATGAAAGTATGAAACAATAGGCTTCTTACCTTTGAATAATTCATAAGGGGTTTTCTCAAGAATAGGTCTTAGGAAGACTCTATTGATGATATAGCATCTTTGTTGAAACGACTTCAGCCCAAAATCGTGAAGAAATTTTGCTTTCAATTAAAAGTGTTCTAGCCATTTCTTGAAGAGATCTATTCTTTCTTTCCACAACTCCATTTTGCTGAGGAGTATATGGAGAAGAGAATACATGTTTAAAACCAGATTCATCACACAATTTGTGAAATCTTGATTTTCAAATTCACCTCCATGATCTGTTTTTATACTTGAGATAACACATCCTTTCTCATTTTGAACCTTTTTAGCAAATTTTTCAAAATAGGAAAAGGTTTCTGACTTACTTGCAAGGAAATATACCCAAGTAAAGCGAGAGAAATCATCCACAATTACTAGGCAATATTTCTTACCTCCAATACTCGAGTTCGGTTGGTCCGAAGAGATCCATATGCGATAAGCGTAGTACATGATTAGTAGAGACATGATTTATTGGCTTAAATGAATTTCTTACCTGTTTTCCCGAGTACGGGGTGTGCATGGATCGGACTTTTGATATGGTAATTTGGGTAGACCTCGAACAAGCTGCTTTGATGAGATTTTGGCTAATTGCTTCATATTGACATGGCCAAGCTTTACGTGCCATAAGCTTGCTTCATCTTGGATTGAAATTAGACATTGAGATTCATTCAATTTCATGTCTAAGAGGTAGATGTTTCCATGTCTTCGACCCATGAAAGACGAGTAGAGTCTTTACTAATTCCATAGCAAATTCCTTCTTGAAAGGAGATCTTGAAACCGTATCACACAGTTGGCTAATGCTTTGAAGGTTATAGTTGAGTCATTTTACTAGAGAAACATTGCTTATTGTGAGATTTCCAATTTTCACGAGTTCCAAATCCCACGATGCTTCCTTTGCCGTTTCCTCCAAATGAAACATTTCCGCCGTTTACTTGAACAAGCTTTATGAAGCACTTTGAGTCTCTGTCATGTGTCTTGAACATCCGCTGTCAAGATACCATTTTATCTTTTTCTTGACGGAGACACTGCATTTAAAAGAGAATCTCAAGTTTTCTTTGGTACCCAAATTTTCTTGGGTCCTTTGATGTTAGTAGGATAAGCATTATTAGGCCATACTTTCCTAACGGGTTTCCAAACCATAGGACATTCTTTTTCAAAGTGATCCTTCTTTGTTACACTTTGAACACCTTAGAGCATTTCGACCAACGAGACTTTATAAAAACTTTCTTGAAATGATTTTTGTAAGCCTCTCTCGACGGTCTTTTCTTAATTCTTTCTTTAACTTTAGGAAAATCAATCAAGGGAATTGTTTCCGCTGTCATACCTAAACCAGACTTATTGAAGTAAGGTCTTTGAACTGAAAGAACTTTTTCAAGCTTTTCGGATCCTATCGAAAACTTCTTTGAAATATTTGATAAGTCCGTTTTCAAGAAAACATTTTCTTTCAAAAAATCATCTTCTTTTTCTTTAAGAGCAAAACATTTTGGTCTAGACTTTTAACTCCTTCTTCTAAAATGACTTCCTTTTGTTTTAGAGCTGAGTTTTCCTTTTTAAGTTCGGAAATTCTTTTGAGAGAAGTCTTAAGACTGAAACACGGTTCATCAATATATTTAGAGACTTTGACAGGAATTTTAAAATCACTTACCTCAAATTCAACAGTCGATCCAAAATCTGATGCGAGTCGAATGTGCCATCAAACATATGTTGGCATATTCATTATCACTTTCTTCACATTACGTATCACTCCAGGTTTCGGCTTTGAGAGCTTTTCGAAACTTCTCGGCTTTTCCTCTTTTCTTCTTCGAGAAGAGGACGGTTGGGTCTAATGTGTCCCTTTTCTTACATTCGAAGCAAACTACATCTTTGTTTGGTTCCTCATCATCAACGAGACTTGATCTGCTGTCTCGGAAACTTTGTTTCTTTGAGTTGAACCTTCGCCTTTTCTATTCGGTTTTCGAATCTTCTTATCATGAGGGCGAGCTCCTCATTGTCCATATCATCTTCGAGAATCTGCATCATCGAGTCATCATTTGATTTTAATGCAATAGATTTCTTACCTCTTGGATCTTCTTCTTCATTAATTCGTTCCACTTCATATGATTGAAGAGTTCCAATCGCTCGTCGATAGATAAAGGCATAATTCTTTGCGTTTCTCTTATTGAAGTCTTTATATGATTCCACTCCTTGGAGAGTCCACGCGATAGCTTGTTCACCTTCATGGGATCATAAATTTTTTGTCCTTGGTTCTCAAGACCATTGACAATATTTGTAAAACGACTAAACATGTCAGTTATAGATTCTCCTGGTTTCATTTTGAAGGCTTCATATTGACCGAGGAGAATGTTAATTCTGGTCTCCTTCATTCGATTTGTCCCTTTATAGGTGATGTGTAATCTATCCCATACTTCTTTTGCTGTAACACAAGAAGATATTCTGTTATATTCAGTTGGAGACAAGGCACAATATAAAGAGTAAATTGCTTTTGCATCGAGTGCTTGTCTCTTGTTTATCTCTTCCTGAGACATTCCGCTGGTATCTATAGTGTCTTTCCCTCTTTCAAAGATTGATGCGGCAGCAGGAGTGATTCCTCTTTCCACAACGTCCCATTCCAGAGGATCCTTGGATCGTAGGAAGGCTTTCATCTTGTTCTTCCGGATGTTGTAATCCTTTCCGTCAAAGTAGGGTGGTCTTGTATTGCTTTGCCCTTCCATCAGCCACGGTGCTAGCATACTAGCCATGGATCTTTTACTCGAAGTAAAACACTTCAAACAAAGTAAGAACACGGGCTCGATACCAATTGATATTGCTAGTATGAGTACCTAGAGGGGGGTGAATAGGTATACAAAGATTTTTCTTGATAATTTCTGTATACTTGCGCAATACTTAGACAGTTGAAGGATTTGCGAAGAGTAATAATCAACGTAAGACTAAGTAAAGGAAAGAGAGAATTAAACACGCGGTTTATAGTGGTTCGGCTTGATCCAAGCCTACGTCCACTCTTCTGCACTGACAGCCAATTCAGCTGGATTCCACTATGAACAAAGAGATGTTACAGTGTTGATCTTCCTTGATTTCTCGGTGTAGATGATCTACCACACTCACTCAAGGTATCACCAAGTACAAACACTCTCTATGTATACAATTTCACTCAGACTGTATTGACTAATAATCAAGGTGCTTCAGACTCTGGAATTTTTCTATCAATCACGCACTCAAACAACTAGAACGACTTCCTTTTTATACTCCTTTATGCCATCATACCGTTGGCACTTACCAAAGGAATTCCTCCAATCTACCCGTTGGACGGAATCAATTAAGAAGATCATTCGAGTTATAAAAGGAACCTGACGATAGCCCATCAATCCTGTTCGTCCATACAATCAGGATCTTGATTTCCAAGAATAGAACATTCCAAGAATACTTCGTCGACCATCGAATCTTCAATTGATCTAGATACGAACAAAAGAATCCGTTATGATTATCCAGCCAAAAAGATCTTCTCCAGAGGATAGGATTAAATCCTCAACCATATACTTCGGCTCTGGATTTCCTTCGCCACTGGATCAGAAAGACTATCAATGAGAATAGTCTTGAGTCTTGAGTCTTAAGTCTTGAATCTTGAGTCTTGAATCTTGAGTCTGGTGATCAGAAAGTCTTCAGACTTTAAACTAGACGATCTGCAAATATCCAGACTAGACTGAAAGAAACGTTTTGTCAGCTTCAAAATATTCTGGAAAGATTTCTCCAACAACATGAAATACCTCTTCTATACTCCAGTTAAAAGCAGAATCATATTTATCCAAACCATAACAATATTCTTGCAATGCATGTGGCAAGAATGACTGTAGTTGCTAATACAGCTATATAAAGATGGGATCCATGTAAGGACAATTTGAAGCAATTGTGGGTGCTGATGACTTTGTACATCATATAGATTTTACATCTTCTTTATTGAAAATTTTTTTACCCTAAGCAGATAAGGGGGATATCGTTCCTAGCTAGAATCGTAACGGAGACATGCTTTAAGAATTATTGAAGACAAAAGCAACCCCAATACTTTTTGATGTGGATTGGAGATTAGTGCGTGCAATTGGTGTAATCACTTCAAACTAGTATTATCTCTTTTGATCTCCACTTCTATTTAACTCTGGTCAATTGATAGAGTGAAACAAATTTGTTTCAAAAAGATATATAGATACGAAAGAAAACTTCTGTTTGGCTATTAAATAAGATTTGATAAGCGGTGCAAGGTTGATTTATTTTTTAACTTTGCCAAAAAAAAGGAGTTCTTTTTTTTTTTGGTCAAAAAAAGAAAAAAGAAAAAAAGGAGGAGTTCAGAAGTAAGAAAACTAGAAGAATCTACAGACTTGCCTTTGGAAGCCGACGAGAATCATGCATTCTTACTCATTAATCAGTTACAAGAGTTTTGTCGTGTCTTATGTCTCATTGCTTTTGAGCTAAGAAAAGTTGTGACATTGAAATAATTATATTAGCGTGTCATCCATGACACTCGTTAAGAATGCTGAAACAGTGACAATACTTCATGTATAAAATACATGTTGTAAATTGATTAGAAAATAGGTCGTATATATGTTCTAATTAGCATGTAATCGTGCTATTACCTTAATCAAATGAGCTTTTTTCTCATTCTCATTATTGAGAGATGATTAATAAATCCTCATTGAAACATTTTGAGAAATTTTTTAACATTTACCATATGAATATTGACTATTCACCGAAATGGTAATTGGAGATTCTTTCACATTTTCAGCAGCTTCTTGATGCTTTGAGGCCTGGCGGCCTGCATCGTAATATTGTTTCAAATGTGATTAATTGTGTTCTTTTTGTTGGCTTTATATTGATTTGCTGAAGTTCATCACGAATTACTAATGTTTATCAGTAGAAACATCGTGCTCGGGATACGATAGACAATCCGCTGAAGCTCGGCCATTCAATAACCAATGCGTTTGGAGGGGCAACACAAGCCAATCCCGAGTAAACCATTTCAATGCTTACGATACTCGGCTGGACAAAGCCACACGGGACCGGACAAAGCTTCAGGTTAAGAATCATGAAAAGACTATTATAAACCGGAAAGCAGAGACGTTTGAAATTGGGGGAGCTTCCCTCTTTCTTTCTAGATTTTGACACTTTTGGCGTTTATTGAGCCCCTCAATCAACAAAAGCTGGTTGGCCTCATTTTACGTCATTAATGTTCCATCACCTTTTCCTTTCTTTTACGCTCTCTCTTTCATCCGTCAGCTTTGGGATGAATGTAAGCTCTATTATGTTGACTGCAACAGGGGAAGAAAGATAATAAGCTTTTTAGTTCGATTGGATATTGACGGGATAACTTTGCAGTGAGTGGCGATGAGGATATGAACATGTTGATTTGGCTTTTCATCTTTAGCCAAATGGAGAAGCTAATAGTTCCAATTGTTAGCCTCTTATTCCCATTTATTGAGTCCTTATGCTAGCATATTCTCCACTCTGATTGTATATGAATTCTCATTGTATTTCAATCTATGATAGTCATATGTCTGCAGATTATTGCATCTTGATTTTAATTTATTTCTGTGTTGAAAACAAATAAGAAATAATTGCAGAGAAGGAGAATTTTTTTCCATTGTCAATATTTATTTCTACCCAAAATAACAAATCAGTGGACTTATTCTCGGTCTGCGATAGTTATATTTCTGCAGATTATTGTACCGTGATTTTGATTTATTTGAGTGTCGAAAACAAATGAGAAATCATTGTAGAGAAAGAGAATTTTTTTCCGTTGTCTATATTTACTTCTACCCATAAGAACAAATCGGTGGATTTATTCGACAAGCCACGAAATTATTGCTCCATTCACTTTTTCACATTGCAAGTAAGCAAAGAACATGCAATTCCGCGAAAGCACAGGATGACGAAAATAATGGTAGGCATCCTTTGATTCGACAAGACCCAAGACACAGAAGAGTCAACATCACCTTTACATGAATTGTTTTGTAGCATCTGGAATTTTCTTGCGTTTAGCATCTCATGTCCTATATTGCCTTGGTATGGTTAACTATTCTTTTCCGAAAAACGATGCGTGACCGACAAGATGAAATCGACATTAAAATCTGCGTGACCAGAAGTCACCGACACGACTCGCATCCTCTTAAGTGGACACTAAAAAATGGATTAATCTCCTAATCACTAAATGATTAATACCATAAAAAATTTACCTCAAATTAATTTTTCAACCATCAAAACGGTACACCTTTAATAAATTTACCCCAAACTAATATACTTGTGACAAATTTACTTTTTGTTAGTTTCCGTTAAATTTTTGTTAAATTTTACTATTAAATTGCTGAATTAGATGACATATGACAATTGACTGGTGTACCAATTTTGAATTTTACTCTCCGTTTGTTACAACTGTACTAACTTTGTATTTTTTGTGATATTAATCTAATTTAACGGAGGGTATATTTATCATAAATATACAAATTTGAGATTTTTGGCGGTAAAAAAAAGAAGTTTGCAAGTGTACTAATTTGGTATTTTTTGGTCATTTGAGGTAAATTTGTCACAGATATACTGATTTGGGATTTTTTAAGTTGTAAAAAATTTAGTTTGAGGTAAATTCATCACGTTTATAGCAGTTTGTGATTTTTCGTGATATTAACTCATCATTAAAATTGTATTAAAACAGAGATCCTACATATAGATATCATTAATAAATAGCACCACTCTCTTTTCCTTACTAATTTCTGATGACATTTGAACAAGCAAAGTCCCAAACTTATTGAAAGATCTCTTATCTCCAGAAAAGATGAGACTCAATATCAAGTATCAACTTTAGGATTAGTGCCGCAGATAGCTTGGAGAGATGTTTTAGCCAGTCTTTCTATTAAGGTTTTTGCTAAACATGATACCTTGAACAAACCTCTGCGAAGGTTAACTTGGATCCTTTATTTATTGTTTCACCGAGCATTTAATTCCATTGTCCTCGAGGTTCCCTGACAAACTGAAAATTTTAATTGATATGAGTGAACAGTCAAGCTGAGAAAAGACGGTAAAAAGTACGAGCACTTCAAAATTTTCCAATGGCTTATCAGTTCTTGCGAAAGTGCTTTGCCTGTCACTACGCTAACCATGGAAAATTTCGAATTCACGTCAATTAACACTATCTTTACTCGAACAACTACGGAAGTATGTAAAGAAAACATAGAAACGGAGAAGAGAATCCCAAAGCTCTAGACATTATATGATCAGCAAAATCCAGGGAGAGCCGGTTTTTTCTCGCAGAGCAGAGGCGAAAAGGTTACAAATTTAAAGAATAAGCAGAGATACTTTGCATCTAGCACTGTAGCTGGCTCAATATGGAGCAAACGAAAAGAGATGTTGCATAGAATTTGTACCTGTATTTGCAACATTGTGATGGAGGAAGTTCAGGGTGACAGGGAGCAATCTGTGCCATATGACCTCAAATTAAGTACATCACTGTGTCAATAATCATTTCCTCCAGAGGAATTGATACGCAATTTACGCCCCAATTGTCCTTTACTCACCTTTGACTCGAGGACCTTTTTCCATGAATCTCTTCCAGCTCCTCAAGCCTCTTGTCGTGTGCTCTCCTAAGTGAGGCCATCTGCTTATGATTGCTTGCTTCTGGAAGTCGGTTTATGTAGACCTTGCAGTTCAGCCTATGAATTCTGCTGTCCATTAGACGGGTCTCTGGTTGTCGTACTTTGAACACTGTTATGTGAGGTTTCAATTATTCTCGCCCTCCTTTCATAGTGCTGTGGAGCAAAAAATGTCAATAAAACTGAATGGAGCTGGAAGAGAGATCCACAGCCTCCGGTCACAATGAGTGGTCTTTCTCATTAGGATGATTCTCCATTGAGCGTGAAGAACCTCGAGAATCAGTAAGAAACTCAATTTATCTGAAAGCTACTTGCCTACTTTATAAGATTCTTAATTCAAATTACCTGCTTGTGCACATTATATACCTTTGCGAACTCTGTTATCTGCACTAGGTTAAACACATGCATCGTTCGAGAGTGCAAGTGGCTTTGTCAGCTTATGGCATGCGGTGTGGCATAACGTTATTTGCCTCATCAATTTTTGCCTCAGAGGACAGTAACATTTTTGGATAAGAATCGTATGTTTAGATGATCATAATTGCCACATTGCTGGAAACAGCATAGCAGTTACGGTGTGCATTCTAGTCAAACACCTTTAGATTATATTCAGTCACTTGCTGAGGGGAAACTAGTCACGAGTACCTGTTGCTTTCCCTGCTCTGACAAGTCCAATGCTGTAGACGAGAAGCCTTGCAGAGGAACAATATGGAGCTAAGATGTACATCAGGAACTATACCCCATGTGATGGAGAACATTTTCCTCCCTGACAAGTAGGTGCAATACTTTCCAAAAAAAAAAAGTAGGTGCAATACTTGCGAATGCTTCATCACTGCATGAAGCCCTCATGGATCATGCCCCTCAGTTTCAAACCATTGTTTACACACATAAGGTACTCTTGTTTCTTCCCAATCACCACTTTCCTAGAATTATCCACCCTGCAACAGTCTGGGAAATGTTGTAGCAACATATACATGATCGCATAGTTGAACTTGAAGATGAAAAAGCAAAAAATTCTCCACATCCGAAAATGCAGACTAACTAAAATTTGGAGGCACTACAAGCAAACTTTCCAAAACAAAAATCATACAGAATTTTCAGCCAATGAATGAATTATTGGGCTTCAGGACTGCATATTGGGAACGCAAGCAATAGAACAGAATATAAATATCTAGAATCCGAAAACTGCACACTCCAAGAAAATCCAAAGGTTAAAGCGTGACTGTTTTAGATTTCATGAATCATATTGCTGAATTTTAGCGAGATCAATTTTGAGGTCTTCTGCTTGGTATTTTGACAGTAGGAGTGCAAACTCGATATACATTTCAAAACATGATATTTACATTGTTGGGCTTGCCAGGGAAACGATAGAATCCCAGTTCAAGTAACATAGGAACAAAGGGGAAAAATCTAAAAATAGAGATTCGAATTACACAATGAATGAGACAAGTTAAGAAGCATCGTTACCAGTAGTCATTACATGAGCATGTTCCGTCCATAAAATGATGGAACTGGTTTGCACCCCTTACGACTATAGATTTTCCGGATGCCATGGAGATATACTTGATCACCGAATGACCATCTCTGCAAATGTGGAAATTCTTAAACCCTCTGACAGATTTCGGACTGGAGGTGCTTATGAGGCCCCAAACAACAACAATTTTTCACTGTGCTGGAGCAAATTGTTGGAGAAATCTTCTTGAAGTGTTTTGAAGCTGACAAAACGTTTCCATCAATCTAGTCTGAAGGATTGCAGACTCTTTAAATCTGAAGACCTCCGGACAGCCAGACTCAAGACTTAAAGTCTATCCTCATTGACAGTCTCTAATCCGTTGAAGAAAGGTTATCCAGAACTGGATGTTTCATTAAGGATATGACCTTATCGACTGGAGAAGATCTCTTGGCTGGAAAAGACACAACGGAATCCTTTGATTGATCGAGATTGACTCGAAGATTAAGGAATCGATGATTGCCTAAATATTCTTGGAAGGTTCTACTTATAGAAACCGAGATCCTAATTGTATGGGCGAACTGGATTGATGAGCTATCACACGTTCCTTTAATAGCTAGAATAATCTTCTTAATTGATTTCGTCCAACAGGTAGATTGGAGGAATTCCTTTGGTAAGTGCCAACGGGTATGATGGCATAAATGAGTATATAAGGAAGACGTTCTAAGTTGTTGAGGTGTGCGCGATAAAAGAATTCCAAAGTCTGAAGCTCCTTGTTGTTTAGACAATTCCTTTGAGCGAATACTTGTATACAAAAGAGAGTTTATATTTGTGAGAAATCTTGAGGAGGTGTGGTAGAACATCTACACTGTGGAATCAAGGAAAAGCTGTGTTGTAACTTCTCTTTTGTTCATAGTGAAATCCAGCCGGTGGGCTGTCAGTGCGGAAAAGTGGACGTAGGCTTGAAATAAGCCGAACCACTATAAACCTTGTGTTCAATTTTCTCTTCCTTACTCTCTTTACTTTGATCGTGCTTCATTTTATTAATCAATAGAGAACTTTCTTTCTATCGGTTGCCAAGAATCGCTTCCGTATCTCGATAAATTGTTTGTGCACCTATTCACCCCCTCTAGGTGATTATACTAGCTATCTCAATTGGTATCAGAGCCCGTGTACTCACTTTGTTTGAAGTGTTTTACTTCAGAGTTAAAGATCCATGGCTAGTATGTTGGCTCCAGGGCTGGTAGAAGGGCAAAGCAACACAAGACCGCCTTACTTTGATGGAAATGACTACAACATATGGAAAAACAAGATGAAGGCGTTTTTAAGATCAAAGGATCCTCTGGAATGGGACGTTATAGAAAAAAGAATCGTTCCTAAAGCTGCATCTGTCTCAGAAAAAGGAAAAGACACTGTTCAGTCTAGCGAAATGACTCAGGAAGAGATAATTAAGAGACAAGCTCTTGACGCAAAAGCTATTTATTCTTTATATTGTGCTTTATCACCTACTGAATATAACAGAATATCTTCTTGTGATACAACCAAAGAAGTCTGGGATAGACTACATATTATCTATGAAGGAACCGATCAAGTGAAAGAGACTAGAATCAACATTCTCCTTGGTCAATACGAAGCCTTCAGAATGAAATCGGGAGAATCAATAACTGACATGTTTAGTCGTTTTACAGATATCGTGAATGGTCTTGAAAATCAAGGTCAACCAATTTCTGACCCCATGAAAGTAAACAAGCTACTGCGTGGACTCTCCAAGGATTGGAATCACATAAAGACCTCAATCAGAGAGACCCAAAGAATCATGCCACTGTCTGTCGATGAATTGGTTGGGACCTTTCAGTCTTATGAAGTGGAACGAATCAATGAATACGAAGATCCTAAAGGTAAGAAATCTATTGCATTAAAATCTAATGATGATTCTGATGTAACAGATTCTGAAGACGACATGGATGATGAAGAACTTGCTCTCATGATAAGAAGATTCATAAAGCTGAATAGAAAAGGAAGAAGGTTCAATGCAAAGAAACAAAGTTTTCAAAAGCAACAGACCAAGTCAACTGAAGATGATGAATCAAACAAAGATGTAGTCTGCTTTGAATGTAAGAAAAATGGACACATCAGACCCAACTGTCCTCTTCTGAGGAAGAAGAAAGGAAAAACTGAAAAGTATCGAAAGGCTCTCAAAGCTGAAACCTGGAGTGATACAGAGTGCAAAGATAGTGATGATGATTATGCCAACATATGTCTAATGGCACAATCGGATTCGATTCAAACTCCGAGACATTGATTTAGACACTTTGAATTTGAGGTAAGTAAGTTTAAAATCCCTATTAAAGTTTCTAAATACATTGATGAGTTGTGTTTTAGTCTTAAGACTTCTCTTAAAAGAATTTCCGAACTCAAAAAAGAAAATTCTGCTTTAAAACAACAAGAGAATGTTTTGGAAGAAAAAGTGAAATGCTTAGACCGGAATGTTTCTTCTTTCGAGAGAAAGTAAAGATAATCTTTTAAAAGAAAATGCATTTTTGAAAAATGATATTTCAAATATTTCCAAAAGATTTTCTCTAGGATCTGAAAAACTGGAGAAAATACTTTCTGTTCAAAGACCTTATTTCAATAAATCTGGTTTAGGAATGACTGCTGAAATCATTCCTTTAATCGATTTTCCTAAAGTAAAAGAAAGAATTAAACAAAGACCCACAAGAAATGCTTACAAAAATCATTTTGAAATGACCTTTGTAAAACCAGTAGGTCGCAATGCTCTTAGATGTTCAAAATGCAATAGTGTAGACCATTTTGAGAAAGAATGTCCTATGGTTTGGAGACACA
This sequence comes from Eucalyptus fibrosa, assembly GCA_017140475.1. Classification (NCBI taxonomy): domain Eukaryota; kingdom Viridiplantae; phylum Streptophyta; class Magnoliopsida; order Myrtales; family Myrtaceae; genus Eucalyptus; species Eucalyptus fibrosa. Next base: position 5,400,812 of record CM029515.1, on the reverse strand, counting down.
TCAATAAAGTCCGGGCAAAAACCGTATATCAGACTAACTCAAAAGGACCCAAGAAAATATGGGTACCAAAGAAAGCTTGAGTTTCTTTTTAAATGCAGGTCACTATCAAGAAAAAAGTGAAATGGTATCTGGATAGTGGATGCTTGAGACACATGACAGGAGATTCAAATTGTTTCATAAAGCTTGTTCAAGTGAATGGTGGAAAAGTCTCATTTGGAGGAAACAGCAAAGGAAAAATAGTGGGATTTGGAACTGTAAAGATTGGGAATCTCACAATAAGCAATGTTTCTTTAGTTGAAGGGCTAAACTATAATCTACTCAGCGTCAGTTAGCTGTGTGATGCCGGTTTTAAAATCAACTTTCAAGAAGGTATTTGTTCAGGAACTAGTAAAGACTCTACTCAGTCATTCATGGGTCGAAGACATGGGAATATCTACCTATTAGACGTGAAACCAGAAGAATCGCAATGTCTAATCTCAATCCAAGACGAAGTGAACATATGGCACAAAAAGCTTGGGCATATCTGTTGGAGAAATCTTTCCAGAATATTTTGAAGCTGACAAAACGTTTCTATCAGTCTAAGTTTGGATGTTCGGAGACCGACAGTTTAAAGTCTGAAGACTTTGTATTCTCGAGACTCAAGATCCAAGACCCAAGACTCAAGACTCAAGACTCAAGACTTAAGACTCAAGACTCAAGACTTAAGTCTGTTCTCACCAACATCTTTCTAATCCGGTGACGAAGGAAATCCAAAGCCGAGGTCTATGGTTGAGGATTCGATCCTATCCTCTGGAAAAGATTCTTTGGTTGGATAATTATTTCGGATTCTTTAATTCTATCTAAGATCGATTGAAGATCCGATGGTCGGCAGTAATCTTGGAATGTTCTATTCTTGGAAACCGAGATCCCGATTGTATGGGCGAACGGGTTGATGGGCTATCATCGATTCCTTAAATAGCTTGGATAATCTTCTTGATTGATTCCGTCCAACGGGTAGATTGGAGGAATTCCTTTGGTAAGTGCCAACGGCTATGATGGCATGAAGGAGTATAAAAGGAAGACGTTCTAGTTGTTTTAAGTGTGTGATTGATAGAAAAATTCCAGTCGAAGACCCTTGATTATTAGTTGAGGCTGTTCGAGCGAAATTGTATACGAGAGTGGTTGTACTTGGCGAGACCTTGAGTGTGTGTGGTAGATCATCTACACCTAGAATTCAAGGAAGATCAACAACGTAACAGCTCTTTGATTATAGTGAAATCCAGCCAATCGGCTGTCGGTGCGAAAAAGTGGACGTAGGCTTGAATCAAGCTGAACCACTATAAACCGAGTGTTCAATTCTCTCTTTCCCTTACTCAGTCTCTTGATTGATATTTAATTATTGCAAATTCTTTAACTGTCCAAAGTATTGCACAATCTTCAAGAAAATTCGTTGTATACCTATTCACCCCCCTCTAGGTACTCATACTAGCAATATCAATTGGTATCAGAGCCCGTGTTCTCACTTTGTTTGAAGTGTTTTTACTTCAGAGTAAAAGATCCATGGCTAGTATGCTAGCACCGGGGCTGATGGAAGGGCAAAGCAATACCAGACCTCCCTACTTCGATGGAAAGGATTACAACATCTGGAAGAACAAGATGAAAGCTTTCCTTCGATCAAAGGATCCTACGGAATGGGACGTTGTGGAAAGAGGAATCACTCCTGCTGCTGCATCAATCTACGAAAGAGGGAAAGACACTATTGAAACCGGCGGAATGTCTCGGGAAGAGATAAACAAGAGACAAGCACTCGATGCAAAAGCAATTTACTCCTTATATTGTGCTTTATCTCCAACTGAATATAATAGAATATCTTCTTGTGTTACAGCAAAAGAAGTATGGGATAGATTACACATCACCTATGAAGGGACGGATCGAGTGAAGGAGACCCGGAATTAACATTCTCCTTGGTCAATATGAAGCCTTCAAAATGAAACCGGGAGAATCTATAAGCGACATGTTTAGTCGTTTTATAGATATTGTCAATGGTCTTGAGAACCAAGGACAAAAAATTTCTGATCCCATGAAGGTGAACAAGCTTCTGCGTGGACTCTCCAAGGATTGGAATCATATAAAGACTTCAATAAGAGAGACGCAAAGAATCATGCCATTATCGTAGACGAGCTGATTGGAACTCTTCGATCTTACGAAGTGGAACGAATTAATGAAGACGAAGATCCAAGAGGTAAGAAATCTATTGCACTAAAATCAAATGACGATTCGATGATGCAGATTCTGAAGATGATATGGATGATGAGGAGCTCGCTCTCATGATAAGAAGATTCAGAAAACTGAATAGAAAAGGCGAAAGGTTCATCCCAAGGAAACAAAGTTTTCAGAGACAGCGAGACTAAGTCTGTGATGATGAGAACCAAACAAAGATGTAGTTTGCTTCGAATGTAAAAGAAGGGACACATCGGACCCAAGCGTCCTCTTCGAAAAAGAAAAGAGGAAAAGGCTGAGAAGTTTCGAAAGGCTCTCAAAGCCGAAACACAGGTGATACGAGAATGTGAAGAGAGTGATAATGAATATGCCAACATATGTTTGATGGCAAACTCGGACTCGGACTCGGTTGGATCGACTCGAACAGTGAATTCGAGGTAAGTAATTTTAAAATTCCTGTCAAAGTCTCTAAATATATTAATGAACTGTGTTTCGGTCTTAAGACTTCTCTCAAAAGAATTTCCGAACTTAAAAAGGAAAATTCAAATCTGAAACAAAAGGAAGTTATTTTAGAAGAAAAAGTTAAAAGTCTAGACCTAAATGTTTCTGCTCTTAAAGAAAAAGAAGATGATCTTTTAAAAGAAAATGTTTTCTTAAAAACAGACTTATCAAATATTTCAAAGAAGTTTTCGATAGGATCCGAAAAGCTTGAAAAAGTGCTTTCGGTTCAAAGACCCTATTTCAATAAGTGCGGGTTAGGCATGACAGCGGAGACAATTCCCTTGATTGATTTTCCTAAAGTTAAAGAAAGAATTAAGAAGAGACCGTCAAGAGAAGCTTACAAAAATCATTTCAAGAAAGTTTTCGTAAAGTCTGTTGGTCGAAATGCTCTAAGGTGTTCAAAGTGTAACAGTCTAGATCATTTTGAAAAAGACTGTCCTATGGTTTGGAAACCTGTTAAAAAAGCATGGCCCAATAATGCTTATCCTACTAACTCCAAAGGACCCAAGAAAATTTGGGTACCAAAGAAAGCTTGAGACTCTCACTTGAATGCAGGTCTCCGTCAAGAGAAAGATAAAATGGTATCTTGACAGCGGATGCTCAAGACATATGACAGGAGACTCAAAATGCTTCATAAAGCTTGTTCAAGTAAACGGCGGAAATGTTTCATTTGGAGGAAACGGTAAAGGAAGCATCGTGGGGTTTGGAACTGTGAAAATTGGAAATCTCACAATAAGCAATGTTTCTCTAGTAGAAGGACTCAACTATAACCTTCTCAGCATTAGCCAATTGTGTGATACCGGTTTCAAGATCTCCTTTCAAGAAGGAATTTGTTATGGAATTAGTAAAGATTCTACTGAGTCTTTCATGGGTCGAAGACATGGAAATATCTATCTCTTAGACATGAAATTGAATAAATCTCAATGTCTAATTTCAATCCAAGATGAAGCAAGCATATGGCACGAAAGCTTGGCCATGTCAATATGAAGCAATTAGCCAAAATCTCATCAAAGCGGCTTGTTCGAGGACTACCCAAATTGCCATACCAAAAGTCGACTCATGCACTCCATGCATTACGGGAAAGCGGTAAGAAATTCATTTAAGCAATCAAATCATGTCTCTACTAATCATGTACTGCGGTTGCTTCATATGGATCTCTTCGGACCAACAAGAACCCGAGCATTGGAGGTAAGAAGTATTGTCTAGTAATTGTAGACGATTACTCTCGCTTTACACAGGTATATTTTCTTGCAAGTAAGTCGAAACCTTTTCGTACTTTGAGAAATTTGCTAAAAAGGTTCAAAATGAAAAAGGATGTGCTATTTCAAGTATAAGAACAGATCATGGAGGTGAATTTGAAAATCAAGATTTCACAAAATTGTGTGATGAATCTGGTTTTAAACATGTATTCTCCTCTCCATACACTCCTCGGCAAAATGGAGTTGTGGAAAGAAAGAATAGATCTCTTCAAGAAATGGCTAGAACTCTTTTAATTGAAAGCAAAATTTCTTCACGGTTTTGGGCTGAAAGGCTGTTTCAACAGCATGCTATATCATCAATAGAGTCTTCCTAAGACCTATTCTTGAGAAAACCCCTTATGATCTATTCAAAGGTAAGAAACCCATTGTTTCATACTTTCATGTGTTTGGTTGCAAATGCTTTATTTTGAAAAATGCAAGTGATCGAGTTGGTAAGTTTGAAGAAAGATCGATGATGGCATCTTCCTTGGATATTCTACATCAAGCAAAGCCTACGAGTCTATAACAAGAAAAGCCAATCTGTGGAAGAATCAATGAATGTCAAATTCCAAGACTCGAGCGCAAGATGAATCCGAGCGAGACTCAATATGAAGAGTCGAAGTCACTCTAGACCTTCCAAAGTCTTCAACTCAAGAAGCATCTCGGACTACGGAAGTTCAACATCAAGAAGCTCATGAAGATTCAAATAAAGAAAGAGATCATCAATCAAGCAAATCAACCGATGGCTTGAAACACAAATCCAGTCATCCTAAAGATCTCATAATTGGCGAAATCAATGAAGGAATCCGCACCGAGATCAAAAAGACGTGAAGAGTCTAGTCTTTGTTGCTCTCATTTCTGAAATTGAACCAAAAAGCATAGAAGAAGCTTTATCGATGAAAGCTGGATTGAAGCTATGCAAGAGGAGCTCGAGACAGGTTCAACATTAACGATGTCAGGGAATTGACATCTAAACCGAAAGGTAAAACTGTCATTGGAGCCAAATGGGTGTTCGAAATAAGATGAACGAAGAAGGAAAAGTCGTACGCAATAAAGCAAGACTCGTGGCCAAGGGATACACGCAAGAAGAAGGAATAGACTATGACGAGACTTACGCACCGATTGCAAGGTTAGAAGCTATTCGTCTATTACTTGCGTTTGCTTGTTACAAAAATTTCAGGTTATTCCAAATGGACGTCAAAAGTGCTTTCTGAATGGATTTATCCAAGAGGAAGTTTATGTGGAACAACCGCCTGGATTTGAAGACCCAAAGAAGCCGGACTCGGTCTTGGGAAAAAGGCTCTGTATGGTCTAAAGCAAGCACCTCGAGCTTGGTACGACAGACTAAGTAAGTTCTTATTACAGAACGGATTTGTCAAAGGTAAAGTAGATACTACTCTGTTCATCAAAAAGGAAAACAAAAGTTTCTTACTCGTTCAAATATATGTTGATGACATTATTTTTGGATCTTCTAATGAAAGTCTTTGCAAGAAATTCTCTAAGTCTATGCAGGACGAATTTGAAATGAGTATGATGGGAGAATTAACATTCTTTCTTGGACTTCAAATAAAGCAATTAAAGGAAGGAACTTTTATCTTCCAAGAAAAATATGCTAATGATCTTGTCAAAAGATTTGGATTGGAAAGGTGCAAAAAGACCGACATACCAATGTCATGTTCTCGAGAAGATAGACAAGGATGAAGAAGGGAAGAAAGTAGATCAAAAGGCTGTACGGGGAGCATGATCGGTTCACTTCTTTATCTTACGCTTCTAGACCGATATTTTGTTGAGTGTTTGCATCTGTGCTAGGTTTCAATCGAGACCCTAGAGAATCACATCTCATTGCCGTGAAACGTATTATCAAATACGTTGCCTCATCTTCAAGCATCGGTCTTTGGTATCCAAGAGGGAGACTTTAATCTTCTAGGATACTCGGATGCGAGATCGGCGATTCTGCGAGTCGATAGAAAGAGCACTTCGGAACTTGTCAAGCTGCTTGGAAACGAACGGTGTCTTGGTTCTCAAGAAAGCAAAGCAACGTAGCTCTCTCAACGACGAAGCGAGTATGTAGCTCTTGGAAGCTGCTGTTCGCAAATTCTATGGATAAAACAACAGCTACAAGACTTTGGCATTGAAGACTCATGCACGAAATCGAGATGTGACAACACCGGTAGCGATCAATCTCACCAAAAATCCAATTCTTCATTCAAGAGCAAAGCATATTGAGATTCGTCATCACTTCATTAGAGATCATATTCAAAATGGAGAAATCTCGATTCAATTTGTTGATTCGAAGAGTCAACTAGCGGATATATTCACAAAGCCTTTGGAGAAAAATCAATTCGACTTTATTCGCTCAAGACTCAACATTTTGAAGCTTGAAGAAGTTAAAGTCTAGAGACTCACCATCTCTAAGACTCTGATCTCTTAGACTTTAAATCATGAGACTCAATCATTCTTGGCTAAAGACGTAAGTTGCTATTTTATCTCGAAAAGGTACGTTCTTTCACTCGAGATATAATTTGTGTGAAATTTGAAAACTTGTCTTGTTTAAGGAATTAATTTTGGCGGTTATTGATTTTGAAAAGAAGTGTTCGTACACCTTCCTTGTACCGATTAAACTTCTCTTTTCAAATCCGAGGTATATATATATATATACGGTCTTTCTTCGCCCAATTTTCGAAACCCTAAAAAGCTCTCTCCTCCCGATCTTGTTTCTATTTCTTGTTCATCGTCGAGAAAGTGGTCATTTTTCTTGGGAAAAGCAAGTGAAGGAATCTTCCAATAGACAAAGAAAGATGTCGTCTTCGAGGAAATCTTCAAGAATAGCAAGCGGGGGACCACAAAGAATGGAGAAGGGACCGACTCACTTCGATCTTGCGAAGAAGAAGACTTATCAAGTCGGCGACAAAGTCCGATTCGCTCTCCTCCACGTCATTCATCGTCTCACTGCCCCACAAGGTGGAAGTCAACATCTGGAAGAAGAGATAATCGAGGATGCCGACCCGGTAAGAGTCCAAAAACCCTCGTTATCTATAAACTTTATCGTGCGTTGAAAAGCACCGGTACTTCATTAAAGTATATAGATGACTTCCTTAAGGACAAAAATTATGGGAATGAGTATCTTTTTCTGCGGAAAATGGAGGATTTGGGAATTGCTCCTCAAGGAAGGGCGAGAGGAGGCTCGGCGAACATTCCCGTGATCCTCGTATGCCGGGACAAAATCTAATTGACGGGAACGATGACGACAAAATGTTCCTTGAATTTAAACCTAGGCTGGGTGTGGCAGCAAAGGTGAAAGGAAATCGGATGGATTTGTTTAAATCCAAGGATCGGAAAAAGCGTATCTCGAGGCTGTTGAAAAGAGGGGTGATAAACCCTAGAAGTGTTGATTTTGACTTCTGGACAGCATCAACGTGAACTTAAGAGAAAAGTTGAATTTGCTTCAACTTGAGACTTTTTGCTCGACTCTACGGACGGGTATGCTCAAGCGACCGCTTATTTCTATTCAAATCTTAGCTTTTTGGATGCGAATAGAATTTCATTCAGTGTTCGAGACAAAGTCTACATGGTAGATGTGAATATGTTGGCTGACATAGTTGGAGTTGAACGAGGACGTTATCTTCCAATCAAAGTCTCATCTGCTCGTACTGCTCTGGATCTTGTCAAAGATAGGGACGTAGAGAAGAAAATTACCTATTCCGGGATGAATGCCATCAACATTGTGCTTCATAAGATTGTGATCAAGCTGTCTCGGACCGAAGTCTACATCAAAGACTTCGTGTCTCTTCCCCGAAGCAAAGTTGATGTATGCGATCAACTCGGGACGGAAGTTTTCTCTCCCGCACACTATTCTCTTCCATATGTACGGAGCGGTGTCAAAAGACAAAGGACAATTGCCTTATCACAGTGCGGTGACCAAGATCTTCGAGACATCGAACATTGATCTGCCACATACATTTTGTGTTCGACCGTGTGATAAGATGGTGGTAGGATTGAAAATGTTAATGAAGATGCGTCTGCAAGAACTCTCCAAGGCAATGGAGAAATTCAAAGTGAAATCTCCAGTCCAGTCTGCTTCAAAAAGGAAAGGAAAGGAGGCCATGGGTGCCCCATCGAAGAAGAAGAAAAGAACTCTCATCCTTGAGGATGAAGATGAAGATGAAAATGAAGATGATGAAGATCCTACTATCCAAGCGCTGACAAGAACAAGACGTTCTGTGTCTCATCCGACAGTACTTCAGCAGAGCAGAGAAGAAGAAAAGCAGAACGAGAGAAGATGAAGAACGAGAGAGAAAGGAGAAAGAAGTTGAAGAAGAAGAAGAAGGAGAAAAAGAAAAGTCTGTGACAAATCTGGAGAGAAGGGAAACGAAGAGCATGATCATCACTCTTCCCCTTTCGATGTCCTAGAGACAGGGGGAGTTAGCGAGCAAGAGAGGTCTACACCTCATGCTGCTATCAGTGAAGATCTAAGACAATCTCCAGAAGACCCAGAAGAAGTTCAGGTCTCTCAATTGCCTGAAGAAGGTGATGCATCGATTCCAAATCTGCCAGACCATACAGAAGCGCCATCGTCTGAATACACACCATCTGAGAAAGCCAATGCCAGTACACAGACGGATGATTCTGCAGATTTTCGTAGCATCATGAATATTCTTCTGGAAATGCGTAGCCAGATATATGTTATGGACTGTGAAATCCAAGCTTTGAAGAATGCTGGACAAGCATCTTCAGTCTCTCTGGAGGATAAATTCAAAGACCTTGCTCTACAACTTCAAGCCAATGCCAAGGGAGAAGAGGTAGCTCATCTGAGAGAAGACCTGAAGAAGCTCGAAGGAGTAGTCCAGTCCATTGGGGAATTCCAGATCGTGCGCATTCCCAAGCAGACATGACTCCTTTCTCACCCTTTTTAATGCTGACAAAAAGGGGGAGAACCAATTTGAACCAACATATCTTTTAAAAACTTTGATTTTTTTTTGTTATGTTTATGTTTGAGTATGACTTGAGAACTTGAACTTGGGTGTGAATTTGACTGAATTGAATGTGGATTATGATGCTTGACTGGTTGCATTTATTCAAGTGTTGTTATATGGTGTTTCTCATGAAAGTCTAACCAATTTTCTGTGGATGCGAGTCGGTTGCTTTATTAATCTTTATGAGTTAGCCATATTGCTTGAGAAATGTTTTTGCGGTCAAAGTTGTTCAAATCTACAAGAAAGTTTTGTCACCATCAAAAGGGGGAGATTGTTGGAGAAATCTTTCCGAGAATATTTTGAAGCCGACAAAACGTTTCTATCGATCTAAGTCTGGATGTTCGGAGACCGACGGTTTAAAGTCGAAGACTTTGTATTCTCGAGACTCAAGATCCAAGACCCAAGACTCAAGACTCAAGACTCAAGACTTAAGACTCAAGACTCAAGACTTAAGTCTGTTCTCCTTGACGATCTTTCTAATCCGTGACGAAGGAAATCCAAAGCCGAGGTCTATGGTTGAGGATTCGATCCTATCCTCTGGAAAAGATTCTTTGGTTGGATAATTATTTCGGATTCTTTAATTCTATCTAAGATCGATTGAAGATCCGATGGTCGACGAAGTAATCTTGGAATGTTCTATTCTTGGAAACCGAGATCCTGATTGTATGGGCGAACAGGATTGATGGGCTATCATCAGATTCCTTAAATAGCTTGGATAATCTTCTTGATTGATTCCGTCCAACGGGTAGATTGGAGGAATTCCTTTGGTAAGTGCCAACGGCTATGATGGCATGAAGGAGTATAAAAGGAAGACGTTCTAGTTGTTTTAAGTGTGTGATTGATAGAAAAATTCCAGTCCGAAGACCCTTGATTATTAGTTGAGGCTGTTCGAGCGAAATTGTATACGAGAGTGGTTGTACTTGGCGAGACCTTGAGTGTGTGTGGTAGATCATCTACACCTAGAATTCAAGGAAGATCAACACTGTAACAGCTCTGTGATTATAGTGAAATCCAGCCAATCGGCTGTCAGTGCAGAAGAGTGGACGTAGGCTTGAATCAAGCTGAACCACTATAAACCGAGTGTTCAATTCTCTCTTTCCCTTACTCAGTCTCTCGATTGATATTTAATTATTGCAAATTCTTTAACTGTCCAAAGTATTGCGCAATCTTCAAGAAAATTCGTTGTATACCTATTCACCCCCCTCTAGGTACTCATACTAGCAATATCAATATCAACATGAAGTAGATAGCCAAAATCTCAGCAAAGAAGCTTGTTCGTGGTCTACCCAATTTATCATACCAAAAGTTTGATCTATGTACACCATGTATATTGGGAAAACAGGTAAGAAATTCATTTAAACCAATAAATCAAGTTTCCACTAACCGTGTACTGCAGCTCTTGCATATGGATCTCTTCGGACCAAGAAGAACGCAGAGCATTGGAGGTAAGAAATATTGCCTAGTAATTGTAGATGACTACTCACGATTTACCTGGGTATATTTCTTGGCAAGTAAGTTTGAAACTTTCTCTTAGTTTGAAAGATTTGCTAAGAAGGTTCAGAATGAAAAGGGGTACGTCATTTCAAGTATAAAAACAGATCATGGAGGTGAATTTGAAAATCAAGATTTTGCAAAATTTTGTGATGAATCTGGTTTTCAACATTTGTTTTCCTCCCCATATACTCCAGAGCAAAACGGAGTCGTGGAAAGGAAGAATAGATCTCTTCAAGAAATGGCTAGAACTCTTTTAATTGAAAGCAATATCTCTTTACGTTTTTGGGCTGAAGCAGTTTCAACATCATGTTATATTATCAATAGAGTTTTTCTAAGGCCTATTCTAGAAAAAACCCCCTATGAACTATTCAAAGAAAAGAAGCCCATTGTTTCATATTTTCATGTATTCGGATGCAAATGTTTCATATTGAAAAATGCAAATGATCGAGTTAGTAAGTTTGAAGAAAAGTCAGATGAAGGCATCTTCCTTGGATATTCAACCACAAGCAAAGCGTATAGAGTCTACAACAAGAAGACTCAAACTGTGGAAGAATCAATGAATGCTAAATTCCAAGATTCTATACAAAATGAATCTATTCAGACTCATCTTGAAGAGACTGAACCTGCTCCAGACTCTACAAAGTCTAAATCTCAAGAAGCAGCTCAGACTTTGAAGGACCAGCAACAAGTAACTGTTGAAGATTCAAGTGAAGGAAGTGACCATCAATCTGATAAATCAACAAGTAACTGGAAACATAAGTCCAGTCATCCCAAAGATCTTATTATTGGCGACATCAATGAAGGAATTCGCACTAGATCCAAAAGGCGCGAAGATTCTAGTGCTGTGGCTCTTATTTCTGAAATAGAACCCAAAAGCATAGATGAAGCTTTATCTGATGAAAGCTGGATTGAAGCCACGCAAGAAGAGCTCAGGCAATTCAGTATCAATGATGTCTGGGAATTGACTCCAAAACCGAAAGGTAAATCGATTATTGGAGCTAAATGGGTTTTCAGGAACAAGATGGACAAAAAAGGAAAAGTCATAAGAAACAAGGCTAGACTCATGGCCAAGGGATACACACAAGAAGAAGGGATCGACTATGACGAAACTTATGCACCGGTAGCAAGGTTAGAAGCAATTCGTTTATTACTTGCATTTGCTTGTCATAAGAATTTCAGGTTATTCCAAATTGATGTCAAAAGTGCTTTCCTAAATGGATTCATCCATGAGGAAGTTTATGTGGAACAACCACCTGGTTTGAAGACCCAAGGAAACCGGACTCGAGTATTCGGACTCAAAAAGGCCTTATATGGCTTAAAGCAAGCACCTCGAGCACAGTACGACGGACTAAGTAAATTCTTAATACGAATGGTTTTGTCAAAGGTAAAGTAGATACTACTCTATTTATCAAAAAGGAAAACAAAGGCTTTTTACTTGTTCAAATATATGTGGATGATATTATTTTTGGATCTTCTAATGAAAGTCTGTGCAAGAAATTCTCTAAGACTATGCATGATGAATTTGAAATGAGCATGATGGGTGAGTTAACCTTCTTTCTCGGGCTTCAAGTGAAACAACTGAAGGAAGGAACTTTCATTCATCAAGAAAAATATGCAAATGATTTTGTCAAAAAGTTTGGACTGGACAATTGCAAAAAGGCTGACATACCAATGTCAAGTTCTTTGAAGATAGACAAAGATGAAGAAGGGAAGAAAGTTGATTAAAAGCTGTACAGGAGTATCATCGGATCACTTCTTTATCTTACTGCTTCTAGACCTGACATTTTGTTTAGTGTTTGCATTTGTGCCAGATTTCAATCAGACCCAAAAGAATCTCATTTAAATGCAGCAAAGCGTATTATCAAATATATTTCATCAACTTCAAGCTTTGGTCTTTGGTATCCAAAAAGAGGAGACTTTACTCTTATTGGATATTCAAACGCAGACCTTGCTAGATGCAGAGTCGATAGAAAGAGCACCTCGGGTACTTGTCAACTACTTGGAGGCAGGACAGTGTCTTGGTTTTCAAGAAAGCAAAGTACAGTAGCTCTCTCTACAGCAGAAGCAGAATATATAGCTCTCGGAAGTTGTTGTTCGCAAATTCTCTGGATAAAACAACAGCTAAAAGACTTTGGAATTTAAGACTCATGCACAGAAATTAATTGCGACAACACCAGTGCTATAAACCTCACCAAAAATCCAATTCTCCACTCAAGAGCAAAGCATATAGAGATTCGACATCACTTTATTAGAGACCATGTTCAAAATGGAGATGTTTCAATTCAATTTGCTGACTCAAAGAACTAACTGGCGGATATATTCACAAAGCCTTTGGAGAAAAATCAATTTGAAACTATCTGTTCCAGACTCAACATTTTTAGGTATAAGGAAATCAAAGTCTAAAGACTTTCAAACTCAGACATACAAGACTTTGACTGTAAGTAATACTCTCTCTTTCTCTCAAATCTTATCTTGAACAGGTACGATCGTCAGACTATATTTAAATTGCTATATTTAATCAGCGTAATTATTGCATCGTTTCCTTTTCAAAAAGGAAGTTATTTTTGAAATGACTATTTTCGCGGAAAAAGGACGGTTATTCTGAAAAGGCATCTTTTTATTTTCCTTTGTGACGGTTCGTTTATCTCCTTTTTAACCGATCGTGCACTGTTGATTTCCCTTCACTTTACTCTTAAAAACCCTAGAAAGCATCGATCTTCCATTCCCGTTTTCTTCCTTGTTTAATCTTCGAAAAAGTTGTCATCCTTCTTGGGAAAGTCAAGCAAGGAATCTTCCAAAAACTGAGAAAGATGTCGTCTTCAAGAAAGTCTTCGAGAATTACAAGCAGGGGACCACGGCAAATGAGTGAGGGGCCTACGCACTTCGATCTCATCGAAGAAGAAGTGTCTCCAGAACAGCAACCGAGCCCACAACATTCTCAGCAGCGTCACTCTCCTCCATCTAGTCCTCAAGACGTTGATCATCAACAAGAGGAAGAAATCATCGAGGATGCAGACCCTGTAAGAGTTCAAAAGCCCGCTTTTATTTATAAGCTGTATCGTGCTTTAAAAGGGACTCATACTCCTTTGAAGTACGTCGATGATTTTCTTAAAGACAAAGGGTATGGAAATGAATATATCTTTTTGCGAAAAATGGAAAGTATGGGAATTGCTTGTAAAGGGGTGGCAGAAGAAACCCTTGCGAATATCCCAAGTGATCCTCGTGATTGGGGAGTGAATCCTGTAGATGGGAATGATGATGATAAATTGTACAGCCAATTTCAACCGAGAATGGGTATTGCGGTTGAAAATCGAGGAAAAAGGGAAGACTTGTTTAGATCGAAGGAACAGAAGGATCTGTACTCAAAATTGCTAAAGCGTGGGGTGATAAACCCTAGGAGTGTGGATTTTGACTTTCTGGATGCTGTGAATGTGAACTTGAGGGAAAAGTTCGGTTATCTTCAACTTGAAAAGTTCTGCTCCGACACTACGAGGGCCTATCTTGAACTAACCGCATATTTCTATTCAAATCTTAGCTTTTTGGATGCGAATAGATTCTCTTTTAGCGTCAAAGATCAAGACTATGTTGTGGATATGGATATGCTGGCAGATGTGTTAGGAGTTGAGAGAGGAAGAAATCAACCGATCAAAGTTTCCATTGCTCGTGCTACATTGGAACTTGTTAAGACAGGAGAACAGAGGAAAAGATTTCCTACTTAAGGATGAGTGCAGTCAACATCTTGCTTCACAAGATTGTGATCAATTGCCTTCGACCGAAATCAACTTCCAAGACTAATGTTTCAAGTTCAGAGACAAAGCTGATGTATGCCATCCTCACTGGGAAAAGGTTTTCACTTCCTCACACTATTATGTTCCACATGTATAGAGCCATGATGAAGGACAGAGGCCAACTTCCTTACCCAAGTCTTGTGACGAAGTTATTCAGACATCTGAATATTCAGCCTCCGCAACTTTTTTGTGTTCGATCGTGCGATCATATGGTGGTAGGACTGAAAATGGTGACCAAGATGCGTCTGAAGGAATTGAACAAGGCGTTGGAGAAATTTAAGGAGAAGACTCCAGTCAAAGCTCATCAACCCTCTTCTTCATCAAAACGGAAAGGAAAGGAGCCCTTGGTTGCTTCAAAACCGAAAAAAAGAGCTCTTATTGTTGAAGATGAAGATGATGATGAAAATCTCACCATCTCTGCAATGGCTTTGAAGAATTTAAGTCGTCCTGTTCCAGAGAAAGAATCGGAACAAATGACAAAAGAAGCAGAAGAGAAGGAAGCAGAGGAGAAGGAAGAAGAAGAAAGAGAAGCTGAAAAGGAAAGAGATGAGAAAGAAGAAGAAGAAAGAAGAGAAGAAGGAGAACCTGAGGAACACTCTTCTCCACCTGTAGGCATGGAAACAGGGGGAGATCAAGAGAAAGGAGGGAAGTCCTCATATCCTGATGCAAGTGAAGGAGTCAGTCGCTCACCTGCAGACCTAGCGGACGTTTATGCCTCTCAATTTCCAGAAGAAGGTCATGAAGTTTCATCGCCAAACCTGCGAGATTATGCTGATCTACCATCGTCTGCATTTACTCCATCAGATCGAGCCGAAGCAAGTACTCAGACTGATAATGCAGCAGATTTTCGCAGAATCATGGATATTCTCTTGGAGATGCGAGGTCAAATTTATGCTTTGGGATGCGAGGTTCAAAACTTGCAAACTGCGGGTCAAGTTTCTTCATGTTCATTGAATGATAAAATCCAAGCCCTCACTGTTCAGATTCAGGCCAATGCCAAGGGTGAGGAGATTGCACAACTGAAGGAAGACTTGAAAAGGCCGGAAGGCATCGTTCAGTCTATGGGAGATTTCCAGCTTGTCCGCGTTCCCAAGCAATCTTGACTTTATTCCATTTTCATCTCAACCTTTTTAATGCTGACAAAAAGGGGGAGAGATGCAAGATTTGAACAATTTGATTTTTAATCATGTGGTTTGTTGGACTGTTTGTTGAATTTTGTTGGATTGTTTGACTTTGTTTTGTGTCTGGATGAGAACTGAACTAGACTTGGACTTGACTGTTTCTATTAACTACTATTGATATCTTATGGATGGCTTTATCGCATACTAGACTAACCTATTTTCTGTGGTTGCAGATTCTAGTGTTATTCATTTAGCCATTTATCTCTATAAGATATGCATATGTGTTTGAGAAATGTTTTCTCAGGTCAAAGTTGTCCAAATCTGCGGAAAGTTTTGTCACTATAAAAAATGGGGAGATTGTTGAAGAAATCTTCTTGAAGTGTTTAGAAGGCGACAAAACGTTTCCATCGATCTAGTCTCGAAGGATTGCAGACTCTACTATTTAAAGTCTGAAGATCTCCGGATAGCCAGACTCAAGACTTAAAGTCTATCCTCATTGACAGTCTCTAATCCGTTGAAGAAAGGTTATCCAGAACTGGATGTTTCATTAAGGATATGACCTTATCGACTGGAGAAGATCTCTTGGCTGGAAAAGACACAACGGAATCCTTTGATTGATCGAGATTGACTCGAAGATTAAGGAATCGATGATTGCCTAAATATTCTTGGAAGGTTCTACTTATGGAAACTGAGATCCTGATTGTATGGACGAACAGGATTGATGGTCTATCGACACGTTCCTTTAATAGCTGGAATAATCTTCTTAATTGATTCCGTCCAACGGGTAGATTGGAGGAATTCCTTTGGTAAGTGCCAACGGGTATGATGGCATAAAGGAGTATATAACGAAGACGTTCTAAGTTGTTGAGGTGTGCGCGATAGAAGAATTCCAAAGTCTGAAGCTCCTTGTTGTTTAGACAATTCCTTTGAGTGAATACTTGTATACAAAAGAGAGTCTATATTTGTGAGAAACCTTGAGGAGGTGTGGTAGAACATCTACACTGTGGAATCAAGGAAAAGCTGTGCTGTAACTTCTCTTTTGTTCATAGTGAAATCCAGCCGGTGGGCTGTCAGTGCAGAAGAGTGGACGTAGGCTTGAAATAAGCCGAACCACTATAAACCTTGTGTTCAATTTTCTCTTCCTTACTCTCTTTACTTTGATCGTGCTTCATTTTGTTAATCAATAGAGAACTTTCTTTCTATCGGTTGCCAAGAATCGCTTCCATATCTCGATAAATTGTTTGTGCACCTATTCACCCCCTCTAGGTGATTATACTAGCTATCTCACAAATATTGTCCCTTTTATCCCTCCTCCACATCATAAAGAACACATTCGATATTCAGAACATAACCCATTTTCTTCATTCAACTAGCCAATCGGTCCATTTCGTCATAGATCTCCTATGCCTTTGGGTGTGAAGTGTCTCCCACATAGAACTTGTGAACTAGATTTTTCACTTGAATCCAGCTACAACCGGCTTCTTTTGTAAGATTTCAGTTTGACCTTCATTCCGATTGCTGCTGCATCTTCCAGTAGACCAGCTGAGGCATACAGATTTGATAGCAAAACATAATCAACAGGGTCATCCGGTTCCTGCTGAAAAATCATTGCCGCAGCTTGTTTTGCAAATTCAACATTGCCATGAACTTGGCAAGCTCCAGAAATGTACACCAAACCAGTGTATCAGCCCTGAAAAGCATTGAAATTATAAACTGAAGAGCATCGACAAGGGATCCTGATCTTCCCAATAATTCCATGCGTGCATAGTGTCCAATTCTAGGCAAGATTCCATGTTCCGTGTACTTTGACCTAAAGTGTTCTTACTCATCAGAAATCAAACCAAATAGCTACAAAAAGATAAAACAGCGACATAGGTGATCTCTTTTGGCCTCCCACTGGCCTCGAGAATTTTACAGAATGTGTCCACAGTTCTTGCCACAAATCCATGTTTTGCAAAACCAGTGATCATTGAAGTACAGGCTATAATATTTTATCTCTCATCTCACAGAAAACTTGAAAAGCAGCTTCTACATTTCCACACCCTGAATACATAGTGTCAAAGCATTGGAAATGACTTGATTTGAGTCCAGCCCTGATTTTACCATCCTCGCATGGATTTGCTTCCCCTTACCAATAGCACTGATACAGGCAGCTCCACTTAAAAGGCTGGCAAATGTAAAAGCACTCGTTCCGATTCCTCTCTCAATCTCATGTAGTAGTTCAAAGGCTTGATCATCCAAACTTTTGGCATAGGCATCCACAAAGGTACCATAAGAAATCAAATTCTTTTCAAATAGTGCATCAAAAGCTCTCTGGGCGTCTTCCATGTGGCCCAACCAAGAATACATGCTTATGAGAGAATTACCTACCTAAGTATCACTGGCAAAGCCCGATTTTATAGCTAGCCCGTATATGTGTATCCCCATATCTACATCACGAGTACTTCCATGTGCCTTGAGAACACCAGCAAATGTGAAATTGTTTGGCCTCACTGGACCTTTTATCTCTGAAAAGAGTTTGATACTCCTCATCTTCTTCAGTTTGCATATGTCCCGTGATTATCGCTGTCTAGGACATAACCTTATGATCTTGCATCTGATCAAACGCCCTTCTCGAATCATGAAGCGATCCCCTAGAAACACACTTCACGTGCATGTCCACCAGGCTGCATCCAACACAGATATTCGAAGCCAATCCAGACCGTATAACCCAGGAATGCAATTGCACCCCCAGCAATTGCAACTCCAACTCCGAACATGCCGACAAAACAGCGTTGAGTGTAAATCTATATGCCACAGTTCCACTGACAAGCATATCCAGAAACAAATCAACAGCCTTCTTTGGCAACCCAACTGAGTACATCTTGCCATCATCAAAGTCCAGGCCACCACATTCTTCTCATGCATTTGCTCGAACACCTTATGTGCTGAAACAAAATCATCATTACCTTTGCAAACATGTCAATTAAAATGCACACCCAACACACACATCAGAATCAACGCAGCCACTTTTGATTATAAACCCGAAAATTGTATTGCCAATTGATGCATTTTCCGGAACCGAACAAGCCCCAATAACCACCGTGAAACAATAACCGTTGGGGAAAAAATAAACCATCTTCAAGCATATGAAGGAAAGTATCTACCGCTTCAAATTCCCATGTGATTATTGGCATGGCAAGAGATCATGCAACTCCAAGAAACCAAGTCCCTTTTTCTACCCATGTCCATAAATATCATCTCGGCGTCGGCCCAGTCATTGGATTTTGAGTAGAGACTGACGGCGAGTTGAGAATCGCCGAGTCGGGCTCGAGCTGGGACCGAGCCACAGCGCGCGATGGACGCGCCTCCCGAGCGAATGCAGGACTAGAGGAGGAGAGAGAAGGTGAGGAGGTCGGAATGGGGCCCATCACCGGACATGAGGTCGAGGTGGAAAAACGCTCCAGGGAGGTCGCCGCCGTGGTGGTGGGGTGATCAGGCGGCGGTTGAGGGGCGAGCGGGGAGAGGTTTCGGCGGGAAGGAGAGAGCTTTGATATCGGACGGTGGAGAGAAGACGGGGAGACTCAATCCTCCACATCAAGAGCACGACGCTCAGGAAACAGGAAACGTGAATAGATTGCCGTGACCATGAGGCAATTCTTCTGCAAAAAACAGGAATTAACGAACGCTGAAATCGTGTTAAGGTTCATGAATTACATGGTCAATCCGCTTATTATGCGTTTCATTCGTGCATGGAGAAAAAGAAGATCAATCAATGCGCGATTTCTTCACGTTCCGTGATGGGAATGTTTTGTCGTTCTTTTTTTATTTTGTTGATCCTACAAATTTAGTGTGTCGATAATTAAGAGGAACGACTTCGTCCCCGTCAAAAGCATGGGTACCGAATATTCTTGATTTACTGCAGGCTGGCTCTGTACCCCGGTCGTGAGCAACGCGTGCTTAAAGTGCAATCAACCTACTAAGGGGAAAAAAAAGGAAAAAGGAGACCTGGGAGAGATGGCTGGGGAGGTGTTGAAGGCACGCCGCCAGGACGGAAAGACTCGCTCAACCATAGGCTCAGGTTGCTAGTCATCGTCACGAGCAGGCGAGGGTTGGCCAATCCTAGCGGAGCGATCACGAGGGCCAATCGACCTTCACAGCGGTGATGATGATGACCGAGTGATGAGGTCCTACATTCTCTTAGTCTTACTAATGTTGCTTCTCCGATCTACCTAACCATTTTCAAGCCTATCAATTGGTTGTGTGGCATTGGTGGCTTTCACAAGCCGGGTTGGGTTTCGGCCTCATTAGCGGCGCTCAAAGGCTCGGCTTCCAATTCTATTGGGCTTCCCTCTTATACAACTCAAGCTGAACGAGATTCATACATTCTTAAGCCAGCACATGATCCCTCAGCATAGAAGCGGCCTCGTGAGGCGCTTGTAGCTTACCGGTTTCTCCTTCAAGCATTTCTTGTTCATCGAAGGCTGGACGCTGGTGGCTTTTGTTATCATCTGTTTTCGGCCTCCCGATTTTCATCAACATATCCTTCCTCCGACCTTCTATTTCCATTAGAGGATACTGAAGCTGGATCATCGACTTTACGAGAGACGCTACCAATCATCTTTTCCTCACGGGGCAAATGAAGGCACGATACTACGATCCGTCGGGTAAAGCTTCTCGAGACCAAAATTAGAAATATTTCAAGTGAAATTCTTGTCAAGAAGAATATTATGAGGATCAAAATCAAAGTACTGAATTTGCACATAGCATCCTCAATGTGAATATTCTATCCATCTTGCCACTTCAAGTTCTTTTACTTATTCTTGCAATCGAGAGGACTATCATCTCTATTGGAGAAAATATGCTTATCTAGGGATCCATTACACATTAAATTGTACCTAAGACTTTGCTTTTGACTTCTAGAAGCAAAAGCCAATGAGTAGTACTACATCAACATGGTGAATCCTTCCTAGTTCCTAGCCACTTCATTGATAAAATTTAGGCCTTTCAAATTTTGTTCCTTCAAAATATTGCCAGGCACTTCAACGTACTTAATCGAAAATTTTCTTTTTTGTATATTTAAGTATTAAAACTTGCCTCTGTCATCCACTTTAGTCCTTTCATTAACTCTATTGGATTACAATAGCTGTACAATTGACGTGGAATTATCAAAAATCACGTGCAATTGAAAAAACTTCAAATTTGCAAGTTTTAAGTAAACAAAATGGAAATTTATGACTCAAATGCATCATGTTGACAAGTTGTAGGACTTTTCTAAGTAACTGTCCCATTTTCTTTTGATCATTTAAATTAGAGCCAATGTGACCTACAAGGCCATGTGATGCCCTATCAGTATTTTCTCAAGAATTTGATCTCGGTCAGAGCAAATGAATTGCAAGAAAAAAAATTTGTCGCAGGTGGTGAATAGAGAATTTGAATTTGGTAGAGCCAAATGCTGAGCGACTTCTAAATGCAACTATAACTAAAAACTACACTGTTGCCTGAGATTCATGCCAGTAAAAGAAGAGTGATTCATTCCGAGTCATAGAGCAAGCATATGAAAGATAGCATGTTTTGCAGCACTCTTTGGTGAATATTCCATAGGAAACAAGTGATTTGATTAACAGATGATTAACTGGATTAGCAAGAATTCACATAGAATGAACGTACAAAGTACGCTTCCCAAACATGGTTAGTATATGAACCTACACTACCGTCCCATCGAGGGTTCGACCTTAAAGTGTTACCGTATGGACCACCCATGGACATGGCCTTTTTAATGTTTGTGATGTGTTTAGTTATACAATATATATCTAATTTTAGGGTAGTCAAAATCAATCCACGTTAAGTTCTAAATCAAATGATATTTTTCTCAATCAGACACATGGGAGTCGAAAAAAGTATCAAGCTGGACTAATAAAAAATGACCTAGCATAACAAGAAGCAAAGAAAACTTCATAGAATTACTTACCAAAAATTTCATGTCTGCTTTATAACGGAGTATGAGTTCTTTCAAATATAAACTTCATGAGATTATTTCATCTGAGACCTTCTTTCCCATTTCAATAAAAGTTGTTTCTTGCATAAACAGGTGGTGTCTCATAAAATGGACATTTTCTCTGCAATTGGGTTCATAATTCGAAACTAGCAGCTCTTGATACCGAAAACCATATGCCAATGGTAGCACATTAAGAAATAAGATCGCAGGTTATAATTAGCTTTTTAATAGGCATTACCCTAAATCACTTAATGAGGGAGAAAAATTCTCCAATATCCGTCCCCTTGTCCCCTTACCCCACTGATTTTTGTCTCTGCTCTCTTACCAATTTGTTTATCCTTTCGAGGGAGGATGCAAGAGAGTAAAAATGCATGTGCAGTTGAACTACAGTAACTTAAGAGCTAGAAGAAGACAAAATGGAACCACTCGCAAGCTAAACTAGTTCAACTCCCTCCCAACATAATATAGTGTGGGGAACAAAGGTATTCCAATAAAATTGTACAATGTCCACTAAATATCATTGCTATCTCCAAATGGAGAACTAGCATAAATTGTGGGGGCGTTTGATGAACTTGAAAATGCTTCTAATTCCATCTCAGCCTTGTCATCGTCAACTAGCTCGTTTGGTGGGTAAATAAGTGGTTTCGGAGGCATTTGAATATGACCAATATATCCTTCAAGCATTTCTAAGACTTTGATCATTGGAGGCCGATGGTTAGGGATTAATTGTATACACCAAAGTGCAACTGTTATCATCTTTTTTATCATCTCCCTTTCCTCTTCTACAACTCCTTCCATTTCCACACTTTCTCCTCCATTGACTTGGTCATACACCCATAGCAGAAAATAAATTTGGCTTGAATGTTCTGCATTTGCATTTACATTTTTCCTTCTACTTGCCATTTCCATGAGCAACATACCAAAACTATAGACATCTGCTTTATAAGATACACCACCGATGCTTCTGTAGAACAATTCAGGTGCCATATATCCTAAGGTTCCTCTTGCAGCAGTCACCGAGACTATGCTATGATCAATGGGATAAAGTTTTGCAAGTCCAAAATCAGAAACTTTCGGAGTTAAATTCTTATCTAAAAGAATGTTGTGAGGTTTGATGTCAAAGTGTAGTATTTGCATGTCACACCCTCGATGTAGATATTCAATCCCCTTTGCCACCGCAAGAGCAATCTCACATATTTTCTTGTAATCAAGAAATTTATCTCCTTCCTCGATGAAAATGTGCTTATCCAAAGATCCATTTGACATGAAATCATACACGAGAGCTTGTTTCGAGCCTTCAAAGCAAAAACCTATAAGTCGCACTACATTAACATGATGAATTCTTCCAATAGTAGCCACTTCATTGATAAAATCTTGGCCATGGGCCTTGGATTGCTTCAAAATCTTGATGGCCGCTTCATTGCCACTTTTGAGAGTTCCTTTGTACACAGAACCATATCCCCCTTCACCTAATTTGTGTTTAAAATTTCCAGTTATCTTCTTAATATTCGAGTAAGAGCACCTTATGGGTAAAAAGTTGTTATGAGCTTGCAAAAATTCTTCGATGTTCTCATCCATTGCTAAGTGCCTTCTTCTATACTTGTAGATTAGAAATGTTGCGACTAATGGTGTCCCGATTATGAATTTCACTACACAGAAAAACACTTTGGAAAATTTTGATAGGTTAGAATAAGTTTTGCTTTATTATTATTATTCTAGGAACAAATCAATGCGGCTTACCTAGTAGTACTGTAAAATAATAAGTTGTCACGAATGCCGTCGAGATAGCGAAAGGAACACCAAGTTGGTTTTGTCAAAGAAAAAATCAATCGTAAGACTAAATGGAAATAAAAGGAAATAGATGATAGATGATATTGAACACGCGCTTTGTGATTATAGTGGTTAGAGGGGTGAATAGGTATATAAAAATTTTCTTGAAGATTGCACAATACTTACGTTTGCCACTTAAAAAATCAATCGTAAGACTAAGTAAAGGAAAGAGAGAATTGAACACGCGGTTTATAGTGGTTCGGCAATTCAAGGTCTGGATTCCACTATAAACAAAGAGATGTTACAGTGTTGATCTTCCTTGATTTCTAGGTGTAGATGATCTACCACACTCGCTCAAGGTGTACCAAGTACAAACACTCTCTGTGTATACAATTTCGCTTGAACTGTATCGACTAACAATCAAGGTTCTTTAGACTCTGGAATTTTTCTATCGATCACACCCTTAAAACAACTAGAACGTCTTCCTTTTATACTCCTTTATGCCATCATAGCCGTTGGCACTTACCAAAGGAATTCTTCCAATCTACCCATTGGACGGAATCAATTAAGAAGATCATCCGAGCTATTTAAGGAACCTGATGATAGCCCATCAATCCTGTTCGCCCATACAATCAGGATCTTGGTTTCCAAAATAGAACATTCCAAGAATATTTCGTCGACCATCGGATCTTCAATTGATCTAGATAACAATAAAAGAATCCGAAATATTTTATCCAACCAAGGGATCTTTTCCAGAGGATAGGATCGAATCCTCAACCATATGCTTCGGCTTTGGATTTCCTTTGTCACTGGATTAGAAAGACTGTCAGTGAGAATAGTCTTGAGTCTTGAGTCTTGAGTCTTGAGTCTGGTGAATACAAAGTCTTCAGACTTTAAACTATCGGTATCCGCACTAGATCGATAGAAATGTTTTGTCACTTCAAAATATTCTCGGAAAGATTTCTCCAACAATCTCCCCCTTTTTGATGGTGACAAAACTTTCTTGTAGATTTGAACAACTTTGACCTGCAAAAAATTTCTCAAGCAATATGGCTAACTCAAAAAGATTAATAAAGCAACCAGACTCGCATCCACGAGAAAATTGGTTAGTCTTTCATGAGTAATACCATATAACAACACTTGATATAAATGCAGCCACCAAACATCAAAATCCACAGCCAATTCAAATCAAATTTAAATTCACACCCAAGTTCAAGTTCTCAAGTCATACTAAAAAATAAACATAACCACAAAAGTCAAAGTTTTAAAAGATGTTGAAAGTTGTTGGTTCAAATTGGTTCTCCCTCTTTTTGTCATCATTAAAAAGGGTGAGAAAGGAGTCATGTCTGCTTGGAAATGCGCACAATCTGGAAATCTCCCATTGACTGGACTATGCCTTCTAGCCTCTTCAAGTCCTCCCTTAGTTGAGCTACCTCCTCTCCTTTGGCATTAGCTTGAAGTTGCAGAGCGACGTCTTTCATTTTATCCTCCGGGATCAAGATGCTTGTCCAAAGATTCTTCATGGCTTGAATTTCACAGTCCAAAGCATATATCTGACCACGCATTTCCAGAAGAAT
The DNA here is from genome assembly GCA_017140475.1 of Eucalyptus fibrosa. Lineage (NCBI taxonomy): Eukaryota > Viridiplantae > Streptophyta > Magnoliopsida > Myrtales > Myrtaceae > Eucalyptus > Eucalyptus fibrosa. Next base: position 5,376,174 of record CM029515.1, on the reverse strand, counting down.
ATCCATGATGCGACGAAAATCTGCAGAATTGTCCGTCTGTGTACTGGCATGAGCTTTCTCAGATGGAGTAAATGCAAACGATGGCGCTTCTGTATAGTCTTGCAAATTTGGTGTCGACGTATCACCTTCTTCAGGCAATTGAGAAGCCTGAAATTCTTCTGGGTCTGCTGGAGATTGTCTTGGACCTTCACTATCGGCAGCATGAGGTGTGGACCTTTCTTGCTCGCCAACTCCCCCTGTCTCTAGGACATCAAAAGGGGAAGAGTGATGATCATGCTCTTGATTTCCCTTCTCTCCAGATTCAGCAGCAGACTTTTCTTTCTCTCCTTCTCTTTCTTCTCCAGCTTCTTTCTCCTTCTCTCTCTACTCTTCTTCTTCTCTGTTCTTTTGAAGTTCTGTCGGTTGAGGCACAGAGCGTCTGGTTCGTGTCAGTGCATGGATTGTAGGATCTTCATCCTCTTCATCTTCATCCTCTAGGATGAGAGTTCTTTTCTTCTTTTTCGATGGGGCACCAATGGCCTCCTTTCCTTTTCTCTTTAAAGCAGACTGAACTGGAGATTTCACTCTGAATTTCTCCATTTCCTTGGAAAGTTCTTGCAGACGCATCTTCGTTAACATCTTCAAACCTACCACCATCTTATCACACGGTCGAACACAAAATGTTTGTGGCGGTTCAATATTCATGTGTCTGAAGATCTTGGTCACCAGACCAGGATAAGGCAATTGTCCTTTGTCTTTCGACATTGCTCTGTACATATGGAAGAGAATAGTGTGCGGGAGAGAGAACTTCCGTCCTGATTTGATCGCGTACATCAACTTTGCTTCAGAAAGAGACACGGAAGTCTTTGATGTAGACTTCGGTTTGAGACAGTTGATCACAATCTTATGAAGCACAATGTTGATGGCATTCATCCTGGAATAGGTAATTTTCTTCTCTGTGTCCCTATCTTTGACAAGTTCCAGAGTAGTACGAGCAGGTGAGACTTTGATTGGTAGATAACGTCCTCGTTCAACTCCAACTATGTCCGCCAACATATTCACATCTACCACGTAGACTTGGTCTCGTACACTGAATGAAATTCTATTTGCATCCAAAAAGCTAAGATTTGAATAGAAATAAGCGGTCAGTTGAGCATACCCGTCCGTAGAGTCGAGCAAAATTCTCAAGTTGAAGCAAATTCAACTTCTCTCTTAAGTTCATGTTGATGGCGTCCGGAAGTCAAAATCGACACTTCTAGGGTTTATCACCCCTCTTTTCAACAAACTGAAATACACATTTTCCTGATCCTTGAATTTGAACAAATCCATCCGATTTCCTTTCACCTTTGCTGCCACTCCCATTCTCGGTTGGAATTCAAGAAACATTCTGTCATCATCGTTCCCTTCAATTAAATTTTGTCCTGGCATACGAGGATCACTTGGAATGTTCGCAAGTGCGTCCTCTGCTTTTCCTTTCGGAGCAACTCCCAATTCCTCCATTTTCCGCAGAAAAAGATACTTATTCCCATAATTTTTGTCCTTAAGGAAGTCATTTATATATTTCAATGGAGTACCGGTGCTTTTCAACGCACGATAAAGCTTATAGATAAAGGAGGGTTTTTGGACTCTTACTGGGTCGGCTTCCTCGATTATCTCTTCTTCCAGATGTTGACTTGCACCTTGTGGGGTAGGAGGCATTGAATGACGTGGATGAGAGCGAATCGGACTTTGTCGCTGACTTGATAAGTCTTCTTCCTCAGTGAGATCGAAGTGAGTCGGTCCCTTCTCCATTCTTTGTGGTCCCCTGCTTGCGATTCTTAATGATTTCCTCGAAGAAGACATCTTTCTTTGTCGTTTAGAAGGTTCCTTCACTTGCTTTCCCAAGAAAAGATGACCACTTTCTCGAAGATGAACAAGAAACGAGATCGGAAGGAGAGTGCCTTTTAGGGTTTTGAAGATTGGGCAAAGAAAAACTGTATATATATAACTTTGTTTTGAAAAGGGGAAGTTCAATCGGCACAAGGAAAGTGTACGAACACTTCTTTTTAAAATCAATAACTGCCAAAATTAATCATTTTAAAAAGACAAGTTTTCGAATTTCACACGGATTATAGAATAACCAAACGAAAGATTGTACCTTTTCGAGTTTAGATAAAATAACTAAACGAAAATTCATACCTTTTAGATAAAATAGCAACTTACAGTCTATAGCCATGAATGTTTGAGTCTGAGGATTTAAAGTCTAAGAGATTAGAGTCTTAGAGTTGGTGAGTCTCTAGACTTTAACTTCTTCAAGCTTCAAAATGTTGAGTCTTGAACGAATAAAGTCGAATTGATTTTTCTCCAAAGGCTTTGTGAATATATCCGCTAGTTGACTCTTTGAATCAACAAATTGAATCGAGATTTCTCCATTTTGAATATGATCTCTAATGAAGTGATGTCGAATCTCAATATGCTTTTCTCTTGAATGAAGGATTGGATTTTTGGTGAGATTGATCGCACTGGTGTTGTCACATCTGATTTCTGTGCATGAGTCTTCAATCCCAAAGTCTTGTAGCTGTTGTTTTATCCATAGAATTTGCGAACAGCAGCTTCCAAGAGCTACATACTCTGCTTCTGTCATTGAGAGAGCTACAGTGCTTTGCTTCCTCGAAAACCAAGACACTGTCCTGTTTCCAAGCAGTTGACAAGTTCCAGAAGTGCTCTTTCTATCGACTCTACAACCGGCCAGATCTATGTCTAAGTATCCTAGAAGATTAAAGTCTCCCCTCTTTGGATACCAAAGACCGATGCTTGAAGATGAGGCAATGTATTTGATAATACGTTTCACGGCACTGAGATGTGATTCTCTAGGATATGATTGAAACCTAGCACAGATGCAAACACTTAACAAAATATCAGGTCTAGAAGCGGTGAGATAAAGAAGTGAACCGATCATGCTCCTGTACAGCTTTTGATCCACTTTCTTCCCTTCTTCATCCTTGTCTATCTTCTGAGAACATGACATTGGTATGTCGGTCTTTTTGCACTTTTCCAATCCAAACCTTTTGACAAGATCATTTACATATTTTTCTTGATGAATAAAAGTTCCTTCCTTCATTTGTTTCACTTGGAGTCCAAGAAAGAATGTTAACTCTCCCATCATACTCATTTCAAACTCATCCTGCATAGACTTAGAAAATTTCTTGCATAGACTTTCATTAGGTGATCCAAAAATAATATCGTCCACATATATTTGAACAAGTAAAAAGCTTTTGTTTTCCTTTTTGATAAAAGAAGTAGTATCTACTTTACCATTGACAAAACCATTTTGTAATAAAAACTTACTTAGTCTGTCGTACCAAGCTCGAGGTGCTTGCTTTAAACCATACAAGGCCTTTTTCAGTCTGAAGACTGAGTCTGGCTTCTTTGGGTCTTCAAACCCAGGTGGTTGTTCCACATAAACTTCCTCATGGATAAATCCATTTAGGAACGCACTTTTGACGTCCATTTGGAATAACCTGAAATTTTTATAACAAGCAAACATAAGTAATAGTCGAATAGCTTCTAACCTTGCTACTGGTGCGTAAGTCTCGTCATAGTCTATTCCTTCTTCTTGCGTATATCCTTTGGCCACGAGTCTTGCTTTGTTTCGTACGACTTTTCCTTCTTCATTCATCTTGTTCCTGAATACCCATTTGGCTCCAATAACAATTTTACCTTTTGGTTTAGATGTCAATTCCCAGACATCATTGATGTTGAACTGTCTGAGTTCTTCTTGCATAGCTTCGATCCAACTTTCATCAGATAAAGCTTCTTCTATGCTTTTTGGTTCAATTTCAGAAATGAGAGCCACAACACTAGATTCTTCACGCCTTTTTGATCTAGTGCGGATTCCTTCATTGATTTCGCCAATAATGAGATCTTTGGGATGACTGGATTTATGCTTCCAGTTACTGGTTGATTTGCCTGGTTGATGATCTCTTTCTTTATTTGAATCTTCATGAGCATCTTGATGTTGGACTTCCAGAGTCTGAGATGCTACTTGAGTTGTAGACATTGGAAGGTCTGGAGCAGGTTCGGACTCCTCATATTGAGTCTGATTGGATTCAACTTGCGTTGAGTCTTGGAATTTGACATTCATTGATTCCTCCACCGACTGGCTTTTCTTGTTATAGACTCTGTAGGCTTTGCTTGATGTAGAATATCCAAGGAAGATGCCTTCATCTGATCTTTCTTCAAACTTACCAACTCGATCATTTGCATTTTTCAAAATAAAGCATTTGCAACCAAACACATGAAAGTATGAAACAATAGGCTTCTTACCTTTGAACAATTCATAGGGGGTTTTCTCTAAAATAGGTCTTAGAAAGACTCTATTTATAATATAGCATGTTGTTGAAACAACTTCAGCCCAAAATCGTGAAGAAATTTTACTTTCAATTAAAAGTGTTCTAGCCATTTCTTGAAGAGATCTATTCTTTCTTTCCACAACTCCATTTTGCTCTGGAGTATATGGAGAGGAAAACATATGATTAAAACCAGATTTATCACAAAATTTCGTAAAATTTTGATTTTCAAATTCACTTCCATGATCTGTTCTTATACTTGAGATAACACATCCTTTTTCATTTTAAACCTTTTTTGCAAATTTTTCAAAGTACGAAAAGGTTTCTGACTTACTTGCAAGAAAATATACCAAGGTAAAGCGAGAGTAATCGTCCACAATTACTAGACAATATTTCTTACCTCCAATGCTCTGGGTTCTTGTTAGTCCGAAGAGATCCATATGAAGCAACTGTAGTACATGATTAGTAGAGACATGATTTATTGGCTTAATTGAATTTCTTACCTACTTTCCCAGAATGCATGGAGTGCATGAATCAGACTTTTGGTATGGCAATTTAGGTAGGCCTCGAACAAGCTTTTTTGATGAGATTTTGGCTAATTGCTTCATGTTGACATGGCCAAGCTTTCTGTGCCATAAGACTGCTTCATCTTGAATTGAGATTAGGCATTGTGCTTCATTTGGTTTTACATCAAGGAGGTAGATATTTCCATGCCTTCGACCCATGAAAGACTGAGTTGAGTCTTTACTAATTCCAGAACATATGCCTTCTTGAAAGGAGATCTTGAAACCAGTATCACACAATTGGCTAATGCTGAGAAGATTGTAGTTGAGTTCTTCTACTAGAGAGACATTGCTTATTGTGAGATTTCCAATTTTCACAGTTCCAAATCCCACAATGCTTCCTTTGCTGTTTCCTTCAAATGAAACTTTTCCACCATTTACTTGAATAAACTTTATGAAGCAATTTGAGTCTCCTGTCATGTGTCTTGAGCATCCGCTGTCAAGATACCACTTTACCTTCTTTTTGACAGAGACCTGCATTCAAAAGAGAGTCTCAAGCTTTCTTTGGTACCCAAATTTTCTTGGGTCCTTTGGCGTTAGTAGAATGAGCATTATTAGGCCATACTTTCTTAACAGGCTTCCAAACCATAGGACACTCTTTTTCAAAATGATCCTGACTGTTACACTTTGAACACCTTAAAGCATTTCGACCTACAGACTTTACAAAAACTTTCTTGAAATGATTTTTGTAAGCCTCTCTCGATGGTCTTTTCTTAATTCTTTCTTTTACTTTCGGAAAATCAATCAAGGGGATCGTTTCTGCTGTCATACCTAGACCAGACTTATTGAAGTAAGGTCTTTGACCGAAAGAACTTTTTCAAGTTTTTCGAACCTATTGAAAATTTCTTTGAAATATTTGATAAGTCAGTTTTTAAGAAAGCATTTTCTTTTGAAAGTTTATCTTTATTCTCTTTAAGAGTAGAAACATTCAAGTCTAAACTTTTCACTTTTTCTTCTAAAATATTTTCCTTTTGTTTTAAAACTGAGTTTTCCTTTTTAAGTTCGGAAATCTTTTTGAGAGAAGTCTTAAGAATAAAACATAGTTCATCAATATATTTAGAGACTTTGACAGGGATTTTATAATCACTTATCTCAAATTCACTGTCTGAGTTTGATCCAGAGTCTGAGTCTGATTGTGCCATCAGACACAGGTTGGCATATTCCTCGTCACTTTCTTCACACTCTGTATCGCTCCAGGTTTCGGCTTTGAGAGCTTTTCGAGACTTTTCAGCTTTTCCTCTCTTCTTCTTCAGGAGAGGACAATTGGGTCTGATGTGTCCCTTTTTCTTACATTCGAAGCAAACTACATCTTTGTTTGGTTCCTCATTATCAACAAACTTGGTTTGCTGTTTTTGAAGACTTTGTTTCCTTGAGTTGAACCTTCTTCCTTTTCTATTAAGCTTTCTGAACCTTCTAATCATTAGAGCAAGCTCCTCATCGTCCAGATCTTCTTCAGAGTCTGTATCATCAGAATCATCATTAGATTTTAATGCAATGGATTTCTTACCTCTTGGATCTTCGTCTTCATTAATTCGTTCCACTTCGTAAGACTGAAGAGTTCCAATCAGCTCGTCTACAGATAATGGCATAATTCTTTGCGTCTCTCTTATTGAAGTCTTTATATGATTCCAATCCTTGGAGAGTCCATGCAGTAGCTTGTTCACCTTCATAGGATCAGAAATTTTCTATCCTTGATTTTCAAGGCCATTGACAATATCTGTAAAACGGCTAAACATGTCAGTTATAGATTCTCCTGGTTTCATTTTGAAGGCTTCATATTGACCAAGGAGAATATTAATTCTGGTCTCCTTCACTCGGTTTGTCCCTTCATAAGTGATATGTAATCTGTCCCAGACTTCTTTTGCTGTAACACAAGAAGATATTCTGTTATATTCAGTTGGTGACAAAGCACAATATAAAGAGTAAATTGCTTTTGCATCGAGTGCTTGTCTCTTGTTTATCTCTTCTTGAGACATTCCGCCGGTCATCAGTTTCTTTCCCTCTTTCGATATCGATGCAGCGGTAGGGAGTAATTCCTCTTTCCACAACGTCCCATTCCAGAGGATCCTTTGACCGTAGAAAAGCTTTCATCTTGTTTTTCCAGATGTTGTAATCCTTTCCATCAAAGTAGTGGTGCTAGCATACTAGCCATGGATCTTTTACTCTGAAGTAAAACACTTCAAATAAAGTAAGAACACGAGCTCTGATACCAATTGATATAGCTAGTACGAGTACCTAGAGGGGGGTGAATAGGTATATAAAAATTTTCTTGAAGATTGCACAATACTTAGACAGTTGAAGATTTGCAATAATTAAAAATCAATCGTAAGACTAAGTAAAGGAAAGAGAGAATTGAACACGCGGTTTATAGTGGTTCGGCTTGATTCAAGCCTACGTCCACTCTTCTGCACTGACAGCCAATTGGCTGGATTCCACTATAAACAAAGAGATGTTACAGTGTTGATCTTCCTTGATTTCTAGGTGTAGATGATCTACCACACTCGCTCAAGGTGTCACCAAGTACAAACACTCTCTGTGTATACAATTTCGCTCGAACTGTATTGACTAACAATCAAGGTTCTTCAGACTCTGGAATTTTTCTATCGATCACACCCTTAAAACAACTAGAACGTCTTCCTTTTATACTCCTTTATGCCATCATAGCCGTTGGCACTTACCAAAGGAATTCCTCCAATCTACCCGTTGGACGGAATCAATTAAGAAGATCATCCGAGCTATTTAAGGAACCTGATGATAGCCCATCAATCCTATTCGCCCATACAATCAGGATCTTGGTTTCCAAGAATAGAACATTCCAAGAATATTTCGTCGACCATCGGATCTTCAATTGATCTAGATAACAATAAAAGAATCCGAAATATTTTATCTAACCAAGGGATCTTTTCCAGAGGATAGGATCGAATCCTCAACCATATGCTTCGGCTTTGGATTTCCTTTGTCATTAGAAAGATTAGAAAGATTGTCTTGAGTCTTGAGAATAGTCTTGAGTCTTGAGTCTTGAGTTTTGTCTTGAGTCTTGAGTTTGGTGAATACAAATTAATTACTCTATCCCTCCAATGTATACATGATTAAATTTTTTTAAGGAATGTGTTAGTGAGTAAAATTTTGGATTAGTAGTTAAGTAATTTATTATGAAACTAATTAAGAAAAAAAAGCAAAAATATAGACTCTATGCCGACAAAAAAATAGTCATGCGGCTGCTCGCATAATAATTCTAGCCATACCGTGGAAATGAATGTGAATTTCAAATATTTCTTTCATTTTCCAGTTTGAAGAGAAAAAAGCAAGTGAAAAGAGCGTATAAAATCGTGCAAAAGTGCGGTAAAATTTCATTGCCAACCGATGCTTACCATCTTGTTGTAAGGATCTGCAACCTGCTGAATCATAGTAGATACTCCAGAAACCAAATATGCACACGAATGCTTTCTTATATGGATGTTCAAAGCCGAGACTGAATCCATCAGCCATGATGTTATGGATTAGCTTGTAGTTGTAGGAGGTGCTATTAATTTGCTCTTCACCCCCAAAATCAAATGATACCCATGTCCACCTGTGAATGGTACAAAAATCCCTAACATCTAATGCTTTTGGATTGACCAAAGCATACAAGTTCCAATGTGATGATGTGTCAGAAGAGTATGACCCCTTAATGCATGGACCGGTAGCAATATAGAATGGATAACTAACTGGCTTTGAGCAGTTCATGATAACCAATGTACCATTGTTGCTCCCATAGTATGGGTTAGTTGGATCGTTGTCCTTCTTGAAGTTATACAACGCCCATGAATGACGGGGGAGAGATGAGCAGTTATCCTTTTGTAGCCCGTCATCGACCAATCTGATTTGGCTAGCAGTATAATTGATAGACTGCACATAGTATCGAACATCATCAAGGTATAAAATAGTGCGATTATATTCGCAAGTCAAATTGTAGTACAAGACACCACATCCTTTTGGATCACTCTTCAGTCGAAACGGGTATCGTATATTGTGAATATCACCACAGGATGAAGCACACCGCCGATTACTCTTGGCACTGCAAGTCATTGTTAGAAATAGAACCAGAGTGAATAGCAACACTTGACGGATATTCATAGAGGTAAGAGCGTTAATCATGCCTCTGTTTGTCTTTGGGTAATGAGAATTGGTAAAGATTTTGCTTTGTGGGCGTGGAGGAGGCGCAATATGAAAAGATTGGAAAAAGATCGGACGATTCTCGTTTGATTGGGTTCTTGAAGTTGCCAAGTCTTATAAAGAAGCCCAAGTCAACATAACAAATGGATGGAAAGTTAGGAAATTAAAGAAGTGGACCCAAACTTAGGTTCCATTATTAGTGGAACGACCGATGGCCATCCCCATTCGAGAGCCCCCTTTAATCACAAAAAGAATGCTAAGGATCTTTCGCATTTGATCTTTCCTTTTCCACTATCTCCACTTTGCTTCCCTTTTTTTCCATCAGTCTTTAGGTCCGCATCCCATCAACAAAGAAGTCCACCTCCTTCTAATACACTCACTTTCTTCCTAATTTCTACTTTGTTCCTTCCTCCCTTCTTCTTCTCCACCTTTGAAATTTTTCTCCTCCTTAGTCGATGCTGAATCGCTTGATATGTATTCCATGTTTGCTAAATTAAGTCACAAAACTTTAGATGTAATTTTGATTTCTTACCTAATCAAATCATTTCATGAAATCAATAATCATTATAAGAAAAGCATCTTATATGATAATGATATTTTGCATGGCATCATCTTCGATCTAATCATGAACAAGTACGTATTTTGTCATGCAAATCTGAAAAAAAAAAATCCTTATGTGACATCGTGATTTTCTGATTCTGTTTTCGATTGAATGAGTTGGGCTTTTCATCGATGCACCTATAGTTCTTTTCCCTGAGCTGATCACTCACAAGATAACTAGTCTATCAGGTGAAGCCGTTAAGGAATGTAAACGCAATAGACTTAAAAATTCGACTAGAAATTGACTACTTGACCGTACTAATCTGTAAGGGTCAATACGACACCATCAAAATTGACCAGAAACCGGAGATAGATTGATTCAACAAAGGTATGTGATTAGAGTGTAGGTGATTCCACTAGATCACAAAATTTCTGTTGAACGGCACTAGACCGATTTTTCTATTATTTTTGTACACTATGCCCGTATTTGAAATCTCAAGATTTTCACAACAACCGAGAGTCGCCAATGTGTTAAAGATGTACAATGTGGTTCGAAAATAATTGACTACGGGTCAAATGCGCTAAAAATTCCTAAAAGCTACCCGGTAAGTTAGGTCACGCTAAAATCGCGCCTCGTTGAAATTAACTGCAAATTTGAACCCGATTTCAAAAATTGAAAGTTCTGTCATGTCACGATTCATTTTAAGACCGTTGACTCGTCCTTCAAAGATTTTTCTGCAAACTCGAGATTTTGGCGAAAAATCAAATTTAGGCGTTTTTGGACCGGAAAAATTAGAGGGCCATTTTTGGTCGCATTTTTGGCCATCAAGTTGGTTCAATTGACGATGAAAAACCATGAGATGGACGATGGCACCTTGGCTGATTTTATGGGGACCAAATTAAGCTCAATTGGAGAATAATGGAAGTGGAATTGGAGGGCAAGAGCTCAAAATTCGTAGGTCCATGTGGGTGCAACATTTGGGGCTTCAATTGTGGCTTGTTGAGGAAAATTGAAGGGAAAATGTCTGTTGTGGATGAGGCTTAGGCTGGTGGGACCTTGGTGATGAGTAAATGGGATATTTGTGGACTTTGAAGGCTTGTGGTCCCCCTTTAGCTGCAGCAACCTTCTTCTTCTTCCTTGGAGTGCTTTATCCATTGTTGAAGTCATTAGAGAGCTCAAGAACCAGAGGAAAGCCAGCCAGCATCCCCTTGCTAGTCGACCGCCCCTGCCACCGTCTAGTGCCTGCACGTCGTCGCTAGCCTCCTGCTCGCATGCCGCCTCCTGCGCCGTCGTCCACGTGTCTAGACCATCCCGGTCGCTGTCCCGGAGCCCTCAAGCCACCGTCCAGCTCCACCTGAGCCGTCTTCGCCACCGTCTAGCAACCTTCAACCTCACTTGGACCCGCTATCGCCCCCTTGCCTAGCCTATTTCAGCCCAAGCCAAGCCCCAACTAGCCCCCTTTCGCCCTTGGACAGAGGCCGAAGCTTAGCCAGCTGAGTGCTTTTAGGCCCATTTTAGGCCTTGTCCGAACCTTGCTTGGTGTCGCCATAGGCTTGTTTATTGCTCGCCTCCGCATCGCCGTTGCCGTGGACTCACCAACCCGCTAAATCGATGAGTTTACTTGCTAAACTCTACTTATGGAGTTAATGATGTTTAGTAGGTAATTAGTTTAGACAAAGTATGGATTAGGTGGTTTGTTAGTTTAAATTAGTGAATTAATTGCTTAATTATGCATGTTAGGTAGTTAGAATAGATTGATTAGGGGTTAAATAGATTGTACTATTTATCTAGATAGGTGCATTAATTTTCTAGGCCCGTTTAGGTGGTTAGATTAGCATTTCCGGCCTAGGTTAGCATTTATTGGATTTAATTTGCATTATTTAATTATTTTTGTAATTTATTTAATTAGTTAATATTTTTTGAAAATTATACCGGGATAGCCGGTGATCGGAATTTCGTGTTGATTGTAGTGGTATGCTTAGTTTATGCAATTGAGTGCTAATTTGTGAAAATTGAGTGGCGATTGTGATTTTGAGTATTTATTTTAAAATTAGGAAATTTTGGTAATTAATTAGAAATTACTAAGTGTCGGGTTTTGACATCGAAAATGTTTTTAAGTATTTTATTAAATAATGGGATTTTAAAAGGAAGAATATCAATTTTCTAGTTCGATCCGATTGTGTACCTACACACGATTATTTTCATCGGGTGTTTTTAATACGAAAAAAATAGGCTAAGTGCATTATCTTAATTGAGATATTTGAGGGCAATGCACAGTGTCCTTAGCCAAAATTGAAGGATCATGTGATGGTTAAGAGAACCCGTCCCCGATATGCGTCGGGTGGACGATGCCCTAGTAATGGATGTCGGATTGCGATAGAGGTCGGATTGAAGCTCCTTCGAGAATGCCGTCCCTGATGTGTGTCGGGTGGACATTGCCGCGCTCAAGGGATGAGGCGAAGCCTAGCTATGCCAGAGGACCGATGTGCGTCGAGTAAAACTGCCTATGTGGGTAGTAATCAATTGAAACATGTGATTGATTGAGATTGATATGCCAGATTATGGGACGAAATTGTGGGATGTGTCATAACGATTTGGCCCTATAATTAGGACCCATGTGATTGAATGAGACATTCTAATTGATGTGTGAAATTGATATATGCATTGATTATACAAACTATACTAACGTGCAGGAAGGAACTAAGGCAAGTAAGTCTCTGTGGTTGTATAGTTGTATGGTTAGATTACCTCTGGGCGTATTTCCTTCTAATCGGGGTTTAGGGGGTGAACTTGTTGAGACGTTGTCTCACCCGTCGTGGGCTCATTTCTTTCAGGTCCTTAGATGGTGGTCCCTCCAGTGCGTTTTGGGAATCCGAAGGGGTATACGAAGTAGAGTACTAATGTCCATGTCCTCGGGAGTCCTTGGCTCCATGAGCTCATAATGACCACTATCTTGGTTGACGAAGGTCGACTTCAATTGGTACCTCGTCGATTTAGGGCGTGGTTTCGCCATGGGATTAATGGGATCGGGAAGGTCCCCTACAGGGTTTCGACATCCCTGCCGTTGCGGTCAATGCCGCGGTAGGTGAGGGGGTAGTTGACCCTCCTAGTGGGGTTGTGAAGGACCCGAAGCCCTCGAAGCCTGTCGAAGTGGAGTCCGAAGGATCGGTGAATTTGTCCGACTAGTGGGTCATAGGATAGTTTCCATTTTGAGAGTTGATCTTTTTGGTAGACAAACTAGTATTGTATATAAACTCAGCTTATTTATGAAAAGTGTTTTATGAAAATGGTATCCTGCTTTTCTATCCCATATTTGTGTTATCCGAGGATTTGTTTATTCGCTTCCACATGTGCAATAAAATGAATTGGTCGGTGACGCGTCCTTGGACATCACAATTTTATCGACCACCGAGGGATGTGCATGCACTCGAGGTCCGGGGTGTGACACCTTATATGACATTATATTGTATAAATTTACTATACCCCACAAATCTCTAGGCTCAAGATCTTGAAAAGAATATTACAAACTGGAAAGCATAGGCATTTCATATTAGGGAAGCTACCCTAATATCAACCAATTCTAGCTTTTAAGACTTTTTGGGTTTAACAAGCCCCTTATTCAACAAAAGCTGGATTACCCCTAGTTGAGCCCCGTTTTAATCACATAGATACACTCAGTGCATCAAGGAAATTTACACCCATAAAGAATTCAAAGGATGTTCTTCCACATTTCATCTTTCCTTCTCCACTATCTCCACTTTGCTTCCACTTTCTCCACCCGATTGTTGGGTCCACGTCCCATCAGCAAACACACACTATCCTCCTTCTTATTGCTTTCTTCATTTTTCCCCAGTTCTAGCTTTTAAGACTTTTTGGGTTTAACGAGCCCCTTATTCAACAAAAGTTGGCTGACCCCTAGTTGAGCCCCGTTTTAATCACATAGATACACTCAGTGCATCAAGGAAATTTACACCCATAAGGAATTCAAAGGATCTTCTTCCACATTTCATCTTTCCTTCTCCACTATCTCCACTTTGCTTCCACTTTCTCCACCCAATTGTTGGGTCCATGTCCCATCAGCAAACACGCACTATCCTCCTTCTTATTGATTTCTTCTTTTTTTCCCTCATCCCTTCTTCCACTCCACCGACTTTGAAATTTTTTTGTTCCATCGTCAACACTTGATCACTTGATATGTATTTCATATTTGCTAAATTGAGTCACAAACTTTAGACGTAATTCCAAATTCTTACATAGATGAATCATTTCATAAAATAATTAATTTCTATGAAAAAAGTATCTCGAATGACAATGATATATTACACGGCATCATGTATTCGACCTAGCAAAATATGTAAAAAAACTCTTTATCTAGAACTTAAAAATGTATAAATTTGCAATATCTTACATGCATAGTAGCTACATAAATTACACTTTCCTATGTTCCGCTTAAAAGCAAAATCATATATGTCCATACTATAATTGTGTTCTTGCAACGCACGTGCCAAGAATGACTATTGTCGCTTGAGAATAAATTTTAGCCATGTAGTACGGCTATATAAAGATGGTATAATACATGTAGTGACATCTCGAAGCAAAACAGGGTCTTAATGACTTTCCAAGCAATAGTCTTTACATTTTATATAAAAATTTAATTAACAGAATATATCTTTCTTAGCTAGAATCGAACCCATACTTTTAGAATTGTTGACGACAAAAACAACCACAATCATGTTTGATGTGGATTGGAGATTTATGCGTGCAATTGGACAGGCACGCAGAGTTGTACTTGCGTCAGATAGTTCGTCTACATGGAGTGCTGGTGACGATTACTTCACATCGAGACCCGAGATTCATAGTTGCCTTCTAGAAAACCTTGCAGAGTACTTTAGGAACGAAGCTGTAGTATAGTACGGCATATCATTCTCAAACGGATGGCCAGTCTAAGAGGATGATTCAAACCCTCGAAGACATGTTGTGAGCTTGCGTTTTGGACTTCAAGGGAAGCTGGGAGGAACAATTTCATCTAGTCGAGTTTGCCTACAACAACAGTTACCAGCAAAACATTCAGATAGCTCCTTTTGAAGCATTATATGGCAGAGCGTGCAAAATGCCAATGTGTTGGAATGAGATTGTAGAACGAAAGATCACGGGCTAGAGTTAGTTTAGCAGTCAGTGGATGTAGTTGTAGTCATCAAAGACAGATTAAAAACCGCTCGGAGCCGCTAGAAGAGCTACACCGATAAGCATCGAAGGCATTTGGAATTCCAAGTTGGTGATCTCGTTTTTCTGAAAGTGTCACCATTGAGGGGTACTTCGCACTTTGGCAAAAAGGGAAAGCTGAGTCCGAGATACATAGATTTATTTGAGATTCTTGAAAGAATTGGGATCCTAGCGTATCGACTTGCATTACCGCCAAGATTGGCACAAGTGCATAACATTTTTCACGTGTCGATGTTAAGGAAGTATGAGACTAACCCAACCCACGTGCTGAATTTTGAGGATTTAGATGTGGACAACAGAGTGTCGTACGTGGAAAGTCCCACTCAGATTGTAAATTGGAAAGAACAGGTTCTGTGCACCAAGACCATTCCGCTGGTCAAAGTGGTCTGGCAATACCATAGCACTGAAGGAGCAACTTGGAAAAGTGAAGAGTTGATGAGGCGATTGTACCCCCACCTTTTTCATTAAAGATTGTAATGGTTTAAATTTCGATGACGAAATTTTTATAAGAGGGGACGAGTTGTGACATCCTGATTTTCCAATTCTGTTTTCAACTGAATGAGTCGGGCTTTTCATCGACGTGCCTATAGTTCTTTTCCTAAGCTGATCGCTCACAAGATAACTAGTCTATCGGGTGAAGCCTTTAAGGAATCTAAACGCAATAGATTTGAGAATTCGATCAGGAATCGACTGTTAATGATAGACCGATTAGAGACCGGAGATAGGTCGACTCGACAAAAGCATGAGATTAAGTGTGGGTGATTTTATCTAATTGCACAATTCTTGTCGATCGATACTAAATTGATTTCTCTGTCGTTTTGGTACCTTGTGTCCGTATTTGAAACCTCGAGATTTCCACGACAACCGAGAGTTGCCAATGTGTCAAAGATACACTTTGTGGCTGGAAAATAATCAACCACAGGTCAAATGCATGAAAAGTTCCTAAAAGCTACCCGATAGGTTAGGACGCACTAAAATCGCGTTAAATTGAAATTAACCATGAAATTAAAACCCAATTTCAGAAATTTAAAATTCTGTCATGTCACAATTCATTTTAGAAACATTGACTCATCTTTAGAAGATTTTTCTGCGAAGCAAGATTTTTGGTAGAAAATCAAAGTAATGCCGTTTTTGATCGGGAAAGTCAGAGGGCCGTTTTTGATCTAATCTTTGGCCGTCAAGTTGGATCAATTGATGGGGAAAAGTCATGAGATGGACGAGGACACCTTGGTTGATTTATTTGGGCTTCCATTGGATTGATTTGAGTGAGAATTGAATTGAATTGATGTACAAATGTCCAAAATTTGTAGCCCCATGGTGCACAACATTTTGGACTCTTTGGCAATCTTCTTTAGGAAGCCAAGGAGTGGGAAATGGCTGAAGGTGAGGGCCATGGCTAGTGGGAGCATGTGTGAGGAGAATTGGGCAAGTGTTGAGCTTGGAAGCCACCTTGGGGACCACCTCTCTTCAGCAGCCTTCTTCCTCCTTGAAGCATAGCTTTCTCCATTGTTGAGGCTTAGGAAAAGCTTGAGAGAGCTAGGAAACCGAGAAGAGCAGCCCCCTCCATCGTCGCACGCCCGTCGGCCTCTTCTTCCCCCTTGTTTTCTCATTCTTCCTGCTTATGCTCCAGATGACCTTCTATGAAAGCCCGAGTTAAAAGTTGCCTTCCCGTGAGAATTAGTTCTTGTGCCACCCACCATCACCTTCAACACATCTAAACCGTACGGGAGCACCTCGCCGCGTCGAATGGAGCTGCCGGCCGATTGGCTTGTCGGCCGAAAGCGACACCTAGTATTTTTTAATTATTTCATCTAATTATTTATTTAAATTAAATATTATTTAATTATATTATTTTATATTTCAATTAAATTAATTTTTGGATTTTATTTAATCATTAATTAATTGATATTTTCCAAGAATTATATCGGGAGAGCCGCTAGATAGAATTTCGAGTTGATTGCAGTGGTGAATGTTATTTTGTGAAATATAGGTATTTTAATTAGAAAATACTAGGTGTCGAAATTTGATACCGAGAGTGGTTTTTAAATACCATAGCAGCTTGAGTGAGCATTGAATTTCAGCTTGTGTGAGCATCGTTATTAGCTTGTGTGAGCATTGTATGTCAGCTTGTGAGAGCCATGATCGTTTATCAACTTGTGAGAGTAACGATCCATGTATTAGCTTATGTGAGCTATCATCTATCTATCAACTTGTGTGAGCTAGCATCTATATGTATAACAACTTGTGCGAGCTACCATCTATATCAGCTTGTGAGAGCATTGCATCCATATCGGCTTATGTGAATAGTGATTGTATTGATGGATGAATAGATGGTATGGTTTAATAGATGGTATGAATTGATAGATGGTATCAAGTGAACTGATTGAATCGATAGACCGATGTGTGTCGATAGTTCATGCTTGTGCGAGCAATGATTAAATATGAATTGTACTGACATGCAGGAAGGAACTAAGGCAAGGTAAGTCTTCTGTATTGTGTGGCCAGGCCACCCTTGAGTGTATTTCCTTTCTAGTCGGAGTTTAGAGGGTGAACTTGTTGAGACATTGTCTCACCCCATCGTGGGCTCAACATTTTCAGGTCCTTAGATGGCGGACGTGAAGGACCCGAAGCCCCAGAGTCTGGGAAGGTGGAGACCGAAGGATCAGCGAGCGTGTCTGACTAGCTAGTCATAGGACAGTTCCTTTTTTGTTAAGCCGGTCTTTTGTAGGCAGCCTAGTATTGTATATAAACCTATGTGTTTATAAAATGCTTGTTTTGGTTGGGTTTTGTTTCTTGCTTTTCTATCCCAAGCTTTTGGTTGTCAGGGGTATTTATTTGTTTCTGCATGCGTATTAAAATAAAAGGGTCGGCGACGCGTCCTAGGACATTGCAATTTAATCGACCACCGAGGGATGAGCATGCGCTCGAGGATTGGGGCGTGACAGAAATAGCAACTATACTTTTTGTACAATGCACATGTTGTAAATTGATCAAAAAATGGGACGTATATATGTTCCTATTGGTTACATAGACAAATCATTTCATGAAATAATTAATTGCTATGAAAAAAGCATCTAAGATGACAATGATATATTACACAGGATCATATCCAGCCTAGCCATGAATGAATACATGAAAAAAACCTTTATCTAGAACTTAAAATGTATAAGTTTGCTAAGAGCATTAATCAGGTCTCAGTTTGTCTTTGGACAAAGCGAAATTGTTAAAGAACTGCTTGAGATATGTGGAGATGGCATCACATGAAAAGATTGAAAAGAGATTGGATGAACCTTGTTCGATTGAAGACTTCGGAGTTGCCTTGTCTTGTAGAAAAGACCAAGTCAGTCAATGAATCGGATCAAGAAATTAAAGCCGAAGTTAACATTATTAGTGGAGTAACAGGCATGACCCGATGGCCAACACTGATTGAGACCCCTTAATTACTTTCTAAGCAATAGTCTTTACATTTTCTATAAAAAAATTAATTAATTAATTAACCTAATGATTGTCAGGCACGATACGGAATATATCTTTCTTAGCTAGAATCAAAAGGAACCCATACTTTTAGAATTGTTGACGCCAAAAGCAACCACAATCGTGTTTGATGTGGATTGGAGATTTGTGTGTGCAATTGGTGCAATCACTTCAAACTATTGATATCTCTTTTGATCTCCACTTCTATTTAACTATGGTGGATTGATACAAAGAAACAAATTTGTTTAAAAAAGCTATATAGGTGCAGAACAAAAAACCCCGATTTGGCTATTAACTACGATTTGACAAGGTTGATTTACTTTGCACAAAAAATGGCGTTCAAGATTAAGAAAACAAGAAGAATCGACAGACTTGCTTTTCGAAAGCTCGCGCAGATCATGCTTTCTCACTTTTGGATTTAATTAGTCACAACACTTTTGTCGTGTCTTATTTTGCATTACCTTTGTGCTAAGAAAAAGGTGACATTGAAAGAATCATATAAGTGCATGCTTCTTGACACTTGTTAGAAATGTTGAAATAGCAACTATACTCTTTGTACAAAGCACATGTTGTAAATTGATCAAAAAATGGGACGTATATATGTTCCTATTGGTTACATAGATGAATCATTTCATGAAATAATTAATTGCTATGAAAAAAGCATCTCAGATGACAATGATATATTACATGGGGTCATATCCAACCTAGCCATGAATGAATACGTGAAAAAAACCTTTATCTAGAACTTAAAATGTATAAGTTTGCTAAGAGCATTAATCAGGTCTCTATTTGTCTTTGGACAAAGTGAAATTGTTAAAGAACTGCTTAGGGTATGTGGAGATGGCACCATATGAAAAGATTGAAAAGAGATTGGATGAACCTTGTTTGATTGGAGACTTTTGTGACATCCCAGATTTTCAACCCTGTCTTCTACTGAGTAAATCGGGCATTTCATTGACGTGTCTATAGGGTTATTCTCAGAGCCGGTCACTCTCGAGATAACTAGGCTAGCTGGAGAAGGTATTAAAGACTTTAAAGCAAATAGACTTGAGAACTTGACTAGGAATCGGCTTCTCGACCATGCTTATCTTTATAGGCCATTACGGCATAGTTAAAAATTGATTTGAGATTAGAGATAGGTCTGTTCGACTAAGATATGTGGCCAATCGTGCGTGACTCCACTAAATTGGAAAATTCTTGTCGACCGACACCAATCTGATTTTACTGTCATTTTGGTACCCTGTGTCCGTAATTGAATTCTCGAGATTTTCATGACAATCAAGAGTCGCCATTGAGTCGAGTGGGTTCATAGTGGTTCGAAGAAAATCGACCACGGGTTATTTGCCTTAAAAAGTTCTAAAAACTACCCGGTAGTCTAGGTTACGCTAAAAACATGTTGAATAAAAATTAACCGCCAATTCAAGTCCGATTTCAGAAATTGAAGATTCTGTCATGTCACAATAAATTTTAGGAGTGTCAACTCAATCTCAGAAGATTTTTCTGGCAACCGAGACTTTTTGGAAAAAGTCGGTTCGGATCATTTTTATGCAATTGAAGCTGGGGATTTATTTTTGTTGTAAATTTGGGAAGCAAATGGGATATATGGGTGAGGAAAATGTTATGGTGATCAATGAGGCGTTGATTTATTTTATTGAGGCCATTTGAGATTGAGTCGAGAGAGAATTGAAGCCAATTGAGGGGGATTGAACCAAAATTCGTAGCTCCCCTTAACCCTAGCAAAATGGACCAATTGAGAAGTCATGGGAAGTGTGTTGGTGGCCAAATGAAGGCCAAGGAATGATACTTGGCTTAGGATGAATCTTGTGAAGCAAGATGTGGAAATATCAAGCAAGTGGAGCCCTCCATCCCTCACTTCTCCCTATCCTCTCTCTCTCTCTCTCTCTCTCTCTCTCTCTCTCTCTCTCATCTCTATCCTCTCCATCTCTCTCTCATTTCCACCGTCCAAGACCCTCTCCTCTTCATTTTCGAAACCCTCAAGCCAGCAAGAAGACCGGCAGAAGGAGCTGCAACCGTCGCACACCTCCACCCGCACCACCACCGGTTTCTACTCCAGCTGACCTCTAGCCAAAGATCCGAGTAAAAAGTAGACTTCCTGGATGAACCAGCAAACGATCCACATATCACCATGACGAGGACATCCAGAACGTTCCAGCGAGCCTAACCTTGTCCCGAACGAAGCCGCCAGCAGTCCCATACGGCCGTCTCAAGCCGCCAGTCGCCGGTCCGTCGGTCCCCTGCCCGCCTGCACTGTTTCGCAATTTTCTCCATTTTTCTTCCATTCCGGCCATTCCTTTGGCCATTCCATCCACCTACAAGACCCCCTTGACCCCCGGGAGCCATTGGTTGCCGGCCAATCCCTTGCCGGAGCTCCGATCGGCCCGTCTTCACCGTTGAAGTCGCTGGTTTCCTCTCTGCAATCCGCAAGCCAAGCCCATGGTTCAGCCCATTGGGATTCGGCCTAACTTTGGCCCAAGAATTCAGCCAAAGTCAGCCCAGTATTGAGACCCGCGAAGAAGCCCAAGTCCATCTTCAAGCAAGCCCATCTCACATTTGTTCAGCCCAACTTCAGTTTTGGATCGGGCTCATTCAAAGCCCAAGTTTCAGCCCATCTTCAAGGTTCAGCCCACAGGTTCAGCAAGCCCATTTCTGAGCCCAAGCCCGCGAAGCAAGTCGGCCCAAGTTGGGCCGAAGCCCAGTTTTTTCTATGGGCCTGCAAGGCTTGTAAGCCCGGCCCAAGTGTCCGCCGACGCCACCGAAAGTTTGGATTTTGGCTGCCGTCATGTCGCCATTGCGATGATTTGGTCTTCGCTTTGCTCATGTGAGTAATCTCACTAATCCTTGCTTAGTAGAATAATTATGCTTAAGGGTTCATTAGATTTAATTAAGTGCAATTAGGTGGTTATATTAGAATGGATTAGTGATTATTAGTTAATTGCATTGCATATTAGCTAGGTGGTTAGTGTACTTAGCTAGAGAACTGCCTATACTATTTATTGAATGCATCTCGGGATTTTTCCCGACCCTTATCGGGCTTCAATTAGGCATTACGGGCCTAAATTGGATTTTTTTAGTATTTAATTATTAATTTTTCGAAATTATTTATTTATTTATTTATTTTCTGGAAATTATGCTGAGATAGCCAACGACCGGAATTTCGTGCTGATTGTAGTGGTGCTCTCTGTTTATTTAATTGAGTACCTGGTTGTGCAAATTGAGAGCAAATAGTAATTGTGGGTATTTATTTCAGAAATTGAATAACTTTGGTAATTGAGTGGAAAATTACCGGGCGTCGTCTACAGCATCAAAAATCTATTTTTGTACTGCTGAAAGGAGTGGGTGAATAAAAAGGAAATTATTGTATTTTGGCTAAGGCCGACTATGTGCGTGTGTACTTTTATCAAATATGATGAAAATGGTAAAATTGATTGTCTTCGGAATAAAAAGAAAACACTATAACGGCTTGATGATTCGTATGTCATCTGGAGAATGGGCGTTATACTATTACAGCTCAATGACTCTCATGTCATTTTGAGAAAGAATTGCTTGTATACCGGCTTGATGACCCTATAGGTCATCTTGGAGAATGACGGTATTAAATGTCGGCTTGGTGATTCTATAGATCATCTTGGAGAATGGACGACATGCCATAACGGCTCGATGACTCACCATGTCATCCTGGAGAATGTACGTTATGATGAATATACTCGGTGACTCTATATGTCATCTCAAATAATGAATATTATAATATACTAGATCGGTAACTCAATAGGTTATCTTGGAGAATGAATAGTATGTTATAGTGACTCGGTGACTTAGTGTGTCATCTCGGAGAATGAATCGTATAATATACTGGCTTGGTAACCCGATAGGTTATTTTAGAGAATGGACAGTATTGATTGAAATGACCAATGAATGGTCCGATTGACATGTAATCGACTAGGTCGATTGATCAAGATATCGATCTGTGATGTGACTGCTTAGATGCCTAATGAATTGTGTTAATATGCAGGTGGAATCTGAGGCCAAGGTAAGTCCTCTGATCCGTGCGTGCATAGGCAGCCTGGATAGCGTATTGGTTTCCTAATCGAGTCTTAGTGGGGTAGAACTTGCTGAGACGTAGTCTCATCCTAGTTGTAGGATATCATTTCAGGCCCGTAGATGAGCCTGTGGAGGAGGAACCAAAGGAGGACGATGAGCCGGAAAAAGATGAAGAGCTTGAAGGATGTGAGCTTAGTGAAGAAGAGTCAGAAGAGGATCAAGATGATCCTGAGTACGACCTAGATGAGGACTGAGATTTCATCCTGTCTTGTCAGACCTTGTCTGCATGTGAATAGATGTTAGATCAAACTTATGTATATAGTATTGTAGAATACTATGAGATATTTGTAAAAAAGTGTGGTTGTGAATTTTTAGTATGAAAAATATGGCTCTGCTTTTCTGTCCCATCGTCTTATTGTCTGGGGATTTATAATTGCTTCCGCATGTGCTATTAATAATGAAAGGGGTCGGCGATACTTAGTCCTGGGATATCGCATTCTAAAATTAGCCAAGTAGAAGGATGTGTACATGCCCAGGATCGGGGTGTGACAACTGATTCAAGCCTACGTCCACTCTTCTCGCACCGGCCAATTGGGTCCGATTCCATTATGAACAAAGAGATGTTATAGCGTTGATCTTCCTTGATTTCTCGGTGTAGATGATCTACCACACTCGCTCAAGGTATCACCAAATATAGACACTCTTTGTGTATACAATTACGCTCAAAATGTATCGACTAATAATCAAGGTGCTTCAGACTCTGGAATTTCTCTATCGATCACACACTAAAACAACTAGAACGTCTTCCTTTTATACTCCTTTATGCCATCATACCCGTTGGCACTTACCAAAGGAATTCCTCCAATCTACCGTTGGACGGAATCAATTAAGAAGATCATTCGAGCTATTAAAGGAACCCGACGATAGCCCATCAATCTCCGTCGCCCATACAATCGGGATCTTGATTTCTAAGAATAGAACCTTCCAAGAATATTTCGTTGACCATCGGATCTTCAATCGATCTAGATAAGAATAAAAGAACTTATATTTATCCAACCAAGAGATCTTCTCCGAGGATATGATTAAATCCTCAACCATATACTTCGGCTCGGATTTCCTTCACACCGATCGAAGACTGTCAATGAGAATAGTCTTGAGTCTTGAGTCTTGAGTCTCGGTGATCGAAAGTCT
The DNA here is from genome assembly GCA_017140475.1 of Eucalyptus fibrosa. Classification (NCBI taxonomy): domain Eukaryota; kingdom Viridiplantae; phylum Streptophyta; class Magnoliopsida; order Myrtales; family Myrtaceae; genus Eucalyptus; species Eucalyptus fibrosa. The sequence goes on along the minus strand of CM029515.1, from coordinate 5,352,661 downwards.
TCGTACTTTAAACAGATTTGTTCGCAAATATCCGACTAGGATCGATAGAAACGCTTTGTCAGCTTCAAAATATTCTGAAAGATTTCTCCAACAATCTCCCCATTTTTTATGGTGACAAAACTTTCCTGTAGATTTGAACAACTTTGACCCGCAAAACATTTCTCAAGCAATATGGCTATCTCATAAAGATTAATAAAACAACCAGGCTCTGCATCCACAGAAAATTGGTTAGTCTTTCATGAGTAATACCATATGACAACACTTGATATAAATGCAAACAGTCAAGCATCAAAATCCACAGCCAATTCAGTCAAATTCAAGTTCACACCCAAGTTCACTCAAGTCATACTAAAAAACAAACATATTCAACCACAAAAACAAATTTAAAGTCAAAGTTTAAAGTTCAAATTGGTTCAAATTGCTTCTCCCCCTTTTTGTCATCATTAAAAAAGGTGAGAAAGGAGTCAGGTCTGCTTGGGAATGCGCACGATCTGGAAATCTCCCATGGACTGGACTATGCCTTCTAGCCTCTTCAAGTCTTCCTTTAGATGAGCTACTTCCTCTCCTTTGGCATTGGCTTGAATTTGTAGAGCTAGGTCTTTCATTTTATGCTCCAGGGTAACCGAAGATGCTTGTCCAGCATTCTTTATGGCTTGAATTTCACAGTCCAGAGCATAGATTTGGCCCCGCATTTCCAGAAGAACATCAAGAATACGACGAAAATCTGTTGAATTGTCCGTCTATGTACTTGCATTTGCTTTCTGGATGGAGTGAATGCATTTGGATGGAGCTTCTATATAATCTTGCAAATTTGGTGTTGACGTACGTGTCCTTCTTCGTGCAATTGAGAAGCCCGAAACTCTTCCGGATCTGCTGGAGATTATCTTAGACCGTCACTATTGGCAGCATGAGGTGGACATTTCTTGCTCGCCAACTCCCCTCGTCTCTAGACCTCAAATGGGGAAGAGTGATGATCATGCTCTTCCGTATCTTGATTCCCTTCGCATTTAGCTGCATCTTTTTCTTTCTCTTTCTTCTCCTTCTTCTTTAGCTTCTTTCTCCTTCTCTTGCTGCTCTTCTTCTTCTCTCGTTCTTGGCTTGCTCCTCTTCTTCTCTCTCGCTTTCTTCTCAAGTTCTCGCGATTGAGGCATGTAACGTCCGGTCCTTATCAAGGCGTAGATTGTGAGATCTTCCTCCTTATCTTCATCCTCCAAGATGAGAGTTCTTCTTTTGGATGGGGCACCAATGGCCTCCTTCCCTTTTCTCTTTGAGACGGTACTTGAGTCTTCACTCTGAATTTCTCCATTGCCTTGGAAAGTTCTTTCAGACACATCTTCATCAACATCTTCAAACCTACCACCATCTTATCGCACGGTCGAACACAGAGTGTATGTGGCGGTTCAATATTCATGTGTCTGAAGATCTTGGTCACCAGACCTGGGTAAGGCAATTGGCCCTTGTCTTTCGACATAGCTCTGTACATGTAAAAGAGAATGATGTGAGGGAGAGAGAACTTCTTCCCTGAGTTGATTGCGTACATCAATTTTCCTTCGGAATTAGAGACGTCGGTCTTGGATGTAGACTTCGGCTTGATACAGTTGATCACAATTTTGTGCAGCACGATATTGATGGCACGCATCCTTGAATAGATGATTCTTCCCTCTATATCTCTATCTTTGACAAGTTCCAATGAGGCACGAGCAATTGAGACTTTGATTGGTTGATAACGTCTTCGTTCAACTCCAATTATGTCAGCCAACATGTCCACGTCGACCACATAGTCTTTGTCTCGAACACTGAATGATATTCTATTCGCATCTAAAAAACTGAGATTCGAATAGAAGTATGCTGTCAATTGCGCATAACCGTCTGTGGTATCGGTGCAAAATTGCTCAAGTTGAAGCAAATTGAACTTCTCCCTTAAGTTCACATTAATGGCATCCAAGAAATCGAAATCAACACTCCTAGGGTTTATCAACCCGTTTCAGCAAACAAGAACAGATTCTCCCGTTCCTTCGATTTAAACAACTCCATTCTTTTTCCCTTCACTTTCGCAGCAACACCCATTCTAGGTTGAAAATCACTGAACATTTTATTATCATCGTTCCCCGCGCCGAATTTGGTCCCGACATACGAGGGTCACTTGAATGTTCGCAAGTGCTTCCTCAGCCTTTCCCTTTGGGAGCAATTCCCAAATCCTCCATTCGTCAGCAGAAGATATACTCATTCCCATAATTCTTATCTTTAAGAAAATCATCCACGTAGTTCAATCTGAGTCCCAAGGCTTTTCAACGCACAGTAAAGCTTGTAAATAAAAGAGGGTTTTTGGACTCTTAAGGTGGTCTCAAGGCCTCGATTATTTCTTCCTTCAAGTTATTGACCCGCACCTTGTGGGGTAGATGGCGTTGAGTGACGGGTGGAGAGTGAATCGGGCTTTGTTGCTGACTCGATAATTCTTCCTCTTCGATGAGATCGAAATGGGTAGGTCCCTCCTTCATTCTCTGTGGTCCCCTGTTTGCGATTCTTGAAGACTTCCTCGAAGAAGACATGCTTCCTTGTCGTTGAAAGATTCCTTTACTTGCTTTCCCAAGAAAAGATGACAACTTTCTCGAAGATGAACACGAAATAGAAACCGGATTGGGAGGAGAATGCCTTTTAGGGTTTTGAAGATTGGGTGAAAAAGAAAACTATATATATATATAACTCAGCTTTTGAAAAGGAAAGTCCAATCGGCACAAGGAAAGTGTACGAACACCTCTTTTAAAATCATTAACTGCCAAAATTAATCCTTTTGAAAAGACAAGATTCCGTTTTTCACGAAAATTATAAATTAACTGAACGAAAGATCGTACATTTTCGAGTTTAGATATAATATCAACTTACAGTCTATAGCCATGATTGTCTGAGTCTGAGGGTTTAGAGTCTGAAGGTTGGAGAGTCTATAGACTTTAACTTCCTCGAGCTTCAAAATGTTGAGTCTGGAACGGATAAAACCGAATTGATTTTTCTTCAAAGGCTTTGTGAATATATCCGCTAGTTGACTTTTTGAATCAACAAATTGAATCGAGATTTCTCCATTTTGAATATGATCTCTAATGAAGCACGAATGGGAGCCGATTCTAACCTTGCTACAAGAGCTCCGTAAGTCTCATCATAGTCTATTCCTTCTTCTTGCGTATATCCTTTGGCCATGAGTCTTGCTTTGTTTTGTACGACTTTTTTTGACCTTTTTCATTCATCTTGTTTCAAGGCCTTTTTCAACACCCATTTGGCTCCAATAACAGTTTTACCTTTTGGTTTAGATGTCAATTCCCAAACATCATTAATGTTGAACTGTCTTGCTTTGTTTTGTAGCTCTTCTTGTATAGCTTCAATTCCCAAACATCATTAATGTTGATCCGGCTTTCATCGATCCAGATAAAAAGCTTCTTCTATGCTTTTTGGTTCAATTTCAAAAATGAGAGCCACAGCACTAGACTCTTCACATCTTTTGGATCTGGTGCGAATTCCTTCATTAATTTCGCCGATAATGAGATCTTTGGGATGACTGGATTTATGCTTCCGAGTTATTGGTTGATTTGTCCGGTTGATGATCTCTTTCTTTATTTGAATCTTCATGAATGTTTTGATGCTGGTCTTCCGAGTTTGAAATGCTTCTTGAGTTGTAAGCTTTGAGGGTGCTGAGTAGGTTCGAGACTCTTCATGATGAGTGGATTGATTCATCTTGCGTAGAGTTTTGAAATCTGACATTCATTGACTCCTCCACAGACTGGCTCTTCTTGTTATAAACTCTGTAGGCTTTGCTTGATGTAGAATTTTCAAGGAAGATGCCTTCATCTGATCTTTCTTCAAACTTACCAACTCGATCTTTTGCATTTTTTAAAATAAAGCATTTGCAACCGAACACATGAAAGTATGAAACAATGGGCTTCTTACCTTTGAATAACTCATAAGGGGTTTTCTCTAGAATAGGTCTTAAGAAGACTCTATTGATGATATAGTACGCCGTTGAAACAACAAATTTTAAAAATCGTGAAGAAATTTTACTTTCAATTAAAAGAGTTCTAGCCATTTCTTGAAGAGATCTATTCTTTCTTTCCACAACTCCATTTTATCGAGGAGTATATGGAGAGGAGAACATATGCTTAAATCCAGATTCATCACACAATTTTGTAAAATCTTGATTTTCAAATTCACCTCCATGATCTGTTCTTATACTTGAGATAACACATCCTTTTTCAATTTGAACCTTTTTAGCAAATTTTTCAAAATACGAGAAGGTTTCGATTTACTTGCAAGGAAATATACCCAAGTAAAGCGGGAGTAATCGTCCACAATTACTAGGCAATATTTCTTACCTCCAATACTCGGGTTCTCGTTGGTCCAAGAGATCCATATGTAGCAAGCGTAGACATGATTAGCGAGACATAATTTATTGGTTTTGGAGTTGCCTTGTCCTGTAGAAAAGACCAAGTCAGTTGAACATCCGCTATCAAGATACCACTTTACCTTTTTCTTGACGGAGACCTGCATTTAAAAGAGAGTCTCAAGCTTTCTTTGGTACCCAAATTTTCTTGGGTCCTTTGGTGTTAGTAGGATAAACATTATTAGGCCATACTTTCTTAACAGTTTCAAACCATAGGGACACTCTTTTTCAAAGTGATCCTGACTATTACACTTTGAACACCTAAGAGCATTTCGACCTACAGACTTTACAAAAACTTTCTTGAAATGATTTTTGTAAGCCTCTCTCGACGGTCTTTTCTTAATTCTTTCTTTTACTTTAGGAAAATCAATCAAGGAAATTGTTTTTGCTGTCATACCTAGACCAGACTTAGTAAGTAAGGTCTTTTGAACTGAAAGAACTTTCAAGTTTTTCGATCCTATCGAAAATTTCTTGAAATATTTGATAAGTCAGTTTTTAAAAAAAGCATTTTCTTTCAAAAGATTATCTTCTTTTTCTTTAAGAGTAGAAACATCCAACGAATTAGGTCAAGAAATTAAAGCCAAAGTTAACATTATTAGTGGAGTAATGGGCATGGCCCGATGGCCAACTCTGATTGAGACCCCCCTAATTACTTTCTAAGCAATAGTCTTTACATTTTCTATAAAAAAAATTAATTATTTAATAAACCTAATGATTGTCGGGCATGATATGGAATATATCTTTCTTAGCCAGAATCCAAAGGAACCCATAGTTTTAGAATTGTTGACGCCAAAAGCAACCACAAT